>QXEO01001747.1:0-1346424 GCA_007115705.1 Dactylis glomerata
TGCTTTGGTTAGGTCTATGTACTTGAGAACAAAGGTTTGCCCATGCATAGCTCCCGAAGCCGGTCTACGGCGAAACCCTAGCCCGCTGCACCCGTGGGTCTACCCCCTAGGTTTCTTCGGACGCGCCAAGATGGAAGGCTAATGTGTTCCATTCTGCCTTGGTTAGGTCATATGTACATGAGAAACAAGGTTTGCCCATGCATAGCTCCCGAAGCTCGGTCTATGGCGAAACCCTAGCCCGCTGCACCCGTGCGGTCTACCCCCTAGCTTTCTTCGGACGACGCCAAGATGGGAGGCTAATGTGTTCCATCTGCCTTGGTTAGGTCATATGTACTTGAGAACAAAGGTTTGACATGCATAGCTCCCGAAGCCCGGTCTACGCCGAAACCCTAGCCCGCTGCACCCGTGCGGTCTACCCCCTAGCTTTCTTCGGACGACGCCAAGTTGGGAGGCTAATGTGTTCCATCTGCCTTGGTTAGGTCATATGTACATGAGAAACAAAGGTTTGCCCATGCATAGCTCCCGAAGCTCGGTCTACGGCGAAACCCTAGCCCGCTGCACCCGTGCGGTCTATCCCCCAGCTTTCTTCGGACGACGCCAAGATGGGAGGCTAATGCGTTCCATCTGCTTTGGTTAGGTCATATGTACTTGAGAAACAAAGGTTTGCCCATGCATAGCTCCCGAAGCCCGGTCTACGGCGAAACCCTAGCCCGCTGCACCCGTGCGGTCTACCCTCCTAGCTTTCTTCGGACGACGCCAAGATGGAAGGCTAATGTGTTCCATCTGCCTTGGTTAGGTCATATGTACATGAGAAACAAAGGTTTGCCCATGCATAGCTCCCGAAGCTCGGTCTACGGCGAAACCCTAGCCCGCAGCACCCGTGCGGTCTACCCCCCTAGCTTTCTTCGGACGACACCAAGATGGGAGGCTAATGCGTTCCATCTGTTTTGGTTAGGTCATATGTACTTCAGAAACAAAGGTTTGCCCATGCATAGCTCCCGAAGCCCGGTCTACGGTGAAACCCTAGCCCGCTGCACCCGTGCGGTCTACCCCCCTAGCTTTCTTCGGACGACGCCAAGATGGGAGGCTAATGTGTTCCATCTGCCTTGGTTAGGTCATATGTACATGAGAAACAAAGGTTTGCCCATGCATAGCTCCCGAAGCTCGGTCTACGGCGAAACCCTAGCCCGCTGCACCCGTGCGGTCTACCCCCTAGCTTTCTTCGGACGACGCCAAGATGGGAGGCTAATGCGTTCCATCTGCTTTGGTTAGGTCATATGTACTTGAGAAATAAAGGTTTGCCCATGCATAGCTCCCGAAGCCCGGTCTACGGCGAAACCCTAGCCCGCTGCACCCGTGCGGTCTACCCCCTAGCTTTCTTCGGACGACGCCAAGATGGAAGGCTAATGTGTTCCATCTGCCTTGGTTAGGTCATATGTACATGAGAAACAAAGGTTTGCCCATGCATAGCTCCCGAAGCTCGGTCTACGGCGAAACCCTAGCCCGCTGCACCCGTGTGGTCTACCCCCTAGCTTTCTTCGGACGACGCCAAGATGGGAGGCCAATGTGTTCCATCTGCCTTGGTTAGGTCATATGTACTTGAGAAACAAAGGTTTGACATGCATAGCTCCCGACGCCCGGTCTACGGCGAAACCCTAGCCCGCTGCACCCGTGCGGTCTACCCCCTAGCTTTCTTCGGAGCTACGCCAAGTTGGGAGGCTAATGTGTTCCATCTGCCTTGGTTAGGTCATATGTACAGGAGAAACAAAGGTTTGCCCATGCATAGCTCCCGAAGCTCGGTCTACGGCGAAACCCTAGCCCGCTGCACCCGTGCGGTCTACCCCCCTAGCTTTCTTCGGACGACGCCAAGATGGGAGGCTAATGCGTTCCATCTGCTTTGGTTAGGTCATATGTACTTGAGAAACAAAGGTTTGCCCATGCATAGCTCCCGAAGCCCGGTCTACGGCGAAACCCTAGCCCGCTGCACCCGTGCGATCTACCCCCTAGCTTTCTTCGGACGACGCCAAGATGGAAGGCTAATGTGTTCCATCTGCCTTGGTTAGGTCATATGTACATGAGAAACAAAGGTTTGCCCATGCATAGCTCCCGAAGCTCGGTCTACGGCGAAACCCTAGCCCGCTGCACCCGTGCGGTCTACCCCCTAGCTTTCTTCGGACGATGCCAAGATGGGAGGCTAATGTGTTCCATCTGCCTTGGTTAGGTCATATGTACTTGAGAAACAAAGGTTTGACATGCATAGCTCCCGAAGCCCGGTCTACGGCGAAACCCTAGCCCGCTGCACCCGTGCGGTCTACCCCCCTAGCTTTCTTCGGACGACGCCAAGTTGGGAGGCTAATGTGTTCCATCTGCCTTGGTTAGGTCATATGTACATGAGAAACAAAGGTTTGCCCATGCATAGCTCCCGAAGCTCGGTCTACGGCGAAACCCTAGCCCGCTGCACCCGTGCGGTCTACCCCCCTAGCTTTCTTCGGACGATGCCAAGATGGGAGGCTAATGTGTTCCATCTGCCTTGGTTAGGTCATATGTACATGAGGAACAAAGGTTTGCCCATGCATAGCTCCCAAAGCTCGGTCTACGGCGAAACCCTAGCCCGCTGCACCAGTGCGGTCTACCCGCCTAGCTTTCTTCGGACCACGCCAAGATGGGAGGCTACTGTGTTCCATCTGCTTTGGTTAGGTCATATGTACATGAGAAACAAAGGTTTGCCCATGCATAGCTCCCGAAGCCCGGTCTACAGCGAAACCCTAGCCCGCTGCAGCCGTGCGGTCTACCCCCCTAGCTTTCTTTGGACGACGCCAAGATGGGAGGCTAATGTGTTCCATCTGCCTTGGTTAGGTCATATGTACATGAGAAACAAAGGTTTGCCCATGCATAGCTCTCGAAGCTCGGTCTACGGCGAAACCCTAGCCCGCTGCACCCGTGCGGTCTACCCCCTTGCTTTCTTCGGACGACGCCAAGATGGGAGGCTAATGCGTTCCATCTGCTTTGGTTAGGTCATATGTACTTGAGAAATAAAGGTTTGCCCATGCATAGCTCCCGAAGCCCGGTCTACGGCGAAACCCTAGCCCGCTGCACCCGTGCGGTCTACCCCCTAGCTTTCTTCGGACGACGCCAAGATGGAAGGCTAATGTGTTCCATCTGCCTTGGTTAGGTCATATGTACATGAGAAACAAAGGTTTGCCCATGCATAGCTCCCAAAGCTCGGTCTACGGCGAAACACTAGCCCGCTGCACCCGTGTGGTCTACCCCCCTAGCTTTCTTCGGACGACGCCAAGATGGGAGGCCAATGTGTTCCATCTGCCTTGGTTAGGTCATATTTACTTGAGAAACAAAGGTTTGACATGCATAGCTCCCGAAGCCCGGTCTACGGCGAAACCCTAGCCCGCTGCACCCGTGCGGTCTACCCCCCTAGCTTTCTTCGGAGCTACGCCAAGTTGGGAGGCTAATGTGTTCCATCTGCCTTGGTTAGGTCATATGTACATGAGAAACAAAGGTTTGGCCATGCATAGCTCCCGAAGCTCGGTCTACGGCGAAACCCTAGCCCGCTGCACCCGTGCGGCCTACCCCCTAGCTTTCTTCGGACGACGCCAAGATGGGAGGCTAATGCGTTCCATCTTCTTTGGTTAGGTCATATGTACTTGAGAAACAAAGGTTTGCCCATGCATAGCTCCCGAAGCCCGGTCTACGGCGAAACCCTAGCCCGCTGCACCCGTGCGATCTACCCCCCTAGCTTTCTTCGGACGATGCCAAGATGGAAGGCTAATGTGTTCCATCTGCCTTGGTTAGGTCATATGTACATGAGAAACAAAGGTTTGCCCATGCATAGCTCCCGAAGCTCGGTCTACGGCGAAACCCTAGCCCGCTGCACCCGTGCGGTCTACCCCCTAGCTTTCTTCGGACGATGCCAAGATGGGAGGCTAATGTGTTCCATCTGCCTTAGTTAGGTCATATGTACTTGAGAAACAAAGGTTTGACATGCATAGCTCCCGAAGCCCGGTCTATGGCGAAACCCTAGCCCGCTGCACCCGTGCGGTCTACCCCCCTAGCTTTCTTCGGACGACGCCAAGTTGGGAGGCTAATCTGTTCCATCTGCCTTGGTTAGGTCATATGTACATGAGAAACAAAGGTTTGCCCATGCATAGCTCCCGAAGCTCGGTCTACGGCGAAACCCTAGCCCGCTGCACCCGTGCGGTCTACCCCGCTAGCTTTCTTCGGACGACGCCAAGATGGGAGGCTAATGTGTTCCAGCTGCCTTGGTTAGGTCATATGTACATGAGGAACAAAGGTTTGCCCATGCATAGCTCCCAAAGTTCGGTCTACGGCGAAACCCTAGCCCGCTGCACCCGTGCGGTCTACCCGCCTAGCTTTCTTCGGACGACGCCAAGATGGGAGGCTACTGTGTTCCATCTGCTTTGGTTAGGTCATATGTACATGAGAAACAAAGGTTTGCCCATGCATAGCTCCCGAAGCCCGGTCTACAGCGAAACCCTAGCCCGCTGCAGCCGTGCGGTCTACCCCCCTAGCTTTCTTCGGACGACGCTAAGATGGGAGGCTAGTGTGTTCCATCTGCTTTGGTTAGGTCATATGTACATGTGAAGCAAAGGTTTGACATGCATCGAGTAAGAACATGAGAATGCCTGCACTGCTGCTCAACAATATTGTGGACGAACACGCGATGGATATTTACCTAATTATCTGAATTATCAAGGTAAGCTGCATTTTCCTTTAGCATGTGTTGTACAGACCAATTTTAATATTTTTTCAAGCATTTTGACTTCTCGGTATGGAACCAAAATCAAGTTAAACCTTAATTTGAATTAAAAAAAATTAAATAGCTATGCCGACGGCTAGGCCGTTGGCACAGCTCCTAGCCGTCGGCACAGCTAGGGTTATCACTAACCCTGCCCGGCCCCGCGCGCGTCCACTCCTCCTGCTAGCCCGAGATTCTCCCACCTCCACGCCGCCCTTCTGCCACCCCCGCGCCGCCGCCCTCCTCCCACCCGCGTGCCGCCGCCCTCCTCCCACGCGCGCGCCGCCGCCCTCCTCCTCCTCGCCGGCCCCTCCCGCCACCCTCCTCCACCTTGCCGCCTCCCGCGCCAGCCCCTCCTACCCGACCCTCCCGCCGGCCCCTCCCGCCACCCTCCTCCACCTTGCCGCCTCCCGCCCGCCCCTCCTGCCCGCCCCTCCCGCCGGTAGCCCCGGCCGGCAGCCCGCAGCGGCAGCCCCCGCGCCAGACCCCGCCGCCGGCCCCCTCCCGCCACCCTCCTCCACCTCTGGCCGTCCCCGTCCGGCCACCCTCCTCCACCTCTGGCCGGCCCGCTCCTCCTGCCCTGCTCCCGCCCGCCCCTCCCGCCGGCAAGCCGTCGGCCGGCAGCCCCCGCGGCAGCACCCGCGCCACCACCTCCTACGGCAGCCCCGCGTAAGCCCGAGCTTATTTTTTTATGTATTTTGTTGTTTCTAATATGTTACTAGTAGATTTAGAAGTGGTAGAAATAGGAGTAGATCGTCGGAATATTGGAGTAAATCATTGGAATTATGGCAATTTACAGGCTTTGTGGTGTTTATGGCGTGATCGTCGTTGCGGGAGTTGGTGTAGGTGACGCCTCGAGTCCCGGCGCTATTCCGGACTACTTTTCCCCGGTCGCCGACCTCGACACCGCCGGTGGTGAGATATCACTCCACATCCCCTACTCTGCACTTTTTTATGTCACTAGATTCACTTTCCATGTCGAGTCGCGTAACCTAGGTGTCACTTCCCGTCCGCAAGTGTTACGCGGATAAATATGCATTAGTGGTCGACATATTTGCAAACGTAACACTTGCGGCATTTACGGGACAGTCGGTGGATGCGTAGTTGAGTACATTCTCCGTGCTCTACCCCGGTCCGAGTCAGGATTTCGGCAGCGCCTCTCCGTTGTTCTCCGGATGCACATCCTCTCGGTAATTTGCCGAGACGTGTATCGGGAGAGCAGCGGGGAGGTGCTGCCGAAATTCTGCCTCGGACCGGGGTAGAGCATGGAGAATGTACTCAATCTACGGATCCGGCGACTGCTAGAAGCCCACCTATTAGAGATATAGGTTGATGCATGCGTTTTGCCCGGTAGAAAAATAAAAATATGAGATACATTTAATTTCATGCTATTATTTGTTGTTTGTTTCCGAATAAAGCAGACGATGGCTGATAATGGATGGATGTATAGTGGCCATCATAGTGGGACTGAAATGACAGAAGAGTGGGTATGGAAGACTAATTGCTTAGTGAAGGAGTTAGCGCGTAGTTCAAAGTCAGGCGTTCGTCCAGCTTGTCCTTGCGCTTGTTGCAAGAGGCGTCATCGTCAGGGAAAGGATGACATGACTAAACACCTATGGTTGCATGGGTATATGCCTGACTTTGTCACGTGGGTCGACTTTTCCCAGTACGAACGTGACAGAGGTGAGGTGATGCGACAGCGGATTGATGGCAATGAGGATGATGGGATTAGATATTTGCTAGATGATCTTCGCGATGCCGACATGCCAGATTCGCCACCGGGACAGGAGGAACATCCAGAACCAGAGGAACCGGAGGAACCACTAGAACCAGAGGAACCGGAGCCAACCGCGAAGGCCTTCTTTGATATGATGGCCTCGGCTAAGAGGCCTCTATACGAGGGTGCAAAAATTTCTCAGCTCGATGCCATAGCGCAAGTATTAGCCAACAAGGCCCAGTTCGACAACACCCGAGCATGCATTGAAGCTCATCTGACAACATTTGGTAACATGCTGCCTGAAGGACATTGTCTGCCTAAAACCATGTACGAAGCAAAGAAAATCTTAAAAGCACTCAACATGGATTATGTAAAGTATGATTGCTGTCCGAAAGGTTGCCTTCTGTTTTGGAAGGAGTTTGCGGATGACAAGTACTGTGGCAAGTGTGGGGCCTCTAGGTATCATGAGGTAGAGGGACCCGATGGTCAGAAGACGCAGACAAAAGTTGCTATGAAGATTCTTCGTTATCTCCCATTCATTAAAAGAATCCAACGACTTTATATGTCCGAGGAGTCTGCCAAACAGATGACGTGGCATAAGAAGGGTAAGAGATACGAGGACGAGAACGGACGGATAAACATGGGACATCCATCTGATGGTAAGGCATGGAAGAACTTTGATAAAAAATACCATGATCAGGCAAGTGATGCTCGAAATGTCAGAATTGCGATAGCAATCGATGGATTCAATCCATATGGTATGTTGACTGCCTTGTACAGCTGCTGACCTGTGTTTGTTATTCCACTCAATCTCCCTCCCGGAGTCGTAATGCAAAGGAAGACCATATTTCTGTCCTTGATCATTCTAGGGCCTGAATACTCGGGGAAGAATTTGAGTGTCTTCATGCAGCCGCTTGTGGATGACTTGCACCACTCTTGGCACCACGGAACGTTGACATACGACCGAGCATCAAAGAGAAACTTTGTCATGAAAGTTTGGTACCAGTATTCAATGCACGACCTACCCGGCTATGCTCTATTCCGCGGGCATTCAACAGCTGGTAAGTTTCCATGCCTAGTGTGTAGGCACCGACTTGAGTTCCTTTATCTAAAGGCGGGTCGCAAATATTCTGCCTTTGACACACATCGAAAGTTCCTCAAAAGGGACCATCGGTTTAGGGGAGACAAAAAGAACTTCACAAAGGGCAAAGTTGTGCATGAAGAAAAAATGATACCATCGTTCGATGGTGTGGCTGTTGATGCTGAGCTACGTGCTCTCAAGCCTAGTGCTGAACCCGGCCCACAATTTCAGGGATATGGTAAGACGCACAATTGGACTCATGTGGCAGGCTTAACGCAGCTCGAGTATTACAAGGACCTCGAACTTCCCCATAACATCAATGTGATGCACACCGAAAAGAATGTCGCGGAGTCCGTCTTTAACACCGTCTTGAACATTGCTGAGAAGACAAAGGATAATGTCAAGGCTAGAGTCGATGTTCAGAATCTGTGTGATAGGACGAAACTACACATGGAGCCTCCACAAGGGAGTCGAAAAAATTGGGTCAAGCCGCATGCCAAGTACTGCCTTGATAGTCTCCAAAAAAAGGAGGCATTTAAGTGGCTCAAATATGTCGTGATGTTTCCTGATGGTTATTGTTCGAATATGAGTAAGGGAGTCAATCTATTAACAGGAAAAGTAACCGGGCTCAAGAGTCACGACTATCATATATGGATTGAGCGGCTGCTGCCGGTGATGGTTCGTGGGTATCTTCCCGAGAATGTCTGGCGAGTGCTTGCGGAGTTGAGCTATTTCTTCCGCACGCTCTGTGCTAAGCAGATTTGTCCCCTCGCTATTGAGAAGCTGCATGATCTAGTGCCGGAGTTGCTATGCAAGTTAGAGATGATCTTTCCCCCAGGTTTCTTTACTCCGATGTTACATCTCATTGTGCATCTCGCGAATGAGGCACTCTTGGGTGGACCGGTGCAGTATCGTTGGCAGTTCTGTATTGAGAGAGAGTTTAAGTATATTCGATACAAATGTGGAAACAAAAATAAGATTGAAGCATGCATAGCTGAGGCAACTCAACTCGAGGAGATGGCAGCTACCACGACAACATACTATGTCGATGATGTTCCCACTATGCATAACCCTGTCTCTCGGTACAATGTTGATGAGCCCAAGAATGACCCGAAGCTTAGCCTCTTCCAATATCCTGGTGGCAAGGCCGGTGGCGCAAAAAGGCATATATTGACCAGGGAAGAGAATGAATGCATAATGCTCTGTGTGCTTATGAACATGCAAGAAGTGCTCAATTTTATCAGGTAAAATGGTGAACAAATTACTTTGCAATAAGTAACTTAGTTTCTGTCTAATACGTATTTTCTCCTTTTAGCCAATTCCAAGATGAACAGTGGTCGGGAACGAGGGATCCGTCTCCCGCGGAGTTGGACACTCTTCTGATAGAGGGTGCCCCTGGAAAGAAAAAATTTGTGACTTGGTTCAGCGAACAAGTAAATTCTAGCCTGTCCCTTTTACCTTGCAATCCGTCACTTGGCCCTCTTATTACACGTAACTAATGCAATGCACAAACCCATTTGTAGGGAGCTGATCCCAACGTTCAGATGACGGATGAGTTAAGATGTGTTTCCCAGGGTTGTAACCGTAGAGTCACTGTGTATGAGAAGTATGATGTGAATGGGTATCGCTTCCATACAGAGTTTCACCAGAAGAACCGCCCTAATGCAAAAACTATAAATACTGGGGTCTGGACCAAAGGAGCCGATGGCACTGATTACTATGGAAGGTTAGAGAACGTATACGAGCTGACGTTTAATATGACAAACATAGAACTCAAGCTCGTTGTCTTCCGATGCCACTGGTTCGACCCACACGGTGGACAAAGAAGCACCCCTTCCATTGGGTTAGTTGAAGTTAGGCCTTCAACTATCTATAGCGGAGCCGATGTCTTCATTGTGGCTCATCAAGCCAACCAAGTTTATTATTTGTCATATCCATGTCAGAAAGAGGAACTCAAGGGCTGGGAAGTTGTGTTCAAGGTTTCTCCACATGGTAAGCTACCCATGCCATCCGACGATGATTACAACAACATTGACCCTGTAACATATGAGGGAATTTTCTATCAAGAGCTAGAGAACTTCGGGGACTTTGAAATACAAATTGGTCTTGAGGACCTCGAGAACAAAGCCCAAATTCCTGGTGAGACAGTGGTGAACCTAAAGGACATAGCGATGCTCACCAAGTACCATGCGCAAAATGGCATCGATGATGAGCCTCCACCGTGCGACAATGATGAGCCTCAGTACTCACGTGATAGTGACAGTGATAATGATAATGAGAACCCAATGCCTAATTATGAGAGTGATGATTCTAGGTGAGAGTCTTTTATGCTTAGTATCAAATTTACAACTCTTCATGCTTACTATCTAATTTACAACATGCTTTTTAATTGCAATAGTGACATTGTCTACATTTTGTTATGTCTTCAACTCTTCATGCTTACTATCTAATTTAATTGCAATATGTCTGTATGCTAACTTGTTCACTCTTTCTCAATGCAGGTGATTGACCAATATGAGCCAAGGGAAGCAATCAACCTCGTCCTTGATGAATACCCTTCGCCAGTAGAAGGTTACCCGTAGTGGACGTGAGCCTCGTCCCAGCACGCGTTACCCGCCTCCTAGCGGGCAGGGAGGACGAGGACGAGGTGGAGGTGGAGGACGAGGCCGAGGTGGAGGCGGAGGACGTGGACGAGGTGGAGGAGGTGCACCTTTCCTTCTGGAGGAGGAGATACCCTCTGCTTCTGGCGACGTGGCTTCCCAGTCCGCTAGGTCGGAGACTCCTGATGCGGAGGTGGAGATGGAGGACACTATGGACGAGGAGACTGAGCGGGCGATGGCTCCGAAGAAGATGCGGACTCGTGGGGAAGCCCGTGTCCCTGATGTGGCCGCGGAGCCTACTACTGAGGAGGGGAAAGCCCTCCTCAAACCGGGCAAGAAAGAGTAAGTTTAATTTTTTACATGTAATTTCATTTTGGTCATAACTAACATTTGAATATTTTGCAGCAATTGGACATATGCTAAGGGAATTCGCCAGCCCGCGAGCTTGATTGGAGCTTTGATCCAGAAGTTTTGGCCGGGCTATTACACTCCGGTTGCCGGTGGCGATAGGAAGCTAGCCTACACTTGGGCGGACTTTGAGGCTGCGCCTTCCCCGGGCTTTGCTAGCGCTGCTGACGCCGTGATCACTAAGTTCTGGGTAAAGCATACTTCTCGAGTTTCGTTCATAGTTCATGACCACACTGTGCTAACTCATACCTCTCATAATTTTATATGATGCATAATTGCAGGCCCATTGTAGGGTGGAGGAGGAGGATCGGGCCACGGCGGATGGGGTCCTCCTTAGGGCTTGTCGGAGGTTGACACGGCAGCAGTGGTACAATCAGAAGCATACTTGCATCGCTCACTACATGGCTGAGCAAGGCAAGAGGGTCAAGAAGCGTGATAATATCGCGGACCCACCTGAGATGACGCTGGATGCTTACAGGAGTGTAAGTACATTGTCAATGAGATTCTATGTTTTTGCTAAGTTGCAATTGCATTATCTATTCTTCAAATGAGTATTGATGTTTCAGGTTATGCCTGAGTGGTGTCGCAATAAAGATGAGGCATTTGAGGCGTTGGCTAGGAGGTGGCTCGGCATGGACAAAGAGTTCACGGCCGTGAGCGAGCGGAACAGGGACAACCGCGGCTCCGAGGGAACACACAGTGCGGGAAGCCGCAGCACCGATCGCTACAGAGAGGAGTTGGTACATATGAATGGAACAACCTGCATTTATTTCCCCTCATGTTCCTTCTTCATAGACATAACATTTCTTTGGCGATGCAGGAGAAAAAACTCGGGAGGCCTGTTACCGAGACGTATGCGTGGCAGCATATGAAGCTGAAGACTCCTGATCTGAGCGAGCCGCAGCCCTCGCTTCCCGAGTACTTCGGCGAGGCCGGCGAGAAGTTGGACAAGTACTGCACGGTGTTCAAGGGTTTCCATCCGGAGGTGGATGACCCACTTGAGGAGGAGACCGACGAGGTGGCGGTGATGGTGGCGGGGCACGGCATGGAGCATGGCCGTACGAAGATTCTTAGCTCGGTGATATGCCCTACGAGGACCCTCACGCAGATCAAGTCTACCCTCACCGCCGACCACCCCCCTATCGCGCCTCCGTCACAGCCTCGTCGCGATGTAAGTCTTTTCATTAACGTCCTCTTTTCGACATTCGTTCATGAATATGGCTAAGTTCACCACAATGATTATGTATGATATTGTAGCGTGCTTTCGATGCGGCCTATGATGCCATGTATGCGGATTATTTGAGGGAGTATGAGGAGTACAAGGCTCAGAAAAATGCCTACCACCAGTACATGCTGGCGTCGGATGATGTAAGTTTTATCTTTATAGTTGCAAAACATGACAAGTCCCACTTCCTCTTTTTTGAACTTTTATTTATGCAATGCCTAACATCTAACCTATCTTGTAGGCGCTGCAACACTTCTTACGCACTGGAGAGAGGATCCCCGTGAGCATGGAGCGACCACCTCTTCCGGAGGAGGTGCCCTTGTGCCCATCGAGGGAAGATTTTTCTCGCACCTACTACGCAAGCACCCCGGTATGTTCTGTGTCAGCCCACTTGTTACAGTTTCCTGTTACACGGCTAAGTAACTAACTATTGCTCAAACATGTAGGGAACGAGAGGTTCGGGGAACCGATACTTTGGTCGTGCTTCCCCGAGTGTGTCGCGCGACATCACACCGGTTCACCCTAGCCGCCGTTCTCCTGCTTCTGGTGGTGATTCTACTTCCGTTGGCCAGGCCGGCCATCGGACGCCTGATTTCACGCACGACGAAATTGATTTCTCTTAGTAGGTCTCCTCTTGTCGACGATGATGCTATCTTGCTACTTTGTGTATGGATATGATGCTACTGCTACCTTGTCTATGTGCTCATACTCTTCATGTGCTACATTGTGTTATGTGATGATACTCTTGATGTGACGATGATGATGATGCTATTTGTGTGATGATGATGTGATGCTATTTGTTCAGATTATATGTTGTAAATTGCTATCAATATATACTGTAATTTGTTCTGATGATCATGTGCTATTTATGTCCAGAACCAGAAAAAAGAAACTGGGCACCGCCTGTGCCGACGGCAATGCCGTCGGCACAGCCCTGGCGTGTGCCATATGGCAGGGGCTGTGCCGACGGCAATGCCGTCGGCACAGGTGGGCCCCAGGATTTGCGTGCGGACGAGCAGAAAAAGGCCGGCTGGAATTTTTCGCACGAAAAATTTAAATAGAGCTGTGCCGACGGCATTGCCGTCGGCATAGCTGCCGCCGTCCGTTAGCCCAAGTGGGGCCCCCTATCGTCTGTGCCGACGGCCGTTCGTGCCGACGGCGAGGCTTTGCCGTCGCCTCTTAGGCTGTGCCGACGGCTGGGTCTGTGCCGACGGCCAGCTGGCCTCGCCCGACGCCCGCGTAGCCCGACGGCCTTGTGCCGACGGCGGCCGTCGGCACAGCCTGTGCCGACGGCACCTGCGTCTATGCCGACGGCTCGGGGCCGTCGGCCCCTTGGCTGTGTGCTGTAGTGAGGGATAGTAGATCAGTACATGTCCTTTGTTGGATAAAACCAAATATGGTCTATATTCAAATAAATTGAAGTACTCCACAGGGAGTTCAATATTGTACTTGAATGACCAAACCTCTCTCTCGTAATCCTCCAGCATCCAGATTTTGATGGTTCTCATCCGACCATCATTGACATAGCAGCTGAAGCCAATCGAACCTTCCATGTCGCACAAACGAGTGCATAATCCGGTAGTAAAAGTTGGCGGGGGGCGCATCATCCTAAAATTTTCAACCATTGTGTCGAAAACGAGTATGCCCTTGTGGTGGCAGCTAAGGAGCCAGTGAAGACGGTTGCAGAAAATGACTAATGGTCTTTGCGGTCTGTGCCAGCTGTCGAGCATAATTTTCAGGATACCAGGGGTAGCTGAAGGAACTCCGATGCACCTTGGCAATTGCCCCCGCCGCACCTTAAGAGCATCTCCAACACGCGCTGTAAATAGAGGGCGCGTGCAAAAAACCGTTGATTTACCGCGCGCGCGCAGTTTCGCGCTCCAGCAGGCGCGCTATTTGGCGCGCGCGCAAAAATTTTCCCACGCCGCGCTATACTGAGCGGCAAAGATCCCGCGCGGGCGCTAGCGCGCGCTATAAATCGGGCGCCGAAGAGCCGCGCCAACCGCCCACCGCTTCAGCGCGCCAGAAACTGAAGTCTTCCCCCGCGCGCCATGTGTCCCTCCTCCTTCCCCCAACTCGCCACCGCGCCACCATGCCGCCGCGGTTCCTCGGGCTTCGTCGGTGTGCGCGAGCGCCCCAACGGCACCTTCTACGCGGAGCTTCGCGCCGGCAGCCAGCGCTTCGGCCTGGGCACCTACGACACCGCGCACGAGGCTGCCCGCGCGTATGACGCGGCGGCGTGGTGCGCCGGCCGAAACTCCCGGATGATGAACTTCCGGGATGCGCGCAACGCGGAGCAGGCCGCCGAGCTCGCCCCGCCTATGACCCTCCTCACCGCGGAGCAACGCCGCCGCCACCAGCTGCAGCAGCGCCGGCTCGACATCGCCGACAGCGACGAGCGCGCCATGGAGGCCTGGCGCCGCGAGTTCCCCCAGGATATCATCGTCGAGGTGGAGTTCTACGCGCGGCGGAAGGAGGAGCGCCGCGCTGCACGGGAGCTGAAGCGAGCGCGGAAGCGCGCTGCCGAGGCGCTGCTCGGCACTCCGGCGGGGAATGCTATCGACGAGGAGCATCCCCTTTGGAACGATCTTTGGACAGACACCTCCTCTTCCGGCTCCGACTGGGAGGAGTAGTTGTTTTTAGGGTTTTCGATCGTTGTATCCGATGATGAACTCGAATAAAAAGTGTTTTATCTGTATTTTTTGATCTTTATTTCATGCTCACTGCGCGCTAAACTTGTTTGCGCGCGCTAATTTTCCAGCGCCTGAAACCGCACTTTTTCCCGCGCGCTATTTTTACCGCGCCTGAAATTGGCCGAACGCTAGGACGCGCGCTAAACGCGATACAGCGCGCGCCAAACGTCTTTTTGCGCGCCAAATTATACAGCGCCTGTTGGAGATGCTCTAAGAACGTAGTAGACAGCTTTGGGGTGGTCCTGGTCTGCCCCCTTCCAGTAAAGGATGCGATACTCGCCGGATGGACGGTGCAGGTACAAGGCGGCGATGTTGATGTCACCCGCGGCGGTGAGGCTTGGCAGGGGAGCTGTGTGACCTGTGATTGGGTTGCAGATTCTGAATGAACCGTCGGAGAGGGAGACCAAGAGGAGTCCATCGCAGGAGGCGAGCAGCATGAAACCTTCGTAGTCCTCAAGCCCGAGGAGGGGGCAGCCGTGCTTGAAGACTGGCAAGGATGCATCCTTGGCACCGCCGTAGAGGGTGAGGAGGGGAAGCGACGGCTGGCGCCGGTGATGGGCGAGGAGGAGATCAGGGGCAGCGGTGAGGCGTCGCCAGAAGCGGCAAACCGCTTGGCACCGAAGGACGTCCTTGGCCGGAAGGCGGAGGAAGATCTCCCACTTTAGGATGTCACCCGGGAGGGCGGCGGCGGCGGCGATGCGGCGGCTGCGCGCCCGCGTCGTTGCTCCTGGCGGAGGTTCCGTGGTAGTGGTCTCCTTATTACGGCTGGCCGCTGTAGGGCTTTGGACTACGAGCGATACAACGAGGAACCGGCGGCGCCGCCGTATAGGCCGACGTATAGGCACAGGCCCGACAAACTTCCGGCTGCCCTTTGTCCGGGCCATCCTAATGCAACCGCAATGCCCTAGATCACCTTCCCATGTCGTTCTGCGAGATTTCCGTCCGATACAGCCGATATTTATCCACGAGGAAGAAGAACTGAAGAAGCGAGCGCTGAATCCAGAGCCTTCACAATTCACATAGGGAAAAAAAGATCGGGCGCAACTGTAGATGCTAAAATCACGGACCCGGAGATCTCGCCCAACTGGCTAGCTTGTTTTGACAGGTGAAAAAAAAGATTTGTTGCCACGATGTCCTTTCTGCGCAACTGAATCAACGATTATGATCCCAATTCTCAAGCACTATTTCTATATCTATACCTACCTAATAATAAAAGCAAAAGGGTTTCTTTCCAGATTTTAGGGATTCCACCTTTTAGACTAATTACCACCTGCCACCGGTAAGTTGATCGATCAATTTTTTCGTTTCTCTTGGCCTGTTTCCGCAGCAAAAAATCAGATGAAAAAACATATCCGTCCGTCCGCATAGGTTTCCATCGCGCGTCTGCTTCTTTTCCTTTCTTGGGTCAGACCCAATTTCGTGATATAAAAGGAAAAGGCAAGAACGCTCGCAAAACACGATGATTCCCCTGGCCCTGCGACCTAGCCGCCGTCGTCTCAGCCGTTGTCGACGCCGAAGAACGGAGCCCTCATGTTGCGGAGCCGCCATCGACACCAGCCTCCCATCGATCCGTTCTTCGGCCAAGCGGCTCTGCTGCAGCTTTTTTTTACAGCATGTGACCTCTTCATCCATCTCAGCGTGGATGACTATTGAATATTGTGTTCTACCAGAAACACAGCTCATGCTACAAATTGTCTCCTACCACTGAATCTTGGAATGAAGAAGATTGAAGAGTGTTTGTTGTATCCATCAAAGATCTGTACTTAAAATCCTCGACGGCATTGCCTAGGTGCTGATTGCTTACAGTATCTCCACCGGCGGTAGCATACATGCCAGCGCTAATTTGGGGTGCCCGGCAGCCCCTCCCTAATTATTGGGGAGCTTGCCCCCCACGGGTGGTCCTCCCAAGTGAGAAAAGTAGGAGAGAGAGGGCTGAGTGGGGTAGGTGGTATTTTTTACACAGGATTTGGTGTCCGGCGCTCCCGATAGAACCCTGCTGGCGTGGGATTTTCTCGGGATTGCCGGCGTTTTTTTTGGGACCAAGACGACGCCGGCATCTTTTTGGGACCGCGGGTGTGACCGCGTTTTAGACCCCGACCCCAAATAATATACCGGATGCATTTTGGGAGCCGTTTTGGGCTCCCCGGTGGAGATGCTCTTAGCCCGAGTGATGTTAATAATTTCTGAAAAGCATTGGTGTTCCAATCTCTAAATCTAATGTAGCTTTCCGTTGCTGGTAGTACAGTGTTTCTGACACTTTGACCAAATATGGTACTCAGATGTTGTTTCATAACTCTGAAAAATATTGTTCTCACAATTTTCAAATTAGAAGTAGCTTGCATGCCTTATACTATAGGTCAGCGCATATGTAATTTGAACTATACCAATAAGGAAGATTGTACGCTGATTATGTACTACTCCCTCTGTTTTAAAATATAAGATGTTTTAGGTTTGTGAAGCAGATGTATCTAGACATCTTTTAGTGTGTATATTCGAGTGAACCTACGCACTAAAAGATGTGTAGATACATTTGCTTCACAAAGCTAAAACATCTTATATTTTGAAATGGAGTGGGTACATATTATGACTGATTTGGCATTTTTATTTAGTGCATTATTTTGCCAGATTTGACATAGTTACTTTTCTAATGCTGACCAGTTGGCATCTTTGAGAATTTCACTAAATTGTGTACTTGAGCGCTTTGATGTGCAGGTGTTGGACAAGATCAGGTTCGACAAGAGCAAGGTGGAGCTGTTCAACGACCTTTTCCTTGACAAGGTCATGAACTGGTATGTAGTAAACTGTAGCTGATTTGCGGCGGCTCTTAATCTATTGTCCTTCATGCATCGGCTCTTACAACATCAAGTTGACTGAAACATATATGAGATCTGACTAAACTATAGTGGTGGCATGGCCGATGAACGAGGAAGCTAAATTGGAGGAAAATGATTTTTCGCTTTTTATGTTGGAGGGTTTTTGTCCTCCCATTGCAATGCATGGGCAAGTTTCCTAGTCCTTTATCAAAGTATATCACCAATTCAGACCTCTGATTCTTTGATTCCAAGGAAATGAACCTGGCATAGCGATTTGTCTTGATTGAGTCATGGAGGTCCAACTGGAAGCAGATGACCTCATCGTGCCCTGGTTGAGGACGTCATTGTACGTAGGTTAGGATCCCACAGAATGCAGAAGGCAAGCATTGTCATTGTGTCGTCAAAGGAGCCAAACAGCTGAGGGCAGCGCCAGCCGAGGAGGGGGGGGTGCATGTGAAGGGTGCCAGCGGTGGATCGGAAGACGGGGCACCGCCAACTGAGCATGATGATGAGGCAGCGGGATTGCAGGAGAGGCATGAGGAAGAACAGGGAGATTGGGGAAAAGGGCATGGTGCCCACCTGTCAATGTAATAGAAAAATTGACAATTTGGAATTAGATGAGATTTCGAAAGAAAAGCCAAAATGGACTAGAATCTCCAAACATATGCAACCGCTCTAATCCGCAAACAAGTGAATCATAAATTTGGGAAACACCAGATCCCTCCCATGGCGCGGCTGGGCCTTGGGCCATGCCATGGAGGGTTTATGGTTCTGTAGGGGCTCCGGTGTGGTCTATGGTCTACCGATCTTCTTCGTTGTTCATAAAATATGTTGTGGAAAAAATCTTCAGATTATTTGTTGTTCAGAATATTCCTTAAAGTCTAAAATATGATAAATAGGGATTTCTTGTTTTTCATAGTTAGACACTTCGATCGAAAAAATTGTCAGATAATTTAGTATAACTTAGTATAAAGTTTGTATTAGTCACCGATACTTTTTTACAATTGGAGGGAGTACCAAAGTAGTGGGGTTTCATGAAAAATCCTGCAAATCATTAAAAATGGCGTTGTTAACTCCTAATATGTCACAGTATGTTAGATATTAGCATAATAAACTTTAAAATACACAGATATTGATGATTGTTCCAATGTATTAAGGATGTTTTGTATTTTCATTTGGTGTTTATGTTTGAATTTGGAGTTTATTTGATTATTTTCGTGTATAGATTACTATGATTTATCATGAGAGTATTTCGATTCGACAACCAAGAATTAATACTTCAGCAAGAAAAGGCAAGTTGCACTACCATGTCTTTGTCCTATTTATTTTTGCCATTACACTTTATTTATGAAAGTTTAGGGATGCATGCGATATTTACTAACAGGAGAAATAGTACCTCTGTTAGGACTAACAATCCTATGATACCAAACTGGGTCACTGTTGATGTTGATGTTGCAGTTAGTATTTCCGAGAATAGAGTGGTTGTTGCAGCTATTTGTCGCTCCCCAAATGGTGAATACTTGGGGTCATCTGCATTGGCATGTCCTGGTATCTCTGATCCTGCAACGTTGGAAGCAATTGTTCGCAGGGAGGCTTTGTCCCTTGCTGCCAATCTCCATATAACCAAAAGCGTGTTTGATACGGACTGCTTGGAAGTGATCAAGTCTCTGAAGAGTAGATGTCTACCGAGATATGCTTTGGTGCTAAGATAAATAGATATGCGTATAGGAAAATTTTCAGATATTCATTTTATTCATGAGCGAAGAACTGCTAATGTTCATGCCCACGATTTAGCCAAGAGCTCTTTAGATTTAGTTTTTGGGCGCCGGCTGTGGCTGCTCCATTCTCCAGACATTATGATTGTACGTATGATCATGGGTTCGGAGCCACTGGAGTTGGACTCAACTCCACCGGGTAAAGTTGGACAAATCCAGCACTTTTATTGTCGCTACGGCCCAGATTGCTCCACGTCTTTACCCCTAAAAAAAGCAACCGCAATGCCCTAGATTATCTTTCATTGCTATTTTGCCAGATTTCCGTCCGATACAGCCCGTGGGCACTCCAGGACGATATTTATCAACGAGGAAGAAGCGGGAAAAAAATCAAGCGCAACTATTAGAGGCTAAAATCACGGACAAGAGAGATCTCGCCCCAATTGGATGGCTTGTTTTGGCAGGTGAAAAAACTGTTCTATTGCCAGGACTGTCCTTTCTGGGTGATTGAATCAACGATTACGCTCCAAGAAAAATGTTCTGTATTGCCAGGACTATCCAACTGGAAGCAGATGACATGGTTGTGCCCTGGTTCAGGACGTCACTGTACGTAGGTTAGGATCCCACGAAATACAGAGGGCGGGAATTGTGTCGCTGAAGGAGCCGAATGCAGCAGAGGAGCATCGGGGGAGGGGGGGGGGGATACATGGGAACAGCGTTGGTGCCGGTGGTGGAGCGGGAGACGGGTCCTGCCGACCAAGCATGAGGCAGCGGGACTGCGAGAGAGGCATGTGAAAGTAGAGGGAGACTGGGGAAGAGAGCATGGGCCCCACCAGTCATTCTAATAGAAAGCTGAAAATTTGGATTTAGGGGAGATGCTAGAGAAAAGCCAAAATGAAGTACATAATCTTGAAATATATGCAACCATTCTAATCCGCAAACAAGTGAATTATAAATTAATTTGTCAAACACCATATCCCTTCACCCTACCATGACGTAGGTCCTTCGCCCATACCATACAGAGCTTGTGGTCTCTAGGGGCTCTAGTATGGTCTATGGTCTACTGATCTTTTTAGTTTTTCATAAAATATGATGTGGAAAAACCCTCAGATAATATGATATCTAGAATTTTCTTAAATGTCAAAAAAAATAAAAATAAAAAGTCCTATTTTTCATAGATAGATACCAAAGTAGTGGGAATTCATGAAAAATTGTGCAAATCATTAAAAGTGGTGGTGTTAACTCCTAATATTTAGCAAATATGTTAGATAGAAACACTAGTTAACACCCAAGATGCAAAATAGTTATTTTGCACCCAATGTAATATTTTTTCATTGCGTCAGTTGCTAGATTACGTTACCACAGTTGCCTGATTAGTACTGAATAATTGCTATGATAATTTTGCAGAGTCATAGATGACGTTCTACTTTTTTTAGACATCCAAATGAACTACACTATTAGAGTGAGCCTTTAAATATGTCCAACGTCAAATATATGATATCGTTTAATAAAATGTACTATCATGCACATTGCATTAATACAGAAAGGCCGCCAACTAAGTCGTGAGTAATCCAGCAAGTTTTGAATAACAATATGGCAACTACTTGAAACTACTTAGTGCATACTCCAACAAAGATGTCACAAAAATCTGGCAAATATCAACAAACAAGTTATTTTTTATCTGACAACTATGTAGTGATAATCTTGCAAGTATGTGATAGTAATCTGATAACTGATGATGATTTTTTTTGAAACATACCAACAAAGGATTTAGTTTCAAAGATCTCATCGCGAGTAAGCTAGTGGTGAAAACGGATCATCAATTGGATCAACGGTTTTAAAAATAAAAGTTTTTAAAATTTAAATTCAAAGAAATCTTTAATAGCATCACCATTTTGCATGCACAGGAAGAGGAGTGAGATAGCTCCACGTAAATATTAATTAGTTAAATGCATACATGCAAGGATGGAACCACCGAACGGGCCAGCAAATATGCGGCACTGCCAGGTAGCATAGTCCTTTAATATTGGTATAGTAATAATTATATTTATATTGACACAAGATTAAAAAATTGATATAAAAAATATAGTGTATAAGTCATTACAGTGTAAGATAACAAAAACAATTATGTCATATTTTTATACGTCATGTAAATATATTTTTTATATTTTTTTATGTTCTTCTCAACTTCTAAAGTCAGTCAAAATTTATATGATGTAATTCATGTACGGTTAGGATGGGCGTAGAATAATTAATTTGGTCTAGAGAGTCAAATATTGTGACTCAGATGTTAGATATTAACAAATAAACATTAGAATACATAGATATTGTTCCATTGTATTAACGATGTTTCGCACTTATAAACTAATACATGATGATGTATAGTATACATTCATCAATCTAGAAAAGTGAAGTCACTCGCGGAAATCCACTTTGGCTTGCAGATGTAGATGTACCCACTGGCTAAAAATTATTTTTCAATATGTCTAAAAATTCTGAAAAAAATTCTTCACGTGCATCTAGACATTTTTTGTTCACTCACCAAGTTTTGTAAGAAAAAAATATTTTTCTGGCCTGTGTAAAAAGACAATTTTTTATGCTACAAAATTGCTATTTAGGTAACACTTTTTAATCATTTTTGCACATGCAAAACAATTTCTTTTCTCTACAAAATTTTGGTTAATGGACATAGAATGTTCAGATATATACCCTGAATTTTTTGTCTGAATTTTTGATATTTTAAAATGTATTTTCATAATAGGTGCATTTGCTCCTAGGAGCCAAAACACCGTGTCCACTCACTCGGATTTATTTAGATCTGTAGTGAAGTAATCGGAGGACAAAGTAAGACCACTAGTTAAGGGTGGTTTTGGTCTTCCAAGAGAGGAACCCACTGCTTACACATGTCCAAATTTTCATTGTAGTTTTTTGCAGAAAACCATGGTAAAATGTTAACTTGAATTTGTAATAGTTAAAATGCACGTAAATATGTATTTATGGTAGTTTTGCACCTAATATTTCATGCTACTTCGCAAGATATAACGTATTACAAAAGACTAAATCACACAAACATGAAATTATATAATTTGGGTGATAAAAATACTTTGACAAAAGTTTAAATAGGTATAACTTTTGAAGCCTCCTATAAATAAATACATGAACCATACATACTTTTACAATGATCATAAACCATAGAGAGGGGCCGATGCCCCCCCCCCAACCACCATGCCAAATGTCAAGCAATTTTCGTTCTATCCCTTGCCTGCACCCAAAAAAACACGCCCCAATTGGACCGCCCCTCATGAAGTTCCTATCTTTGGCCGAGGTCGAAGTTGCCCAGAGTACAGATGCAGTGACCCTTGTTCTCCACCTGTTCAAGCAACATAATGTTCTTGTGAGATGAAAAAATAACCTAAATAAAAAAATGCTGCATTGTGATGGTCTGCCCCCCTTTCATGTGCTATATATAACGCATGGACTGTTTGAAGTGATTTATTTTCCGGTGTAGCTTAAAATCTGCACCCACATGCTTTTCTTGCATTGTTTCTTGAAATTTTAAATGCATAGATTGGTGACACTGTTCTTTGTGCAGCAAATGCAATACTACCTCCATCACAAATTATGTTGCATATAATTTTTTGTCAAAGTCAAATTTTGTTAAGTTTGATCAAGTATATAGCAAAATATATCAACTGCCACAATATCAAATCAATGTTATTAGAATCATCATGATTATTTTTCATATTATATATATTTAGTATTGCGGATGTCTATGTTTTTTGCTATATACTTCATTAAACTTTATAAGATTTAACTTTGACTACAAATTACACACAACATATTTTGAGACGGATGGAGTACTAACCTGAAGTATCGCACACTCTTTGTTTGGTCTGTCACAACGATATACCCATATATCTGTATAATGTCGTTGAAGCTCAATGATGGCTGAAAAAACATTCTGTTGAATCACCGATCTAACAAAGAGCCTAAGGACATGTTAGATTCCCACGGAATCGTTTTCCGGCTCCAGCGGCCCAAAAATCGTCCCTTTGATTTTAAAGCAACCTAAAACTTTGCCTGATGAAAACTCCTTGGTCAACCGTTTCCATGTAGCTAGGAAACATTGAGCGCAACGCGCCTCACGGTTGCATGCTTTGGGAATCGCAAGAGATGGGACGTTTTGTCATAACACCTGACGCTGCTCCCCTCATAGCTAGGCTCACACTCACTCTCAATCCTCACTGCCCTCCATAGCCGGCGCTCCGCCCCCTCCGCCGCACCACCCGTGGCATCGTGAACCAGACGCTGCACTCACTATGGGCCACCGCGCAACTAGAAAAGTTCGTCGACAACCATGTCGATCTGGCGAATCTTGTCTTGCAGTATAACTGGTGCCTAGACAACTCGCCTCCACGTTCGTTTGAATTTGTGGCCGTTTGATGGAGCCTCCCAGCAAACCCTGATGGTTCGATTATTTCACCGCGTGGTATAAAAACGAGCAGCCCACGGTAGAAACCCTAGCCGCCACACCCCAAATCCCCTCGCTCGTTTCCTCCTCTCCCAATGCAGTTCGTATCCTCACCTTCCTACTCGTCCTCCTCCATCTCTCCCCCAATCCTCTCCCTGTCTCTCCTCCCCACGACAGCGACGGGAGGCGGCAGCGGCCACGCAGGCGACAGGAGGCGGCAGCGGCCATGTAGGCGACGGGCGGGGACGACACCACGCAGACGACGGGCGGCGACGGGTGGCGACGGCAGAGGCCAAGCTGGCGACGGACGGGCGGCGACGGAGCGGCCATGGCGGCGGCCACGCCGGCGTCTGACGGGCGGCAACGGGCGGCGACGGGTGGCGACGGCAGAGGCCAAGCTGGCGACGGACGGGCGGCGACGGAGCGGCCATGGCGGCGGCCACGCCGGCGACTGACGGGCGGCAACGGGCGGGCGGCCATCAAGGCGACAGGCGGGCAGCCACGGTGACGGGCGGACGGACACAGCAGCAGCATGCTTATCACCAGCGCAACAACCTGCCCTCCTCTGCCTCTTATTTGAAGGAAAGCTACATGTTCTTCCTGTTCGTCGTTCTCTCTTCCGCTTATCTCTCTCTATCTCTTACTGGATCTCCATCTTCCTACAACAGCTTGGAAAGGAAGACTACAGCATTAACCTGTGATTTAGGTTGTTATTATGAATACATTTCTTGGATAAGAGGATTGCTATTTTCAGGCTGTTGCTACTATGTTTTCTTTGCATTATAATATCTAATCTAGGTTACAATGTGCTGCCTTCCTCGAATTAAATATTTTTGTCATGGGTTGTGTTGAAACTATATGAAACATTTCTATCAATCAAGCAAATGGATTGAGTATATTTGGAGGCTAAAACAAACATTGAGTGATTAATTTTTTGAATATTGTATTTGTATTTCAGGACGGTATGTGGATGCAGTTGGAAAGTGCCAGGAGATATCACCTATGTGGAATTTGCTCACATGTAATTTTGAGCTCCATGATGCTACTAAAATACTATTCCTGAATTTATATGTGATGTAATTGGTATTTCTCACCTGGATTGTTTTGAATTACAAGCATAAATAAGCTTACTGGTGCTAGATCCGACAATAATGAAGAGAACAATGGGGCCACCTCCAAAGGTGTGAGGTTTTCTCCTTTGCGCTCGACGACAACATGCAGCTTCTACATCCGATTCACCTTTTTTTCTTATTCAAGTTTGGTTCTGACCCCCATCCCTCTTCTCTGAGCTTTCCTTTTGTTAGTGTGTTTATTTTTTGTGCGGAAATTGGGAGGAACATCAAATTTTGCAAGTGAAAGTGTCAGACAGGTAGGTGTCTTACATCGTTGATCGAACCATGCACTTTCTTGCTATTCTTATGAGAAGAAAATAAGATGTTGTCAAATCAGTGATGCACTTTCTGTTAATGCATACTTACAAATATTTTTAGGCTGCTATTTATGTTTCACATTGCTTTCTTTTGTTAGATTTATCACGTGGGATTCTTCGACTTACAAGGTTTTATCTCCTTCTACTGAAATAGAGCATCTTTTGAACAAATTGATTTCCTTTGAGGCCTCAGTTTGGAGTTTCCCTTCAAATTTTACAATAGTCATTTATGTTTGTAAGTCATCAGGCTTGGCAGGTGTTATCTGTTTCCATGTTGCTGGTGGTCATGCTAGCTATAACCAAACTTTTCCATGGGACCAATAAATATAAATTATTAGGCAATGGTGCATAGTAAAAGAATATGAAATATTTCTTGGCTGTCAAAGTGATATTGAGTTTTAAGTGCTTCTCCTGAAATTATATTTCTTGTCTCATTGTATTTCAACTTACGGCTTCCCCCCTCCTTACTTTTGGGTGGTTCCTAATTAATCTAGGATTATATCTATTGTTATCTGTAAGAATCTCATGATGATGGTCGCCATAAATTATCCATGTATGAATTAACTCTCAGACGCTTCATTAAAATCTTTAGTGTGACCTGTCTCTAACACACGTACTGGTATGCCTTCAATCCTTTGTAATCTATTTACCATTTTATTCACCATTTTCCATGATGTGATTATGTCTTATATAGTATTTCTAATTTACAACACCTTACCCCAGGTTTTCAGGTGTTAGTAAACCCATTTGGTTTTCTATTTGCCCCTGATTCAATGGCTCTTGATCTAGCGCTCTATTGTTCTTTGCTTTCATTTGGTAATCAATTGCAAGTGCCCAGATTTACCATGACAAGAATTGGTGTTTCCAGAAGCTTCAGGTAATATACCTCCATCAATAGCTTTGAATAAATTGAGATGATAAAAATACATTAGCTTCTTTAGATTGTTGTCATTACTAAGAAAGTTAGTATTAATTTTGCTATTTCCAAGAGCCCACCCGGAGCCTAAATAACGATGGTGGGTTCCCTTTTGTGGTTTAAGAATTACTTAATCTGTAAAATGTCTTTTTTGTTTCAAAATTTGTGGCAGAATGTTTGGTTAACTGTTTTAGAAGCTATGTCTGCAATATTGCCTGAATGAGCAGATATCCTTATATACTGTCCCAAATGATTACTTAAACAAGCAGTGTTTTTCTCATGTCAGTGCCAAATTTCTATACTACGAACATGGGAATGATATTTAGTGCATCTACAGGACACACTATTTGACAAATAGCCCACTTATCTGTATATAGATGGATTTTGAAGAAATATTCTATGCTTTAATTAGTTGTGTCCATGTTTTGCTGCTTTCAGGTTCTAATGAATATTTTCTCTGGCCACTAAATGTCACAGTTGGTGATTATGGCTTTTGAAATATCATGTCAATCCATATCAAAGTCTGCATCCTAAATCAGTACAATATTTCTAGCTTGATATGCAATTTTACTTAGGCACAAGGCTGATGCCGCTGTTCCTTGCTTAGTTTTTATGACTTTGTACGACTGATTTCCGTCTTTTGATTGCTGTTAGGTTTATTGCTTCATGTTGTTGTAGAAATGAAAGACACTAATTGAGCACCAGCTGTAGCCATTGCGGCGATGAAAATCCACATATGCCATAATGTATTGACAACCACCCAGTGTTCCAACGAGGACAAGTACAATGGCGGTTTGCGGCGTTGGTGGCTGGAGCAAAAATGCTGGTGTGGCTGCTCCTCCATACAAAGGTTCCAGTTCTTAATGGTAATTTTCTTCCTATTCCTACCAAGAGATCGGGAAGACCAATCCGCTGGTTTATAATTCAATGTGTTTGTATGTGAAGGGATGCATGAGCAATTGCCAGGTCTGTTAGACAGAATTTACAAATAATAATCTCCCTCATGGCCTACTGCAGAAATCCAAAGACAGGTCATGCAGGCAAGGAAACACTTTGCATCACCCATCTGATTGTTTACCATAGTACACAGAGTTAATATGAAATGACTCAGGTCAGCTGATTTTTTGAAATAACATTGTTATTCGCTCACATTGTATATGAATGCGCAAACTTAATCTTTCTCACTAGAGTAAATTCATTTTGCATATGAGTCTCATTAGTTCAGTTTTGTAGGCTACTTTATGATTTACTTGGGATGTTGATCAAAGCTTGGATGTCGCCTAGATAAAGCAGCCAATATGTGGACAGAAGATAGGCATTTAATTTTCTGTATTTCACCTTGTCATTCACCTATAAAAAATATATAAAACTATTATTCCCTTTCCTACTGATACTCCTGAAAATGTTGTTAATTGTCCACTACTCGATGTATTATTTTTAAGTGCTTCATAGCTATTGACCATGCATCAATTATCGTTACGCCATGTCTAATCTTAGATGAAATAGCAAACTGTAGTCTGCAACATGATCGTTAGATAGTGAAGAACCTATTCTGCCGAAGAGGATGGGGAATACAAGGTTAGATCCCTGCCATTGGACTAAATCCAAACGTGGAAAGTTATCCCTAAAAGTCAAACCCGAGGACTGCACACTTTGCACTCATACGCACTGTAAATTCCTACTGAAAGGACATGGATGTCGCCTAGAGGGGGGGGGGTGAATAGGCGATTAAAACTTTTATGAAAGGCTTGTAGAAAGCTTACAAAACCTAATAAACTAGGCTCACCTATGTGTACCAACAACTTATGCTAAGCAAGACAAGTAGCAAGGTGATAGCAAGATATATAACTTCAAGCATGATGGCTATCACAAATGTAAAGTGCATAAGTAGTGGAGCTCAGATAAGAGTTACCGAGGCACGAAGGAGACGAAGATGTATCCCGAAGTTCACTTCCAAAGGAATCAAGTCTCCATTGGAGAGGTGTGGCGGCTTAATGCACTCTGAATGCCACAAAGGCCTCACCACCTCAAGATGCGGAGGCACGCTACACACCAAACGCCACAAAGGCTCACCTTATTCTCCTCGCGCTCTCACACAAAGCAAGATGTCACGATCCACTATGGGACACTTGAGGGCGGTCACCGAACCCGTACAAGCTTGGGGCAATCTCCACAACTTAATTGGAGGCTCCCAAGAATCGCCATAAAGGCACCACAAAGGTTGGGGAATCTCCACAACTTAATTGGAGGCCCCAAGTATATGCCACAAAGGCCACTAAGCCGTCTAGGGTTCCAAGAACCCAAGAGTAATAAGCTCATAACTTCCACATAACCAAATCTCCGAGGAGAACTCAAACCGATGCACCAAATGCAATGGCAAGAGCACACAAAGTGCTCAAGTCCTTCTCTCCCAAATTCTACCAAAGCAACAAATGCTATGGAGAAATATGAGAGGAAGAACAAAGGAAATCCACAAAGAACTCCAAGATCTAGATCCAATAGGTTCCCCTCACTTAGAGGAGATTTTGATTGGTGGAAAGATAGATCTAGATCTCCTCTCTCTTTTCCCTCAAGAAGATGCAAGAATCATTGGAGGGATTGAGAGATAGCAAGCTCAAGAAGGTCAACAATGGAGGTCAAGACTTGCAAGAAAGGTTGGGGATCCATTGGAGAAGAAGAACCCCTTAAATAGGTCCCCCAAAATCCAACCGTTATGTCCAGAAATCGTCCGGGCCGGAGTCTCCGCCCCTGGGCCGGAGTCTCCGGTGCCTCGGGGTCATTCGGGGGCCTTAGGACGGACGATTCAGGTGCCAGGCCGGAGTTGGGCCGGAGACTTTGCGTCTCGGGCCGGAGACTCCGGCCACCCAAAAACTGGCAGCAACACCAACACGAAAACGACCATAACTCGAGCATCCAGACTCCGTTTTTGATGATCTTGGGCTCGTTGGAATCACAACAACGAGCTCTACAGGTATATGCATAGAAACATCATAGTCCAACAAGTGAGGATAAAACCAAATGATGAAAGGTTTGACCTATCTATAAGAGATGAACCGGCAAAACCATCAACATCAAAAACTCAATAAGAATTTCATCCAAAATCCGTTTTTTATGAGTTAGAGCTTGTCATGGAATTAACCACAAGCTCTAAAACCTCACATGGATAAAAGCCAAATAAGAACCAAGAAAGATGATGGCAAATATGCAAAGGTTTGAGCTCTCTTCGAACGATGCGGTTAAGTTACTCACTCAAGAGCCCCTCTTGATAGTACGGCTACCAATCCTATAACCCGGTCTCCAAACTAACACACGAGACCGGTAGAAGAGAAAACCTATCAAGAACAAACCTTTGCCTTGTGTATTCCACTTGAGCTTGATGAAGACGGTCTTTTCCACCTCAAGATGGAATTCCTTTCTTGATTGCGCTAGCTTGATGAAGTCTTGTGGATTGCTCCCCCATAAATCAATATGGGAAAGACTCTCTTAGGAATATCTTCACATAGCCATTACCACCAAATAGAATACATGCATCAAGCATATAATCTCCTTGAGATGGCACATCTTGAACTTGACTTCTCATCCAAGAAGACGATCACCACTTAATAATATCCTAGCCCAAGATCACAAGATCCCACTCGATACATTATGTATGCTTTGAGAGTTGATCAACTTGAATCCCATCTTTGCGTTTTGACTTGATCAACCTTATATCCTTCCTTCTTCCTTCATGATGATGATGTCTTGAAGGTAAACACAAATGTCCACTCAATTATATTCTTCAAGACATAGTTGCAATAAGCTCAATTCTCATATGACCATTCTTCCGATATTTCCTTGAATAACACATTGGTCATCGCTTAAAGTTCTTCATTTGATCCTTCTTACAACCTTGAAGCCAACATATGGTTCAAGCATTGTCTATGGACATGACCTACAAATATAACTCAATGCAAACATTAGTCCATAGAGATTGTCATTAATTACCAAAACCACACATGGGGGCTCCATGCTCTTTCTCCTACAAACTTGTCAGTTTCTCATGTAAATTACTGAAACAATTATTGCAAAACTCATTCTCAATTGCAGTGTATCTTCTATGCCTGTAATGGTTAGTGCAGGTTTCGTCGTCTAAGAGTTCTCTTCTTAATTATGTGACATCTTTAGTGCTTCGTTTTCTTTGCACCGTTTTAAACAATGGATTTCAGTCCTCTGAATCAATTTTTCTTGCAATATCATCTGCAGCAAGATATAGGTATTGTACCCCACATTGTTTCTGCAGGTTTTCTAGTTTTGCATTAAAATGTTGTTTTTTTCCTTTCAGAAAGGACATTACAATGCTGCTATTGATATCTTAGCTCCAGCAATGTCTAACTGCTGGTTTTACCTTTACTTTAGGCAATTTTCTTATTGTATACCACAATGTTGTTGACACATATTTCAAGTTTTCTGCAATTTTTTTGAAGTGAAGAAAATATGGATATTTTGCAAAAGTAAAGTGAGTTTAACAGATTTTTTTCTTATGCCATGTACAGTTGGTCACAATTTCTTGAAAGTAAAGTGAAGTATATATATGTTAATCAGCACAAGAAGCACTATGAACTAAAAGGCTGGGTGGAACAGAGGAAATTCTGCGAATCAATGGCTACTCCTATCGATTTTCTATAGGATATAAATTGGTCTATCTAAGAAGCATGGTAGTTAATCAGCACATGCATCTCACTGTATATACTTACTACTGGTTAGTTCCATGTTATGGCAAAGCGAAGCCTCTCATTCTCTTGTTATGTTGTTATGTGAAGTACTGATCAATCAGTGTAAAGTTGTACTTAAAATTATACAAAAGAAACACGAGCAAGGGGATAACGTACCAGGATCTCACCGACCAGTTTGGCCTCCGATTAAGTACCCGGGAGTGTACTCTATACTCGGTTGGCCTGCTGCAACTCTTCGTCCGCCTTTGCCTGCAGCCACCCATCCGCTCTTCTTTGTGTTGGTGCTCGCCATCGAGATTGGTGACCTTTGACTTCTCTCCCACTGCACTCCGTCCACCCTCCCTTCCCACCCCCACCAACAACAGCAAGCGAGCCGTCCCTCTCTGCTTAGCAGCTCACTAGCGAGACCAGCGACAATGATCTTTCGGATCATGGCCTTCGGTAGAGCGCATTCGCAGCAAACATAACATCCCTTAGCTCTGCAACCTACTATCTTCTTCCTTTTCACTCTTTGCTTGCTTTGGTTGTATCGACCGCTCGATGTTTTCTTTATTTTCTTCTTCTGTCGTTTACTCACTCAACTGACTCAAGCATTCAGACAAAAATAGAACTAGGTATACGCGACGTCTAGCTCAGTCCAGTAGGAGTATGTATCAGCACCGTGTACCCCCCCAATATAATTGAAATATGTAGCAATACCGTCTCTCTCAATATTTCTGTCAGTGCGACGTCCTGAACAACGCCAATTATATATACCTAGCTTCTCTTACCACTATGCAAACTATTAAATATGGAGAAAAAACTAGCATTTTTAAGTATTGCCATGGGCGTTGCGTGCCCACGATAACTTTGTGAAACAAAATACTCGGCTATTTGTCGCCTCTTTTATTCAATAAAATATTACTACCTTTTCCTATTAATCACCTCGAGTAATTATTCGGCAGTAATTTTTCGACAACATACCTTTTACAACAGCTCGTCTATAAATTTTTTTCAATGGTGTATGAGCAATAGTTCTTCAATAATAATTATTCAGTGGCAGTTCTTCCATTTGGTAAAATCTAACAACTCACATTAATCGCGAAATTATATCAATTTCAACGGGATCGTGCGCCAAGACGCACCCCTAAATCTAGTGAACTGAAAGCACCCCCCCCCCCCCCCCCCAACCAAGGCGGCGACAGCGGCAAACGCAATGGCGTGTGCATCAGCATTGACATCTGTGGGCGTGACCCCGATTGCGGCTACTAGGAAGGCCTCCGCGTTCGCCGGGTCAGTCATTCAAGAGCTGGCGGGGACTTTACCTGCAGTTGTGGACACAACCTTAGCCTTTACCGCTTTGTCTATGTCCACGGGGACTTCATCTGATGCTTTTGGACCTACTTCATCGACAACGGCAGGAATTTTTTCTACTATAAGTACGTTGAACAACCCGATTGGAAATTCAGTTAGGATTTTTAGCACATGTTCATCTGATTGATTCAGACAGGTTGCCAAAGTGGCTATTAGTCGTGTCATGCTATTTTAGGGTGGAGTGGATCTAGTTTTAGGGTTAATTCGATCTAGTTTTAGTGTGAATTCTATGGAGTTTTAGTGTGGATTCGATGACTGCGCATCATTGCCAGTTTGGGCAGTACCAACGTATGATTGTCTGTTTCGTGCAATGTGCAAATTGGGATATGCATTATGTACATTGCCACGATTTAGAACTTGTGCATAGCCATGATCTGTACATTGCCATGATTTAGAAATTTTCCATTGCCATTATTTGTTCATTAGGGTGATTTAGAATTTGTGCATTGCCATGATTTGTATACTGGGGTGTTTTACAACTTGTATATTGTGGTGATCTCTACATTGGGACGATTTAGAACTAGTGCATTTCCATGATCTGTACATTAGCATGGTGTGCACGATCATGCGTTATTCCTTGTGTTGTGTTATGCCTTGTGTTGTCCAAGGAGGTAACGGTGGAGCCAGTGCACACTCACGGCATCAGCCTAAGCTGGGGCACATTCCCAGATACCTCAACGGTGCTACGTCGAAGTGGACGCGAATGACTTGCACATGCTTGTCATTCCACCAATGTTTCAGAGGGGACTAAAGGAGTGGATCAAAACCCCTCTGCCCCGCAGTGTGCCGATTTCCGCCTGCAACTAAAGCGACGAATGGGTGCAAATGACCTGTTTTGGCAGACAGATGGTGCTGAGCAAGAACTGCCCGGAGATCCTCAACAAGTACAATCTGTACTACAACAACTTCGTTGAGCTGAATATTCAGGGCCTTCGTCCTGAGGATGATGATTTATAAGGCCGGCAGCTCCACCGCTAGGCAGTACACCTAACCATGGGTAGGCATCGGCCGTCTACGTTGCCTGCATCTTTAGCTTCTAGTACTACTGTCCGTATACCGTTTCATAAAATTTATACTAATTTGGTTGTATCTAGACATATTTTGTTGTAGATATATTCATTTCTGTAACATATTTTATGGAACAGAGGGAGTAGTAAACTTCTGTCTGAATGTGTGTGCTTGTGGCTTTGATCAGGGGCATGCGATACGCTTATTGTTGGTGGCTTTTCAGCAGGGGTGTTAATCTAAACCCTCTGAGTGTTGAATACATGTATCTACTTGTCTAAACATGTGTAGTACTCTACTTGTGTTTTGTCTAAGTTCAGTTCTTACCTACTCCCTCCGTTTCAAAATATAAGATGTTTTAGGTTTGTGAAGTAAATGTATCTAGACATCTTTTAGTGTACATATTCGAGTGAACCTACATACTAAAAGATGTCTAAATGCATTTGTTTCACAAAGCTAAAACATCTTATATTTTGAAACGGAGGGAGTACATGTGTGCTATGTGATTTGTGTGCCATGTGTTTCCAGTGTGGTGGTAAGATCACCACATCCAAAGGTTACCAGAACATGGATTTGCACATAACCAAACATCCCAAAGTTTCTCCATACGGTGCTCAAACCAACTAAGCAGGCACACAAACAACACACTTTATTGCATCAAACATCCGTGCGGGTGTTTAGATGGGCTGCCTATTTTGGCCTAACATTGGTTTCCAGACATACAGTTCCTGCTGGATCAACCCCAAAAAACGTGAAATTTCCATGTGGGAGTTCGTGTTTTCAGTCAGGTAGTTTAGTTCCCGCCTATATATGGCGCAAACTATGTGGAAACACTCCGAGTGCAGGTCCACGCAAACTGCCGGCTCCACAGAGTTCACTTCTCCGCCCGCCTCGACTCGGAGGAGGAGCTCTGCCGCCTGAATTCAAGCTCTACTTTCCAATTCAAATGAGTACTGCATCATGTCCATACGTACTCTGTTATAAACATCTGCTCCCTCCATCATCTTACACATTTAGACCTGAACTTGAGAAATCCTAAAGCTCAGACCAGGCATGGAGGCACTACCGGTTGCGACTGCCACGGAGCCCAGGCGACGTTGATATAGATCATCACCACATGCTTTAGCGTTTAGCTATGCATGAAGCATAAGAATTTTCATGATTGTACGCTACTTGGTGTCCGAATACCTGTGCTAAAGGTGTTGCTAACTGAAACCTCCTCTACTGCACAGTTCCTGCTGGTCCAAATGCATGGTCACAACTCACGAGTATAGCAAGGGCCGACGGGCCACCGCCAACAGGGGTGTTTGCATCGCCATTTAGTCTGCTTCTTACATGGTATGTGACCACCGGTTGGCTAGATACGCCAGATTGTCTGGGCCAAGATTGCAGTAAAGACTGTCAGTCTGTCACTCACTCACTCATCGCCCTGCATTATTCAGTCTTGGTAATCGGCTTATCCGTGTGCACGTCTTGGTTTTCCAGAATTTGCCATTTCTTCCCATGTCTTGGCACCGACCGAACGACATGCATGTCGCCTCTATAGAGTGTGACTGTGTGAGTGATATTGGCTAGAAAGGGAGGTGGCAAAACACTTGCCACCATTCATTAATTAAAAAAGGAGAGTTTAACAAGCACGAAGCTCGAAAAAATAAAATAAAAAAGGTATACGACGGTATTACTCTTGCAACATTACAATACTCAAATTCTTAGCACCCGTGACGATCCAAAGGCGCACCTCTTTATGATCTCGAGAAGGACTGTCGTTGGAGCGGCCTTGTTGTTGGAAACTCTCGCATTGCGCTTGTTCCAAATGGTCCAACTCACAAACATCGTAATAGAGGCAATAGCCTTACGGTTGGGATTGGCGGAGCATGCCATCATCGTCCACCATTCTTCGATTAATTGCGGTTCCGTGCACCCAATCTTAGGTACGAATGTTGGCAATACCAAGCCAATCTTGAGTGCTATTGGCATGCTGTTCTTCAGACGTCAGTAGGAATGCTTGATGTCTGTGACCGTCCATGGCGGATACGTAGGTCAGTAGGTGTGTCCAATTAGTTGTTAAGGTTGGATGCAGCTGCAGAGGCGGGCGTGTGACCACCGGACCACCGTCCGTCCATGGCCCCGGCCTGGAAGCATGCACCGGCAGGCAGGTCGCTGGCGAGGCGAGCAGGGAGGGAGCACCGCACGTGCCGACGACCCGGCGTACCCCCAGCCACACAGCGCAGCGCGGGGCACGGCTCATGTGCGCGGCGGTCGTGCCCACCGGCGGCTGCACGTACGTACGCCGGACCACGTAACAACTGCGCCGGCCGCCGGCCACGTTCACGTCGGTTGCTTTTTCAGTTTGTATGGATTGTGCCGGCCCGGCCCGTTTTTTCAGTTTGTATGGACCAAGATGCCGGTGCACCTTTTTGTTTTTCAAAATCATCATGCCGGTTTATCTTTTTGTTTTTGAGAATCATGCAGGTTCATGTTGACACGAAAACACAGACGCACACAAGGGGAAAAAATAAATTTCCTCAAACAAAAGTATTCGTAGCTACATTGATGCTCCCGTTCCTCATCACTTTTTTTTTAAACAAAACCGGCATATAGTACAATATATAGACACACACATATGCGCACCATCACCTGCCCTATAGTACAGCATATGTGGTTCAAGGCCATTCGATTTAGCGTCATACTTCTGTTGACTGCTGGATCATCATTTTTTTTTAATGAAACCGTTGAGGGGGATGGCGCAGGGCAAAAGATTCACATCCAGCTTAAGTCTCCGACTAGAGGAATTTTGGCTTAACTTTCAACAGAGGCTCATTTTGTCAACTCCAATGTTGTTAATGCGAGTTGCTCCCTGATAAAACCGTTGGATCTTTTTCAATTTACAGTCATGAAATCTTATGATCATGCTAAGCCGTAAACATGCATTTTTATAACGTGGGGTAAATATAAACTTCTCTATTAATAAAATAGGATAAAAAATTATTATAAATAAAAAACATATAGAATTAATTCATTTATCTGGTGAATACAAATAACTTGGCTAAGAAAAAAAATAGGGAGCCAGGGTTTCACCCGAGCCTCCCTAGGGTGTGATGTGGGAGGGCTCCACCTAGTCTAGCTGAGATAATTTAGAGCTGCCCGAAATTGTGGGCGCGGGAAAAGAATGTTGATAGGTGAGGTCATTCTGGTTCCCTTTCTCATGATAACTAGAAAGCAAAATCAGACCGGCAATCTCCCTTTATATTCAGGACCCATCAAAAAGATTGAACAAAAATAATTTGCAAGGCAATGCCCCCAAGAAAAGGAATAAGAGAGAAGAAAGAGATACATATCATAGAAAATTTAGTTTACTCCATATTTATCCCAAATTGTGCATCCACGACAAATGTTTAGCAATATTTGCGACATATTACCCCCGGATGTTACAAATTAATATGATTTGCCTCATTTTAGTACCACTTCCCATTTAATCAACATGGGTCAAACCCATCAAGTTGACATGGACAACCACATTGGAAATTTTCAACATTTTATTGATTCTTCTTTCATGGAGATAGTGTACGACCTAGAAGGTCACTTTAAAGCATTATCAAAGGGAAACAAATATCACATATCATTAGATAGGTAGGTTTATATTTTTCATAAATCTACTACAATTGGGCCAATGAACATAATATTTGAAAAACTATATCAATATAGTTAGCCATGATGAACTTTTCTATCTATAAAAAAATATTAGTAGACATGCCACACTATGTTCATTTTATACAAACAAACAATATACTCTAGAAAACTCGGTGTTTCCTAAGTTAGTTAGGCACATACGCTTATGTATTTTATCAAGATATATATCGATACTGATTTTTTTTACAAAAAGACATATATGCACTACAATATCAACAACACAAAACAACCTTCCAAAGAATATGGTTTGGTATTTTAATTTAACTATTTGTTATTGTAAATGTATAAATTTAAATGAAATAAATATTTTGTAATTGCAACATATATGTCTCCAGTTTAATATAAGTGTATGTAATCATAAACATTAGAGCTATGTAATCACCACCTTTTTGGTTGAAATTTTGCTCCCCCAAATCTTATGACCATGTTCTTAGAAAGTATAAGAATTTAGTATAAATAAACATGTTTCATTTTTTGTAATGCACGGGGGCATGACTTTGAGAGCCATGCCACTCCAAACGGGCAAAGTGAATTTCATTGGTCTGAGCGAAGGATGAAACCAAACATGACAATGTCCATGTTAACCCCGATTATGAGTTAGGTAAACTCTAGGTTTCAATGTTCACTACGGGGTCGCACCTTCACCTTAGCCAAGATGAGGGTTGAAGAAGCTCATAAACAAGCATAGGATATACAAAGAGCTAAATTCAAAATTTCAGTTGGTCTTTGTGTGGCAGGTATAGAATTGTATTTGGAGAGAGATATATGTTTTTCAATCTTGTTTGTGTTAGTTCATGTTTAGTGTTTTTTTAATGTAGTTTGTTTTCAATGAAATCAAATTTCAATCCAATCTTTTGATGGCGCTATTTTTTAGAATTTTGTACCAATCTGAAAATGTAAATCTCAATGAAATTTTATGTATCTAAAGATGTTTGTGTGTAATGATGGTCCAAATGCATGGTCACAACCACTAGTGGAAAACGGGCCTTTGGCCTGGACCCTTTAGTCCCGGCCTCCATCTGGGCCGGGACTAAAGGCCCGGCCACGTCGCCCCAAAATGGCCTAGCCGCCCAGGAGGCTTTGGTCCCGGCCCGTAACGACCCTTTAGTCCCGGTTTGAGACACAAACCGGGACTAAAGGGCTATGCGGTGTGGTAGCCCGCATGTGCGCCTCCTTTAGTCCCGGTTTGTGTCTAAAACCGGGACTAAAGTCCTCTGCCTATATATATTGGCCACAGCCCCCCTCTCCCCTCTTCCTTGCATTTTTCTTGGATGGAAGAGTGTGGGTGTGTGCTAGCTCTCTATTTTTCTTGGATGCACTAGAGGTGTTTGTTGAAATGTGTGTTAGAGCGATGCCGCTTCAGTTCACCGAACACAACTACGATATGAGATGCCCGAGCCACGCTTAAACCTCTTCCTCTTTATTTCCACTTATTCTAAAAGGTTAGCAACTATATTTCCTTGTTTAGACCGTGCGGTACTAATTTTTAGGATCGTGATTGTGTTTGATATACTGTCGTATAACGCAGATGAGCCATCCATGGATGTACGGTGATCGACGCACAACCGCTTACAGAGAAGGCGTGCATTCTTTTCGAGATGCGGCCGATGCGAACAAGCATGGTGGTGGCTATATGTTTTGTCCATGTGTTGAATGTCGGAATGAGAAGGATTACACTTCCTCAAGAGTCATTCAGAGCCACCTGCTTCGGTCCGATTTTATGTCGGGCTATAATGTTTGGACCAAGCATGGAGAAAGAGGGGTTATGATGGAAGACGACGATGAAGAAGAAGAGAACGATGATGACAACTACCGATCTATGTTCCCTGAGTATGCTGATACCGCAATGGAAGACAATGAAGAAGAAGATCAGGGTGAAGAACGGGAACCAGATGAGCCCGCTGATGATCTTGGCCGGGTCATTTCTGATGCACGGCGAGGCTGCGACACAGAAAAGGAGAGGTTGCAGTTCGAGCAGATGTTACAGGACCACAACAAATTGTTGTACCCAACTTGTGAAGATGGCCAGAAGAAGCTGGGTAGCACACTGGAATTGCTGAAGTGGAAGGCAGAGACCGGTGTGACTGACTCGTCATTTGAAAAGTTGCTGGTACTGATGAAGAACATGCTTCCAAGAAAGAACGAATTGCCCGCCAGCACGTACGAAGCAAAGAAGCTTGTCTTCCCTCTAGGATTAGACGTGTAGAAGATACATGCATGCCCTAATGACTGCATCCTCTACCGCGGTGAGAAGTACGAGAATATGGATAAATGCCCGGTATGCACTGCATTGCGGTATAAGATCAGAAAAGATGACCCTGGTGATATTGAGGGCGAGCCACCCAGGAAGAGGGTTCCTGCCAAGGTGATGTGGTATGCTCCTATAATACCACGGTTGAAACGTCTGTTCAGAAATAAAGATCATGCGAAGTTGTTGCGATGGCACATGGAAGATCGTATGAAAGACGATAAGTTGAGGCACCCCGCTGATGGTCGGCAGTGGAGAAAAATCGAGAGAGAGTTTCCGAGATTTGCAGGTGACGCAAGGAACTTATGGTTTGGTCTGAGTACAGATGGCATGAATCCTTTTGGGGAGCAGAGTTGCAGTCACAGCACCTGGCCCGTTACTCTATGTATCTACAACCTTCCTCCTTGGTTGTGCATGAAGCGGAAGTTCATTATGATGCCAGTGCTTATCCAAGGTCCAAAGCAACCCGGCAACGACATTGATGTGTACCTAAGGCCATTAGTTGATGAACTTTTACAGCTGTGGGCCGAACCAGGTGTACGTGTGTGGGACGAGCACAAACAAGAGGAATTTGACCTTCGAGCGTTGCTTTTCGTAACCATCAATGATTGGCCTGCTCTTAGTAACATTTCAGGACAGTCAAACAAGGGATACAATGCATGCACGCACTGTTTGGATCAGACAGAAAGTATATATCTGGACAAATGTAGGAAGAATGTGTACCCGTACAATCGTCGTTTTCTTCCACCCAAGCATCCCTTAAAGAAAAGAGGCAAGCATTTCAATGGCAAGGCAGAACCCCGGGGGAAGCCTGCCACCCGTACTGGTGCTGAAGTATTTGATATGATCAAAGATTTAAAAGTAATCTTTGGAAAGGGTCCTGGCAGCCAACCTGTTCCTAACGGCCCTGATAAGCGCGCACCCATGTGGAAGAAGAAATTTATATTTTGGGAGCTACCCTATTGGGAAGTCCATGAGGTCCGCTCCGCAATCGACGTGATGCACCTGACGAAGAATCTCTGCGTGAATATTCTAGGCTTCCTGGGCTTGTATGGGAAGTCAAAAGATACACCGGAAGCACGGGAGGACCAGGAACGTCATAAAGGAAGAGATGGCATGCATCCAGGGCAGTTTCAAGGACGTGCCAGCTATGCTCTTACCAAGGAAGAGAAGGAAATCTTCTTTGAAGTCCTTTTCAGTATCAAGGTCCCGACTGGCTTCTCGTCGAATATAAAGGGAATCGTAAATATGAAAGACAAAAAATTCCAAAACCTAAAGTCTCATGACTGCCACGTGCTTATGACGCAATTGCTTCCGGTTGCATTGAAGGGAATTCTACCGAAAAATGTTCGCTTGGCAATTGTGAAGGTATGTGCATTCCTCAATGCAATTTCTCAGAAGGTAATCGATCGAGAAAGTCTATCAGGGTTACAGATTGATGTGGTCCAATGTCTGGTCAGCTTCGAGTTGTTGTTCCCGCCATCCTTTTTCAATATAATGACACACCTCCTAGTTCACCTAGTCTAAGAGATTAGAATTCTCGGTCCTGTGTTTCTACATAATATGTTCCACTTCGAGAGGTTCATGGGAGTCTTAAAGAAATATGTTCGTAACCGTGCTAGGCCAGAAGGAAGCATCTCTAAGGGCTATGGAACAGAGGAGGTCATTGAGTTTTGTGTGGACTTTCTTCCTGACCTTAAGCCGATTGGTGTTCCTGAATCTCGGTATGAGGGTAGGCTGACAGGAAAAGGCACACTAGGAAGGAAAGCAAAAGTATGTATGGACGGGTATTCTTTCTCTCAAGCACACTACACAGTTCTACACAATTCCACCGTGGTGGCTCCGTATATCGTGAGACACAAGAATATTCTATGCTCCTAAAACCCGGGGAAGACTGACTCTTGGATTAAAGGGGAACACGAGAAGACTTTCGGCAGTTGGTTGCAGACACATCTCATGAATGACGACACCGTTGGAGATCAGCTGTACTGTTTGGCTAGGCCACCATCTTCGACTATATGTACTTTCCAAGGGTACGAGATAAATGGGAATACATTTTACACGGTTGCCCAAGATAAAAAGAGCACCAACCAAAATAGTGGTGTCCGCTTTGATGCAACAGACAAGAATGGGCACTGTGTGGAAACATATTACGGGTACATAGAGGAGATATGGGAACTTGACTATGGACCTACTTTTAAGATCCCTTTGTTTCGGTGCAAATGGGTGAAGCTGACTGGAGGCAGGGTAGTTGTAGACCAAAAGTACAGCATGACAACAGTGGATCTCAACAATCTTGCGTACATGGACGAACCATTCGTCCTAGCCAACGATGTCGCTCAGGTTTTCTATGTGAAGGACATGTCTACAAAAACGAGAAAAAGAAATCAGCAAAAGAAGACATCGTCCGATGAGCCAAAGCGTCACATAGTTCTTTCAGGGAAAAGAAACATTGTGGGAGTAGATGACAAGACAGACATGTTAGTAGATTATAATAAGTTTCATGAAATTCCGCCCTTCAAAGTGAAAACTGACCCAAGCATCCTACTGAATGATGAAGATTCTCCATGGCTACGACCCAGAAGAAAACAGAAATAATAGATAGGAATGTTGGTGCAATAATGTAATAATGTATTAAACCTTTTATGTAATGCATGATGAAGATTCTCCATGGCTACGACAGACACGGTTACATGGATGGCTGGATGTAAAGAATGGTATGGATCGGTCATCACCGCTCTTTAGAAAAAAAGCCGGCTCACTAGTTCTTTTCCCGTCCTGCTCTTTATACACACCGTGCTGTGTCTTCCTAAAGCGCCTCCCCTCAATGCCAAATGAAAGCAATGGCACTCCTCCCGGTGGGCTACTATCTCTCCCCTAACCCTGCCGCCGCTATACCCAGTCCTGATGGTTTTGAATTAGTTATTAAATTTCAACACTTTCATATTAATAGTTTTATCAGATTCTAAAATATACAAAAAGAATATTAATCAATATAGTTTTAATTGAAAATGGCAAAATAGTTAATAGTTTGGATAGTTAAAATAATTAATTTTGAAAATAGAAAATGGTTTTGAATTAGTTAATCAATTTCAAACACTTTTCATATTAATAGTTTTGTCAAATTCTAAAATATACAAAAAGAATATTAATCAATATAGTTTTAATTAAAAATGGCAAAATAGTTAATAGTTTGGATAGTTAAAATAATTAATTTTGAAAATAGAAAATAGTTTTGAATTAGTTATTAAATTTCAAACACTTTTCATATTAATAGTTTTGTCAAATTCTAAAATATACAAAAAGAATATTAATCAATATAGTTTTAATTGAAAATGGCAAAATAGTTAATAGTTTGGATAGTTAAAATAATTAATTTTGAAAATAGAAAATGGTTTTGAATTAGTTAATCAATTTCAAACACTTTTCATATTGAAAGTTTTATCAGATTCTAAAATATACAAAAAGAATATTAATCAATATAGTTTTAATTAAAAATGGCAAAATAGTTAATAGTTTGGATAGTTAAAATAATTAATTTTGAAAATAGAAAATAGTTTTGAATTAGTTATTAAATTTCAAACACTTTTCATATTAATAGTTTTGTCAAATTCTAAAATATACAAAAGAATATTAATCAATATAGTTTTAATTGAAAATGGCAAAATAGTTAATAGTTTGGATAGTTAAAATAATTAATTTTGAAAATAGAAAATGGTTTTGAATTAGTTAATCAATTTCAAACACTTTTCATATTAATAGTTTTGTCAAATTCTAAAATATACAAAAAGAATATTAATCAATATAGTTTTAATTGAAAATGGCAAAATAGTTAATAGTTTGGATAGTTAAAATAATTAATTTTGAAAATAAAATGGTTTTGAATTAGTTATTAAATTTCAAACACTTTTCATATTAATAGTTTTGTCAAATTCTAAAATATACAAAAAGAATATTAATCAATATAGTTTTAATTGAAAATGGCAAAATAGTTAATAGTTTGGATAGTTAAATAATTAATTTTGAAAATAGAAAATGGTTTTGAATTAGTTAATCAATTTCAAACACTTTTCATATTGAAAGTTTTATCAGATTCTAAAATATACAGAAGTTATTCAATTCAAAATTACAAATTCATATTTGAAATGAAAAACTGAAAAAATTTCAGCATTGGCGCGCATTTATTGCACCTTTAGTCCCGGTTGGATCCACCAACCGGGACTAAAGGGGGTGGGGGGCTCGGGGGGCTCGGGCGGTTACCGCCCCCACCACCCTTTAGTCCCGGCTGGGGGTTCAAACCGGGACTAAAGACCCCCTTTAGTCCCGGTTTGAGCCCCCAGCCGGGACTAAAGGGGGGGGGGTATAAAGCCTGCGCCCCACTTCCTCTTCTTCCCCACTGCACACTTAGCGCGAAAAACCATCGACGACGACGCCGAGCGAGGAGCTTCCGCCTGGAACGTTGCGGTCGGCCGGATCTTTGACGGCGCCGCCCTCCCCCCCGCCGCGCCGCGCCGCCCTCCCCCCGCCACCGAGCCCCGTGCGCCGCGCCGCCCTCCCGTGCCTCCGAGCCCCGTGCGCCGCCGCCCTCCCGCCAGCGAGCCCCGCGTCGCGCCACCGCCCTCCCGCCGCGCGCGCGTTCGGCCCCGACCCTCCCCAGCCGACGCTCGGTGAGACCGCCGGCCACCGTCCCTCCCTTTTTTTTGGTTAGGGTTAGAAAAATAATTTTAGGGTTAGATAGAATAGAAATAGAAATTGTGTTAGGGTTAGATAGAATAGAAATAGAAAAATAATAGAAATAGAAATAGAAAAATAATTGTGTTAGGGTTAGATAGAATAGAAATAGAAATTGTGTTAGGGTTAGATAGAATAGAAATAGAAAAATAATAGAAATAGAAATAGAAAAATAATTGTGTTAGGGTCAGATAGAATAGTAATAGAAATTTTGTTAGGGTTAGATAGAATAGAAATAGAAAAATAATAGAAATAGAAATAGAAATAATTTTAGGGTTAGATAGAATAGAAATAGAAAAATAATATTATGTTAGGGTTAAAATTTTATTATGTTATGTTAAAATTTTATTATGTTATGTTAAAATTTTATTATGTTAGGGTTAAAATTTTATTATGTTATGTTAAAATTTTATTATGTTATGTTAAAATTTTATGTTAGATAGAATTTGTTAGATACAATAGAAATAGAAATTTTATGTTAAAACTTTATGTTAGATAGAATTTGTTGGATAGAATAGAAATGAAATTGTTAGATAGAATAGAACATTGTTAGATAGAATAGAAATGAAATTGTTAGCAAATAATTGTTAGTAATCGGTTAGCAAAATAATGTTAGCAAAATATTATTAGTAATAGAAATGCTAATGAATTGTTAGTAAATAGGTTAGCAAAATATTTGTTACGTAGTAATATTATTAGCAAATATTTGTAAGTAGTAATAATTGTTAGCAAATATTTGTTAAGTAGTAATAATTGTTATTAGTTAGGGTTAGTAGTTAGATAATAAGTAAGATTATTTTGTTAGTTATTATTCCATATAGCGTTCATAATTGAAATATAAATGTCGGTTTTTTGCAGAAACTATGGATCCACATAGCAGGAACCTCGAAGAGGAAGAACTTCTCGAAGATATAATCAAAGACGCCCCCGACGTTGAACCAGCTGAATCTCCGTCGTCGTTTCTGAACCCCTCCGGAGATGGAATGGAGGTCGACCGACACGAAGATGAAGCCGACGGGGCAGGAGATAGCTCCAATGACGGAGAAGGGGATAGCTCCACTGATGGAGAAGCCGGTGGAGAAGCCGGTGGAGAAATAACAAAGTCCGGCGAGGTATTCATATGAAGTTCGGCAATCACTTGTAATATGTGAAAAATATTGGAGATAGCTCTATATTGTATACATATACATTAATTTGACGAATGTTTCTCCCTCTTAGGCCTCCACATCGAGCAAAGCTACGAAACGAGGCCCGACTAAAAAGTTGGATGCACGGACGCATTACACCTTTGAGGTGATATTGCCTACGGGCGAACCCAAGCTTCCTAAGAATGCTGCTGACACATTCAAGAAGCAATGCGGAGTTCTCGTTAGGGATCACGTCCCGATCAGCGTTTGGGAGTGGAACAAGCGCAAAGGGGCAGCCGATAGTGACTATGTCGCCGAAAGGTACAAAGATAATCTTTGGAATGATCTCATGTCACATTTCAACCTGCCAGAATGTGAGAATGAAGACGCCGCAAAAAACTGAGGGCCAAAGTCAAGCAGTGGACTCTAAAGAAGATGGCCGAACTGTTCCGTAGCTGGAAGAAGAAGCTATGGAAAAACTATCTGAAGACAAAGAAAGTGCCAGTATTCGAGGGGTATCTAGCCAAGCAGGCGAATCACTGGAAGGCATTTCAGGAGTACAAGGAGTCAGAAGATGCCAAGGCATTATCACAAAAGAACAAGAAAAATGCCGACAAGAAGAAATATCACCACACGCTGGGGCCAGGGGGCTATGAGACTGCCATCCCAAAGTGGGATAAGAAAGAGCAAGATATGCTAGCTAAAGGCATCATACCTGAACCCATCCGTGATGAGTGGGAATTGAGAGCAAGGAATTGGTTCCTTGCGCATGGTGGTTCGTACGACGAAGAAACAGGGGACCTTATCTGCAGTGACGGTCTTAGGATACCCAGGGAGAATTGGAAAAAGATAGTGAAAGAAATTAAAGAGGGAAAAAGACAGTTCACTGCAGATAGACAGAAAGATTTGCTCACACTGGTCCTCGGCAATGATGAACATGGAGGACGAACGCGAGGCTTCGGTCCTTCTTACCCGTGGTGGCTTGGGTTTGCCAGAGACCAAGACACTTACAGAAGCCGAGCGAGAGCAAAGAAGCGACAGCAGGATGAGGAGAATGACAAGTTCAACCAGTTGCTTGCCAGGCTTAACGAGCAACAGAAGCAGATTGACGAGCTTAGAGGAGTAGCGCGCCAGGAAGATCCTGCACTTGATATTACCGGCGCCCCATCTAAGCGGAAAAGCAGCATGGCTGAATCTGAGGCCCCGCCCGACGATGCACGAAGAATGATAGAGGGCGGTCCCGACTACCCCGTGGATGGAATCAAGGAGTCAACATCATGCGAACTCCATCAGAGAATGAAGAACATATCCATGAAGGTGGCCGTCGGACAAGCTTTACCTTCTGGCCCTGATGTACGCTGGCATGGCCGTGAGATTCCAGCTGGCTTTGCTAAAGTCGGGGTGGATGAAATCGTGTCGGGGTTTCATGATATGGAGCTCGACGTAGCTAGACCCGAAGATGAGAGGACACTCGGAGAAGTACTGGGTGGAGTCATCCTATGGGACAAGAACTACATCAAGCTTCCAGGCTCGGCCCCAAGGACAACACCGCCTCCGAGTCATCGCAGGTCACCTACACCTCCATCACCTCCAAGCCCTCCACATGACGACGGCCAGCACAACACGAGTCCATCTCGATCACCGCCGCCGGACTTGGGTCGGCCGTCTCCGCCGCCGCCCGCTAAGGATACTAAGTGATGACCCACAAGTATAGGGGGTGTATCGTAGTACTTTCGATAAATAAGAGTGTCGAACCCAACGAGGAGCAGAAGGTGTTGATGAGCGGTTTTGATCAAGGAATCACTGTAAATACTAGCAAACAGGTTTTCAGGGGTATTTGGTAATACGAGTAAATAAAGTGCGAGTAAATAAAAGACAGTAGTAACAATTGCAGCAAGTGGCCCAATCCTTTATTCAGCAAAGGACAAGCCGGTTGTGTACTTATAATAACCAAACGTTCTCGAGGACACACGGGAGTTTCTGTCAAGAGCTTTCGCTTCATAGAGCCAATAGTATTCATTGGTTTGATAGGTGTTATGGGGGTGAACCTGTGCTAGCGCACTACCCTTACTAGGATAAATACACACTTGTGATTATACCCCTTGCAAGCATCCGCAAATACAAGAAAGTAATTAAGATAAATCTAACCATAGCCTTAAACTCTGAGATCCTACGCTCCCTGGTGCAATGGTTTCCCAACGGAGGTTTAGGTTTCTGTCACTCCAGCAACCCCGCAATCGGTAGCCAAATACACAATGCATCTCACTAGGCCCATAAATGGTGAAGTATCATGTAGTCGACGTTCACATGACACCACTAGTGAAATAGCACCACAACAATATCAAACCATTAAATATTTCTCAACAATAATTCACTACTAACATCTTGACTTCTCCCATGTCCTCAATAACTAAACGAACTACTCACAAGACATCATATGGATCATGATCAAAGATGAAATAATGGTAAATAACAATCTGAACAGAAACCTTAACTCAACGGTTCCACTCAATAGCATCAACTACAAGAGTAATCAACACCGGGAAAGTTTCCCCTATGAATATAACAAGATCCAACTCAAGATGTTACAGTGGGATGGCGTGGTGATGGTGAAGATGAAGGTGCTAGTGATGGAGATGATGATGATGATGATCCCGATGAAGTCCAGTGCGATGATGATGACGATGTCGACGATCTCCCCTCTCCGGGAAGGAATTTCCCCGGCAGATTTCCCCCTGCCGGAGAGCTTTCTCTCTCTGGTGTTCTCCGCCCCGCAGAGGCGGCTGTGTCTAACTCTGAGCCCTCTCTTGACTTAGGTTTTCGGGGACGATGATGTACGCGGAGGGGCGAGACCAGAGGTGGGCCAGGGTGGCCTCATGTAGGGCCCGCGCGGCCAGGGGTGGTCCCACGCCACCCTGGCGTGTGGAGCCCCCCTGGCTCCTCTCGACTCCCCCTTCTGGCTTCCTGAGTCTTCTGGGAAATTATAATTTCTAGGTATTTTTCTGGCATTTTCCTGATCTTCAAAATATGGTCTCTTGATGGTCCTTTTTCCAGCAGAATCCTGACTCCGGCAGCAACTCCTCTGATGATCATCAAACATGTGAAAGCAAAGGAAATAACATCAGTATCATGTCTAAATATGAAATATATCAATGAATAACAGTAAATTATGATACAAAATAGTGATGCAAATTGGACGTATCAACCCCCCCCCCAAGCTTAGACCTCGCTTGTCCCCAAGCGAAAACGAAACTTGGTAAACATGACCACAGGTTTATGGAGTGAAGTGTCAATAATCAAAATACGGACAAGAAGCATCACATTTACCAAAGGCACAAATTATAATAGATAGCAACTTCCCTTTATAAGATGTAGACTTGCAATAGGTAAATGGGAATCACATGTAAAGATGCACAAGGTAAACTATAATTGGCAATGGCAAACCTTAGTTCTTGGTCAGAGAACGATGAACAAGCTATTCTTTCTTTTAAACGGAGCCTTTAAAAACAGAGCTAATATAGCAAAGACTATATGCTCAACAAAGTAAACTTTTGCATTCATAGAAAGCTTTCAAAGATATATTCCTTCAGATAAAAGCATTATACAAAACAAGGAAGATAATAAACATGATTAAACGGATCAACATATGGATGAGTGAAACATAACAACTCAAATGCTTGCTTGAGACAGAGGGAAATAGGTTGACTCAACATAAAAGTAAAAGATAGGCCCTTCGCAGAGGGAAGCAGGGATTAAACATGTGCTAGAGCTTTTCATTTGTAAAACAGAGGCAAAATTGTTTTGAGAGGTGGTTGCTTTTGTCAACGACTAGCAACGGAGTTCTTGATATCTTCCATACTAAACAAGTGAGAGCGGTTCCGAGATGTTTGATTAATTGGCACTTTAGTGCTCTTTTATAGCTTTGCACTCCTCCCCACCTTTTCCTTTCTCAAACCATGGCTAACCGATTCCATCGGGTGCCGACCAACTTTCACATTCCATTGGAGGAGTGCCTTTTTCTTTCTTTTTCTTTTTAAGATTATAATGGTCTGACCAGCTCCCTTGCAAAATTAATGACGAGCAGATGAAGCTGCCTAGTCGAGGGGTACTTAATTTAGTATGGAAGATAACAAACCCATCCACTACGTCCTCATGAGCTAAAAACAGTGGCACAAAAATGAGAAGTGTTTGAAGGTTTTTGAAAGGTAGCACATGAAAATTTACTTGGAATGGCTTTGAAATACCATGCATAGGAATTTATAGTGGACTCTTTGGAAGTGACTTGGCTTTTGGGAATTGGATGCACGAGAAGTATTCCTCTCAGTACAGGTTTTTGGCTAGCAAGGCTGGGTAGCAAGCATAAGAGTTGCATGAAACAAACAAACATACATATAATAAGAACAATCATGCAAACTTCCTTGAAGGTACAACGATTTTAACTGAAGAATAACAAACTTATAAGCCAAACATAAAGGAAAACTGAAGTGATGTAACTGCAAGCACTTCTTTATTCTTCTCTACTCAAACCTCAAGGTAAAGTTGCTACTGACCAAGCTAGGTTTGCCGAAACCAACTAAATCTACTCATGCTCCCAATGTGATACCAATACCAATCAACAAGACTAGTCACATAAGAGAGATTGCAGACTAACATAAAGTGTGCGAAAAGTAAACGATAAAACTTCTCATTAATATTTTATTACCGCAACTCACACCAAGGGATACATAGATAACCAACTAAGGAGGATACTTCCAAACTGCAAACTATTCTATATGATAACTTCTCTATTCATGATATGGCACTACTTGAAAAGTAAATAAGCAAAAGGTAATGATGTGATACCGCGACACTCCCCCAAGCTTGGAACAAGCCAAGGGGATGCCTAAACTGATGATGAATTACTCCTTTGGTGGTGGCGGTGAATCTTCATCGTTGTCGTACTTCCAAGGCAGAGGTCCTCCGTCAAGGAAGGATGTCTTGGTCTCCAAAATCCTGAAACTTGCAGCAACACTCATCTGTTGAAATCTAGCTTCATACTCACAATTTTGGTTCTGCACGTCGTAGAGTTGTGCTTGTAATTGGCTAGTCGTCTCCTGGAGTGAGAGGACATCCTTCCAAAGCTCTGTAGTCTCCTTATTGTACTTGGCGATAAGCTCTTGATTAATCCTATAAATAATGTCCACCTTGCGTTCTGCCATCTTCTTGTATTTGAAAACTTCTTGTTCCAGTGTTTCCATCCTTGCTTCGAGACTTCCTTTTTCCTTGGGTCCTTGGACATCTTGAATCTGCAACTCCCCATCCTTGAGTGACAACTTATTCAGATGCATCTTTAGCTCCCTCATATACGGATTGGTGGAATCCGCAAGAGGGTTCTCTTTAGATGAACCGGACGAAGACATTATAACTCCAAAGCTGAGGGCAATCCCTGACAGAAATAGCTCAAAACAAAACACGACGAGAAAACGATATACAGACCTCGGGGACTCCGGGGGGTTAAATAGGCGAAAATTACACATCGAAACGAAGTCACAGGAGGAAACCGGGACGGAAAAGAGTTCTGGGGTGTTCTCACACCCAGGTGGCGCGGCCAGGGGTGGGCCCGCGCCACCTGTGTGTGAGACACACACGGACTCTTTTTCCTCCCCTTTTTCATCTCGTGATTTTTCATATTTAGTAAAAACAGCAAAAATATTAAAGGATGAACTTTTCGCGAAACTTTTCTGACTAGAACTGTTACCTATTCGAAAGCGAACTCTGCAGGTTCCTGCAGTTTGTCTTGGATAAATTCTTCCGGAGAAACTGTTTCAATAACATCAACATCTTCATTATAAGAATCTCCAGAAATATAATGCTTGAGTCTTTGCCCATTCACCACTTGTGTAGAGTCATCTTTTAATGAAGCAATCTTAATAGCACCTGAGCGGTACACTTCCACAATAACATATGGTCCTTCCCATTTAGAGAGTAATTTTCCTGCAAAAAATCTGAGACGAGACCTATACAAAAGAACTTTCTCACCAACATGAAACTCTCTCTTAAGAATTCTCTTATCATGCCATTGCTTGACTTTCTCTTTGAAAAGTCTGGCATTCTCATACGCTTCGTTTCTCCACTCATCTAGAGAACTCATATCTAACAACCTTTTCTTACTGGCTAGTTTAAAATCTCTGTTAAGCTCTCTCACTGCCCAAAAAGCTTTGTGTTCTAATTCTAAGGGCAAGTGACACGCTTTTCCGTAAACCATCTTATAAGGGGACATACCCATGGGATTCTTATAAGCAGTTCTATAAGCCCATAAAGCGCCGTTTAACTTACTAGCCCAGTTTTTCCTAGATCTATTGACAGTCTTCTGCAAGATAGACTTGATCTCCCTATTTGAAAGCTCTACTTGCCCACTAGTTTGGGGATGATAAGAAGAAGCAATTCTATGATTGACATCATACTTAGCAAGAGTTTTTCTAAAACTACCATGAATAAAATGAGAACCTCCGTCAGTCATAAGATATCTAGGCACTCCGAACCTAGGAAAAATAACATCCTTAAGCATTTTTAACGAAGTCTCACCATCGGCACTCTTTGTAGGTATGGCTTCTACCCATTTAGTAACATAATCAACAGCAACAAGTATATGGGTATAGCCTTTCGAAGGAGGAAAAGGACCCATAAAGTCAAATCCCCAACAATCAAACGGTTCAATAACAAGAGTGTAATTCATAGGCATCTCATTGCGTCTAGAAATATTACCAACTCTTTGACATTCATCGCAAGATAAAACATACCTTCTGGCATCCTTAAAGAGGGTTGGCCAATAAAAACCTGATTGTAGAACCTTCTGTGCGGTTCTATCTCTAGCATGATGCCCTCCATAAGCACTGCTATGGCATTTTCTTAATATCTCTTGTTGCTCATATTCTGGTATGCATCTTCTCATAATACCATCAACTCCTTCTTTATATAAATGTGGGTCATCCCAAAAATAATGCCTCAAATCATAGAAGAATTTTCTTCTTTGCTGAGCTGTAAAGGTCGGAGGCAAATACTTGGAAACAATAAAGTTAGCATAATCAGCATACCAAGGAAGGTCTCGCGAAGTTACATTAATTGCAGCCAACTGTTCATTTGGAAAACTATCATTAACAGGAATAGGATCAAAAGAAATGTTTTCCAATCTAGACAAGTTGCCAGCCACAGGATTTTCAGCACCTTTCCTATCTACGATATGCAAATAAAACTCTTGTAAAAGCAACACCCATCTAATAAGCCTAGGCTTAGCATCCTTCTTAGTCATAAGATATCTAATAGCAGCGTGATCAGTATGAATAGTAACTTTAGAATCAACAATGTAAGATCTAAACTTATCACAAGCAAAAACAACAGCAAGAAACTCTTTCTCAGTAGTAGCATAATTCTTCTGAGCAGCATCAAGAGTCTTAGTAGCATAATGAATAACATTCAACTTATTATCTATGCGCTGTCCAAGAACAGCACCAACAACAAAATCACTAGCATCACACATAATTTCAAAAGGTAAATTCCAATCAGGTGGTTGAACAATAGGATCAGTAGTTAAGGCCTTCTTAAGAGTTTCAAAAGCTTCCTTACAATCATCATCAAAGACAAATGGTACATCCTTTTGAAGAAGATTGGTAAGAGGCTTTGAAATCTTAGAGAAATCTTTAATAAACCTCCTATAGAAACCAGCATGACCAAGAATACTACGAATACCTTTAACATCTCTTGGAAAAGGCATTTTCTCAATTGCCTCCACTTTTGCTCTGTCAACTTCAATACCTCTTTCAGAAATTTTATGTCCAAGGACAATTCCTTCATTTACCATAAAGTGGCATTTCTCCCAATTAAGAACAAGGTTAGTTTCTTCGCACCTCTGCAAAACTTTATCAAGGTTGTGCAAACAATTATCAAAAGAAGTTCCATAGACGGAGAAATCGTCCATGAAGACCTCCACAATTTCTTCACAAAAACCATGAAAAATAGCGGACATGCATCTTTGAAAAGTAGCAGGAGCATTGCATAAACCAAACGGCATACGTCTATAAGCATAAGTTCCATAAGGACAAGTAAAAGTGGTTTTCTCTTGATCATCCTTCTTAACAGCAATTTGAGAAAAACCAGAATAACCATCAAGGAAACAAAAAAGAGTCTTCTTAGACAACCTTTCTAGCATTTGATCTATAAACGGTAAAGGGTAATGATCTTTCTTAGTAACTTTGTTTACCTTCCTATAATCAATGCACATTCTATAACCAACTACTACCCTTTGAGGAATAAGCTCGTTATTCTCATTAGGCACAACAGTCATACCTCCTTTCTTAGGAACACAATGAACAGGACTAACCCATCTACTATCAGCAATAGGATAAATGATACCAGCATCAAGGAGTTTTAATACCTCATTTCTTACCACATCCTTCATCTTGGGAATTAGGCGGCGTTGATGCTCCACGACTGGCTTTGCGTCTTTCTCCATATTGATGGCATGCTGACATAAAGTGGGAGAAATCCCTTTTAAATCATCCAGAGTATATCCCATAGCTCCTCGGTGTTTCCTCAATATTTCCAATAATCTTTCTTCTTCCTTTCCTGAAAGTTTAGAGCTAATAATAACAGGATATATTTTCTTATCATCTATATAAGCATATTTGAGGTCATCAGGCAAAGGCTTTAATTCAAACACAGGATCTTCTTTAGGCGGCAAAGTGGTACCAAGATCCTCCACAGGCAGATTATGCTTGAGTAATGGTGGTTGACGAAGAAGAATGTCGCCAATCTCTTCTCTTTCCTTGCTAAAAACATCACTTTCGTGATCTTCCATGAATTGCTGCAAGGCATTATTAGGGGCAAGAGCAATAGAAGCAAGTTGCTCAACTCGAAAATTTTCATTAGGCGTGTCATTTTCATAAGCAGTCTTAGCAAACTTGGAAAAATTAAACTCATAAGACTCTCCATTAAACTTAGTAAAAAATTTCTCCTTCTTACAATCTATCACGGCGCCACAGGTGTTCAAAAATGGTCTACCAAAAATAATAGGACAAGTTTTACTAGCCTCCTTACCAAGTACTAAAAAATCAGTAGGGTATTTAGTCTTACCGCAAAGAACTTCCACATCTCGGACAATACCAAGAGGCCAAACAGTCTCTCTGTTAGCAAGCTGAATAACCACATCAATATCTTCAAGTTCACAAGCGCCTATCTCGTGCATAATTTCTTTGTAAAGCTCTAAGGGAATAGCACTTGCACTAGCACCAATATCACATAAACCATAATAGCAATGATCTCCAATCCTGACAGAAATAACATGAACACTTGCTTTCCTGTGCTTTTTAGGATGTGAGAGAATGTTAGAAGCATCTTCACAAAAAAGAATATATTCATCCCCTACATCTTTAGTAACAAGATCCTTCAATATAGCTACAGGAGACTTAATAGTAATTTGCTCATCAGGCTCTGCAGCTTTCTTAGTACTTTTATTAGACACACTTACCAAAGTAGAATACTTCTTTACCTTAGCAGGGAAAGGTGTCTTCTCAAAATAAGGTTCAGGCACAATGCTATCAACAGTACAAACTTCAGTAGCTGCAGCAGGAATATGACTAATAGAATCTTTGTAAGGCGCATGATATTTGTTCCAATCTTTCTTTGGAACATCAATATAAGAGGCAAAGGCTTTAAGACAATTAGCAAGTATTTGGGAATCAAGACCATATGCAGCACTAACACCATGAAAGTCATCGGTCTCCATAAAAGATTTAATGCATTCATAATCATAGTTTATACCTGACTTCCTACCTTTGTCGTTTTCCCATCCTTCAGCATTTTCTTGTATACGGTCAAGAAGTTTCCACTTAGCATCTTCTTTCATATGAGTAAATGATCCAAAGCAAGAAGCATCCAAGTAATCCTTATCAGGAAGAGTAAGCCGCGCATAAAAATTATTAATAACAATATTATTGGGGAGCTCATGAATGGGGCATTTGAGCATTAGTAACTTCAATCTCCCCCACGCTTGGGCAATACTCTCTCCATCATGAGGCCAAAAAATATATATCCGGTTACGGTCTTTATGAATTTCACTTGGAGGATAAAACTTGGAATAAAAGAGAGGCACAATATCCTCCCATGCCATAGATGGACCATCTTGGAGTAGTCGATACCACTCTTCAGCTCTGCCTTTCAATGATAATGAGAATAATTTCTTCTTAACCTGGCTTGGTGAAATACCTGCACATCTGAACAACTCGCATAATTCATGTATAAATAATAAGTGATCACCCGGATGGACAGTTCCATCTCCTGAATAGCAGTTATCCATAATACGCCCAACAATTTTCATAGGGATTTTAAAAGGATCCATTTCAGCAGGCGGTGGCGGTGGTGGTTCCTCCGCATGTGCAGCAGCAGCAGTAGTAGTAGATGTGTTTCCAAATAGGAAACCAAATGGAGAGTTCTCCATAGCAGAGTAAAATAAAAGACAAAATAAAAACAATACTCACAGCGATGGTTACCTTTACCAATTCCACTCTTCAATAGCGCTACACTCCCCGGCAACGGCGCCAGAAAATAGTCTTGATGACCCACAAGTATAGGGGGTGTATCGTAGTACTTTCGATAAATAAGAGTGTCGAACCCAACGAGGAGCAGAAGGTGTTGATGAGCGGTTTTGATCAAGGAATCACTGTAAATACTAGCAAACAGGTTTTCAGGGGTATTTGGTAATACGAGTAAATAAAGTGCGAGTAAATAAAAGACAGTAGTAACAATTGCAGCAAGTGGCCCAATCCTTTATTCAGCAAAGGACAAGCCGGTTGTGTACTTATAATAACCAAACGTTCTCGAGGACACACGGGAGTTTCTGTCAAGAGCTTTCGCTTCATAGAGCCAATAGTATTCATTGGTTTGATAGGTGTTATGGGGGTGAACCTGTGCTAGCGCACTACCCTTACTAGGATAAATACACACTTATGATTATACCCCTTGCAAGCATCCGCAAATACAAGAAAGTAATTAAGATAAATCTAACCATAGCCTTAAACTCTGAGATCCTACGCTCCCTGGTGCAATGGTTTCCCAACGGAGGTTTAGGTTTCTGTCACTCCAGCAACCCCACAATCGGTAGCCAAATACACAATGCATCTCACTAGGCCCATAAATGGTGAAGTATCATGTAGTCGACGTTCACATGACACCACTAGTGAAATAGCACCACAACAATATCAAACCATTAAATATTTCTCAATAATAATTCACTACTAACATCTTGACTTCTCCCATGTCCTCAAGAACTAAACGAACTACTCACAAGACATCATATGGATCATGATCAGAGATGAAATAATGGTAAATAACAATCTGAACATAAACCTTAACTCAACGGTTCCACTCAATAGCATCAACTACAAGAGTAATCAACACCGGGAAAGTTTCCCCTATGAATATAACAAGATCCAACTCAAGATGTTACAGCGGGATGGCGTGGTGATGGTGAAGATGAAGGTGGTGGTGATGGAGATGATGATGATGATGATCCCGATGAAGTCCAGTGCGATGATGACGACGATGGCGACGATCTCCTCTCTCCGGGAAGGAATTTCCCCGGCAGATTTCCCCCTGCCGGAGAGCTTTCTCTCTCTGGTGTTCTCCGTCCCGCAGAGGCGGCTGTGTCTAACTCTGAGCCCTCTCTTGACTTAGGTTTTCGGGGACGATGATGTACGCGGAGGGGCGAGACCAGAGGTGGGCCAGGGTGGCCTCACGTAGGGCCCGCGCGGCCAGGGGTGGGCCCGCGCCACCCTGGCGTGTGGAGCCCCCTGGCTCCTCTCGACTCCCCCTTCTGGCTTCCTGAGTCTTTTGGGAAATTATAATTTCTGGGTATTTTTCTGGCATTTTCCTGATCTTCAAAATATGGTCTCTTGATGGTCCTTTTTCCAGCAGAATCCTGACTCCGGCAGCAACTCCTCCGATGATCATCAAGCATGTGAAAGCAAAGGAAATAACATCAGTATCATGTCTAAATATGAAATATATCAATGAATAACAGTAAATTATGATACAAAATAGTGATGCAAATTGGACGTATCACTAAGCGGAAGCTGCTACTCGGTGATGACGCCAGCAAAGAGCTGTGGCGTGTAGTTGACGTGGGAGCAGTAAGTCCTTGTGCGTGGTGATGACCAGCCCGTTGGGAACCCCAAGAGGAAGGTATGATGACTGTAGCGGCTAGTTTTCCCTCAGTTAAGAAACCAAGGTTTAATGTCGATCTTGAAGAGGAGAGACGGTGACGACTGAAGGTGATGCAGACTGGCTTAATAACACTCCAACAAGGGCGCCGTTAACGATACTTGTTGACTCGTCTTCGGCCAGTAGCAACGCGGAACCTGCACACACACAACCAAGTACTTTGTTCCCAACTTGCGATGAGGTTGTCAATCTCACCGGTTTGCTTGAAACAAAGGTTATAAGCGTATCGAGTGGAAAACAGTAGAGTATGCTAGTAAAGTAAACAGTACGAGAAAAGTAAACAGGTGATTGCAATATGATGTAAATAGGACCGGGGTCCACAGTTCACTAGTGGTGTCTCTCCATAGATAAAATAACACATGCTGGGTAAACAAATTACAGTTGGGCAATTGATAGAATAAAGATAACGTGATATGTCAAGAAGATCACTATGAGATTTACTCTGGGCATTACAACAAAATACATAGACCGCCATCCAACTGCATCTATGACTAATAATCCACACCCTGGGATATCAATCCGAACACCCTAGAAGTATTAAGTTGCGAACAACAGATAATTGCATTAAGCAAAGTGTGTAATGTAAACAAAGCATATGCCCTTGAGCATATGAATGTTGTTTTCTCCCTAGTAGCAACAGCACATCTACCACCTTAGCGGTTTCTGTCACTCCCCTAGGTGAAATAGAGACATGAACCCACTATCGAGCATAAATACCCCCTCTTGGAGTCACTAGCAACTACTTGGCCAAGATAGCTACTAACAACGGAGAGCATGCAAGATCATAAACAACATAGAGATAACAAAAGATATAATTCAGTACAGCAACTTAATCATAAACACCAATATTCATCGGATCCCAACAAACCAAACATGTAGAATTACATAACGGTGATCTCAATCATGTATGGCAGCTCATGAGATCTAAACATGAAGCACATAGTGGAGAAGACAACCATCTAGCTACTGCTATGGAGCCATAGTCCAAGGTAGACTACTCACTCATCGCTCCGGAGGCAAACATGGCGATGAAGAAGACCTCCGGTGGCGATTCCCCTCTCCGGCAGGGTGCCGGGAAGAGCTTCTGGACCCTCCCGATCTTCGGGTCGACGGCGGCGGCGGATCGCGATGTGTTCTGGAAAACTGATCGGGTACTTAGGTTTTTCTCGTCGGGGGGTCTTTATAGGCGAAGGGGCGTTGTCAGAAGAGGGGCCACGTGGCCTCACAAGGCGGTGGCGCGGGCCAGGGGCTGGCCGCGCCACCCCTGTGTGTGGGCCCCTGGTCCCTCACCTCCTACTCTCCTTCGGATCTCTGGAAGCTTCCGGGTAAAATAAGACTTTAGGAACTTGTTTCGTCCAATTCCGAGAATATTTCCTGTGTATCACTTCTGAAACACAAAAACAGCAGAAAACAGGAAACTGGCACTGTGGCACTTCGTTAATAGGTTAGTTCCGGAAAATGCATAAAAGTGCCACTAAGTATAACGAAACAATAGGCAAATGGTGTAAAAACAAGCATGGAGCATCAAAAATTATAGATACGTTTGAGACGTATCAAGCATCCCCAAGGTTAACTCCTGCTCGTCCTCGAGTAGGTAAGTGATAACAAAAGAATAATTTTTGAGGTGACATGCACCTACACAATCTTGATCATATATGTAAGCATTGGTGAGCTGGGATCAATAGAACTTAAAACATGGGCATGAAGATATAATCATGACAATAATAACTTAGCAACCATGTTGTAAACATGTAAATGAACACAAACAAAAGATCATGATAATGAAACAATGAAAGTCAAACGTGTGTTCAAATCATAAGGAAAAACATACAAATGGTTTTCAGCTTGTCCTTCAAAGAGAGCAAAACATAAATGCATATGACACCTTCAAGTTTAAGAGGGCGACTAGATACAAATAATTCAAGAACAAGTGAAACCAACAATATGAATCAATCAATGAACTTTGGGACAATGCATATCACACTAAGAATGACAACTATGCTCTCTTAATGGTGCATAAAGAAAGAAGGTGGTGACTCAACATAAAAGTAGAAGAAAGGCCCTTCGCAGAGGGAAGCAGTGATTGCAAGTTTTATAACCTTCAAAAATTATGGTACTTACCGGCTTTGAGCTCTCATTGCCCCCATCATAAGCATCTTGAATGGTTAAAGTTAATGCGAGAACAATTATGATGCATATGCTTGACAAATCATAAGTTGAAAACCTCGTGTCCCGTGAATATGAGTACCCAAACCTCATGCTACTTTACTTAGAGTCCCAAGCAAGGCTCTTGTCATTGTAAGTATATGCATATCATTGAGAACCGCCAATGGGGTACCTCCGTGCCTGATGACATGGAACAAGCCCACACCAAAATGACAGGACAAGCAGACAATGAACACCTCGACATCTCTTTTATTTGCTATATTGTTTAGCTTTTTATTGTGAGATGCGTCGTCGAATGTTCACCATGGGTATGCTGCAAATTTCCACCATGAATTATGCATGGCTTAGATTGGCGGCCCGGCGTTTCCCTAACACATATAAAAACTCCATGATCCCTACAAGATTCCCAATTCATTTCACACCGCGGGCATCCATAAACAAAAGATCACGATATCAACTCAAATAGAAGTGCAATGTTGAAAGCTTGCCCATGACAGCATGGCTGGGCTAGAATCCAACTTACAACTTGCAAGCATATCAACTCAACATAAGAGACCACAATGTCAAATTTTTAAGAACAGGAAAAAGTAAAGTGTGCCTTCCGGTTCGTGAGAGCTTTACTGACCGAATTTCGCATAACACTGATAAGAGTTTAATTTGAAGAGAAAATAAAAGCAAGTCAAATTTACTTGGAATAGCAAATTGCTAGTAGGTATGTATGGTGGACACTTTGGAAAACTTTGGCTTTTAGGAGTTGGATGCACGAGTAGAGCTCATACTCAGTACAAGGCGAGGGCTAGCAAAAGACTGGAAGCGACCAACTAAGAGAGCAATAATGGCCATAATCATGCAAAGCGACAAAGCGACATTAAAAGAAGCATACGATGGCATCAAAAGTCAAAAACTAAATGATCATGAAGGCTAATGGCGACTTTGTAAGAGTCTAACATGTGTGAGCATGCGCCAAGTCAACCCAAATAAAGCATCAAGGAGAAAACCAAAATAATGCTTCCATACAATAAAAACAACGCATGATTTTTTTCAAAGGCTCATTAAGCAATCTCAGTTATTTGAGACAAGTCATGCTACAGAAAAACCACTAAGCATACTATCAAAAATACATCAAGCATGACATGAAAAAGCCTAAGCCGCAGTCTACACAAGCTCCTTCTTGTACCACTATTTTGCACAAAGCTTTTTCTCTTTTCCAACACCATTTGAAATTTTTATAAACACCTCTTTTGATGAAAACCAATAAAGATCAGAGGCAAAAATACACCTTGATGAAAAGATATGACAAGATCTGAATGCAAATCAAGGCGAAAACGAAAACCAAAAGCAGTAGCAGAAAAAGTAGAACACTCGATGAACGATAAGAGTGAAAAACTGAGTGTTCTTTGCAAATGAAAACGAGTACATCTCCTCCAAAGGAAATTTGTTGGGGTCCAACCATTTATTGCAGCAAACAAACAAACTAAACCAACTAAGAAAACTAAAACAACTGACGCTCCAAGAAAAACACATAGTGCATGAAGCAATAAAAATATAGTGTTTTGAAAGGTGACCTGATTTTTGCCGATGAAGAAGGGGTGCCTCGGGGGCATCCCCAAGCTTTGACGCTTGTACTTCTTGGATATTTCTTGGGGTGATGCATGGGCATCCCCAAGCTTGAGCTTTTGTCCATTCTTCAACTCATCTCATCATTCTCCAATCCCTACACTTGAAAACTTCCTTCATACAAAACTAAACACAATTCTATTAGCAACATTAGTGTAAGCATAAAATATATTTAACCCTCTATTTGCTTCAGGTTTCAACTCAAAACCACCACATATATAGCAAATACTACTGTAGCAACCTCCCCAAAAGTTCCATGATCAAAAGAACTCAAAAGAAAGCGATAAAGTGGCAAACACAAATATTGGCAGAAATCTGTCAAAACTGAACAGCTGACAAAGGTCGAATTTTTGAGGGATTTTCTGTTGCTCAAATCAAAAAGTGTTCAACTAAGAAATGTTTGGATATAACCTGGGGCATATGCACAAGAAATCGCAGGTCCAAAAGATAAACAGAGAATTTTCACGAATTTTTACGGTGCAGCACCGAAAACAGTTTCAGGACAGCAACATCCCCAAATCTTTACCTCACTCAAATTAGAGGCTTCTCTTGGCACAAAAACGAAATAAACAAGATAAGGAGCGGTCATTACAGTAGTAATGACTTCCAAGATTCAAATAAAATAAAAAGTACTGAAAAGAAAACATTGGGTTATCTCCCAAGAGTGCTTTTCTTTAACGCCTTTGAGCTAGGCGCAGAAAATTGCGAATCAAGTACCTTCAGAAGAAGCATTAAGATCAACTGCAGAGGTCTTATCAATAAGGCATTGTATTTCATCCACATAAGTTTTTGAAGACCCTTTGTGATCATGCTTTGGTACACTATTCTCATCAAAAAGATTTTCAGGACAAATCCAGGCGAAATTATTTTCGAAAGCATCATTCAATCCCAAAAGTTTGCAAGGTATAGGTATTTCGGTTCCCTCATCATTAGTATCAATAACCTTAATAGGTGAACCGAGTTTATTAAAACGTTTAAGAACTTTCCTAGCTTCGACAACGACATCCTTAAATTCTAGGCGCAAAGTTTCCAAGATAAAAGCCTTCTTTTCGGGATCCTCAATTTCATGAAGCTTAAGGAACATATATTGCATGAAAGGATTAAGACTAGCAAACCTAGTTTCCAACATGTCAATTAATATAACAGAAGCAACTTCAATACTAGGAGCAAGCTCAACCCAAGACTTTTCCTCATCTTCCTCATGCATACTAATGTGATTAAAGAACTCCTCAATGTTACTTTTGCCAATAATCGAACCACTACCTACTGAGAGGTCCTCCAGAACGAACTTAGGGAACAACATGATAAACTAAAGAAATAACAACTACCAAGGATTCTAATTTTTTTGGGTTTTTGATAAAAAAGCAATGCAGGTAAAATAAAATAAAGTAAAGCAAAACAAATAACAAAGTAAAGAATGTGTGTGCGAAGAACTCCCATCGCAGAAGTCTTCTCTTCCTCCCCGGCAACGGTGCCAGAAAAGCAGCTGCTACTCGGTGATGACGCCAGCAAAGAGCTGTGGCGTGTAGTTGACGTGGGAGCAGTAAGTCCTTGTGCGTGGTGATGACCAGCCCGTTGGGAACCCCAAGAGGAAGGTATGATGAGTGTAGCGGCTAGTTTTCCCTTAGTTAAGAAACCAAGGTTTAATGTCGATCTTGAAGAGGAGAGACGGTGACGACTGAAGGTGATGCAGACTGGCTTAATAACACTCCAACAAGGGCGCCGTTAACGATACTTGTTGACTCGTCTTCGGCCAGTAGCAACGCGGAACCTGCACACACACAACCAAGTACTTTGTTCCCAACTTGCGATGAGGTTGTCAATCTCACCGGTTTGCTTGAAACAAAGGTTATAAGCGTATCGAGTGGAAAACAGTAGAGTATGCTAGTAAAGTAAACAGTACGAGAAAAGTAAACAGGTGATTGCAATATGATGTAAATAGGACCGGGGTCCACAGTTCACTAGTGGTGTCTCTCCATAGATAAAATAACACATGCTGGGTAAACAAATTACAGTTGGGCAATTGATAGAATAAAGATAACGTGATATGTCAAGAAGATCACTATGAGATTTACTCTGGGCATTACAACAAAATACATAGACCGCCATCCAACTGCATCTATGACTAATAATCCACTCCCTGGGATATTAATCCGAACACCCTAGAAGTATTAAGTTGCGAACAACAGATAATTGCATTAAGCAAAGTGTGTAATGTAAACAAAGCATATGCCCTTGAGCATATGAATGTTGTTTTCTCCCTAGTAGCAACAGCACATCTATCACCTTAGCGGTTTCTGTCACTCCCCCAGGTGAAATAGAGACATGAACCCACTATCGAGCATAAATACCCCCTCTTGGAGTCACTAGCAACTACTTGGCCAAGATAGCTACTAACAACGGAGAGCATGCAAGATCATAAACAACATAGAGATAACAAAAGATATAATTCAGTACAGCAACTTAATCATAAACACCAATATTCATCGGATCCCAACAAACCAAACATGTAGAATTACATAACGGTGATCTCAATCATGTATGGCAGCTCATGAGATCTAAACATGAAGCACATAGTGGAGAAGACAACCATCTAGCTACTGCTATGGAGCCATAGTCCAAGGTAGACTACTCACTCATCGCTCCGGAGGCAAACATGGCGATGAAGAAGACCTCCGGTGGCGATTCCCCTCTCCGGCAGGGTGCCGGGAAGAGCTTCTGGACCCTCCCGATCTTCGGGTCGACGGCGGCGGCGGACCGCGATGTGTTCTGGAAAACTGATCGGGTACTTAGGTTTTTCTCGTCGGGGGGTGTTTATAGGCGAAGGGGCATTGTCAGAAGAGGGGCCAGGTGGCCTCACAAGGCGGTGGCGCGGGCCAGGGGCTGGCCGCGCCACCCCTATGTGTGGGCCCCTAGTCCCTCACCTCCTACTCTCCTTCGGATCTCTGGAAGCTTCCGGGTAAAATAAGACTTCAGGAACTTGTTTCGTCCAATTCCGAGAATATTTCCTGTGTATCACTTCTGAAACACAAAAATAGCAGAAAACAGGAAACTAGCACTGTGGCACTTCGTTAATAGGTTAGTTCCGGAAAATGCATAAAAGTGCCACTAAGTATAACGAAACAATAGGCAAATGGTGTAAAAAGAAGCATGGAGCATCAAAAATTATAGATACGTTTGAGACGTATCAGAAGCGTGCTAGCAAGAACGCTCCGTCGATGAGTTCTAAGCGACGGAGCTCCCCAAAGCGCAAACTGTCGCCCCTCCCAAAGGTACCTCATGCTAATCTTCCTATCAGACCTTATGATCGTACCGACGAGGAAAACGCCAGGATAGCAAAGGAACATTATGATGCGCAGATGAAAAAGAAGGAACCCGAGCCCCGCCCGGAATACACCGAGAAGCAAATAGCATATGCAAAATACTTCACGACCCTTCCATCACAGTATGACTTACACCATAAGCCTGACGACTATACACGCACATTGCAGAAGGAAGGGAAAAAGTGCAGATCACGTGCAAGTGCAAGTGGGAGCAAATCAAGTTCAACTACAAGCAAAAAAAGATCAGACGTTCCTCAGCTTGGACAACAGGCCAAACAGTCGATCCCACCCCTCAGGGTGTTACCCGAGAATGTTCCCTCTCTGGTGCAGGGGCAAGATTTGGAATTAGCAAAGAAGTGGGCGGATGAATGGGGTATCCCGGTTGAAGACGTTCTGGCTTCCCAAGACGATAGGTTACCCAAGGCTGTGGTAGCCCCTAAGCCACAGTTTGTCATGGGAGCGCCTTTGGTCAGCAAAGATAAGTTTGATGATCTCCCAACAAATATGCGTTACTTGCATACATGGTACTTAAGTGAATCAAAGAATGGGAGAACGATGATCGTGGCGCGTGTCCCACGGGAGTACTACGGCCGTCCCGAAGACATCCATATCGACTTTGATGAACTCTTCCAGATGTACAATGCCGACGCCCTCGACAAATCGCTTATGAGTTGCTATTGTCTGTAAGTTTTTCAATTCGTTGTCTACATATAACTTGTTCAGTTATTTCAATTCATTGTCTACATATAACTTGTTCCGTTCTGACTTGTACTCTATTATGCAGAATGAAGATTCTGGAATGTAAAAGTAGGAACATCCTAAATATTGGGTTTATTGACCCAGATAAAATACATATAACGACGCTAACTGATAACCCCAAGGAGACGGAGGAAAACCTTCTAAGGTTTCTAACAGATCAAAATTTCTGTGACCACATACTGTTTCCATACAACTTCAGGTGAGGGTCTTACTCTGTTGTGTCCATTCACTTATAAGTGTAATTGATAAGTTACTGACACATATATATATAAACATGTGTCCATCTGCAGAAACTCTTTAGTCCCGGTCTGTTTTATGACCCGGGACTAAAGGGCCTGCCCCTGAGGGCTCTCCCAGGCGCCCACGTGGAGCTCCTTTGGTCCCGGCTTGTAACAGGACCGGGACTAAAGGTTAGGCCTTTAGTCCCGCCTGTTTGGTCCCGGTTGGGGAACCGGGACTAAAGCCCCTTACGGGCCGGGATTGTAGGCCCTGTCCCCACTAGTGAACTCACGAGTAAAGCAAGCGCCTATGGGCCACCAGCTACTGGGGTGTCTGCCTTGCCATTTAATCTGGTTCTTCCATGGTATGTGACTACCGGTTTGCTAGATACGGCATGGTATGTGATCACCCTGCATTCTTCAGTCTGCTAATAATGGTAATCACCATATCCGTGTGCACGTCTTGGTTTTCCAGAATTTGCCATTTCGCCCGGCGAATGTTAAAGAATTTAAATATCTTCGCACTGCGTGTCTCTCATGTACAGTGTGAGTGATATTGGCATATCGTTCTTCTTCACGAGAATGCTTGATGTATGTGCACTACCGGAATTTCAAGATACGCCGACGGCAAATAGCCCTCGGCGTAGACTCTATTACCGTCGGCGTAGTCTACGCCGAGGGCTGCCCTCGGCATAGCCCCTCAGCGTAGATGCCCCTCGGCGTAGCTCTATTTAACCGTCGGCGTAGCTACTGCCCTCGGCGTAGTTTATGCCGAAGGCTTTGCCCTCGGCGTAGCCCCGTCAGCATAGTTTATAATTTTTTCAAAAAAAATTCAATTTTTTTTTGAATCTTTGAATTGTTTGACTCGCTAATCTCTCAATTAGAATATTTTTTTACACTAATTACACTTAATCTTTGGTCAAATTTAAGTCTTGGTCAAACTTTCCGGTCGGTCACCCATCTTCACACTACTCCACCTCCAGCACGCTTAACTTCTCTGTTCCATCCGGATGAGTGTCCACGAAGCAAATTATACCTTGTTGATAATACTACCATATCAATCCTATTAACCCTTATACCACTATGTCATATGTCATTGGTTTTAAATTTCCAAACAATATATTAAGTAAACAATAATAAATAAGTAATAAATATATTGAATTCCAAACTATATAATAAGTAAATAAAAATAATTAATTAATAAATATATTGAATAATTTATATCTTTAAATCTCTAAATCGGAATTCGACAAATTATATGTCTAAATCGATAAGAAAAATAAGAGGAATGCAAATATGACATCCATATGTAATGTTTTTATGTTTTATTTAATTTTGAATTTCTTATGCTCATTTTAAATTTAATGTATCATTAGTGATATCTCGAACTAATGAGATTTACATTGAAAAAATCATAAAAAATTTAAAAAATCAAAAAAAGGAAAACCTTCACACCTAGTCTTCTTATGTTAAATACTAATGAGTCCACATGATAAACAATTTTTCATAGTTTTCTTATGTCATACATCCGCTTTACCTCGTTAACCCTCGCTTTACCCCATTGATAAACGGTGGGCATGAACCTTCTTAGCTAGGGGTTGAATTTCACAAAACTCTTTGTGTATCTCTAATATAATAACATGTTTTGTATCTAAAAGTGATTTTTTCAAAAAATCATGAGGAAGCCATGATGGAGCTGTAGTTCAAATTTACCCCGCTTCCTACTGAATTGGGAAGAGTTTATCTTTTTTGTAAAAGGTTAATGCAAAGCTTCACACACACAAACAATTGGTGATATATACATAAAATATGTCCTAATATTGTTTAAAATTTTGGTGGTCTAGTTTTGTAATGTATTTTCAGTACTTCCTTCACAAAAAAAACCTAATTTTGGCACTTAGAAAATGAAAATTGATTTTTTTATGCATAGAAAATGAAAACTCCCAATATGAACTTTGTTTCCCATCCCAATATGCACACATGTGCACAATATGGGGTCATTTGAACAAACTATTCTATGATTCAGGTCATGACCTAGCTCATCTGGCTTGAAAGCCATGAAACTTCGTACATGATAGGTCATTTCTGAGTAGGAGTTTCTACAATATTTGCAATAGTCCAAGTTTATTATTTTGCCTCACAACTAGGTAACATAAAATGACACAATACGAAGGCTTTACATGTTTTTGAATTTTTTTGAACTTCTTATGCTCGATTCAAAATGCGGTCAAAACGGCGGGCATGAACCTTTTTAGCTAGGGGTTTAATTTTGCAGAACTATTTTTGGATCTATGATAAAACATCTACTTGTGAACCTAAAAATGATTTTTTGAAAAAAACATGGGCAAACTATGATACAGTTGTAGTTCAAATTTACCTTGCTTCCTACTGAATCGGCAAGAGTTTGTCTTTTTTGTGAAAGGTTAATTTAAAGATTCACACACACAAACAATTGGTGATATATACATAAAATATGTTCTAATATTTTTTAAAATTTTGGTGGTGTAGTTTTGTAATGTATTTTCAGTACTTACTTCACAAAAAAACCCAATTTTGGCACTTAGAAAATGAAAATTGTTTTTTTATGCATAGAAAATGAAAACTCCCAATATGAACTTTGTTTCCCATCCTAATATGCACACATGTGCATAATATGGGGTCATTTTAACAAACTATTCTATGATTCAGATCATGACCTAGCTCATCTGGCTTGAAAGCCATGAAACTTCGTACATGATAGGTCATTTCTGAGAAGGGGTTTCTACAATATTTGCAATAGTCCAAGTTTATTATTTTTCCTCACAACTAGGTAACATAAAATGACACAATACGAAGGCTTTACATTTTTTGAACTTCTTATGCTCGATTCAAAATGCGGTCGAAGCGGCGGGCATGAACCTTCTTAGCTAGGGGTTGAATTTTACAGAACTATTTATGGATCTCTGATAAAACTTCTACTTATGAACCTGAAAATGATTTTTTAGAAAAATCATGGGCAAACTATGATGCGGCTCTAGTTCAAATTTTCTCGACTTCCAACTGAATCAAAACCCTAAATCCCTAAACTGAAAATCCTAACTTATTAAATTAATTAGTTCTAAATTTTGGAAGGTTTAGATGAATAGATCTTATTTTTCTGCAAATTTTGATATATTATTTGTATTTTTGTGAATTAGAATGATTTAGTTATGATTTTTCTAAGATTAATATGGTAAAATGGAAAATAGCTATGCCGAGGGCATTGCCGTCGGCGTAGAAAAGGCCGTCGGCGTAGCTATCTTACGCCGACGGTAATTCTACGCCGACGGCCAGCTACGTGGGCTGCCTGAAATATAGCCTACGCCGACGGCACCGACATTTGGCCGTCGGCGTAGACGCTGGCCCTCGGCATCTTTCACCATTCCTGTAGTGGTGAGACCGTCCACGGCGGCCGGCGAGGCAAGCTGGGAGGGAGCACCGCACGATGCCGATGTACGCCGACCACGGACACCTTCGTACGTACAAACTGCGCCGGCCGTGGTCAAGTCAGTTACATATTGAAACCGCGTTCAGGTCGGGGGTGGTAGGTGCGTACGGGTTCGTCGATTAGTCCTGTGATACTGAAACATGCAAGTTCATCTTTCTGATTTTGAAAATCATCATGCCGGTTCATCTTTTTGTTTTTTAGAATCATCATGCAGGTTCATCTTGAGACCAAAACACAGATGCACAGCACAGAAGGGAAAAAAATCTTTCCTAAAACAAAAGTAGTTACATTGACGCTTCCGTTCACCATTTTTTGTAACAAACCTGGAATAGTACAACATGGACGCACACATATGCTGTTATGCACACCATCACCTGACCGGCAATCTCTCTTTATATTCAGGACCCATCAAAAAGATTGGACAAAAGCAATTTGCAAGGCAATGCCCCCAAGAAAAGGCATAAGAGAGAAGAAATAGATACATATCATAGACAATTTAGTTTACTCCATATTTACCCCAAGTTGTGCATCCACGACAAATGTTTAATTAGAAATATTTGCGACATATTACCCCCCAGATGTTACAAAATAATATGATTTGCCTCATTTAGTACCCCTTCCCATTTAATCAACATGGGCCAAACCCATCAAATTGATATGGACAACCACATTGGAAATGTTCTAACATTTGATTGATTCTTCTTTCATGGAGATATTGTACAACCTAGAAGGTCACTTTAAAGCATTGCCAAAGGCAGTGTTGGAAAAGGCGACGCCGAGGCAACGCTTAGGCACGCTTAAGCACTAGGCAATGGACAAACGCCTCGCCTAGGGCATAGGCGGAACTCTAGGCAGTGCAACTAAGAAATAGGCTTTCCACAACAAGGATTTATGCCATATTGCACTAACGAGCAAGGTGTTCCATATTCTAATGGTAGTTGTTCATATTTTACTCATTTACATGGTGTAAGCTAATGCGTATTCACTATAATAGCTCATATTAATGCATGATGGTACAAAAATTGTGACCGCCTAGGCTTCGCCTAGGACACCTAAGCATTGCCTAGGCACTAGGCGAATGTCAATCGCCTCGCTTACGCCTAGCGCTTTGTCCAACCTTGGCCAAAGGGAAACAAATATCACAACTTATTAGATAGGTAGGTTTACGTTCTTCATAAATCTACTACCATTGGGCTAGTGAACATAATATTTGAAAAACTATATCAATATAGTTAGCCATGATGAACTTTTCTATCAATAAAAATTATTAGTAGACATGCCACCCTGTGTTCATTTTATACAAACAATCAATATACTCTAGAAAACTCTGTGTTTGCTAAGTTAGTTAGACAGATACACTTATGTATTTTATCAAGATATATACTGACACTGACATTTACACAAACACATATATGCACTACAATGTCAACAACACAAAACAACCTTCCAAAGATTATGATTTGGTATTTTCATTTAAATTTTTGTTATTGCAAATGTATCAATTTACATGAAATAAATATTTTGTAATTGCAACATATATGTCTCCAGTCTAATATAAGTGTATGTAATCATAAACATTAGAGCTATGTAATAACCACCTTTTGGTTGAAATTATGCTCCCCCAAATCTTATGACCATGTTCTTAGAAAGTATAAGAATTTAGTATAAATAAAGATGTTTCATCTTTTGTAATGCACGGGGGCATGACTTTGAGAGCCATGCCACTCCAAATGGCAGAGTCAATTTCATTGGTCTGAGCTAAGGATGAAACCAAACATGACAATCTCCATGTTAACCCCGATTATGAGTTATAGGTAAACTCTAGGTTTCAATGTTCACTACGGGGTCGCACCTTCACCTTAGACAAGATGAGGGTTAAAGAAGCTCATAAACAAAGATAAGATCCACAAAGAGCTAAATTCACAATTTTATTTGGTGTTTGTGTGGTAGGTATAGAATTGTCACTAGTAGGGAAAACCTCTTCTGTGGCGCACCAAAATATGCATTCTGTGGCGCATGGGTGGTGCTCCACAGAATCTTCGCCACAAAAATAAGCATTCTGTGGCGCACCAGCACATGCGCCACAGAAATAAGGAATTCTGTGGCGCACCAAGACCTAATGCGCCACAGAATTAAGGAATTCTGTGGCGCATTTTGGCTTGGTGCGCCACAGAATTACAAGTTAGTGCGCCACAGAAATATTACAGGTTTTATACAGAAATTATTCTGCCTGGCGTATATATACAGGTATTAACAGATATAATATAGCAGTATACAGATATATCAACAGATTTCATGTAGCACAATTATATATCTCCATATACAACTCATTTCATATAGAATATTAACAGATTTCATATAGCTCCATGCATATACAACTCATCATACATATATATCTCCATACAACTCATAATCCATGCAAATTAAGTGCATCATCTCAATATACAAATGAAGTGACATCGGCCGCCGCCTACACTAGGATGAAATAGAGTACCGCTCCGACGATGGTGAGCAAGAGCGAGAGCACAATGAAGGTCTTCATCTTGCTCTTGTTCGACTGGTGCTTCCTCCACTTGGCAACCGCCTCTTGTTGAGTCGGGTAGCCTTTGTAGCAGTTGCCGCTGAACTTGTGCACCTGTTCCTTGCAGTCCGTCCACTCCTCGTAGACTCCTGGAACCCGCCCCTCGAACACGACGTACCACATCATCTCTATGGACACAAGGCATATTAGTATATAATGCAATGGAAAGAATTAGAGGGTTCACATGCATACATATTCACAAGAATTAAAGCAAGGAAATAATAATAAACCTAAAAGTCATATAGCATCGGTATCACATAAGTAATCAAGTTCAACTACATCGACTACAATAGTAATTGAAGTCCAACAACGGCACTAAGCAAGTTTATTTACAACACAGTAGGCACACCGGCATCTCGATCAACGAGACGTCTTGTTCATGGGCTCCGGGAACGGTTTGTACATGTCCTTCGTCGTCCACGTCCTTCCATCACCCTGCCTATGTAGGCGTTCTTCTATATCCCTCTTACACAACCCTCTGAGTTGGTGTAAGAGCCCCGATCTGTTGCATACATCTTCTACGATAATTTCTGATAGCTTTACTTGGATGCGATGGAAGTCTTCTCTAAGATCAGCATCGCTGATCTCCCCCGCCATTTTTTTGGGGTCTCGCTTACTAGGTGGCAGACGCATCATCTCTGCATCTGCGACAAACCCTTTAAGGTGATGGAGGACATAGAAGGCCTCCTTCATGCTGTCATCTGGCTGCTTGATGCAAGGGAAGTTGATCACGTGCTTGAACCCCTGCTCTTTAGTGTCCGGCCTGATAAATTTCCCCTTCTCGTGGAAGATGCCTCCATTTTTGGAGTAGAAAAGGATAGCCTCATCGAGAACACTCCTTATTCTGTTGTAGTCTTTCTTCGTCGTCGTACTCGACGAGTCGAAGTACTGGGCTAGGGACCACTTCGGGCAAAGAACGACGAGTGTGCAGTATGTGTCCCTGCTCAACACATGCAATTTAAATGGAATGTTGGAAATGATCGGCAATGGAAGAAATATATAAGAAAGCATAAGTTACGACGGCCGAGAGCGAATGTGTACTTACTCGGGAAAGACAGGCAGAAGAATGGTGTTCTTCTCTTTGTTCATGAGCATGAAGCTCTGGAGGTACCGCACCGCCGCGGTCCGTGTGCTTGAGCCATCCACCAGCTGGCTATCGCGCATGTAGTAGGGATCCGCTACCGCGACGTTGGGGGGTCTCTCTCTCTTGATCTTCATCTGAAGATTGATCGCGTATAGGCGAACCAAGTTATAGTCGAGCCGTTTCCAGTGAAATAGATTGAAGACGTCCTCGAACGCTATGAAGAAGATATCCGCGGGGTATGCTTGGACGAAGTTCGGGTCTGCTGCTAGCACCCTGACCGTGAACACCGGGTAATTTGGATCCTTGTCTTGAAGAAGGAGGCTCTCTAGAAACTGAATATTTTGCTGCAAACTGATCATTGGTCCACTTGCGAGGTGTTCGAGGTCCTCAGGCAGTATCAGTTTACCAGCTTCATGAAGCCGGGACAAGCCACCAGGTGTCCGTGGTACCATGTCGTCGGCCCGCATCTTCTTAGGAAGAGTCTGGCTCGAAGATGCGCCCTTTTTATTTCCTCTCTTCCTTGGCTTCTTCACCTGACCTGCTGGGGGTGCTTCGGGTGCTGGTGGTGCTGATGGTGGGGTTGCTTGGGGTGCTGGTGGTGATGATGGTGGTGCAACGGGTGCTTGGGTTGCTTGGGGTGCTGGTGGTGCTGATGGTGGAGCTTGGGGTGCTGGGGTTGATTCGCGTGGCTCCCCGACGATCGTCTTATACAGCGTGTTAGGGCTGAAAATGGTAGCCGGCTTGACTTGAGCTGGATTGCCAGCCTCCGGAGGAGTGTCTTGCAGAGAAAGACCCGTGAAGGTCAGGCGCTACGTGACTGTAGTGGGATGACCAAGTTGATTGCCGTGAGTGCGGAAGGCTTCTTCATCCATATGAGGCATGTACATATCTTGGCTGCAGGCGCCAGTGTTGATGTAGGCATCGACGTCATCATCATCATCGTTGCCATCAAGCGGCGCCATGTCCTGGAAGTTAGGTGGTGGCGGTTGCGATGTCGCCGCTTGGCGTACCTTGCGTTTGGTCGACGGTCGTTGCGGAAGCTTTCCCAACAGCTGTTGGTGGCGTGTGGTGGTAGCGGCGATCGCCGGTTCCTTCCGGGTGGCGGCGGCGACCGCCGGTTCCTTCAGGGTAGTGGCGGCAGCGACCGCCGGTTCCTTTCGGGTGGCGGCGGCGACCGCCGGTTCCTTAAGGGTGGGGCCGGCGCCGGGCCGGACGACCTTGGGCCGGATGATAGGGGAGGTGGCGCCGATGTTGCGCCTGACACTCGGAAGACCCCCACCCAGACGAATCTGGTTCTTCGGCCATGTCATAAGCCAGCCGATGCAATTCCCAAGGACCATAACGTCGTCCTCGTCTGTGCCCGGAGGTTGATCGGGGGGGAGGAGGTTGTGGTACTCCGGCACTACCATTGCCAACTTCACCTTCACCAAATGATTTGCAATGTTTCTGTGGTGCATAGTTCGGCTGGGCATGACAGTGCCGCTAGCAACATCCATCAACTTGCCGCCGGGCTCCACCACATGCAGGAGTATGCAAGGTTCGTCCTGAGTCAGGGGCATGTTGGATAAGATCAGCGCAAGGCATATATAGTTAAAGAAGATGACGCGGAGGACTAACTAATGAGTTACCTTCTTGACGGCGTTGATCTCTGCTAATGTTGATACAAGGGCGTCGGTGCCGGCGCTGGGCCGCTCACTCTCGAGTGCATTATCAGGCACCACCACCCTATCAGCTTCCGCGGTTGGGGGCGTCGATGCGACCAGGTGGAGCGGCGGCGTCGGGGTCACCAGCGGTGACACTTGGTGACTTGAGTTACTGCCGCTGACGCTGGGCACATATATCGGCCCCTGTTGACCTGCCGCATTCCAAGCAGCTAACCCCTCCATCAAACCATGGGGGATGATCTGCCGGAGCCTCTCCTGCAGCTTCTCGTCCAGTAACTTACTCATCTCGGTCGGGTCCACTATTTTCTCTAGTGACTCCACCTTCTTCTTCAGCTCCTGAACCTCGGCTTTATCCTGCTTAGTCGACCTCCTCTCCTTTCTCGACTTGGCATCCGATCCGTAGTACTCGGATACCTTCATACTTGTGCCAAAGCCGGACACACGACCAGCCGACGTCGGTGGCTTGTCCAGGTCCCGTTCCTTGTATGCGTTTGTCGCCCTGTTGAAAGGCGTGTCCCACGGTTCCGTCGACCCCTGGGACGACGGGCCAGCCGTAGAACTACCCTTCAACTCATTGTCCTTCAGACAAAGGAACTTAAGGTTAGCCCATTTGGCTTCATTGCTTAATAAGATCAGCGCAATAATAATATAGACTATCCTTACCAGGAGTTTCTCGAACTTCTTCACGTCGGGGTAATCCGTAACAAATTCCCCCGTCTCCCAGTCTAAGTAGTAGCGGGACCGGACATAGTTCCTAGTCTGTATATCCGCGATTTTTAGCCAGGGGTCTTCTTTGCCCAGACGTATCATCTCGGCATCCTCCTTGTCCCAAGTGGGCTGTTTTCCTCGGTAACTGCCGCTTCCGCAACGGTGAGCCCCTAGGTTCAATTCCCGCATTTTCTTCCCCCAGGCGGTCCATTTTTTAGCCTCGTCAGTCTCTAAGGACGACTTGAATGCTTCGAAGTCTTCTCTAGAGAGTGTCGGGTCTTTGCGACTTATCTGCTCCCAGCTTTTACCTTTCTTGATCTTGTCTTTCAGCCGGGTTTTCCAGCTGCTCAAGGCGGTGCTCATCTTCGTGAGCGCTAAAGAGTCCACCTTTTTATTGAACGGCTGTGGGAACGTGTATCGTTGGTGAAGCTTCTGGAGGAGGGTTGCGGCCAAAGCCGCGTTGGCCTCGCTTCTGAGGTCTTGAGTGTTGAGCGACACGGTTTCACGGACGATGCACCCTAGTTGCATCGCGTACCCTTTGGCAACCTTAGAAGGCTCCAAGGGTAGGCCACTTTCGGAGACCAACGTGAAAGGATCGGTGATGTTGGCTAGCACTTGCGGCCTCCGATCCGCCCTTGGCCTCTTCGCCTTCCTCTTCTTCTTGGCCTCCTCAGGGTTGCCGCCGCTATCACCTTCCGTGCGGTCGGTGGTCTCTTCACCGGTCTCGGCGGCGTCATCCTGGCCCTCTTCCTCATCGCCGCTCTCGGAGGCGGCCCCCCCAGCTCTCGTCCTCATCGCCGCGATCGGCGGTGCCCCCCCGGCCCTCTACCTCATCGTATTCCTCCCACCATGGCTTGTTGGCCTCTCTGGCGACTTCCTCCTGGGTCTTAGGGTTAGAAGTGCCCGACATGTTTATTTGCACTTCATTAAAAAGAGGCAAATAGTTAGTACATAATGCAACGGAAAAATTCAAAATTTCGGCATGACTTTTGCTAATTTTTCTACCTATGAGGGCCCATTTCTCAACCGAAACGGAAGCGAATCAACACTTCGGGAGAAATGGGCAACTCAGTTTATTCATCCACACTTGACAACATCTCATAAGCATATACAACAGCAGATTATGGTCAAAATATCTCATTGCATAACACATAACAACAGCAATATTCTCAAGATAATATTTGGTCAAATGACCAAAAGCAATAAAGGTTTGCAACCAAACTGCATCCTTCTAAACATCAGCTCAGCTTACATGAAGTTACATTATAGATATCACAGGAAGCATAATGAGATGACAAAACTAGGCTTAGAATATTATTTGCTTCGATTGCTTTCAGTTTCCGAGGTTCCAGAGCCGTTGTAGAAAATGACAGGACAGTGATGTCTTCGTTTTTCTGTTAGGATTAGGAGTATGCAGATTATTAAACAGTATGTTTTCTCTACAATGACAAAAAAAGGAATCGCAGCAACCAAACATCCACTGATAGCATGACAGCTAGGTCAGCTCAAACACTAATTAACCTCCCCGGGATCGATTTCAGTCAGCAAAAATACCACCAGAGAGGCTAGATCGTGTATCTTCACATCAGACTTTTTTCGCCATAAAAATTCAACCAATAATCGAACGGGGTGCATCGATTCTACCTCGAGAAGAGTCAAGAACCGACTGGATCGATCCCTTTGCATTACCCTAGAGCGGGGCGGGCGTACCTAGGTCGCCGCCGTGGCGTGCGGAGGAGCAGTCGGAGTGCAGCGGCGAGTTCGGGGAAGGTGGCGCGGCGGTGGAGGATCTGCTCTCGGAGCTCCCCGAGGCGCGCGACGGCGTCGGCGCGCGTGGTGGCGGAGATGACCCGGCCCTCAGGGTCCTTCCAGGAGGACCGCTGGGACGAGACCCGGCGGCGAGGATGGCCGGTCGCTGGCGGGAGGGAGACCGGGGCGGGTGGGGATACGGTCGCTAGTGGTTCGTCGGCGGTTCGCTAGGGTTCGTCGGTGGGGATAGCTCCGGCGGCTAGCTAGGGTTCGTCGGCGCGGGGGAGGGGATAGAGAGAAAGAAAGAGGAGTGGAGGGCGTGCGCCAAATTTTTACTAAGTGTCAACATTCTGTGGCGCATCTACTGGTGCGATGCGCCACAGAATTAGAGAATTCTGTGGCGCATCGCACCAGTAGATGCGCCACAGAATTTATTTCCTTTTTTTTAATTATTTTAGTTATAACTCCCTCTGTTTTAATGAATAAGGCTTATATTTTTTCTAAAAAGTCAAACAATATGAAGTTTGCCCAAAATTTTAGAATAAATCACTAACATGCACAATATAAGATCAATACCGTTAGATACGTCTTTTTGCTCTTTTTTGTGCATACACACACAAAATTAAAAGTCTCAATCACACATGTGCACACACACACAAAATTAAAAGTCTCGATCACACACACATGTGCATACACCAAAAAGTCTCGATCACACACACCAAAAAAGTCTTCTCCGTCCGGTTCCGAGCTAGCTTAGCGTTTCTTCGCAATCTTATTGCCCTTCTTGTTGGCGGTTGAATACTTTATGCCGGCCACCTTGAGATTTCTTCGTGTGAACGGACAACCTTTAGTAGGTAGGGAGGTCTTCCTTCTTACTTTACTAGTAGTAGGCATGTCGAAGTGCGTGTCGAATTCCTCCTCGATCTTCGGGTCACCGTTCTTGTCCAAGTCTTCCTCGTTTGCGTCTCCTTCCATTCCTATGATGCTCCTCTTGCCCCTCCTCACGACAACATGGCTAGGCCTCGACGGGTCGGTGATGAAGAAGCATTGGTCAACTTGGCTACCGAGTACCCATGGCTCATTTTTCGCAGATGCGTTCTTCGATTTGGCATCCGGTATAACCATGGTGGTGAAATATCGGCCTTCTTTTTCGACCTTCTTGGCCCATCTCACACGAAACATTGGCACCGTCTCTCCACAGTAATTGAGCTCCCATATCTTCTCGATCCTTCCGAAAAATCTTTCCTTGATACTAGTCTCGTCATCGGCGTATGATAGCATAGTTACTCCTGAGTTTTGATTTTCACTATTTCTGTCCTTTTCCTCGGTGTAGAATCTGTAACCGTTGATGTCGTACCCCTGATAGGTCCTTACGTTATGCCCCGGGCCCTGTGATAAGGTGTAATGAGTTTTTCATCTTCGGTAGAAGGCCTTCTGCTCTGTGCTTGAAGTAGTTGACTTTGCTTAAACCAAAGCGTGAAGCTGGAGTTGTGCTCTTTGGTTACGTCTCCCATCTTCCTTGGCCGGCCCATATCGATGTAATTCTGCTCGATTATGCTTTTGTGCTCTTGCACAAAAGGTTCGACCAATTTTAAGTGTTGTAGCGCGACCCGGTGAGCCCTTTCAAAGTCGTCGCGTCGATTGACAATGCCCACATGGACTGAGCGGTAGCCCTCGCGGTGACCGACTCCAGCGAGCCTGCCGAGGTGCGTCCTGGTGGGCAGACCAACATGATCCTGGTCGTCCTCGGTGCTTAGATAATTCTGGCAGAAGGAGATGCACTCGTAGGTTAGGAACCCCTTGGCCATGCTTGCGTCTGGACGGGCCCTGTTGCGAACGTATCCTTTCATGACACAGTTCTGCCTTTCGAAAGGCATCATGTTGTGGAGGAACGTCGGGCCGAGCTGCCTGATGTCATCAACGACATGGAGAAGGAGATGGACGCATATATCACAGAATGCGGGCGGGAAGTAAATCTCGAGCTCACATAGTATCACCACGATCTCATCCTGTAGCATCTTGAGCTGCCTCACGCCGATCGACTTCCTGGTGATAACGTCAAAGAAGTTGCAAAGGCCAAACAGCGTATCACGGACGTGCTCGTCCATTATCCCTCGGATCGCAACGGGAAGTATCTGCGTCATGAGCACGTGACAATCGTGAGACTTCATCCCGGTGAACCTCTTCTTCGCTACGTCTAGATATCTACTTATATTCCCCGAGTAACCGTGAGGAAGTTTCACTCGTAGGAGGCACCTGAAAAACTGCTCGAGCTCCTCCGGACTCATTGTGAAGCAGGCAGCGGGAAGCACCACCGCGTTCTTCTTAGCCCTTTTACGGAGACGTTGAGTCCCTTCCGTCTGATCATCATCATCATCGTCGTCGTTGTCATCAGTATCGGGGGCTTGAAGAGCTTTTCTGATGCCTAAATGTTTCAGATCGTATCTTGCTTTCGGCCCATCCTTGGACTTTTCCGAGTTGCAAAGAGTGCCAAGCAGACTCTCGGTAACGTTCTTCGTAATGTGCATGACATCGAGGCTGTGGGGCGTGCGGAGGACCTTCCAGTACTCCAAGTCGTGGAAAATAGACCTCGCTTTCCATACACCGAGCAGCGGCTCTGGCTTCGGTCGCTTCTTTCCCGGTGCTGGGCACTCCTTCCAATTTTTTAGAAGATCGTCGATTTCTGCACCGCTCCTCTGTCGCGGGGGTCCATCGGGCTCATCTTTACCATTGAACAGATCACCGCGTTTTCTCCATGGGTGATCCAAGCGAAGCCACCTTCGAGCACCTGGGTACACAGTTTTCGAGGACCCGGGATCCCTTGGTAGCTGTAGATGCGGGGTCTCGTCCATGCACTTCACACAGCCGCAGAATCCGTGGCTGACCTGGGCAGATACGTATGCGCAACCAGGATAGTCCGTGACCGTCGTGATCAATGCGGCTCTCATATCGAAATAAGTTCTACTGTAGGCGTCCCACGTACGGGGTGGCGTCTTCCACAACGTGTCTAACTCCTCTTTCAGCAGCCCGAGATACAAATGCATGTCGACACCTGGTTGTTTCGGCCCCTGAATGAGAATACTCAGGTGTATGTACCTTTGCTTGGTGCACAGCCACGGGGGTAGGTTGTAAGGCCATACAAACACAGGCCAGGTGCTATGCGTGCTACTCTGGTTGCCGAACGGATTGAGTCCATCGGTGCTCATACCCAGCCTGATGTTCCTTCCGTCGCCCCCGAACCTAGGGAAGGCAATGTCCAATGCTTCCCACTGGCCAGCGTCTGATGGGTGTGTCAGCATATAGCCCATCTCCGGATCTTCTTCGGGCTTCTCCCTTTCCGCGTGCCATTGCATGAGCTTTGCCTCCTTAGGGTCCACGAAATACCGCTGCAGACGGGGAGTGATACGAAAGTACCATACCACTTTTCGAGGTACCTTCTTGTTCCCAACCTTGTACCGTCCGTGGCCGCACACCGGACATGTGGTCATGTCCTTGTACTCCCCCCGATAAATCACGCAATCATTGATGCAGGCGTGGTATCTTTCGTGCGGTAGGTCAAGAGGGCACACAACTTTCTTGGCCTCCTCGATACTACTTGGCAATGTGTTCCCCTCTGGGAGACGATCGTGCCAGAATTTCATGTTCTTGCTGAAGCTGGAATCGGTCCATTTGTTCTGCGTCTTCATCTGCAGACAATCAAGCGTTACATGCAAGTGCGTATCCTGCGGACGGCACCCAGGAAATATCGGAGTCATCCCGTCTTTCTCCATTTGCGCCAGCTTGGCTCTCTCTCTGGCTGCAGCTCTGTCGTTGCTCGTCTCATGGAGGAGCAGATCTTGAACATGAGAGTCCCGCAAGGCTGAAATTAGCGGAGTCGCGCCAGAATCTTCTTCTTCATCATGATCTTCTCCGCCGGCAACTTCTACTTCATGATGATCTTCTCCGCCGACTTCTTCTTCATGATGATATTCTCCACCGACATGTGGTGCTTCGTCATCTCGCTCGCCACCATGGTCTTCATGCGCACCATTTGTTGGGGCCGGCCGCGCCTGGTTGTCCTGCATGAAACCGCGCCTCAGCAGGTGCTCCTCCAGTTGTCCGGAATCAGGGTTGATCCAGCGCTCGAGTTTGCATGATCGACACGGACATCTTATCTGGCGCCTATTGTTCCGAATCATGTCCTCCTTCGCGTCTTTCTTGTATCTACTAATTCGAGCGGAACTCATCGAGAGGACCATGGTTGTCTGCAAATGGTATACATAGAGCAGAAAATTAGAACCGCAACATATGCACACACATGCATGGACCTCTCCTAAAGGTATACATAGAGCGGAAAAATTCGGCATGACCTCTCCTAAAGGTAGGACGTATGGGTAGTGCAAAAATTTGCCGAAACGGAAATGAATCAACGTCTTGACAAACATCCATGCACCACACCGGCACACACACACAAGCGCTTCACGTGCAACAATCATCCATACACAAGATCGACATGCGCATGCATGTCCCCTCCAAATACTCACCTTGTAGATTCGATACCGAGACGAGACCGCGATCGATGAGTTGGAGAGGAGGAGAGAGTATGGAGAGGCTTCTCCTCACCGCCAATTATGTATCAACCAAAGTAAGTACAATAAGTACCAAAGAAAGTGAAAACTATGGCCAAAATGGGATGAGAGGGTAGGGACCTAGAGCTGGATCTAGATGGAGGAGAGGAAGATGAATGGCTTGGGAGTGTGGGAGGTGTGGGAGGTTGGCACTTTAAAGGTGTGGGACGAGCTAATTCTGTGGCGCATCTGGTGAAGTGCTCCACAGAATTACACTAATTCTGTGGCGCACTGGACCAGATCCGTCACAGAATTAGGTAATTCTGTGGCGCACCACCTCAGATGCGCCACAGAATGTCCTAATTCTGTGGCGCACCAGAGTAGATGCGCCACAGAATTAGTGGAACCAATGATTGGGGCTGGCAGGGAGTAGGCCCCACCAAAATTCTGTGGCGCATGTCCTTCTGGTGCGCCACAGAAATGCTATATTTTTGTGGCGCACCCTGCCTGGTGCGCCACAGAATTATTTTCTGTGGCGCACTGCTGGCTAGTGCGCCACAGAATTTCATCCCACCTATAAGGGTTTTCCTACTAGTGTGTATTTGGAGGAGAGGTATGTTTTTCAATCTTGTTTGTGTTAGTTCATGTTTAATGTTTTTTGTTTTAATGCAGTATGTTTTCAATGAAATCAAATTTCAATCCAAACTTTTGATGGCGCTATTTTTTAGAATTTTGTTCCAATCTGAAAACGTAAATCTCAATGAAATTTTATGTATCTAGAAATGTTTGTGTGTAATGATGGTCCAAATGCATAGTCACAACTCACGAGTAAAGCAAGCGCCTACGGGCCACCGGCTACTGGGGTGTCTGCCTTGCCATTTAATCTGGTTCTTCCATGGTATGCGACCACCGGTTTGCTAGATACGGCATGGGCCAAGATTGCAGAGGCTGGAACTCATCACCCTGCATTCTTCAGTCTGCTAATAATGGTAATCACCATATCCGTGTGCACGTCTTGGTTTTCTAGAATTTGCCATTTCGCCCGGCGAATGTTAAAGAATTTAAATGTCTTCGCACTGTGTGTCTCCTCTACAGTGTGAGTGATATTGGCATATCGTTCTTCAGGAGGAATGCTTCATATGCATGTGAGACCGTCCACGGCGGCCGGCGAGGCAAGCTGGGAGGGAGCACCGCACGATGCCGATGTACGCCGACAACGGACACCTTCGTACGTACGAACTGCGCCGGCCGTGTTCAAGTCGGTTACATACTGAAACCGCGTTCAGGTCGGGGGTGGCAGGTGCGTACGGGTGTTTCGATTAGTCCTGTGATACTGAAACATGCAGGTTCATCTTTTTTGATTTTGAAAATCATCACGCTGGTTCATCTTTTTGTTTTTTAGAATCATCATGCAGGTTCATCTTGAGACCAAAACACTGATGCACAGCACAGAAGGGAAAAAAATCTTTCCTAAAACAAAAGTAGTTACATTGACGCTTCCGTTCACCATTTTTTGTAACAAACCTGGAATAGTACAACATGGACGCACACATATGCTGTTATGCACACCATCACCTGACCGGCAATCTCTCTTTATATTCAGGACCCATCAAAAAGATTGGACAAAAGCAATTTGCAAGGCAATGCCCCCAAGAAAAGGCATAAGAGAGAAGAAATAGATACATATCATAGACAATTTAGTTTACTCCATATTTACCCCAAGTTGTGCATCCACGACAAATGTTTAATTAGAAATATTTGCGACATTTTACCCCCCAGATGTTACAAAATAATATGATTTGCCTCATTTAGTACCCCTTCCCATTTAATCAACATGGGCCAAACCCATCAAATTGATATGGACAACCACATTGGAAATGTTCTAACATTTGATTGATTCTTCTTTCATGGAGATATTGTACAACCTAGAAGGTCACTTTAAAGCATTGCCAAAGGCAGTGTTGGAAAAGGCGACGCCGAGGCAACGCTTAGGCACGCTTAAGCACTAGGCAATGGACAAACGCCTCGCCTAGGGCATAGGCGGAACTCTAGGCAGTGCAACTAAGAAATAGGCTTTCCACAACAAGGATTTATGCCATATTGCACTAACGAGCAAGGTGTTCCATATTCTAATGGTAGTTGTTCATATTTTACTCATTTACATGGTGTAAGCTAATGCGTATTCACTATAATAGCTCATATTAATGCGTGATGGTACAAAAATTGTGACCGCCTAGGCTTCGCCTAGGACACCTAAGCATTGCCTAGGCACTAGGCGAATATCAATCGCCTCGCTTACGCCTAGCGCTTTGTCCAACCTTGGCCAAAGGGAAACAAATATCACAACTTATTAGATAGGTAGGTTTACGTTCTTCATAAATCTACTACCATTGGGCTAGTGAACATAATATTTGAAAAACTATATCAATATAGTTAGCCATGATGAACTTTTCTATCAATAAAAATTATTAGTAGACATGCCACCCTGTGTTCATTTTATACAAACAATCAATATACTCTAGAAAACTCTGTGTTTGCTAAGTTAGTTAGACAGATACACTTATGTATTTTATCAAGATATATACTGATACTGACATTTACACAAACACATATATGCACTACAATGTCAACAACACAAAACAACCTTCCAAAGATTATGATTTGGTATTTTCATTTAAATTTTTGTTATTGCAAATGTATCAATTTACATGAAATAAATATTTTGTAATTGCAACATATATGTCTCCAGTCTAATATAAGTGTATGTAATCATAAACATTAGAGCTATGTAATAACCACCTTTTGGTTGAAATTATGCTCCCCCAAATCTTATGACCATGTTCTTAGAAAGTATAAGAATTTAGTATAAATAAAGATGTTTCATCTTTTGTAATGCACGGGGGCATGACTTTGAGAGCCATGCCACTCCAAATGGCAGAGTCAATTTCATTGGTCTGAGCTAAGGATGAAACCAAACATGACAATCTCCATGTTAACCCCGATTATGAGTTATAGGTAAACTCTAGGTTTCAATGTTCACTACGGGGTCGCACCTTCACCTTAGACAAGATGAGGGTTAAAGAAGCTCATAAACAAAGATAAGATCCACAAAGAGCTAAATTCACAATTTTATTTGGTGTTTGTGTGGTAGGTATAGAATTGTCACTAGTAGGGAAAACCTCTTCTGTGGCGCACCAAAATATGCATTCTGTGGCGCATGGGTGGTGCTCCACAGAATCTTCGCCACAAAAATAAGCATTCTGTGGCGCACCAGCACATGCGCCACAGAAATAAGGAATTCTGTGGCGCACCAAGACCTAATGCGCCACAGAATTAAGGAATTCTGTGGCGCATTTTGGCTTGGTGCGCCACAGAATTAGGTGCGCCACAGAATTACAAGTTAGTGCGCCACAGAAATATTACAGGTTTTATACAGAAATTATTCTGCCTGGCGTATATATACAGGTATTAACAGATATAATATAGCAGTATATAGATATATCAACAGATTTCATGTAGCACAATTATATATCTCCATATACAACTCATTTCATATAGAATATTAACAGATTTCATATAGCTCCATGCATATACAACTCATCATACATATATATCTCCATACAACTCATAATCCATGCAAATTAAGTGCATCATCTCAATATACAAATGAAGTGACATCGGCCGCCGCCTACACTAGGATGAAATAGAGTACCGCTCCGACGATGGTGAGCAAGAGCGAGAGCACAATGAAGGTCTTCATCTTGCTCTTGTTCGACTGGTGCTTCCTCCACTTGGCAACCGCCTCTTGTTGAGTCGGGTAGCCTTTGTAGCAGTTGCCGCTGAACTTGTGCACCTGTTCCTTGCAGTCCGTCCACTCCTCGTAGACTCCTGAAACCCGCCCCTCGAACACGACGTACCACATCATCTCTATGGACACAAGGCATATTAGTATATAATGCAATGGAAAGAATTAGAGGGTTCACATGCATACATATTCACAAGAATTAAAGCAAGGAAATAATAATAAACCTAAAAGTCATATAGCATCGGTATCACATAAGTAATCAAGTTCAACTACATCGACTACAATAGTAATTGAAGTCCAACAACGGCACTAAGCAAGTTTATTTACAACACAGTAGGCACACCGGCATCTCGATCAACGAGACGTCTTGTTCATGGGCTCCGGGAACGGTTTGTACATGTCCTTCGTCGTCCACGTCCTTCCATCACCCTGCCTATGTAGGCGTTCTTCTATATCCCTCTTACACAACCCTCTGAGTTGGTGTAAGAGCCCCGATCTGTTGCATACATCTTCTACGATAATTTCTGATAGCTTTACTTGGATGCGATGGAAGTCTTCTCTAAGATCAGCATCGCTGATCTCCCCCGCCATTTTTTTGGGGTCTCGCTTACTAGGTGGCAGACGCATCATCTCTGCATCTGCGACAAACCCTTTAAGGTGATGGAGGACATAGAAGGCCTCCTTCATGCTGTCATCTGGCTGCTTGATGCAAGGGAAGTTGATCACGTGCTTGAACCCCTGCTCTTTAGTGTCCGGCCTGATAAATTTCCCCTTCTCGTGGAAGATGCCTCCATTTTGGAGTAGAAAAGGATAGCCTCATCGAGAACACTCCTTATTCTGTTGTAGTCTTTCTTCGTCGTCGTACTCGACGAGTCGAAGTACTGGGCTAGGGACCACTTCGGGCAAAGAACGACGAGTGTGCAGTATGTGTCCCTGCTCAACACATGCAATTTAAATGGAATGTTGGAAATGATCGGCAATGGAAGAAATATATAAGAAAGCATAAGTTACGACGGCCGAGAGCGAATGTGTACTTACTCGGGAAAGACAGGCAGAAGAATGGTGTTCTTCTCTTTGTTCATGAGCATGAAGCTCTGGAGGTACCGCACCGCCGCGGTCCGTGTGCTTGAGCCATCCACCAGCTGGCTATCGCGCATGTAGTAGGGATCCGCTACCGCGACGTTGGGGGGTCTCTCTCTCTTGATCTTCATCTGAAGATTGATCGCGTATAGGCGAACCAAGTTATAGTCGAGCCGTTTCCAGTGAAATAGATTGAAGACGTCCTCGAACGCTATGAAGAAGATATCCGCGGGGTATGCTTGGACGAAGTTCGGGTCTGCTGCTAGCACCCTGACCGTGAACACCGGGTAATTTGGATCCTTGTCTTGAGAGGAGGCTCTCTAGAAACTGATATTTTGCTGCCAACTGATCATTGGTCCACTTGCGAGGTGTTCGAGGTCCTCAGGCAGTATCAGTTTACCAGCTTTCATGAAGCCGGGACAAGCCACCAGGTGTCCGTGGTACCATGTCGTCGGCCGCATCTTCTTAGGAAGAGTTGGCTCGAAGATGCGCCCTTTTTATTTCCTCTCTACCTTGGCTTCTTCACTGACCTGCTGGGGGTGCTTCGGTGCTGGTGGTGCTGATGGTGGGGTTTTGCTTGGTGTGCTGGGTGGTGATGATGGTGGTGCAACGGGTGCTTGGGTTGCTTGGGGTGCTGGTGGTGCTGATGGTGGAGCTTGGGTGCTGGGGTTGATTCGCGTGGCTCCCCGACGATCGTCTTATACAGCGTGTTAGGGCTGAAAATGGTAGCCGGCTTGACTTGAGCTGGATTGCCAGCCTCGGAGGAGTGTCTTGCAGAGAAAGACCCGTGAAGGTCAGGCGCTACGTGACTGTAGTGGGATGACCAAGTTGATTGCCGTGAGTGCGGAAGCTTCTTCATCCATATGAGGCATGTACATATCTTGGCTGCAGGCGCCAGTGTTGATGTAGGCATCGACGTCATCATCATCATCGTTGCCATCAAGCGGCGCCATGTCCTGGAAGTAGAGTGGTGGCGGTTGCGATGTCGCCGCTTGGCGTCTTACCTTGCGTTTGGTCGACGGTCGTGCGGAAGCTTCCCAACAGCTGTTGGTGCCGTGTGGTGGTAGCGCGATCGCCGGTTCCTTCCGGGTGGCGCGGCGACCGCCGGTTCCTTCAGGTAGTGGCGGCAGCGACCGCCGGTTCCTTTCGGGTGGCCGGCGGCGACCGCCGGTTCCTTAAGGGTGGGCCGGCGCCTGGCGGACCGCCCTTGGGCCGGGATGATAGGGAGGTGGCGCCGATGTTGCGCCTGACACTCGGAAGACCCCCACCCAGACGAATCTGGTTCTTCGGCCATGTCATAAGCCAGCCGATGCAATTCCCAAAGGACCATAACGTCGTCCTCGTCTGTGCCCGGAGGTTGATCGGGGGGGAGGAGGTTGTGGTACTCCGGCACTACCATTGCCAACTTCACCTTCACCAAATGATTTGCAATGTTTCTGTGGTGCATAGTTCGGCTGGGCATGACAGTGCCGCTAGCAACATCCATCAACTTGCCGCCGGGCTCCACCACATGCAGGAGTATGCAAGGTTCGTCCTGAGTCAGGGGCATGTTGGATAAGATCAGCGCAAGGCATATATAGTTAAAGAAGATGACGCGGAGGACTAACTAATGAGTTACCTTCTTGACGGCGTTGATCTCTGCTAATGTTGATACAAGGGCGTCGGTGCGGCGCTGGGCCGCTCACTCTCGAGTGCATTATCAGGCACCACCACCCTATCAGCTTCCGCGGTTGGGGGCGTCGATGCGACCAGGTGGAGCGGCGGCGTCGGGGTCACCAGCGGTGACACTTGGTGACTTGAGTTACTGCCGCTGACGCTGGGCACATATATCGGCCCCTGTTGACCTGCCGCATTCCAAGCAGCTAACCCCTCCATCAAACCATGGGGGATGATCTGCCGGAGCCTCTCCTGCAGCTTCTCGTCCAGTAACTTACTCATCTCGGTCGGGTCCACTATTTTCTCTAGTGACTCCACCTTCTTCTTCAGCTCCTGAACCTCGGCTTTATCCTGCTTAGTCGACCTCCTCTCCTTTCTCGACTTGGCATCCGATCCGTAGTACTCGGATACCTTCATACTTGTGCCAAAGCCGGACACACGACCAGCCGACGTCGGTGGCTTGTCCAGGTCCCGTTCCTTGTATGCGTTTGTCGCCCTGTTGAAAGGCGTGTCCCACGGTTCCGTCGACCCCTGGGACGACGGGCCAGCCGTAGAACTACCCTTCAACTCATTGTCCTTCAGACAAAGGAACTTAAGGTTAGCCCATTTGGCTTCATTGCTTAATAAGATCAGCGCAATAATAATATAGACTATCCTTACCAGGAGTTTCTCGAACTTCTTCACGTCGGGGTAATCCGTAACAAATTCCCCCGTCTCCCAGTCTAAGTAGTAGCGGGACCGGACATAGTTCCTAGTCTGTATATCCGCGATTTTTAGCCAGGGGTCTTCTTTGCCCAGACGTATCATCTCGGCATCCTCCTTGTCCCAAGTGGGCTGTTTTCCTCGGTAACTGCCGCTTCCGCAACGGTGAGCCCCTAGGTTCAATTCCCGCATTTTCTTCCCCCAGGCGGTCCATTTTTTAGCCTCGTCAGTCTCTAAGGACGACTTGAATGCTTCGAAGTCTTCTCTAGAGAGTGTCGGGTCTTTGCGACTTATCTGCTCCCAGCTTTTACCTTTCTTGATCTTGTCTTTCAGCCGGGTTTTCCAGCTGCTCAAGGCGGTGCTCATCTTCGTGAGCGCTAAAGAGTCCACCTTTTTATTGAACGGCTGTGGGAACGTGTATCGTTGGTGAAGCTTCTGGAGGAGGGTTGCGGCCAAAGCCGCGTTGGCCTCGCTTCTGAGGTCTTGAGTGTTGAGCGACACGGTTTCACGGACGATGCACCCTAGTTGCATCGCGTACCCTTTGGCAACCTTAGAAGGCTCCAAGGGTAGGCCACTTTCGGAGACCAACGTGAAAGGATCGGTGATGTTGGCTAGCACTTGCGGCCTCCGATCCGCCCTTGGCCTCTTCGCCTTCCTCTTCTTCTTGGCCTCCTCAGGGTTGCCGCCGCTATCACCTTCCGTGCGGTCGGTGGTCTCTTCACCGGTCTCGGCGGCGTCATCCTGGCCCTCTTCCTCATCGCCGCTCTCGGAGGCGGCCCCCCCAGCTCTCGTCCTCATCGCCGCGATCGGCGGTGCCCCCCCGGCCCTCTACCTCATCGTATTCCTCCCACCATGGCTTGTTGGCCTCTCTGGCGACTTCCTCCTGGGTCTTAGGGTTAGAAGTGCCCGACATGTTTATTTGCACTTCATTAAAAAGAGGCAAATAGTTAGTACATAATGCAACGGAAAAATTCAAAATTTCGGCATGACTTTTGCTAATTTTTCTACCTATGAGGGCCCATTTCTCAACCGAAACGGAAGCGAATCAACACTTCGGGAGAAATGGGCAACTCAGTTTATTCATCCACACTTGACAACATCTCATAAGCATATACAACAGCAGATTATGGTCAAAATATCTCATTGCATAACACATAACAACAGCAATATTCTCAAGATAATATTTGGTCAAATGACCAAAAGCAATAAAGGTTTGCAACCAAACTGCATCCTTCTAAACATCAGCTCAGCTTACATGAAGTTACATTATAGATATCACAGGAAGCATAATGAGATGACAAAACTAGGCTTAGAATATTATTTGCTTCGATTGCTTTCAGTTTCCGAGGTTCCAGAGCCGTTGTAGAAAATGACAGGACAGTGATGTCTTCGTTTTTCTGTTAGGATTAGGAGTATGCAGATTATTAAACAGTATGTTTTCTCTACAATGACAAAAAAAGGAATCGCAGCAACCAAACATCCACTGATAGCATGACAGCTAGGTCAGCTCAAACACTAATTAACCTCCCCGGGATCGATTTCAGTCAGCAAAAATACCACCAGAGAGGCTAGATCGTGTATCTTCACATCAGACTTTTTTCGCCATAAAAATTCAACCAATAATCGAACGGGGTGCATCGATTCTACCTCGAGAAGAGTCAAGAACCGACTGGATCGATCCCTTTGCATTACCCTAGAGCGGGGCGGGCGTACCTAGGTCGCCGCCGTGGCGTGCGGAGGAGCAGTCGGAGTGCAGCGGCGAGTTCGGGGAAGGTGGCGCGGCGGTGGAGGATCTGCTCTCGGAGCTCCCGAGGCGCGCGACGGCGTCGGCGCGCGTGGTGGCGGAGATGACCCGGCCCTCAGGGTCCTTCCAGGAGGACCGCTGGGACGAGACCCGGCGGCGAGGATGGCCGGTCGCTGGCGGGAGGGAGACCGGGGCGGGTGGGGATACGGTCGCTAGTGGTTCGTCGGCGGTTCGCTAGGGTTCGTCGGTGGGGATAGCTCCGGCGGCTAGCTAGGGTTCGTCGGCGCGGGGGAGGGGATAGAGAGAAAGAAAGAGGAGTGGAGGGCGTGCGCCAAATTTTTACTAAGTGTCAACATTCTGTGGCGCATCTACTGGTGCGATGCGCCACAGAATTAGAGAATTCTGTGGCGCATCGCACCAGTAGATGCGCCACAGAATTTATTTCCTTTTTTTAATTATTTTAGTTATAACTCCCTCTGTTTTAATGAATAAGGCTTATATTTTTTCTAAAAAGTCAAACAATATGAAGTTTGCCCAAAATTTTAGAATAAATCACTAACATGCACAATATAAGATCAATACCGTTAGATACGTCTTTTTGCTCTTTTTTGTGCATACACACACAAAATTAAAAGTCTCAATCACACATGTGCACACACACACAAAATTAAAAGTCTCGATCACACACACATGTGCATACACCAAAAAGTCTCGATCACACACACCAAAAAAGTCTTCTCCGTCCGGTTCCGAGCTAGCTTAGCGTTTCTTCGCAATCTTATTGCCCTTCTTGTTGGCGGTTGAATACTTTATGCCGGCCACCTTGAGATTTCTTCGTGTGAACGGACAACCTTTAGTAGGTAGGGAGGTCTTCCTTCTTACTTTACTAGTAGTAGGCATGTCGAAGTGCGTGTCGAATTCCTCCTCGATCTTCGGGTCACCGTTCTTGTCCAAGTCTTCCTCGTTTGCGTCTCCTTCCATTCCTATGATGCTCCTCTTGCCCCTCCTCACGACAACATGGCTAGGCCTCGACGGGTCGGTGATGAAGAAGCATTGGTCAACTTGGCTACCGAGTACCCATGGCTCATTTTTCGCAGATGCGTTCTTCGATTTGGCATCCGGTATAACCATGGTGGTGAAATATCGGCCTTCTTTTTCGACCTTCTTGGCCCATCTCACACGAAACATTGGCACCGTCTCTCCACAGTAATTGAGCTCCCATATCTTCTCGATCCTTCCGAAAAATCTTTCCTTGATACTAGTCTCGTCATCGGCGTATGATAGCATAGTTACTCCTGAGTTTTGATTTTCACTATTTCTGTCCTTTTCCTCGGTGTAGAATCTGTAACCGTTGATGTCGTACCCCTGATAGGTCCTTACGTTATGCCCCGGGCCCTGTGATAAGGTGTAATGAGTTTTTCATCTTCGGTAGAAGGCCTTCTGCTCTGTGCTTGAAGTAGTTGACTTTGCTTAAACCAAAGCGTGAAGCTGGAGTTGTGCTCTTTGGTTACGTCTCCCATCTTCCTTGGCCGGCCCATATCGATGTAATTCTGCTCGATTATGCTTTTGTGCTCTTGCACAAAAGGTTCGACCAATTTTAAGTGTTGTAGCGCGACCCGGTGAGCCCTTTCAAAGTCGTCGCGTCGATTGACAATGCCCACATGGACTGAGCGGTAGCCCTCGCGGTGACCGACTCCAGCGAGCCTGCCGAGGTGCGTCCTGGTGGGCAGACCAACATGATCCTGGTCGTCCTCGGTGCTTAGATAATTCTGGCAGAAGGAGATGCACTCGTAGGTTAGGAACCCCTTGGCCATGCTTGCGTCTGGACGGGCCCTGTTGCGAACGTATCCTTTCATGACACAGTTCTGCCTTTCGAAAGGCATCATGTTGTGGAGGAACGTCGGGCCGAGCTGCCTGATGTCATCAACGACATGGAGAAGGAGATGGACGCATATATCACAGAATGCGGGCGGGAAGTAAATCTCGAGCTCACATAGTATCACCACGATCTCATCCTGTAGCATCTTGAGCTGCCTCACGCCGATCGACTTCCTGGTGATAACGTCAAAGAAGTTGCAAAGGCCAAACAGCGTATCACGGACGTGCTCGTCCATTATCCCTCGGATCGCAACGGGAAGTATCTGCGTCATGAGCACGTGACAATCGTGAGACTTCATCCCGGTGAACCTCTTCTTCGCTACGTCTAGATATCTACTTATATTCCCCGAGTAACCGTGAGGAAGTTTCACTCGTAGGAGGCACCTGAAAAACTGCTCGAGCTCCTCCGGACTCATTGTGAAGCAGGCAGCGGGAAGCACCACCGCGTTCTTCTTAGCCCTTTTACGGAGACGTTGAGTCCCTTCCGTCTGATCATCATCATCATCGTCGTCGTTGTCATCAGTATCGGGGGCTTGAAGAGCTTTTCTGATGCCTAAATGTTTCAGATCGTATCTTGCTTTCGGCCCATCCTTGGACTTTTCCGAGTTGCAAAGAGTGCCAAGCAGACTCTCGGTAACGTTCTTCGTAATGTGCATGACATCGAGGCTGTGGGGCGTGCGGAGGACCTTCCAGTACTCCAAGTCGTGGAAAATAGACCTCGCTTTCCATACACCGAGCAGCGGCTCTGGCTTCGGTCGCTTCTTTCCCGGTGCTGGGCACTCCTTCCAATTTTTTAGAAGATCGTCGATTTCTGCACCGCTCCTCTGTCGCGGGGGTCCATCGGGCTCATCTTTACCATTGAACAGATCACCGCGTTTTCTCCATGGGTGATCCAAGCGAAGCCACCTTCGAGCACCTGGGTACACAGTTTTCGAGGACCCGGGATCCCTTGGTAGCTGTAGATGCGGGGTCTCGTCCATGCACTTCACACAGCCGCAGAATCCGTGGCTGACCTGGGCAGATACGTATGCGCAACCAGGATAGTCCGTGACCGTCGTGATCAATGCGGCTCTCATATCGAAATAAGTTCTACTGTAGGCGTCCCACGTACGGGGTGGCGTCTTCCACAACGTGTCTAACTCCTCTTTCAGCAGCCCGAGATACAAATGCATGTCGACACCTGGTTGTTTCGGCCCCTGAATGAGAATACTCAGGTGTATGTACCTTTGCTTGGTGCACAGCCACGGGGGTAGGTTGTAAGGCCATACAAACACAGGCCAGGTGCTATGCGTGCTACTCTGGTTGCCGAACGGATTGAGTCCATCGGTGCTCATACCCAGCCTGATGTTCCTTCCGTCGCCCCCGAACCTAGGGAAGGCAATGTCCAATGCTTCCCACTGGCCAGCGTCTGATGGGTGTGTCAGCATATAGCCCATCTCCGGATCTTCTTCGGGCTTCTCCCTTTCCGCGTGCCATTGCATGAGCTTTGCCTCCTTAGGGTCCACGAAATACCGCTGCAGACGGGGAGTGATACGAAAGTACCATACCACTTTTCGAGGTACCTTCTTGTTCCCAACCTTGTACCGTCCGTGGCCGCACACCGGACATGTGGTCATGTCCTTGTACTCCCCCCGATAAATCACGCAATCATTGATGCAGGCGTGGTATCTTTCGTGCGGTAGGTCAAGAGGGCACACAACTTTCTTGGCCTCCTCGATACTACTTGGCAATGTGTTCCCCTCTGGGAGACGATCGTGCCAGAATTTCATGTTCTTGCTGAAGCTGGAATCGGTCCATTTGTTCTGCGTCTTCATCTGCAGACAATCAAGCGTTACATGCAAGTGCGTATCCTGCGGACGGCACCCAGGAAATATCGGAGTCATCCCGTCTTTCTCCATTTGCGCCAGCTTGGCTCTCTCTCTGGCTGCAGCTCTGTCGTTGCTCGTCTCATGGAGGAGCAGATCTTGAACATGAGAGTCCCGCAAGGCTGAAATTAGCGGAGTCGCGCCAGAATCTTCTTCTTCATCATGATCTTCTCCGCCGGCAACTTCTACTTCATGATGATCTTCTCCGCCGACTTCTTCTTCATGATGATATTCTCCACCGACATGTGGTGCTTCGTCATCTCGCTCGCCACCATGGTCTTCATGCGCACCATTTGTTGGGGCCGGCCGCGCCTGGTTGTCCTGCATGAAACCGCGCCTCAGCAGGTGCTCCTCCAGTTGTCCGGAATCAGGGTTGATCCAGCGCTCGAGTTTGCATGATCGACACGGACATCTTATCTGGCGCCTATTGTTCCGAATCATGTCCTCCTTCGCGTCTTTCTTGTATCTACTAATTCGAGCGGAACTCATCGAGAGGACCATGGTTGTCTGCAAATGGTATACATAGAGCAGAAAATTAGAACCGCAACATATGCACACACATGCATGGACCTCTCCTAAAGGTATACATAGAGCGGAAAAATTCGGCATGACCTCTCCTAAAGGTAGGACGTATGGGTAGTGCAAAAATTTGCCGAAACGGAAATGAATCAACGTCTTGACAAACATCCATGCACCACACCGGCACACACACACAAGCGCTTCACGTGCAACAATCATCCATACACAAGATCGACATGCGCATGCATGTCCCCTCCAAATACTCACCTTGTAGATTCGATACCGAGACGAGACCGCGATCGATGAGTTGGAGAGGAGGAGAGAGTATGGAGAGGCTTCTCCTCACCGCCAATTATGTATCAACCAAAGTAAGTACAATAAGTACCAAAGAAAGTGAAAACTATGGCCAAAATGGGATGAGAGGGTAGGGACCTAGAGCTGGATCTAGATGGAGGAGAGGAAGATGAATGGCTTGGGAGTGTGGGAGGTGTGGGAGGTTGGCACTTTAAAGGTGTGGGACGAGCTAATTCTGTGGCGCATCTGGTGAAGTGCTCCACAGAATTACACTAATTCTGTGGCGCACTGGACCAGATCCGTCACAGAATTAGGTAATTCTGTGGCGCACCACCTCAGATGCGCCACAGAATGTCCTAATTCTGTGGCGCACCAGAGTAGATGCGCCACAGAATTAGTGGAACCAATGATTGGGGCTGGCAGGGAGTAGGCCCCACCAAAATTCTGTGGCGCATGTCCTTCTGGTGCGCCACAGAAATGCTATATTTTTGTGGCGCACCCTGCCTGGTGCGCCACAGAATTATTTTCTGTGGCGCACTGCTGGCTAGTGCGCCACAGAATTTCATCCCACCTATAAGGGTTTTCCTACTAGTGTGTATTTGGAGGAGAGGTATGTTTTTCAATCTTGTTTGTGTTAGTTCATGTTTAATGTTTTTTGTTTTAATGCAGTATGTTTTCAATGAAATCAAATTTCAATCCAAACTTTTGATGGCGCTATTTTTTAGAATTTTGTTCCAATCTGAAAACGTAAATCTCAATGAAATTTTATGTATCTAGAAATGTTTGTGTGTAATGATGGTCCAAATGCATAGTCACAACTCACGAGTAAAGCAAGCGCCTACGGGCCACCGGCTACTGGGGTGTCTGCCTTGCCATTTAATCTGGTTCTTCCATGGTATGCGACCACCGGTTTGCTAGATACGGCATGGGCCAAGATTGCAGAGGCTGGAACTCATCACCCTGCATTCTTCAGTCTGCTAATAATGGTAATCACCATATCCGTGTGCACGTCTTGGTTTTCTAGAATTTGCCATTTCGCCCGGCGAATGTTAAAGAATTTAAATGTCTTCGCACTGTGTGTCTCCTCTACAGTGTGAGTGATATTGGCATATCGTTCTTCAGGAGGAATGCTTCATATGCATGTGAGACCGTCCACGGCGGCCGGCGAGGCAAGCTGGGAGGGAGCACCGCACGATGCCGATGTACGCCGACAACGGACACCTTCGTACGTACGAACTGCGCCGGCCGTGTTCAAGTCGGTTACATACTGAAACCGCGTTCAGGTCGGGGGTGGCAGGTGCGTACGGGTGTTTCGATTAGTCCTGTGATACTGAAACATGCAGGTTCATCTTTTTTGATTTTGAAAATCATCACGCTGGTTCATCTTTTTGTTTTTTAGAATCATCATGCAGGTTCATCTTGAGACCAAAACACTGATGCACAGCACAGAAGGGAAAAAAATCTTTCCTAAAACAAAAGTAGTTACATTGACGCTTCCGTTCACCATTTTTTGTAACAAACCTGGAATAGTACAACATGGACGCACACATATGCTGTTATGCACACCATCACCTGACCGGCAATCTCTCTTTATATTCAGGACCCATCAAAAAGATTGGACAAAAGCAATTTGCAAGGCAATGCCCCCAAGAAAAGGCATAAGAGAGAAGAAATAGATACATATCATAGACAATTTAGTTTACTCCATATTTACCCCAAGTTGTGCATCCACGACAAATGTTTAATTAGAAATATTTGCGACATTTTACCCCCCAGATGTTACAAAATAATATGATTTGCCTCATTTAGTACCCCTTCCCATTTAATCAACATGGGCCAAACCCATCAAATTGATATGGACAACCACATTGGAAATGTTCTAACATTTGATTGATTCTTCTTTCATGGAGATATTGTACAACCTAGAAGGTCACTTTAAAGCATTGCCAAAGGCAGTGTTGGAAAAGGCGACGCCGAGGCAACGCTTAGGCACGCTTAAGCACTAGGCAATGGACAAACGCCTCGCCTAGGGCATAGGCGGAACTCTAGGCAGTGCAACTAAGAAATAGGCTTTCCACAACAAGGATTTATGCCATATTGCACTAACGAGCAAGGTGTTCCATATTCTAATGGTAGTTGTTCATATTTTACTCATTTACATGGTGTAAGCTAATGCGTATTCACTATAATAGCTCATATTAATGCGTGATGGTACAAAAATTGTGACCGCCTAGGCTTCGCCTAGGACACCTAAGCATTGCCTAGGCACTAGGCGAATATCAATCGCCTCGCTTACGCCTAGCGCTTTGTCCAACCTTGGCCAAAGGGAAACAAATATCACAACTTATTAGATAGGTAGGTTTACGTTCTTCATAAATCTACTACCATTGGGCTAGTGAACATAATATTTGAAAAACTATATCAATATAGTTAGCCATGATGAACTTTTCTATCAATAAAAATTATTAGTAGACATGCCACCCTGTGTTCATTTTATACAAACAATCAATATACTCTAGAAAACTCTGTGTTTGCTAAGTTAGTTAGACAGATACACTTATGTATTTTATCAAGATATATACTGATACTGACATTTACACAAACACATATATGCACTACAATGTCAACAACACAAAACAACCTTCCAAAGATTATGATTTGGTATTTTCATTTAAATTTTTGTTATTGCAAATGTATCAATTTACATGAAATAAATATTTTGTAATTGCAACATATATGTCTCCAGTCTAATATAAGTGTATGTAATCATAAACATTAGAGCTATGTAATAACCACCTTTTGGTTGAAATTATGCTCCCCCAAATCTTATGACCATGTTCTTAGAAAGTATAAGAATTTAGTATAAATAAAGATGTTTCATCTTTTGTAATGCACGGGGGCATGACTTTGAGAGCCATGCCACTCCAAATGGCAGAGTCAATTTCATTGGTCTGAGCTAAGGATGAAACCAAACATGACAATCTCCATGTTAACCCCGATTATGAGTTATAGGTAAACTCTAGGTTTCAATGTTCACTACGGGGTCGCACCTTCACCTTAGACAAGATGAGGGTTAAAGAAGCTCATAAACAAAGATAAGATCCACAAAGAGCTAAATTCACAATTTTATTTGGTGTTTGTGTGGTAGGTATAGAATTGTCACTAGTAGGGAAAACCTCTTCTGTGGCGCACCAAAATATGCATTCTGTGGCGCATGGGTGGTGCTCCACAGAATCTTCGCCACAAAAATAAGCATTCTGTGGCGCACCAGCACATGCGCCACAGAAATAAGGAATTCTGTGGCGCACCAAGACCTAATGCGCCACAGAATTAAGGAATTCTGTGGCGCATTTTGGCTTGGTGCGCCACAGAATTAGGTGCGCCACAGAATTACAAGTTAGTGCGCCACAGAAATATTACAGGTTTTATACAGAAATTATTCTGCCTGGCGTATATATACAGGTATTAACAGATATAATATAGCAGTATATAGATATATCAACAGATTTCATGTAGCACAATTATATATCTCCATATACAACTCATTTCATATAGAATATTAACAGATTTCATATAGCTCCATGCATATACAACTCATCATACATATATATCTCCATACAACTCATAATCCATGCAAATTAAGTGCATCATCTCAATATACAAATGAAGTGACATCGGCCGCCGCCTACACTAGGATGAAATAGAGTACCGCTCCGACGATGGTGAGCAAGAGCGAGAGCACAATGAAGGTCTTCATCTTGCTCTTGTTCGACTGGTGCTTCCTCCACTTGGCAACCGCCTCTTGTTGAGTCGGGTAGCCTTTGTAGCAGTTGCCGCTGAACTTGTGCACCTGTTCCTTGCAGTCCGTCCACTCCTCGTAGACTCCTGAAACCCGCCCCTCGAACACGACGTACCACATCATCTCTATGGACACAAGGCATATTAGTATATAATGCAATGGAAAGAATTAGAGGGTTCACATGCATACATATTCACAAGAATTAAAGCAAGGAAATAATAATAAACCTAAAAGTCATATAGCATCGGTATCACATAAGTAATCAAGTTCAACTACATCGACTACAATAGTAATTGAAGTCCAACAACGGCACTAAGCAAGTTTATTTACAACACAGTAGGCACACCGGCATCTCGATCAACGAGACGTCTTGTTCATGGGCTCCGGGAACGGTTTGTACATGTCCTTCGTCGTCCACGTCCTTCCATCACCCTGCCTATGTAGGCGTTCTTCTATATCCCTCTTACACAACCCTCTGAGTTGGTGTAAGAGCCCCGATCTGTTGCATACATCTTCTACGATAATTTCTGATAGCTTTACTTGGATGCGATGGAAGTCTTCTCTAAGATCAGCATCGCTGATCTCCCCCGCCATTTTTTTGGGGTCTCGCTTACTAGGTGGCAGACGCATCATCTCTGCATCTGCGACAAACCCTTTAAGGTGATGGAGGACATAGAAGGCCTCCTTCATGCTGTCATCTGGCTGCTTGATGCAAGGGAAGTTGATCACGTGCTTGAACCCCTGCTCTTTAGTGTCCGGCCTGATAAATTTCCCCTTCTCGTGGAAGATGCCTCCATTTTTGGAGTAGAAAAGGATAGCCTCATCGAGAACACTCCTTATTCTGTTGTAGTCTTTCTTCGTCGTCGTACTCGACGAGTCGAAGTACTGGGCTAGGGACCACTTCGGGCAAAGAACGACGAGTGTGCAGTATGTGTCCCTGCTCAACACATGCAATTTAAATGGAATGTTGGAAATGATCGGCAATGGAAGAAATATATAAGAAAGCATAAGTTACGACGGCCGAGAGCGAATGTGTACTTACTCGGGAAAGACAGGCAGAAGAATGGTGTTCTTCTCTTTGTTCATGAGCATGAAGCTCTGGAGGTACCGCACCGCCGCGGTCCGTGTGCTTGAGCCATCCACCAGCTGGCTATCGCGCATGTAGTAGGGATCCGCTACCGCGACGTTGGGGGGTCTCTCTCTCTTGATCTTCATCTGAAGATTGATCGCGTATAGGCGAACCAAGTTATAGTCGAGCCGTTTCCAGTGAAATAGATTGAAGACGTCCTCGAACGCTATGAAGAAGATATCCGCGGGGTATGCTTGGACGAAGTTCGGGTCTGCTGCTGGCACCCTGACCGTGAACACCGGGTAATTTGGATCCTTGTCTTGAAGAAGGAGGCTCTCTAGAAACTGAATATTTTGCTGCAAACTGATCATTGGTCCACTTGCGAGGTGTTCGAGGTCCTCAGGCAGTATCAGTTTACCAGCTTCATGAAGCCGGGACAAGCCACCAGGTGTCCGTGGTACCATGTCGTCGGCCCGCATCTTCTTAGGAAGAGTCTGGCTCGAAGATGCGCCCTTTTTATTTCCTCTCTTCCTTGGCTTCTTCACCTGACCTGCTGGGGGTGCTTCGGGTGCTGGTGGTGCTGATGGTGGGGTTGCTTGGGGTGCTGGTGGTGATGATGGTGGTGCAACGGGTGCTTGGGTTGCTTGGGGTGCTGGTGGTGCTGATGGTGGAGCTTGGGGTGCTGGGGTTGATTCGCGTGGCTCCCCGACGATCGTCTTATACAGCGTGTTAGGGCTGAAAATGGTAGCCGGCTTGACTTGAGCTGGATTGCCAGCCTCCGGAGGAGTGTCTTGCAGAGAAAGACCCGTGAAGGTCAGGCGCTACGTGACTGTAGTGGGACGACCAAGTTGATTGCCGTGAGTGCGGAAGGCTTCTTCATCCATATGAGGCATGTACATATCTTGGCTGCAGGCGCCAGTGTTGATGTAGGCATCGACGTCATCATCATCATCGTTGCCATCAAGCGGCGCCATGTCCTGGAAGTTAGGTGGTGGCGGTTGCGATGCCGCCGCTTGGCGTACCTTGCGTTTGGTCGACGGTCGTTGCGGAAGCTTTCCCAACAGCTGTTGGTGGCGTGTGGTGGTAGCGGCGATCGCCGGTTCCTTCCGGGTGGCGGCGGCGACCGCCGGTTCCTTCAGGGTAGTGGCGGCAGCGACCGCCGGTTCCTTTCGGGTGGCGGCGGCGACCGCCGGTTCCTTAAGGGTGGGGCCGGCGCCGGGCCGGACGACCTTGGGCCGGATGATAGGGGAGGTGGCGCCGATGTTGCGCCTGACACTCGGAAGACCCCCACCCAGACGAATCTGGTTCTTCGGCCATGTCATAAGCCAGCCGATGCAATTCCCAAGGACCATAACGTCGTCCTCGTCTGTGCCCGGAGGTTGATCGGGGGGGAGGAGGTTGTGGTACTCCGGCACTACCATTGCCAACTTCACCTTCACCAAATGATTTGCAATGTTTCTGTGGTGCATAGTTCGGCTGGGCATGACAGTGCCGCTAGCAACATCCATCAACTTGCCGCCGGGCTCCACCACATGCAGGAGTATGCAAGGTTCGTCCTGAGTCAGGGGCATGTTGGATAAGATCAGCGCAAGGCATATATAGTTAAAGAAGATGACGCGGAGGACTAACTAATGAGTTACCTTCTTGACGGCGTTGATCTCTGCTAATGTTGATACAAGGGCGTCGGTGCCGGCGCTGGGCCGCTCACTCTCGAGTGCATTATCAGGCACCACCACCCTATCAGCTTCCGCGGTTGGGGGCGTCGATGCGACCAGGTGGAGCGGCGGCGTCGGGGTCACCAGCGGTGACACTTGGTGACTTGAGTTACTGCCGCTGACGCTGGGCACATATATCGGCCCCTGTTGACCTGCCGCATTCCAAGCAGCTAACCCCTCCATCAAACCATGGGGGATGATCTGCCGGAGCCTCTCCTGCAGCTTCTCGTCCAGTAACTTACTCATCTCGGTCGGGTCCACTATTTTCTCTAGTGACTCCACCTTCTTCTTCAGCTCCTGAACCTCGGCTTTATCCTGCTTAGTCGACCTCCTCTCCTTTCTCGACTTGGCATCCGATCCGTAGTACTCGGATACCTTCATACTTGTGCCAAAGCCGGACACACGGCCAGCCGACGTCGGTGGCTTGTCCAGGTCCCGTTCCTTGTATGCGTTTGTCGCCCTGTTGAAAGGCGTGTCCCACGGTTCCGTCGACCCCTGGGACGACGGGCCAGCCGTAGAACTACCCTTCAACTCATTGTCCTTCAGACAAAGGAACTTAAGGTTAGCCCATTTGGCTTCATTGCTTAATAAGATCAGCGCAATAATAATATAGACTATCCTTACCAGGAGTTTCTCGAACTTCTTCACGTCGGGGTAATCCGTAACAAATTCCCCCGTCTCCCAGTCTAAGTAGTAGCGGGACCGGACATAGTTCCTAGTCTGTATATCCGCGATTTTTAGCCAGGGGTTTTCTTTGCCCAGACGTATCATCTCGGCATCCTCCTTGTCCCAAGTGGGCTGTTTTCCTCGGTAACTGCCGCTTCCGCAACGGTGAGCCCCTAGGTTCAATTCCCGCATTTTCTTCCCCCAGGCGGTCCATTTTTTAGCCTCGTCAGTCTCTAAGGACGACTTGAATGCTTCGAAGTCTTCTCTAGAGAGTGTCGGGTCTTTGCGACTTATCTGCTCCCAGCTTTTACCTTTCTTGATCTTGTCTTTCAGCCGGGTTTTCCAGCTGCTCAAGGCGGTGCTCATCTTCGTGAGCGCTAAAGAGTCCACCTTTTTATTGAACGGCTGTGGGAACGTGTATCGTTGGTGAAGCTTCTGGAGGAGGGTTGCGGCCAAAGCCGCGTTGGCCTCGCTTCTGAGGTCTTGAGTGTTGAGCGACACGGTTTCACGGACGATGCACCCTAGTTGCATCGCGTACCCTTTGGCAACCTTAGAAGGCTCCAAGGGTAGGCCACTTTCGGAGACCAACGTGAAAGGATCGGTGATGTTGGCTAGCACTTGCGGCCTCCGATCCGCCCTTGGCCTCTTCGCCTTCCTCTTCTTCTTGGCCTCCTCAGGGTTGCCGCCGCTATCACCTTCCGTGCGGTCGGTGGTCTCTTCACCGGTCTCGGCGGCGTCATCCTGGCCCTCTTCCTCATCGCCGCTCTCGGAGGCGGCCCCCCAGCTCTCGTCCTCATCGCCGCGATCGGCGGTGCCCCCCCGGCCCTCTACCTCATCGTATTCCTCCCACCATAGCTTGTTGGCCTCTCTGGCGACTTCCTCCTGGGTCTTAGGGTTAGAAGTGCCCGACATGTTTATTTGCACTTCATTAAAAAGAGGCAAATAGTTAGTACATAATGCAACGGAAAAATTCAAAATTTCGGCATGACTTTTGCTAATTTTTCTACCTATGAGTGCCCATTTCTCAACCGAAACGGAAGCGAATCAACACTTCGGGAGAAATGAGCAACTCAGTTTATTCATCCACACTTGACAACATCTCATAAGCATATATAACAGCAGATTATGGTCAAAATATCTCATTGCATAACACATAACAACAGCAATATTCTCAAGATAATATTTGGTCAAATGACCAAAAGCAATAAAGGTTTGCAACCAAACTGCATCCTTCTAAACATCAGCTCAGCTTACATGAAGTTACATTATAGATATCACAGGAAGCATAATGAGATGACAAAACTAGGCTTAGAATATTATTTGCTTCGATTGCTTTCAGTTTCCGAGGTTCCAGAGCCGTTGTAGAAAATGACAGGACAGTGATGTCTTCGTTTTTCTGTTAGGATTAGGAGTATGCAGATTATTAAACAGTATGTTTTCTCTACAATGACAAAAAAAGGAATCGCAGCAACCAAACATCCACTGATAGCATGACAGCTAGGTCAGCTCAAACACTAATTAACCTCCCCGGGATCGATTTCAGTCAGCAAAAATACCACCAGAGAGGCTAGATCGTGTATCTTCACATCAGACTTTTTTCGCCATAAAAATTCAACCAATAATCGAACGGGGTGCATCGATTCTACCTCGAGAAGAGTCAAGAACCGACTGGATCGATCCCTTTGCATTACCCTAGAGCGGGGCGGGCGTACCTAGGTCGCCGCCGTGGCGTGCGGAGGAGCAGTCGGAGTGCAGCGGCGAGTTCGGGGAAGGTGGCGCGGCGGTGGAGGATCTGCTCTCGGAGCTCCCCGAGGCGCGCGACGGCGTCGGCGCGCGTGGTGGCGGAGATGACCCGGCCCTCAGGGTCCTTCCAGGAGGACCGCTGGGACGAGACCCGGCGGCGAGGATGGCCGGTCGCTGGCGGGAGGGAGACCGGGGCGGGTGGGGATACGGTCGCTAGTGGTTCATCGGCGGTTCGCTAGGGTTCGTCGGTGGGGATAGCTCCGGCGGCTAGCTAGGGTTCGTCGGCGCGGGGGAGGGGATAGAGAGAAAGAAAGAGGAGTGGAGGGCGTGCGCCAAATTTTTACTAAGTGTCAACATTCTGTGGCGCATCTACTGGTGCGATGCGCCACAGAATTAGAGAATTCTGTGGCGCATCGCACCAGTAGATGCGCCACCGAATTTATTTCCTTTTTTTAATTATTTTAGTTATAACTCCCTCTGTTTTAATGAATAAGGCTTATATTTTTTCTAAAAAGTCAAACAATATGAAGTTTGCCCAAAATTTTAGAATAAATCACTAACATGCACAATATAAGATCAATACCGTTAGATACGTCTTTTTGCTCTTTTTTGTGCATACACACACAAAATTAAAAGTCTCGATCACACATGTGCACACACACACACAAAATTAAAAGTCTCGATCACACACACATGTGCATACACCAAAAAGTCTCGATCACACACACCAAAAAAGTCTTCTCCGTCCGGTTCCGAGCTAGCTTAGCGTTTCTTCGCAATCTTCTTGCCCTTCTTGTTGGCGGTTGAATACTTTATGCCGGCCACCTTGAGATTTCTTCGTGTGAACGGACAACCTTTAGTAGGTAGGGAGGTCTTCCTTCTTACTTTACTAGTAGTAGGCATGTCGAAGTGCGTGTCGAATTCCTCCTCGATCTTCGGGTCACCGTTCTTGTCCAAGTCTTCCTCGTTTGCGTCTCCTTCCATTCCTATGATGCTCCTCTTGCCCCTCCTCACGACAACATGGCTAGGCCTCGACGGGTCGGTGATGAAGAAGCATTGGTCAACTTGGCTACCGAGTACCCATGGCTCATTTTTCGCAGATGCGTTCTTCGATTTGGCATCCGGTATAACCATGGTGGTGAAATATCGGCCTTCTTTTTCGACCTTCTTGGCCCATCTCACACGAAACATTGGCACCGTCTCTCCACAGTAATTGAGCTCCCATATCTCCTCGATCCTTCCGAAAAATCTTTCCTTGATACTAGTCTCGTCATCGGCGTATGATAGCATAGTTACTCCTGAGTTTTGATTTTCACTATTTCTGTCCTTTTCCTCGGTGTAGAATCTGTAACCGTTGATGTCGTACCCCTGATAGGTCCTTACGTTATGCCCCGGGCCCTGTGATAAGGTGTAATGAGTTTTTCATCTTCGGTAGAAGGCCTTCTGCTCTGTGCTTGAAGTAGTTGACTTTGCTTAAACCAAAGCGTGAAGCTGGAGTTGTGCTCTTTGGTTACGTCTCCCATCTTCCTTGGCCGGCCCATATCGATGTAATTCTGCTCGATTATGCTTTTGTGCTCTTGCACAAAAGGTTCGACCAATTTTAAGTGTTGTAGCGCGACCCGGTGAGCCCTTTCAAAGTCGTCGCGTCGATTGACAATGCCCACATGGACTGAGCGGTAGCCCTCGCGGTGACCGACTCCAGCGAGCCTGCCGAGGTGCGTCCTGGTGGGCAGACCAACATGATCCTGGTCGTCCTCGGTGCTTAGATAATTCTGGCAGAAGGAGATGCACTCGTAGGTTAGGAACCCCTTGGCCATGCTTGCGTCTGGACGGGCCCTGTTGCGAACGTATCCTTTCATGACACAGTTCTGCCTTTCGAAAGGCATCATGTTGTGGAGGAACGTCGGGCCGAGCTGCCTGATGTCATCAACGACATGGAGAAGGAGATGGACGCATATATCACAGAATGCGGGCGGGAAGTAAATCTCGAGCTCACATAGTATCACCACGATCTCATCCTGTAGCATCTTGAGCTGCCTCACGCCGATCGACTTCCTGGTGATAACGTCAAAGAAGTTGCAAAGGCCAAACAGCGTATCACGGACGTGCTCGTCCATTATCCCTCGGATCGCAACGGGAAGTATCTGCGTCATGAGCACGTGACAATCGTGAGACTTCATCCCGGTGAACCTCTTCTTCGCTACGTCTAGATATCTGCTTATATTCCCCGAGTAACCGTGAGGAAGTTTCACTCGTAGGAGGCACCTGAAAAACTGCTCGAGCTCCTCCGGACTCATTGTGAAGCAGGCAGCGGGAAGCACCACCGCGTTCTTCTTAGCCCTTTTACGGAGACGTTGAGTCCCTTCCGTCTGATCATCATCATCATCGTCGTCGTTGTCATCAGTATCGGGGGCTTGAAGAGCTTTTCTGATGCCTAAATGTTTCAGATCGTATCTTGCTTTCGGCCCATCCTTGGACTTTTCCGAGTTGCAAAGAGTGCCAAGCAGACTCTCGGTAACGTTCTTCGTAATGTGCATGACATCGAGGCTGTGGGGCGTGCGGAGGACCTTCCAGTACTCCAAGTCGTGGAAAATAGACCTCGCTTTCCATACACCGAGCAGCGGCTCTGGCTTCGGTCGCTTCTTTCCCGGTGCTGGGCACTCCTTCCAATTTTTTAGAAGATCGTCGATTTCTGCACCGCTCCTCTGTCGCGGGGGTCCATCGGGCTCATCTTTACCATTGAACAGATCACCGCGTTTTCTCCATGGGTGATCCAAGCGAAGCCACCTTCGAGCACCTGGGTACACAGTTTTCGAGGACCCGGGATCCCTTGGTAGCTGTAGATGCGGGGTCTCGTCCATGCACTTCACACAGCCGCAGAATCCGTGGCTGACCTGGGCAGATACGTATGCGCAACCAGGATAGTCCGTGACCGTCGTGATCAATGCGGCTCTCATATCGAAATAAGTTCTACTGTAGGCGTCCCACGTACGGGGTGGCGTCTTCCACAACGTGTCTAACTCCTCTTTCAGCAGCCCGAGATACAAATGCATGTCGACACCTGGTTGTTTCGGCCCCTGAATGAGAATACTCAGGTGTATGTACCTTTGCTTGGTGCACAGCCACGGGGGTAGGTTGTAAGGCCATACAAACACAGGCCAGGTGCTATGCGTGCTACTCTGGTTGCCGAACGGATTGAGTCCATCGGTGCTCATACCCAGCCTGATGTTCCTTCCGTCGCCCCCGAACCTAGGGAAGGCAATGTCCAATGCTTCCCACTGGCCAGCGTCTGATGGGTGTGTCAGCATATAGCCCATCTCCGGATCTTCTTCGGGCTTCTCCCTTTCCGCGTGCCATTGCATGAGCTTTGCCTCCTTAGGGTCCACGAAATACCGCTGCAGACGGGGAGTGATACGAAAGTACCATACCACTTTTCGAGGTACCTTCTTGTTCCCAACCTTGTACCGTCCGTGGCCGCACACCGGACATGTGGTCATGTCCTTGTACTCCCCCCGATAAATCACGCAATCATTGATGCAGGCGTGGTATCTTTCGTGCGGTAGGTCAAGAGGGCACACAACTTTCTTGGCCTCCTCGATACTACTTGGCAATGTGTTCCCCTCTGGGAGACGATCGTGCCAGAATTTCATGTTCTTGCTGAAGCTGGAATCGGTCCATTTGTTCTGCGTCTTCATCTGCAGACAATCAAGCGTTACATGCAAGTGCGTATCCTGCGGACGGCACCCAGGAAATATCGGAGTCATCCCGTCTTTCTCCATTTGCGCCAGCTTGGCTCTCTCTCTGGCTGCAGCTCTGTCGTTGCTCGTCTCATGGAGGAGCAGATCTTGAACATGAGAGTCCCGCAAGGCTGAAATTAGCGGAGTCGCGCCAGAATCTTCTTCTTCATCATGATCTTCTCCGCCGGCAACTTCTACTTCATGATGATCTTCTCCGCCGACTTCTTCTTCATGATGATATTCTCCACCGACATGTGGTGCTTCGTCATCTCGCTCGCCACCATGGTCTTCATGCGCACCATTTGTTGGGGCCGGCCGCGCCTGGTTGTCCTGCATGAAACCGCGCCTCAGCAGGTGCTCCTCCAGTTGTCCGGAATCAGGGTTGATCCAGCGCTCGAGTTTGCATGATCGACACGGACATCTTATCTGGCGCCTATTGTTCCGAATCATGTCCTCCTTCGCGTCTTTCTTGTATCTACTAATTCGAGCGGAACTCATCGAGAGGACCATGGTTGTCTGCAAATGGTATACATAGAGCAGAAAATTAGAACCGCAACATATGCACACACATGCATGGACCTCTCCTAAAGGTATACATAGAGCGGAAAAATTCGGCATGACCTCTCCTAAAGGTAGGACGTATGGGTAGTGCAAAAATTTGCCGAAACGGAAATGAATCAACGTCTTGACAAACATCCATGCACCACACCGGCACACACACACAAGCGCTTCACGTGCAACAATTATCCATACACAAGATCGACATGCGCATGCATGTCCCCTCCAAATACTCACCTTGTAGATTCGATACCGAGACGAGACCGCGATCGATGAGTTGGAGAGGAGGAGAGAGTATGGAGAGGCTTCTCCTCACCGCCAATTATGTATCAACCAAAGTAAGTACAATAAGTACCAAAGAAAGTGAAAACTATGGCCAAAATGGGATGAGAGGGTAGGGACCTAGAGCTGGATCTAGATGGAGGAGAGGAAGATGAATGGCTTGGGAGTGTGGGAGGTGTGGGAGGTTGGCACTTTAAAGGTGTGGGACGAGCTAATTCTGTGGCGCATCTGGTGAAGTGCTCCACAGAATTACACTAATTCTGTGGCGCACTGGACCAGATCCGCCACAGAATTAGGTAATTCTGTGGCGCACCACCTCAGATGCGCCACAGAATGTCCTAATTCTGTGGCGCACCAGAGTAGATGCGCCACAGAATTAGTGGAACCAATGATTGGGGCTGGCAGGGAGTAGGCCCCACCAAAATTCTGTGGCGCATGTCCTTCTGGTGCGCCACAGAAATGCTATATTTTTGTGGCGCACCCTGCCTGGTGCGCCACAGAATTATTTTCTGTGGCGCACTGCTGGCTAGTGCGCCACAGAATTTCATCCCACCTATAAGGGTTTTCCTACTAGTGTGTATTTGGAGGAGAGGTATGTTTTTCAATCTTGTTTGTGTTAGTTCATGTTTAATGTTTTTTGTTTTAATGCAGTATGTTTTCAATGAAATCAAATTTCAATCCAAACTTTTGATGGCGCTATTTTTTAGAATTTTGTTCCAATCTGAAAACGTAAATCTCAATGAAATTTTATGTATCTAGAAATGTTTGTGTGTAATGATGGTCCAAATGCATAGTCACAACTCACGAGTAAAGCAAGCGCCTACGGGCCACCGGCTACTGGGGTGTCTGCCTTGCCATTTAATCTGGTTCTTCCATGGTATGCGACCACCGGTTTGCTAGATACGGCATGGGCCAAGATTGCAGAGGCTGGAACTCATCACCCTGCATTCTTCAGTCTGCTAATAATGGTAATCACCATATCCGTGTGCACGTCTTGGTTTTCCAGAATTTGCCATTTCGCCCGGCGAATGTTAAAGAATTTAAATGTCTTCGCACTGTGTGTCTCCTCTACAGTGTGAGTGATATTGGCATATCGTTCTTCAGGAGGAATGCTTCATATGCATGTGAGACCGTCCACGGCGGCCGGCGAGGCAAGCTGGGAGGGAGCACCGCACGATGCCGATGTACGCCGACAACGGACACCTTCGTACGTACGAACTGCGCCGGCCGTGTTCAAGTCGGTTACATACTGAAACCGCGTTCAGGTCGGGGGTGGCAGGTGCGTACGGGTGTTTCGATTAGTCCTGTGATACTGAAACATGCAGGTTCATCTTTTTTGATTTTGAAAATCATCACGCTGGTTCATCTTTTTGTTTTTTAGAATCATCATGCAGGTTCATCTTGAGACCAAAACACAGATGCACATAAGGGAAAAAAATATCTTTCCTAAAACTGAAGTAGTTAGATTGACGCTTCCGTTCCCCTTTCTTTTTTTTGTAACAAACTCGGAATAGTACAACATGGACGCAAACATATGCTGTTATGCACACCATCACCTGACCTATAGTACGCCCTATATATGTTGTTCAACGCCATTCGATTTGACGTCATGGTGCTGTTGACTCTTGGATCAGCATTTTTTTTAAATGAAATCCGTAAGTTATTCTCCATCCCATCGTTGCACGGCGCTAGCATAGTCAAGTTCAGCTCCAAAAAGGATGGCCTAGAGCAAAAGATTCAGATCCAGTTTAAGTTTTCTGACTTACAATTGTGGGCAAGGTTTTTTTTTTTCACGATTAGTATTTTTTACCGGAGGGCACCAGAATTTTCGGTTACCGCGAAATCTCGAAATCTCGCGAATTTTTCGGACGAGATAATTCAAAAAAATTTTGAATTTCAATTTTTTTACGTCAAAACAGATATATTTGATACCAAATCTCAACAGGACTGTTCGCATGGTCTGGCGGTTGGAGCATAGCAATATAAACCTGCGGTACGAGGTATTGTGTTCGAATCACGGAGGTGACATTGTATGTATGTTTTTGTCTTTTTTTTTTAATATAAAGGACCTGGGACACCTTGCCACCAGATCACGGCTTGGTTGATGACATGTCTAGTGTACGTGGACTTTTGAACCTTATATTGTACTTAAAATTCAAATATAACCGAAGTTTTTTTGAACAGTGTCAGCTTTTTTCGGAGGTGACCGAGAAAAGCGGTTTCCTATGAGATTTCGGAAATCTCGGACGAGAAAAAAAACCTTGATAGTGGGTCAATTTTGTCAAATCCAACATAAATATATGTGGTGAACACACGTTCCCTGCGAGTTGTTCCATTCCAATAAAACCCTTGGTATGTTATGTTAATTTACAGTAATGAAATCTAAGATCCTGCTAATTTGTTTAACTACATTTTCATAACATCGGGCAAATATGATCTCGTTTTTTAATAGAAATAGCACAACCAAAATATTCAAGACATGCAAACATATAAAATAAAGTCATACATGTCGAGTATACACATAAATTGGCGGAAAAAATTGAGAGCGAGGGTTTCAAATGAACCCCCCCCCCCCCCCCCCTCGGGTTTGATGTGAGGATCCGTCTACTCCAGCTGAGATAATTTAGGGAAGCACAAAATTATGTGCGATGGAAAAATGTTGATAATCGGTTCCTCCTCTCTTGATAATGACATAGAAAATCTGATCCACACTACCACTTTATATTCAAGAACCATCGAAGAGATTTCACAAAACTAATTTTCAAGGAAAAGCCCCCAAGAAAAGGCCCATGATGAGCTTCTCTAACAATAAAAACTATTAGTAGACATGTCATATGGTATTCATTACATACAAACTACTGTATACTCTAGATAACTCTTTTTTCCTTAACTTAGTTATACACATATGATTATCTATTTATCAAGCTATATATGGACACTAAAATTAACAAAAAAACATATAGGCAATCAACAATACAAATTAATCTACCAAGGATTATGATTTGGTATTTTCATGTACCTATTTCTTATATCTAGGTGAATTCAGTTCAATAAAATGTTGTGTTGCAAATTATTAGATTTAAATTTGAAATAATTTTTTTTTGCAACATATGTCTCTCGTTAAATATAGTTATCTGCAATCATAGACATTCAAGCTATGTAATCACCACATTGTTTTGTTAAAATTATACTCCCTATATTCATATGGGCATGTTCTAAAAACTACTACATGTGTTTCGGTTTACATGTCCTCCCTGTACCCCTAGGTCATAAATTTTACCAACTTAGTATGTAATGTATATTATAAAAAATATTTTGTTAAAAACTTTAGTTGATATACTTATAATGGTATAATTTTTGTATTATATAGTTTATATTATATAGATCAAATTGACTACTTAGTTACACGTGCCGAACTAATAAACCGAGACAGAGGGAGTATAAGAGTTTAGTATAAATAAAGATGTATCGTTTAATTGTAATGGACGAGGACATCCTTTGAGATCCATGCGTGATCAAAGCAGAAGTGTTTTTGACAATCTAACTAAGGACGGAACAAAACCTGGCAATCCCATGTCACTCCTCATTGTCAGATAGTCAGAATCTGAAATTTAAAAGCATCTGTCCGACTGATACCTTCATAACGTTATCTGAAAATTCATGTAGCTCCATGTGTATTTTAAGTAATTAAGGACAATCCTTGGAGAATAATGATTTCGTTGAGGTTTATATGAATGGGTTTTCCAAATGCAGTGCATAAGATCATTTAATGTATTTAGTGAGGAACACCATGAAGAAACAAATATGCACTGACAGTTTGAGACTTTGTAATGAACGGAAATTCTCATGGATCACATATTTCATCAAATTATATATGATGCTAAAGACGGCGTGACGCCTACAGGAGTAGCCGCAAGTGCCCAGCGCTCGCTCGGCCCCAGATCGGACCCGCTCGAGCAGCAGCTGCCACCTACTGTCTGCACCACATGCACCAGTCTTCGTTGCCACTGTCTTGCCGCCTTGCCGATGTAGAGGTCAGAGAAGGCGCCGCTGCCCCACCTCAGAACAGATCCAAGAGATCTCAATCCGTCACGTATCCCGGGCTTTGCCAGACGACACCTCTGGTGGTGGCGAAAGGAGGAAGACCGTCAGTGGCTTGCTGGGGAATCGGCGGAGGGTGCCCCGATGCAGCCCCGGTTCGGCCGCACAGGAGCGAGATAAGAGGAGGAGGAGGAGGAGAAGGAGGCCGGCCGGCAAAGTGGAAGGGAGGCTTCAGCTAGGGTTAGGTTGGGGGAAGGTCACTAAGACCTCTTCCTCACCACTTTGTTGCCTGTAGAATAATCGAGCTGGATGATTGAAATACACACACACACGTATACTCTAGATAACTCTTTGTTCCCTAAGTTAGTCATACACATATGATTATGTATTTATCACGATATACATGGACACTAAAATGAACAAAACCACATATAGGCAATCAACAACACAAATTAATCCGCCAAGGATTATGACTTTGTATTTTCATGTACCTATTTCTTATATCTAGGTGAATTCATTTCAATAACATGTTTTGTTTCAAATGTATTAGATTTAAATTTGTAATAAATATATTTGTTATTGCAACATATGTCTCTCATTAAATATAGTTTTCTGTAGTCATAAACTTTGAAGCTATGTAATCACCATATTGGTTGGTTAAAATTATACTCGCTAAAATCATATGGGAATGTTCTAAGAAGTATAAGAATTTTGTATAAATAAAGATATATCATATAATTGTAATGGACAAGGGCATCCTTTGACATCCATGCCATAGAAAACAGAAGTGTTTTTGCATGATCTGAATGAAGGATGGAACTAAACCTGGAAATCCCATGTCACCCCTCATTGTCAGATAGTTTGGAATCTTAAATTTGATAGCTTCCGCCCCTGAAATGCATGTAGTTCCATGTGTACTTTTAGTAAGTAAGGATAATCCATAGAGACTAATGATTTAATTAAGTTTTATATGCATGGATTTTCCATATGCAGTGCATAAGATCATTTTATGGATTCAGCGAGGAATGCCATGAAGAAACAAATATGATTTAGACTTTGTAATGAATGAAAATTCTCATGGCTCACATATTTCATCAAATTATATATGAGGCTATGTTCCAATACATATAGACCACTAGATTCACGATTTATTCCACTTCTTAAGAGAATAAATATAAGAGAAGAATTCACGATATACTCTCTCCGTTTAGAAATATAAGATGTTTTAGCTTTGTAAAGCAAATGTATCTAGACATCTTTTAGTGTATCCAGACATCATTTAGAAATAAAAGATGTCTATATCCTATGAGGTGAAGATAAAAGTTATGGTGAGATCATGGCTCGGCAAGTAAGGTGATCATTGTGTAGTGCTGGTCTTGTGGCACAGATGCATGCATGTACTACCTTTCCTATGATAAGTATCTCTCCGTGACGCACAAAAATCCAGAAAAAAGCTAGCCACCTCTTGCAATCACCAACAAAATCACGTTCGCCCCACCTCGCTGGCTACCCTACACATACGTACATGTTCCCGCCACATTGGCTCCGGGAGCTCGGCGGTCAGCAGCCAGCCCCATGCGTGACTGCTCGTTGCCATCGCCCGCAAGTACGTCGTTCCGGCCTGTACAGACTACAGAGTGCGCTTTAAACGCCAAACGGCCAACCCATACCGATTGATTCGGTTGCCCGGCCGTCGCCACTGGACGATCTCGGAGCAGGCCGCCGCCGCCGCCGGAACGGGATCATTGCATGCATGCCATGAGCAGGGAGAGCGCGTGCCCATGGCGCATGCAGAGGGGATCCATCATCCATCCCTTGCTGCCGTACGGGCGGCTGTGCGAGCGATCGGTGGGCCGGCGCCCGTGGTGTTTGTGTGCAGTACTGATATCGATCTGAAGATGCCGCTTCCCTCCCTAATCCCTACCAACAACTTTTAAGACGCCCGAACTGTTTTTTCATGATCGATCCAGCGTTGGACGTCGGAGCTGCAATGATGCAACGTACGTAGAGCCAGCGACGGAGCCGCAGACTACTGAGTACTGTTTTGGGACGGGCTGGGGCTAGGCTAGCTAGCTAGCTCTACCCGTGGTTCCAAATTAATCTGGCTGTGGATTTAGTTTACTCCATTTTTACCCCAAGTGGTGCATATATCCACGACAAAGTGTTACAAAATGATTGGTTTTGCCTCATTTAGTGCCCCCCTGCTATTTAACCCACATGGGCCACCCGTCGAGTTGGCATGGACAACCACACTGGAAATGTTCCACGCTTGATTGATACTTCTTTCAATGAGATGGTGTGTACGACTACGACCTAGCTTGAAGGTCAACCTAAAGCATTGCCCAAGATAAACAAATATCACAACTCATTAGATCGGTAGGTCTAATGTTCTTCATAATTTTCTTGTAATTTTCGGCCTATGAACCTATTGTTTCGATTATTTTGCAAACTCTCGTGTAATGACTATTATTTCATATCAATTTATTCATGATAACCTTCTCTAACACAAAAATATTAATTAGTAGACATGCCTACACGGTATTGACTTTATACAGACAACAATATACTATAGAAAACTCTGGGTTCGCTAAGATAGTTAGACACATACGCTATTGTATTTTATTAAGATATATAAGGACACTAAAATGAACACAAACACGTATCGTCACTACAATATCAGCACACAAATCATTGCAAATGTATCAAATTTAAATGAAATAAATTTATTTTTATTGCAACCAATGTCTCGCGTTCAATATAATTGCTTGTAAAATCATAAATGTTAGAGCTATGTAATCGCCACATTTTATGGTTGAAGTTATACTCCCTAAAATATTATGACTATGTTCTTAAAAGTACAAAATTTAGTATAAATACATATGTATCGTTTGTTCTAATGGACGAGGGCCCAGCGATGCAACATTTTCGTATAAATGTATCGCCACATTTTAGTATAAATTTAGTCTGCACGGCGACGCCCAGCGACGGCCGGCGAGACGCAGCACGGCGACGCCCAACGACGACCGGCGAGACGCCCGGCGCCCTGCCCTCGAGGCTGATTTCACCGATTTCAACACCGACTGCTGCGGGGTATGCTTCTTCCCATGTATTTGGAGTAGTGTTTTCTCTTCCCATGTAGAAAATTTACAATGTTTTGTGTTATTTTAGCATTGATCGATGGATGATTTTTGAGTAGAGATAGATGTCCAATCGTTCTTGACGTTTGTAGATGGCAGAAGAGTGCATCAAAGGGGAAAAACATGGGGTTTTGCGGCTGGTCGGGACTTGTCCGTGGCGCAGCTAACAACGGCTGTGGAGAAGCGGTTTCAGTGGTCTACTGATAAAAGAATGACCATTTGGTATGGAAACATAAATGACACCATTCCTTTAATATCCGAGTCAGAGATAGCAGAATTATTTGATAGATGCAATCAATCAAGGATTTTAAGGTTTGGTGTGACCATTGAGAACAAAAACAATGAGTCTGCTAATGTGAGGGGTGATGAGGAGAATGAAGAGCCAGTTCATGCACCATTCGTTGCTTGGCCGAACCAAGCCAATGCAGGGGAGTATGAGGATGATGAGCCTATGCAATATGAGGAGGAGGAGGAAGAGAAAGTCCATGTGAAGGTTCCTGAAAATGAAAATGAGCCACTGACAACTACTAAAAGGATCCCATTGGGAACATTGGATGTTGACAATTCATATGATGAACAAAATGTGCCTGGGGATGATGAGAGTATAATTGCAAACACTCTAGTTTCCACTCATATCCATGATAGAAATTGCCCTCAAATTCGAGAGAAAAGCACATTTGTGGATGTCAAAACTTTTAAGGTAGCCTTGAGGGAACTAGCTATTAGAGAAGAGTGGTCCTTTAACACTGAACATAGTGACAAGAAGAGATTTTGTGCTAACTGCAGTGATGAAGACTGTCCATGGAGGATACATGCTGCAAAGTTACACGGGTGTAATACCTTCATGGTATGATAGCAACCAATTTGCATTAGATAATTATTTTTGCACTTCTTATATTGCATTTTATGAATATGTTTATTTATGCACTTGTGATTACTTGTAGGTAAAGAAACTCCCATTTTCTCATACTTGTGGGAGTGCGAATAAACGTGACAAGAAAAAAGGCAAAGCAAGAATGGCAAACAAAGATTGGATTGCTTATAGGGGAAAGCCATTATGCAAGAGGAGGTCACACTCACTACCAAGGGTCTTCGAGAACAATTGGAAAAGGAGTTTAATATGAAGTTGGGGTACAGTAATGTTTGGAAAGGCAGAGCACGCGCATTGGATGCCTTGAATGGTACATATCAAGAAAATTTTCAATTGTTGTGGAACTTTAAGGCAGAATTATTGGCATCCAATCCAGGAAGTGTATGTGAAATAGATATCAAGACAGTTGATACGTCTCAAACGTATCTATAATTTATGATGCTCCATGCTTGTTCTTACACCATTTGCTTAGTGTTTTGTTACACTTCGTGGCATTTTTATGCATTTTCTGGAACTAACCTATTAACAAGATGCCACAGTGCCAGTTCCCTGTTTTCTGCCGTTTTTGTGTTTCAGAAAAGTTACACAGGAAATATTCTCAGAATTGGACGAAACAAAAGCCGAACATCTAGATATTTACCGAAGCTTCCAGAAGTCTGAAGAGGAGACGGAGTGGGGCCACTAGGCGGCCACACCACCAGGGGGCACAGCCTGCCCCTGGCCCGCGCTGCCCTATGGTGAGGGCCACATGGCCCACCTCTGGCACCGCCCCTTCGCCTATAAACACCCCCCAACGGGAAAAACCTAAAATAACCGATCAATTTTCTAGAAACACATCACGATCCGCCGCCGTCGTCGACCCGAGATCGGTGATGACCCACAAGTATAGGGGGTGTATCGTAGTACTTTTGATAAATAAGAGTGTCGAACCCAACGAGGAGCAGAAGGTGTTGACAAGTGGTTTTGATCAAGTATTCACTGTAAATACTAGCAAACGGGTTTTCAGGGGTATTTGGTAATGCAAATAAATAAAGTACGAGTAAATAAAAGACAGTAGTAATAATTGCAGCAAGTGGCCCAATCCTTTCTTCAGCAAAGGACAAGCCGGTTGTGTAACTAATAATAAACAAATGTTCTCGAGGACACACGGGAGTTTCTATCAAGAGCTTTCGCTTCATACCGCTAAGTAGTCTTTATTAGTTTGATAAGTGTTATGGGGGTGAACCTGTGCTAGCGCACTACCCTTACTAGGATAAATACACACTTGTGATTATACCCCTTGCAAGCATCCGCAAATACAAGAAAGTAATTAAGATAAATCTAACCATAGCCTTAAACTCTAAGATCCTATGCTCCCTGGTGCAATGGTTTCCCAACGGAGGTTTAGGTTTCTGTCACTCTAGCAACCCCACAATTGGTAGCCAAATACACAATGCATCTCACTAGGCCCATAAATGGTGAAGTATCATGTAGTCGACGTTCACATGACACCACTAGTAAAATAGCACCACAACAATATCAAACCATTAAAGATGTCTCAACCATAATTCACTACTAACATCTTGACTTCTCCCATGTCCTCAAGAACTAAACGAACTACTCACAAGACATCATATGGATCATGATCAGAGGTGAAATAATGGTAAATAACAATCTGAACATAAACCTTAATTCAACGGTTCCACTCAATAGCATCAACTACAAGAGTAATCAACACCGGGAAAGTTTCCCCTAAGAATATAACAAGATCCAACTCAGGATGTTACAGCGGTATGGCGTGGTGATGGTGGAGATGAAGGTGCTAGTGATGGAGATGATGATGATGATCCCGATGAAGTCCGGTGCGATGGTGATGACGATGGCGACGATCTCCCCTCTCCGGGAAGGAATTTCCCCGGCAGATTTCTGCCTGCCGGAGAGCTTTTCTCTCTCTGGTGTTTTCCGCCCCGCAGAGGCGGCTGTATCTCTCTCTGAGCCCCCCCTTGACTTAGGTTTTTGGGGACGATGAAGTACGCGAAGGGGTGAGACCAGAAGTGGGCCAGGGCGCCCTCACACAGGGCCGGCGTGGCCAGGGGCCAGGCCGTGCCCCCTGTGCGTGAGGCTGCCCCCTGGCTCCTCTCTCCTTCTCCTTCTGGCTTCCGGAGTCTTTTGGTAAAATATAATTTTCTGGTATTTTTCTGGATTTTTCCTGATCTTCCAAAATATGGTGTCTTGATGGTCCTTTTCCAGCAGAATCCTGACTCCGGCAGCAAATCCTCCAATGATCATCAAACATGTAAAAACAGAGGGAACAACATAAGTATCATCTCTAAATATGAAATATATCAATGAATAACAGCAAATTATGATACAAAATAGTGATGCAAAATAGACGTATCAACCCCCCCAAGCTTAGACCTCGCTTGTCCCCAAGCGAAAACTAAACTCGGTAAACATGACCACGGGTTTATGGAGTGAAGTGTCGATAATCAAAATACGGACAAGAAGCATCACATTCACCAAAGGCACAAGTTATAATAGACAACAACTTCCCTTTATAATATAGACTTGCAATAAGTAAAGGGAATAACATATAAAGATGCACAAAATAAACTATAATTGGTGATGGCAAACCTTAGTTCTTGGTCAGAGAACAACGAACAACTATACTAGCCTTTGAATGGAGCCTTTTTAAAACAGAGCTAATATAGCAAAAACCATATGCTCAACGAAACAAACTTTTTGCATTCATAGAAAGCTTTCAAAGATATATTCCTTCAGACAAAAGCATTGTACAAAACAAAGAAGATAGTAAACATGATTAAACGGATCAACATATGGATGAGTGAAACATAACAACCCAAATGCTTGCTTGAGATAGAGGGGAATAGGTTGACTCAACATAAAAGTAAAAGATAGGCCCTTCGTAGAGGGAAGCAGGGATTAAACATGTGCTAGATGTTTTCATTTTGCAAAACAGAGGTAAAAAGTTATTTTGAGAGGTGGTTGCTTTTGTCAACGACTAGCAACGGAGTTCTTGATATCTTCCATACTAAACAAGTGAGAGCGGTTCCGAGATGTTTGATTACTTGGCACATTGGTGCTCTTTTATAGCTTTGCACTCCTCCCCACCTTTTCCTTTCTCAAACCATGGCTAACCGATTCCATCGGGTGCCAACCAACTTTCACAAACCATGGAGGAGTGCTCTTTTCTTTCTTTTCTTTTTTTGAGATTATAATGGTCTGACCAGCTCCCTTGCAAAATTAATGACGAGCAGATAAAGCTGCCTAGTCGAGGGGTACTTAATTTAGTATGGAAGATAACAAACCCATCCACTATGTCCTCATAAGCTAAACACAGTGGCACAAAATGAGAAGTATTTGAAGGTTTTTGAAAGGTAGCACATGAAAATTTACTTGGAATGGCTTAAAATACCATGCATAGGAATTTATAGTGGACTCTTTGGAGGTGACTTGGCTTTTGGGATTTGGATGCACGAGAAGTATTTCCTCTCAGTACAGGTTTTTGGCTAGCACGGCTGGGTAGCAAGCATAAGAGTTGCATGAAACAAACATACATACATATAATAAGAACAACCATGCAAACTCCCTTGAAAGTACAATGATTTTAACTTTGAGAATAATAATGCTTATAAGCCAATCATAAGGAAAACTGCAGTGATGTAACTACAAGTACTTTTTTTTTTACTCAAACCTCAAGGTAATGTTGCTACTGACCAAGCTAAGTTTGCCAAAACCAACTAAATTTACTCATGCTCCCAAAGTGATACCAATACTAATCATATAAGAAACATTGCAACCTAAAATAAAGTATGCGGAAAGTAAACGATAGAACTTCTCATGAATATTTCATTACTGCAACTCACATCAAGGGATACATAGATAACCAACTAAGGAGGATACTTCCACACTGCAAACTATTCTATAGGATAATTTCTCTATTCATGATATGACTCTACATGAAAAGTAAATGAGTAAAAGGGTGATGATGTGATACCGCGGCACTCCCCCAAGCTTGGAACAAGCCAAGGGGATGCCTATACCGATGACAAATTACTCCTTTGGTGGTAGTGGAAGCAGCCTTGGATTAACGAAATATTCCAGCATCCTGCGAAGTCTGATATTCACTTCTTGAAGTATCTCAACCTCCTTTTCCAGAACTCAATATTGAGCGCAAAACTCGTCGGTGACCAGCATACCCTCTTTTATCACAGGCATGGATTTTAGATCCAAGACATGTAGTGTTGGTCCCTGCATATCTTGAGAAAAGATACGTCTAGCTTTCGTTGGTCCTTTAAAAGCAGGGTTTCTTGGCCTCGGTCTTCCAGCCTCCTGCTCCTTCTTCTCTGTGGGGTCTTGGCGATCATCCTCCCTGGGCCTTTTGCCCTTGTCGTCGTTTGAAGAGGCCATGGTGCTCCCAACTCAAGATCAGACCTGACAGAAACAGCTCGGAACAAAACACGACGAGAAAACGATATACAGACCTCAGGGACTCCGGGGGGTTATATAAGCGAAAATTATACATCGAGGGGAAATCACAGGAGGAAACCGGGATGGAAACGAGTTTCGGGGTGCTCTCACACCAGGGCGGCGCGGCCAGAGGTGGGCCCGTGCCCCTGTGTGTGAGGAGCACTCGGACTCCTTTTCCTGCCCGTTTTTGTCTCGTGATTTTTCATATTTAGTAAAAACAGCAAAAATAATAAAGGAAGAGTTATTCGCGAAGCTTCTCTGACTAGAACTGTTACCTATTCAAAAACGAACTCTGCAGATTCCTGCAATTTGTCTTGGATGAATTCCTCTAGAGAAACTGTTTCAATTACATCAACATCTTCATTATAAGAATCTCCAGTAATATAATGTTTGAGTCTTTGCCCATTCACCACTTGTGTAGTGTCATCTTTCAATGAAGCAATCTTAATAGCACCTGAGCGGTATACTTCCACAACAACATATGGTCCTTCCCATTTAGAGAGTAATTTCCCTGCAAAAAATCTGAGACGAGACCTATACAATAGAACTTTCTCACCAACATGAAACTCTCTCTTAAGAATTCTCTTATCAAGCCATTGCTTGACTTTATCTTTGAAAAGTCTGGCATTCTCATAAGCTTCGTTTCTCCACTCATCTAGAGAACTCAAATCTAACAACCTTTTCTTACCAGCTAGTTTAAAATCTCTATTAAGCTCTTTCACCTCCCAAAAAGCTTTGTGTTCTAATTCTAAGGGCAAGTGACACGCTTTTCCATAAACCATCTTATAAGGAGACATTCCCATGGGGTTCTTATAAGCAGTCCTATAAGCCCATAAAACATCACTTAACTTACTAGCCCAGTTTTTCCTAGATCTATTGACAGTCTTCTGCAAAATAGACTTGATCTCTCTATTTGAAAGCTCTACCTGCCCACTAGTTTGGGGATGATAAACAGAAGCAATTCTATGATTAACATCATATTTAGCAAGAGTTTTTCTAAAACTGCCATGAATAAAATAAGAACCTCCATCAGTCATAAGATATCTAGGCACACCAAACCTAGGAAAAATAACATCTTTAAGCATTTTTAACGAGGTCTCACCATCGGCACTCTTTGTAGGTATGGCTTCTACCCATTTAGTAACATAATCAATAGCAACAAGTATGTGGGTATAGCCTTTTGAAGGAGGATAAGGACCCATAAAGTTAAATCCCCAACAATCAAATGGTTCAATAACAAGAGTGTAATTCATAGGCATTTCATTGCGTCTACAAATATTACCAACTCTTTGACATTCATCACAAGATAAAACATACCTTCTAACATCTTTAAAGAGGGTTGGCCAATAAAAACCTGATTATAGAACCTTCTGTGCGGTTCTATCTCCAGCATGATGCCCTCCATAAGCACTGCCATGGCATTTTCTTAATATCTCTTGTTGCTCATATTCCGGTACGCATCTTCGCATAATACCATCAACCCCTCCTTTATATAAGTGTGGGTCATCCCAAAAGTAATGCCTCAAATCATAGAAGAATTTTCTTCTTTGCTGAGCTGTAAAGGTTGGAGGCAAATACTTGGAAACAATAAAGTTAGCATAATTAGCATACCAAGGAAGGTCTCGTGAAGTTACGTTTACAGCAGCTAACTGTTCATTTGGAAAACTATCATTAACAGGAATAGGATCAAAAGAAATGTTTTCCAATCTAGACAAGTTATCAGCCACATGATTTTCAGCACCTTTCCTATCTACGATATGCAAATCAAATTCTTGTAAAAGCAACACCCATCTAATAAGCCTAGGCTTAGCATCCTTCTTAGTCATAAGATATCTAATAGCAGCGTGATCAGTATGAATAGTAACTTTAGAATCAACAATGTAAGATCTAAACTTATCACATGAAAAAACAACAGCAAGAAACTCTTTCTCAGTGGTAGCATAATTCTTTTGAGTAGCATCAAGAGTCTTACTAGCATAATGAATAATATTCAACTTATTATCTACGCGCTATCCAAGAACAGCACCAACAGCAAAATCACTAGCATCACACATAATTTCAAAAGGTAAATTCCAATCAGGTGGTTGAACAATAGGAGCAGTAGTTAAAACCTTCTTAAGGGTTTCAAAAGCTTCCTTACAATCATCATCAAAGACAAATGGTACATCTTTTTGAAGAAGATTGGTAAGAGGCTTTGAAATCTTAGAGAAATCTTTAATAAACCTCCTATAGAAACCAGCATGACCAAGAACACTACGAATACCTTTAACATCTCTGGGACAGGGCATTTTCTCAATTGCTTCCACTTTTGCTCTGTCAACTTCAATACCTCTTTCAGAAATTTTATGTCCAAGGACAATTCCTTCATTCACCATAAAGTGGCATTTCTCCCAATTAAGAACAAGGTTAGTTTCTTCGCATCTCTGTAAAACTTTATCAAGGTTGTGCAAACAATTATCAAAAGAAGTTCCATAGACGGAGAAGTCGTCCATGAAAACCTCCACAATTTTTTCACAAAAACCATGAAAAATAGCAGACATGCATCTTTGAAAAGTAGCAGGAGCATTGCATAAACCAAACGGCATGCGTCTATAAGCATAAGTACCATAAGGACAAGTAAAAGTGGTTTTCTCTTGATCTTCCTTTTTAACAGCAATTTGAGAAAAACCAGAATAACCATCAAGGAAACAAAAATGAGTCTTCTTAGATAACCTTTCTAACATCTGATCTATAAACGGTAAAGGATAATGATCTTTCTTAGTAACTTTGTTCACCTTCCTATAATCAATGCACATCCTATAACCAACTAGTACCCTTTGAGGAATAAGCTCATTATTCTCATTAGGCACAACAGTCATACCTCCTTTCTTAGGAACACAATAAATAGGACTAACCCATCTACTATCAGCAATAGGATAAATAATACCAGCGTCAATGAGCTTTAATACCTCATTTCTTACCACATCCTTCATCTTGGGAATTAAGCAGCGTTGATGCTCCACAACTGGCTTCGCGTCTTTCTCCATATTAATGGCATGCTGACATAAAGTGGGGCAAATTCCTTTTAAATCATCAAGAGTATATCCCATAGCTCCTCGGTGTTTTCTCAATATCTCCAATAATCTTTCTTCTTCCTTTCCTGAAAGTTTAGAGCTAATAATAACAGGATATATTTTCTTATCATCTATATATGCATATTTAAGATTATCAGGCAAAGGCTTTAATTCAAACACAGGATCTTCCTTAGGTGGCAAAGTGGTACCAAGATCCTCCACAGGTAAATTGTGCTTAATCAGCGGTTGTTGATGAAGGAAAATGTCGTCAATCTCTTCTCTTTCCTTACTGAAAACATCACTTTTGTGATCTTCCATGAATTGCTGCAAAGCATTATTAGGAGCAAGAGCAATAGAAGCAAGCTGTTCAACTCGAAAATTTTCATTAGGCATGTCATTTTCATAAGAAGTCTTAGCAAACTTGGAAAAATTGAACTCATAAGACTCTCCATTAAACTTAGTAAAAAAATTATCCTTCTTACAATCTATCACGGTGCCACAAGTGTTCAAAAAGGGTCTACCAAAAATAATAGGACAAGTTTTACTAGCCTCCTTACCAAGTACTAGAAAATCAGTAGGGTATTTAGTCTTACCGCAAAGAACTTCCACATCTCGAACAATACCAAGAGGCCAAACAGTCTCTCTGTTAGCAAGTTGAACAACCACATCAATATCTTCAAGTTCACAAGCGCCAATCTTGTGCATAATTTCTTTGTAAAGCTCTAAAGGAATAGCACTTGCACTAGCACCAATATCACATAAACCATAATAGCAATGATCTCCAATCCTGACAGAAATAACAGGAACACTTGTTTTCCTATGCTTTTTAGGATGAGAGATAATGTTAGAAGCATCTTCACAAAAAAGAATATATTCAACCCCTACATCTTTAGTAACAATGTCCTTCAAAATAGCTACAGGAGACTTAATAGTAATTTGCTCATCAGGCTCTGCAGCTTTCTTAGTGCTTTTATTAGACACACTTACCAAAGTAGAATACTTTTTTACCTTAGCAGGGAAAGGTGTCCTCTCAAAATAAGGTTCAGGCACAATGCTATCAACAGTACAATCTTCAGTAGCTGCAGCAGGTATATGACTAATAGAATCTTTATAAGGCGCATGATATTTGTTCCAATCTTTCTTTGGAACATCAAGATAAGAGGCAAAGGCCTTAAGACAATTAGAAAGTATTTGAGAATCAAGACCATCAGCAGTGCTAACACTATGAAAGTCATCGGTTCCCATAAAAGCTTTAATACATTCATAATCATAGTTTATACCTGACTTCCTACCTTTGTCGTTTTCCCATCCTTCAGCATTCTCTTGTATACGGTCAAGAAGTTTCCACTTAGCATCTTCTTTAATATGAGTAAATGTTCCAAAGCAAGAAGCATCCAAATAATCCTTATCAGGAAGAGTGAGCCGCGCATAAAGATTATCAATAACAATATTATTGGGGAGCTCATGAATGGGGCATTTGAGCATTAATAACTTCAATCTCCCCCATGCTTGGGCAATACTTTCTCCATCATGAGGCCAAAAATTATATATCCGATTACGGTCTTTATAGATTTCACTTGGAGGATAAAACTTGGTATAAAAGAGAGGTACAATGTCCTCCCATGCCATAGATGGACCATCTTGGAGCAGTTGATACCACTCCTTAGCTCTGCCTTTCAATGATAAAGAGAATAGCTTCTTCTTGACCTGGCTTGGTGAAATACCTGCACACCTGAACAACTCGCATAATTCATGTATAAATAGTAAGTGATCACCCGGATGGACAGTTCCATCTCCTGAATAGCTGTTATCCATAACACGCCCAACAATTTTCATAGGTATTTTAAAAGGATCAACTTCAGCAGGTGGTGGTGGTGGTGGTTCATCCACATGTGCAGCAGTAGTAGACGTGTTCCCAAATAGGAAACCAAATGGAGAATTCTCCATAGCAGAGTAAAATAAAAATAAAGACAAAAAATAAAAACAATACTCACAGTGACGGTTACCTTTACCAATTCCACCCTTCAATAGCGCTACACTCCCCGGCAACAGCGAAAGAAAATAGTCTTGATGACCCACAAGTATAGGGGGTGTATCGTAGTACTTTCGATAAATAAGAGTGTCGAACCCAACGAGGAGCAGAAGGTGTTGACAAGTGGTTTTGATCAAGGATTCACTGTAAATACTAGCAAACGGGTTTTCAGGGGTATTTGGTAATGCAAATAAATAAAGTACGAGTAAATAAAAGATAGTAGTAATATTTGCAGCAAGTGGCCCAATCCTTTCGTCAGCAAAGGACAAGCCGGTTGTGTAACTAATAATAAACAAACGTTCTCGAGGACACACGGGAGTTTCTGTCAAGAGCTTTCGCTTCATACCGCTAAGTAGTCTTTATTGGTTTGATAAGTGTTATGGGGGTGAACATGTGCTAGCGCACTACCCTTACTAGGATAAATACACACTTGTGATTATACCCCTTGCAAGCATCCGCAAATACAAGAAAGTAATTAAGATAAATCTAACCACAGCCTTAAACTCTAAGATCCTACGCTCCCTGGTGCAATGGTTTCCCAACGGAGGTTTAGGTTTCTGTCACTCTAGCAACCCCACAATTGGTAGCCAAATACACAATGCATCTCACTAGGCCCATAAATGGTGAAGTATCATGTAGTCGACGTTCACATGACACCACTAGTGAAATAGCACCACAACAATATCAAACCATTAAAGATGTCTCAACAATAATTCACTACTAACATCTTGACTTCTCCCATGTCCTCAAGAACTAAACGAGCTACTCACAAGACATCATATGGATCATGATCAGAGGTGAAATAATGGTAAATAACAATCTGAACATAAACCTTAATTCAACGGTTCCACTCAATAGCATCAACTACAAGAGTAATCAACACCGGGAAAGTTTCCCCTAAGAATATAACAAGATCCAACTCAGGATGTTACAGCGGTATGGCATGGTGATGGTGGAGATGAAGGTGCTGGTGATGGAGATGATGATGATGATCCCGATGAAGTCCGGTGCGATGGTGATGACGATGGCGACGATCTCCCCTCTCCGGGAAGGAATTTCCCCGGAAGATTTCTGCCTGCCGGAGAGCTTTTCTCTCTCTGGTGTTTTCCGCCCCGCAGAGGTGGCAGTGTCTCTCTCTGAGCCCCCCTTGACTTAGGTTTCGGGGACGATGAAGTACGCAAAGGTGCGTGAGGCTGCCCCCTGGCTCGTCTCTCCTTCTCCTTCTGGCTTCCAGAGTCTTTTGGTAAAATATAATTTTCTGGTATTTTTCTGGAATTTTCCTGATCTTCCAAAATATGGTGTCTTGACGGTCCTTTTCCAGCAGAATCCTGACACTGGCAGCAAATCCTCCAATGATCATCAAACATGTAAAAACAGCGGGAACAACATAAGTATCATCTCTAAATATGAAATATATCAATGAATAATAGCAAATTATGATACAAAATAGTGATGCAAAATGGACGTATCAATCGGGAGGGTCTAGAAGCTCTTCCTGGCACCCTGCCGAAAAGGGAAATCACCACCGGAGGTCTTCTTCATCGCCATGCTTGCCTCCGGCGCGATGAGTGAGTAGTCTACCTTGGACTATGGGTCCATAGCAGTAGCTAGATGGTTGTCTTCTCCACCATGTGCTTCATGTTTAGATCTCGTGAGTTGCCTTACATGATCGAGATCATCTTTGTGTAATTCTACATGTTGTGTTTGTTGGGATCCAATGAATATTGGTATTATGTTAAGTTGATGTGCTGAATATTATCTTATGTTATCTCTATGTTATTTATGATCTTGCATGCTCTCCGTTGTTAGTAGCTATCTTGGCCAAGTAGATACTAGTGACTCCAAGAGGGGGTATTTATGCTCGATAGTTGGGTTCATGCCTCTATTTAATCTGGGGGAGTGACAAAAACCTCTAAGGTTGTAGATGTGTTGTTGCCACAAGGGAGAAAACAACATTCTTGTATCCAAGGACATTCGTTTTGTTTACATTACACAGTTTGCTTAATGCAGTTATCTATTGTTAGCAACTTAATACTTGTGGGGTGTTCGGACGATATCCCCGTGGGTGGATTATTAGTCATAGATGCAGTTGGATGGCGGTCTATGTATTTTGTTGTAATGCCCAGAGTAAATCTCATAGTGATCCTCGTGACATATGCACGTTATCTTTATTCTATCAATTGCCCAACTGTAATTTGTTTACCCAGCATGATGTTATTTATCTTATGGAGAGACACCACTAGTGAACTGTGGACCCCGGTCCAATTTCCTTTACATTGTTACACTGTTTTACTATTACTCGTATTGTTTACTTTCTCGCATACTACTATTTCTTTCCACTCGATACGCTCATACCTTTGTTTACAGTAAACCGGTGAGATTGACAACCTCATCGTAAGTTGGGAGCAAAGTTTTTGGTTGTGTTGTGTGCAGGTTCCGCGTTGCTACTAGTTGAAGACGCACCAACAAGTGTCGTAAATGGCGCCCTTGCTGGAGTGTCACGAAGCTAGCAAGCATCACCTTCTCAAGTTTGGCTTTTTCCTACTGGATTGATAAACCTCGGTTTCTTACTAAGGGAAAACATGCTACTGTGCTCATCATACCTTCCTCTTGGGGTTCCCAGCTGGTTGGTCATCCTACCCGCATCAAGCTAATTTTCTGGCGCCCTTGCCGGGGAAAAAGAAGACTTCTGCAAGAGGAGTTTCGCACGCACATCCTTTACTTTGTGTTTTGTTTTGCTTTATTTTATTTTTGCTTGCATCGTTTTATCAAAAATACAAAAAAATAGTTTCCTTTATAGTTGTTACTTTATTACTCTTAGTTCATTATGTTGTTCCCTAAGTATGTTTTGGAGGACCTTTCAGTACGTAGTGGTTCTAGTATTGGGAAAAGTAACATTGAGGAGTTCTTTAATCATATTAGCATGCATAAAGATGTTGAGGATAAATCTTTGGCTGAGCTTGCTCCTAGTTGTGAAGTTGCTTCTGCTTATTTAATTCACATGTTGGAAGCTAGGTTTGCTAGCCTTAATCCTTTTATGCAACACATGTTTCTTAAGCTTCATGATATTGAAGACTTCGAAAAGAAAGATTTTATCTTGGAGACTTTGCGTAGAGAATTTAGAGATGTTGCCATTGAAGCTAGGAACATTTTTAAGCGTTTTAATATGCTTGGTTCGCCTGTCAAAGTTGTTTGTACAACTAAATAAGATTTCAAAGTACCAATACCTTGCAAACTTGTAGGAATGCATGAAGCTTTGGAAAAGAATTTTAATTGGATTTGTCCTGAAATCTTTTTGATGAAAGTAGTGTACCAAAGCGTGATCACAAGGGATACTCAAAAAATCATTTGGACACAATTCAATTTATTGTTGAAAAGACTTTTGCAATGGATCTTAATGCTTCTTTCGAAAATACTTGATTTGCACCTTTCTGCGCCTAGCTCAAAGGCGTTAAAGAAAAACACTCTTGAGAGATAACCCATTGTTTTACTTTCAGTTATTTTTCTTTTATTTGAGTCTTGTAAGTTATTACTACTATAATAACCGCTCCTTATCCTTTTTATTTCATTGTTGTGCCAAGAGAAACCTCTAATTTGAGTGAGGTAAGATTTGGGGATGTTGCTGTCCTGAAACAGATTTTGGTGCTGCACCGTAAAAATTCGTGAAAATTCTCAGAATATCTTTTTGACCTGAGATTTCTTGTGCATATGCCCCAGGTTATATCAAAACTTTCATTAGTTATAAACTTTTTGATTTGAGCAACAGAAAACCCTCAAAAAAATCGACCTTTGTCAGCTGTTCTGTTTTGACAGATTTCTGCCACTATTTGTGTTTGCCTCTTTATCACTTTTTTTTAGTTCTTTTGATCACGAAACTTTTGGGGAAGTTCCTACAGTAGTATATGCTTTATATGTGGTGGTTTTGAGTTGAAACCTGAAGCAAAAAGGGGTTGATTCATTATTATGCTTACACTAATGTTGCTAATAGAATTGTGTTGAGTTTTGTATGAAGGAAGTTTTCAAGTGTAGGGATTGGAGAATGATGAGATGAGTTGAAGAATGGACAAAAACACAAGCTTGGGGATGCCCATGCACCCCAAGAAATATCCAAGAGTTACAAGCGTCAAAGCTTGGGGATGCCCCCAAGGCAGCCCTTCTTCATCGGCAAAAATCAGGTCAAATTTCAACACACTATATTTTTATTGCTTCATGCACTATGCATTTTTCTTGGAGCGTCTTGTCTTTAGTTTTCAGTTTTATTTGGTTTTGTTTGATGCAATAAATGGTTGGACCCCAACAAATTTCTTTTGGAGAAGTTGCCTTGCTTTTCGTTTGCCAAGAACACTCCATTTTTCACTCTTATCGTTCAACGAATGTTCTCTTTTTTTGCTACTGCGTTTAGCTTTCGTTTTTCACCTTGATTTTTTGTTCAGATCTTGTTTTATCTTTGCACCAAGGTGTATTTTGACCTCTGGTCCATGTTGATTTTCATCAAAAGAGTTGTTCAAAAAGGTTCGAATGGTGTTGGAAAAGAGAAAAAGTTTCATGCAAAAAAGTGGTACAAAAAGGAGCTTATTTAGACTGCGGCTTAGACTTTTGCATGTCGTGCTTGATGTCGTTTTGATAGTATGCTTAGTGATTTTTGCTGTAGCATGACTTGTCTCAAATGACTGAGATTGCTTAATGAGCCTTTGAAAAAAATCATGCGTTGTTTTTATTATTTGGAAGCATTAATTTGGTTTTCTCCTTGATGCTTTATTTGGGTTGACTTGGCGCATGCTTACACATGTTTGACTCATACAAAGTCGCCATAAGCCTCTATGATCATTTAGTTTTTGACTTTTGATGCCATTTTATGCTTCTCTTAATGATGTTTTGTCGCTATGCATGATTATGGCCGTTATTGCTCTCTTACTTGGTCGCTCCCAGTCTTTTGCTAGCCCTCATTTTGTACTGAGTATGAGCTCTACTCGTGCATCCAAATCCCAAAAACCAAGTTGTTCCAATGTATCCACTATACATACCTATTAGCAATTTGCTATTCCAAAGTATATTTGACTTGCTTTTATCTATCCTTCAAATTAAACTCTTTTTGGTGTTATACGAAAATTAGTCAGTAAAGCTCTCACCAACCTGATGGCACACTTTACTTTTCTCGTTCTAAAAAATTTGACATTGTGGCTCTCTTATGTTGAGTTGTTATGCTTACAAGTTGTAAGTTGGAAATTAGCCCAGCCATGTCGTCATGGGGCAAGCTTTCAACATTGCACTTCTTATTTGAGTTGATATCGTGATCTTTTGTTTATGGATACTCGCGATGTGAAATAAGTTGAGAATCTTGCGGGATCATGGAGTTTGTATACATGTTAGAGAAACGCCTGGGCCGCTAATCTAATCCATGCATAATTCATGGTGGAAATTTACAGCATGCCCATAGTGAACATTCGATGACGCATCTCAAAATAAAAAGCTATACCAATGGTAAATAAAAGAGATGCCGAGGTGTTCATTGTCTGTTTGTCCTGACATTTTGATGTGGGCTTGTTCCATGTCATCGGGCACGGAGGTACCCCGTTGGTGGTTCTCGATGATACGTGTATACTTACAATGACAAGAGCTTGCTTGGGACTCCAAGTCGAGTAGCATGAGGTTTGGGTATTCGTACTTCATGGGACACGAGGTTTTCAACTTATTATTTGTTAAGCATATGCTTCTTAATTGTACTCGTATTAACTTTAACCATTCAAGATGCCTATGATGGGGGCAATGAGAGCTCAAAGCTAGTAAGTGCCATAATTTTTGAAGGTTTATAAAACTTGCAATCACTGCTTCCCTCAGCGAAGGTCCTTTCTTTTACTTTTATGTTGAGTCACCACCTTCTACCTTTATGCACCGTCTAAGAGAGCATAGTTGTCATTCTGAGTTTAATATGCATAGTCCCAAAGTTTATCATTGATTGATTCATGATTTTGGTTTTACTTGTTCTTCAATTATTTGTATCTAGTCGCCCTCTTAAACTTGAAGGTGTCCTATGCCTTTATGTTTTGCTCTCTCATGAAGGACAAGCTGAAAACCATTTGCTATGTTTCTCCATATGATTTGAACACACGTTTAACTTTCATTGTTTCATTTTCATGATCTTTTGTTTGTGTTCTTTTTCATGTTATAACATGGTTGCTAAGTTTCTTCTATCAAGATTATGTCTTTCATGCCCATGTTTTAAGTTCTTTTGATCCCAGCACTCAATGCTTTACATAGATGATCAAGATTGTGTTGGTGCATGTCACCTCAAAAATTATTCTTTTGTTATCACTTACCTACTTGAGGACGAGCAGGAGTTAAGCTTGGGGATGCTGATACGTCTCAAACGTATCTATAATTTTTTATGCTCCATGCTTGTTCTTACACTATTTGCTTAGTGTTTTGTTACACTTCGTGGCATTTTTATGCATTTTCCGGAACTAACCTATTAACAAGATGCCATAGTGCCAGTTCCCTGTTTTCTGCTGTTTTTATGTTTCAGAAAAGTTACACAGGAAATATTCTCGGAATTGGATGAAACAAAAGCCGAACATCCAGATATTTACCGAAGCTTCCAGAAGTCCGAAGAGGAGATGGAGGGGGGCCACTGGGCGGCCACACCACCAGGGGGTGCGGCCTGCCCCTATCCCACGCTGCCCTATGGTGAGGGCCCCTGGCCCACCTCTGGCGCCGCCCCTTCGCCTATAAAGACACCCCGATGGGAAAAACCTAAAATAACCGATCAATTTTCTAGAAACACATCGCGATCCGCTGCCGTCGTCGACTCGAGATTGGGAGGGTCCAGAAGCTCTTCCCGGCACCCTGCCAGAGAGGGGAATCACCACCGGAGGTCTTCTTCATCGCCATGCTTGCCTCCAGCGCGATGAGTGAGTAGTCTACCTTGGACTATGGGTCCATAGCCGTAGCTAGATGGTTGTCTTCTCCACCATGTGCTTCATGTTTAGATCTCGTGAGCTACCTTACATGATCGAGATCATCTTTGTGTAAATCTACATGTTGTGTTTATTGGGATCCGATGAATATTGGTGTTATGTTAAGTTGATGTGCTGAATATTATCTTATGTTATCTCTATGTTGTTTATGATCTTGCATGCTCTCCGTTGTTAGTAGCTATCTTGGCCAAGTAGATACTAGTGACTCCAAGAGGGGGTATTTATGCTCAATAGTTGGGTTCATGCCTCCATTTAATCTGGGGGAGTGACAGAAACCTCTAAGGTTGTAGATGTGTTGTTGCCACTAGGGAGAAAATAACATTCTTATGTCCAAGGACATTCGTTTTGTTTACATTACACACTTTGCTTAATGCAGTTATCTGTTGTTCGCAACTTAATATTTGTGGGGTGTTCGGACGATATCCCCGTGGGCGGATTATTAGTCATAGATGCAGTTGGATGGCGGTCTATGTATTTTGTTGTAATGCCCAGAGTAAATCTCATAGTGATCCTCGTGACATATGCACGTTATCTTTATTCTATCAATTGCCCAACTGTAATTTGTTTACCCAGCATGATGTTATTTATCTTATTGAGAGACACCACTAGTGAACTATGGACCCCGGTCCAATTTCCTTTACATTGTTACACCGTTTTACTATTACTCGCACTGTTTACTTTCTCGCATACTACTATTGCTTTCCACTCGATACGCTCATACCTTTGTTTACAGCAAACCGGTGAGATTGACAACCTCATCGTAAGTTGGGAGCAAAGTTCTTGGTTGTGTTGTGTGCAGGTTCCGCGTTGCTACTAGTTGAAGACGCACCAACAAGTGTCGTAAACGGCGCCCTTGCTGGAGTGTCACGAAGCTAGCAAGCATCACCTTCTCAAGTTTGGCTTTTTCCTACTGGATCGATAAACCTCGGTTTCTTACTGAGGGAAAACTTGCTACTATGCTCATCATACCTTCCTCTTGGGGTTCCCAACTGGTTGGTCATCCTGCCCGCATCAATAGTTCATAAGAAAGGTGGGCTTGTGCACTACTTCAATCGGCTATTTCTTGCCTTCAAGCCATGCATTGATGGTTTTCTAGCAGGATGAAGCCCATACTTGGGGGTTGATTCAAACTTTCTTACTGGGAAATACACGGGGCAGTTGGCTGCAGCTATTGGTGTTGATGGACATAGCTGGATGTTTCCTGTGGCAATTGGAATCTTTGAAAAAGAAAATACTGAAAATTGGGTATGGTTCATGCAACAACTTAAGATCTGTATTGGTGATCGAGAAGGCCCCACAATCCATACAGATGCATGCAAAGGACTAGAAAACGCCATCAATGTAGTGTACCCGAACTATGAGCATAGAGAATGCATGATGCATCTCATGCTCAACTTTAAGAAGAAATTCAAAGGTGACATACTCAATAACATGTGGCCTGCAACATGGACATATGAAGCTCAGAAACATGAGTCCTTCATTGCGGCAATTGAAGCTGCTAACCCTGACGCAATAGCCTTCTTAAAGAAGAATCATGATCGTGTGTGGACTAGAAGCAAGTTTTCATCAATTTCCAAAGTTGAGTATGTTAGTAATAACTTGGCAGAAGTGTTCAATAATTGGATCAGAGAGAAGAAACAACTTGCAATTGTGGAGCTTGTTGACACATACAGGGAAATGGTGATGCTAATGAGAGGAAAAAGAAGGGAGGTTGCGAATAAGCTGCAAGGTACCATACTACCTAGTGTGGTGAAGGAATTGAATCAGAAAAGCAAGGGTTTGCACTATGGTGAAGTAAGGGCAATACCAACCATAGCCGAGATATCAGGAAATGGATGGAGGCACACAGTTGACTTGGGAAAAAAGGAATGCTCTTGTAGGCACTGGCAGATTAGTGGTAAGCCTTGCACGCATGCTCTCCATTTCATATTCTCCCAAGGAGAGAAGGTCGATCAATATGTCAATGATTGCTTCTCGGTGGCCAATTTCCAAGCTGCATATGGGCCAATTCTCATGCCAATTAGGGGTCAAACCCAATGGCCTAAGGCACAACCAGACTTTGAAATGATTCCTCCCAAATTGTCAAGGAGTGCTGGATGTCCAAGAACTAGGAGGTACAAGTACAGCAGTGAGGGTGGAACGGGCAGGAAACATGTATGCAAAAGGTGTGGACAAAAAGGCCATCTTAAGAAGACATGCAAAGAGAAAGAAAAAGACAGCGATGCCGATCAAGATGCAACTCCTCTTCCAAAATGGTACTTCTACATACATAGCTTGTTATTTACAACATCTCTTGCATGCTGATTTTAAGTTTTCATGTAGGCAAAAGCCAGATGAACCTGCAGCAACCAGTACTTCTACTCCTCCATGCACACCAACCAAGCAAGCTTCCCAAACTACTATTGCAACTCCAAGCCCATTGACAAGGCTGAGGCCAGCAGCCATTGCAAATGCTTGTTCACCTCCTAGTGCATCTACGAGGAGCAAAAGTGCTACTAATAGCCCCTTCAAACAAATTTAGTTTGTTTGGTTGTATGTTGAACTACTAGTGTGATTATTTTGCTGGTGTTTGGGCTGATTCTTTTGCTGATGTTTGGGATGATTCTTTTGGTACAGTTTAGGGCGTGTGGTCACTTTGTTGATGTTTAGGGCTTGTGATTGTCACACTATGTCCTGCTGAAATAGTACTCTAATTGTATGAATCTGATCTTAAGTGTTGGCTGAAATGCTATTGCTGATATGCTGTTGCTTGGTGTCGTGGTATTGTTGAAATATTGTACTGTTGCTAAATGTTGTAATCATGTCAAAATGTTGTTCAATTGTTGCTGTGAAAGTTGTTTAAATCAATGAAATAAAAGAGTTGTGCTGTGTGAAGAGGTAAGGGTATATAAGTCTATTTTCGTGGGTGTTAGTCTCTGTTAGCGCTTAGTGGTATTGTGGCATGAAAAACTAGATTGTAGTGGCATTTTGTCAAGCTCGGTTTTTTTAGTGGTAATTTGGAACACTTGGTTTTGACTAGTGGTATAGTGGAAATTCTCTCAATCTCTAATGTTTCATGTTCACTCTGGGGTTGCACTGTCAGGAACTCAGGATTAGCACATATTAGTATGTAATATGGGGGAGGGAGTACAAGTGTTCATCTGACATGTTTGCATTTTTTGAAACAATCCAACGTTGGGGTAATTTTTAGGGTCTTCTATTTTCGTGCCCTCGGGTCCTTAGTTGTACTCAGTTTTCCCCAGCTCCTTAGTTTTTTCTCAGTTTTGTCCAAGCCCTTGTCTGAAACCCTCACAAGTGCTGGAACAGCCGGTTGCCCGATGGGTCAACAACTTTGACCATTATCTGCTTACTAGTGGGGCTACGTAGAGCCCGCAAAGACACGTCAGACCATCCATCTTTGTTTGACCGTAAGTATCGCCGTATCCCTGACCAAAACGCGGATGGGTGGGGCTTCGGTATATCGAATGACAAGTGGGGCCATGACGCTGATACAAGGGGCAATACACGGGTGGGATTAGATTTTTAAACGGAGCTCCACAGCGATGGCACGGAGGAGGTGGCCTGCGGGGTGCCGAGATGAGATCGACGTCCACAAAGAACTACATGAGGCGAGACCAGACGCATTAGATAGATATGAACTAGACGCGTTTAACCATGCAAAGAAGAGAAGAAATGGCCGAGGACATCGACGACGACCTCAACACTTTGACTGACGGTGTCGGACACGAACGCGAGCAATATAGAGAAAACTAGTGTCTCTCCTTTCTGGCGTGTATAGATGGGTGCTAGGGGAGTGTGGTGGCAAAGGGAAAGACCTCGCGGTGGTCTATGGCGTCCAGCATAGCGGGGCGGCCTGGCCGTGCCCACAGCGGCGTGCATGTTCGGCATTGGCATCAGCATGTACGTTCGTCATTGGCCTCGGCGGTATCTCTGGTGTGTCAGTGATCAAATGAGGGGACGGGATTGAGGGTGCATCCCGACGGTGACCTAGCAGTGGCGGCGAGCATAGCCGTTCTGACCATGCCGATATCGGCATCGGCATCGTTTGGAGGCTGTGGCGCTCAAATCATGGTGGAAATTGCGATATTGTTTTTACATGCATAATATATAGAAAATAGCTAGATCTCTAAATCGATGCATATGAAGCTACATATATATTCTTGGTCATAATCCCCTTATCTAAAGGGGATGGATGCATGGCTTCACATCGTCGTCGCTTTCATCGTCAGTATCTTCGTCGTCCGTGTAGTAGTACTTCCTGCACATTGTTCCGTCGAACACCTTCACTGTGAGCACATCATCGCCTTCATATTTGAAGTGTAGGAAGCAGCCAAAATCCACACCGTGCGTGATGGCGAAATTCTCCCAGCCCTTGTCGAGGTACATCCGGCCTTGTCCGTCAAATAGCACCTTCACGGTCCAGAGACGAGGACCGCAGTCAGCTACTCGCAGATACACCTTAGCGGGCTCCTGGCCGTCAAGATAGTCCGCAAACTTTTTTAGGAGTGCCTGCAAAGAGATCGAGCGCCGATCGTTTGAAATTAAAGGTTTTTTAGAACATGCACATAATTAATCACATGCATCATATATGTGGGAACGCGTACGTACCTTCTTGGTCAAAGGATCTTCATAGATGGCGATAAAGAACTCCTCTATGATCAATGGCAGTGTTGATGGTGGTGGTGGCAATGATGAGGATCCACCACCCCGGCCGCCCCTTCCCCTTCCCCTTCCCCTTTCCCTTCCCCTTCCCCTTCCCCTTCCCCTTCCGGTCGGCATCCGAGACATGGAAGCCATGGCAATGGATCAAGTGTATGTGAACAAAGAAGAGAGAGGCAGAACCTATTGACATGAGGGATGGCCGTTGTGGGGGTTTATAAGGGAGAGATGATCGTTGTGGGGTTTACACCTTAAATTAAGGTAGAGATGACCGTTGTGGGGTTTACACAATAAATTAAGGAGGAGATGACCGTTGTGGGGGTTTATATCTCACCAAAAAAGTAATGCGGACTATCTTGACGGAAATGGAAATTCGTGATAGTTTATCATTTTACCGTGAAAAGTAATGCCTAAAAGAAATGGAAATTCGTGATATTTTATCATTTTACTATGAAAAGTAATGCCTACAAGAAATGGAAATTCATGATAGTTTATCATTTTACCGTGAAAAGTAGTGCCTAAAAGAAATGGAAATTCGTGATAGTTTATCATTTTACCGTGAAAAGTAATGCCTACAAGAAATGGAAATTTGTGATAGTTTATCATTTTACCATGAAAAGTAATGCCTACAAGAAATAGAAATTCGTGATAGTTTATCATTTTACCGTGAAAAGTAATGCCTACAAGAAATTCGTGATTACCAAACTTGTTGAATCTAGTGGCAAACTCGTTATTTAGCATACATAGAGGGGTAGTAGTTTGCCACCGACAGATAGAGAGAGGGTGGCCATGATGAGAGAGAAAGAGGGGTTATCCTGGCCGTTAGATCATAGGATCGACGGTAGGTGGGCACGATCCATGTGACAACAGCTCGACCAATCATGCCAAGTTTGGGCTTCTGTGAGAAGGGAGAGGGTAAAACTGAGTAGTATCAAGGATCCAAGGGCAAGTAAATAGTAAACAGGCTAAGGAATTCAAATAAGAGATTTAGAAAAAGAAAAACACATGTTTTGTACAATGAAACCCAGGTTGGCCTACCTCAAAGTATTAGCAATTCAAATATACATGAGTGTGAAAATTATGGCCTTATTCAGACAAACTATGTTTTGGGTATAGATGTTTTGAGAAGGGGTTTGAGTGGAAAGCCATGAACCTTCATAGCTACTAGTGATTTGAGAAGTGGCCATTTGTGGTAAAACTTGATTTATATATGATTGTTATGATTTCCTACGTGGCAGGTCGCGTAACAAGACTCCATGAGTAGGAGGCACTATGATTTTATTTTTTTGAATTTTTTTGCGCATGAAATAACTCAATTAGATAGCTTAATCCTATTTGTTGACTCTCTGTTGACTAGCCACTTGAGGGTAAAACTGAGTATATTGCACTAGCCAGTATTAGTACTCGAGGGGAAAACTGAGTACATATATTTTTCCAGTGTAAGACTCGGGGGTAGAACTGAGTACACGTAACGGTGCAGACGTGCAGTACCACGGATGCGTGTCGTGGTGCGCAGCGGTTAGGCGGTGCGCGTGTTGAGACCAAACGTCTAGTTTTTTTGAGAAACTGCTGAGACCAACCGTCACTTTGCCTGGACAGAGCCCCTCTCTCCCTCCCTCTGCACACAGTCTCATTCTCACTCACGCACGCAACCACGCCTCTCACGTCCCATCAACTTCTCCAAATCGAAGGAAAAAACCCCAACCGCCCTACGCGCGCTCCCCTACCGGCGATGGAGAAGAAGAATGTGCCGGCGGCCGTCGCCCTTGAGCCCGTCGCCTCCGAGCCCGTCGCCTCGGAGCCCATCGCCTCCGAGCCCGTCGCATTCGAGCCCGTCGCCTCCGAGGGCGGCGCATCCAAGCGCGGGGCCTCCGTGAACTGGGCCTCTCTCATGGCTGACGGACCACTTCACAAGATCGGCGACTGCTTACTGGCGAACGAGGAGTACGTGGACACCTACTCTGCTTTGAGGCAAGTTTGTAGAAATTGGCGCTCAGATTTACCTGAGCACGACATGCACCTGCACGAATGGATCATGGTAGAACACGCCCTTCCACGCGCCGCTGAGTTCACCTTCCTCCACCGCCGCACATCCCGCTACGTCACCATCGATCTAACGGAAGTTCATGCAAGGTTCAAATTCCTCCATATCTATAGAGTCAATCTATTTTTATTTTCAATCGTAAACATCTTAGTGCTGAATGTTATCTTCTTCAATATATTTTAGATATTACTTCGTCGGCTTTTGCCGTGGTGTCATCGTGCTTGCCCAGAAGAACCAGCCGCACAAGATACGGCTTCTGAACCCACTCATAAAGACATTGAACACTATGTTTGAGGCGCAGATGCCATCTGTTATTCTGGAGTCAGTCGCTGTAATGAAGTCCCCGACTATGGTCTTCGTTTCCACAGATTACCCGGCGGAAATTGCTTGGGTCAATGAGATCACTCCAACTAAGGGTATAGATGAAGATTGGGGAGAAGGAAGATTTTCGATCGAGCACCATTCTCTGCGTAGCATTACCCCGTTCAATGGTGAATTGTATGCAATAGCTGTGAACAATTTTGAATTCGGAAAATTAGTGTGCACCAACAATGTCCAGTTGGAGCAGCGCGCAAGCACTGTCAACATGGAGATACTATTTTCATTTCCAGAACTTGGAAATGATAAGTTCTACCTTGTGAAGTCGGATGGTGATCTGCTGCTTGTGTTGTTGGGCGGTCGTTTGGAGGAAGGTCAACCATTGGTGTACCGTGTAGACACTGAGAGCCACTCTCTCCATGCCGTCAGTAACATTGGCAGTCGTGCCTTCTTCGTCCATTATATCCGGTGTATCTCCGTCGACACCAGAGTGCACCCGACACTTCGACCTGGCTGCATCTACTACGCAGAGGGGAAAAAGGCGCTCTAAAAAATGTCAATTTGAGCCGAGAGAGACAGAACCGAGCTCTCACGTACAACCAAACGTGGTCTCGTCCTGTCCCACGCGGTCCCTTTCTACCAGCCCCACGCTACGCGGCCCCACACGACGTGGCCCCACACGTCAGCACGGAACGGTCAACTAAACGGGAATCCTCCCGTCCGAGCTCCTTCTGAGGGTTTCAGACAAGGGCTTGGGAAAAAATGAGGAAAAACTAAGGAGTTGAGGAAAACTGAGTACAACTAAGGACCTGAGAGCACGAAAATAGAAGACCTTATTTGCATTTATCAGTACCTTCATTTTTTGTTCACTAGTCTGTGATTCTTAGTTTTGTTGGCTTGGTTCTCCGATGGCTGTTCCTACTTGCTATCATGGTCTCCTACTACTTGTGTACTTGGTTCTGATTCTGGTCATTTGTTAAGGTTTTGTTCAGTGGCTTCTTCTTAATGCCTCTCCATGGCGATGCACAAAATCCAATTAGCTGGCGACCTCAACCACCAACAAAATCACGGTCGCCCCACCTCGCTCGCTGCCCTACCCATACGTACGTGTTGCCGCCGGGTTGGCTGGAGGCGCGCGGCGGCCAGCCAGTCCCACGACCGATCGTTTCATCCAAAAGGCCGAGACACCAGCACCATGCCAAGTCCGGCCCCAACGACGGCGGTGGGCCGGCGGCGCCTGTGGTGCTTGTGTGCGGTCCAGTGATTTGAAAATGCTGCTTCCCTACCTACAGCTTTTAATACGCAAACTGTGATTTTCCTCTGATTGAGGATCGAGCATGCATGAATCAATCGTGATCGATCGTCGTCGTCGTCGGACCTGCGATGATGCAAGTTGCAGCTGGTGTATCTGCAATTCAGCATGCATGCGGCGACACGTACCACGTACCTACAGCTACAGCAAGCGACGGAGACGGAGACTAACTGTTCTCGGGAATCTAGCTAACAGGCTAGGCTAGCCGGCCTAGCTGTGTCCGTCACCGTCGAAGGACCGAGGACCTGTTCTGGACTTCAGCAAAACCTTGACACTGAACTAGTACATGCTAGTCGTCTGTCCAGAGTGAGAGTGGTGCATGCCGTTCTTAAGTATGTTAACGGTACGTGTGCGTAGCATTGTCATTGCTAAGGTTTGGCGAAGCTGTCGTTGGGTAACAGCCCACCGGGCGCAACCACCACCGCCCACCGGACCACCACCGTCCGTTCGTGGCCCCGGCCTGAAACGCGCACCGGCAGGCAGGCCGCCGGCGAGGGAGCAGCGCAGCGCAGCCTGCTCATGCGCGCCCACCGGCGACCGCGCGTTCGCCGTCGTACTGCACCGGCCAGATTCAGGGTCAGTTACTTGCTAACCGTTGCGGGTGTGGCCGGTGCGGACGGACCCGTCGGCAAGTCCTGCGACCGGATCCCGTTCATAAATGGCGGGTGGATCATCATATCCAATATCGCTGCTGGATTGCCCGTCCGGCCCATGGTTTCAGTGTGTATGGACTATGGACCAACACCGCGTTAGGGGTGAAAACGGAACGGATTATTTCCGACCGACCGATCGACCGACTAAAGGCTTACGGAACGCAAAAACGGATTCGGTCGGATAGTTGTCGGATACGATCACATATACAGATAGTGATTAATGGATACGGAAAAGGATATGGTTTTACTAATATCCGACCGTATCCGAAGATATACCATATTTCACGGTTATATCCGAACAATATCCGACAAAATATCCGGCAATGAGTTGTTGAGTACGTGACTCGGAAGAGAAGATAAAAGAGTGTTATACATTTTGTCTTATGGTACATAAACACCACCATGCAAGGCACAAGATAATTTTATATGAATATATATTTATTTATGTAGAAAATTTACAAGGTAATTTTACTTTATTATCAACGGGGAGATCCGACAAATTGTTTACCCGCAACCAAACCATATTCGCTCCATATTCGGTTCGTATTCGTTACCGATAGACTCTGATTCCGTATTCGTATCCGCATACTATCCGCTCCGATTCCGAATCCGAAAAAAATATGGTAACGAATACGGTTTCACTACTATCCGTCCGTATTCGCTCCGTTTTCACCCCTACACCGCGTGATAATTTGTACTCCTAAACCCTCCTAAATTCGTACGCAAATACTTTTAATCAAAGTGGCCCTCAATTTGGCGTCATAGTGCTAGCCAAGTTCAGCTCCGTGAGGGATGCCGTAGAGCAAAAGATTCAGATCCAGTGAAGGATTCTGACTAGAGGAATTTTGGCTTAACATTCAACACGGGATCAACTTTGTCCGACATCATATAAGTGTTTTTTTTTCCAACCGAGCTAACCCCCTTTCAATTAATCACTTAACGGAAATACAAAGTTCATTACAAGAGCAACATATAAAGGGAGGAATGAAGAGAATGAGGGGAAGGGGGGGAGGGGGGAAGCTAGTTGGTGCACCAATGGGAAACCCGCTATGAGCATTTCAATGCCGAAACACCCACTACGGAGCAAAAACCCATTGCCACAACACTAGTCTAGATCCTAACCAAAAGCATCACCGACAACGAACACAACTCCAAAGCTTCCGTCCTTACCATTCTTCCGCAGGATCATCAACTGCCACTTCCCGGCATCTCCGCCGCCACTTTCATCATTTTCCATGAATTCTCACCCAGGATCTCCTTATCGCCTTCTTTCTATAACCCTGACAGAATAGCAAGAAAGAACAAACCGTGAACACTACCTCCGCAGGGTTCCGGATGACATAATTCTCAAAGGTTACTTTGTTTCGAAGCGTCCAAATACCCCAGGAAACCGCAGTAATTCCAACCATATAAAACCGATCTCCCCCCTCCCGGCAAAAAAGCATGAAACTAAACAAAAAATGCCAAAAAAATTTGGGACAACAATTGGGCACCAAACAGCTGGCCGATTGCCCCCCAAACTAGTTTAGCCATGGAGCATCAAAAGAAAAGATGTTGACCATCATATAAGTGTGGTGAACACATGTTCCTGCGAATCAAGTTGTTCCATCCTAATATACCCTTGGTGGTTCTTTTTATTTATAGTAAGGATATCGCAGACCCTAAGTGGTCCGACCCTTTTCCGGACCCCGCACAAAGCAGAAGCTTCATGCACCGGGCTGCCCTTTCTTTTTTTAAGGATATCGTAAGATCAAGCATGCTAAGCTGTTTTAATGCATTTTCATAATGTGGGGTAAATATGATCTTGTTTGTTAATAGAAATAGAAAAAACCAAAATATTCAAGATATATAAACACTTCAAAAAATTCAAACTTGTAGATAATACAAATAAATTGGCGAAGAAAAAATTGGGAGCCAGGATTTCTCACAAGCCGCCCCTCGGGAGCACTGGTAGGAAACAGGCCTTTAGTACCGGTTCCAGAGGCCCTTTTGTACCGGAAAACAAACCGGTACTAAAGATTCGGGACAAAAGGCCCCCCCTCTTTAGTACCGGTTCATTACAAACCGGTATTAAAGGGGCCTCCACGTTGGCTCCCAGGGGAGTGCAGGCTAGGGACCTTTGGTACCGGTTTGTAACACGAACCGGTACCAAAGGAATTTAGGGTTTAGGGTTTTAATTAGGAGGGCTTTTTAGGGGTATCGGACCATTTCATCGTACGAGGATCGCGTCGATGCACCAGAAACGTGTTTCGATTTAGGAGTACATGAAGATCAAGGTAATGCATATCAACTTGGTGCATATAATATAACACATGTAATTGCATAAGATCGCAAATTAAGTAGTACATGCATGAAGATCGATCTTCATGCATAGTGGTACTCTCCGAGGCATACTATCTATTACATGTAGCATAGTGGTATTCTCCGAGTCAAGCTATATATTACATGTAGATCTTCATTCATAGTGGTACTCTCCGAAGTTAGGTATGACGTCCCGAAGGAAAAATCCCGCCAATTCCTCGCCAATTGCTTTGAAGCGGTGCTCGATTGGGAGCCTGTCACGCTTTCTTGCCAACTGTAAAAGAATGAGATTCAAATGAATACATGAGCTATGTATATATATATATATCAAATCACAATCAAACAATTATGACTGAAACTTAGCACAAGTTATGGTAACAAAATAAATTTGTGAATATTGTTTTCGTACCTCTCTATTCCTTTGATTATTCGTTCTCTCGCTGACAATCTTATGGATGTTCTCGCAAACATAGTATCCACATAGATTAGTCCCCTCAGGTTGTTTCGAGCATTTCTGTACAAGAATATAATTCAATCAAATAATAATCAAGTATGATAAAGGTGTGTGGACCTAGGTAGTACTACTTACTTTGTTCGCACGCCATATCAGCTTCGGTTTCCATCCACCGGCCGGATCTTCCTGGATGAACGTTTGCCATACGCTGCCCGACAAAAGAAAATGCATAAAAGAGTTATTAATTTGTTGATATCAGGAAATTAACGAAAAAACCGATAAGAATTAAAATTACCTTTTGAGCATATCAAAAGCCGACTTGTATAGTATAGGCTCTTTGTTTAGTGAGTCATAGACTTCAACCTCTCCATCGTACATTTTAATGACGATAAGAATAAAGTGGAACCTGCGCACGTTTAAATATGCAGTGTCATAGATATAAGTCATCAGTTAAAATTTTAACGTATGGTGAGCAAAATAGAATGTGTTATAAGACAGTTACACTTACTTGAAGTTGTAAGGCCAAAGTATTATCTTTTTGTCACGTTGTCGCTTCAAAAACCTTAGCAAAGTCTCTGGTGTATCCTTGTTGAAGATGGGATCTTCTATGGTTATTTCATGCATTGTATCTGGGTCAATGAACCCAATGTCCGTGATTTCATCCCTTTTGCATTCGAGCTTCTTCGATCTGCATAATATAGCGCACAAAAGATAAAATTGAGGATAATTTGCAGACAAAGAATGAGCTGAGCTAAAGACTTCTCAAATTATATTAATAAATCACTTACAGACAATAGCAACTGATGATAGATTTGTCGATGGCCCGGAGATTGTATAACTGGAAAAGTTCGAGGAAGTCAACGCTGACAGAGTATTCTTGGAAGTAGTGCTCATCCTTAACTCGCACCATGATACAATCAATCCCTGTCTTTATGGCATTAGTGTACCACACATTTAAATTACGCAAACATGTTGGTAGCGACCTGATATTCTCGACCAGATCTTTCCCTTGAACAAATTGATATACTACTTCAGCCATGGGGTAATCAATTGTGTTTTGTCGAGAACTTTCAACGGCCTTCTCGTCAAACACCTTGAGCGGGGGGACCGATTGAACGGGTTGTTCTCCGAGCTGGTACACTTGTTTCCTAGTTTTCGCCGAGACCACCGATTGATCGGGTTTTTTCACCTCCACCATAGCGTCATACGACTTTTCAATAGAACGCCTATAGTCAGATGGCGGCGATGGTGGAGGGTCATATAGATTCTCAACGGTACGAATAACTTTCACCGGATCTAGAGTCTTCTCAAAAGGTATCTCTGGCACTTTCTTAGCAAAATGTTTTGCCATCTCGGACTTAGAGATTTCGCTGGATTCCTCGATAGTTCTTTCCCAAGGTAACTTCTCGATAGGCGGCAGTGGTTTCTCCTTTCTAGGTCTCTTCCTAGGCGGCGTACCGTTCCGCTTAAAAAACGCAGTCTTACGCGGAGGATCTCGAGATGGTGGACTCGCGCTGGGGTCCCTCTCCGGTAGGTGTGGACTTTGCTGCTCATGTGGACTGCTACCAGGCGGAGTCGATGGCCATTGCTGCTCATGTGGAATTTGCTGCTCATGTGGAGTGCTACGAGGAGGAGTCGGTGGCCTTGGAAAAAGGACGATGTATTTCTTGGACCATATGGCGAAACCGCGCTTGACATCGGCCAATGTCTTCTCTTCGTCACCTCCAGGAAAATCAAGGTCCATAGTTTCAAAACCCGGAACAACGTCATCCACCCCGACACGAACACAGCCAGTTGGAATGGGCATATGATGGTGCGTTGCTCCATCTTCGTTTGGGTAAACATAGCCGACCGCGACCTTAACGGACACGTTCCTCATTTGCACATGTAGCTCGCAATCTGTCTTCTCCGTGATATAATCCACGGGGTAGCTTCCTGCACATTCAAGATGCGAGGAACCCACACTGCTTCTTCGCTGAGATGGGGCGGCATCGGGTTGAGGATCTTGTATAAACAGCGGCTGATCAGGTGCCCTCTGATTTTGCTCAAGCACCTCCACCCTATTTATCAATTCCGCTAACCTGTCTAAGTCCTGCTTCTTCTTTCTCGAACGGCTTCTATAAGTGTCAGCGCACTCCGGCCATGCTTCCTTCATGGTGACACCTGGGAGGGCTCGTATCCGTCCAACGTGTTCCGCATTCCCAAGAGCGAGTGTCAGCTCGTCATTCTCTCTATCGGGAATGTACTCTCCCTTTCTAACCTTTTCAATTGCATCTACAAGCTGTGTCGTGATTGCATTAACTTTATCCTTCCATTTTCCCTTTGCAACGATCTGCCCTGTCTTTGGGTCCAACCCTGCCCCATGCGCGAACAACCAGAACTTGGACCGGTCGGGCCAGTCCCATGTCTGTGGAGTGATTCCTGCCTCCATCAGTTTAGCTTCAAATGCTCTCCACTTCGGAATGGCAGTCTTGTAGCCACCTGACCCCAAATGATGGAAATGTTCCTTCTTTGAAGCATTTTTCGTATTTGTGACTGATCGGGACACAGCAGTAGAAGATTTCTTATAGCTCTTAAATGCCGGCCAGTGATCTTTTATCTTCACTAGACTTCCAGTGAATACTGGATCTTTATCTGCATATCTGGCCCATAAATTTTTCTTCCAGGTCTTCCGGTAGGCTAAAGTGTGTCAGTAGACTGTCCCAAAGAAAAAGCTTTAGAGTATCATTGACATAACTAGCTTCAGGCCCCGCGTTCTTCGGCTTATGCCACTCTACAATGCTGATCGGTACATGGTCCCTAACAAGAACTCCAGCCTGGTTTATGAATTTACGGCAGTGCTCTTTGGGCTCCACCGGTTGACCACTAGCCTTAAATGCGGTGAGGGCTAACCTACCCTCGCCCTTTAGACGTTGCGTCGGGCCTCGTTGCTTTTTAACAGATTTGCTCGATGATCCAGAAGGCTAAAAGAAAAATGATTCGTTAATAAGTGTAATACAAATAAATCAATGCATCAAGTGATGAACATATAGCCTTGATATACACCTCGCCGAAGTTTATTAAGGACACTTCGTTGTCTCGTCTTTCTTCAGACTCAAGTCCCTCACCGACATCGTTCAAAAATTGTGACCCGAAATCATCGTCATCTCCATCGGGTTCTCCATTGGGTTCCGGTCCACGGGCACTCTCAAATATCATTTTCTGCACCATTTCTTCTCGCTCCTCATCTCGGATGAAGGGGTCGTCCTCCATAGCTCAATGTCACTGCAAAATTAAGTGCAATTATTGTTCTCGGTCCTCATCTCGGATGAAGGGGACTATGTCATTTTAAGTTATCACAATTATCAATATGTAGATCTTATGACCATTCAAAATTGGTTATTACGAACACCTAATATTTCTCTATTTTGGGATTCTGAATTTTTTGGGGCATCTTTTACAATATTCACCATTCAAAATTGGTTATTACTAACACGTAACAACCATCACATATAACAAAAATTATAAACCAGAGGAGTTGCATTGCCAAAAAATAAGACATGAATGTCTCATGCAATCTACTCTTTTGCATCAGAAGCTTTCCAGATCGCAACAACACTTTACTAAACACACGGCCATGAGTCAATATATTGAGAATGCTGTACAATATATTTTCATATACAACTTTTCATATACAACTTTTCATATACAACTTTTCATATACAACTTTTCATATACAAGATTTCTAGTTGACATGGTCACCGCAACCCGGAGGCTGCTGAGAGCACTAAACTTGAACATATACTTACCCAACAGCACACCAGCTTGTATTCCACAATCAAATTTGAGATCATACATTTCACATGCAGGCATAATTGGCTCATTGCACAACACATACATTTCATTGCAGTATATAACCTACCCTCATACTAAGGAGAGACTTGGTTTGCCAGAATAAATAAGATGGAAGCAGTAAACACAAGCTTAAACCCCGAAAACACCCAAAAATATTGAATTCGAAAATTGAAGTTATCAACGTGCACAATAGGTACTGACCATGCTACTAACTAACAATAAACACATTCTATATATATGCAGCAGGCCCTAAGATGCCTTATGCATTTGATAGAATTAGAAGTTAGAACAACAGCAGGCCCTAAGATGCAATTTAACTAAACATCTCTTCACCAATATACATGATAATATGTTACTGAAGTTTACTCAGTACTGAAGAAAAGCTTCCTTATGCATTTGATAGAGGGATTTGTTTTCATAAAAAAGTGCCCTAGTACAGCTAGCGGCATGAATCCTGGATAATAAGCACCAACGGAAAAGAGGTCCTCGCTGCATGGCAAGAGGACGGGGTGCAGCTCTTTGTTCTGGCCGACCAGAGAGGCTGGATCAAAGACGAACAAGCTCCAGCCCACAGAAAGTAGCCATGAATCTAGACAATAACCAAAGCAACATTTAATTTAATATATGCATGTGTGTGCATATATGTAACGCATGGCGTCTACAAGATTGTTGGAGCATCAGGGAAAGTGTCAAGTTCAGTTTTGCCATAAGCAGGCATAACAAATACCATCCAGGTAATTAAATGTGCATAAACAATAGTTCATAGAGATGTAGACACTTCATTTTTCGGAAGATCAAACAAGGACTACTCATCAGGCATGTATTCACCTGATTCGAGAACTTTGTACTCTTATCAAAACAATCAACTTATAGAAAAAATTTGCTCTTGAAACGTGAAACAAAATTCAGTTACATGGTGTATGCAATGTGACCCTTTTGCAGTTTTCGTAAATCTGTATCTATGCTGAGGAATACTATATCAATTATTAAATCTTGAATAATCACTAAAGTACAAATTATTTTAGCTGAGGAATACTAGCTGTAGCCTGCAACGCACTCTACAGATTACATGGAGAAATTGTCGGTCTTTCATCTAGCAATCGAATGATAAGGCATCACAGAGCACACACACAAGCAGAGGGAAGACACAGGACGCAGGGCATCTCACCTAGAGAAACGAGCGACGCGTATATGAAGCCGTGAAGAGGAGTAGACCTCGCAGCACCAGGTCGTGAAGTCGGCCGGCGGCAGGCGCTCGGGGAGGCGGTCACCGGGAGCAGCTCCCCATGGACGCCGGCAGCAGAGGCTCGGGGAGGCAACCAGCGGCTCGCGCTCCACGCCCCGCCGTCGCCAGTTATGCGCCGCCGTGAGAATCTACCGGCCCGCGCCCCTCCCGCCGGCCGCGTCCGCCACCTAGCTTCACCGTCGAGGCGCTGCGTGCTCCGGCGGATCAAGGCGGCGCTGCGCGTGCGTGTTTGGAGAGAGGGGAACGGTACTGAGACTAGGGTTTGGCGACGGCGCGTGGAAGAAAATGGCCTAAGGACCTTTGGTACCGGTTTCTATTACGAACCGGTACTAAAGGTCCCCTTTAGTACCGGTTCGTAATAGAAACCGGTACCAAAGGTATTTACCAGATTTCTTTTCCGCGATTTTAACCTTTGGTACCGGTTCTTTCAAACAACCGGTACCAAAGGTTTTTTTCTTTTTCTTTTGCTTTTTCTGTTGCTTTTCGTTGGATTTTCTTTTGCTGTTTCTTTTGATTTTGGTTTCATTTTTATTTTGCCATTTCTATTTGATTTTTATTTTGCTGTTTCTTTTGATTTTCGTTTCATTTTGATTACTTATATTTGATTTTTATTTTGCCGTTTCTATTTGATTTTTATTTTGCAGATTCTTTTTGATTACTTATATTTGATTTTCTTTTTTCTTTTGATTAGATATATTTGATTTTATTTTTGATTACTTATATTTGATTAGTTATATTTGATTTTCTTTTTTCTATTGATCATATGTTCGCTTCATAATTAAGTGTCGGTTAGCGCGGCGGCACGCTGCGTCCGTGAGAGGAAAAGGGCGGGAAGATGATTGAACAGGAAAAGAAGTACATATCTCAACTGAAATTTAAGATACATGGCCGGATTAGGTCACAATCGGCCGAGCTTGTTTTCGAATGTAGGAGTGATTTAGTCATAGTCGTGCCTAGCCCTATAAACGTCGCCACTGTAGTCGTCGTACTCACCGGTGTCATCGTCGCTGGCATCGGGGTCGCGATAGTCAAACCTCGACTGGTGAGCACGCGTGGGCTGAGACTGAGGGTAGCGCAGGCGGGGGCCACGGTAGGCCATGACGCTCTGGAGAGTCCGGCCGCGCCACCATAGCCGACGGCCGGCCTCGTTGAAGTTTGAACGAGGCGAGCCGTCCTCCTCGTGCCTGGCAAGCGTACTCTCACGCCGATTGATGAAGAAGGCGTCCCAAGTCGGGCTGTAGTCGGGATGCCACTGAGGATTCCTCCGCTGCTCTGGCGTGAGCTCAAAGTAGTAGTGGTTCGTGATGGCCATCTGGCGTGCCACACCTACAGGGACAGGAGGGACCGGTACACCTCCGACGCTCAGCATCCAGCCGGTGGGGACGCGGTAGCCCGGCGGGCAGGGGTAGTTTGAGGCGCAAAGTGCCTCCGCCTCCTGGGGGGTTAGAGATACGATGGAAGCCATGGAAGAGAGTGATGAGGTTTGCAGATATGAATCTAGATGTGATATGTAAATGGAGGCCAAGCCTACATATATATAGTGAAAAATGGCGGGAAGACGGAGGCGGGAAGCGGTGGAAAGCGCGGGAAGAAAATAGGCGGGAACCTTTAGTCCCGGTTTTTGTGTCATCTAACAAAACTGTCGGTGGGATAAGGACGTGTGGGTAACCTTTAGTCCCGGTTGGTGGGTGCAACCGAGACTAAAGATGTCGGCAGGATAAGGACGCGTGGGTGGATGCACTGCTCGATGAGATAAGGACGCGTGGGTGGACGCACGATGCCCCTGTCGGAGGAACAAGACAAAGTAGAAGCGGTGCCGTGCCTATAAAAGGAGCATCGATACGTCATGGCAAGCAGCTCAACAAGCCAACCTAGAAGGCAGGGAGAGTTTCATTCCCATGGATGGAGGACAGGGTTGGGAAATCTCCCGTGGCGGAGTTTCTCGAAGATGTCGTTGGTGCTCACGCCCTACGGCATCTTCGGAAGCTCCGCCTCGGAAAAATTTCCCTCATACAATAACATCATTACACAAAAATCCATATTGAGATACACAAGTTATGATCCCTATCTAGTCTTCTGAGTTTTCTTCTTGTGTTTCCCTTTCTTCTGATTGCGACGCAGCCATGGACAATCTTCATTATTTAAAATGATGCTTGGGTCAGTTTTCACCTTGAAGGGTGGAATATCATCAAACTTATTATAATCTTCTGACATGTCTGTCTTGTCCTCTACTCCCACGATGTTTCTTTTTCCTGAAAGAACTATGTGGCGCTTTGGCTCATCGTATGATGTGTCCTCTTGCCTTTCTTTTCTTTTTTTTGGTTTGGTAGACATGTCCTTCACATAAAAAACCTGAGCCACTTCACTGGCTAGGACGAATGGTTCGGTGTCGTACCCTAGATTCTTGAGATCCACTGTAGTCATTCCGTACTGCGGGTCTACCTGTACCCCGTTTTTCAGGTTGAACCATTTGCACCGGAACAAAGGGACCTTGAAATTAGGTCCATAGTCAAGTTCCCATATCTCCTCTATGTACCCATAGTATGTGACCTTCTTCCCATTGTCCTCTGCTGCATCAAAGCGGACACCACTGTTTTGGTTGGTGCTCTTTTTATCTTGGGCGAATGTGTAAAATGTATTCCCATTTATCTCGTACCCTTGAAATGTCGATATAGTCGAAGATGGTTGCTTGGCCAACAAGTATAGCTGTTCTTCATCAGTGACATTCATGAGCCGTGTTTGCAACCAACCGCCGAAAGTCTTCATGTGTTCTCCATCAATCCAATCTTCACGTTGCTCCGGGTATTCAGAGCATAAAATATTCTTGTGTTCCACTTTGTACGGAGCCACCAAGCTGGAATTATGTAGAATTGTGTAGTGTGCTTGAGTGAAAGAATGTCCGTCCATACACATTGTTGCTTTCTTTCCTAGCGTGCCTTTTCCACGCAGTCTCCCCTCATAGCGCGATTCAGGAACACCGATCGGCTTAAGGTCAGGAATAAAGTCAACACAAAACTCAATGACCTCCTCTGTTCCATAGCCCTTGGAGATGCTTCCTTCTGGCCTAGCACGGTTTTGAACGTATTTCTTTAAGACTCCCATGAATCTCTCAAAGGGGAACATGTTGTGTAGAAATACAGGACCGAGAACACTAATCTCTTCGACCAGGTGAACGAGGAGATGCGTCATTATATTGAAGAAGGATGGTGGGAACACCAACTCGAAGCTGACTAGACATTGCACCACATCCTTCTGTAAATTTTGTAGAGTTAGTGGATTGATCACCTTCTGAGAAATTGCATTGAGGAACACACATAGCTTCACAATGGGTACTCGAACATTTTCTGATAGAAGCCCCCTCAATGCAACCGGAAGTAATTGTGTCATAATCACGTGGCAGTCATGAGACTTTAGGTTTTGAAACTTTTTCTCTGACATGTTTATTATTCCCTTTATATTCGATGAGAAGCCAGACGGGACCTTGATGCTACTCAGGACTTCAAAAAAGATCTCCTTCTCTTCTTTGGTAAGAGCGTAGCTGGCAGTACCTTGATACTTCTCTGGATTCAGGTTGTTTCCTTCATGGATACATTGCTGGTCGTGCCGTGCATCCGGTGTATCTTTTGTCTTCCCATACACGCCCAAGAAGTTTAGCAGGTTCACGCAAAGATTTTTCGTCACGTGCATCACGTCGATTGCAGAGTGAACCTCTAGGATTTTCCAGTAGGGTAGCTCCCAAAATATAGACATCTTCTTCCACATGGGTACATGTCCGTCAACATCATGCGGAACAGATTGTCCGCCAGGACCCTTTCCAAAGATCACTTTTAAATCCTTGACCATATCATATATAACATCCCCAGTAGGGCGGGTAGGATTCATTTGGTCTTCTGCCTCACCTCTGAAATGCTTTCCTCTCTTTCTTACTTGATGCTGTTTTGGAAGAAATCGACGATGCCCCATGTACACATTCTTGTTTCTCAAATATATACTGTCAGTCTCACCTAAACAGTGTGTGCATGCATTGTATCCCTTGTTTGACTGTCCTGAAATGTTACTAAGAGCAGGCCAATCATTGATGGTTACAAACAACAATGCTCGTAGGTTAAATTCCTTTTGTTCATGCTCATCCCAAATAGGTACACCTTCTTCACGCCACAACTGTAAAAGTTCTTCAACCAATGGCCTCAGGTACACATCAATGTCGTTGCCGGGTTGCCTCGAGCCTTGGATGAGCACTGGCATCATAATAAACTTCCGCTTCATGCACAACCAAGGAGGAAGGTTATAGATACATAGAGTCACTGGCCAGGTGCTATGACTGGAGCTCTGCTCCCCGAAAGGATTAAAGCCATCTGTACTTAGACCAAATCTTAAGTTCCTTGCGTCATCTGAAAATGACTTGTACTTTCTATCGATTTTTCTCCACTGCGATCCGTCAGCGGGGTGTCTCAGCATCACATCTTTCTTACGGTCCTCTTTGTGCCATCGCAATAACTTGGCATGCTCTTTGTTTTGGAACAAACGTTTCAACCGTGGTATTATAGGAGCATACCACATCACCTTCGCAGGAACCTTCTTCCTGTGGGTGGACTCGCCCTCAACATCGCCAGGGTCATCTCGCCTGATCTTATACCTCAATGCACCACATACCGGGCATGCATTCAAATTCTCGTACTCCCCGCGGTAGAGGATGCAGTCATTGATGCATGCATGTATCTTCTGCACCTCTAATCCTAGAGGGCAGACAACCTTCTTTGCTTCGTACGTACTAGAGGGCAATACGTTCTCCCCTGGAAGCATCTTCTTTATTATTTTCAGCAACTTTTCAAATCCCTTGTCAGAAGTACCATTCTCTGCCTTCCATTGCAGCAATTCCAGTGTGGTACCCAGTTTTTTCTGGCCATCTTCGCAATTTGGGTACAACAGTTTGTTGTGATCCTCTAACATTTTCTCCAACTTCAGCCTCTCCTTTTCACTTCCGCAGTTTATCTTCGCATCAAGAATGGCCCGACCCAAATCGTCATCGGGGTCATCAAAAATGGGCTCATCAAAAATGGGCTCTTCTTCAGCTTCGTCTTCCCCCATACTACTATCACCGTCTTCAGTGAATATAGGATAGTTGTCACTATCCTCTTCTTCTTCATTGCCTTCCATTATAACCCCTCTTTCTCCGTGCTTGGTCCAACAATTATAGCCGGGCATGAAACCATTCTCAAGCAGGTGGAAGTGAAGGGTCTTTGAGGTAGAGTAATCCTTCGTATTCCTACAGGAACTACATGGACAATAAATGAAACCATTCGACCGCCTGTTTGCCTCCGCCACGTTGAGAAAATAATGCATGCCAGTAATGAAGTCGGGATGGCATCGGTCACCGTACATCCATTGTCGATTCATCTGCATTATATAAGTATATCAAAAATCATTAATTACACAACATCATGGATATATGAGTGACCAACTTAATTAATATTCAAGTTCATCACATAAAACTAAGTTTTTTTATTAAAAAAAAGAGGCTCACCGAGGTGGTACAGTGCCGGCTAGGGGAAGACGCTGGCGATCGACGGCGGTGAGGACGGGGACGATACTAAAACCTACAAATCATACTTTAATTTGAGCTCAATTGCATACAAAAAGAATGAAATCCCTAACTTAGGCATTTCATCAAACACCTTGCTAGCACTAGAAAAATAATACGAGTTAAACTAGCAAAGAAATGAGCTAAATTAGGAACGCCGGAAGAAAGGATGATATTGCTAACCCTTAGATAGATGGGTGCCGTCAATCTTGATAAAATGGTGGATCAAAATGAAGATTTATTGGAGTGTGAGAGGTGCAAAATGTTTGGAAATGTGAGAGAGAAGAAGGGAAAATGGATGCAGGGATGATCGGGTGGTAGAAATAGGGCAGGGGTCCTTTAGTACCGGTTCATACTAGGAACCGGTACTAAAGGTTCAGCTCTGGCCCACTAAAAACCTTTAGTACCGGTTCCTATTATGAACCGGTACAAAAGGCCACATCGAACCGGTACTAACCTTGCTCTCGGCCGGCTGGCGATTGAACCGGTACTAATACACCCTTTAGTACCGGTTCACACGGAACCGGTACTAAAGGGGTAGACCGTTGCCCATTTTTCTACTAGTGGAGCGATGTGAGGCTCCGTCTAGTCTAGCTGAGATAATTTAGGGCATCACTAAATTATGCATGATGGAAAACATGTTGATAATCGAGGTAGTTACGGTTGTCCCTCTCTTGATTATGATTAAGGAAATCGGTTCTGCACTCCCACTTTATATCTAGGACCCATCAAAGAGATATGACAAACTTATTTGCAAGGCAAAGATCCCAAGAAAAAGGCCGTGCATGATGACCTTCTCTAACAATAAAACTATTAGTAGACATGCCATGCGGTATTGATTATACTAGTTGAATGCCCGTGCGTTGCTACGGATAAATAATAAGTTAAATTTATTCTTCCTACCTTTCTATGCTCATTCAACAACTATTAGCAAGATATGATCGGCTTCACATGTGATCGGCTCCACTTAGGCACAACTTATGTTGTGCTCCAGGAGACATTAAAACTTTATATTTCTTTGGTGGCCATTATTGTTAGAGACCTTAGTCTCACATGTTACTTTGAGTATAAAGTGCGCTACATATGTATCAAAGGAGACACGAAAATAACAACAAATAGAAGAATAAAATAAAAGAAATAGCACAATGCAGTAGCTAGTATCTTTCAAACATCCTCACTCTTGAGTCTATCAATGGTCTAATCATAGGAACTCCTATAGCAGCTGTTCGTCACATATCTGCTGGATCCAAATCATAACAATATAATCCAAGTATAATCTGGATTTACACATATGCTAATATTGTCTCTAGAATCTTTAAAAATATCTTCTTCATCTACTACAAAGATAAATCTGATGAACCAGTTTTACATGGGTTATAAGAAGAATTTCGCATAGACAGCTGTCATCAACCCAACAAGAGGTGTGCCAGCTATATGGTACACAAACAACGAACAGTAGTAATGAAATCATGCATAGTTCTTACTAATGTAGTATGATGAATTGCCCTCGAATTTACAAACAGATCACCCATACATGCTAAGATCTCGAAATTCATAAGAAAGAAATGATGTTCACAAATCCACATATTCATTTGATGATAATCATAAAAGAGCAAACTTAATCTTTCCTACACCTAACAAACCAAACGTACAAAGAAAAACTTGCACCCTCAGACTATTCCCACTTGATGAAATCTAACGACACACAATAGTTTATCATAATGTGCCAGAACGGACGACCCAGATGCATCATGTCAACTGGTAGACCGGCCTGCCAATTTTCCCTGTGTACGCGTCCACCCCTCTAGAAATAACGCTGGCCCAGGTTATCAATCAAGAAACGCTTGCATCAACATTTCCTGCCCTAGCTGCTGCCTGCCCGTGCCCCCGGTGTCCGAGGAGGCCCTTGTCCGCGCCTCGGCAACCCGACATCCACCTCCTAGCCATCAAGGGCTCCCACTCTGGCGCGCCACCCTGCGTCGACACCCAAAAGAGTAATCAGTAAATTTCACGTGAATATCACCACAATTTGGAACAGCTACATCTTTGCAGAAATTAAAGTAGGTTTTACGTCTTACGTATGCATGTCGAACTATTTACTCCAGGTTGCATCTGTGACATTTTAATATATTGATAGTCACAATTTGGAACAGCAACATCTTTGCAGAAATTAAAGTGGGTCTACCAAGTTAATTTTACGCCTTTTGCATGTCGAACCGTTTTACTCCAGGCTGTGTGACATCTTAATATACTGATTGTCAGTTTGTCACAATTTGGAACTGCTACATCTTTGCAGAAATTAAAGCAGGTTTACCAGGTTAATTTTACGCCTTACTTATGCATGTCCAACCATATTACTCCAGCTGCATATGTGACACCGTGATAACCTGATTGTCTACTGTAGAAGGTCCTAGGATTGGACCGCCGATCTAATACAGGTTGTCTTGCATCAACAAAACTTGTAGTTCGGTTGAATGGCATGGAAATCCAAAACATTCCCAAACATGCAGTTCGGTTGTATTATTGTAGCTTCATCATTGCCACTAAGAACCATCTTAAGGAACTAAGTGCTTTCAACCATTGCTGCAACCACAGAACAAGAAAAATAAAAGGATCAGCACATTCAGCTACAAAATATCAGATATAAAGATAAGAACTGAATAGCACAATAAAGACATGCAACTTATAAGATAGGAAATGCTCAGCTAGATCAAAATATAGTCCTACTATCTGGAAATGCTCAGATACTATGATCAAAACACTGCAGTAAGTCACCAACTTATAAGATTGATTGAAGAGTTGAAAGTCAAGCCATATTACCTGTAGCATTGCAGTTCACATCTTTTAACTGAATATCACTGTAGATTGAATTAGGTGTTAGGATGGTTTCAAGGCCACATGACGTCAAAATGGATATTGGAACCTATAGATATTAAATAGTAGTTTGAAAGAATTCATAACTTGACAGAAATAGCAGTGTTTCTAGGCAGAGGAAATGGATAATACTGTGTTAGATTTACAAAAATTATTTGAAAACCATTATCAGTTAACTTATGATGAGATCGTGCGTCATCATAAGTTAACCTTAGATAATGGTTTAAGTCACTGTACAAAGCTATGGTAGTAGTCAGGGAATTGACACTCAAGCATTACTTATTTAAATTCTATCATGAATTAGTGCCACTATACAAACTATTGAAGTTACAGGAAACAATCACAGTTAAGGAGTACATGTATATTATTATTTCCAGTCCAATCATATAACAGTCACCACAGATTATGCATTATGGAGGAAAAATCGATCAAATAATGAGAACTTACGGTATGCGATATTTATCAGAGACCAGAAGTAGAATTATGAATTTTTAATCAGGAGCCGAGGTGTATTTAACAAAAATAGAATGCTAATCACCATAGATCTAGAAACATATGGCAAGAATGACATTGGCAGTAAATCGGTAGCTGCTGTGTCAGATTCATCATCCATCTAGGCAGCTTCAGCAATTGCAATGTCTACCCCTGATACTTCAGCAGTAGAGCAGACTGCAAACAAACAATTAATCAAACTGCTTTGCATAAATCCAGTTTTTTATAAAGAAACAGAAAGTTCTGCCAATTAATGGTAGTAATAACCTCGTAGGCATATCCTAAAGTGGAGTTATAAAACATGCTATTGACTGGCGTTCTAAAACAGAAGGGAATTTGACAATTTGGTGCTGGGGAGAGGCGTACATACATATACGAACATTCTAATCTTTCATCTTCGTGTGCAGCACATAAATAAGCAACAAACTATTTCTCATCTAGTATTTCATGTCAACAGAAGGTTTGTTCCATACACATGGAAGTTACCAGCAATTAGTGCTCACTTTAGCAGCCTTGCTGCCACAGTATAAAAAAGTTAATTCCAGATACAGGCATGCAGTATAAGTGCAACAAAGGACACAAAAAGTATCTCAACATTTCTTACTATCTAACACACCTATATCAAATGATTTCAGAATTCAGATGTTTAGAACAATATTCAGTCACCTGCATTTAACACATTAATTTTTAATCATCGATCGACACCATGGTCTCATCTCCTCTGAGCCCCAGCCTCCTTCCCCTGACAGGCTACCGGCGCAACACTCTTCCGACCACTAGCCCTCTCAATACCGGCTACCTATCCCCTATTTTGAAATCACCGAGAGGTGCCCTCCTTCCCCTGCATCGATTTCAATGGTGGTGCCTCCCCACTCCTGCGTCGATCTCTACCGGTGGCCCCTCTCCTCCCAGCCTCGCAAGTCCCCTCCATCCTCTAGCGCGGCCGGCCGCCATGGCATGCCACAACCACAGTCGGCTTCCTAATCGAGGAGAGAGCCTGGCCATCGCTGCTATACTTCATAGGAAAGAGATGTTGGTTTGGTAGTTTCGCTGATAGATTTGGGGGCGAATTTCAGTCCTCCACCCAGCTCACCGGACGATGACTGCGGAGCCGGCAGAGGCGGACGCGGAGTTGCGCAGGCACGGGCGAGCGCGGAGGCCCATCGAGCTGGACAAGTACCATCACCCGTCACTTGGTACTCATGTGCAAGGGCAGTCACAAGCTCGCGGGAGTAGCGCCCCATGTGAGTCCAATCGCGGCTCTGGCATGTGGAGTTTCATGTCTCGCCATCGCCAAAGCAAATCACTCCCAAGCTTCCCTCATGTACTGTTCCAATTTTTCTAGGCGATGCAGCTAACTATGGATACATTACACATTATGGATAAGAGCATGCGGGGTTGTGCCATGTGAGCTTAAACTCGGTGACGTCGTGCTGCCATGCCTGGACGGTGAGTGCATCTGGTAATTTGAGAAACCAATTCGACATGGATGCATCGTTGTTGTGGTGGTCAAGCTAAAAGGCGTTGCTTCTGCTACGGTGTTGTCCAGTATTCTCCTATGAATATACATCTGCATATCTGATGGTGTTTTATTTTCTTATGGCAAAATATTCGTATTGATGTTCTGATTTGATGCATAGTAAACTTGAGCAAATCCAAAAAAAATTAAGTGTTCCAATTGAAAAAATTTACACTCTGTTTCTTTGTCAGAAGCGTACAACAACTTAAGAACTAAACTTACTTTTAAAAAAAGACTTTGAGCAGTATATGGATACACGTAACAGATAACGCAACAAAAATAGGCAATACACAAGCATAAAACTTTGCATTGGAAAATACACATCCAAAAGAAAGTTTATAGAAAAAATATAAATATCAAAATATGAGATGAGTGGGAGGCAATCTAGGGATCCAGGAAGTCAAAATGAGCGAGATCATGCACAACCAAAACGGGAAGTGAGACAATCATATATTAGTCAAAGTTATAGAGGTGAAGTGCGGCGAACACGGAATACATAACAATAAAACATCTTCGAGTACACTAGCATATACTCCCTCCGTTTCAAAATATAAGATGTTTTAGGTTTGTGAAGCAAATGTATCTAGACATGCTTTAGTGTGTATATTCAAGTGAACCTACACACTAAAAGATGTCTAAATACATTTGCTTCACAAAGCTAAAATATCTTATATTTTGAAACGGAGGGAGTAGAAGATTAGATTTTAGTAATAAATCAGATGTGATGCAGACTTACACCGCTCTCTGGTCTAGCACATTATTCTTGCCTTGATATAGATAGACATATCTAGGAATAAATATATTTTAATTTCAAAATGTAGGCATGTGTTTTCATTGATCATTTTGAGTCAATAACAATGAGATTTAATTATTTTGCTAAAAATATGTGTTGAAATTTGGTCTACCCGTAGCAACGCACGGGTATTGTGCTAGTCATTTATAAAGTGTTGTAGTTTAACTGTAAACTATCGTGAGGATTCTATAGTATACGCTGCGACCTTGTGAATTAGTTACCATTGGACAATGCCACATCGATAAAATCTTCCCTGTGAAAAAATTCTCTTGGTTTTTGTTAACTTTATGCACTGGTTCATATATGAAGGATTAACATGCATTGACATCACAGGTGTGGAGTTCTAGCACAACCGCAACTGGAACCAATAACTCTTTATACAAGGAAGTGTATGTGCTAAAAGAATTGGCCTTGTGTAGGCGTATTCTAAGCGGAAAATTCAGAATTCACTGAGAAAAAAGATCAATGAGCATTGACCCCACCGCTGCTTGGTTGAATGCAGTCTCTTGGAATTGTGAGCCGCTCCTCCTCGCCGCTTTAGTGCTATTTTTTACCTAAGACAGTAGATCCCTTTCAGCTGGCACCATTGTCGCATGCTAGTACAGTGCATTTTTTTGGAATTATAGTGTTATACTTGAAACAAACTGAAAGCAATTTCTGTTTGGCACTTCCAAGCAAATACATAATGTAGTACGGAGTAATATAGATTGAAACTTCAATTGTTCCTTTTGGGAAGAGACTTAGTTGTCTTGAGCAAAGTGCAGTGCTGAGAATGGGAGACCATGATTTAATTTGTACCTTGGGGTGGAGAGTGCGACAGCCACCGCATCAGGAGCCGATGACGATGAGCTTGTCAATGGTCTTGCACAGGCTGATGTTTGGCTGTGTGCCCTTTTCCCACCACCTGATGGCCTTGTCAATCGAGAGAGTAATGAATTTAGTTTGTGTTGTACATCCAGGTGGTGATGCTGCGTGGACCAGGGAGGTACCTGCAGCAGTCGAGCCATGGCTTTCAGATCAAACGTAACCAACGAACGGATCGGACAGATCCTACGGCGCCAAGAAAGGACAGGGTTGAGGTGACCAACCTAGAGGATTGCCGCAGCACGCCTGCGAGCTCCTCGATCTTGTCGCAATGGTGCGCTTGCTCCCCGATTAGAGCGCCGGCAAGAGCGACCGTCACGGAGGACATGCACCCGGCTCATCGAGTCTGTCGGTGGACTGCCCCTGCTCATCGAATTCGACATGGTCGCCGGTCGCTGGGGCTAGCGAGACCTAGAAAGGAGGCGTCGTGGTGCTGGGGCACGGGCATAGGAGATGGTGCTGGGGCGGCAGTGGAGATGGGGGTTGCGGCGGTTGCCATGGGAGAGGAGACGGCGCTGGGGGGTTGGGGAGGCCACACAGGTGGAAGGTCAAAGCGGTGAAGAGGAAGTTGGCGAATCTGAGCGCCGGAGATGCAGGTGACGGCAAGGTCGGAGCTGGGTAGCTTGGATCGGCGGCGTGCGGCAGGGATGGGAGAGAGAATGGGATCGGGAGAGAGAATGGGAATCGAGAGAGGGGATCGACCATCGCCGCAACTGACTGGTTTTCTTTGTTACGTTGCGGACGTGCGGTTCGGTGGCCTTGGTTTTTTTAGCGTGTGGACGTGAGGCGCGGTTTTCTTTTTCTGCAGTGGGGAGGCAGGACGTACCAACGTCAATCGGACACCACCTCTAGACAATTAATATAGTTTAGATTTAGATATAGACAACCGTATACTCTAGAAAACCCTTTGTTCTCTAAGTTAGTTAGACACATACGCTTACATATTTATCAAGAAATATATGTTGACACAAAAATTAACATAAAAACATATAGGCACTACAATATCAGCAACACAACCTAATCCGCCAAGGATTATGATTTGGTCTTTTCATGTAAATTTTTGTTATATCGAGGTGGATTATTTTCATAACATGTTGTATCGCAATTGTGTTTTATTTAAATTAAATAAATATAGTTTGTATTGAACAAATGTCTCTCTTTAATATATAAATATATATAATTTTCTATGATCATAAACAATAGAGCTATCTAATCGCCACATTATTTGGTCAAAATTATAATCTCTAAAATCGTATGACCAAGTTCTTAAAAATTATAAAAAATTAGTATAAATAAAGATGTACCATCCGACAAACTTCTTATTCGCTGGCGCCATGCCTATAGTGAGGCTCGCACCTTCGGGCCTCCCGAGAAGCGGGACGGGGGCAGGTCTTCTAAACACTACTAGATTTAGGGGTGCGCCTTGGTGCACGATCCCATTAAATTTAATACAATTTAGCGATTTTATGTTATAAAAAACATAGCGGTCCAACATATAAGGGCTATAGTACATGCAATAATGTTGGACAAGTTCAACAAGTATTGGGAGGAAATAACAATGTTATGGTGTGCTTGCTACTATCCTAGATCCAAGGTTACCAGATGTTCTATATAGATCTAGCCTTCAAAGAGCTATATGGTGAGTATGTGGATAGAGATGAGTTGACGGATGTGCACGTGGAGTTTGATGATTTGTTTGTCAAGTTCAATACCGCAAAGAAAGAAGCCAAGAAATCTGCCCCATTATCATCCAAGGTTTGCATTACAACAATCTCAATGCCCGCGTCATAGTGGTGGAGCCAGCATCCATCGAATGCGTGTACATAGCACCCAAAAAAATGTTTCTTTTCTTAATTTTTCTTATTTATTTCACATATGTATTCCAAGCGCTCATTTGCCAAAATTAATTGGTGTACATTTGTACATATATAGCTCCACCCATGCCACGTCGGATAGCAACTTCCAATCCCACCAAGCAAACACCACTACAAAGTCATCAAAGAGTGAATTGAGAAACTACCTAGAAGAGCCGCATGAAGATCAAAATCCTAAGTCCTTATTGCTTGAATGGTGGCAAGTGAATTCACTTAGATACCCGGTGTTGGCAACGACGGTGAAGCGGTTCTAGACTATCTAAGCTAGTTTCGTGTCTTCAGAATCAACATTTAGCACCGGTGGAAAGTTTTTATATGACTATAGGAGTCCACTAAAACCGACTATAGTGGATCCATTTTTGCATGGTGCAAACATACTATGAGTGCTCATAGTTACTTGTATGATTTCTAACTACTTATCACATTTTCAACTCTCTAATTTAATTGTCACATAATTAATATTCATGGGCAACTTTCTTAAATTTAGGAGAAGGAGGAAGATGAGAAGGAAAATGTGGAGACCATCAAGTTGCCTAACCATGTGGTAAAATGACAACAATTGGTAAGTGGATATTTGCTACATGTATGATATTTCTGTCATATGGGCAAACCATCAACTAAATTTATTGTTACTTGAAGAGTTTCATGTGGATGTAGCTATTTTTGGTCATGGAGTATGGAGTTGGGGCTGGATGATGAATCTGAGCTATTGTGTTGGTACTTCGAAACCTTGCATGTGGATCTTGTTTTATTTTGAATTGTGTTGAAACTTGCTACCTAAATTGTAACTTTGTCGATGCCGACATGTCGTGATTGTCGATTATGATCTATGAAACTATTATCTATCAATTATCATGGTTAGTGTCCCTATTTATCATTTTCAATATCCTTATTCAACAACGGCAATGTCTCTTAAAAACGTGGTCAAATTATTATATTTTTCATGAAAAACGATTGTTTCCTATTCAAATTGACAAATTGTGCATTATTATGGGAAAATCTTAGTTCATATGTGCTCGAGTTGATGTCCAAAATATTCAAACACTTGCAACAATTTGTACATTCTCTGTCCCAAAATAGTTGTCTCAACTTTATGTAGATAGATATGTAGGTAGACAAATTTTCAGTGTATAGAACAAGTAGGGGCGAAGTTCGGGGAGCCTAGTTTTTTTGGCCCAAGAGCGAAACGAGCCGACTTGGTCCGTTTTGGAGCGAGCTAAAGTTTGGCTCGTCCTAAGCGAGGCTCGTTTAGGGCCTCAGGCATGTGAGGTGGGCTGACCCATTTCGGTAGAGGGTTTGCATTTCTCTTTAATTTTCTTTGGTTCTACTTGTTTTATCATCCTTTTTTTTCATGCGGTCGGGTTTTAATTTTGATACTTAAAAAATCTGGAAAAAAATAAAAATTTAACATTTTGAAATTTAAATGTTTTAAAATCTCAATATTTTAAAAAATCTACTCCCTCCGTCCACTTTTGTAAGACTTGTAGAAATTTTAATATAGTCTAGATACAACTAAAATAAGTGAACTTACACATAAAACACTTTGGTATGTATCTAGTTCACTTCCTACAAGATCTTATAAAAATGGACAGAGGGAGTATAATTTTTTAACCTGAACTTTTTCAATTTAGAACATTTTTTTAATCTCTGAATACCATCTAGCTGTTGTTGAATCATCTATCGCTGATGCCTGAAAACAGGGATACATAAAATGTGCCTGCAAATAAGGGCTCCCAGCTGCCTTACCTATATGATTATACGTACGTGTCACAAATTTTTGGCTGATCACCGGACCGCTACGGCTAGCGCAAATCCAAAACGTTCCGTACGTACGTAACGGCGTACCATGTGGCATGCATGCCATGAGCAGAGAGAGGGCGTGCCCATAGCGCATGCAGAGGGGATCCACACCACACCGGCGGGATCGCCGCCTCCATCCCTGGCTGCCGTACGCCGAGTGCGGCCGGCGCCGGTGGTGCTTGTGTGCACTGTGCAGGGATCTGAAGATGACGCTTCCCTTACCTAGTTACCTAGAGCTTTCTATACGCTCTATCAGATTTTCCTCTGATCGACGATTGAGCATTCATGAATCGAGCGTCGGAGCAGCAATAAGTTGCAGCTGCTGTGATCTGCATGCATGCGACGACACGTACGGTACAGCTAGCGACGGAGCCGGAGGCTAACTGTTTGGGGCATCTAGCTACAGGCTAGGCTAGCCTAGCTGTGTTCATCGGAGGAGGACCCGAGAGATCTCGCCGCAGTTTGACCAGCGGCAGAATGGAATGGGAGCCCTCTGGCCCTGGCCGGGGTGGGGGGAGCTCCTATTCGACGCGTTTTGCGGCGGTTTACGCACCGACGCGTACCCGGTCGATCCCTAGTGAATCTCGCGGTTTCTTTTTGGGCCTGGCCCATTCTATTTTTTACTTTTTCATTCCGTTCGCTTGCTTCCCGATTCGGAGTGCTTTGGTTCATTTTCAGCCATGTATAGTTCGTAACTTGTCAGGCTGAAATACAAGTGCTTACGAACTTTTCATGTGGTTGGAAAACCAAGTATAGTTCGTAACTTGTCAGGCTAAAAAAGCGTTTTCATCTAACAATAAGAAAAATGTCTTGACGCATCGCTTCAAACAATGGAAATGCGAGTCTTTTCCCCTTCCATTGTTTGACAGGCTTGACATACTGCCATGATGATAATGGAAAATGCTTCAACGCACCATGTTTGGAGCCTGCAATTTCATATAAAATAAGGAAAAAAAACATTTCCAATCGGAACAAATTTTCAAAATGGAATGAAAAAGTCTAGAATGAAATTAACAAAAAATTAAAAAAGGAAACAAAAAAAATCTAGAACAAAACTAAAATTGAACCATTTTCTAATCGGAACGAGTTTTCAAGAATTGAACAAAAAATCTAGATTTGAAAAGTCAGAACAAATTTCTATTGGAATAAATTTCAAATCAGAACGAATTTCTATTGGAACGAATTTCAAATCAAAACAAATTTCTATTGGAACGAATTTCTATTGGAACAAATTTCAAATTGGAACAAATTTCTATTGGAACAATTTTCTATTGGAACGAATTTTCAAGAATTGAACAAAAAATCTAGATTTTAAAAGTCAGAACGAATTTCTATTGGAACAAATTTCAAATCGGAACAAATTTCTATTGGAACGAATTTCAAATCGGAAAAAATTTCTATTGGAACGAATTTCTATTGGAACAAATTTCAAATTGGAACAAATTTCTATTGGAACGAATTTCTATTGGAACGAACTTCTATTGGAACGAATTTTCAAGAATTGAACAAAAAATCTAGATTTTAAAAGTCAGAACGAATTTCTATTGGAACAAATTTCAAATCGGAACAAACTTCTATTAGAACGAATTTCAAATCGGAACAAATTTCTATTGGAACGAATTTCTATTGGAACAAATTTCAAATTGGAACAAATTTCTATTGGAACGAATTTCTATTGGAACGAATTTCAAATCGAAACAAGTTTCTATTGGAACGAATTTCAAATCGGAACGAGTTTCTATTGGAACGAATTTCTATTGGAACAAATTTCAAATCGGAACAAATTTTAAATAAAAAATGACATGCTTTCGAGTATGGAACAAATTTGTAATGTGTTTTCAAACAAAATTTCGAATTGAAACTATTGAGAAATGAAACGAATTTCAAAATGGAACAAAAAAAACTAGAACAAATTTAACACAATACACAAAAAAATGGAAACAAAGAACTAGAAAGAATTTAATCATAAAGCATTTCTAATCGGAACAAAAATTAAAAATTGAAGAGCATGCAAACGAATCCTAGCAAGTTCAAACAATAATGACACTACATTATCTAGATGCATGTAAAAATCTACACTAATGAATTTAATCCACGCTGAAAATTACATACTACAGCGTACAAAGAACATACCTGCTCTATTTTTGTTACTGTACCACCACTACAAAAAGGCCTCCCAAAAAATTAAAAATACTGACCACCCCTCCTATAATAAACAAAACGCATATAGACAAAAGGTGTCATCCAACAAGTAATCAATATGGAATGGCCGCATAACAAGAGATCGCGCGCGCCTGTAAACACTTGATACAAAAAAAAGCTAGATAACACGAAAACAATTGACGGTGAAAGAAACACCTCGAACCTGCAGCAGCCATGGACATCGACTTAAACCCGAACACCCAATTGACAGGAAAGTAGCTTGTAAAAAGAATAGATCAACAAATCCTTGCCCCCAATAACAGATCGCAGCGACGGATCTAGAGCGTGAATCTAGAAAAGGAAGAAACCCCTGAAAAAATTAAAGGAATATGTCAATAATCAACGTCCCTAACAGCTGCGATATATAACAGGCATCGAACAAATGGAAAAACGAGAGCTCACCCGCGCGAGGTCACAGCTCCCCTTACGTGAAGAGTCTGCGGAATCAGGGGGAAGTACTCGCCGTGAATCAAACTCTCCTCCCCTGTGGCGCTGGTGGATGGAAGCTGCACAGTCAGAATTCAGGAGAAGGAGGATGTCTCCCTCCCAGCGTTTGGGGGAGAAAGCTGCGGGGTCAACGGGATAACTCCCTCGCGACACGGAAACTAGGCTCGGCCCACATAGATCGATACAACAAAAATAAGAAGAAAAGGGGTGCGCGTCAGACCGTAACTGACGCAAAACGCGTCAAATAGGATTCACCGGGGTGGGGGGCTGGGGAATCGATCGATCTGAGGAGGCTGGGCTGTGCTGGCCTGGCCTGGCCTTTCTCTTCTTCAGCTGACAGTCCGAGGTGATGCGCACACGCGGCAATGTATATTTCAGTCAAGCTAGAACGGTTGGCCTCACCGGGACACTACAGCAGCCAGTCAAGGGGCCGATGGCCCCGAGCCGTCGGCACAGGCTGTGCTGACGGTGGCCGTCGGCACAAGGCCATCAGGCCAGGCAGGTGTCGGCGTGCCGTCGCCATACAGACCATGGCGACGGCCAAGACAAGCCGTCGGCACAGGCGGAGGTGGGTCCCACCTCGACTAACGGATGGCGTGCCGACGGCAATACCGTCGGCTCTGCTCAACCCAAAAAAATGTCAGCTATCTGTTCCGTCGGTCTAGCCGTTTTTTCAAATTTTCTCCGCGTATAATTTCTAGGGTACCACCGTTGGATCTGCCAAAAAAACTGGACAGTACCTTTGTCGTCGGCACAGCCCATGCCATATGGCACACGGCAGGCTGTGCCAACGGCAATGCCGTCGGCACAGTCCATGCCATATGGCACACGGCAGGCTGTGCCGACGGCACAGGTACTGTTCCAGATGTTTTTTCAGAACAAATAGCAATTAAATCACAGGAAAATATGCAGTAAAAAAAGCATAATATAACAGAATCATGGCAACAAATAGCATCACATCATCATCACAACTATAGCGTCGTCATCGTCACATCAAGAGTATCATCACATAACATAATGTAGCACATCAAGAGTATCATGACATAACACAATGTAGCATCACCATACACAAGGTAGCAAGATAGCATCATCGTCGACAAGAGGAGACCTACTCCGGGGTATGGTATTGGTGCATGACAAGATGGGATAGGTAGCGCTCTGAGCTTGCCAGTTGCTGGGGATTCCTTGGGTGATCTAAAATACTCTCTCTATTTTTATTTACCTTGCGTTCTGGATTTAGTCAAAGTCAAACTTCATAAAGTGTGATTAAATATATTGAAAAAAGTACCAACATCTATAATATAATATTATCATCATTAGAATCATCATAAATCATACTTTTATATTATATAAATTTAGTATTATGAATGTCAATATTTTTTACTACATATTTAGTCAAACTTCAAACTTCACAAAGTTTAACTTTAACTATTGCCAAAACGGGGGTAATAAAAACGGAGGGAGTACTAGATGCCAGCCATTTTATAGAGGCGTCTCAACTGGACGTTGTTCACCGTTTACTATATTCATATTCAGTAAATCCACAGTACTTCCTTCGATCAAAAATAAGTGTCAGTGATCTTATACTAACTTAGTACAAAGTTTTTACTAAGTCCCGACAATTATTTCCGACCGGAGGGAATATAACTTAGCATTCCACATAAGTTTTCAGATCATGTACATGCATGAGTACATGACATGAGTACGGCGCATAACGGGGGCCAAGCTAGCTAGCTAGGTGGTTCATGGTGGTGGCCTAAATTTCGCGAAGATGCATCTGAATAGAATCAGGTCACTGTGATATTGGCATGTCGTTTCTTCAGGGAACGCACGATGTATAACGCATGTCGTTTCTTGAGGTCAGTAGGTGCGGTCGTTGGGTATAACGTGAAACCGCAGAGAGACGGATGCGTTCGTGACCACCGTCCGTCCGTGGCCCAAGCCACTACGAGAACAAAAAGCTAGACTGACGGCTTTTTGTCGGGGCTGTTGGTGTAGCTTGTTGGATGGAAATCCCAGAAAAAAGACCGTCGGTGTAGGAAAGCCGTCGGCGTAGGTAGGCCGTCAGCCTGCGAAGGTACGCCGACGGCAAAGCCGTCAGCATAGCCACACCGTCAGCCCAAGGTGGGCCCATAAACTAGAAGCCTAACGGCACCAGCACTACGTCGACAGCCATAACGGAGAGCCGTCGGTCCTATCTATGCCGACGGCATTGCCGTTGGCATTGATATTTTTCAAAAAAAATTATCACGTTTCTTTTCATGATAATTTATTTACCACTAAAATATAACATAAAATAACAAAATATAGATGTTTTCATGTTTCAATATTTCTCAAAATGATATATGGGATCGCATGAAATGACGCGATAGGAAATTCGCACCACGGGTCTATGATGCTCCTGGACTCCACGGTGTTGTTCCATGCTCCTATAGCCTAACCAAATAAAATAAAGTAAAAGGTCCATCGGTCAACCATCGTTACAGGGAAGTCAAAGGGGTAGACCGCATGGGCCCACCTGGCTAGAGTGTCGTAAAAGAAGAACATGGTTTCACCACCATGTGTATACTAGAACCAAAATTAGTGACCGCCGGTGCGAACATCACCGCACAAAATGAGCCATGGTTATTGGGTAAGCATGTGACCCAATGCTTCATCATAACCGATCCAACAAAGCCTAGTCGTGTTATCGTGAGGAGAGGCAAGAGGAACATCGGAATGGATGGCGTCGCCACGAGGAAGACTTCGACCAGTATGGTGACCCGATGGAAGACGATGATGAAGACAACACAACATACACAACATACACCATAAATGGAAAAAGCACTTTTCGTGGGATGAAATGAAAATCGGCCTCTATGGCGTTCCTCGCCATCCCAAGGACCACGCGTGTGTCCGGTATGGCCTCGTTCCGACAAACTATACCATGGTCAAGACCGAATCTATCTCTGACCTAAAAGTCATGCAACCTCGAATGTGGTAGGTCATTTATGTGAAGGGATTTCTAGTAATCTGCTTTTCTCAAGGTTTGAAATTTATTCCCGCATTTAGGTGACATAAATAGACGTCGCACGAAGGTCTCGCATTTTTTTTTAATTAGTTACGCCCGATTCTCGACCCGCATGAAATGACAAAGCACGAAAACTCCCGCTTGCGGCCAGGCAGTACGGAGTCTCCCCTTAAAGGTCAAAGTTTAGTGAAGAGATGATGTGTTGCGGATCCAAAAATGATTTTTACAAAAATTCAAGAGGTTTACTTTTTTATGGTAAAGTGCAAACCCACCCCGGTTCCAGCGAAATCGGCAGGAGCTTACACAAAATTCAAAATATACCTCCAAAGGCTACCGCAACAAAACGAGACCTGATATTTATATCCCATGAGGTCTATTATTTATGTGGGGTGTTTTTCCCAGCTTTCGAATCAAACATCCAAAGAGAATATTGTAAAGAAGAGCTAGAACAGGTCTTGGGTAGTAGCTTTGTATGATGCTTCTGTATGCTATTATTTATATTTTAGTGAGCAAACCCAAGAATACTTATATCAATTAAAATATAACGCGACTCATGTGCCACTTAGCTGGCTGCTGCTTGTATGTTTAATATCAAAATACAAAAGAAGTATGATTTATGCATTTGAACTGTTTTGAATCTGAGTGCTGACGTACTTTTCGTTGACGTGCAATATAAAAATTGCAGTTCTCATAAACTTGTACCGAGCCTTGTGGCTTCACCTTCTTGACAGTCTGTTTTTGGATCAATTTAGTGTGTTAAATTTAAGAACTTGCTTTCCATGATCACTATTTTTATCTTGCCCGTTTGGTGTACATCTGTGATGCATATATATGTGAACTTGCACGTTATTCAAAATATATCAACGTGATACAGTGATATTTATGATAACTGAATAGCTCGGCTGCTTACGCATCAACATGGACTCTATGATCTATCATTGTTATCAGGAAGATGTAGACTTTTAACATGATGTTAGAAAGTTGCACAACCATCTTCCTTGATCCCTTCTTAGTTTCTTTAGTCCCTTACTGGCTAACGTATTTGAAATCAACTTTAGCTAAAATTCTTAACTGCATTTGTTGTTTGGGGTACATAATGCATCCTACAAGATGGAACTATCAAAATATTGTCATAATGGACGGGCGCGGCAACGCGCGCCAACATGATTTAGTAGGACACTGTAATTCATACATATCTTGCAATTACATGAGAAAACCTATTATGTTTTCTCTTCTAATGCTGCCACTCTCCCTATTTTGCATCAGTTTGTCTTTCCTTGATTTCTCTTTAAATATCCTTGTTTTTTCATATGATTTCTCTATAAAAGGCATCAACATTGTTCTTTGTCTTTCTTCCTGAGGGGACTTCCATCGGGGCATTTTTCTGCCATAGAGAGGATGTGCATCCAACTCAAATGCATTCATTTCTAATTAGCCTACTGGCTTCTCACATTTGTTGTAATTTCCTTATTAGCTTTATGTTGGTAGTCTCATTTCTAATCTTATCTTTGAACCATTTCATTCGATTCTCTAATTAGTATGTGACATACATGAAGTGTGTTTGGCATGCATGTGAGTTAGTGTATGGACTAAACTAAAAGTGACTTTCATATAAACAGTTCAATAAGTAACTAAGACCACTGCAGGTGTGTAGCTGATTGCTTGATCTTGCTGGTTGTAAGCTTGTGATCTTGTCCTAACTTGTTCTAGTTTAGGATTTGATGATGGTCTCAAATATATATTTAAACTTTGGAACTAACTTACCACAATTTTTCAGTTTCTATGTTGTGAATGTTATCATGGATACTTACTTATTATTTCTTTCAAGTCTTTTAAATCCTGCGTGAATTGTAAACTTTTAGCTTATTCACCTTTTATTTTCTACGATGCAGGTTGTTTAAAGGCGAACTATTTCAGATATTGGTACTGATGATGAAGCGACCAGACAGAGGTCTGCTCTGACTCTGATTTTGATGATAAAATAATGTTGTTGATTCTGATTCATAGCCGGTATGGAAGCCAGCAGAGTAATAAAAATATTGATATTCATTGTTTGTGTAGCATTCAGAGTAATCTTTGCACTAGATAATTCAGGTCCCCATAGTCGGCCTTCTCTCCGCAAATTATTTAACTTTTGATTGCCCCTCTACTGATAAGCCTAGTAGGTAGCTAATGTGTTGGTCCTTAATGCAACCAACATACTGGCTAAATCTAGTTCTTGAATGAATGCAGGTCAAGCTTTAGTTGGCTTTATGAGAAGCTTCGTGCCGCTCGGCTTTATCGGAGGCTATCTTCTGCCCCTTATCAGTAGTGGACTGCTAACGCAGCTAAATACCAGCTGCCTCATTTGTGATTTGTTGCAAGTTAATTTATTTAGTATAAAGCATGATTAGAGTTATCTGCTATTTATAATTTTCTAATTTACACTATATGCTCCATTTTTTACTTCTTTGATTATCGTACGTTTAATCTCTGTTTGTTTTATGCTTGTTAAGTAAATGAGCTCATTTCTTGAATAATGTTTGGTTCTGATTATGTTGACATCATAACCTTGCGCTAGCCATAAGAGATGTCTAGGTTTTTTTTTGTCTTGCTATTTACAGATGTCGACGGCATTCCCGTCGGCATAGCCCCTCTCCCGGGACACTATAGCTTGCCGCGTGGCCTGCGAAGCCGACGACCTGGCCGTCGGCGTAGCTTTGCGCCCAGGCTGACATGGTGCCGATGGCATGGCCGTCGACATAGCTCCTCTCTAGGGAATCACCAGGTAGCACCGCGTGGATCTATGCAGACGGCATTGCCATCGACGTAGCTCTGACGGCCGTTACTCAGGCCTGACGTCTGGACCCTCACACCGACGGCCCTACCGTGCCGACAGTCACGCATAGCGGTCGGGCTAGCTTGCTGCGCCGACGGCCGAACCTACGCCAATGGCAATGCGCGGATCGTTGTGGACGGCTAGATGCCGACAGTTACCATCGGCATAGGTGTACGCCGACGGCAATGGGGGCTACGCAAACGGCCTGAAGTCGTCGGCTTCTCCTCGCGCTGCCGTAGAGAGCATGCACCGGCAGGCAGGCGGCAGGCCGCCGGCAAGGCGATCGAGCAGGACCGCAGCGCGCGGACCGGATCATCGCACCTACCGCTACGCTGGACCACGTACGCACGGACTGCGCCGGCCGAGTTCAAGTCGGTTGCTTGCCGTTGTAGCCTTGTGGGTGCTGCCGGTATGGGCGCGTCTCCTAGTCCTGCGGCCGATTCAGTACAAAAATGGCGGCCCGGCCCACGCTTGCAGCGCAGATGGACCAAAATGCAAGTTCTTCCAGACACTTTTTTTGCGAATCAAGTTCTTTTTCTATAAAGGGACTTCCAGACACAAAAACGGGGTAACTTTGGTAGGATCTACCGAGCTAGTATCTGAGATACTCCATTCTCTAATACTATAGGAAGCAGTATGGAAATTGTAAACAAAAAAAATTAGCACGCACATCTTAATATTCTATGTGCGCACGTCAGGTTTCACAGAAAAACCGATAGTATTTTTTATTTCTCTTGTGTAAAAAGACAAAACTATGTGTCGTGCAAAGCCTTTCTCTACCACCAATTTTTGTATTTTTTTTACACATAGCACAAAAATGTTGTTTTCCGGGAAACAGTTTTAGAGAACATGAAATGCCGAGATCTACGCACAATTATTTTTGTCGGAATTTTGTACGTTTTGAATTTTGTTTAAAACATAATTTTAAAACCAGAGCATATGTTCCCGGTGCCAAAACGGCCTACCTGAAACATTCTCGAAATATCTTAACAAAATTCGACCATGCACATCCATGTTATTTGTTGAACCTTTGGAAGGTGTAGTTGCATCACCCAAAGAACCAAAAAATACTCCATCAATTTCTAGTTATAAGATGCATATGCTTTTTGAGAAAAAAGAGCAATAGTAAACAGGTGATTTTGTAGAAAATCATGTTGTTAGATTCATATAAAAATACTTTCTAATGATATAGTAGTAGTTGTCTATTTTTTGGTAAAAGAATCAAATAAATGCACCCTATGATAAGATTCATATTGAAAAGAAAAAATTTCTATGAATATCATTTTTTTTCAAAGTATTCTCATCTACTTGTACTAATTCTAGGTCAAACGATAATCTTGAAAAGTATGTGCACCTTATCAATAGGAATTGATCGAGTAGTTAGATTTGATCTCTGTCTCTCTCTTATCTCGGTTGACGATGCATCTTATTGCGAGATATACAAACCTTGTCCAAAGCTCAAAATAGGACATTTATGAGACACGTAATGATGGTGGTCATGCACCGATACGACATATGACGAAATGTGTGCCACTAGTACAGCTTTTGGTCATATCGGTGGTGATGCTCTTCTCTAATGCTCCTCACATACGTTTTCAAGCACCGACTTTGTTCATGATGCCGCGGAGTTTTTCTTCGCGCCAACATACATGGCACTAAAAGTTGTCACATGCGTGTGTAAATGCATGCGTGTGTTATTTTAGCGTGAGAAAACTTAAGATATTATTGCTGTAACCTGTAAGAACCCCAGAAAACCACAAATGCCGTTTTTCTTATCCAAATTACATTTGGACACACATTACTTATATGCATTCAACATTCTCAAGCTACTTGTATATCAAACAAAATATCTGGTCGACTAGCAACACATGCATGCACTTTTTTTTCTGGACAAAGGACGGATGCATTGCACCCGATAATATTGATGCATTAACGTTGCTGGAGATTACAAGAAAAGCCCAAAAGAAATGGAAAATACAGCAGGGGCCTAAAATTAAGCACTGGGGACCCTAGAGGAAGCAAAGAAATGCGATCCAGTCCTCCATCCTCTCCTTTCTCCAGCTTGATGAAGAAGCTCTACCGTCAGCCTGCAGCGGGCAACAGGGGACGAACTACTTGGCGGCGACACTTAGGGGGGGAGCCGATGGACGGAGCCGAGCAGCGGCAGAGTGGCAACCCTACTGTCTTGAAGTCCGGCGTGATGACAGGAAGCTACCACAGGACACCGGAGAGAAGCTCCTTGATGTCTACACACGCTTCTGTTCTTGTAGACAGTGTTGGGCCTCCAAGTGCAGAGGTTTGTAGAGCAGCAGCAAGTTTCCCTTAAGTGGATCACCCAAGGTTTATCAAACTCAGGGAGGAAGAGGTCAAAGCTATCCCTCTCAAACAACCCTGCAATTACGATACAGAAAGTCTCTTGTGTCCCCAACACACCCAATACACTTGTCAGATGTATAGGTGCACTAGTTCGGCGAAGAGATAGTGAAATACAAGCGGTAGTGATGATTACAAGTAGTAACTGTAATATGAAATAAGTATCACTGCGAGCAAACATATAACAAAACAGGAAGTAAACGGTGTGCAATGCTTGGAAACAAGGCCTAGGGATCATACTTTCACTAGTGGACACACTCCCAACAAATGTAACATAATTGAACCAATAGATACTATCATCAATATGCAACTCAAAACAATTCTCCAATGGAAAACATACACTAATCATGCGTAGGGCTATGAAGCACTCCTCAAAGTCCGTATGTACCCAAACTAGATTGTCCCACACTATCACCATGAACGCACTAGATGGTTCCAACAAACACCAACATTTCATAGAGACATTAACCAAAAAGATACACATGATGCACACACTAGTCACCTTTACACCATGATACGAGGTATCTCCGAAGAGTATAATAATAAAGCATAGGAGTAGCATAATATCTGAATAATAACATCTACCAATTCAACTAGATACAAAGCTCACGATCACATAAAGATCACATCATGGAGAGAGAGGTGAACCACATAGCTACCGGTAGAGCCCTCAGCCCCGGGGGAGAACTACTCCCTCCTCATCATAGGAGGCAGCAAGGTTGATGGAGATGGCGGTGAGGTCGATGGAGACGGCGGAGACGGCGATGGAGACCGATGGAGATGGCTCTGGGGGCACTTCCCCGTCCCGGCAGGGTGCCAGAACAGAGACTTCTGTCCCCCGAAATTTGTCTTCGACGGCGGCAGCGCTGCGGAACTGTTCTGGAAATTTCGCCGACTCCCCTAGGGTTTTCCGTCCCGAGACTTTATATAGGCGAAGGGGCGTCGTCAGGAGGCTGCCAGGGGCTCCTCACACATAGGGGGCGCGGCCAGGGCCTGGGCCACGCCACCCTGGTGTGAGGGCAGCCCCTGGCCCCCCTCCGGCTCTCGTTTGGTCCTCGTCCTTCGTCCGAGAAAAATAAGACTTCTGGAACTTGTTTTGTCCAATTCCGAGAATATTTCCTGTGTAGCTTTTCTGAAACACAAAAACAGTAGAAAATAGGAACTGGCACTGTGACATCTTGTCAATAGGTTAGTTCCGGAAATCTCATAAAAACGCCACGAAGTGTGACGAACACAAGGCAAATGGTGTAAAAACAAGCATGCATGGAGCATCAAAAATTATAGATACGTTTGAGACGTATCAGCATCCCCAAGCTTAACTCCTGCTCGTCCTCGAGTAGGTAAGTGATAACAAAAGAAATAATTTTTGAGGTGACATGCACTATCACAATCTTGATCATATAGGTAAAGCATTGAGTGCTGAGATCAAAGAACTTAAAACATGGGCATGAAAGACATAATCTTGATAATAGAACTTAGCAACCATGTTATAAACATGAAAATGAACACAAACAAAAGATCATGAAAATGAAACAATGAAAGTCAAACGTGTGTTTAAATCATAAGGAAAAACATATAAATGGTTTTCAGCTTGTCCTTCATAGAGAGCAAAACATAAATGCATAGGACACCTTCAAGTTTAAGAGGGCGACTAGATACAAATAATTTAAGAACAAGTGAAACCAACAATATGAATCAATCAATGAAAACTTTGGGACAATGCACATTATACTAAGAATGACAACTATGCTCTCTTAATGGTGCATAAAGATAGAAGGTGGTGACTCAACATGAAAGTAAAAGAAAGGCCCTTCGCAGAGGGAAGCAGTGATTGCAAGTTTTATAACCTTCAAAAATTATGGTACTTACCAGCTTTGAGCTCTCATTGCCCCCATCATAAGAATCTTGAATGGTTAAAGTTAATGCGAGAACAATTATGATACATATGCTTGACAAATCATAAGTTGAAAACCTCGTGTCCCATGAATACGAGTACCCAAACCTCATGCTACTCAACTTAGAGTCCCAAGCAAGGCTCTTGTCATTGTAAGTATATGCGTATCATCGAGAACCGCCAATGGAGTACCTCCGTGCCTGATGACATGGAACAAGCCCACATCAAAATGACATGACAAGCAGACAATGAACACCTCGACATCTCTTTTATTTACCATTTGTTTAGCTTTTTATTTTGAGATGCGTCGTCGAATGTCCACCATGGGTATGCTGCAAATTTCCACCATGAATTATGCATGGCTTAGATTGGCGGCCCAGGCGTTTCCCTAACACATATACAAACTCCATGATCCCCGCAAGATTCCCAATTTATTTCACACCGCGGGCATCCATAAACAAAAGATCACGATATCAACTCAAATAAGAAGTGCAATGTTGAAAGCTTGCCCCATGACAGCATGGTTGGGCTAGTATCCAACTTACAACTTGCAAGCATAACAACTCAACATAAGAAACCATAATGTCAAATTTTTAAGAACGAAAAAAAGTAAAGTGTGCCTTCCGGTTCGTGAGAGCTTTACTGACCAATTTTCACATAACACTGGAAAGAGTTTAATTTGAAGAGAAAATAAAAGAAAGTCAAATTTACTTGGAATAGCAAATTGCTAGTAGGTATGTATGGTGGACACTTTGGCAAAACTTGGTTTTTAGGAGTTGGATGCACGAGTAGAGCTCATACTCAGTACAAGGCGAGGGCTAGCAAAAGACTAGGAGCGACCAACTAAGAGAGCAATAATGGCCATAATCATGCAAAGCGACAAAGCGACATTAAAAGAAGCATAAGATGACATCAAAAGTCAAAAACTAAATGATTATAGAGGCTATTGGCGACTTTGTAAGAGTCTAACATGTGTGAGCATGCGCCAAGTCAACCCAAATAAAGCATCAAGGAGAAAAGCAAAATAATGCTTCCAAATAATAAAAACAACGCATGATTTTTTCAAAGGCTCATTAAGCAGTCTCAGTTATTTGAGACAAGTCATGCTACAGCAAAACCACTAAGCATACTATCAAAAGGATATCAAGCATGACATGAAAAAGCCTAAGCCGCAGTCTACACAAGCTCCTTCTTGTACCACTTTTTTGCATAAAGCTTTTTCTCATTTCCAACACCATTAAAACGTTTTTGAGGAAACTCTTTTGAGGAAAACCAACATATACCAGAGGTCCAAATACACCTTGATGCAAAGATAAAACAAGATCTGAACAAAAATCAAGGCAAAAAATGCAAGCTAAACGCAGTAGCAGAAAAAGAGAACACTCATTGAACGATAAGAGTGAAAACTAGAGTGTTCTTGGCAAATGAAAAGTGAGTTCATCTCCTCCAAAAGAAACATGATGTGATCTAACCATTTATTGCAGCAAGCAAAGCAAAAGAAAACTGAAAACAAAAACAACTGACGCTCCAAGAAAAATGCATAGTGCATGAAGCAATAAAAATATAGTGTCTTGAAAGGTGACCTGATTTTTGCCGATGAAGAAGGGGGTGCCTCGGGGGCATCCCCAAGCTTTGACGCTTGTACTTCTTGGATATTTCTTGGGTGATGCATGGGCATCCCCAAGCTTGAGCTTTTGTCCATTCTTCAACTCATCTCATCATTCTCCAATCCCTACACTTGAAAACTTCCTTCATACAAAACTAAACACAATTCTATTAGCAACATTAGTGTAAGCATAACATTGAATCAACCCTTTTTGCTTCAGGTTTCAACCTAAAACCACCACATATTAAGCATATACTACTGTAGAAACTTCCCCAAATGTTCTGTGATCAAAAGAACTCAAAAAGAAAGCGATAAAGCGGCAAACACAAATATTGACAGAAATCTGTCAAAACAGAACAGCTGACAAAGGTCGAATTTTTGAGGGGTTTTCTGCTGCTCAAATCAAAAAGTGTTCAACTAATGAAAGTTTGGATATAACCTGGGGCATATGCACAAGAAATCCCAGGTCCAAAAGATATACAGAGAATTTTCACGAATTTTTACGGTGCACACCGAAAACAGTTTCAGGACAGCAACATCCCCAAATCTTACCTCACTCAAATCAGAGGCTTCTCTTGGCACAACAACAAAATAAAAAGGATAAGGAGAGGTCATTACAGTAGTAATGACTTCTAGTACTCAAATAAAAGAAAAAGTACTGAAAATAAACAATGGGTTATCTCCCAAGAGTGCTTTTCTTTAACGCCTTTGAGCTAGGCGCAGTAATTTGCAAAGATGCTCATGTGGGCGCCATATAAGAGCTTCAGGCAAAGGCGCCATATAGGAACTTAAAGCAATAGAGAGCATCAAAAAGCAATTGTGAAAGACATTTAAATCTAAACCACTTCCTATGAAAAATAGTCTTGTAAAGAGACAAGTCATGAAAGCGCAAAGCAAAAAGCATAGGAAGGCAAAACAAGTACAACTTCAAAAATTGCAACATAAAGAGGGGAAACTCAATATTGTTGAGATCCATCAAACCATGTTTCCCTCTCTCATAATAACTTTCAGTAGCATCATGAATAGAATTAACAATATAACTATCACATAAAGCTTCTCTATCATGAGCCACATGCATAAAAGAATTAATACTCCCCACATGAACAATCGTAGTAGGAGCAGATTCAACAGAAAAATTATTCTCATCACCGTAATCATCAAAAACAGGAGGCATATTGTAATAATAACTAATTTTCTCCTCAAAAGTAGGTGAACTGAAAATATTATACCCATCATCATAACCATCATAAACTAGAGGTTTAGTATCATCACAAGCTAGAGAACAGCTATTTCAAAAAGCATACTCATCAAACATATCATCATAAGAAGGAACATGGATAGTACTAATGGTACAACAATTATTAATCTTAGAATTGGTACCAAAAAGATTTTCAATATCAAAAGTAGAGTGCTTTTCCCAATCATGATCACTAACATAGGTAACAGGCATATGAACATCATCCCAATCAGAATTATCATAATCTATAGCAGGATCATAATGCTTAGGGAAAGATACCATATCCTCTCGCCTTTTACTCCTCTTCTTCTTCTTCTTCTTCATACTCTTCTTACTCTCTCCTTTAGGAGGGAGATACTTGAAGGACATCTTCTCCACATATTCTTTAGGAGGGAAAGGCATCTTCTCCACATAATCTGGTTTGCTGATAGGAACAACAGAAGAAACTTTGGAGGATTCCTCCTCTCTATTAATAAGATCGAAACATCTATTAGTCCTGTCATAGCTTGGCAAAACATCATGTTTTATAAGATCTTGTAAGTAAGTATTTGCGAGGCAATCTTTAGCACAATAGAGACGACAACCACGAAGGGTGCTATTAATATCAACACCTCTCATATCAACCAAAAAAATCTTTCTAGATATCTCTTCACAATTAAAAAACAAAGTAAGCTCATCATACTGATTGAAAGTAATCTTATCATCACAATACAAATCTGCGGTACTCATTCGATTAATTGGGCATTGAAAATTAAAGTGACCCTTTTTACCGCAAAGTTCACAAAGAAAAGGATAAAGCTCACAAACCCTTTCACCAAGCACATCTAGATCCTTGAGCCATATACTGGTTTCTTCATTTGCGTGGGTGATGCAATAATCTTCCTTGTTGTAACTCTGTTCACAAGGTCTATGTACTCCACAAAAATTAACATGCTTATAAGAAATAGGACTTTTAGAAGTTTGAGCATGTTTATTGGAATCATCAACAACAATATCATTCTCTATGCAAGTGTCCTTAAAAGGTTCATGATACACGTCCTCATTTCCTTTAGGAACATTCATATGGGAAGCAAAGGCTTTAAAGCAATCAACCATAATTTGAGGATCAAGACCATATTTAGCACTAAGCTCTTGAAAATTAGCAGTTTCAGCGAAAGACTTACTGCAATCAAACTCGTAATTCATACCTGATCCTTTACCTTTGTCGCTATCCCAACCTTCAATATTGTTTTGAATTGTCTCAAGCAGATCCCACTTGGTGTCAACATCCTTGCTTGTGAAAGACCCATCAAAGCATGCATCTAGATAGTCCTTGTAATATCCTGAAATCCTTGCATAAATTTTTTTAATAACAATATTACGGGGAAGATCATGAATAGGATATTTGTGCATTAGTAACTTCAATCTTCCCCACGCTTGGGCAATGCTTTCTCCCTCATGAGGCCAAAAGTTATATATCCGATTACGATCTTTATGAATTTCACTTGGAGGATAAAACTTGGAATAAAAGAGAGGCACAATTTCCTCCCATGCAATAGATGGACCATCTTCAAGCAGCCGATACCATTCCTCAGCTCTGCCTTTCAGTGATAAAGAGAATAGCTTCTTCTTAACTTGGTTCATTGAAATACCTGCACACTGGAACAACTCGCATAATTCATGTATAAAAAGCAAATGGTCACCAGGATGGACAGTTCCATCTCCTAAATAGCAGTTATCCCTAACACGTTCAACAATCTTCGTAGGTATTTTAAAAGGATGAGGAGCACAAGCATCATTAGAAGCATCACAAATGGGAGATAAAATATCATCAGAGCAAACTTTCTCCACTAAAGCTGGGGGACTAAAAATATCATACTTAACAAAACCAGCTACCCCAAGCTTAGACTTTTCCATAGCATTAGCAATAACGGGATTCAAAGCATTCGTACTAATAACATTGCTATGCGAAATAAGCTCCAAAGGTTTTTCAATTTTCTCTTCAAATCTAAACTCAGAAAAAAGACTAAAGAACTCTTTATTTTCCATTAAGCCTAACTAGTGAAAATAAAAACAAGAAACAAAAATATGTAATTGCACAATCTAAAGGAAATAACTCCGAGCACTCACACAGGATGATGCGAGTACCTTTTACCTTACCTTCCCGGCAACGGCGCCAGAAAAGAGCTTGATGTCTACACACGCTTCTATTCTTGTAGACAGTGTTGGGCCTCCAAGTGCAGAGGTTTGTAGAGCAGCAGCAAGTTTCCCTTAACACTAGTGCAAAAATGGACATCAATACCGGTTCCAGAGGGGCATTTGTACCGGAAATCAAACCGGTACAAAAGATTCGGGACAAAAGCCCCCCCCTCTTTGGTACCGGTTCCTTACAAACCGGTATTAAAGGGGCCTCCACGTTGGCTCCAGGAGAGTGTAGGGCTAGGGACCTTTGGTACCGGTTTGTAACACGAACCGGTACCAAAGGAATTCAGGGTTTAGGGTTTTAGGAGGGGTTTTAGGAGGGGTTTAGGGGTATCGGACCATTTCATCGTACGAGGATCGCATCGATGCGCCAGAAACGCGTTTGGATTTAGGAGTACATGAAGATCAAGGTAATGCATATCAACTTGGTGCATATAATATAACACATGTAATTGCATCAGATCGCAAATTAAGTAGTACATGCATGAAGATCGATCTTCATGCATAGTGGTACTCTCCGAGGCATACTATCTATTACATGTAGCATAGTGGTACTCTCCGAGTCAAGCTATATATTACATGTAGATCTTCATTCATAGTGGTACTCTGCGAAGTTAGGTATGACGTCCCGAAGGAAAAATCCCGCCAATTCCTCGCCAATTGCTTTGAAGCGGTGCTCGATTGGGAGCCTGTCACGCTTTCTTGCCAACTGTAAAAGAATGAGATTCAAATGAATACATGAGCTATGTATATATATATATATCAAATCACAATCAAACAATTATGACTGAAACTTAGCACAAGTTATGGTAACAAAATAAATTTGTGAATATTGTTTTCGTACCTCTCTATTCCTTTGATTATTCGTTCTCTCGCTGACAATCTTATGGATGTTCTCACAAACATAGTATCCACATAGATTAGTCCCCTCAGGTTGTTTTGCGCATTTCTGTACAAGAATATAATTCAATCAAATAATAATCAAGTATGATAAAGGTGTGTGGACCTAGGTAGTAGTACTTACTTTGTTCGCACGCCATATCAGCTTCGGTTTCCATCCACCGGTCGGATCTTCCTGGATGAACGTTTGCCATACGCTGCCCGACAAAAGAAAATGCATAAAAGAGTTATTAATTTGTTGATATCAGGAAATTAACGAAAAAACCGATAAGAATTAAAATTACCTTTTGAGCATATCAAAAGCCGACTTGTATAGTATAGGCTCTTTGGTTAGTGAGTCATAGACTTCAACATCTCCATCGTACATTTTAATGACGATAAGAATAAAGTGGAATCTGCGCACGTTTAAATATGCAGTGTCATAGATATAAGTCATCAGTTCAAATTTTAACATATGGTGAGCAAAATAGAATGTGTTATAAGACAGTTACACTTACTTGAAGTTGTAAGGCCAAAGTATTATCTTTTTGTCATGTTGTCGCTTCAAAAACCTTAGCAAAGTCTCTGGTGTATCCTTGTTAAAGATGGGATATTCTATGGTTTTTTCATGCATTGTATCTGGGTCAATGAACCCAATGTCCGTGATTTCATCCCTTTTGCATTCGAGCTTCTTCGATCTGCATAATATAGCGCACAAAAGATTAAATTGAGGATAATTTGCAGACAAAGAATGAGCTGAGCTAAAGACTTCTCAAATTATATTAATAAATCACTTACAGACAATAGCAACTAATGATAGATTTGTCGATGGCCCAGAGATTGTATAACTGAAAAAGTTCAAGGAAGTCAACGCTCACAGAGTATTCTTGGAAGTAGTGCTCATCCTTAACTCGCACCATGATACAATCAATCCCTCTCTTTGTGGCATTAGTGTACCACGCATTCAAATTACGCATACATGTTGGTAGCGACCTGATATTCTCGACCAGATCTTTCCCTTGAACAAATTGATATACTACTTCAGCGAAGGGGTAATCAATTGTGTTTTGTCGAGAACTTTCAACGGCCTTCTCGTCAAACACCTTGAGAGGGGGGACCGATTGAACGGGTTGTTCTCCGAGCTGGTATACTTGTTTCCTCGTTTTCGCCGAGACCACCGATTGATCGGGTTTTTTCACCTCCACCATAGCGTCATACGACTTTTCAATAGAACGCCTATAGTCAGATGGCGGCGATGGTGGAGGGTCATATAGATTCTCAACGGTACGAATAACTTTCACCGGATCTAGAGTCTTCTCAAAAGGTATCTCTGGCACTTTCTTAGCAAAATGTTTTGCCATCTCGGACTTAGAGATTTCGCTGGATTCCTCGATAGTTCTTTCCCAAGGTAACTTCTCGATAGGCGGCAGTGGTTTCTCCTTTCTAGGTCTCTTCCTAGGCGGCGTACCGTTCCGCTTAAAAAACGCAGTCTTACGCGGAGGATCTCGAGATGGTGGACTCGCGCTGGGGACCCTCTCTGGTAGGTGTGGACTTTGCTGCTCATGTGGACTGCTACCAGGCGGAGTCAATGGCCATTGCTGCTCATGTGGAATTTGCTGCTCATGTGGACTGCTACGAGGAGGAGTCGATGGCCTTGGCAAAAGGACGATGTATTTCTTGGACCATATGGCGAAACCGCGCTTGACATCGGCCAGTGTCTTCTCTTCGTCACCTCCAGGAAAATCAAGCTCCATTGTTTCAAAACCCGGAACAACGTCATCCACCCCGACATGAACACAGCCAGCTGGAATGGGCATATGATGGTGCGTTGCTCCATCTTCATTTGGGTAAACATAGCCGACCGCGACCTTAACGGACACGTTCCTCATTTGCACATGTAGCTCGCAGTCTGTCTTCTCCGTGACATAATCCACGGGGTAGCTTCCTGCACATTCAAGATGCGAGGAACCCACACTGCTTCTTCGCTGAGATGGGGCGGCATCGGCTTGAGGATCTTGTATAAACAGCGGCTGATCAGGTGCCCTCTGATTTTGCTCAAGCACCTCCACCCTATTTATCAATTCCGCTAACCTGTCTAAGTCCTGCTTCTTCTTTCTCGAACGGCTTCTATAAGTGTCAGCGCACTCCGGCCATGCTTCCTTCATGGTGACACCTGGGAGGGCTCGTATCCGTCCAACGTGTTCCGCATTCCCAAGAGCGAGTGTCAGCTCGTCATTCTCTCTATCGGGAATGTACTCTCCCTTTCTAACTTTTTGAATTGCATCTATAAGCTGCGTCGTGATTGCATTAACTTTTTCCTTCCATTTTCCCTTTGCAACGATCTGCCCTGTCTTTGGGTCCAACCCTGCCCCATGCGCGAACAACCAGAACTTGGACCGGTCGGGCCAGTCCCATGTCTGTGGAGTGATTCCTGCCTCCATCAGTTTAGCTTCAAATGCTCTCCACTTCGGAATGGCAGTCTTGTAGCCACCCGACCCCAAATGATGGAAATGTTCCTTCTTTGAAGCATTTTTCGTATTTGTGACTGATCGGGACACAGCAGTAGAAGATTTCTTATAGCTCTTAAATGCGGGCCAGTGATCTTTTATCTTCACTAGACTTCCAGTGAATACTGGATCTTTATCTGCATATTTGGCCCATAAATTTTTCTTCCAGGTCTGGAATTGTGTGGCCATCCTCTTAAGAGTCCATTCCTTGACTTTCTTCTTCTGGCCTTCCGTCATGTCTTCCGGTAGGCTAAAGTGTGTCAGTAGACTGTCCCAAAGAAAAAGCTTTAGAGTATCATTGACATAACTAGCTTCAGCCCCCGCGTTCTTCGGCTTATGCCACTCTACAATGCTGATCGGTACATGGTCCCTAACAAGAACTCCAGCCTGGCTTATGAATTTACGGCAGTGCTCTTTGGGCTCCACCGGTTGACCACTAGCCTTAAATGCGGTGAGGGCTAACCTACCCTCGCCCTTTAGACGTTGCGTCGGGCCTCGTTGCTTTTTAACAGATTTGCTCGATGATCCAGAAGGCTAAAAGAAAAATGATTCGTTAATAAGTGTAATACAAATAAATCAATGCATCAAGTGATGAACATATAGCCTTGATATACACCTCGCCGGAGTTTATTAAGGACACTTCGTTGTCTCTTCTTTCTTCAGACTCAAGTCCCTCACCGACATCGTTCAAAAATTGTGAGCCGAAATCATCGTCATCTCCATTGGGTTCTCCATTGGGTTCCGGTCCACGGGCACTCTCAAATATCATTTTCTGCACCATTTCTTCTCGCTCCTCATCTCGGATGAAGGTGTCGTCCTCCATAGCTCAATGTCACTGCAAAATTTAGTGCAATTATTTGATTCATCATGTCATTCGGATATATATTTCTAGTTGACAAATAGTATGATTATTCCATCCATAACAAGTTACATCTAATTTATTATTCGGATATATATTCCTAGTTTTCATCAACCACGTTTCAAACATCGCATCGGTTTGAAAATAAGTTGACAAATGTTCCCAGTTTTCATAGCAATTATATTTATCATTTGTCTTCATTTTCAAATTATTTTCAGTTCATTTGAGACATCCTTTTCACGATCCATAGCAAGTTACATCACCAAAATAGTATGATTATTCCAGTGATGTGTTGAAAAGTGTGTGGATAAGTTGACAAATAGTATGATTATTCCATCCATAACAAGTTACATCTAATTTGTCAGTTTTCATAGCAATTATATTTATCATTTGTCTTCATTTTCAAATTATTTTCAGTTCATTTATGAGGAAAATCGAAATATTTTCATTTTTCCGATGAGCTAATCTTCTATAAGAGTTGTGAGGGAACTTGGGCCTGGCACGCTCAAGCTCAGAAAGAGAAGGGAAAAATAGCAGAGTAAGCTACAGAAATTTTATTCACAGAAAAAAGCTACATAAATTTATATGGAATTAATATGAGGAAAAGATACATCTTCTACATAAAAGCTCAATTATTTCTCCTCATATGATGAGATAAATGGATAGTGCAAATATCTTATCATTTCTCCTCATATGATAAGATATTTGTTCATACTATAATGACCAGCAACCATTTGTTATGGCAAGCAAAAAAAAATGAAGTTTGAGATGTGGGAAATATGTTTAAAAAATAACAGATTTTGGTGAAGACATAGTTCAAAAATGGTGATTTACATGCTATTTGTTGATGAAACTATAAAGATATATTCATTTGTGTTAATGTACGACGAAACCAAAACAGCCATAAAACAGAGTTGACAGGTTATAAAGGAGGCTAGAAGTCACGATATTAGGAACACTATATTATATAAAGTAAGCGCAACCAATCTGCCTCTTCAATAGCCAATAAATAATAGCACTGTAAGCAAACTTTCAAACTGTATCTTAGTAAACAATCATTTGTCTGGTAAAACAAAAATGGTAGAATACATAAATTGCTCTAGATCTAAGGATACATGTTTCATCAATATATATAAGCTATTCACACATCAGACCAATGTGCCTTCACATTTTAAATCCAAGGCCACTGAATTATGTTCACTACCAACACAGGCTTAGATTTCTATAAGAAGCATCAACCATTCTCCTCATGTATATATGAGAGGAATTCGAATATTACATTGGAACCTTGCTGGGCATATAAGCAAGTTGAAAGCCTACAGATTGTAAATCACCATTTCGAATATTACATTGAACCTTGCTGGGCATATAAGCAAGAAGCAAGTTTTGGTATGATGGCGATGTGGAGGTAGTCGGCATAAGCTCCAGCATTTTCTCCATAATAACAATTTGCAATAGAAATAAAATCCATGATGTAACAATTACAACAAAAATGAAGTCAAATTCTCTCACCGCCTACACCATCTTATGATTAAAGCCTAATGGATATATGAATATGAAAACTTGGTGGCTGTATAGTGTGAATCAAAGAAATGTCTAACCAGTAGATTAAATTGCAGATTGGCAATTACAATACAATTTATCACTGTGTATATTTGTAGCAGACCCTGCAAAATTAGAGAAAAGTACAAACTCAATGTCTTTCTATATGTCTTTCTACCAGATTTAACAAAAAAAATACTTTCATTATCAATAGTAGCAGCAAATACTATATGCCTTCAAATGAGAACTGACAATTTATCACCGATACAAAAATACTATATGCCTTCAAATGAAAGAGATATGACACATATGTTGGAATTATGCCCTAGAGGCAATAATACAGATGTTATTATTATAATTCTTGTTCATGATAATGTTTATATTCCATGCTAGAATTGTATTAAGCGGAAACTTTAATACTTGTGTGGTTTATGAACAACACCGTGTCCCTAGTACGCCTCTATGGACTAGCTCATTGATTAATGATGGTTAAGATTTCCTAACCATAGACATGAGTTGTCAATTAATAATGAGATCATGTCATTAGGAGAATGATGTGATGGACAGACCCAAATAAAGCAAAGCAATTAGATCGTGTCATCGTGTTCATCTTTGCGAAGCTTTTTCTTATGTCAAGTATTGTATTCCTTAGACCATGAGATAATACAATTCCCTGGTATCGGAAGAAAGCTTTGAGGTCATCAAACATCATCCTATGTGAGGGTGATCATAAAGGTGTCTCTCAGGTGATTGGAAAGTACTTGTTGGGTTGTATGTATCGAGATGGAATTTGTCCCTCCTGAGTCGGAGAGATATACTTCGGGCCCACTCGGTAATCGATATCAACACCGCTTGCAAGCACGTGGTTAAGGAGTTAATCACAAAGTGATATCGGATTACGGAACGAGTAAAGTACTTGCTGTGAACGAGATTGAACTAGGTATGCCGATACCGACGATCGAATCTCGGGCGAGTAAAATATCGCGAGACGAAGGGAATACAAATACGGGATTGATTGAATCCTGACATCGTGGTTCATCCGATATGATCATCGCTGAGTGCGTGGGAGTCAATATGGATTTCCAGATCCCGCTATTGATTATTGATGGAGATCATGTCTGCGCATTCTCGAACCCGTAGGGTCACACACTTAAGGCAAATCAACGCTAGGGTAGTTCCGGGATATATGAGAAAATGTTTCGGAAAGTTACGGAATTGTTCCGGGTGAAAAATATTGGTATTTATTGATTATATGAATTAATAAATATTGGTACTATTTATTTAGTAGAAATAAATAGAAAGAAAAGAAAGAAAGAAAAAAAAAGGGAGAAGGAGCAGCGCAGCGGCCAGGAGCCTCCCTGGCTCGCTCGCTATGAGCGAGGCGGCCAGGCGAGAGCTGCCTCGGCTCGCTCGCTGTGGGGCTGGGCCACCTGGGCCGGTTGAGGCTTTGGCTCTTGGGCCGGCCGAACGAGTCCAAGCGCCATCGATCGATAGATCGTATCGATCTGAACACGGTCTGCTCCATCGTGTACTTCACGGAATAGGAGAACGTGATCGATTGGATAACTAGTAAAATTGTTTTGCAAGTTTCGGCCGCCTATAAAAAGGCACAGGGCGCTGCCGGTTCAGAGATCAAGTTCTCTGCAAAGCCGCTGCCCGCTTTCTGAAGCCTCCTTTCTCCGTTCTTTCTCCACCACGCAAACAGGCGAAGCCCTGTCGGCGAAAACTCTCCACCATAGACACCACGCCGTCGTGCTGTCGATCCCATTTACTACTCCACCATATCTCGCTGGACCGGGAAGGCGGAGTCGTTGGCGCGCTGTACGTGTGCATCTCTCGGAGGCGTCGCCACTTGCGGCGTTGGATCGGATCGGATCGCGAGGAGGAGACGGCGAGTACGACTACGTCAACCACGTTCTGTTGAACGTTTCCGCTGTGCGATATCTTCAAGGGTATGAAGATCTCATCTACCTCTCTCGTTGATTACATCTCCTAGATTAGATCTTGGCTTTCTTGTTCGCTCCGTAGGAAATTTTTGATTTACTATGCTGCGAATCCCTTCAGTGGTATCAGAGCTAGATCTATGCGTAGATGTGTTTCACGAGTAGAACGCAACATGCTTGTTGCGGGCGTTGATGTTTTCTGTTGCAAACCTCTTGTTATGTATTTCTTATGGCGCGGTATAGTGAGATCGAAGCGGTCCAGGCCAACTTTACGCGACCGCGTTCGCGAGACCGGCTCCGCACTTGACGTGTGGCTTGTTCCACACATGCGGCTGGTGGATGCCAGTTTCTCTCACTATAGTAGTCATGGGACTTACATCGGATGTTAGCAACCATAATATCACCGTTGTGGCTTTCCGTAGGTAAGAATCGTTCTTAGCCTGTTACTCCCATAAGCCACGTAAAACATGCAACAACAAAGTAGAGGCGTCTAACTTGTTTTTGCAGGGAGTGTTTTGTGATATGGTATGGCCCAAGACATGATGTGTATGAATTGAGTTGTATGCAATGATCATGTTTTGTAATCTTTCACGACTTGCATGTCGATGAGTTCACAACCGGCTGGAGCCATATGGTTGTCTTTATAATTGTGTATGACCTGCGTGTCAACTTCTTATACGCCATGTAATAGCTTTACTTTATCGCTAAGTAGTTAGCAATAGTTGTAGTTGCTATTCGTGGTGGAGGCAATCATGGTGGAGTGATGGAGATCATGCCGGCGCGCACAAGATGGAGATCATGGCGCGGAGATTGGCTATACCATGTCACATAAAATTATATGCATGTGATGTTTATCATTTTATGTATCTTATTATGCTTAGATCGCGACGGTAGCATTATAAGATGATTCCTCACTTAAAGATCAAGATAAAATTGTGTTCTCCCCTCGTATGCGCCGTTGCGAAAGTTCGTCGTTTTCAAGCACCTCGTGATGATCGGGTGCTATAAACTCTACGTTCACATACAACGGGTGCAAGCCAGTTTTGCACACGCGAAAATACTTGGGTTTGACTTGACGAACCTAGCATGTACAGACATGGCCTCGGAACACACGAACCGAAAGGTTAAACATGAGTCATATGAATGATATGATCGACACTGAGTTGTCCACCATTGAAACCACATCTCTTCTCGTGAAGATCGGATTAGGTGTGGTGAATTTGGATCGTGTTCACTAAACAACTTGAGGGATGTTGATTTTAGTGGGAGTTCATCTAGTAATTTGATTAAGTTGAACTAGTTATCATGAACATAGTCTAAAATTGTACTTGCAATGTTGTAGATCAAATGGCTAAGTCCAACTTCAACTTCAACGTGTTTGCTGAGAAAGAAAAGCTTAAAAACAATGGGTCTAACTTCACCAACTGGTTCCGCAATCTGAGAATCATCCTCGCTGGTGGACAAAAAGCCTATGTACTTGACAAAGCGCTAGGTGACACCCCTGCTGCAACAGCAAAAACTGAAGAACTTGCTGACTTCAATGCTCGCAGAGATGATTGTGATGCGATTATGAGTACCATGTTGTTTTCTATGGAACCGGAACTTCAAAATCGTTTTGAGAAGTACCGCGGGCCTTATGAGATACTTGAGGAACTGAAAACCATGTTTCAGACTCAAGCCTGTTCTGAGAGATATGAGATCTCTGAGAAGTTCTTTAACTGCAAGATGGAGGAAGGGAGTTCCGTTAGTGAGCACGCCATTAAGATGTCGGGCTACACTCAACGCCTTGAGCAACTGGACTGCAAGATTCCAGAAGAGCTCAAGATTGACAGAGTTCTGCAATCACTCCCTCCGAGCTACAAAGGCTTTGTAGTTACTCACAATCAAATTGGTTCCACTGATACGATCACTGAGCTCTTCGCTAAGCTGAAAGCTGCAGAGGTGGATATCAAGAAAGATAATCATGTGTTGATGGTCAACAAGACCACTAGCTTTAAGAAAGCTAAGGGAGCAAAGGGATCTTTCAAGAAAGGCAGCGGCAAGCGCGTTGCCCCTGTTGAGAAGAAGCTCAAGTCTGGACCTAAGCCGGACACTGAGTGCTTCTATTGCAAGGTCAAGGGTCACTGGAAGCGCAACTGTCCGAAGTACTTAGCGGACAAGAAGGCTGGCACCATCAAAGGTATATTTGATATACATGTTATTGATGTCTACCTTACTAGCGCTCGTTGTAGTGCCTGGGTATATGATACTGGTTCAGTTGCTAATATTTGTAACTCGAAACAGGAGCTACGGAATAGACGGCGGCTAGCAAGGGATGAGGTGACGATGCGCGTTGGCAATGGATCAAAAGTTGATGTGATGGCCGTCGGCACACTCTCCTTAGTTTTACCTTCGGGATTAGTTTTAAACCTTAATAAGTGTTATTATGTGCCTGCGTTGAGCATGAACATTATATCTGGATCGTGTTTATTGCAAGACGGTTATTCATTTAAATCTGAGAATAATGGTTGTTCTATTTATATGAATAACATCTTTTATGGTCATGCACCTGTTGTGAATGGTTTATTTCTTCTGAATCTCGAAAGCCATGAAACACACATCCATAACATTGAGGCTAAAAGATGCAAAGTAGATAGTGATAATCCAACTTATTTGTGGCACTGCCGTCTAGGTCATATTGGTGTAAAACGCATGAAGAAACTCCATTCTGATGGACTTTTGGAGTCTCTTGATTTTGAATCGTTTGACACATGCGAGCCGTGCCTCATGGGCAAGATGACCAAAACCCCGTTCTCCGGTATAATGGAGCGAGCAACGGACTTGTTGGAAATCATACATACCGATGTGTGCGGACCAATGATTATTTCGACGCGCGGTGGATATCGCTATTTTCTCACTTTTACTGATGACTTAAGTAGATATGGGTATATCTATTTAATGAAACATAAATCTGAAACATTTGAAAAGTTCAAAGAATTTCAGAACGAAGTCGAAAACCATCGTAACAGGAAAATTAAATTTCTGCGATCCGATCGTGGAGGTGAATATTTGAGTTATGATTTTCTCACGCATCTTAAAGCAAGCGGAATCGTTTCGCAACTCACGCCACCCGGAACACCACAGCGCAATGGTGTGTCTGAACGCCGGAATCGAACTCTATTAGATATGGTGCGATCGATGATGTCTCTTACAGATTTGCCGTTATCATTTTGGGGTTATGCATTAGAAACCGCTGCATTCACTTTGAATAGGGCACCATCTAAATCCGTTGAGACGACACCGTATGAACTATGGTTTGGTGCTAAACCTAAGCTGTCGTTTCTTAAAGTTTGGGGATGCGAAGCTTACGTCAAGAAGTTGATGCCGGACAAGCTCGAACCCAAAGCGGAGAAATGCATCTTCATAGGATACCCTAAGGAAACGATTGGGTATACCTTCTACCACAGATCCGAAGGCAAAGTGTTTGTTGCAAAGAACGGATCCTTTCTTGAGAAGGAGTTTCTCTCGAAAGAAGTGAGTGGGAGGAAGGTAGAGCTAGACGAGGTTATTGAACCTTCTCTCGAGTTGGAGAGTAGCGCAGCACCCAGACTCTAAGAAATGGCTGGAGGCCATGAAATCCGAATTGGGATCCATGAGCGAAAACCAAGTGTGGACTTTGGTGGACCCTCCGAGCGACCGTAAGGCCGTTGAGTGCAAATGGATTTTCAAGAAGAAAACGGACGCGGATGGTAATGTTACTGTCTATAAAGCTCGGCTTGTCGCAAAAGGTTTTCGGCAAGTTCAAGGTGTTGACTACGATGAGACTTTCTCTCCCGTAGCGATGTTTAAGTCCATTCGGATTTTATTAGCAATTGCTGCGTTTCATGATTATGAAATATGGCAGATGGATGTCAAGACTGCGTTCCTCAATGGCAACATTGATGAAGAGTTGTATATGATGCAGCCCGAAGGTTTTGTCGATCCTAAGGATGCTAATAAGGTGTGCAAACTTCAGCGTTCCATTTATGGACTGAAGCAAGCATCTCGGAGTTGGAACCTTCGTTTTGATCAAGTGATCAAGGTTTTTGGATTTGTTCCAAATTGCTACGAAGCTTGTATCTACAAGAAAGTGAGTGGGAGCTCGGTGACATTTTTAGTACTATATGTGGATGACATATTGATTATTGGAAATGACATCGGTATGCTTAACGATGTGAAGAGTTATTTGAATAAATGTTTTTCAATGAAAGATCTAGGAGAAGCTGCTTATATATTAGGCATCAAAATCTATAGAGATAGAGAAAGACGCCTAATAGCTTTAAGCCAAAGTACATACCTGGACAAAGTTCTGAAGAGGTTCAGAATGGATAAAGCAAAGAAAGGTTCATTGCCCATGTTGTCAGGTAAGATATTGAGCAAGGCTCAGTGTCCAGCTACGGTAAAAGATAGAGATACTATGAGCAAAGTGCCATATGCCTCGGCCATAGGTTCTATCATGTATGCCATGCTGTGTACTAGACCGGATGTGTCCAATGCTCTTAATTTGACGAGCAGATATCAAAGTGATCCAGGAGTGGAACACTGGACAGCCGTAAAGAACATCCTACAGTATTTAAATAGGACTAAAGAAATGTTCTTGGTCTATGGAGGTGATGAGGAGCTCGTCGTAAAAGGTTACGTCGACGCTAGCTTTGACACCGACCCGGATGATTCTAAATCTCAGACAGGATACGTTTATATTTTGAATGGTGGAGCTGTGAGCTGGAGAAGCTGCAAGCAAAGCGTGATCGCGGGATCTACAACAGAAGCGGAATACATGGCTGCTTCGGAAGCATCAAGTGAAGGAGTTTGGATCAGAAACTTCATCACTGAGCTTGGTGTGGTTCCAAATGCCTTGGACCCACTGGAGATATTGTGCGACAACACTGGCGCCATAGCACTGGCTAAGGAACCAAGATATCATCCAAAAACCAAGCACATCAACCGCCGTTTCCATATAATTCGAGATTATATATCAGATGGAGATCTGAAGATTAGCAAAGTACATACGGATCTGAATGTCGCAGATCCGTTGACTAAACCTCTTCCACGAGCAAAACATGATCAGCACCTTAATGCCATGGGTGTTAGATTGTTGCCAGATGTAAACTAGATTATTGACTCTAGTGCAAGTGGGAGACTGTTGGAATTATGCCCTAGAGGCAATAATACAGATGTTATTATTATAATTCTTGTTCATGATAATGTTTATATTCCATGCTAGAATTGTATTAAGCGGAAACTTTAATACTTGTGTGGTTTATGAACAACACTGTGTCCCTAGTACGCCTCTATGGACTAGCTCATTGATTAATGATGGTTAAGATTTCCTAACCATAGACATGAGTTGTCAATTAATAATGAGATCATGTCATTAGGAGAATGATGTGATGGACAGACCCAAATAAAGCAAAGCAATTAGATCGTGTCATCGTGTTCATCTTTGCGAAGCTTTTTCTTATGTCAAGTATTGTATTCCTTAGACCATGAGATAATACAATTCCCTGGTATCGGAAGAAAGCTTTGAGGTCATCAAACATCATCCTATGTGAGGGTGATCATAAAGGTGTCTCTCAGGTGATTGGAAAGTACTTGTTGGGTTGTATGTATCGAGATGGAATTTGTCCCTCCCGAGTCGGAGAGATATACTTCGGGCCCACTCGGTAATCGATATCAACACCGCTTGCAAGCACGTGGTTAAGGAGTTAATCACAAAGTGATATCGGATTACGGAACGAGTAAAGTACTTGCTGTGAACGAGATTGAACTAGGTATGCCGATACCGACGATCGAATCTCGGGCGAGTAAAATATCGCGAGACGAAGGGAATACAAATACGGGATTGATTGAATCATGACATCGTGGTTCATCCGATATGATCATCGCTGAGTGCGTGGGAGTCAATATGGATTTCCAGATCCCGCTATTGATTATTGATGGAGATCATGTCTGCGCATTCTCGAACCCGTAGGGTCACACACTTAAGGCAAATCAACGCTAGGGTAGTTCCGGGATATATGAGAAAATGTTTCGGAAAGTTACGGAATTGTTCCGGGTGAAAAATATTGGTATTTATTGATTATATGAATTAATAAATATTGGTACTATTTATTTAGTAGAAATAAATAGAAAGAAAAGAAAGAAAGAAAAAAAAAGGGAGAAGGAGCAGCGCAGCGGCCAGGAGCCTCCCTGGCTCGCTCGCTATGAGCGAGGCGGCCAGGCGAGAGCTGCCTCGGCTCGCTCGCTGTGGGGCTGCGGGGCTGGGCCACCTGGGCCGGTTGAGGCTTTGGCTCTTGGGCCGGCCGAACGAGTCCCAGCGCCATCGATCGATAGATCGTATCGATCTGAACACGGTCTGCTCCATCGTGTACTTCACGGAATAGGAGAACGTGATCGATTGGATAACTAGTAAAATTGTTTTGCAAGTTTCGGCCGCCTATAAAAAGGCACAGGGCGCTGCCGGTTCAGAGATCAAGTTCTCTGCAAAGCCGCTGCCCGCTTTCTGAAGCCTCCTTTCTCCGTTCTTTCTCCACCACGCAAACAGGCGAAGCCCTGTCGGCGAAAACTCTCCACCATAGACACCACGCCGTCGTGCTGTCGATCCCATTTACTACTCCACCATATCTCGCTGGACCGGGAAGGCGGAGTTGTTGGCGCGCTGTACGTGTGCATCTCTCGGAGGCGTCGCCACTTGCGGCGTTGGATCGGATCGGATCGCGAGGAGGAGACGGCGAGTACGACTACGTCAACCACGTTCCGTTGAACGTTTCCGCTGTGCGATATCTTCAAGGGTATGAAGATCTCATCTACCTCTCTCGTTGATTACATCTCCTAGATTAGATCTTGGCTTTCTTGTTCGCTCCGTAGGAAATTTTTGATTTACTATGCTGCGAATCCCTTCAACATATTCATATAATACTGTAAATTTGGATATAATACTGTAAAGAGATATGACACATATTCATATAATCTCATTATTCACAAATTGTTCACACAGATTGTTCACAAATCTCATTATGCAATAAAATAGACATCACAATTGCTAGAAATCTCATTATGCAACAAATCTAAACAAAATAATTTTTAAACAAAATAGACTTCACAAATCTCCTTATGCAACAAATCTAAACAAAATAATTTCTCAATCTAGGTTTTCGTTCTTGATTTTCTGACACAGCTGCTCTCGTCGTCGGAGGCCGAGGCGCTGCTCTGCTGGTCTGGCGGCGATGGTGCTCTCGTCGTCGGAGGTAGGGGAAGCGATGGCCAGGGCGGCGATAGGCGATGGCCGGGGCGGCGCTAGGCGATGGCCGGGGCGGCGCTAGGCGATGGCCGGGGCGGCGCGCTTGCAGGTGAAGAAGGAGGACGCCAGGGAGAAAAAGAAGGGAAAGAAGGAGGCGCACCTCGTTCCGGGCGACGGCGACAGCGACGGCGCGGGGCTCCGGGGCGACGGCGACGGCGCGGGGCTTCGGGCGACGGCAACGGCGCGGGAGTTTGCTGATATGAGTGCGGCTTTTGCTGTGTCCGTCGGTGGGGGGAAGAAGGAAACGACCTAATGCACCTTTCGTACCGGTTGTTGTGACGAACCGGTACTAAAGGTGACCTTTAGTACCGGTTCGTAACAACAACCGGTACCAAAGGTATTTTCGGAATTCTTCCGCGCTTTTGATTTTTCTTTTAACCTTTCGTACCGGTTGTTTCCACCAACCGGTACCAAAGGTTTTTTTCTTTTTCTTTTGATTTTTCTTTTGCAGTTTCTTTTGATTTTCATTTGATTTTCTGGTGCAGTTTTTTTTGATTTTCTTTTTTGATTTTCATTTGATTTTCTTTTGCAGTTTCTTTTGATTTTCATTTGCAGTTTCTTTTGATTTTTCTTTTTTTCTTTTTCTTTTGATTTTCATTTGATTTTTCTTTTGCAGTTTCTTTTGATTTTCATTTGATTTTCTTTAGCAGTTTCTTTTGATTTTCTTTTTTATTTTTCTTTTGATTTTCATTTGATTTTCATTTGATTTTCTTTTGCAGTTTCTTTTGATTTTCATTTGATTTTCATTTGCAGTTTCTTTTGATTTTTCTTTTTTTTACTTTTTTTTTTATTTTCATTTGATTTTCTTTTGCAGTTTCATTTGATTTTCTTTTGATTTTTCTTTTTTTCTTTTTCATTTGATTTTCTTTTGCAGTTTCTTTTGATTTTTATTTGATTTTCTTTTGCAGTTTCTTTTGATTTTCTTTTTTCTTTTTCTTTTGATTTTCATTTGATTTTATTTCAACGATTGAACAGGAAAAGAAGTACATATCTCAACTGAAAATTAAGATACATGGCCAGATTAAGTCACAATCGGCCGAGCTTGTTTTCGAATGTTGGAGTGATTCAGTCATAGTCGTGCCTAGCCCTATAAACGTCGCCACTGTAGTCGTCGTAGTCGCCGGTGTCATCGTCGCTGGCATCGGGGTCGCGGTAGTCGAACCTCGACTGGTGAGCACGCGTGGGCTAAGACTGAGGGTAGCGCAGGCGGGGGCCACGGTAGGCCATGACGCTCTGGAGAGTCCGGCCGCGCCACCATAGCCGACGGCCGGCCTCGTTGAAGTTCGAACGAGGCGAGCTGTCCTCCTCGTGCCTGGCAAGCGCACTCTCACGCCAATTGATGAAGAAGGCGTCCCAAGTCGGGCTATAGTCGGGATGCCACTGAGGATTCCTCCGCTGCTCTGGCGTGAGCTCGAAGTAGTAGTGGTTCGTGATGGCCATCTGGCGTGCCACACCTACAGGGACAGGAGGGACCGGTACGCCTCCGACGCTCAGCATCCAGCCGGGGGGGACGCGGTAGCCCGGCGGGCAGGGGTAGTTTGAGGCGCAAAGCGCCTCTGCCTCCCGGGGGGTTAGAGATACGATGGAAGCCATGGAAGAGAGTGATGAGGTTTGCAGATATGAGTCTAGATGAGATATGTGAATGGAGGCCAAGCCTACATATATATAGTGAAAAATGACGGGAAGACGGAGGCGGGAAGCGGTGGAAAGCGCGGGAAGAAAATAGGCGGGAACGCAGTGGCGGGGGGAACCATCTAACCTTTAGTCCCGGCTGGTGGGTACAACCGGGACTAAAGGTGGTTTTTGTGTCATCTAACAAAACTGTCGGTGGGATAAGGACGTGTGGGTAACCTTTAGTCCCGGTTGGTGGGTGCAACCGAGACTAAAGATGTCGGCAGGATAAGGACGCGTGGGTGGATGCACTGCTCGATGAGATAAGGACGCGTGGGTGGATGCACGATGCCCCTGTCGGAGGAGCAAGACAAAGTAGAAGCGGTGGAAAGCGCGGGAAGAAAATAGGCGGGAACGCAGTGGCGCGGGGAACCATCTAACCTTTAGTCCCGGCTGGTGGGTACAACCGGGACTAAAGGTGGTTTTTGTGTCATCTAACAAAACTGTCGGTGGGATAAGGACGTGTGGGTAACCTTTAGTCCCGGTTGGTGGGTGCAACCGAGACTAAAGATGTCGGCAGGATAAGGACGCGTGGGTGGATGCACTGCTCGATGAGATAAGGACGCGTAGGTGGACGCACGATGCCCCTGTCGGAGGAACAAGACAAAGTAGAAGCGGTGCCGTGCCTATAAAAGGAGCATCGATACGCCATGGCAAGCAGCTCAACAAGCCAACCTAGAAGGTAGGGAGAGTTTCATTCCCATGGATGGAGGACAGGGTTGGGAAATCTCCCGCGGCGGAAATCTCACGCCCTATGGCATCTTCGGAAGCTCCGCCTCGGAAAAATTTCCCTCATACAATAACATCATTACACAAAAATAAATGGGAAAGTGATTTCCATATTGAGATACACAAGTTATGATCCCTATCTAGTCTTCTGAGTTTTCTTCTTGTGTTTCCCTTTCTTCTGATTGCGACGCAGCCATGGACAATCTTCATTATTTAAAATGATGCTTGGGTCAGTTTTCACCTTGAAGGGTGGAATATCATCAAACTTATTATAATCTTCTGACATGTCTGTCTTGTCCTCTACTCCCACGATGTTTCTTTTTCCTGAAAGAACTATGTGGCGCTTTGGCTCATCGTATGATGTGTCCTCTTGCCTTTCTTTTCTTTTTTTTCGGTTTGGTAGACATGTCCTTCACATAAAAAACCTGAGCCACTTCACTGGCTAGGACGAATGGTTCGGTGTCGTACCCTAGATTCTTGAGATCCACTGTAGTCATTCCGTACTGCGGGTCTACCTGTACCCCATTTTTCAGGTTGAACCATTTGCACCGGAACAAAGGGACCTTGAAATTAGGTCCATAGTCAAGTTCCCATATCTCCTCTATGTACCCATAATATGTGACCTTCTTCCCATTGTCCTCTGCTGCATCAAAGCGGACACCGCTGTTTTGGTTGGTGCTCTTTTTATCTTGGGCGAATGTGTAAAATGTATTCCCATTTATCTCGTACCCTTGAAATGTCGATATAGTCGAAGATGGTTGCTTGGCCAACAAGTATAGCTGTTCTTCATCAGTGACATTCATGAGCCGTGTTTGCAACCAACCGCCGAAAGTCTTCATGTGTTCTCCATCAATCCAATCTTCACGTTGCTCCGGGTATTCAGAGCGTAAAATATTCTTGTGTTCCACTTTGTACGGAGCCACCAAGCTGGAATTATGTAGAATTGTGTAGTGTGCTTGAGTGAAAGAATGTCCGTCCATACACATTGTTGCTTTCTTTCCTAGCGTGCCTTTTCCACGCAGTCTCCCCTCATAGCGCGATTCAGGAACACCGATCGGCTTAAGGTCTGGAATAAAGTCAACACAAAACTCAATGACCTCCTCTGTTCCATAGCCCTTGGAGATGCTTCCTTCTGGCCTAGCACGGTTATGAACGTATTTCTTTAAGACTCCCATGAATCTCTCAAAGGGGAACATGTTGTGTAGAAATACAGGACCGAGAACACTAATCTCTTCGACCAGGTGAACGAGGAGATGCGTCATAATATTGAAGAAGGATGGTGGGAACACCAACTCGAAGCTGACTAGACATTGCACCACATCCTTCTGTAAATTTTGTAGAGTTAGTGGATTGATCACCTTCTGAGAAATTGCATTGAGGAACGCACATAGCTTCACAATGGGTACTCGAACATTTTCTGATAGAAGCCCCTTCAATGCAACCGGAAGTAATTGTGTCATAATCACGTGGCAGTCATGAGACTTTAGGTTTTGAAACTTTTTCTCTGACATGTTTATTATTCCCTTTATATTCGATGAGAAGCCAGACGGGACCTTGATGCTACTCAGGACTTCAAAAAAGATCTCCTTCTCTTCTTTGGTAAGAGCGTAGCTGGCAGTACCTTGATACTTCTCTGGATTCAGGTTGTTTCCTTCGTGGATACATTGCTGGTCGTGCCGTGCATCCGGTGTATCTTTTGTCTTCCCATACACGCCCAAGAAGTTTAGCAGGTTCACGCAAAGATTTTTCGTCACGTGCATCACGTCGATTGCAGAGTGAACCTCTAGGATTTTCCAGTAGGGTAGCTCCCAAAATATAGACATCTTCTTCCACATGGGTACATGTCCGTCAACATCATGCGGAACAGATTGTCCGCCAGGACCCTTTCCAAAGATCACTTTTAAATCCTTGACCATATCATATATAACATCCCGAGTAGGGCGGGTAGGATTCATTTGGTCTTCTGCCTCACCTCTGAAATGCTTTCCTCTCTTTCTTACTTGATGTTGTTTTGGAAGAAATCGACGATGCCCCATGTACACATTCTTGTTTCTCAAATATATACTGTCAGTCTCACCTAAACAGTGTGTGCATGCATTGTATCCCTTGTTTGACTGTCCTGAAATGTTACTAAGAGCAGGCCAATCATTGATGGTTACAAACAACAACGCTCGTAGGTTAAATTCCTTTTGTTCATGCTCATCCCAAATAGGTACACCTTCTTCACGCCACAACTGTAAAAGTTCTTCAACCAATGGCCTCAGGTACACATCAATGTCGTTGCCGGGTTGCCTCGGGCCTTGGATGAGCACTGGCATCATAATAAACTTCCGCTTCATGCACAACCAAGGAGGAAGGTTATAGATACATAGAGTCACTGGCCAGGTGCTATGACTGGAGCTCTGCTCCCCGAAAGGATTAAAGCCATCTGTACTTAGACCAAATCTTAAGTTCCTTGCGTCATCTGAAAATGACTTGTACTTTCTATCGATTTTTCTCCACTGCGATCCGTCAGCGGGGTGTCTCAGCATCACATCTTTCTTACGGTCCTCTTTGTGCCATCGCAACAACTTGGCATGCTCTTTGTTTTGGAACAAACGTTTCATCCGTGGTATTATAGGAGCATACCACATCACCTTCGCAGGAACCTTCTTCCTGTGGGTGGACTCGCCCTCAACATCGCCAGGGTCATCTCGCCTGATCTTATACCTCAATGCACCACATACCGGGCATGCATTCAAATTCTCGTACTCCCCGCGGTAGAGGATGCAGTCATTGATGCATGCATGTATCTTCTGCACCTCTAATCCTAGAGGGCAGACAACCTTCTTTGCTTCGTACGTACTAGAGGGCAATACGTTCTCCCCTGGAAGCATCTTCTTTATTATTTTCAGCAACTTTTCAAATCCCTTGTCAGAAGTACCATTCTCTGCCTTCCATTGCAGTAATTCCAGTGTGGTACCCAGTTTTTTCTGGCCATCTTCGCAATTTGGGTACAACAGTTTGTTATGATCCTCTAACATTTTCTCCAACTTCAACCTCTCCTTTTCACTTCCGCAGTTTATCTTCGCATCAAGAATGGCCCGACCCAAATCGTCATCGGGGTCATCAAAAATAGGCTCATCAAAAATGGGCTCTTCTTCAGCTTCGTCTTCCCCCATACTACTATCACCGTCTTCAGTGAATATAGGATAGTTGTCACTATCCTCTTCTTCTTCGTTGCCTTCCATTATAACCCCTCTTTCTCCGTGCTTGGTCCAACAATTATAGCCGGGCATGAAACCATTCTCAAGCAGGTGGAAGTGAAGGGTCTTTGAGGTAGAATAATCCTTCGTATTCCTACAGGAACTACATGGACAATAAATGAAACCATTCGACCGCCTGTTTGCCTCCGCCACGTTGAGAAAATAATGCATGCCAGTAATGAAGTCGGGATGGCATCGGTCACCGTACATCCATTGTCGATTCATCTGCATTATATAAGTATATCAAAAATCATTAATTACACAACATCACATAAAACTAAGTTTTTTTTATTAAAAAAAAGAGGCTCACCGAGGTGGTACAGTGCCGGCTAGGGGAAGACGCTGGCGATCGACGGCGGTGAGGACGGGGACGATACTAAAACCTACAAATCATACTTTAATTTGAGCTCAATTGCATACAAAAAGAATGAAATCCCTAACTTAGGCATTTCATCAAACACCTTGCTAGCACTAGATAAATAATACGAGTTAAACTAGCAAAGAAATGAGCTAAATTAGGAACGCCGGAAGAAAGGATGATATTGCTAACCCTTAGATAGATGGGTGCCATCAATCTTGATAAAATGGTGGATAAAAATGAAGATTTATTGGAGTGTGAGAGGTGCAAAATGTTTGGAAATGTGAGAGAGAAGAAGGGAAAATGGCAAAATGAGATGCAGGGATGATCGGGCGCCTGAAGAAATAGGGCAGGGGCCCTTTAGTACCGGTTCTTCATATGAACCGGTACTAAAGGTTCAGCTCTGGCCCACTAAAACCCTTTCGTACTGGTTCCTAGTATGAACCGGTACAAAAGGCCCTCATCGAACCGGTACTGATCTTGCTCGCCCGGCTGGGCAATTGAACCGGTACTAATGCAGCCTTTAGTACCGGTTCATACGGGAACCGGTACTAAAGGCTTAGACCGATGCCTATATTTCTACTAGTGACCTTATATTGGATAATTTGATATGAGTATCCTTCATTTGTTTTAATTTCTGTCAAACTGCTGATGGACGAGGTACGGTTGAGCAGCCTCGATTCCCTATATTTATTTGGAGTCTGATCAGTAGAGTAGAGGAGCTCATACGGCTGGTTGTTGAAACTTAAAAAATTCCTACACTTTTCCTATCCTCCAATCCAAAGGGCTAATCTTTTTAATTCCTGAGTTTTTGATTCCCATAGGATTTGTGAGGCATGCCACCTTAAATCCTATGTTTTTCCTATTCCTTTACTTTTCCTATCATGTGTTCCAAACAGGGCCTTAAAGAGTTGAGTTTCTGCCAATGCTACTCCCTATTCATCATGGTGGTGAAGGACATGGTGTCGATGGGGGTGAAGGTCAACCGGGAGCAACTCCGGCAATCTCCCCTTCTATCCTCATAGTCTGTAGATCCATATTGTGTATTCTCTATTTCTCTGTCGTTCCGTCGTAAGATCGCCTAAGGGGTCATATACATATAGTCGGTTTTAGATCAAGACAATTCCGTAGAGGGGAAGAAAACTGAAAACGGGCCCAAGTGGGAGTGGGGAAGATGGGCCCTACCACGCCACCAGGGAGTCGGACCGCATAGCCGAAGTCGACGACTGCCTGGTGCAGTGCGCTGGCACCAAGACAAGAGCACTTCCCGACGGGCGACGACTATCACTAGAACCGCTGCAAACCCTCTTGTCCTCGCCGCCACGGCCGACCAGAAGGGGGTGCAAGGAAGTACTAGTCGGTGGAAGAATCTCGAGGAAGCTTGAAGCAGAGGAAGGAGGTGCCTCCACATCCATCCTCCCCGCCGCTGAGGCCGGCAAGGAGAAGGAAGGCAGCATCGAGATCCCCTCGAAGAGCAACTCCTCCTCGCTACCACAACCGGCCAAGAGAGTCAAGGCGGCGAGGCACGCCTGCACCAAGCGCCAGACCACTTATTGGAGGTGTGGTGGCCGACAGCGAGCGCCGAACCTCAAGCCGCAGGAGCTAGAGTGGCTGCCAATGAACCCTAAGCCGTAGATCTGGCCGGCAAGAAGCTGTGGTGCACACCCGGCAAGAAAGCCCAACTACAAAAAAGGAAAGAGGAAATCTAGATTACCGGCGTCGGCCCCTCTCCTCCACCGCACTCGACCAGCATCGCCAGCGAGAACAGCTTCGGATCGGGCCGACGAGCTGTCGGCGCTCTCTTTTTCCTGTAGCGAAGAGAGATAGAGAGGAAAGGGAAAAGTCTAGAACGTAGAGGTCATGCATGCACCTTAGCTTAGCTATCGACCTCTATAACCACCAACAAATTCACGGTCGCCCCACCTCGCTTGGTGCCCTACACATAAGTACGTGTTGCCGCTAGATTGGCTCCAGGCGCGCAGCATCCAGCCCCAGCAATGCAGGACCGGTCGTTTCATCCAAAAGGCCGTGCTAGGCGCGTATCCATGCCGGTTCATTCCATTGGCCGGTACGGGGTCATGTGGCATGCATGCCATGAGCAGAGGGTGCGCGCGCCCACAGGGGGTCCATCCCTCGCTGCCGTACGGACGTATCTGTATCTCGCGCCAAGTCCGGTGGGCGTAGGCCATGCACATGCCGCCGCCTGGCCCCAACGACGGCGGTGGGCCGGCGCCGGTGGTGCTTGTGTGCAGTGATCTGAAGATGCGCCTTCCCTACCTACAGCTTTTAATACGCCCGAACTGCTTTTCCTCTGATTGACGGACGAACATGCGCGAATCATATATGATCGATCGTCGTCGATCGACGGACCTGCGATGATGAAAGTTTCAGCTGCATGCATGCGGCGACACGTACAGCTAGCGACGGAGACGGAGACGGAGACGGAGACTAACTGTTTCGGGAATCTAGCTACAGGCTAGGCTCGCCTAGCTGTGGCCGTCGATGGCGAGCTAATTAATCTGGGTGTGGATTTGGCGTCACCGTTGCCGCAGGGTTTGACCAGCGGCAGAATGGAATGGGAGCCATGGCCGAGGTGGGGACTGGGGAATCGATGTGGAGAGGCTAGGCAGCGCTGGTCTGAAGCCACGCGCACACACGGCCAGCCCTCAACGGTTGGCCTCAACGGGAGAATAGTAGTGTAGTGATATAGGTGCATGACAAAAAGAACAAACAAATTTATAAAATAAACTTCGGCACTAAATTATTTCACACCACTAACTCATTTTTGCCGCGCCTGTCCGCACGGTGCGGCGTCCCTCATAGTAGCTCGGCGATGCTGCCACGCTAGCATTGTGGGGCCCTTCTCTAACGGTGCGGCGCCCAGGGTCACGGCGCGGCACTTTACGACAAAATCGCCCAGCGCCACACCTGACCCGCATGCCTCCCCTTCTTCTATGTTCCCCCTCTCCCTTTGTCTTCGATGGCAGCGGCGGTTGATCTCTCTCTCCCCTTCTCTAATATTCCATCTAAAAGAGAAGTTGCTATCCTCAATCTCAGCCCGAAGGTATTCTCCCTCAATAATCCCCTATATTTTATCCAAATAAGTGCTCTCAAGACCATCTAGTTTGTTAGTTTTGTTGAAACCCTAGTTATTGATAGATTAATTTGTATGGTAAATTCAAATTGAATGTTATTGGTAGATTAACTGTAGATGACTTGTGATGTTGAATGTGTATGGTTCATAATATGTATGGAATATAATTTGCTATTTTGTAGGGATGACTTGTAGAGATGAAATTTGCTAATTAGTATGGATGACTTGTAGAGTTGAAATTTGGTAATTTATATTGAATTAGTTGTCCATATTAGTTGATACATGATATATTGGTTCATAATATGTTATATATTATTGTTATCTTGTTTCACACATGTGCATATATGCTCTCATATTAATTGGAATTTGCTAAATTATATGCAACTATTTGGTCATATTGTTTTATTTGTTTCATGTGTGGCTAAATGCTCACATTTTAGTTGGAATGTCTAGGATGGATGGGATTCTTGAGACTAGCATTGATGTATGTTACCCAGCGTATATGATGAGCGAGAATAAGACGGTAATAAAAATAAACCAACTACACCCTCGATTTCAAAATATAAGATGTTTTAGGTTTGTGAAGCAAATATATGTAGACATCTTTTAGTGTGTATTCGAGTGAACCTACATACTAAAAGATGTATAGATACATTTGCTTCATAAGCTAAAACATCTTATATTTTAAAAGGAGGGAGTAGTTCCTATGATATTGCTATGTTTGAATTGACATGTAACATATAAGCTTGTATGTGTGCAGGTTCTTGGACCCCTGCGACTTAGGTATTATGGGGCTTCCTCAATGACGAAGCCCTGCGATGAGCGGTACACTAAGCACATCGGGAAGCTAGGATTTCTCCCGTTCATCCAGATGGTCAGCCGGTAGACACCGCACATGAACCCTGTTGCGATCATAACCAAATTAACAAGAATCGACCATGCACTTTGGGTGATTTCATATTTCTATGGTTTCCAAGATTTGGACATGCAGCACCAAAATAGAAAATTCCAATGGGTCAAAAACAATAGAAATGTGGGAGAGTACCTCTGTAAACTTGGGGAGGTCGGAATCCATGAAATAAACATTTGAATTTGAGCCCCAAAAAACTAGGATCATTAGATTCACGATAAAGTATTTCATCATATAGTAATCTGGTTTGATAAGTATTGTTGTATTTTTGTGCAAACTTAGTCAAAGTTTGAATTAGCTTAACTCTACAAAAAAAATTGAAAATGCACTCTTCGTAGATGGAGAGTAAGAGGTCGATGATGGTGGTGGCCTTTTGCGTAAATGCGTCTGAACTGAATCAGGTTACTGTGGTAGCTGCCACGCCGGCAGGTGATGTGGCTTTAGCGTTGCCATGCGCCCCGGCCGCCCTTGTTTGCATCTACTTTCGAGCATGCACCGATGCACGTACCTAAGTACGTCCACGCTGCACCATCCCTGTTTTTTTTTTTGGTTGCAGGCAACCGGAAGGGAAAGGTAGCAGGGCACAGCGCGGCATGGAGATGCCTGTGCAGATTTTATCATTTACTTTATATACAATCATCGTCAGAACATCTGTACATGGATCGATCCTTGGTCCATACATACATACATGCTTGTATGTGTACGCTTACCACGTGGATATACTTCTCCGGTCTAATATATGTATCTAAAATTCATATATTTAGACGTGTTTTAGTGTGTAGGTTTTATTTTATTTTATGACAAGTATTTAAAATCACAGGAAGTACAATCGATCATCTTCAGTGTTATTACATCCAGTCCCGCGGTCAAGCATCTACCTCGCTCAAGAAAAATAGAAAACCCTAGCCATCTTCCATCTCCTCCGTCTTTGTCCAACATCGACGAGTCCTCGCCTCCTCTGCATGCTGCTACGGCTGACGGGAGGGGGTTGGAATCTCAGACATGCACTTGCCATTGTAGTTAGGTTTATAGAGTTAGGGTTTGATCAATTGGCAACGTAGATACGATCGCTAGAGGAGTAATATTTTTCTATCCCATCATCTACTTCGCTAGAGACGATGGCGGCCGGCACGAAAGAGGAGTAAGATTTTTCTATCCCATCATCTACTTCGCTAGAGACGATCTCGCCGGTGGTGTTGAGGAGGCCGAGAAATCTTCAAGTCGTAGCTCCCACGGAGTTTTGGATCTCATATTATCTATGTATGTTGTAGATTTGCTGTGAGAAGATTTGGAACGATTTTCAAGTGTTCAACATCAACGATTTTGGCTCAAGGACGCTAGTCATTAGGACCGCGTGTACAAAGACTTCCGAGGTGTCATCCGCAACGACATGGTAGCTCCGGTTGGGGAGTGGCAACAACAGCATCATGATGGCTCGCTTGTTCCGGGCGTGGTAGTGGCCGTTAGGTGATTGAAAATTTATTGTAACTTTTGTTATGTTTGTAGTATTTTTGTACCTATTATCAAATTTTATATTAGATCTGGATTCCTTTTTGCATACAAAAGGCTAAGGGCGCACGGTCATGTACTCCTAGTACTTATATGTACGTTAAAGCGTTAGCCGGACCACGTATATAGAAGCTGGTCTGCCCATCAAATCACTGTCGCTCCATCACCGCCAGATGACGATCGAGTGTCAACGATCCATCCATCCTCACCGACTTCTAATCGGCAAGCTAGTCGATAGATATCAACCGATGAATCAGCAGGCAACGTCGTTAACTCGTTATCGCCTCTTCCGTCTATGTTCCTCAGCGGCGAGACCTCCGAGCCCACCCAATCACTCGGCGATAATTAATCAGCTGGCGCTAACCGGCCGCGGCGGCGACGACCACCCTAGCTAAGTCGTAGAACGACAAGGTCAGTCATCGGCCCATGCCGCCATACAGCGCTGCCGCGTCGCCATCGATCCGGCCGGCGGGAGTGTCGCGGGGATGCGCTAGCCGATTTGTGTGTGTGTGTCCGTGCTCGTTGGGCACTGCAGTCGCCAGCTGCGTGTGATTCTGTGCTATGCCGACGACGGCCGACTGTCCTCAGCGTAGTCTACACCGAGAGCTGTCATTGGTGTAGCCCCTCGGCATAGATGCCCCTCGGCATAGCTCTATTTGATCGTTGGCGTAGCTTTTGCTCTTGGCGTAGTATATGCCGACGGCTTTGCTCTTGACGTAGCCCCGTCGGCATAGTTTATAATTTTTTCAAAAAAGTTCAAAAAAAATTATTATTTTTTTCAAGTTTATTTTGAATCTTTGAATTGTTTGACTTGCTAATCTCTCATTTCAAATATTTTTAACACTAATTACACTTAATCTTTGGTCAAATTTAAGTCTTGGTCAAACTTCCCGGTCGGTCACACATCCTCAGACCACTCCACCTCCGGCACGCTTAACTTCTCTGTTCTATCCGAATAAGTTTTCACGAAGCAAATTATACCTTGTTCATAATACTACCATATCAGTCTTATTAACCCTTATACCACTATGTTACACGTCATTGGTTTTAGATTTCCAAACTATATAATAAATAAATAACAATGAATAATTAATAGATATATTGAATAATTTATATCTTTAAATCTGTAAATTGGAATTCGACAAATTATATGTCTAAATCAATAAGAAAAATGAGAGGAATCCAAATATGACATCCATATGTAATGTTTTTATTTTTTATTTAATTTTTGAATTTCTTATGCTCATTTTTGAATTTCATGTATCATGAGTGATATCTCGAATTAATGAGATTTACATTGAAAAAATCATAAATAATTCAAAAACATCAAAAAAAAGGAAAAACCTTCACACATAGTCTTCTTATGTCAAATACTAACGAGTCCACTTGATAAATAAGTTCTACATAGTTTTCTTATGCCATACCCCCGCTTTACCTCGTTAACCCTCGCTTTACCTCGTTGATAAACGGCGGACATGAACCTTCTTAGCTAGGGGTTGAATTTTACAAAACTCTTTGTGTATCTATAATAAAATAACATGTTGTGTACCTAAAAGAGATTTTTTCAAAAAATCATGAGGAAGCCATAATGACGCTGTAGTTCAAATTTACCCCGCTTCCTGCTGAATTGGCAAGAGTTTGTCTTTTTTATGAAAGGTTACTGCAAAGCTTCACACACACAAAAAATTGGTGATATATACATAAAATGTGTCCTAATATTGTTTAAAATTATGGTGGTCTAGTTTTGTAATGTATTTTCAGTACTTCCTTCACAAAAAAAAACCCAAATTTGACACTTAGAAAATGGAAATTGATTTTTTTATGCATAGAAAATGAAAACTCCCAATATGAACTTTGTTTTCCATCCCAATATGCATACATGTGCATAATATGGGGTCATTTGAACATACTATTCTATGATTCGGGTCATGACCTAGCTCATGTGACTTGAGAGCCATGAAACTTCGTACATGATAGGTCATTTCTGAGAAGGGGTTTCTACAATATTTGCAATAGTCCAAGTTTATTATTTTTACTCATAACTAGGTAACATAAAATGACACAATGCGAAGTCTTTACATTTTTTTTTGAATTGTTTTGAACTTCTTATGCTCGATTCAAAATGCGGTCGAAACGGCGGGCATGAACCTTCTTAGCTAGGAGTTGAATTTTGCAAAACTATTTATGGATCTATGATAAAGCGTTTACTTCTGAACCTAAAAATGATTTTTTGAAAAAAAATCAAGGGAAAACTATGATACAGTTGTAGTTCAAATTTACATCTCTCCCTACTGAATTGGTAAGAGTTTGTCTTTTTGTGAAAGGTTAATGCAAAGCTTCATACACACAAAAAATGGTGATATATACATAAAATGTGTCCTACTATTGTTGAAAATTAGGTTGGTCAAGTTTTGTAAAGTATTTTCATTACTTCCTTCACAAAAAAACCCAATCTTGACACTTAGAAAATGGAAATTAATTGTTTTACACATAGAAAATGAAAACTACCAATATGAACTTTGTTTGCCATCCCAATATGCACACATGTGCACAATATGGGGTCATTTGAACAAACTATTCCATGATTTGGGTCATGACCTAACTCATCTGGCTTGAAAGCCATGAAACTTCGTACATGATAGGTCATATCCGAGAAGGGGTTTCTACAATATTTGCAATAGACCAAGTATATTGTTTTTCCTCATAACTAGATCACATAACATGACACAATGCAAAGGTTTTACTTTTTTTTTTTTTTTGAATTTCTTAGGCTCGATTCAAAATGCGGTCGAAACGGCAGGCATGAACCTGGGTTGAATTTTACAGAACTATTTATGGATCTCTTGTAAAACTTCTACTTGTGAACCTAAAAATGATTTTTTAGAAAAATTATGGGCAAACTATGATGCGGCTCTACTTCAAATTTTCCGGACTTCCAGCTGAATCAAAACCCTAAATCCCTAAACTGAAAATCCTAACTAATTAAATTAATTATTTCTAAATTTTGGAAGGTTTAGATGAATAGATCTTATTTTTCTGCAAATTTTGATATATTATTTTTATTTTTGTAAATTAGAATGATTTAGTTATGATTTTTCAAAAATTAATATGGTAAAATGGAAAATAGCTATGCCGAGGACATTGCCGTGGGCATAGAAAAGGACATCGGCGTAGCTATCTTACACCGACGGCAGTTCTACGCCGACGGTCAACTTCATGGACTGCCTAGCCCGTGGCCTACACCGACGACACCGACATTTGACCGTCGGTGTAGACGCTGACTGTCGGTGTATTGCGCCATTCCCATAGTGCTGACCAATCTATCGACCTTTTCACGAGATGTCGTGGTCCATCAGCCGTAGGGGTTATATGTGCACATTTCGTTTGGATTCGATCCGATGAAATTGAAATCAAGAAAGATTTGATGGCCGGGCGTGATTGACATGTTCGATGTGTCCACCACGACACCACGTATCAGAATGAGACAGTCTCCTTAAGGAATGTTTTGTTTTAAACCAAACTCCCCTAAAAGAACACATAGAATCGGTGTTAAGATATTAAGCAATATCCGAGTGAGTTTAATTACCAAGTAAACAATGTTCTATTTGAAAATTGGCTTAAGGGGATTCCTAAAAATGATCTAGTCTTTACCTTTGATTTTGAGTTGGTGGTAAAGCCACCAGCTCAACATACATCATTTGAATTTCGAAAATACCCCTGACTAACACCCATTTGAGTTCAGCGTTCCGTTCGTCCAACTCGCAGTCCCGTCGTCGATTCGTCATCCCGCAAACTACGCCTGCCTCAAATAACGCGTCATTAATATCCTTCCCTCGGCCAAACCAGTCGAACAGAGCCCTCCTCCCATAGACAAGCCGCCTGCTGGCTCCGCCTACATCCACTGCACTGTCCCTATCCCCCTCCGCGTTGTCTACCGTGGCAACTGCGTCCTCATGAATCTCTTATGTTGTCCTTGACAAAAAGTTTGTTGTCTTCTCTTGTCGTCTGCTATTTTTTTGATCAGATCTGCCAAAACTGGATTAGGGAAAACGGGGCCGAGACCTTCGATCCATACCCATGCTATACAGAGCCGACGGATTTCTCTGGTGAGTACCTCCAAGGCTCCAAACAACAGGACGCCGGGCCATGGCACTCACGCCCCCATTGTGACCCATTATATTTTTTTTGATAAAGAGTGATTTATTACTTAATAGCCATTAAGCTTACACCCGGCCTCTACATAACTAGGATGCACCCGGCCTCCGTAGCTTCCAGTCGTACACAGACCTTCGTATAAGGTCGCGATCATATAGACGCTACATATAACCTGCAAAATAGAAGAATTTTTATCATTAAACACTTTATCATTTCTACATAGCCATAGCAACCAAATAAAGACAATCTCTCCCACCCTAATATGCTTTTAAAACCTATTTTCGATTTTGTTTAGCCAGTTCCCAAATATATGCTGATGCAGTTCTCCTTTTTACCTTCCCGTAGTTTCCAAAGGAGATGTGCTGGCTCGATGGCTTCTTAGGTGATTCCGTTGGTATTTTTTCCAATTAAATTTCCTTGAATAACTAGATCCGGTTCTTAGATTATCCGATCGATATGGCCAGTACTTATGGTTTGTGGCAAGGACGTATAGGGTTACATCTTTTGAATTCGTAATCAGTTGTTTCCTAGTACGCAAGCTGGAGGCAGAAGAGAATTTCGGCAGTAGCCTCGGATACATCAACACTGCACTGATTTTAGGCATTATCTCCATGACTAATTTGCTTGAGGGAGAAAACATTCAATCAATTGTAAAAAGTTTTCTACTTATGTTCTTAAAGGTGTTATCTCAACTTTTGCTACTTATGTTCTTTTCTACGTATGGGTATAGTTTTTGATTTTCTCTAATTTTAGGTTTTTGAGTTACAGTATCTGCTTTATGGGTGGTCTGTACAATGAGCTCATTGAGCTGAGGAAGAGAGGAAGGGCTTTAGATTTGATCAGACTGACTGATGATCAAGGTATTTACTGTTCCTACTTTGTTTGACATAAATTAACTTCTGTCTCAATTGATGGTCTTGCGGTATGAAATGGACGCTAATAGCTTGTCGGGCCAACACATATATACTGTTAAATTAACAATTCGATTGAGCTTATTGCGTATGCATGCTTAAAAAAAATGTACACATGAATCAGATTTCAAAAACATATTTTTCTACTACACTTGATGTGCTGCCTAATTCAATTTATTAATTGCTGTCAAATATAAGAATTTGCAGCTTACTCATCTGCTCCAAAGCTCAATAGGTAAATGCCATTCGATTTAAAGTGCATTATAGCTAAATGTGGAAAAAACTAAAACAGAGAGATAGGAGTACTTATGTTCACACAATTAATTAATGTGTTGCAGGTCAGCAGGTGGAGGTTGCAAGATCATGAATGTGCTTTGGATGGATAAATGACCACAACTGCCGGATGACAGGGACAGGCAGGGGATAACAAAAGTTTGCCACGGGAGGTATGTTTATACTCCAGCTTTAAACTCGTATGGTATCAGCAACCCTTAATTTAAGTAAGGATTTGGTGCACATGGGCACCAGTTATCCTATTTTTTGAAAATAAATGAAAATCAAGTTTTGTAGTTTCAAAAGAAAGCAAAATTGTTTTTGGCATGTAACCAACTATTTATCTCACAAACATATAAAAAATCATGTTCAAATACTTCGTATTTCGGGCTACACAAAAATGACAAACATCTAGATCTGAGTATGCATATTTTAAATCTACAAAGAATTTTGTAATCAAATATTGCATACTTCTACATTACATCATTTCCTATGTGTAGATTTAATTTCATAATTTTGGACAGCACTCGCTCTACCCTCCATTCGCACTGCGAACGTGTTTGGCGGTTTAGGCCGCCATGCCTGTGGTTAGATGCCAAGGAGACGGGCCTCTCGGTGACCGTCCTCGCCATGTCCACTCCGTGGATGCAGCGGAGGCGTCTCCTCAGTCACGGCTGTCCCCCGACGCCATATGTCACGGCCATCATGCGGATGCAACAAAGGCGTCTCCTCGGTCATGACCACGCGAGCCCACAAAGAAGGGGATGTGCAGAGCGCGTGTAAAGAAGAAGCTGGCGGCTTACGATCCATTGGGAAGAGCTATGTGAGGGCGCCACCAACGAGGAAGGGAGGCAGACGACAATGTGCTGAGGCGTCTGGAGGTCGGTGACTGATGTCTACACACGCTTCTGTTCTTGTAGACAGTGTTGGGCCTCCAAGTGCAGAGGTTTGTAGAGCAGCAGCAAGTTTCCCTTAAGTGGATCACCCAAGGTTTATCGAACTGAGGGAGGAAGAGGTCAAAGCCATCCCTCTCAAACAACCCTGCAATTACGATACAGAAAGTCTCTTGTGTCCCCAACACACCCAATACACTTGTCAGATGTATAGGTGCACTAGTTCGGCGAAGAGATAGTGAAATACAAGTGGTATGGATGATTATAAGTAGCAAATGTGATCTGGAATAAAAATGGCAGCAAGCAAATAAGTAAGAAAACATCGAGTAAACGGTGTGCAAAGCTTGGAAACAAGGCCTAGGGATCATACTTTCACTAGTGGACACACTCCCAACAAATATAACATAATTGAACCAATAGATAACTTCTCTTCACTATGGTACTCTGAATTACTCTCCTATTGAATAACACTAATCATTGCGTAGGGCTACGAAGCACTCCTCAAAGTTCATCAAGTACTTGACAAACACCACTCATAGAGATATCCAAATCAAATCACAACTCAAGATAGATATTATTGCAACTTAGACCAAGTACTAACACGGTGCACACACTGTCAACATTACACCATGAAAGGAGGAATAGATCACTTCAATACTATCATAGTGATAATTATTCTCATAATCCATAAGAGATCACAATCGTAGCCTAGACCAAGTACCACCATGATGCACGCACTGTCACCGTTATACCATGGCAGGAGGAATAGATTACTTTAATAACACACTAGAGTACACATAATGAAGAAGAGTAACATCTACTTATTCAACATGATACAAGGCTCACGATCACATAAAGATCACATCATGGGAGAGAGAGGTGAACCACATAGCTACCGGTAGAGCCCTCAGCCCCGGGGATGAACTACTCCCTCCTCATCATAGGAGACAGCAAGGTTGATGGAGATGGCGGTGAGGTCGATGGAGACGGCGGAGACGGCGATGGAGACCGATGGAGATGGCTCCGGGGGCACTTCCCCGTCCCGGCAGGGTGCCGGAACAGAGACTTATGTCCCCCGAAATTTGTCTTCGACGGCGGCGGCGCTGCGGAACTGTTCTGGAAATTTTGTCGACTCCCCTAGGGTTTTCCATCCCGAGGCTTTATATAGGCGAAGGGGCGTCGTCAGGAGTGTCCCCAGGCCTCCTCACACCTAGGCGGCGCGACCAGGGCCTGGGTCGCGCCGGCCTAGTGTGAGGCTGGCCTGTGGCCCCTCTCCTTCGCCTCTTCGGATCTCTGGTAGCTTCCGGTCAAAATAAGACTTCAGGAACTTGTTTCGTCCAATTCCGAGAATATTTCCTGTGTATCACTTCTGAAACACAAAAACAGCAGAAAACAGGGAACTGGCACTGTGGCATCTTGTCAATAGGTTAGTTCCGGAAATCGCATAAAAAATGCCACGAAGTGTAACGAAACACAAGGCAAATGGTGTAAAAACAAGCATGGAGCATCAAAAATGATAGATACGTTTGAGACGTATCAGCATCCCCAAGCTTAACTCCTGCTCGTCCTCGAGTAGGTAAGTGATAACAAAAGAAATAATTTTTGAGGTGACATGCACCTACACAATCTTGATCATGTATGTAAGCGTTATGAGCTGGGATCATAAGAACTTAAAACATGGGCATGAAAGATATAATATTGACAATAGAAACTTAGCAACCATGTTATAACATGAAAATGAACACAAACAAAAGATCATGAAAATGAAACAATGAAAGTCAAACGTGTGTTCAAATCATAAGGAAAAACATACAAATGGTTTTCAGCTTGTCCTTCATGGAGAGCAAAACATAAATGCATAGGACACCTTCAAGTTTAAGAGGGTGACTAGATACAAGTAATTTAAGAACAAGTGAAACCATAGTCATGAATCAATCAATGATAAACTTTGGGACAATGCACATTATACTCAGAATGACAACTATGCTCTCTTAACGGTGCATAAAGATAGAAGGTGGAGACTCAACATAAAAGTAAAAGAAAGGCCCTTCGCAGAGGGAAGTAGTGATTAAACATGAGCTAGAGCTTTTCATTTGTAAAACAGAGAGATAAAACTTGAGTTTTGAGAGGTGGTTGTCTTTGTCAACGACTAGCAATGGGGTTCTTACTATCTTCCATACAAAAATGAAGCAAGTTTTTGAGAGAGAGAGATTGACACTTTTGTGCTCTTTTATAAAGCTTGGCACTCCTCCCCACCTTTTTTCCTTTCTCAAACCATGGCTAACCGATTCCATCGGGTGCCCACCAACATTCACATACCATGGAGGAGTGCCTTTTTTCTTTTCTTTTTTCTCTTTTTTTTTCTTTTTGGAATAAGCAATATGGAAGATAGCAAATCCGACCAGTACGTCCCCATGAGCTGAAAACAGTGTCACAAAACGAGAAGTGTTTTGAAGGTTTTTTGAAAGGTAGCACATGAAAATTTACTTGGAATGGCTTACAAATACCATGCATAGGAATTTATAGTGGACACAATGGCAAAATTGGTTTTTAGGAGTTGGATGCACGAGTAGAGCTCATACTCAGTACAAAATGAGGGAGCAAAAGACTGGGAGCGACCAACTAAGAGAGCAATAACGGCCATAATCATGCAAAGCGACAAAGCAACATTAAAAGAAGCATAAGATGGCAACAAAAGTCAAAAACTAAATGATCATAGAGGCTATTGGCGACTTTGTAAGAGTCTAACATGTGTGAGCATGCGCCAAGTCAACCCAAATAAAGCATCAAGGAGAAAACCAAAATAATGCTCCCAAATAATTAAAACAACGCATGATTTTTTCAAAGGCTCATTAAGCAATCTCAGTTATTTGAGACAAGTCATGCTACAGCAAAACCACTAAGCATACTATCAAAAAGACATCAAGCACGATATGCAAAAGCCTAGGCCGCAGTCTACACAAGCTCCTTCTTGTACCACTTTTTTGTATAAAGCTTTTTCTCTTTTCCAACACCATTCAAAAATTTTATAAACACCTCTTTTGATGAAAACCAATAAAGATCAGAGGCAAAGATACACCTTGATGAAAAGATAAAACAAGATCTGAACAAAAATCAAGGCAAAACAAAGGCTAAACGCAGTAGCGGAAAAAGAGAACACTCATTGAACGATAAGAGTGAAAACTAGAGTGTTCTCGGCAAACGAAAAGCAAGTTCATCTCCTCCAAAAGAAACATGATGTGATATAATCATTTATTGCAGCAAACAAAACTAAACTAACTAAGAAAACTAAAACAACTGACGCTCCAAGAAAAACACATAGTGCATGAAGCAATAAAAATATAGTGTCTTAAAAGGTGACCTGATTTTTGCCGATGAAGAAGGGGTGCCTCGGGGGCATCCCCAAGCTTTGATGCTTGTACTTCTTGGATATTTCTTGGGGTGCTGGGCATCCCCAAGCTTGAGCTTTTTTCCATTCTTCATCTCATCTCATCATTCTCCAATCCCTACACTTGAAAACTTCCTTCATACAAAACTAAACACAATTCTATTAGCAACATTAGTGTAAGCATAACATTGAATCAACCCTTTTTGCTTCAGGTTTCAACCTAAAACCACCACATATTAAGCATATACTACTGTAGCAACTTCCCCAAAAGTTTCGTGATCAAAATAACTCAAAAAGAAAGCGATAAAGCGGCAAACACAAATATTGGCAGAAATCTGTCAAAACAGAACAGCTGACAAAGGTCGAATTTTTAGAGGGTTTTCTGTTCCTCAAATCAAAAAGTGTTCAACTAATGAAAGTTTGGATATAACCTGGGTCATATGCAAAAGAAATCGCAGGTCTAAAAGATATACAGAGAATTTTCACGAATTTTTACGGTGCAGCACCGAAAACTGTTTCAGGACAGCGACATCCCCAAATCTTACCTCACTCAGATTAGAGGCTTCTCTTGGCACAACAACGAAATAAAAAGGATAAGGAGCGGTTATTACAGTAGTAATAACTTCCAAGACTCAAATAAAAGAAAAAGTACTTAAAATAAACAATGGGTTATCTCCCAAGAGTGCTTTTCTTTAACGCCTTTGAGCTAGGCGCAGTAATTTGCAAAGATGCTCATATGGGCGCCATATAAGAGCTTGAGGCAAAAGCGCCATATAGGAACTTAAAGCAATGGAGAGCATCAACAAGCAAATGTGAAAGACATTTAAATCTAAACCACTTCCTATGAAAAATAGTCTTGTAAAGAGACAAGTCATAAAAGCGCAAAGCAAAGAGCATAGGAAGGCAAAACAAGTACAACTTCAAGAATTGCAACATAAAGAGGGGAAACTCAATATTGTTGAGATCCATCAAACCATGTTTCCCTCTCTCATAATAACTTTCAGTAGCATCATGAATAGAACTAACAATATAACTATCACATAAAGCATCCCTATCATGAGCCACATGCATAAAAGAATTAATACTCACCACAGGAACAATAGTAGTAGGAGCAAATTCAATAGAATAATTATTCTCATCACCATAATCATCATAAATATGAGGCATATTGTAATCATAACTAATTTTATCCTCAATAGTAGGTGAACTGAAAATATTATACTCATCATCATAACCATCATAAACTAGAGGTTCAGTATCATCACCAGCTAAAGAACAGCTATTTCGCAAAGCATATTCTTCAAACATATCATCATAAGAAGGAACATCACATATGGGAGATAAAATATTATCAGAACAAACTTTCTCCACTAAAGCTGGGGAACTAAAAATATCATGCTTAACAAAACCAGCTTCCCCAAGCTTAGACTTTTCTATAGCATTAGTAATAACAGTGTTCAAAGCAATCATACTAACATCACTATTAGCATGCAAATTAAGCTCCAAATGTTTTTCAATTTTCTCTTCAAACACTTCATATCTAAACTCAGGAAAAAGACTATGGAACTCTTTGTTTTCCATTAAGCCTAACTAGTGAAAATAAAAACAAGAAACAAAAAGATGTAATTGCAGAATCTAAAGGAAATAACTCCGAGCACTCACACAGGAGGATGCGAGTACCTTTTACCTTACCTCACCGGCAACGGCGCCAGAAAAGAGCTTGATGTCTACACATGCTTTTGTTCTTGTAGACAGTGTTGGGCCTCCAAGTGCAGAGGTTTGTAGAGCAGCAGCAAGTTTCCCTTAAGTGGATCACCCAAGGCTTATCGAACTCAGGGAGGAAGAGGTCAAAGCTATCCCTCTCAAACAACCCTGCAATTATGATACAGAAAGTCTCTTGTGTCCCCAACACACCCAATACACTTGTCAGATGTATAGGTGCACTAGTTCGGCGAAGAGATAGTGAAATACAAGTGGTATGGATGATTATAAGTAGCAAATGTGATCAGTAAGAAAACAGCGAGTAAACGGTGTGCAAAGCTTGGAAACAAGGCCTAGGGATCATACTTTCACTAGTGGACACACTCCCAACAAATATAACATAATTGAACCAATAGATAACTTCTCTTCACTATGGTACTCTGAATTACTCTCCTATTGAATAACACTAATCATTGCGTAGGGCTACGAAGCACTCCTCAAAGTTCATCAAGTACTTGACAAACACCACTCATAGAGATATCCAAATCAAATCACAACTCAAGATAGATATTATTGCAACTTAGACCAAGTACTAACACAGTGCACACACTGTCAACATTACACCATGAAAGGAGGAATAGATCACTTCAATACTATCATAGTGATAATTATTCTCATAATCCATAAGAGATCACAATCGTAGCCTAGACCAAGTACCACCATGATGCACGCACTGTCACCATTACACCATGGCAGGAGGAATAGATTACTTTAATAACACACTAGAGTACACATAATGAAGAAGAGTAACATCTACTTATTCAACATGATACAAGGCTCACGATCACATAAAGATCACATCATGGGAGAGAGAGGTGAACCACATAGCTACCGGTAGAGCCCTCAGCCCCGGGGATGAACTACTCCCTCCTCATCATAGGACACAGCAAGGTTGATGGAGATGGCAGTGAGGTCGATGGAGACGGCGGAGACGGCGATGGAGACCGATGGAGATGGCTCCGGGGGCACTTCCCCGTCCCGGCAGGGTGCCGGAACAGAGACTTATGTTCCCCGAAATTTGTCTTCGACGGCGGCGGCGCTGCGGAACTCTTCTGGAAATTTTGTCGACACCCCTAGGGTTTTCCATCCCGAGGCTTTATATAGGCGAAGGGGCGTCGTCAGGAGTGGCCCCAGGCCTCCTCACACCTAGGCGGCGCGGCCAGGGCCTGGGCCGCGCCGGCCTAGTGTGAGGCTGGCCTGTGGCCCCTCTCCTTCGCCTCTTCGGATCTCTGGAAGCTTCCGGGCAAAATAAGACTTCAGGAACTTGTTTTGTCCAATTCCGAGAATATTTCCTGTGTATCACTTCTGAAACACAAAAACAGCAGAAAACAGGGAACTGGCACTGTGGCATCTTGTCAATAGGTTAGTTCCGGAAATCGCATAAAAAACGCCACGAAGTGTAACGAAACACATGACAAATGGTGTAAAAACAAGCATGGAGCATCAAAAATTATAGATACGTTTGAGACGTATCAGTGACTACTGAGCGATGCGTGCTCTCTAGGAGGTATAAGCAGCGCTCGCATGATAGAAGGGACAAAGGAGGGGGCGGCGATTGAGAAAGGGAGGTAGCGATACGCAGTTCCGCGGTTCGTGCCTGGCAGCGCATCAAAGGGAACATGAGTATCGTTAGAGCGAGAATCACCTGCGTGCAGGGGCAAGTCGACAAAGAAAGTGTCTACCATTGCAGATATCTCGCCGTCATGGATGAAGAGCGGAGACCTGCAGCTATCAGTGCACGTCTTGTCAATCTGCTACCATGATGATGACAGGAACACAATGTTATGAGATGCCTGATCTTATGCCACAAAACATGCCCACCATTGTCTAATGTGTCATGTTCAATGTTGAGAGGGTGGCTCTCCGACATGATGGAACCTAAGATGCATTAGTTGGGATGCTGGAGGAAAAGCGGTCCGTTGAGGCCACGGCGACAAATGGGAGAAGAACTCGAGCAACGTGTTTGATATGGAGGTTTAAAATTCCCATGCATTTTATGTTTACATCCACCACAATGATTTTTAGATGATCCGTAGCAATGCACGGGCATTTAGCTAGTTCATATTAGGATGGATTAGGATGGGGTCTGCACGGTGATTTGGACACTATGGAATACAAGAAATGATCAAATTTAATCCGAAAAAATCGAACTTTCTGAGGTTATTCCGGTTAGTCCTTTGGTTACCTACTGGATCTGTACGTGATTTTATCTCCAATAAGAGAAGTACTGGGAGGCGATGGATTATGGATGCAACTGTTTGGAGATAGTAGCTTAGGATTTATTCAGCCAGTGCGGCTGGCGGTAGCCTATTAGAATATGCTCTTGATATATTGCCGTATTTGCTATTTTGTTATCCTTCACTGGCTTATCTATGTCGCAACTCTATGCGACCCCTAAATTGTAATAATCTTTGTACTATTGTCTACGGACACTTAGTAATAAAATAAAATAAAATAAAAGCCATAGGCATCACTCTGATGCGGAGATGGGGCTTCCCCATTTCGAAAAAAAGCAACACATCAGCACTAGCTAACTTAACTACATACTCGAACGGATGTGAACAGTCGCGTCGAGACGCTCCCCAAAAACCTTATAGCCCATCTCACGGTGCAGGATCTCAACGGAAGGGGCTTCGAAGGCCTGCTCTCCCGAACGACCATGCAGGCAGTCATCAAGATGGGGAAGACTAGAGAATGGCGCAGTGAAGGAACTGGATCACGAGAGAGACAGAAAGGAATTGGGCATTCTAGATCTGGTTTTTCTCCTGGTATAGCATGGGAGCAAAGGCCCCGACCGAACCTCCACGCGTGGAAGATAGGAACACGTGGCGAACATGCACACGCACGACCGGCACGCACCCAACACAGTTGGTGCACCAAAGAAAAATTTAGTCTTTCACAAAATGAGTTGCTAGCTCGAAACGCGATGCGACATGAGGTGTGGTGTGGCGAGGCGGGCGGGCGGAGGAGGAGTGCGCATGAGCTTCTTCTCTTCTCACTCATATACAAGAACTAGAAGATCTAACCTTATAAACCACTCCAACTATCTCCCACACCTAGCAAGTTGGGACTAAACTTAGTCCCCAACCAGCCCCCAATGGCTACCATATACATGGGCGTTGAGATCTCACAAATTGTAGGCTATATGGGATGCCTACTTGGGCTCCAGCCCATATCTATCCAAGAATCCCCCAGCAGATCTCAGTGGCACATGTTATGACACATTAGTTCTAATCACTATTTTATATACCTGCACATTTTAGTGGATACTGTTAAGCTGAACTTCCACCTAGACATGGAGCTACTTGAACTATAACTGAACAATGGACTAGGCCTTGAATTGTAAGTCTTGTGCAGCAAGTTTCACTCCATATCAGCACTGGTTTAAGGCTGCCATAGGCTTCCCCTCGAGTGGAGCTTATAAGTCATACTCCTCGTCATTTCATGAGCTTACTAGAGATTCACCCATATAGGTGCACTAGTAGAAAACGGGGCTAATATCCTGGGGCATTAGTCCCGGTTGCAATATGAACCGGGACTGATGCCCTGGGCCCCACTGCTTTTTCGGCCGCAGGACCCCAGAAACCATTAGTCCCGGTTCGTTTTTAACCTTTAGTCCCGGTTCGTATTACGAACCGGGACTAAAGTTCCTGCGATAGAATCCGACCGTTGTCAGTGACATTAGTCCCGGCTGGTAACACCAACCGGGACTAAAGACCGGACCTTTAGTCCCGGTTGGTAATACCAACCGGGACTAATGACTTCCCTATATAAAACAGTCCCTTCTTCCTCCCCGAGCCAGCCACTCCCCCTCTCCACTCTCAAGTGTTCTTCATACAACAAACCTACCTCGAGTTCATCCTCTTTGACCACCATTTTCTATCACAAATTGATGTCCCCACTTGAATCTAAGTGGACTAAAAGGTGAGAAACTTTGTGCTTTTGTGTTTCATTGGTAATTTAGCTCATTTAATGCTCTAAAAGTAGAGAGATTTGTGATTTTTTTATGGGAGCAATTATTTAGATGTTCATTTGATTATGTGTACAAGTAGGTGAAGATAGAGGTAAAAATAGAGGTAGAGGTAGAGATAAAGATATAGATAGAAATAAAAATAAAAATAGAAGTAGACATAGCTAACATAGAAATAGAAATAGAGATAGAGATAGAAATAGAAAAATAGAAATAACGATAGAAATAGAGATAGATGCCGTAGGGCGGAGCTTCCGAAGATGCCGTAGGGCGTGAGCACCAACGACATCTTCGAGTAGCTCTGCCACGGGAGATTTCCCAACCCTTTACGCAACACTGTTAGAGGAGATGGAGTCTTTCACGGGCTTGCAGGGAAATTTTTCCGAGGCAGAGCTTCCGAAGATGCCGTAGGGCGTGAGCACCAACGACATCTTCGAGAAGCTCTGCCAGGGTTGGGAAATCTCCCGTGGCAGAGCTTCCGAAGATGCCGTAGGGCGTGAGCACCAACGACATCTTCGAGAAGCTCTGCCACGGGAGATTTCCCAACCCTTTCCTCCATCCATGGGGATGAAACTCTCCCTGCCTTCGAGCTGTGCTTGCCGTGGCGTATCGATGCTCCTTTTATAGGCACGGCGCCGCTTCTACTTGTGTCTTGTTCCTCCGGCAGGGGCGTCGTGCGCTACATGCTTTATCTCATCGAGCAGTGCATCAACCCATGCATACTTATCCTGCCAAGGGCTTTAGTCTCGGTTGCACCCACCAGCCGGGACTAAAGGTTACCCACATGTCCTTATCCCACCGACGGTTTTGTTAGATGACACAAAAACCACCTTTAGTCCCGGTTGTACCCACCAGCCGGGACTAAAGTTTTGTTAACTTATTCTTACTTATCAAACTAAAATTAGAGATAGAAATAGAAATTATATATTTGATTTGCGTTTGATATGTACTTATATAATGCAGATGAGCCGAGCATGGATGTACGCCGATCGACGCTCTGGAGATTTCATTAAAGGCGTGCATTCTTTTCTCAAGGTGGCTGAGGCAACCAAGCGGAATGGTTTTATGTGTTGTCCATGCGGTGGTTGTCGAAATGAGAAGGATTACCCCTCCACAAAGACCCTTCACATCCACCTGTTCCGGTTCGGTTTCATGTCCGGCTATAATTGTTGGACCAAGCATGGGGAGAGAGGGGTTATGATGGAAGACAACGATGAAGAAGAGAATGATGACAACTATCCTGAGTTCCCTGAAACAACCGATACCGCAATGGAAGATAATGAAGAAGAAGGTGAAGAACGGGCATCAGATATGCCCGCTGATGATCTTGGCCAGGTCATTGTTGATGCACAGATTGACTGTGAAAGTGAAAAGGAGAGGGAGAAGTTGGAACGCATGTTAGATGATCACAAAAAGGATTTGTACCCAAATTGCGAAGACGGCCAGAAAAAGCTAGGAAGCACGCTGGAATTGCTGCAATGGAAAGCAGAGAGTGGTTTATCTGACAAGGGATTTGAAAAGTTGCTGAAAATTATGAAGAAGATGCTTCCAAAGGATAACGAATTGCCTGCCAGTACGTATGAAGCAAAGAAGATTATCTGCCCTCTAGGATTGGAGGTGCAGAAGATACATGCATGCATTAATGACTGTATTCTCTACCGTGGTGAGTATGAGAATTTGAATGCATGCCCGGTGTGCAGTGCATTTCGGTATAAGATCAGGCGAGTTGACCCTGGTGATGTGGAGGGCGAGCGCCCCAGGAAGAGGGTTCCTGCCAAGGTGATGTGGTATGCACCTATAATACCACGGTTGAAACGTTTGTTCAGAAACAAAGAGCATGCCAAGTTGTTGAGGTGGCACAAAGAAGACCGTAAGAGTGACGAGATGTTGAGACACCCCGCTGATGGGTCGCAGTGGAGAAAAATCGACAGAGATTTCCCGGAGTTTACGGAAGACGCACGCAACCTGAGGTTTGGTCTAAGTACAGATGGCATGAATCCTTTTGGGGAGCAGAGCTGCAGTCATAGCACCTGGCCCGTGACTCTATGTATCTATAACCTTCCTCCTTGGTTGTGCATGAAGCGAAATTTTATTATGATGCCAGTGCTTATCCAAGGCCCGAAGCAACCCGGCAATGACATTGATGTGTATCTAAGGCCATTAGTTGATGAACTTTTACAGCTGTGGCAGACTGAAGGTGTTCGTGTGTGGGATGAGTACAAACAAGAGGAATTTGATCTACGAGCGTTGCTGTTCGTGACCATCAATGATTGGCCTGCTCTTAGTAACCTTTCAGGACAGACAAACAAGGGATACAATGCATGCACGCACTGTTTAGGTGAGATCGATAGTATATATTTGGATAAAAGTAAGAAGGTGGTGTATCTCGGGCATCGTCGATTTCTTTCGCCCAAACATCAATTGAAGAAAAAAGGCAAGCATTTCAAGGGCGAGGCAGAAGTCCGGGGCAAGCCTAAACGCCATACTGGTGATGATATATTTGATATGGTCAAAGATTTAGAAGTAATCTTTGGAAAGGGTCCTGGCAGTCTGTCTGTTCCGAATGACGCTAGCGGACATGCACCCATGTGGAAGAAGAAATCTATATTTTGGGAGCTTGAGTATTGGAAATTCCTAGAGGTCCGCTCTGCAATCGACGTGATGCACGTGACGAAGAATGTTTGCGTGAACCTACTAGGATTCTTCGGCTTGTATGGGAAGACAAAAGATACACTAGAAGCACGGGAGGACCAGCACCGTATGAAAAGAAGAGACGACATGCATCCGGAGGATTCTAAGGGTCCTGCGAGCTACGCTCTTACCAAAGAAGAGAAGGAAATCTTTTTTGAATGCCTGAGCAGTATCAAGGTCCCATCTGGATTCTCGTCAAATAAAAAGGGAATAATAAATATGGCCGAGAAAAAATTCCAAAACCTAAAGTCTCATGACTGTCACGTGCTTATGACGCAATTGCTTCCGGTTGCACTGAGGGGGATTCTACCAGAAAATGTTCGAGTACCGATTGTGAAGCTATGTGCATTCCTCAATGCAATTTCGCAGAAGGTAATCAATCCAGAAGATCTACAACGGTTACAGAATGATGTGGCCCAATGTCTTGTCAGCTTCGAGTTGGTGTTCCCACCGTCCTTCTTCAATATTATGACGCATCTCTTAGTTCACCTAGTCGAAGAGATTACCATTCTCGGTCCAGTATTTCTGCACAATATGTTCCCCTTTGAGAGGTTCATGGGAGTCTTAAAGAAATACGTGCATAACCGTGCTAGGCCAGAAGGAAGCATCTCCAAGGGCTATCTAACAGAGGAGGTCATTGAGTTTTGTGTTGACTTTGTTCCTGACCTGAACCCGATTGGTCTTCCTCAATCGCGGCATGAGGGGAGACTAAGTGGAAAAGGCACGCTAGGAATGAAATCAGCATACTGTATGGACGGATATTCTTTGAGTGAAGCACACTACACAGTTTTACGAAATTCCACGTTGGTGGAGCCGTTTATGGAGCGACACAAGAATATTGTACGCTCGGAAAACCCTGGGCAGTCTAACTCCTGGATTACAAAGTTGCACATGGCGACTTTTGGTGGTTGGTTGCAAACACTTCTCATAAATGACGCCACTGTTGGATATGAGCTGTCCATGTTGGCCAAGAAACCATCTTCAACTATACTGACTTTCCAAGGTTACGAGATAAATGGGAATACATTTTACACGGTCGCCCAAGATAAAAAAGAGCACCAATCAAAATAGTGGTGTCCGCTTTGATGCATTACACGACAATGGGACAAAGGACACATATTATGGTTACATAGAGGAGATATGGGAACTTGACTATGGACCGTCTTTTAAGGTCCCTTTGTTTCGGTGCAAATGGGTCAAGCTGACAGGAGGCGGGGTAGTTGTAGACCAAAAGTACGGCATGACAACAGTGGATCTCAACAATCTTGCGTACATGGACGAACCATTCGTCCTAGCCAACGATGTCGCTCAGGTATTCTATGTGAAGGACATGTCTACAAAACCGAGAAAGAGAAAAGATAAGAAAACGAATACATCACATGATGAGCCAAAGCGACACATTGTTCTCTCAGGGAAAAGAATCATCGTGGGAGTGGAGGACAAGACAGATATGTCAGAAGATTATAACAAGTTTGATGAAATTCCGCCCTTCAGAGTGAACACTGACCCAACCCTCCTCTTAAACAAAGAAGATACTCCATGGTTACGGTGCAGAAGGAAACCCCAACACTAGATGGGGATGTTGGTGATGTGTAATAATGTATTAAACTTTTGATGTAAATGTATGATTTTGGGTTAGTTATTCAAATTTGAACACTTTTTATATTCCAAGTTTTGTCAGATTCTAAAATATGCAAAAAGTTTTTTAATCAATTTTGTTTTAATTGAAAATGGCAAAATAGTTAATTGTTTGAATAGTTAAAATAATTGATTTTAAAAATAGAAAATAGTTTTGAATTACTTATTCAATTTCAAACACTTTTTATATTCCAAGTTTTGTCAGATTCTAAAATATGCAAAAAGTTTTTTAATCAATATTGTTTTAATTGAAAATGGCAAAATAGTTAATTGTTTGAATAGTTAAAATAATTGATTTTAAAAATAGAAAATAGTTTTGAATTACTTATTCAATTTCAAACACTTTTCATATTCAAAGTTTTATCAAATTCTAAAATATGCAAAAAGAATTTTAATCAATATTGTTTTAATTGAAAATGGCAAATAGTTAATTGTTTGAATAGTTAGAATAATTGATTTTAAAAATAGAAAATAGTTTTGAATTAGTTATTCAATTTCAAACACTTTTCATATTCAAAGTTTTATCAAATTCTAAAATATGCAAAAAGAATTTTAATCAATATTGTTTTAATTGAAAATGGCAAAATAGTTAATTGTTTGAATAGTTAGAATAATTAATTTTGAAAATAGAAAATAGTTTTGAATTAGTTATTCAATTTCAAACACTTTTCATATTCAAAGTTTTATCATATTCTAAAATATGCAGAAGTTATTCAAATTGAAATTCAAAATTCATATTTTCAAATGAATTCTGAAAAAATCTACCATTGGCGCGCATTTATTACGCCTTTAGTCCCGGTTCGTTTAACCAACCGAGACTAAAGGTCTGGATCTGGGCGCGCGAACCGCCCAAGGTCTTTAGTCCCGGTTGAAGCCACCAACCGGGACTAAAGGGGGGGTATATAAGGCTCGCGCCGCCCCCTCCTCCTTCCCCACGACACTTAGCCGTTTCCATTCATCGCGCGCGGAGGAGCAGAGGCCTGGATCGTTGCGGTCGCCACCCGCCGTGACCGCGCCGAGCCGCCGCAGCCGCGCCGGAGACGTCCGCGCCGCGCCGCCGCGCCCTAGCCGCCGCCGCGCGCCGCCCAAGCCCTAGCCGCGCGCGCGCCGCCGCGCGCCGCCGCCGCCGCGCCGTCCGAGCCGCCCGAGCCGCCGCCGCCGCGCCCCCGAGCCGCCCGATCGAGACGCCCCCGCGCGCAGGTATGCATGCAGCAGCACCCCGCCGGCCGGCCGGCCTGCAAAAAAATTTTGCAAAATAATGTTAGATTTTTTTTTAGAAAAATAGTTAGATTTTATGTTAGAAAAATGTAGTTAGAAAATAAGTTAGAAACATTTAGAAAAATAGTTAGATTTTATGTTAGAAAAATAGTTAGATTTTATGTTAGAAAAATGTAGTTAGAAAATAAGTTAGAAACATTTAGAAAAATAGTTAGATTTTATGTTAGAAAAATGTAGTAATAGTAAAATGCAGATTTTATGTTAGATTTTGTATGTTAGAAAAATAGTTAGCTTTTATGTTAGAAAATAAGTTATTTATGTTAGTTAGTAAAATGCAATTACTATTAGTTAGATTTTATGTTAGATTTTATTTATGTTAGAAAAATAGTTAGATTTTATGTTAGAAAATAAGTTATTTATGTTAGTTAGTAAAATGCAATTACTATTAGTAATAGTAATAGAAATGCTATTACTATTAGTTAGATTTTATGTTAGATTTATGTTAGAAAAATAGTTAGATTTTATGTTAGAAAATAAGTTATTTATGTTAGTTAGTAAAATGCAATTACTATTAGTAATAGTAATAGAAATGCTATTACTATTAGTTAGATTTTATGTTAGAAAAATAGTTAGATTTTATGTTAGAAAATAAGTTATTTATGTTAGTTAGTAAAATGCAATTACTATTAGTAATAGTAATAGAAATGCTATTTAGGTTAGATAATAGAAATGCTATTTAGGTTAGATAATAGAAATGCTATTAGTTAGATAATAGAAATGCTATTAGTTAGGTAATAGAAATGCTATATAGATTTTATTTAGGTTAGATTTTATTAGAAATAGAAATGCTATTAGAAATAGAAATGTTTGATTTTATTTATGTTAGATTTTATTTATGTTAGATATATAGAGTTAGAAAGTGAATATATGTTATGGATTTCAGTTATGGATTTCGGCGCCGGAAGAGAAGGTGAAGAAGAGATATTGAAAATTATAGGAGAGGGTAGCACCCGTGCACAAGGACAGGGTACCACCCGTGCAGAAGGAGACGGCTCGGAATTTTTGAACGAGTCGGGTGACGGAATGGAGGAGGAGCAGCCGCATGAATCAGAAAATGATGATTGCGAGGACGGCTCACAAGGGACTGGACGTGACTTAATAAAACGGTCCAGCAAGGTATATATATATATATATGAAGACTAGCTCTATTCATGAATCAGAAGATGACGATGCATTATGTGGTATCTATATTAACGAGTGTTTTCTTATTTTAGACCTCTGATTCTTCTAGAAAGAAGCGAGGCCCGGCCAAACGGCTAGCATCGAATCAACATTACACGATTGGGCGTCTCTCAAGTGAAGGCGAACCGTTGGAACCCAAGAGTGTCGCAAGTGCGTTCACTACTCAATGTGGATGTCTTGTCAGGGACATGGTGCCGATAAGCATTCAGTATTGGTATAAGCCCAAGGCGGCAAAGGGAGAGCCAGCACAGCCAGAGCCAGAAGAGGGTGCAGCAGTCAATTATGTCACCAAGGTCTTGAAAGACAGACTTTGGGATTCCCTCATTCCACATTTCAATCTGCCGGTCACCGAGTCCCTGGAAGAAGCAGAGAAACAGAAGGAGAAAGTCAGGGAGTGGGCTCTCAAGAAGATGGCTGCACAGTTCAATAACCACAAGAAGAGGTTATGGAACGCCTATGTCAACGCCGATCGAGAAGCTCCAGAATTTACTGGCCCCAATGAGTTCATGCGGGATCACTGGGACGCATTTGTGGAGTACAAGGAGTCAGAGCTGGGTAAGCTAAGGAGTCAGAAAAATCAGGCAAATGCCGCGAAAAAGAAATATCACCATAAGTTGGGTCCAGGTGGCTACAAAAGGGCCGAGCCTAAGTGGGATATGCAAGAGGCCGCCCTACGAGAAAAGGGCATCGAACCAGAAACAGAACAATGGCCCAGAAGGTCAAGAAATTGGGCACTTGCCCATGGAGCTGTCTATGATGAGAGAACAGGGAAATTAGTTGAAGAGAAGAAACAAATTGCTGAACCCCTGGGAGCACTTGTCAAGACAATCGCCGAGGTTCAAGAGGGGACGTTCAAGCCGGACAGAGAGAACGACGAGCTGACAAAGGCCCTCGGGAACAAAGAACACACAGGACGAACACGGGGTCTGGGTTCTGCTATTCCGTGGAGGTCTGGGTTCGCCGAAGAGAGCCAGACTTATAGAAGCCGAGAGAGAGCGAAGAAGCGGAAGGCGCAGGAGGAGGCCTCACGGATAGAGAGCATAGAAAGGCAACAGGCTGAGCTGAGAGAGCTGTATTTACTGCAGCAGAAGGCACTGGAGGAATTAAAGTCGCAAGGGGCAACTCAGCATCAGCAACACCTAGAACATGCATCAGGCGACCGATCTCAGCGGAGAAGCAGCGTGGCTTCCACGGAGGTACCGATGGTTCACTACCCCGTGGATGATATCACCAAGAAGATAGACTGTGAGCTGCATGTTCCCATGAAGAACATATCGATGAAGGTGGCGGTTGGCTATGTGTTGCCATCTGGACCTGGACAAACCTGGCATGGCCGTGAGATTCGACCTGGCTATGCTAAGGTCGGGGTGGATGCAATTGAAAGGGGGTATGAGTCCCTCAATCTTGACGTCGCTGGACCTGAAGAGGAGGAAAAACTGGGAGAAGTATTGGGTGGTATAATTCTTTGGGATAAGAAACACATCGTGTTTCCAGGCTCGGCGCCAAGGCGGCCACCCTCTCCTCCGAGTCCTCGCAATTCACCACCTCCCAACGACGATAGGGACGACTACCACCATACCCCGAGTCCACATCGATCTCCACCTCAATGTCAGCCGCCTCCGCCTCCTCCGCCGCCTCAGCCCACTCGTAAGTACCAGAGTTGTGGCAAGTCCGCTGCTATGTCCACTAGCAATGTCTCTCCGAAGAAACGGGCCAAGAAAGCTAAGGCGGTGTCGCCTCCTCCTATCGAGAAGACTGCTGAAGAAATTGAGGCGGAGGACAGAGCCAAAGTGAAAAGGAAGCTCGCTGCCCTACGCCCGACCCCTACACCGAAGCAGGTATATACTCTGGAACAGAAGGAGTGGGCCTTTGATATGCTTACCCAACCTTCGCAATATGAATTGCGTAAGCCAGATGACTACAAGCGTTGTTTGCATAAGCAGGTAGATGCAAAAAAAGAAGCTAATAAGACAAGCGCAACTGCAAGAGGGAAAAGAGACGTTGCCCAGCTTGGAGCACAGACCAAAAAATCGATCTCCCCGCTAAAGGTCTTTGCTAGTGATGCTGGTGGGAGTGTTGCTCAACCCAATCCCGCTGACTTTGCTAAAGAAGCTGGTTTGACTCTTTCTCAATTGCTACATGAAGATATCACCCCAAAGGCGCCTATAGCACGGCAATATGAAAAGGGGAAGAGTCTGGTCCCACCTGAGATTGAAATGAATCTACCAACACAAATGCGAAAATTGCATAAGTGGTACCTGCAAGCCGCAAAGGGCACGGAAGATTTTCTCCTTTTGCAAATCACAAAGGACCATTTCTTAGGTGAAGACTTGGTGCATATTGAGTTTGATGAATTCTTTCAGCTATTCAATCAAGACGCGCTCGACAAATCTCTCGTCAGTGCCTATGTTCTGTAAGTGATTCATTATTTCTATAAGTCTCTAGCTCAACTCGTTCTTTGCATGTAATTATCCTCACTACGCTGTCTATTATGCAGAATGAAGAGTATGGAATGTAAGAAAAGGAATGACCTCCAACTTGGATTCATTGATCCAAATCGAGTTAACGGAGCGATGATACAGACGAAACGCAAGGAGACGGAGGATATCTTGCTAGAGTTCCTACTTACGCAGGAATACCGAGCTAGAATACTGTTTCCGTACAACATCAGGTGAGTGTGACTATCTTATACACAGTTACTTTTCCTTACTCGATGTTATAAGTGTAATTGATGAGTTTATTAACTTATATAATTAAACTTGCACGCAGTTACCACTGGATTTTGCTAAAGATTGAACCTGACTATGGAAAGGTTCAAATCTTTGACTCGATGAATAAACCACTTAATGAATACCAAAGCATCATTGATGTGATGGATAGGTAATTTCAATCATTACGGCATTATATCGGTCTCTTTCGTTCATCTATAACTCATCTATTTATTTTGTTTGCTCGGCAGTGTTTGGAAACGGTTTATACGCACAGTTAAATGTGAATGGAAAAATGAGCTGATTTACCGTCAGATCGAGGTAAGTCATACGAGCTAGGTCCACACATCCGTTTAATTCTAGTTTTAAATACCATTAAGTATATCAATCTTGATATATCACTGACTAAAATCTATTCTCGTAAAGTGTGCGAGGCAGCCATCGGGGACTAATCTATGTGCATACTACGCTTGCGAGAACCTTCGTGCGCAGGTCACTGAAGGAATTGATTTTCAAACAGTAAGTAAACAATATACTGACAAATTCATTTTATTGGCATCAATTTTGTTATGATGATTCATATTCATATTGTTCTTCTTCTTCGTAGTTCGAAGCAAAGCGGAATCGGCTCTCACCGACTGAACGCGTAGTAGGAATTCAAGAGGAAATAGCCGGATTTCTGCTTGACCATGTCATTAACCCAAAGGGTGAATTTCATGTCAGTTTCGATTAGACAATGTTTATAATACAACACAAGTCGTGATCTTATGTGTGTGAACAAGTTGTATATATACTTGTATGCATGTATATGCTCGGTGAACCAAATATATTATATATATGTATCGGTTTATATATTATGTTGTAATGCTGTATGAATAAGTATATAAGAAAACTTATTTGAAATGAATCAAACAATTGAATGGAGCAAAATACAAATATACCCTAAACCCTAAACCCCTAAATAACAATTGAAATCCAGAAAAATAAAGAAGCAGCAGAGGCTGCTACGTGGGGACACTTTAGTCCCGGTTCGTAACACGAACCGGGACTAAAGATCCTACGCCCACGAGCGCCCAGCCCTTGCCACGTGGTCTCTCTTTAGTCCCGGTTCGTATAGCAACCGGGACTAAAGATTGGGCTCCAGTCCCGGTTGGTTAGTCCCGGTTGCGCAATCGGGACTGAAGCCCCAGACGAACCGGGATTGAAGCCCTGTTTTCCATTAGTGGTGTGTCCTTTCAAGATTACCCTATAGGAAAACGTCTTCGATCCTACTGACCGCACAGGACATATTAAGACACAGTCAACCTGTCTTATAGTATCCATGAGAGATATCAACCGAAGGGACACTTAGATCCGGTTATTGCCTATAGCCCTCAGTCGATTATCCTATCCGGCTCAAAGCCTCGATCGGTCTCTACCAGTGAGCCACCCTGAGACAGTTATGCTTCCAGCTCCAGACGGGCCGCAATGTAACCCGTCTCCAATACTTTTTCATGTGCAGACGGTTCTCCTTCCCGGCTGTCTGCGAACATTCTTGGTGCTCAGACAGCTTCAACTATTGACCGCATCCAATACTTTTCATGTTGAGACGCCCATTATTCGACACTGCCTCCAATACTTTCTCACAAATGTCTATTATTCTTGACCGCCTGCAATACTTTAAAAAATTAGATAATAACCAGAAGGCCAATTCAAACTTAATCGTAATAGACATGACACGTTCAGATGATTCAACAGCTATAAATTATTTTTAGCCATCCATAAGAATAAAACTATATTAGCCAAGTTGCGGGAAATCCATACACACATAAAACCAGAAGTGCATACAACAAACATTATTGCAAATCCATACATATAAAGTGTAGCGCATATATCAGACTAGCAGTATAGCATAATAGTTAGTACTCTTAACACTTAACATGTCTTTCAGACTAGAAGAGCCTCAACCAAAAGATCTAGGTCTCCATCATCTCTTTCATAGAAGTAGAAAAAGAGTGTCAGTTGGATACATGCCCTAGAGAAAAAATAATAAAGAGTTTATTTTGCATATATCATTAGTTAATAATAAGTTTAATAAAGGGTGGTATTGTACAACCAAAGTCCCTAGTAAACCTCTAATACTAACTCATTGGTCAACTGATGATCGAGGTTTTCCGCTCATGTGACATTAATGTTAATTGACAATGGGATTGTGCCATTAGGTAAATGCTATGATGGACATACCCAATATTAGTATTGCAACACGATTGTGTCACGATGTTCATGTTGCGATAATAAGAAGTATTGTAACCTAATCCTTAGACCTTGAGATCATATCTAATCACTACTTTCGGAAGTTGTCTTGACTGCATCAACCGTCACTCTGTAACTAGGTAACTAAAAAGGTGTTTATCAGGTATTCCATAGGAGTATGTTGACACGTAGGCATCAAGAGCGGGATATGTTCTTCCGCGTGACGGAAAGATATTGTAGGCCCACTCGGTGAGATTGCAACCAAAGCTACAGCATGTGACTAGGTCACGGAGATGGAATATCAATGGAACGAGTAAACTAGCACATGTCGCTAACGAGATTGCACTAGGTATGGTGATACGGACGATCAGATCTCAGATATTGCAAGTATCACAAAATAAATGGAATAGGGCATTGATGTTTACAGTTCAACGACAAAGATCTTCATGAATGCACAGGGATCATTATGGCATCTAGGTCCTGCTGATCATCATTCACCAGAGAGGTGTGTCGGTGATGTCTGGAGTGTTCTCGAGCAATAGGGTAACACACTTAAGGTTCGATGATGGTATAAGATGGTTTTGGTATATTCGGAATTATCAGAGTATTGACAAGAGAGAGAGGGAATTAAGGGTCTGATGATGGTGTAAGATGGTGTTTTGTATTTATCGTTATTTTTAATAGCACAACAATGTTCAAAATAATGGTCAAAGATTCACCTTAATTTTAGGAATTGCGACGTATATTAACCCCTCTGTCCTGAATTAGTTATCTCAACTTTGTCTAGATATGCATGTACAAAATAAATATTTGTATTATTTCAGTGTCAATCTATAATTTATGGAAATTAACTTTCGAGAACCTGACATTAAAATCACATAACAAAACTAATGAGTACAACTAATTGGCTAGAAAAATGATTTACAAGCCACACAGTTATGTTACATGACACAAAATATATGTGACAGACTGCATAGAGCCAGTGGATTAAACACCAGATAACATAGTAAGATTTTGAAAACAAAATAATATATAAAAATAGAAGAATTAAAGAAAATATTGAGTCATACAATTTCAAAATTGGCTAATGATGTACAAACATGATCTACAAATTCTTCTACCGAGGTAAAAACAATAATATCATTCAAATTTTCTTTATTTTAAATTTCATTTATTTATAGCAGCATATCACTATGAACAATAATGGTCAAAGTTTCACATGGTGACCATGATTATATCTAAGACATCAAACATTTTGATCTAGTGAGTAAATGAGAGAAAGTAACATGAGAACAAGATAATTCTCATGGTTTTATGTGGCATATCTATTATCAAGGATAGATTCCTTTTCTTCCAAGTCATCACGAAATTATATTTTAGCTAATTACCTTTTACTTACATATGACACATGAGTGTTATGACAAATGACATAATAATCATTCATCCACAGTTTTAAGTGGATTAAAGATATTACTCTCATATGTAATATTTTGCTTACCATAATATGAGTGGTAGTTGTGGAACTGTATTGGTGATTATATAATATATATGTGAACCATACCTTTGTTTTTCGAACAATTTCAGCCCACCAAAGAGGAATCCCTCGTGTTTGTGAGGGCCACTGCGCTAGTTTAAAAAAAAAACAAATTACATTTGAACACACATTACTTATCTCTGCAATCTCACGTTACATGTATACCAAACAAAATATCTGGTCGAGTGGCAACACATGCATGGACCTTTCCGAGGATCTATATAGACGTACCTCTCCGTGACCGTGACACACAAAATCCAATTAGCTAGCTACCTCTACTCTCTAGCAAACCACCAACGAAATCACGGTCGCCCCACCTCTCTCGCTGCCCTACATACGTACTGTACGTGTAACGTGTTGCCGCAGGATTGGCGTCCAGCCCTATGCACGGTTCCACCGATCGTTGCCATCGCCCAAAAGGCCGAGGCACGTTACCATGCCCACTGATTCGATTGGCCGGCGTTGCCATTGGACGATCTCGGAGCAGCCCGCCGCCGGCCAGGGTCCATCGGCCATGGGCCACACGGCTGGCCGGTACGGGTACGGGATCATTACATGGCATGCATTCCATGAGCAGAGGGGATCCATCCCTGGCTGGCGTACGGACGTATCTGTATCTCGCGCCGGCGTATAGCATGCATGCCGATGCCCGGCCCCAACGACGGCGGAGGGCCGGCGCCGGTGGTGCTTGTGTGCAGTGATCTGAAGATGCGCCTTCCCTTCCGTACCTACAGCTTTTAATACGCTCCAACGGTTTTTTCCTCTGATTGACGGACGAGAACATGCATGAATCATGATCGATCGATCCGTCGATCGATCGATCGTCGTCGTCGTCGGACCTGCGCTGAGATGCATGGAGAGGCTGCGCTGGCCTGGCCTAATTTTCTTCTTGAGCTGACAGTCGAGTACACGAAGATTCGCATGGCAAATGTTCTACGGATTAGGATTTTAGCAATGCATTGACAGTTTGACACTAGTCAGTCGAGAGTGAGAGTGGTACACATGGCGTTCTTCTGTATGTTACCGTCAATGTGATCCACGAGCACTTTTGGTTGCAGTGTGTAGCGTAGCCTAGTCATTGCTAAGGTTTGGCGAAGCTGCCGACAGACGGGCGCGGCCGTGCGTGACCACCGGACCACCGTCTGTCCGTGGCCTGGGCCTGAAACGTGCGCCGGCAGACAGGCCGCCGGCGAGGGGAACAGGAGGGAGCACCGCACCGCAGCGTAGCCCGGCTCATGTGCGCCCACCGGCGACCGCACGTTCACCTTCGTATGAACGAACTGCGCCGGCCGCATTCAGGTCACTTACTTGCTGACCGTTGCGGGTGTGGCCGGTGCGTACGGACGCGTCGCCCAGTCCTGCGACCGGATCCCGTTCATATAAATACTACTCCCTCCGTTTCAAAATATAAGATGTTTTAGGATTGTGAAGCAAATGTATCTAAACATGTTTTACTGTGTATATTCGAGTGAACCTACACACTAAAAGATGTCTAAATACATTTGCTTCACAAAGCTAAAACATCTTATATTTTGAAACGGAGGGAGTAAATGGCAGGTGGATAATCCTGCTGGATTACTGGCCCGGCCCACGGTTTCAGTGTGTATGGACCAACATGCAGGTTTCGGCGAGATCATCTGTAATTCGTAAGGATTTAAATTCTCCCCATAGCTTGGTTCCCCCTCTTTTGGTTGGCTTTGCCAGCGTGAGGAGGTGTGAGGACCCCATCTATGAGTGAAGTTTTTTTTTTTGAAATCAATACCATATATATTTATAGTAAATAGTACATGATAGAGCTGACTCCAACTATTACAAAATAAAGTCTAAAAGAAAACGAGCTAATCTTCGAGGTCTTCAAACTCTTCTTCTTCCACATAATCTTGTATTTTTCTGAAGGCAGCCAAAAGATAATGGCACAAATATCATACCATATACCTGCAAATACCAATAGAGGTGCTCCCATATTTTTGATTTGAGCCGCAATGCCAAGGCTACGTGCACGCATGCAACCATTAAAATAATCAATCCACATCGGCGAGAGTACCAACACCAATATTCCAGGGAAAAGAGACCGAACTGCCTGGTCGACGTCGTTGGAGAGCCGAGTATACGAATCACCATTGTCGAGGACGTAGCAGCCGGGATAAATATTATGAGGATAATCCTCCTCGCGGCAACCAAGAGAAAAACTCCAAAATTGACTTGGCGAAGTAAGATCTGGAAGACCGTACCTATAGAACTGTAATCTAATAACACAACCATTAACGCCGAGAAGAACTCGTCGTCGAGCGAAGGGCCGAAGATCACTTATTGTAGACGATGCCATCTCCATTGACATTAAGGCCAAAAAAAATTGGCTACCAAATCCCTAATCTAATCTTGTGAGGACACTATTTTAATTGAAAACTCCACCCATAGATCGGGTTCCCCACCCCTCCTGACACCGGCAAGGCCGGCCGAAGGAGGGGGAACCAATCTATGGAGGAGGAGGAAGAGAGGCGGCGGCTAGGTCAAGAGGGGTGGCGGCTGGTTTTCTTTACCTCGTGGTTAAAGCCCTATGAGTGAAGTTTTTAATAAAAGTATTTTTTCACAAGATTAGAATAAAGTATGGTAGCCATCTTCTTTTGGCCTCTTCGTCAATGGAGATGACAACGTCTATAACAAGTGGCCTTCGGTCTCTCGTTCGACGATGAGATGTTCTTGACATCAATGGTGGTGTTGTTAGTTTGATTACAGTTCTATAGGTACGGTCTTTCAGATCTTACTTCACCAAGTCGATTTTGGAGTTTTTCTCATGGTTGCCGCGATGAGGATTATCCTTGCAATATTTGTCACGGCTGCTACGTCCTCGATAATGGTGATTCGTACTTTTGGATCTCCAGCGACGTCAACCAGGCTGTTCGGGCTCTTTTCCCTGGAATACTGGTGGTGGTACTCTTGCTGATGTTGGCTGATTTTTTTAATGGTTGCGCACGTGCACGTAATCTTGGTACGGATCAAATTAAAAATATGGGAGCACCTCTATTGGTATTTGCAGGTATATGGTATGATATGTATGTCATTATTTTTTGGCTGCCAACAATACGAGATTGTGTCATGAAAGAAGAAGAGTTTGATGACCTTGAAGATTAGCTTGTTTTCTTTTATACTTTATTTTGTAATAGTTGGAGATGACAGCTCTACCATGTACTATTTATTATAAATATAGGTGGTATTGATTCAAAAAAATACTTCTAATCAAAGTGGCCCTCAATTTTCGCGGCATAGTGATGTTGACTGCTGGATCATCCTTTTTTGTATGAAATCACTATGTTATCCAACTAAAACCCTTGGGTGTTCTTTTAATTTGCATTAAGGAAATCTTGAAATCATCCTAACCTGTTTAAATGCATTTTCATTACGTGGGGCAAATATGTTCTTGTTCGTTGACAAAAATAGCAAACCAAAATATTCAAGATATATAACTTATAAATTAAATTCATACATGTGGTGAATACACATAAATTGGCATAGAAAAATTGGGATCTAGGGTTTTGCACGAGCCTCCCCTAGCGAGAGACGAGAGACTCCGTCTAGTCCAACTGAGATAATCTAGGGCAGCACAAAATGATGTGCGATGGGAAAAAATGTTGAAAACTAAGATAGTTATCGTTCCCCCTCTCTTGATAATAATAAAGCAAATTGGATCAGCACTCCCACATTATATTCATGATCCATTGACGAGATTTGACAAAACTAATTTGCAAGGCAAAGACCCCAAGAAAAGAGCCCCATTTATGAGAGAAGAAAGATATATATATATATATATATCATAGAAAGTTTAGAAAATTTTGCGACATATTACCCCCATATGTTCCAAAATTATAGGTTTTTGCCTCATTTAGTATCCCCTCTCCCAACCGAGATGGGCCAACCCATCAAGTTGACATGGACAACCATACTAGAAATGTTCAATGTTTGATTGATTCTTCTTTCAGTGAGGTGGTGTGTAGAACCTAGAAGATACATTTGAAGCATTGCCAGAGAGAAACAAATATTACAACTCATTCCATAGGTAGGTTTTATGTTCTTCATAAACTTCTTGTAATTGGCCTATGCACATAGTCTTTAAGTTATTTTCAAAGCTCTTGTGCAATTACTATTATCTCGTATCATTATAGTTATCCACGATGTCCTTCTCTAACAGCTAAAACTATTACTAGAGGTGCCATACTGTATTAGTTTTACATAGACAATAAATATACACTAGAAAACTATGTGTTCGATAAGTTAGTTAGACACATACGCTTATGTATTTTATCAAGATATATAAGGAAACTTAAAAACCACATCTAGGCACTACAATATCAGCAACAAAAATTAATCCTCTAAGGATTAAGATTTAGTCTTTTGATGCAACTTTTTTATTATTTCTAGGTGTATTCAATTCAAAAGCATGTTTTATTACAAATGTACAAGAGTTACATGAAATAAATATATTTTTTATTGCAATGTATGTCTCTCGTTCAACATATTTTTTATAAGTATAAACATTTGGGCTATGTAAGCACCACATTTTCAGGGTTATAATTATACTCCCTAAAATCTTAATACCATGTTTTTAAAAAGTATAATAATTTAGTGTAAATAAATATGTCGTATTTGATTGTAATGGGTGAGGGAATTCCTTTGAAAACCATAACAGAGAAAATCTAAAAATAAATTTCATTTGTCTGAGCCAAGCACATAATCAAGCGATCCCAATGTGACCCCTTGTTTTCAGTTAGGCAATATGGGGTTACTAGTGGTTTAGTATATGTAAGGGTAGTATCAACCACTTGTGATGCATGTCTTTATGTCACGGGGTATATCTTTATGAGCTCAGAACCTAAATTTATCTTGAAATTTCCCTAGTTTGTCTTCAAAATCCCCTCATAATATTGTTCTTGTTGATCCTAGCTTGTTGGATTCAATGAGGGTCATGAAATACACCTCCAAGATTAGGGTTAATTATGCTCCTAAACAAGGATATGATCCAGAAAATAAGAGCCCAATTCTAATTTATTGTTGTAGTTTGTGTGGTGGATGATCCAGACGAAAAGGAGCGAGGCATATTTTCCAAACTTTTTGTGCCGGTTCACTTTTTTTGAATGTAATATATTATAATTGTAAAGAATTCAAATTTCAATCTGAATTTCTGATGTGCTATTTTTGGAATGAAAACTTGAATCTCGATAAAAATTTGAATCTAAATTTGTGTAGCGTCCATCTCACTAATACATCCACAAATGTATTTGAAAGTGCATGTAGCCTCATGTGTAATTTTTGTTGGGTTTTATATGAATGGATGTTTCATAGGCAGTTATAATACCACTTTATAGATTCAAGGATGAATGCCATGTATAGAATTAATGCACTAGCCAACTATTTTAAAAATCTGAACAGTTAAAAAGAGCCAAGGCATATATTTATAATTAACACAATATGCATTGACATTTTCTAATGAATGTACTACCTTTCCTAAGATAGGTATCTCGCCGTGACACACTAAATCCAACAAGCAACGACTTGTGAGCTCCAACAAAATCACGGTCGCCCCACCTCGCTCGCTGCCCTACGCACGTACGTGTTCCTACCAAATTGGCTCGAGGCGCGCCGCGGAAGACCCATGCACGATCTATCGTTTCATCCATCGCCCCCAAGTCCTTCCCACTGTTGGCCCGCAGCTTGTGCGCAGACACGCTACAGAGTGCGCCCAAAACGCCAAACGGCCAATGCATGTGCACGTTCCCATGAGTCCATAGATTCGATTCGCCGTCGCCATTAGACGATCTCGGAGCAGCCCGCCGCCGGCCAGCCGGGGTCCATCGAGGGAACGAGATCCTCTGACATAGAGAGGAAAACTGCAGAGGGAAGTAGTTTATTCTTGTTCGTTGATTCTCCATCCGATGGCAGCTGGAAAACACAGCGCAGTTCCCTTGTTCTGGCCATGGAATCGCTGACGCTCGCTGAGCGCAAGCAGCAGTACTGCGAAAATATACGATTAGCTTTGAAATTCCTTGCTGACAGCTGACACACAATTTCAGCACATAGTTGCGAGTGAGCACAATGTAAAAATTGTGCAAGCAAGTGCTAGGGAGATCACTGGTCACACACTTCCATTCAGTCTTTTTCGTTTGACGCGGCCATCGTGGGCAACCGGCAACGACGGCGGCAGGGCAGGACAGGTCTGGCTCTACTACGCCGAAACTGTTGGAGAAAACGGATGCGGAGGCGCGGACGCATGCCACCCGCTGGATGCGGCTGGGGAGGCGGAGCTGCGGCGAGGTGGTCGATGGCGATGCGAGCGTCAGCGACTCCATGGTCGACTCATGGGATCGGGGCTGCTCTGTTTTTAGGCTGTTCGTTAGTAAAGCTGAGCTTTGGATGCTCATGCGGTGTGTTTTTCAGCTGCCATCGGATGAAGAATCAACGAACGAGAATAAACTACTTCCCTCTGCAGTTTTCCTCTCTACGTCAGAGGATCTCGTTCCCCATCGAGGGCCATTGCATGCATGCCATCGGCAGACGGTGTGCGCGCCCAGAGGGGATCCATCCCTCGCTGCCGTACGGACGTATCTGTATCTCGCGCCAAGTCCGGCGGGCGTAGGGCATGCACACATGCCGCCGCCCGGCCCCAACGACGGCGGTGGGCCGGCGCCGGTGGTGCTTGTGTGCAGTGATCTGAAGATGCTCCTTCCCTACCTACAGCTTTTAATACGATCGGAACTGTTTTTCGTCTGATTGACGACCGAGCATGCATGTATCATGAATTCATGATCGATCTCAATGATGCAAGTTGCAGATGCTGTATCTGCATGCATGCGGCGACACGTACCTACAGCTAGAGACGGAGACGCAGACTAACTGTTTTGGGGAATCTAGCTATAGGCTAGCTTGCTGTGGCCGGCGATGGAGCTAATTAATCTGGCATGGATTTGGCGTCACCGTCGAAGAGGGCCGAGATCGTTGCAGGGGTTTGACCAGCGGCAGAATGGAATGGAAGCCCTGGCCCTGGCCGGGGTGGGGACTGGAGAATCGAGCTGGAGATGCATGGAGAGAGGCTGGGCTGGCCTTGCGTTTTTCTTCTTGAGCTGGAGATGCATGAAGAGGTTGAGCTTGACAGTCTGAAGCGACGCGCAGTCGCGCACACGCGGCGATATATTTTTGGCGGTTGGCCCTCAACGGGAGTATAGTAGTAGTGTGGTAGAGCTGCATGACAAGATGGTTTGGGGCTTTGAGCTTGCCAGTTGCTGGCGATCGTTGGCTGAGCAGATTAGTGTGGTTTTGGCGGGATCACAGCTGACGCTTATAGATGACGTTGTATATGTCAACCATTTCGTAGATGGCGGTTAAACAACAGACTAAACTTTATGACATGAAATTAACATATTATAAAAAAATATTCAAAAATTCATTTTGTGATGTTAATTTATGTTATAAATATTATTAGATTTCTCTATAGAAATGATCAAACTTTAAAACTTTGGTATAAATATAATACTTAGATGTATACACTTATTTGTGAACACAGAAAGTAGGAGTGTGGATTTTTGGAGCTTGTTTTTTTTCAAAAATTCAAAAACCATGATTTAAAGTTTCAAAAAATTCCCGAAAAAATCAGCATGTAGATAGAGATGTATCCCACAAGTGTGTAAAATTTCAATTCGGAAGACATTATACTTTGAGCTGCACAAAAATGACCAAAAATATAGATCTTGTATAGTGAACATTACACATTTTCAAACTCCCAAAATTTGTCAGAACTTGTCATTTTTTGTGTAGGCCAAAATATGAGGTCTTTCTAACTGAAATTTTACGCACTTGTAGAATACATCTCCAACAACATCAAGATTTTTTTAATATTTTTTTAAAACTCAAAAACATGGTTTTCAATTTTTTTCTAAAAACGAGCTCCAAAGTGAGTTTCCACAGGAAGTAGAGCATCTCCAGCTGGGTCCCCCAAAGCGATTTGGGGCACGCCGGACGTTTCACCATCCCCAGTTGGACGCCCCAAAGCCTTTTTCGGTCCGACGCAGCCCAATACGGTGTCCGGTGCCCAGAGACCATCCCCACTACATAGGGGACGCTTCTGGGGCGTCAGATGGAACGAAAGGCGCGGCTTCGAGTGGCGGGCCACCGTTGTCATCCACACGGGGGGAAACTTTCCTCTCACCACTTTTTCTCCCGCCGCTTGTTTCATTTCCTCCCTCACCGCGGTTCTTCCTGACTCCCGCCGCCTCTTTCCGCTCCCACGCGCCGATCTCTGGCGCCCACCATGCCACTGCCGATTTCTCCCAACAATTCCTCCACTGCCAACAAGATGCCACCGAAAATCCCCAATGTCGCGGCGAAGAAGGCGGCCGGCAAGGCGGCAGCCAAGCAGCTGGGAAATGTAGCAGCCAAGGTCGGGGTGAAGTTGCCCTTCCCGAAGCCGCGCAAGGCGCCACCGACGAAGAAGAAGCCGAAGATGTGGACCTAGGACGAATGAGACACGGACTGAGTGCGGCGCAAGTACGAGACGGTGGCGCGGAGAGATCGGCAGCTGGCGTAGGGAGAGAAGAAGGCTCGGGATGCAAACGTGATTCATGTTGCCACGCTCAACGATGAGATCGATGCCAGAATGTCTGCGGCAGCGTCGACGACCACGCCTGCGTCTGCATCAGTGTGCACGCCCACGACGCCATCTGCGAGCACGTCTGCGTCGGCATCAGCGAGCACTCTTGTGACGGCATCGGCCAGCACTCCAGTGACGGCATCACTGGCAGATCGGGCGGAGGTCGTCGTACTGGACGGGCCAGCACCGACCCAGTAGACGCCATTAGCGTCGCCAAACCCCTTCTTCTAGTTATTTTTGTACCTTGGTCTGTAACATGATCGTACCGACTACACTTTCATAGCGACGACTATGGCGAGGAACTATGATTTTAAATGGCGTTGATCTATTTTTTTCATTATCTATTTGGGGGCAGCCTTCAGGAAACACGGCTGGAAAGAGACGCCCTCTAGGCACCACCGTTCGGCGTCCCCATTCAGCTGATACAGCGCATATGCTGGACGCGGTTTGGGTGACGCGGCTGGAGATGCTTTTATACCGGCTACCTATACGGTTTGCCGATTATTTGCATTTTGCCCCCGTCCCCCGTCGATCGGTAGGATGATGTGGTGCAGGCTATCTTGGATTTTCTGAATGGTGGTACCCTACTAGCTGGTATGAATGATACCGCAATTACACTTATACCCAAGGTACGCAACCCTCAGAAGATTTCGCAATATAGGCCAATTTCCTTGTGTTCCGTCCTGTATAAGATCGGAGCCAAGTGTATTGCAAACAGACTGCGTGTTTTCTTGGATGATATCATCGGAGAAGAACAGAGTGCTTTTGTTCCTGGTCGTCTCATTACTGACAATGTCTTGATTGCGTATGAAAGTGTCCATGTAATGAAAAGGAGGAAGAAAGGGAAGAACCGATCTTGTGCTGTGAAGCTCGACATGATGAAAGCATACGATCGAGTAGAATGGCATTTCTTGGAGGCAATTATGTTAAAACTTGGCTTCAATGAAAATACGGTTAGACTGATTCTGAAGTGTGTGTCTTCAGTCAGGTTCTCTGTACGTGTGAATGGTGAGCTGCTACCGAATTTTACCCCCTCGAGAGGACTCCGGCAGGGTGATCCAATTTCACCATATTTATTCCTACTATGTGCTGAGGGTTTCACGGCTTTACTGAACTCCTTTGGAGGAAATTATGTGGATAGAGGAATAAGAGTGAGTATTCATTCTCCATGGATTAATCACTTATTATTTGCTGATGATAGTCTTATCTTTATGAGTGCTAGTGTCCAAAGTGGAGAAAGACTGAATGAAATTCTGCGGATTTACGGAGAATGTTCAGGACAGAGTGTTAACCGAGAGAAAAGTTCAATTTTTTTCAGCCCCAATACTCCAGAGCATATCCGGCAGAGTTTGAAGCATACATTGGGTATTCCTGTCGAAGCGTTCACTGAGCGTTACCTCGGGCTACCAACAGCCGTGGGCCGTATAACTAGTGGATCCTTTGATCATATTGCTGAGCGCATACGGAGTAGGATACAAGGTTGTGAGAAGATGTTATCTTGTGCTGGGAGAGAAATCTTTCTAAAAACAGTGATCCAAGCTATCCCTGTCCATAGCATGAGTATCTTTAAATTGACCAAGAAAGTGTGTAAGAGTTTGAGAGCTCTTATAGCCAAATATTGGTGGAGTAGCTCCCTTGACAGGCGTTCTTTACATTGGCTTTCTTGGGATGTTTTAGCTTCACCAAAAACAAAAGGAGGGATGGGTTTTCGGGAGCTCGAAATGTTTAATCTAGCACTGCTAGGCAAGCACGGCTGGAGACTTCTGAACAACCCAGATACCTTGTGTGCTCAGGTACTCAAAGGCAAGTATTTCCCGGAGAGTGATTTCTTGTCAGCAACGGCTCCGCGGCATTCTTCGAGTACTTGGAGAGCAATTATGGCAGGGAAAGAAGCCCTTCAATTAGGGTTAATTAAACGTATTGGCGATGGTCTGACAGTGTTAGTATGGAATGACAAGTGGATACCGGGACTCAGGACACTACAACCATCTGCACAGTTGGAATCGGAAGGAGTACGAGAGGAAATAAATCTTGTCTCGGATCTGATTGACCACGATATTGGAGCATGGAAAATAAATATGGTCAGAAGGAACTTCATTGTACCAGAGGTAGATGCAATTCTGAATATTCCTTTGAGGCGCAATGGGGGAGTTGACTTCTGGGCCTGGTCTCCGGAGAAAACAGGCGTATATTCTGTGAAATCAGCTTACCGTGCTCTAATGAGTCGCAACGAGTATTTGGCTCTAGACGAAGGGACGGTAACGGAAACTTCAACTACTGAAAAACAGATGTGGTCTGCACTATGGAAACTTGATGTTATGCCAAAAGTTCGTGTTTTCTGGTGGAGGGTTTTGCGTGGCATCCTCCCGGTAGAAAGCACCTTAAAGCATAGACACATAGCTCAGATTGGTAGGTGCAAAATCTGCCTTGCAACTGATGAAGATCTTATGCATGCATTGATCAAATGTGAGCATGCAAGAAAGTTCTGGGAGGAGGCAAATTCTTGGCTGGAGTGTTCATTGCCAAGGCTTCATCCCAATACATGGTCGCAAGATATTCTCTGTGACTTGAGATTCTCGAATCCAGATAGAGCAAAGATGATTACAATTATGTGGGCGATATGGAACTCGAGGAATAGTTGGCTTCATGACAAGGGGGCTTATGACCCAGCCCAGTCGGTAAAAATGGCTAAGGATGCTCTTGCTGTGCTTGCGATCCCGAAGAAGCACACACAAACCATGCCTGGCCATGGGTGGCTGCCACCAGATGATGATGTTGTTAAAATAAACACAGACGGGGGCTTGTCAATGTTTGCTCGCCAGGGTGGGGCTGGAGGTGTTGCCAGATCGCACTCCACCTATCTAGGAGCATGGAGTAAACCTCTCTGTGGAATATCGGACCCTTTCATTGCTGAAGCAATGGCGCTCCGTGAGGGCACCATTTTTGCTAATCTTCGAGGTTTTAGCAGAGTGGTTTTGGAGACGGATTGCAAGGAGGCTGTTGACCTCTGGATTTCTCGCCATGGTTCTCGTTCAACTGTGGCACCTATCTTGCTTGAAATAGGAGAGCTAGCTTTAAATTTTTCTTCCTTTCGTATTCAGCATGTACCAAGAACAGCTAACCACTCTGCTCATCTTTGTGCTAAGTTTGCTTGCACTCTGACAAGTACGAGTAGCTGGCTTGATTGTATCCCAGACTTCCTGGTGGTCAGCATTCAGGCTGATCAATCAGGTTTATTCCTAGTTGAATAAAAGCTCTGTGAATTCCCCGCAAAAAAAAAAAACGGCAAGCTAGGTAGTTGATGGTGGTGGTCTTTTGCGTAAATACGTCTGAACCGTACGTATCAGGTTACTATGGTAGCTGCGGCGCCGCAGGACATCTCCATGCCCATGCGCCCCGGCCGCCCTTGTTTGCATCTACTTTCGAGCTTGCACGTACGGTACGTACATCCACCGCGCTGCACCATCCATGTATTTTGGTTGCAGACAACCGCGCCGGAAGGGAAAGATAGCGGGGCACAGCGCCGCATGGAGATGTCTGTGCAGATTTTATCGTTTACTCCATATTAAAAATTTACAATCAACATCAGTACATGGATCGATCCTTGGTTCATATATACATGCATGTTAGTGTACGTCTATCGTGTGGATATGTACTAGTCTAAAAATATAACTAGACGTGTTTTAGTGTGTAGGTTTATTAATTTTATAGCATGTATTTTAGAACACAGAGTGTACGATGGATCATCTTCAGTGTTATAACATCCGATCCTGTGGTCAAGCATCTGCCTCGCCTGAGAAAAACAGAAAACCCTGGCCGTCTTCCATCTCCTCCGTACGTCTTCGTCCAACATCGATGCATCCTCGCCTCCTTTGCCTGCCACTATGGCGGACGGGAGGGGTTGGGTTCTCGGACCTGCCTATGGCGTTCTAGTTAGGTCCCTAGAGTTAGGGTTAGGTCAACTTGCAGTGTAGCTATGGTGGCTGTCGTGATGTTGTGCGAAAAAGGAGTAAGATTTCTCCATGTCCTCATCCACTTCGTTAGCGATTATCTCACCAGTGGCATTGTGGAGGGCGAGAAATCATCTAGTTCGTTGCTCTTATGGAGTTATGGATCTCATATTATCTATGTGTGTTGCGGGTTTGGTGTAAGAATTTGATCAATTCAAGAGTTTAATGTCGATGATTTTGGCTCTAGGACGTTACTCATTAGGAACACCTGTAAGAAGACTTAGAGCAAGTACAATAAGTCCTAGTCAGCTGGCTATAAGGAATAAAATAATATTTTTGTGCTTAGTTGGAGAAGAGAGAATAGGAGAGAGAAGAGAAGTGGGCTCTCATGCAAGAGCCAGCTCTAGCACGTGCTCCTAGGCACTTTGTGAGAGTGTAAAGTGGACCATAGTGGTAACTTTTTATAACTTGCTATTATACCTACTAACTATAAGGTTGGCTATAGCTGACATGGCAGTGCTATAGAGCCAGCAACGGGCTCTTCTATTAGCCATGCTCTTATGGGCTATCATAAAAAATACATGCTGGCTCCGGTAGGGGAGCAGCAAAAGTGTTGGGTCGACACAAGAATCATAGCTTGAACCGAGGTGATGCTGAACGAAATACTCCAGCCAATAAGAGCACGCGCATGCAAGTGGGGGCGAGGCCGCAACACGCATGGGAACCCCGCATAACTAAGTTACATCTAGTTACAGTTAAGTTATAAACTTTATAACTTACCCGTCTAGAGCATGTATTTTGTCTTTTTATACAGGCCACAAATATAAATATTTAAGTTTCAAATTTCATACACCCATAGACATTCCCATTACATACATGCAAATATTTTTTTCAGAATTTTTTGAATTCAAAAATACATTGACTTCTCCCAGGGGCCCACCTGCCACATGCCTTGTTCCCTGTTTGGTTCCGCTGCCCGTGGGTTCCAAAAATTCTCTCCCATGGTCGATGGATCAATGGCTTGCTTGTTCCGACGGTGGTAGTGGTTGTTAGGTGATCTATAAACTTGCTTTATATATATTCAAGGTATTTTTGTACTTCTTTTGAACTGGATCCTTTTCGCATAAAAGGGACAAGAGCGCACTGTCTTGTTATCATGTACTTATGTGTACGTTAAAGTGTTAGCCGGAGCACGCATAAAAGCTGGTCTGCCCATCAAATCACTGTCGCTCCATCACCACGAGATGACGATCGAGTGTCAACGATCCATCCATCCTCACCGACTTTTAATCGCCAAACTAGACGACATCGGGCAACCCATGAATCAGCAGGCAGCATCGTTATCGACTCTTCCGTCTATGTTCCTCCGCGGCGAGACCTCCGAGCCCACCCAATCACTCGGCGATAATTAAGCAGCTGGCGCTAACCGGCCGCGCCGGCGACGACCACCCTAGCTAAGCCGTAGAACGACAAGGTCACGCGTCGGCCCATGCCGCCATGCGGCGCTGCCGGCTCCGGCGCCTGTCGGCCGCGTCGCCATCGATCCGGCCGGCGCGCAACGGCCATTCGCGTCGCGGGGATGCGCTAGCCGATTTGTGTGCGTGTCCGTGTGGGCTCGTCGGGTAGTGTAGTCGCCAGCTGCCGTAGTGCCGGCAGGCCGGCCGGCACGGCGCCGCGGGCCAGAGCTCGCCGTGTCGACGCGCGGTCGGGCCGCCCGCCCGCCCAGGGGACTGATGATCTATCTATCGCGAGTTAGATGATAGGAATAGACATATATCACCCATGATTTTATCGTTTCACGGATACGTCGTGGTCCATCGGTCCGGCACGTACGGATGGGGAGCCGTGGGGGTTATATTGTGCATTTCGATTCGATCCGACGAAAGGGAGGCCGATTGCTGACCGGGCGTGTGATCGAGATGCTTGATGTGTTTACCATATCAGAATGAGCCAGTCTGACCTTAAGTAAAGTTTTTGTTTTAAACCATGAACTCATCAAACTCCCCTACAAAAACTCGTAGAACCGGGGTTGACGTACATTTCCCGTGAAAAAAAAAGGACAGAGAGGACTTGTTCCTTAAAAATGATTTTTTATCTAGTGCAAGTTCCAAATTTTGTCTCCTCGCGCCACAAGGACATAGCTGTCTGATTCTACAGTGACGGTGGAATGGCAACTGCCATGTCAGTATGTTCCCACGTGGCAAATTTTCCATCGGGACGCTCTGTGGCAACAAGCTTCTATTGTACGCAAATGTTGATCATGCATACTTGCGCTTCTGCTTCCGTACACCCCTCTAACCAAACTTAAATAGATCAAGGGTTCAGATCTTTCCATACCCCTTCATAATTAAAGGTATGATAGGTATTAAAAAATAATTAAGAGTTATAAATTTTAATTAAAACATGTATGCAATCTATATATACTGGTATATACGCTTGTATGGCCGTATTCATACACGGCGATGCACTGCCGGAGACTCGCTGGTGTTCATGTTTTGTGGCCTGGGCGCGCAGAGGTCCCGACGATTACGGCGACGAGCATAACGGCATGGACGATTTCCAACGTACTCCCTCCATTTTAAAATATAAGATGTTTTAAGTTTGTGAAAAAAATGTATTTAGACAACTTTTAGTGTGTATATTTAAATAAACCTACACAGTAAAAGATGTCTAAATACATTTGCTTCATAAAACTAAAACATCTTATATTTTGGAACGGAGGGAGTACCAAGTACTCGCCGACGTCCGCCACAAAGAAAGCAGATCGATGCGAAACATACAAATTCCGGCGAGATGTGCACGCGTTTTAAACTTGCAGCGCTAGATTGATTAGTACTAGTAGCAACAAAAGATTAGTACTAGTAGCAACACACACATACATATGGGATACAGATTGGATTGTCATTGGCAGGTCTGAAGCCCTTTCCATTGCTTCACGATGGATCTTATCTTAGGCGGGTGCGTGTTCTCCAGTTCTGCGCCTACGTACTGCTCAGCTCGGCCGCTCATTGCGGTAGTGTCATGCCCGTCATCCTCGCGCACCTCCCTCTCGAGGCCCAATCGTCTACTCAGTGGCCGCCGGAGACGGTGACGATGGGGTTAAGGGTATTCTTTTGCGTTGGATTGGGTCAAGGGTTACGGTTGCTCATACATATATGATACGTAGGTATACGAGATTAGATCTGAAGTTGCTGGCCTTACGTAATTAACTAATATAATTTTTAGAAATAAAGGGCTACCCGGTTCCATTTAAGAAACCACAACGGACAGTGTTCATACAAGCCTGACTCAAGGTCAGCGACGATTCACCCCGACAGCCAAGCTGCCAAAACATCCACTCCCTAAAGGGACCTTTTATTACAAACCAAGTTCACCGCCTAAAAACACAAACTGGACGACAACCCTGAAGAGGCTCAGACAACAGCACTCCAAACTCACACCACCCGCAGGAACTCACCATCCTTCTCCAGGCTTATGTCATTCATCTTCAAGTTCCTTGCCAGCGAGTTCGTCGACTGCTCCCAGGCATCCTGCGACTCACAGAACTCCCAAGGCCCGGACCAGGTTGCATCCAGCTTCGACACCACCAGTTGACGCAGCACACCCCCTTCTTCTCTCATCCAGGCTCCGGCCAGATCAGCGGGGGAGCCTGTCTCACCAGAGACATCAGAGCAGCACACACTCTTTCGAGCTCGCTTCTTTTTTCTTCCGGGCATAGAACTTTCCATCGCCCCAAAGTGTGAGCCACTTTCAAGAATAAGACCTGCATACATGACCAGCCAGACCCATTAAAGCATAAATCATTCCTAATTTTCCATAACGACCATAATGCAGCCGCATGAACAATGTTAGGAACTTGATTTGTCTTTTCACAGATCCAAAGGCTAGATACAGATAACAGATTAACCTGTAACTTTATACCAGTTAACATAGATATTTGCTTCCACATTTCTCTAGCCACCACACACTCAAAGAATAAGTGAGCAACAGATTCATTATCACAGCAAAACAAACAGCTAACATCTGGCACATGCTGCCTCTTAGATAAATTGTCTCTGGTCAGTAACTTGTTATTAGCAAGTAACCACAGGAACACATGAACTCTAGGCTGGACTTTGATTCTCCAAACGGCTGGGATGTGCACAGGCATAATTCCCCTAAAGTTCACAATAGCATATAAAGAACTAACCGAATAAACCCCCTTGGAATCAAACTTCCAAATTACTGCATCCTCCTCCACACTAAGGTGTAAGGATTCAGCTATACTTCTCAAATCATACCATCTTTGCATAAGATTCTGGTCTACTGACCTCCTAAAGGTACACTTTAGGTTAACACCATCCCATAAATCTGCAATGGACTTGTTTTGTTCATTAATTAAAACATACAAGTCCCAGAATAAGATAGATAAGCTACAATGCCCAAACCAGTGATCCTTCCAGAATTTAACCTTTTTGCCATTACCAACTCTCCACTGATACCCCATCTTAGCTGCTTTAGAAGCCCACATAACCCCTTTCCAAAAAGGAGATATGCCATTTTCAGGGCAAGCAAACATATTAGGTTCATCAGTCTTATATTTATGATCAATAATCTGCTTCCACATTTTATCATTATCTAAATGGTATCTCTTAACCCAAGAGGCCAAAAGACACAGGTTCATGTCAGCCAAATTAGGTATCCCTAATCCACCAAACTCAATTTTTTGAGAGACCATTCCCCAATTTGCTAAATGATACTTCCTATGACCCTCATAATCATCCCATAACACATGAGCCATCTGTGAATTAATCAAAGTAATGGCCCATTTGGGAAACTTAATCACACTCATTAGATAATTAGGAATACTGGCAAGACAAGCTTTAATCAAAATGATCTTAGCTTTATAAGAGAGTAGTTTCCCTCTCCACCCCCCACCTTTTTTGATAACCTTGTCAATAACAGGTTGGAGGTCTTCTTTTCTAAGCTTCTTATAATGTAAAGGAGCCCCAAGATAATTCATTGGGAATTTTCCAAGCCTACAACTAAGAGCTTGAGAGAATAATTGAGCTTCTTCACTTTCCACATTAATAGGAACCAGGTCACATTTATGAAAATTAATTCTCATACCAGATAATTGTTCAAAACAAGATAACAGCCATTTCAGGTTTTGAACATTTTCCATCTTACTTTCCAAAAAAAGCAAGGTATCATCTGCATATTGCATACTAATAATCCCCGAAGGGCAGAAGGTTCTAAACATACCAGAAATCAGGTTATTATTTGCAGCTTTAATAAGCATATGGGTAAACACATCAGCCACAAAATTGAATAGAATAGGGGACACAGGGTCCCCCTGTCTAACACCCCTACTTGTTTCAAAGAAATCACTATTCACATTATTAATCCTCACTCCAACAGAACCTTTATTTAGTAAGGACTAGATGAGATACATACACTTAGGGCTAAAACCCCTCTGCCTCAACATTTTAAGTAGAAAACTCCTGTCAACTCTATCATACGCTTTCTCATAATCAAGTTTAAAAACTAAACCAGATTCTTTCTTGTGAACAGCATCATGAATAATTTCATGCGCTGACACAATGGATTCTAGGATAAATCTGCCTCTAATAAAAGCAGTTTGGTTAGGGGCAATCAGCTCCTCCCCAATAACACCTAATCTGTTTGTCACACACTTAGAAAAGATCTTAAAGCTACAATTGGTGAGAGCAATAGGCCTATATTTTTGAATAGTTTTAGCATCCGGCTCTTTCGGAATCAATGTTAATAAAGAAAAGTTGAGCCTGAAGAGGTCAAGCTCCCCTCTATGCCAATCTGAGAACATTCTCAAAAGTTCGGGCTTAATCAAGTCCCAAAATTTCTGATAAAAGAGAAAAGAAAAGCCATCTGGCCCAGGCGCGCCTTCAGCATACGAGCCGAAGACCGCCTCTTTAATTTCCTTTTCCGAAAACTCTTTATCTAACTCACTATTGTGAGCATCAGAAACCATTTCACTAGGATTCCAGAAATCATTTGACAGACTAATGTCCATCAAGGATTCAGCCCCAAACAAATTCTTATAATACTGGACAGCAATATCAATCATACCTTTGGTGTCAGTGACTTCTCCATCAAAACCTTCCAGAGACACAATCTGCTTCTTTCTTCTCCTTTTATTTGCCATAGCATGGAAATAAGAAGTATTTTGGTCTCCCTCTAAGATTTCCCTCTCTCTAGACCTCTGTCTGGCTTTAACCTCCTCATTCCTCCAGATCCCCTGCAACTCACCTGCAATATTTTTCATTTGTTCCTTAGCTCCAGGAGACAAAGGTTGAGCTTCAGCCAGGATATCTAATACATCATATTCAGCAATAAGTTGCTTTTTCCTCTTGTTCTGCTCAGACTCCATATTAATTGCCCAACCTTTAATAGTTTTCCTTAGTAATCTAATTTTATATTGCCACACATCCATAGATTTTCTACAGTGACAAGGAGAATTCCAAGTCTTATCAACCAGTTGTTGAAAACCTTCAACATTTAACCACCACTTTTCAAATCTAAACTGCTTTGCCAGAGGAGCAGTGAAAGCTCCAGAATCAAATACCAGAGGAGTGTGATCACTCCCCACTCTAGGCATAGTTCTAACTGAGACAGATGGGAACATCTGCTCCCAGCAGGTAGTAATAAAAACCTTATCAATAGCAGCCATGACAAGGTTCTCTTGATTATTAGCCCAGGTAAACATTCTCCCAGCACTTTTAATTTCAATTAGGTCAAACTTATTAACCCAATCATTAAATAAATTGGTCCAGCGCTGGTTAATATTACCAGAGCTTTTTTCCTTGCTATCTCTAATGAGATTAAAATCGCCCCCAATAAGGGTTGGGCCACCCCAACCAGCCATCACATTATGAAGTTCATTAATAAATTCAAGCTTGAACTCTTCATAGGAAGAGCCATATAAGGAGACAAACCTCCAAATATTACTGCTTTTCTTGTCTTTGATAATGACAGCCACACAATATTTGAAAATTTCCCAAGACATAATTTCAAAACTACTATCTCTTACCCCAACAAGGATTCCTCCTGCAGTGCCCACTGCAGGCAGCCAATTCCAATTATAAACATTATTACAGTCAACTGACTGAAGCTGAGCAGTAGAGAAATCTGCTATCTTAGATTCAGAGAAACTAATAAGATCAGGACATGAATCTCTAATGAGTTCATGAACCCTAGGGAGCTTGTCAGGTCTGTTAAGACCTCTAATGTTCCATATAAGGCCTACTACCATTGGATCTAAACACCAACTTCCTTTTACTACTACTTTTCTTTGAGAAAACCTCAACCCAAGGAGATAAGTCCTCCTCATCCTCACCAAACTGAGAAGATTCAGAATCCTCACTGCCAGGAGATTGAGCAGCAACAGATTCTGAAACTTCATGACTAATGTCAATATCAGCTGGCAAAAACATATCAAGGTTGTTTTCTCTAAAATCAACTATCCTACCAATCTCTATCTGCTTAATAGCACTCACATTAGTATCAGCACTATCCATGTCAGTCCCAAAAGAAAGACCAGCACCATGGGCTTTGTGCAAAAGATCAATATTATTTAACACAGCAAAGGAATTATGACAGCCATTAGGCATACCTGCTGGTTTCTCCAGGTTCTTACATTTCTTGAGATCCTTAGCCTTCTCAATCATAGACTTACCATCATGTATAATCCTGCTGCTCATTCTGGTAGCCAACACAGGACCCCATTTAGCTTTTCCTTTGCCTTTCTCAGTCACCTCAGGCATCACCTCAGCAACAGTTACCACTTCCTCCTCATCTTCATCAGCTTCACTGTCAAACTGAGCCAACAGCTGGATACCAATATTCTCCTCCGGGGCTCTCATCACATTCCCCCTATAAGATTTGCATTTACCAACTGGATTCTCCAGTATCTTGCTCTTCACTCTCTCTTCCACAATACCATGACTTGGACCAGCAGAGGAAACACCCACAGGGGTAAGCATTGCCTTCTTCTGACCAGACCCCCCACTGTGAGCTGTAGGCCTAGGGGTTTTTTCACTCTGCTCAGTTTCCATAGGCTTATTGCCACCATCATTTGGTCCCTCTTCTTCCTCAGCATTCTTATTTCCATTATCACCATTCTGCTCATCATCTGGATCATCACCATCCTCATTAGCCTCATCTCCCACAGATTCATGGCACACTGACAAGGAAAGCATATAGTTTCTCCCACCAAATTCCATCAACCTGCTAGAAGGAATCTTGGACACATCTCTCACAGCCACTTTGATTTTGAGCACTTTATAAAAACTTCTGAAAATTTCATGCCAGTCTACATCAATGGGTATACCCAGAGATGTAGACACCCTCATCATCACCCTCCAGGACAAGAACTTAGGTGGTATACCTTCCACCTTGACCCAGGTTTCCTCCATCTCAGAGTAGGCTGGGATGTCACCATTCCAGTCCATAAAGGACACTGACACGCCTCTTTTCTTCAGATTGATAGAAGGAAACCCCACCAAGTCCTTGATCTTCTTGCTAGGAGGGAATCTGACCAGAAACTTGTTCTCATCCAGCTGCCTCATCTGCCAAGGCCAGTTGGTTTTCCAAATATCACTGAAATTTTGCTTTAACTCTTCCATAGAGATGACACCATCCACAATAGCAATCCCCACATTATCCATGTTTAGCCAAGGAACAGCAGCTAGCTTATCCACCTCCACATGGAAAAAGCCCAAACCTGAGCTTGCACTTCCATAGAACTGTGTCATTGGCATTGTTCTATACCACTCAGGACACTTATCCATATGATGCATCTGACTGCCACAGATAAAGCATTTTTTAGGCCTGGGACACATACCCACATAGTGACATGGTTCACCACAGTTATAGCAAATGACATCTTTGAATTTGAGGTCAAACATCAAACCATTGGAGTTGGGAACCTTTCTGACCTGCTGCTGCTCCACAGGTTTTTCCACAGCCTTCTCCTGGAAAACAGGAGTAGAACCACTTTGGCTCCCATCATGAGATTGGCTCCCCTTAGAGACACCTTTTCCTCCAGCAGAAGTGTTCCCTCCCTGCTGCAAATTTTGCACTGGAAACTGCTGCACAGGAAAAGGCCCCTGTTGAAACTGCATCTGATTACCCTGAACCATCTGAGGCATAAACTGCATGGGGAAGGTAGGCTGCCACCCAAACTGCTGGAAACTAGGGTTTCCCCACATCTGTTGGAACGCAGCAAAATCCCCCTGACTAACTTGAGGCAGCACCATTTGCCCCTGATTCTGAGCAGACCCTGACCCCTGCTGAGAAGGTAAGGCTTTTACCTGGGCAACTTGAGGCTTCAACTGCGGTTTTGTCACCCCATCCGCACCAGCTTGACCACCTCCTCTCCCTGGTGGCTTCTTGTAACCACCTCTTCCACCAGGCGCCATCGCAAGGATCCTACGACAGATCTCCTTACCACCCTCCCTCCAGCTCCACCAGTCTCTGGAGAATCGGAAGAGCCTGGGGAAGGGCAGCTTCTCTCCCTCACGAGCAGGGTGGCACTCGATCTCAGTGAAACGCCTGGCGATGAACAGGTCCCTCCTTATCCAGACTAGAACATTAGGGTTTCTGCGGAAGCTGCTCGAACCGGTCGGAGCTGTCGAGGTAATAGCCCCCACCTCCTCACTTACCCGCTTCGAAGGCGGATTTCGCAAACCCGCCACCTGCATCACCTTTTCTTCTCCACTCACAGCACAAACTGAAGACATACCAGCAGAACTGAAACTGAAATTCAGAGACCTTGGCCGCAGCCTCAGCCTCCCATCAAGCTCTTCCACGAATTCCACTGGGCCCAGACCAAAACACGAATCATCAATCTCACCAGAACTCCCAGAAGCATTACCAGCAGCCTGCAACACCGGCGTGCTCGCCACACGATGTCTAGGTAAGACATTTGGCGGCGTGTGCCCATCCAGCGGCAGCAGCAGCTCCCCAACCTGCACCTCCTTCAGCGATGACTGCAGGTAGGGAGATGCATCCCAACCTGCCCTGGAATCGGCGTCAATGGCAGCCCAATCACTGGAATTGGATGACGCCTCGCCGCAGCAAGGAGACCTTCCAATCTCTCCATCGACACGAACCGCACCAGCACTACGGCAGACTCCCCTCGACGCGCAAATTCCAACACCTCCGACCGTGGCAACTGCTGCCTGCTCGCATTCGCCAGCGCCCTGAATTCCCCCATCTTCTCTAGATCGATTTCTGTGAGATACAGGAACCTGAATTCGCCATCTCTCACCACCACTAGCTCCATACCTCGCCTTCTGCATTCGGCGCCCATCCTGAGGAGATCGGCTCCGCAGCGAGGGGGCATTGTCTCGCTGGCCGCACTGACCTCCGCCTCGGCCAGATCCATCAGCATCGCAGCACCTTGCTCCAGTTCCTGCCCGCCCAGAGTGGGGGGAACAAGGAACCAGTGCCTCATCGCCACTCTCCGCCAGGATCTCGAACGGCCGGCACGGGCTTCGAATCGCCTCCCTCACCGGAGAAGAAGTAGAGAAACGCGAACTCACCGTGGATCGGAGCGAGAACGGGGAGCCCCATGAGCGAGCCCTATCCAGAGACCGCGCACAGGCCCCGCCACCGGTCGGCAGCACAGTGCCGTCGGTCGCAGGAACAGTGGCGACGGGATCCCCGGCGACCGGGGCGGGGGCACCCGAGTCGCCATCGCCATCGCCACTCATATTTCTCGTTGGAAAATCACAGGGGTCTACTGTATATTAACTAATATAATTAACTAATAATTAGACTTAATTACCCTTTTGAGTTTAGGGGAGGGGGGTGTACCGAAGCACACCTCGTATACTTGTGCCTACTTGATGTTTGGATTTGGGGTGCCATACACTGCATACAAAAACCTAGGTACACCCATATGTACAACTTGTCAAAATCGAAGCTTAAACGTCAATCCCTGAAATCAACACTCTCAACTCACCACTATCCATCATAATTTACCTTGAGGTTATTTGGATGGCTGACATGGCCATGCCCGACCTATATGTCTCTCCTTCCTATCCATGCCTCAGCGTGGGATATGTACCATCTTTTTCCAATCCTCTCACCTCTAACTCTCTCTGCCTCTTATGTCACTTGGCTCCATTCTATCCTCGCTACGCCATCTCTTTTCTACCATGGCCTCACCCTCCTCCCCTATAATGCTCTTGCTCAATCTTCCCCTAGCAACTCCCCGCTTCTCCGTCGGTGGTTCCAAATATGGCAAAACACCTCGTGGCGCAAGATTTCATCTTCCACTTTGGCATCACGTCTTCTACCGCAGCATCACATCTTCCTTCACCCCCCCCCCACCCCCACCCCGCCCACCGCCCCCTCCCAATGCTGACATCCACACCCACGTCAGCCTCCTGAGAGGTGCTGGAGTAGGTTGTTGAGGTGACCGGAAGTGATACCGCCCTAACAACCTTACCCATTCAAACGTCAAATACATCCAGTCTATTACCCGGCCAAATGTTACGCATTCATCTACACGCGATTTCAGTGTGTTGGTACGCTCATTTTGGAGAATCATGATAGTTAATTTGGATCAAAAGGAGTAATAACAATTTTAAGTGACAGATTTCATCCAATCGGCTAAAAACCAAGGACGCCTAGGTGATGCATGTAAAATACATCCATGAACTTTATAGTTTATTATGTTAAAATACATCCATGTCTAGAGTTCATGGTTTAAAACTAGAGAACTGCTCTCATATGCCATCTTATAGTGAACACTTGAAAGGAGGTGGCTTCATAAACCTAGCAAAGCCACTTAGAGTAAATTGTATATAATCAGGATTTTGTATTGTTGTATATATAAGAAAATTATCATATGACTTAATGCAAATAAACACCAAATAAACCATGATCAAAATTATAAACTAGTCACGTGAACTAGTAAAATTGACAGACAGATTACATCCAAATAGGGTAAATAGATTACAACTAAACATCGTAAACAAATCACATCTCCAATCCGATTGCTAGAACAAGAAACTCTAGCATGATTTTGAGGATAGACGATAGGAACACATATGGTGCAACAACAGTAGAACCGTTTGCATTTGCATTGGTATTATCAGCCATGTCATCGAAGATGTTACTGACGTGTGGAAAGAAGTCTTTGTCAGGTAAGGATTCCTCCGACAAGGTGTTGTCAGTAGTCATGCGAGAGAGCTCCCCAAAAACCCGATCTCCCCTCACCTATACAAGTCTACGAGGGGCGGAGTTTCAGAAGCGTATTGTCTCATCCTTTGGTTTACGTCAGAGTGAGGCAGTCTCATGTGTTGCTATCTGTCTAGGGTGAGGAGTGACCTCTTTAAAGGCGGTGGAGGCAAAACAGACGATCAATTAGAAGTGGAAGAAATGAACGGTTAAATCCATTCTTCACTCTATCGAACATAAAAACTTTCAAGTTTGAATAGACTATCCAGATTCTACAGTCAAGCACGGCAACAAAGAAAGACAATGCACACACATAGATGATCCCTCGGCTTGGCTCATTCCAAAAACTTGAGGAGTGATACGTCTCAAACGTATCTATAATTTTTGATGCTCCATGCTTGTTTTTACACCATTTGCTTAGTGTTTCGTTACACTTCGTGGCGTTTTTATGCATTTTCTGGAACTAACCTATTAACAAGATGCCATAGTGCCTGTTTTCTGCTATTTTGTGTTTCAGAAAAGTTACACAGGAAATATTCTCGGAATTGGACGAAACAAAAGCCAAACATCCAAAAATTTACCGAAGCTTCCAGAGAACCGAAGAGGAGATGGAGTGGGGCCACGAGGGGCCCACACAACAGGGCGGCGCGGTCCAGGCCCTGGCCGCACCCCCTATGTGTGAGACCACCTCGGTCCACTTCTGACGATGCCCCTTCGCCTATAAAGACCCCCCGACGAGAAAAACCTAAAGACCCGATCACTTTTCCAGAAACACATCGCGATCCGCCGCCGTCGTCGACCTGAGATCGGGAGGGTCCAGAAGCTCTTCCCGGCACCCTACCGGAGAGGGGAATCACCACCGAAGATCTTCTTCATCGCCATGCTTGCCTCCGGCGCGATGAGTGAGTAGTCTACCTTGGACTATGGGTCCATAGCAGTAGCTAGATGGTTGTCTTCTCCACCATGTGCTTCATGTTTAGATCTTGTGAGCTACCTTACATGATCGAGATCACCGTTATGTAATTCTACATGTTGTATTTGTTGGGATCCGATGAATATTGGTGTTATGATTGAGTTGATGTGCTGAATATTATCTTATGTTATCTCTATGTTGTTTATGATCTTGCATGGTCTCCGTTGTTAGTAGCTATCTTGGCCGAGTAGATACTAGTGACTCCAAGAGGGGGTATTTATGCTCGATAGTTGGGTTCATGCCTCTATTTAATCTGGGGGAGTGACAGAAACCTCTAAGGTTGTAGATGTGTTGTTGCCACTAGGGAGAAAACAACATTCTTATGTCCAAGGGCATATGCTTTGTTTACATTACACACTTTGCTTAATGCAGTTATCTGTTGTTCGCAACTTAATACTTGTGGAGTTCTCGGATTGATTCGCCACAAGTGGATTATTAGTCATAGATGCAGTTGGATGGCGGTCTATGTATCTTGTTGTAATGCCCAGAGTAAATCTCATAGTGATCCTCTCGACATATGCACATTATCTTTATTCTATCAATTGCCCAACTGTAATTTGTTTACCCAGCATGTGTTATTTTATCTTATGGAGAGACACCACTAGTGAACTGTGGACCCCGGTCCTATTTCTATTATATTGCTATCACCCGTTTACTTTACTCGCATACTACTATTGCTTTCCACTCGATATGCTTATTCCTTTGTTTACAGCAAACCGGTGAGATTGACAACCTTATCGTAAGTTGGGAACAAAGTATTTGGTTGTGTTGTGTGCAGGTTCCGCGTTGCAGCTGGCAAAGCAAAGCACTGGATGAGGCGCCCTATAAATTGTCCGAAGCTGTCGGGAAGCTAGCAAAAACCACCTATTGGAGTTTGGCTTTTTCCTATTGGATTGACATACCTTGGTTTCGTAACTGAGGGAAAACTTGCTGCTATATTCATCAAACCTTCTCTTGGGGTTTCCAACTGGCCGGTCATCTACTTCATCAACTGCACGCCAACAAGTTCTCTGGCACTATTCAATACCGCGCCACCAACAAGTTTTCTGGCCCGTTGTCGGGAAAAAAGAAGACTTCTGCAAGGGGAGTTTCGCACGCACATCCTTTACTTTGTTTTAAGTTTTGCTTTACTTTATTTTTACTTGTTTTGTTTTATCAAAAACACAAAAAAATTAGTTTCCTTATAGTTGTTATTTCTTTACTCTTAGTTTATTATGTTGTTTCCTAAGTATGTTTTGGAGGACCTCTCAATAGGTAGTGGTTCTATTATTGGGAAAAGTAACATTGAGGAGTTATTTAATCATATTAGTATGCATGATGATGTTGAGGAAAAGTCTTTGGCTGAGCTTGCTCCTAGTTATGAAGTTGCTTCTGCTTATTTAGTTCACATGTTGGAAGCTAGGTTTGCTAGCCTTAATCCTTTTATGCAACACATGTTTCTTAAGCGTCATGATATTGAAGATCCCGAGAAGAAAGCTTTTATCTTGGAAACTTTGCGCATAGAATTTAGAGATGTTGCCATTGAAGCTAGGAAGGTTCTTAAGCATTTTAATAAGCTTGGCTCACATATAAAGGTTGTTAGTACAAACAATGAGGGAACCGAAATACCAATACCTAGCAAACTCTTGGGATTGTATGAAGCTTTTGAAAATAATTTTGATTGGATCTGTCCCAAAAATCATTTTAGTGAATTGAGTGAACCAAAGCGTGATCACAAGGGGTCTTCAAAAACTTATGTGGATGAAATACAATGCCTTATTGAAAATACTTTTGCAGTTGATCTTAATGCCTCTTTCGATATTACTTGATTCGCACCTTTCTGCGCCTAGCTCAAAGGCGTTAAAGAAAAGCACTCTTGGGAGATAACCCAATGTTTTACTTTCAGTTATTTTTCTTTTATTTGAGTCTTGGAAGTTATTATTACTGTAATGACCTCTTCTTATCCTTTTTATTTCGTTGTTGTGCCAAGAGAAGCCTCTAATTTGAGTGAGGTAAGATTTGGGGATATTGCTGTCCTGAAATAGATTTTGGTGCTGCACCATAAAAATTCATGAAAATTCTCAATATATCTTTTGGACCTGAGATTTCTTTTGCATATTTCCCAGGTTATATCCAAACTTTCATTAGTTATACACATTTTGATTTGAGCAACAGAAAACCGTCTAAAAATTCAACCTTTGTCAGCTGTTCTGTTTTGACAGATTTTTGCCAATATTTGTGTTTGCCACTCGATCGCTTTCTTTTTTAGTTCTTTTGATCACAGAACTTTTGGGGAAGTTGCTACAGTAGTTTATGCTTTATATGTGGTGGTTTTGAGTTGAAACCTGAAGCAAAAAGGGTTGATTCATTATTATGCTTACACTAATGTTGCTAATAGAATTGTGTTTAGTTTTGTATGAAGGAAGTTTTCAAGTGTAGGGATTGGAGAATGATGAGATGAGTTGAAGAATGGACAAAAGCTTAAGCTTGGGGATGCCCACGCACCCCAAGAAATATCCAAGAGGTACAAGCGTCAAAGCTTGGGGATGCCCCCGAGGCACCTCTTCTTCATCGGCAAAAATCAGGTCACCTTTCAACACACTATATTTTTATGGCTTTATGCATTATGCGTTTTTCTTGGAGCGTCAGTCATTTTTAGTTTTCAGTTTTCTTTAGTTTTGTTTGCTGCAATAAATGGTTGGACCCCAACAAATGTCTTTTGGAGAAGTTGCCTTGCTTTTCATTTGCCAAGAACACTCCATTTTTCACTGTTATCGTTTCAACGAGTGTTCTCTTTTTCTGCTACTGCATTTAGTTTTCGTTTTTTTGCCTTGATTTGTGTTCAGATCTCGTTATATCTTTGCATCAAGGTGTATTTTGACCTCTGGTCTATGTTGGTTTTCATCAAAAGAGTTGTTTCAAAAAAAGTTCGAAATGGTGTTGGAAAAGAGAAAAAGCTTTATGCAAAAAAGTGGTACAAAAAGGAGCTTGTGTAGACTGCGGCCTAGACTTTTGCATATCGTGCTTGATGTCGTTTTGATAGTATGCTTAGTGTTTATTCTGTAGCATGACTTGTCTCAAATGACTGAGATTGCTTAATGAGCCTTTGAAAAAATCATGCATTGTTTTAATTATTTGGAAGCATTATTTTGGTTTTCTCCTTGATGCTTTATTTGGGTTGACTTGGCGCATGCTCACACATGTTAGACCCATACAAAGTCGCCATTGCCTCTATGATCATTTATTTTTTGACTTTTGATGCCATCTTATGCTTCTTTTAATGTTGCTTTGTCGCTTTGCATGATTATGGCCGTTATTGCTCTCTTAGTTGGTTGCTCCCAGTCTTTTGCTAGCCCTCATTTTGTACTGAGTATGAGCTCTACTCGTGCATCCAACTCCTAAAAACCAAGTTGTTCCAATGTGTCCACCATACATACCTATTAGCAATTTGCTATTCCAAAGTACATTTGACTTGCTTTTATCTATCCTTCAAATTAAACTCTTTTGGTGTTATGCGAAAATTGGTCACTAAAGCTCTCACGAACCTGATGGCACACTTTACTTTTTTTGCTTTAAAATTTTGACATTGTGGCTCTCTTATGTTGAGTTGTTAGGCCTGCAAGTTGTAAGTTGGAAATTAGCCCAGCCATGCTGTCATGGGGCAAGCTTTCAACATTGCACTTTCTTTCATTTGAGTTGATATCATGATATTTTGTTTATGAATACTCGCGATGTGAAATAAGTTGGGAATCTTGCGGGATCATGGAGTTTGTATATGTGTTAGAGAAACGCCTGGGCCGCTAATCTAAGCCATGCATAATTCATGGTGGAAATTTACAGCATGCCCATTGACAAGGGTATAGCTAATAGAGCCCGCTAGTTGAGTACCCCTGAGGCCCGTTAGGCTAGGCCCAATTGTAATGATAGTCAAAATATGAGTTCTTACCGTATGTCGATGTTGTAATCTGTATCGGATCCTACCCGATCCTTGAGACCTGGCCACCTATATATAGGGGCCGGGAGGGGACGATGTAGGCCAGATTGAAAGCAAGCAAGGTTCAACACCCAAGTTTACTTTTGATATACACCTGTTTCGACTAACCTCACCTTCGAGTTCATCCGACGCCCTGTCTCCCCGATCCTAAGTCCTTCATTTAGGACATTTGTCGAGTTAACCCCTCGTCAATTGGCGCCGACCGTGGGGACTCTGGGCGTTGGAATCATGAATTTGACGGCTTTTTCGCTTTTAGCCAACAGCAGTGCAGGGATCGACGAAAATCAAGAGATGGAGTTGACAATCGGAAGTCTAAGGATCTTCATCGGGCCTTCGGGTTCAACTCGCCTTTCAGATCCGGCGAAGCCAGATCCATCGGCAAGTGAACCCGAAACAGTAGCAATGATGGAATATTCTGAAGGCTCTTCTAGCGAGGTAAACTCGCCGGTCAGCTTAGGAGAAGTACAAAAAAGAAAAATCGCAGAAGGAGACGAAACAATGGAAAATTTCGACTTAGGGGTCCAACTCGAAGATCTCGTGATTTGCCACGACGATATTTCAGACAAGTCAACAGATACATGGAAGACAGGGTTAGAGCTTTCTGAAGATGGTGACTCGATCTTCTCAAGCTTTAATAACAAAGTCGGCAAACAGTGCCAGGTGCTCGCCATTGTAGGAGACAATTCAGAAGAATTCGACGAAAACAACAATCCAGTGCTAAACCCAGCAAATATCGATAGAGGAGCAAATCATCTAGCAGAAGGGCAAACAGCAGAATCCCTCGCAACCAGGGAAAAAATTCGACTATCAGCCGACGAATGGAGAGTAATAAGGGCAGCCGTAGAGCACGGCACGCCGATACCATCAAATTCCAGCAAGGATATGCTCCTGGGGTATCACTATGCCCTAAGGCAGCAGGCGAAACAATTAGCAAAGGAGAAAATAGAGATACAACAAAGAAAAGAATTAGCCATTGCAGCTAGCAACGCCGCTCCCAGAGCATGAAGCGACGCGTCACATACTAACGCAAATAGGAATCGTTGACATGGTTCAAGGTACGAAAACCTCGAGTACTCAGAAAGGCAAAGCATCTCCAAAAATCTCAACTCGTCTTTCTTATCGGTCGACGAGCAGGGAAACATCATACCAAAAAATCCCAAAGCAGCACTAGTGGCAGCTCAAGCGTATCTATTTACAACTCGACCAAGTCCAGGAGACCCGAGAGAACATATGCACAGAGCAGCGTTGAACGGACTGAAGATGGTGGGCAACAAGCTATCAGCAAAAGAAGAGGAGGCATATCACAAGAAGGAAACACACAAGCCAAGATCACCTCGCCGTCACAATAGTCCTCGGCGCAGAAGCAGTAGTTGACGATCTCGATCGCCATCACCAAAACAGCATGGGAGCCCAAAGCATGGAGGAACTCGAAGATCTCGATCTCCAAACAGAAGGCACGGCTATGAAGATGACGAAAAGGGGATGGGAGCATCGTGCTTTACCCGTAGGGTTCGCACTATGCCAGTACCCAAGGGGTTCAAGCTACCTCATGATCAACAAAAGTACGATGGATCACAGGAACCACAGTCATGGCTCTCAGACTGTCTACAAGCAGTACAAATATTGGGAGGAACCAAAGAAACAGCTATGCAAAGTTTGCAACTACACCTCACCGGCGCAGCAAGGTCATGGTTGAGCAAATTAGAGAAAGAAACTATTGAAAGTTGGGAAGATCTTACGAAGCAATTTACAAGCAACTTCAGGTCGACATATAAGCGGCCGGCGTCGATAGAAGAAGTCAAAGCATGCGTGCAACAACGCGGAGAAACCCTAAGGGTGTACATCCAAAGATGGAGTCTTATCAAAAACTCAGCAATTGAAGTTTCAGACGAAAGAGCAATAGACGCGTTCATAATCGGATTAAGGCGAGGGGACCTAGTTGAAGAGATGGGCAGAATCAAGCCGAAAACAGTGTCAGACCTCATGGACGTAGCAAACAGGTTTGCAGATGGAGGAGACGCATGCAACAACAAGCGGACACGATCGCCAGAGGACGATAGAAGAAAAAGATATGGAAGCCAAAGAAGAAGATCCCGCAATTACGACAACTACGGCTCCCACAGCCAAGTAGCCGCGGGATATAAGGATAATAGCTACCAAGGGAGTGATTGCAGAAGCTCAGGATATCGAAGCTATGGAAAAGAGGACTACAAAAAGTTTCCCACAAGAGAATCCAGAGAGTACAACCCATCGCCAGAAGACATGTTAAACAGGCCTTGCCATATACACTCAGCATTCGTCGATGGAAAGCGAGTGTCCAGGCATGCAATGAAAGATTGCACAACGTTCCTAAAACTACAAGAAGCAGCATTAAGCAAGCAAACCGAAGCAAAGCGACAAGGATACGAAGGAAACAACAAAAACCCCACAAGTCAACAAGGGAACAATGGAGTTCCTCAAGGACAAGACCAGCCAAGCCAGGGACGCGATGACGACGGAGGATACGTTCCATCTAAGGGGCACATTACAGCAATGATACAACCCGTGCCCAAGTCGAACAAAGAAGAAAAAAGCATTACCCGACAAGTCAATCTAGCAGTTACTTCGCCTCCAGCTACAACGGAATATCTACACTGGTCAGAATAACCAATCGAGTTCAGCAGAGAAGATCACCCTATAATAGTACCTTGGCCAGGAAACGCGCCTCTGGTACTCAAAGCTCAAATCGGCACGTATGACGTCGACAGAATATTCATGGACGCGGGAAGTGGAATCAATTTGATATATGCGAAAACGCTCAGAGCAATGCATATATCACTAGAGTTCCTGAAGCCAACAGACTATTCCTTCCATGGGATCATACCAGGAAGTGCCAATTATCCACTAGGTCGGATAGCACTCAACGTTTGCTTTGGCAACCGACAAAACTATAGAAGAGAAAAGCTCGACTTTGAAGTCATGGACTGGCCATCTCAGTATTATGCGATCCTCGGGCGACCCGCATTTTCACGATTCATGGCAGTACCTCACTATACGTATCTAGTACTCAAGATGCCAGGACCAAAGGGAATCATCACAGTAAAGGGAAGCTTTGAGGTTTCAGACCTATGCGACAAGGAGTTCCACAAGATGGCGCAAAACTTTGGCATGATAGCCAACTATGCAGAGAAGGCGAAAAGCACGACTACGGAAGGCGACAAGCTACCCGAAGGACGTACCGTGGAGCCAGAGATGAATAAACCACGAGTAGAAGCATCAGGAGAAGACAAAATTACAGAAGAAGAAGAAGAGAAGGCCACGACAGCATAAGTATCAAGAACAACAAAGTAGAGTAGAAGAATAAGGCTGTAAAAGCCACGAGTTATCCCAGGGCAATGCCCTCTAGATCCAGAACACAGGTCATAGGCCGGATCTCTTGGGTCACCCTATGTATCTTACAATACAAGTATAATAAAGGCAAAACGTTCCTCATAATCGAGTTTACGAGTCTCTCAAAAGAAAAATGCGGCAAACGCACGAATCATACAAAATGTTCTGAGAACAAATTTCAGACATATAGTCGCGAAATAAGAAACTCTCGCGTTCCACATATACATGAGTATTACAGCATCGGGTTGTCAGAATCGTCTACACCTAAAAGGATCTAAATAGTGATACTCGCGGAAAAACGCGGCATCCTTCCGTAACAGCCTAGCTATAATCCTTCGAGCAGGCTGCAAGGTATTCTCCAGATGTACTCGCAAACTAGCTCCACCTGAGGGATAGCTCAGCGACATAGAACTATAATTGAGTCTTGGGTGCCACTTACGCATCCACCCAAGAGCAAAATTGGCACCTGCCACTAAGTTCAGTTCTATCAACCGGTGAATACGCTGACTGGATCTAAAAGCGTCGAGCAGCAGTGGAAAACTTCCAGGCAGAGGATTGCGAGGCAGCATAACAGAATGCATGGTTATGAGAGCTCTTCGGCAACCGTCAACTGACTCTCCGATATGTTGGGCGCGATCCTGGAGCAATACGATAGCACGGCGGCGTCGAGGATCAGATCATAAACTATCAATACCCTCTGACGTTTTTTCCAGAGCCGCATTTCGCTCGGCAACCCGACGAGCCTCAGCAACAAAATCCAAACAAGTACCTAAGATGACAAAGGACGTCACAGAGCAGCAATGGAACAAAAGGAAAAACGACAAGTCACAAGGAATCTTACATCGTAACATCTCGCAAGCAGACTCGATAATGCCGATGACAAAAGAGTCGCATTCTTCATGATGCACAAACTTCGCCACCAAATTAGACACCTTGTCATCAAGAACAGATATTTGCTTCATCAAACCACAAGCTTTGCTAGCTTTGTCTATAGTCATCTGTGCTTGGCGTTTGGCTAAAGTTAAGCGGTTCTCAAGATCCGAAATCCTTGAAGAATATTCAGCGCATTGACAGCAGCGGCGAGGAGGCAACGAAGCTTTAGAGTCAAAAGCACCGGTAGAAGAGGGAGCCTGGTCGCGACTTGAAGGATCACCAATATGCATAGACTGGAAGCCAAAAGAAAAGAAAGGAGAAGCATTTCATAAGCTAACACGATATATCATAGAAAAGAAGCATATTTACATAGATGCAAACCCTTTGACTAAAGTTCTCGGGTTGCACACGACTAAAAGTTTTTACATCAAAAGCAGAAATGGAAAATTACAACAAGAGGCCGAGTCTATGCCACCTCAGCATTTTGCTCCGTGGCAGAGGAAGGCATGGCAAAATCAGCGCCAGCAGTTGAAGGAGGCACAGAATCAGCCGTCGCTGGAGTCGAGGAAGTTGGCGTAAAAGAAGCCGCAGAAGCCGCAGAAGGAAAAATAATCGACACTATGGCGGGCGCAAACTTCTTCGCCTTCTCGAAGAAGGCCTTTAGCTCTAAGCGGGTGCGGCCATGAGGAGAGCTAACCTTTTCCCAATCGCAATCTGCACCATGTGCATAGGACAGTGCGATAGCACCCTCAGCACCTCGCTTCAAAGAAAGCCCCTTCAGCTGGAGGACGGGGTCGTCAGTAGTATCGAAGGCTTTGGCAAGTTTCTTCAAGTCACTGTTCGGAACCTCCGCCTTTTGCTTGGGCCACAACCCGATGAACATCCGCGTAAGAACGTGGTTCACCAACTCAAAGATCTCCTGGACAGATATCCTGTTTGCTTCGAGTAAGTTAACCGCGGCCATAAGAGGATCATCGCCCGGTTGCAGAGTAGACAAAGACACCTTGGTAAATTCTGTACAACAAAGGGGACAGAAAAACAGCAGGAAAAGAAAATATCAGCAAGAGCAAGAAAGCAACAGTAGCAGAAGAAGAGGACAAGACGAGTGTGTACCGCCAGCAGTAGCAGACATCGTGTGAAGCCGCTCAGCCACGGCTTGCTCTCGCTGGAGATGATCTTTGTTAGCATCAGCCAAGGCCTTCTTCGCTTTCTTCGCCTTAGCTAGCGCTGACTTTTACGACTTCTCAGCATTTTCCTTGGCAGCGGTCGCAACATCAAAAGCTTTCCGCGAAGCGTTGAGCTCGGCTTCTAGCGATGCAATGCGAGCATTGGCTGATGCTAGAGCATCTGCAGTCCAGCAAAGAAAGGAAAGGAGAAGTCAAACAAACAGCAAAGAGAAGTATACAGGACAAGCAAAAACAGGACAAAGAATTAACCTTCGGAAGCTTTCGCAGCCTTCAAGTATTCAGTACATTCAGTACCCAAGGCGACGAATTTCTTCATCAATGCCTGACAAGAGAGAAACACGTAAGTGTATGGAAGACGCAAGATAGATAAGTACAGTACAACCACTCACACTGTCAGGGGAGCCTAAGGGCTCGTGTGCTTCAAGGGAAACTTCAGCCTCTTGGGATTTCTTCGACCGCTTAGTACTTTGGGATGCAGTGATCTTCTTGGTAGAAGCTCTGGTGGCCCTCGGCGCCTGCACAGCTGGCTCAGTCTCTTGTGCGGGAGGATCATCAGTAGTTACATCCTGAGTAGAAGGAGCAGCCGTAGCATCCCTTTTTGGCTCCTCATCATCACTGCAAGAGGAAACAGGTTTTATACAACTCGAAAGAAAGAGAGCAAGTACAGCGAAATCGTAGAACTCGCAGAACACTTACGATGCCATGAGGTCGAAGAATTCAACATCTTCTTCTAGAATAGGGGCTTTATTAGCCACCGTTCTCTGCACAGAGGTACTCGATGAAGTAAACTCGTCGACACGCTTACTCTTCTTGTCCGCACCGGTGTCTTCAGAAAGCGCAGGAGGAGGCGATGTCGTCGAGCTGGTATCTTCTTCAGATTCTTCGGCTTCATCTCCGTCCTGATTTTCTTTAGCATCGGGGGCTTCAGATACAGTAGAGGCCAGATCAGCCGGAAGAGGCCCTTCCTCTGGGAGAGGAGGGCGTGAAACAAGGAATTGGTGGTCCTACAAACGAATAAATCAGAAAAGTAATCGATACAAGGATAAACACAGCTGGAAGCTGATGAAATTCGACAACAAGTATACATACCAAACAAATACATACCTTGGGTAGGGGATGCACAGAGTCGAAATAATCAGTGGCCAATTCTGCAACTGCATGATCCTTGGTGAGCTTGGTGAGGCTCCTAACTCGCTTGTCGACTTCCTGCTTCTCCATTAGGTCTCCAGAGATGCGAGAAGGATCCACCAAGCCAGAATAGCTCCAAAGCTTAGAAAGGCGATGCTGCAGGGGTTGAACTCGACGTTGCATAAAGAACGCCATGAGTTGAATACCCGACAAAGCGCCTCCTTTACCTCCTTTCAGAGCTTGGATGTGGGTCAACAGCGGAGCAATCCCCTCCATCTCAGCATCTGTGGGAGGCAAATCCCACGATGCCAATTTCTTCAACTCTTTGGAGGCGTCAAATGGGGCTAGGACATACTCGTCTTCGGAGGAGGCCTTACGGTCTTTGATGTAAAACCATTTGGTCCTCCAACCTTGGACTGATGCAAACATGGAAAACTCCAAATACTGCGCTTCGGGGTGCACAGAGACAACAGCCCCGCCCAGTTCAGGCTTATTCGCCAAGGAAACGCTGGGGCGGAGCCGAAAGATGGATCTCCAAAGAAGAAAATGGGGTTCGATCCCCAGGAATGACTCGCAAAGAGTCACGAAGCAGGCAATGTGAAGGATAGAATTAGGTGTGAGCTGATGAAGCTGCACACCGTAAACATAAAGAAGCCCACACAGAAATTCATGGGCAGGAAAAGAGAGTCCGCGGAGAAGGAAAGAAAGAAACATCACCCGATAGCCACTCGGGGGCTTGGGGATCCGTTCGGTGCTCGGAAACTTGATGGAATCGCTGCTGGAGATGAGACCATCTGTCTTGGCCTTGTCCAGCTCCTTCTGTGTGGCAGCAGAGGGCACCTAGCTAGTCGCGGAGCTCGTTGCCTTCCCTTTGGCCATGTTGTTCTTCACTGCCAGGTGTTTCATGCGCATCGACGAATCTACGCTCAGGGGCTATGTGCGCGAAGAGAAAGGCGCAAGGATTGGCAATGGCGGCGGCAGCGGAGAGAAAGAGCTGATAAACAGTACAAATCCCCACTCTCCCCTTATATACCTTCTCGGTGAAGGAACGTTGGCGGAGACGTGGCGTAAGGAGCGGAAGCGGCAGCCCACTAACGGGCAGAGAAATACAAAATTACCACGCTACCCACGAAACGGTATGCGCTCAATCAGGGTGACGTATAGCTAAATTTGGCCACTGACGTCATGAAGAAGATGAAAAATCAAAGATCAATTCGACATATGCATATAATTTAGGAGACTATACCCGAAAACATTCAACTATAGCCTCGGGGGCTACTACCATCGGGAGCACTGAGCGTGCACCTGATGAAGTTATTGCTAAACTATTTCGAGTTGAAAGCATGATGATGGAGTACACTATATTTGAGCCTATACTCAAAAAAAAAATTGACTATAGCCTCGGGGGCTACTCCCATCGGGAGCGCTGAGCGCGCACCCGACGATGTTTATTAACGAGCACTAGACCACGGAAAGCGAAGGAATATGCGATGAAATGTTGTTACTCCCATCGGGAGCGAGTTTTTATGGTTGTATAACCCGAATATTTTTAGTCAAAATTAGACTGCGACATGTGATTCTCGAGTTGCATTATCGCAACGAAAATCGAATGCCGTGATTTATCATGAAGGTAAGACCCCAGGATCCGTCCTGTGTGGCCTGGTATACGCACATGGATGCGCTCTGCTGGTATGTATCCGTGTCTACGATGTGAAGAAAATCCTGGTGGACGCACTAGGTACCCTGAGAACCACTGGGACTCATTCTTTGTAAGTCCTAAATGCGGCAAAAGAATGGGTTTGACCGGTTTCCCGAATTCAAGTCCAAGGGGATTGAATTTGAAGTAGGTGGCAAGTATCTGTTCCGGCAATTAGCTGACCTCTTGATCCGTCAGAGTTGTCAGGCTTGTTCATCAAAACCCCTTGCGATATATTATCATGAAAACAAGTCGAAAGGCCAAGCCGAAGATTTGAAGATGTGAAGAAGCCAAAGAATTGATCAAGTCGAAGATTTAAAGATTAGAGATTCAACCTGAATCTGCAATTCTGGTAGAATCTCAGGGGCTACTGACAAGGGTATAGCTAATAGAGCCCGCTAGTTGATTACCCCTAAGGCCCGTTAGGTTAGGCCCAATTGTAATGATAGTCGAAATACGAGTTCTTACCGTATGTCGATGTTGTAATCTGTATCGGACCCTACCCGATCCTCGAGACCTGGCCAACTATATATAGGGGCCGGGAGGGGACGGTGTAGGCCAGATTGAAAGCAAGCAAGGTTCAACACCCAAGTTTACTTTCGATATACACCTGTTTCGACTAACCTCACCTTCGAGTTCATCCGACGCCCTGTCTCCCCGATCCTAAGTCCTTCATTTAGGATATTTGTCGAGTTAACCCCTCATCACCCATAGTAAACATTCGACAACGCATCTCACAATAAAAAGCTATACCAATGGTAAATAAAAGAGATGCCGAGGTGTTCATTGTCTGTTTGTCCTGTCATTTTGATGTGGGCTTGTTCCATGTCATCGGGCATGGAGGTACCCCGTTGGTGGTTCTCGATGATACATGTATACTTACAATGACAAGAGCTTGTCTGGGACTCTAAGTCGAGTAGCATGAGGTTTGGGTATTCGTACTTCATGGGACATGAGGTTTTCAACTTATGATTTGTCAAGCATATGTAGCATAAGTGTATTCGCATTAACTTTAACCATTCAAGATGCCTATGATGGGGGCAATGAGAGCTCAAAGCTAGTAAGTACCATAATTTTTTAAGGTTTATAAAACTTACAATCACTTCTTCCCTCCGCGAAGGGCCTTTTTTTACTTTTATGTTGACTCACCACCTTCTATCTTTATGCACCATCTAAGAGAGCATACTTGTCATTCTGAGTATAATGTGCATTGTCCCAAAGTTTTCATTGATTGATTTATGATGTTGGTTTCACTTGTTCTTAAATTATTTGTATCTAGTCGCCCTCTTAAACTTGAAGGTGTCCTATGCATTTATTTTTTGCTCTCTCATGAAGGACAAGCTGAAAACCATTTGTATGTTTTTCCATATGATTTGAACATACGTTTGACTTTCATTGTTTTATTTTCATGATCTTTCATTTGTGTTCTTTTTCATGTTATAACATGGTTGCTAAGTTTCTTCTATCAAGATTATATCTTTCATGCCCATGTTTTAAGTTCTTTCGATCCCAGCACACAACGCTTACATAGATAATCAAGATTGTGTAGGTGCATGTCACCTCAAAAATTATTTCTTTTGTTATCACTTACCTACTCGAGGACGAGCAGGAGTTAAGCTTGGGGATGCTGATACGTCTCAAACGTATCTATAATTTTTTATGCTCCATGCTTGTTTTTACACCATTTGCTTAGTGTTTCGTTACACTTCGTGGCATTTTTATGCATTTTCCAGAACTAACCTATTAACAAGATGCCACAGTGCCAGTTCCCTATTTTCTGCTATTTTTGTGTTTTAGAAAAGTTACACAGGAAATATTCTCGGAATTGGACGAAACAAAAGCCAAACATCCATAAATTTACCGAAGCTTCCAGAGAACCGAAGAGGAGACGGAGTGGGGCCACGAGGGGCCCACACAACAGGGCGGCGCGGCCCAGGCCCTGGCTGCGCCCACTATGTGTGAGACCACCTCGTTCCACTTATGACGATGCCCCGTTGCCTATAAAGACCCCCCAACGGGAAAAACCTAAAGACCCGATCACTTTTCCAGAAACACATCGTGATCCGCCGCCGTCGTCGACCTGAGATCGGGAGGGTCCAGAAGCTCTTCCCGGCACCCTGCCGGAGAGGGGAATCGCCACCAGAGGTCTTCTTCATCGCCATGCTTGCCTCTGACGCGATGAGTGAGTAGTCTACCTTGGACTATGGGTCCATAGCAGTAGCTAGATGGTTGTCTTCTCCACCATGTGCTTCATGTTTAGATCTCGTGAGCTGCCTTACATGATCGAGATCACCGTTATGTAATTCTACATGTTGTGTTTGTTGGGATCCGATGAATATTGGTGTTATGATTGAGTTGATGTGTTGAATATTATCTTATGTTATCTCTATGTTGTTTATGATCTTGCATGGTCTCCGTTGTTAGTAGCTATCTTGGCTGAGTAGATACTAGTGACTCCAAGAGGGGCTATTTATGCTCGATAGTTGGGTTCATGCCTCTATTTAATCTGGGAGAGTGACAGAAACCTCTAAGGTTGTAGATGTGCTGTTGCCACTAGGGAGAAAACAACATTCATATGTCCAAGGGCATATGCTTTGTTTACATTACACACTTTGCTTAATGCAGTTATCTGTTGTTCGCAACTTAATACTTGTGGAGTTCTCGGATTGATTCGCCACAAGTGGATTATTAGTCATAGATGCAGTTGGATGACGGTCTATGTATCTTGTTGTAATGCCCAGAGTAAATCTCATAGTGATCCTCTCGACATATGCACGTTATCTTTATTCTATCAATTGCCCAACTGTAATTTGTTTACCCAGCATGTGTTATTTATCTTATGGAGAGACACCACTAGTGAACTGTGGACCCCGGTCCTATTTCCATTATATTGCTATCACCTGTTTACTTTACTCGCACTGTTTACTTTACTCGCATACTACTATTGCTTTCCACTCGATATGCTCATTCCTTTGTTTACAGCAAACTGGTGAGATTGACAACCTCATCGTAAGTTGGGAACAAAGTATTTGGTTGTGTTGTGTGCAGGTTCCGCGTTGCAGCTGGCAAAGCAAAGCACTGGACGAGGCGCCCTATAAATTGTCCGGAGCTGTCGCGAAGCTAGCAAGCATCACCTTCTGGAGTTTGGCTTTTTCCTATTGGATTGACATACCTTGGTTTTGTAACTGAGGGAAAACTTGCTGCTATATTCATCAAACCTTCTCTTAGGGTTTCCAACTGGCTGGTCATCTACTTCATCAACTACACGCCAACAAGTTCTCTGGCACTATTCAATACCGCGCCACCAAGGAGCCATGCTTCATGACAATGTGAGGCGAGACGAGGCGGTGAGGGAGGATAGCACGTGTGGGTCTTCTCTTCCCATGCTCATATACCAAGTAAAAGAGCCTCCCTTATAAGAAGGTCCAACTCCATGTAAATTAGCAGCATGAGACTAAACTTTACTCCTACCTCTTGCCATGCATGAATGAGCCTTTTGGATTATCACCAGGAATTATTGGATGGTGTTTTAATGGGTTGCCCAAAACTCTATAATTCCAACACAACTTCATTAATTGCTGGTTGTTCGCACTACAATCCTCCCCTTCCTCTCGAATTGTTGTACAAGGGTACTTCATTGGTGATCGTAATCACGACCTAGAGGCTTTGAACATTGCAACAAAATAGTCTTCGATAATGTTTGGCCATGCACTTGCCCAACAAACTCGTCAGTGATTGCACTCATCCTTGCACTTGCCCAATGAACGTGCCTCGGGTAAAATCATCCTCGTTGGGCAAGTGCAGGGATTAAGGGCCACCACCAACTTGCCCCTAGATTAGCTTGTTTGGGTTGAGTTATATGGTATGATGTTAGAACGATATTGAACATGTACATCAAACTTCTTTCATTTTGTTTTCACAAAAAGAAATCCTCTGTGTCTACCTTGTAGCACTAGAGAGAGATCTTGTAAATTATGATGGATGTCTATATTAGAGTGCTTAGGCGGGAAGTGTCTTTGGCTTCGAGGTTCCGGTAATCCCACTGTTTTAAAAAATTCAAAAAGTATATTATCAAGTGAAAGAGCATGTGCCCCCATGTGTTGTTTTGGTAATTGATGATAATCCCTATGGACTAATGTTTGCATCGAGTTATATTTGTAGGACTTGTCCCTAGACAACGCTTGAGCCATTTGTTGGGTTCAAGGTTGTAAGAAGTTGAATATAAAGAAGATTATGTGATGATCAAGGTGTTATTCAAGGAGTGATCCGAAGATTGGTCATAAGGGAGTTGAGCCTATATAGAGTGTGTCTTGAGGAATAAGATGGAGTGAACTCTCATGTGCATTCTCAAGACATCATCATTATGAAAGAAGAAGATAAAGTGCAATGTTGATCAAGTCAAAGCGCAAGATCAAGATAGGCTTCTAGAAGATATCATTTGCTTGAAGCTCGGTGTCCATTTGGGGTAATGGACATGTGAAGATATTTCTCTAGTGTCTCTCCCATAGTGAAGTATGGGGGAGCAATCCGTAAGACTTCACCAAGCAAGCGCAATCAAGAAAGGTAGTTCAACTTGAGAAGATCAAGATCGTCACCATCTAGCTCAAGTGGAATGCACAAGGCAAAGGTATGTTCTTGATAGGGTTTCTTTCTTACCGGTCTCATAGTGTGGGAGACCGGGTTTAGGATCGATAGCCGTACTATCAAGAGGGGCTCTCAAGTGAGTAACTTATTTGTATCATTTGGAGAGAGCTCAAGCCTTTGCATACTTGGCATTATCTTTCTTGGTTCTTATTTGGATTTTATCCATGTGAGGTTCTAGAGCTTGTGGTTATTTCCATGACAAGCTCTAGCTCATCGAAAACGGATTTCGTATAGAACTCTTATTGTGTTTTTAGTGTTTGGAGGTTTTATCGGTTCTTCTTTACAGCTAAGTCAAACCTTTTATCATTTGGTTTCATCCTCCTTTGTTGGACTATGATGTTTCTATGGATGAAGGTGTAGAGCTCGTTGTGGTGATTCCAACGAGCCCAAGTTCATCGAAAACGGAGTTCGGATGCAAAAGTTATGGCCGTTTTTGTGTTAACGGTTTTTTCTTGGCGGTAAGTTCGGCCCCGGGTCCGGCCGGGCCAGACTCTAGGCCAGGAAATCCAGCCCCAGACCGGAAAAATCCGGCGACCCACCGAACCGCACTACTGGGGGTATTTTTGGCGACCGCCGGACTTACGGCCGAACTTTGGCGCGATTTGCTTCCAACGGCCAGATTTTCCCCACCTATAAATACCCTTCTTCCTCCTTGAACCAACTACGTTTTTGGGCTTCTCTCTCCTCCATTGTTCACCTTCAAAGCTTGCCCTCCCTCCTCCATTCCCTCCATTTTTCTTGCATCTTTTTAAGGGAAAAGAGAGAGGAGATCTAGATCTACTTTTCCACCAATCACTTTCTCCTCTAAGTGAGGGGAACCTATTGGATCTAGATCTTGGAGTTCTTTGTGGATTTCCTCCTTTTTCTTCCTCTCATATCCCTCCATAGCATTTGTTGCTTTGGTAGGATTTGGGAGAGAAGGATTTGAGCACTTCGTGTGTTCTTGTCATTGCATCGGTTGCATCGGTTTGAGTTCTCCTCAGAGATTCGGTGGTGAAAAGTTTGTTGAGCTTTTTACTCTTGGGTTCTTGGAACCCTAGACGGCTTAGTGGCTTAGTGGATTACTTGGGGACCTCCAATTAAGTTGTGGAGATCTTCCCAAGCTTTATGGTGCCTCCGTGGCAATTACTTGGGGACCTCCAATTAAGTTGTGGAGATCTTCCCAAGCTTTGTGGTGCCTCAGTGGTGATTCTTGGGAGCCTCCAATTGAGTTGTGGAGATTGCCCCAAGCTTGTACAGGTTTGGTGACCGCCCTCAAGTGTCCCATAGTGGTCGGGTCTTCCATCTTGGTGGGAGGGCTCGAGGAGATTTACGGTGAGCCTCCGTGTCATTTGGGGAGCCTTGTGCCTCCACACCGCTCCAACGGAGATTAGCACTCGTAAGGGTGTGAACTTTGGGATACATTGTTATCTCCGCCTGCCTCGGTTATTTCTATACCCGAGCTCCTTTACTTATGCAATTTACTTTGTGATAGCCTTCGTGCTTGGAGTTTATATATCTTGCTATCACATAGTTGCTTATCTTGTCTAGCATAAGTTGTTGGTGCACATAGGTGAACCTAGCTTGTTTAGGTTTTGTATGCTTGGCAAATTAAACGTTAGTTTTATTCCGCATTTGTCAAGCCACTCGTAAAAGTTTTAAATCGCCTATTCACCCCTCCCCTCTAGGCGACATCCTTATCCTTTCAATTGGTATCAGAGCCAGGTTTGTCATTTTAGGCTTCACCGCCTTGAGAGCAAAGATGTCGGCTAGGGGATTAGTGCATAATAACACTTTTATATTTGATGGCACTAATTATGATATATGGAAAACTTGCATGCTTAACCACTTTCGAGGTATGGACCCAAATATAGAGAGAATTTTAGATATGGGTTTCGCTCCTCCTAAGTATTCCCAAAGTCTATCTTTAGAGGAGAAGAGAAACTCTTATCTTAATTCTCGAGCTTCTAATGTGCTTGTTGATTTTGTGAGCAATGCAGTTATTCTTGATATCATGCCTTTCCGTAGCGCTCATGAGTTTTGGACAAAGATTCAAGACAAATATGATATGTCCAACAAGATTGAGGATGATTGTATTCCCTCCACTTCCGGTCGTGATGAACTCTCTTCCACTTCACCAAAGTGTAGCAAGACACAAGGTAACTCTATGATGAGTGGTGATGGAAATTGCAATGTTGATAGTGAGCATACTTGTGATGATCATTCATCTCTATCTCATTGCCATGCTTCATGTTTGGACTTAAACACTTCTAGCACCATAAATGCTTTACATGCTTGTGTTGATAGTCCTTGCATATCATGTGTATGCTCCTTGAACACATCTCATAATGATATGCTTACTTTGTCTTGTTTCCATGATATAAATGCCTCTAGTTCCTCTAGTTGTTGTGTGTCTAACAATGTAGAGGGAACCGGAAATTCTATTGGCCAAGACATGGTCTCACTTGGAGCTTCAAGTATTTTTTTCATCATCATCTATTGCTTCCCACATTTACCTTATGGCTAGGGCTTCAAAGGTAACTCCTACTTTGGAACCCAATATATCTAGTGATGATGATGAGGATAATGAAGAAGAGGATGATGACTTTGCCTCTTTATTTGAGAAGAGTGAAATGTTTTTTCATGCTATTCATAAGAATAAAATTGCTTGCTCTTACTTCTATAAGATTTTGGCTATTGCCACTAAGAGCAATAAAATTATTGAGGAGCATGAGAATACCATTTCTAAAATGCAAGGTCATGCCCGTGATTACGCGGATGAGATCGTGGATCTAAAAGAAGCTCTAGAAGAAGAACAAACCACCAAGGAATCTCTTGAGGAGACCTTTACTTTAGAGTTATCTAAAATAAAGAAATCCTATGATAGAACTCTTGTGGTGGCAAATGATTTTGAAACTAAATATGAAGAGCTTGTAGTTACTTATGCTAAACTCCTTGAGAATGGTGTGCTTCTTAAAAATGACTCAAGGGTCATTTCATGTGAGCCCATCATTCTCACCGAGTCGCATGAGCAACTTAAAGCTTCAAATTCTAATGAGCTTACTAAATTGCCTTCTCCACTTTCCAATAGTGATGATGCTTGTGCTACTAACTCTACTTCTTGTGAAGCATCCATCTTGAAGGAGAATGTTGAGCTAAGGGCTCAACTTGACTTGTGATGTCTACGCACTTCTATTCTTGTACACACTTGTTGGGCCTCCAAGTGCAGAGGTTTGTAGAACAGCAGCAAGTTTCCCTTAAGTGGATCACCCAAGGTTTATCGAACTCAGGGAGGTTAGAGGTCAAAGCTATCCCTCTCAAGCAACCCTGCAATTACGATACAGAAAGTCTCTTGTGTCCCCAACACACCCAATACACTTGTCAGATGTATAGGTGCACTAGTTCGGCGAAGAGATAGTGAAATACAAGTGGTATAGATGATTATAAGTAGCAAACGTGATGTGAAATAAATATCACTGCGAGCAAACAAGTAACAAAATAGCAAGTAAACGGTGTGCAATGCTTGGAAACAAGGCCTAGGGATCATACTTTCACTAGTGGACACACTCCCAACAATATAACATGATTGAACAAATAAATAACTTCTCTCCACTATGGTACTCTGAATTACTCTCCTATTGAATAACACTAATCATTGTGTAGTGGCTTCAGAAGCACCCCTTAAAGTTCATCAAGTACTTGACAAACACCACTCATAGAGATATCCAAATCAAAGCACAATTCAAGATAGAAATCATTGCAACTTAGACCAAGTACTAACACGGTGCACACACTGTCAACATTACACCATGAAAGGAGGAATAGATCACTCAATACTATCATAGTAATAATTACTCTCATAATCCACAAGAGATCATGATCATAGCCTAAACCAAGTACCACCACGATGCACGCACTATCACCGTTACACCATGGCAGGAGGAATAGATTACTTTAATAACATCACTAGAGTACACTATAATAATTAAGCATAGGAGTAGCATAATATCTGAATAATAACATCTACTTGTTCAACATGATACAAAGCTCACGATCACATAAAGATCACATCATGGGAGAGAGAGGTAATCCACATAGCTACCGGTAGAGCCCTCAGCCCCGGGGATGAACTACTCCCTCCTCATCATAGGAGACAGCAAGGTTGATGGAGATGGCGGTGAGGTCGATGGAGACGGCGAAGATGGCGATGGAGACCGATGGAGATGGCTCCGGGGGCACTTCCCCATCCCGGCAGGGTGCCGGAACAGAGAATTTTGTCCCCCGAAATTCGTCGGTGGCGGCGGCGGAACTACGGAACTCTTTCTGGAAATTTGCCGACTCCTTTAGGGTTTTCCGTCCCGAGGCTTTATATAGGCGAAGGGGCGTCGTCAGGGGGGAGCCAGGCGCCCTCACGCGGGGCCCGCGCGGCCAAGCCCCTGGCCGCGCCGCCCTCGCGTGTGGGGCCCTGGTGGCCCCCCTCCGACTCTTCTTCGGATCTTTGGAAGCTCCCGGGAAAAATAAGACTTCAGGATGTGGTTTCGTCCAATTCCGAGAATATTTCCTGTGTATCACTTCTGAAACACAAAAACAGCAGAAAACAGGGAACTGGCACTATGGCACTTGTTAATAGGTTAGTTCCGGAAATCGCATAAAAACGCCACGAAGTGTAACGAAACACAAGGCAAATGGTGTAAAAACAAGCATGGAGCATCAAAAATTATGGATACGTTGGAGACGTATCAGCATCCCCAAGCTTAACTCCTGCTCGTCCTTGAGTAGGTAAGTGATAACAAAAGAATAATTTTTGAGGTGACATGCACCTACACAATCTCGATCATATATGTAAGCATTGGTGAGCTGGGATCATAAGAACTTAAAACATGGGCATGAAGATATAATCATGACAATAAGAACTTAGCAACCATGTTGTAAACATGCAAATGAACACAAACAAAAGATCATGAAAAATCAAACAATGAAAGTCAAACGTGTGTTCAAATCATAAGGAAAAACATACAAATGGTTTTCAGCTTGTCCTTCAAAGAGAGCAAAACATAAATGCATAGGACACCTTCAAGTTTAAGAGGGCGACTAGATACAAATAATTTAAGAACAAGTGAAACCATGATCATGAATCAATCAATGAAAACTTTGGGACAATGCACATTATACTCAGAATGACAACTATGCTCTCTTAACGGTGCATAAAGATAGAAGGTGGAGACTCAACATAAAAGTAAAAGAAAGGCCCTTGAGGGAAGTAGTGATTAAACATGTGCTAGAGCTTTTCATTTGTAAAACAGAGAGATAAAAATTGGTTTTGAGAGGTGGTTGTCTTTGTCAACGACTGGCAATGGGGTTCTTACTATCTTCCATACAAAAATGAAGCAAGTTTTTGAGAGAGAGAGATTGGCACTTTTGTGCTCTTTTATAAAGCTTGGCACTCCTCCCCACCTTTTTTTCCTTTCACAAACCATGGCTAACCGATTCCATCGGGTGCCCACCAACATTCACATTCCTTGGAGGAGTGCCTTTTTTCTTTCTTTTTTCTCTTTTTTTCTTTTTGGAATAAGCAATATGGAAGATAGCAAATCCGACCACTACGTCCCCATGAGCTGAAAACAGTGTCACAAAACGAGAAGTGTTTTGAAGGTTTTTGAAAGGTAGCACATGAAAATTTACTTGGAATGGCTTACAAATACCATGCATAGGAATTTATAGTGGACACAATGGCAAACTTGGTTTTTGGGAGTTGGATGCACGAGTAGAGCTCATACTCAGTACAAGGCGAGGGCTAGCAAAAGACTGGGAGCGACCAACTAAGAGAGCAATAACGGCCATAATCATGCAAAGCGACAAAGCGACATTAAAAGAAGCATAAGATGGCATCAAAAGTCAAAAACTAAATGATCATAGAGGCTATTGGCGACTTATTTTGTAGTCATCATGGTGTAAGCATGTGCCAAGTCAACCCAAATAAAGCATCAAAGGAGAAAACCAAATAAATGCTTCCATATAATAAAAACAACGCATGATTTTTTCAAAGGCTCATTAAGCAATCTCAGTCATTTGAGACAAGTCATGCTACAGCAAAACCACTAAGCATACTATCAAAAAGACATCAAGCATGACATGAAAAAGCCTAAGCCGCAGTCTACACAAGCTCCTTCTTGTACCACTTTTTTGCATAAAGCTTTTTCTCTTTTCCAACACCATTCAAACTTTTTTAATCCAACTCTTTTGAGGAAAACCAACATGGTCGAGAGGCAAAAATACACCTTGATAAATAAATATAATAAGATCTGAATGCAAATCAAGGCAAAAACGAAAACCAAAAGCAGTAGCAGAAAAAGAGAACACTCATTGAAACGATAAGAGTGAAAAACAGAGTGTTCTTGGCAAATGAAAAACGGAGTTCATCTCCTCCAAAAGAAACATGATGTGATCTAACCATTTATTGCAGCAAACTAAACTAAACTAATACTGAAACAAAAACAACTGACGCTCCAAGAAAAACACATAGTGCATGAAGCAATAAAAATATAGTGTCTTGAAAGGTGACCTGATTTTTGCCGATGAAGAAGGGGTGCCTCAGGGGCATCCCCAAGCTTTGACGCTTGTACTTCTTGGATATTTCTCGGGGTGATGCATGGGCATCCCCAAGCTTGAGCTTTTGTCCATTCTTCAACTCATCTCATCACTCTCCAATCCCTACACTTGAAAACTTCCTTTATACAAAACTAAACACAATTCTATTAGCAACATTAGTATAAGCATAACATTGAATCAACCCTTTTTGCTTCAGGTTTCAACCTAAAACCACCACATATAAAGTATATACTACTGTAGCAACTTCCCCAAAAGTTCCGTGATCAAAAGAACTCAAAAAGAAAGCGATAAAGCAGCAAACACAAATATTGGCAGAAATCTGTCAAAACAGAACAGCTGACAAAGGTCGAATTTTTAGAGGGTTTTCTCTTGCTCAAATCAAAAAGTGTTCAACTAATGAAAGTTTGGATATAACCTGGGGCATATGCACAAGAAATCGCAGGTCCAAAAGATATACAAAAAAAATTCACGAATTTTTACGGTGCAGCACCGAAAACTGTTTCAGGACAGCAACATCCCCAAATCTTACCTCACTCAAATTAGAGGCTTCTCTTGGCACAAAAACGAAATAAACAAGATAAGGAGAGGTTATTACAGTAGTAATAACTTCCAAGACTCAAATAAAAGAAAAAGTACTGAAAATAAAACAATGGGTTATCTCCCAAGAGTGCTTTTCTTTAACGCCTTTGAGCTAGGCGCAGTAATTTGCAAAGATGCTCATGTGGGCGCCATATAAGAGCTTGAGGCAAATGCGCCATATAGGAATTTAAAGCAATAGAGAGCATCAAAAAGCAAGTATGGAACACATTTAAATCTAAACCACTTCCTATGAAAAATAGTCTTGTAAAGAGACAAGTCATAAAAGCGCAAAGCAAAAAAGCATAGGAAGGCAAAACAAGTACAACTTCAAGAATTGCAACATAAAGAGGGGAAACTCAATATTGTTGAGATCCATCAAACCATGTTTCCCTCTCTCATAGTAACTTTCAGTAGCATCATGAATAGAACTAACAATATAACTATCACATAAAGCATCCCTATCATGAGCCACATGCATAAAAGGATTAATACTCCCTACATGAACAATAGTAGTAGGAGCAGATTCAATAGAATAATTATTCTCATCACCATAATCATCAAAAATAGGAGGCATATTATAATCATAACTATTTTTCTCCTCAAAAGTAGGTGAATTGAAAACATTATACTCATCATCATAAACTAGAGGCTTAGTATCATCACAAGATAGAGAACTACTATGTCGCATAGCATATTCATCAAACATATCATCATAAGAAGGAACATGGATAGCACTAATGGTACAACAATTATTAACCTTAGAATTGGTACCAAAAAGATTTTCAATATCAAAAGTAGAGTGCTTTTCCCAATCATGATCACTAACATAAGTAATAGGCATAGGAACATCATCCCAATCAGAATTATCATAATCTATAGCAGGATCATAACGCTTAGGGGAAGATACCGTGTCCTCTCGCCTCTTACTCCTCTTCTTCTTCTTCTTCTTCTTCTTCTTACTCTCTCCTTTAGGAGGGAGAGACTTGAAGGGCATCTTCTCCACATATTCTCTAGGAGGGAAAGGCATCTTCTCCACATAATCTGGTTTGCTGACAGGAACAACAGAAGAAACTTTGGAGGATTCCTCCTCTCTATTAATAAGATCAAAACATCTATTAGTCCTATCATAGCTTGGCAAAACATCATGTTTAATAAGATCTTGTAAGTAAGTATTTGCGAGGCAATCTTTAGCACAATAGAGATGACAACCACGAAGGGTGCTATTAAGATCAACATCATTCATGTCTACCAAAGCAATCTTTCTAGATATCTCTTCACAATTCAAAAACAAAGTAAGCTCATCATACTGATTGAAAGTAATCTTATCATCACAATACAAATCTGCGGTACTCGTTCGATTAATTGGGCATTGAAAATTAAAGTGCCCCTTTTCACCGCAAAATTCACAAAGAAAAGGATAAAGCTCACAAACCCATTCACCAAGCACATCTAGATTCTTGAGCCACATGCTAGTTTCTTCATTTGCGTGGGTGATGCAATAATCTTCCTTGTTGTAACTCTGTTCACAAGGTCTATATATTCCACAAAAATTAACATGCTTATAAGAAATAGTACTTTTAGAAGTTTGAGCATGTTTATTGCAATCATCAATAACAATATCACTTTCTATGCAAGTATCCTTAAAAGGTTCATGATACATGTCCCCATTTCCTTTAGGAACATTTATATGGGAAGCAAAGGCTTTAAAGCAATCAACCATAATTTGAGGATCAAGACCATACTTAGCACTAAGCTCTTGAAAATTAGCAGTTTCAGCGAAAGACTTAATGCAATCAAACTCGTAATTCATACCTGATCCTTTACCTTTGTCGCTATCCCAACCTTCAATATTGTTTTGAATTGTTTCAAGCAGATCCCACTTGGTGTCAACATCCTTGCTTGTGAAAGACCCATCAAAGCATGCATCTAGATAGTCCTTGTAATATCCTGAAAGCCTTGCATAAAAATTATTAATAACAATATTACGGGGAAGATCATGAATAGGACATTTATGCATTAGTAACTTCAATCTTCCCCACGCTTGGGCAATGCTTTCTCCCTCATGAGGCCAAAAGTTATATATCCGGTTATGATCTTTATGAATTTCACTTGGAGGATAAAACTTGGAATAAAAGAGAGGCATAATTTCCTCCCATGCAATAGATGGACCATCTTCAAGCAGTCGATACCACTCCTTAGCTCTGCCTTTCAATGATAAAGAGAATAGCTTCTTCTTAACTTGGTTCATTGAAATACCTGCACACTGGAACAACTCGCATAATTCATGTATAAAAAGCAAATGATCACCAGGATGGACAGTTCCATCTCCTAAATAGCAGTTATCCCTAATACGTTCAACAATCTTCGTAGGTATTTTAAAAGGATGAGGAGCACAAGCATCATTAGAAACATCACATATGGGAGATAAAATATCATCAGAGCAAACTTTCTCCACTAAAGCTGGGGGACTAAAAATATCATACTTAACAAAACCAGCTTCCCCAAGCTTAGACTTTTCTATAGCATTAGCATTAACAGTATTCAAAGCATTCGTACTAATAACATTGCTATGTGAAATAAGCTCCCAAGGATTTTCAATTTTCTCTTCAAATCTAAAATCAGGAAAAAGACTAAAGAACTCTTTATTTTCCATTAAGCCTAACTAGTGAAAATAAAAACAAGAAACAAAAAGATGTAATTGCAGAATCTAAAGGAAATAACTCCGAGCACTCACACAGGAGGATGCGAGTACCTTTTACCTTACCTCCCCGGCAACGGCGCCAGAAAAGAGCTTGATGTCTACGCACTTCTATTCTTGTAGACACTTGTTGGGCCTCCAAGTGCAGAGGTTTGTAGAATAGCAGCAAGTTTCCCTTAAGTGGATCACCCAAGGTTTATCGAACTCAGGGAGGTTAGAGGTCAAAGCTATCCCTCTCAAGCAACCCTGCAATTACGATACAGAAAGTCTCTTATGTCCCCAACACACCCAATACACTTGTCAGATGTATAGGTGCACTAGTTCGGCGAAGAGATAGTGAAATACAAGTGGTATAGATGATTATAAGTAGCAAACGTGATGTGAAATAAATATTGCTACGAGAAAACAAGTAACAAAATAGCAAGTAAACGGTGTGCAATGCTTGGAAACAAGGCCTAGGGATCATACTTTCACTAGTGGACACACTCCCAACAATATAACATGATTGAACAAATAAATAACTTCTCTCCACTATGGTACTCTGAATTACTCTCCTATTGAATAACACTAATCATTGTGTAGTTGCTACAGAAGCACCCCTTAAAGTTCATCAAGTACTTGACAAACACCACTCATAGAGATATCCAAATCAAAGCACAATTCAAGATAGAAATCATTGCAACTTAGACCAAGTACTAACACGGTGCACACACTGTCAACATTACACCATGAAAGGAGGAATAGATCACTCAATACTATCATAGTAATAATTACTCTCATAATCCACAAGAGATCACGATCATAGCCTAAACCAAGTACCACCACGATGCACGCACTATCACCGTTACACCATGGCAGGAGGAATAGATTACTTTAATAACATCACTAGAGTACACTATAATAATTATGCATAGGAGTAGCATAATATCTGAATAATAACATCTACTTGTTCAACATGATACAAAGCTCACGATCACATAAAGATCACATCATGGGAGAGAGAGGTAATCCACATAGCTACCGGTAGAGCCCTTAGCCCCGGGGATGAACTACTCCCTCCTCATCATAGGAGACAGCAAGGTTGATGGAGATGGCGGTGAGGTCGATGGAGACGGTGAAGACGGCGATGGAGACCGATGGAGATGGCTCCGGGGGCACTTCCCCGTCCCGGCAGGGTGCCGGAACAGAGAATTCTGTCCCCCAAAATTCGTCGGTGGTGGCGGCGGAACTACGGAACTCTTTCTGGAAATTTGCCGACTCCTTTAGGGTTTTCCGTCCCGAGGCTTTATATAGGCGAAGGGGTGTCGTCAGGGGGGGAGCCAGGCGCCCTCACGCGGGGCCCGCGTGGCTAGGCCCCTGGCCGCGCCGCCCTCGCGTGTGGGGCCCTGGTGGCCCCCCTCCGACTCTTCTTCGGATCTCTGGAAGCTCCCGGGAAAAATAAGTCTTCAGGATGTGGTTTCGTCCAATTCCGAGAATATTTCCTGTGTATCACTTCTGAAACACAAAAACAGCAGAAAACAGGGAACTGGCACTATGGCACTTGTTAATAGGTTAGTTCCGGAAATCGCATAAAAACGCCACGAAGTGTAACGAAACACAAGGCAAATGGTGTAAAAACAAGCATGGAGCATCAAAAATTATGGATACGTTGGAGACGTATCAACTTGCTAACTAGCAATTATGGGAAATTGGAAGAAAATCATGGAAATATCTCTAGCTCCCATGAGGATCTTCTAGCTTCCCATGATAGGCTAAAATTAGTTCATGAGGCTATTATGTCAAAGGTAACATCTAGTGAGCCCCATGTGGACATTTGCACTAATTCTCAAAATGCCATATTGCCTTGTGCTAGTCCTAGTAATTCATCCACTCATAACATTTCTACATCTTGTGATGAATTACTTTCCTTTCCTTGTTACTCTAACAATGAAGCTTCTACTTCCTCTAGTACTTGTGTTGTTACTAACCATGTAGAGGAAATCGAAGAGCTCAAGGCCCAAGTCTCTTCTTTGAAGAAAGACTTGGTAAAGAGTCATGAAGGGAAATCCAAACTCGACAATATGTTGAGTGTGCAAAAATCTCCCAATGACAAGAGTGGACTTGGGTTTATCTCTAACAACAACAAGAAGTCCACGGTTAACAAGAAGAAGAAGGGCCAAGGACAAGTCAAAGATCCGGCCAAGATTATTTGCTTCAAGTGCAAAATTGAAGGGCACCATGTTAGATCTTGCCCTTTGAAGATGAAGGCACTAGTTGAGAAGCAACAAGGGAAGCGGCCTCAAGTTCAAGGCCATGCTCAACCTCATGTTGAAGAAATGCCACTTCCCAAGAAGAATCAAGCTAATTCTCCCATTGCGGAGAAATCAAGTGAAAAGAAGGTGAAGAAAAGAACATGCTACATATGCTGTGAAAAGGGTCACCTATCTTCTTCATGCACTATGGGTAACTCATCCAACCCTATCATAATTGATGATGCTTATTCTCTTTGCAAGGATAAGGTTGGCAATGTGTTTGCCAAATATATTGGTACTCAAAGTGGTGTCAAGAAAAGAACCATTTGGGTTGCCAAGCCTATTGTGACTAACCTCTTAGGACCCAACTTGGTTGGGGACCATCACACCAAAACTTGATCAATAGGTGTTTGATGGAGGGCATTGGAGACTTGGCTATATTATGAAGAATTAAGGGATCTTCATCAATCATATTGTCTCAAGTCGAGTTAATTGGATTATCTTGCTTCTATCATATATCCAATGTTCCTCCTTGCGGTAACATGTACTCAACTTATCTATATTGAAAGTTACTCACCCCTTTGCATGTGTTGGTTGTGTTCCATTACATGTGTTGGTATATGTTGTGCTACCTACTTGTTTTATTTTGATTAATCAAGTATGTACTTGTGGGTTTGCACACCATGTATGTGTGTTTGAGCCTATATTGCATCTTCTTTTATATTATTTGGCTCTTTTGAGAGACTAATGGACTATCCCATTTTGGGGGAGTGATATGCTTTGGCACTTCACCATCCTAAATATGTGTGCACATGAGGAATACCACTTAGTGTCGATATTTGAATTTATCTAGTCTCTATGTGGTATGTCATGTTCATGAGAAATTCAAATTCTATAATGTCCATTAATCTTCTCATATTGAATTTTATTTGCCTCTTGTGAAAATAAATGCTTTATCACATTATGGGGGAGTAATATGCTTTGTGCATACTACAAACCAATAAAATGTGTATATTTGAGGTTGTGTCACATAGTGTTGATATTGCAAATTATCTTTCTTCTATGTGACATGTTTGCTCAAACAAGTTTCAGTTTTCCAAATTGATTTATTGCTCTTGCTTTGGATCTTGTTTGTGAGATACATTCTTGGTAGGTTTTTCCTAAAACGTGGAATTCTACATCAAAGTTGGAAAACCATTTGCTTCAAGTTATCCTAATCATTGCTTTGCGTGATTCTTTAACTATTTGAGTCTATCAAGAATATCTTCTTTAGCATGGTGTTTAATTCTTATCCTTTTCATATGCTTCTTGTTATGAAGATGATCTTGGATTTATGTGTAAAATACCACCAGGAAATTAATAACTCCAAATACCTCTTGTCCTTGAACAATTGGAACTTTGTCTTGTGGTATATATATATTGATCATCTTTACATTGGCTATTGCTTTTGATTACCTTATCTCCTGCCAAGAAATGTATTTGTTTTATTTCCCATTGTCTTCCTTGACTCTTGTGAGTCCATTTGATTTTGTTGAACTTGTGTTGTGTTATTCTTAATGTAGGTAGAGATGATGATCCCATTTGTGTGCATTTTGTATTCAAATGCAAAATCATAAATAATGCACTAATCTTGGGGGAGCTCTCCTATATTTTCTATAACATAATCTTGCGGCTTATTTCAATTGGTATTGGTTATTGTTGGAAGACAAATCTTTTTGTTTTTGGTACTTAGTGTGCCATCATAAAAGAGTGGAGAGTTTGGTTTGTTTGATTGGAACCTTGCTCGCTTTGGGAGAATGGCTATCTCTTTTCTTGATTTTTCTCTTTTTCTTAAATAAGATATGTCTTTGGGCATGTGTTTTTTTAGTGATTCTTTATGCTCATTGGTATTTGCTTTGTTCACTTGGTGGACTTTGGAGTCAATCTTGTGTTGAATTGATTCTTTGATATAATTTGGGCAACTTTTGGGTTTTTCACACCTTCGTGTGACTCTTTGGTCTTCTTGGTGTCTCATCCAAATTGTATCTCCCTTTGGCTCTTGGAAGTTTTTAGCATGCATATTTACTTACTACATATTATATGGCATGCTTTGCTTTCTTTGATCCAATATATAGGGTACACTCCAATAAATCCTAATTCGGCTAAGATGTGCATGAAATTCAAGTTCATATCTATATGCACATATTTTTGTGGAGCTTGTTCTATATATTGTAGTGTCTCTAACTACTTCGGACCCAATGAGTTTGGGGACCATATTGTACTTGAATATGTTTTAGGTACATGGGAGATATATTGGTGCTTGTCTCAATAATAAGCATGAATCGGTGACTAGTTGATAATTTGTGGCAAGCTAGGATTATTGAAGAACTCCTATCTACTACATCCTCCCAATGGTATCTCGGTAACAAGTATCTTATTAATGCATACTTTTCTAGCATCTAACCTTGTGTGGGTCATTTCATGGCATGAAAATCTTTATTTGCAATGATCTTAATGAAACCTCTTTATTGTAAATGTGAGTAATTTGAGATGAGTGCATATTTTGGGGAACCCTTCCCAAATATGTCTATCTAGTAATTTTATTGCATATCATTTCCTCAAGTTCCTCACATGTGCAATATTGATGAAAGTGCAAATTTAGTTCTTTCTTGGGATTTCTATTTTTGTGCCCTCAGGTCCTTAGTTGTACTCAGTTTTCCCCAGCTCGTTAGTTTTTCCTCAGTTTTGTCCAAGCCCTTGTCTGAAACCCTCAGAAGGAGCTCGGACGGGAGGATTCCCATTTAGTTGACCGTTTAGTTGACCGTTTCGTGCTGACGTGTGGGGCCGCGTCGCGTGGGGCTGGTAGAAAGGGACCGTGTGGGACAGGGCGAGACCGCATTTGGTTGTACGTGAGAGCTTGGTTCTGTCTCTCTCAGGCCAAATTGGCATTGCCTTTTCAGAGCGCCTTTTTCCCCTCTCTCTCTCTCTGTAACAGTTCTCTCTCTTTTCACCAAATTAGTATCAAATCTAGAGAAGCTTCTATTTCTGTCTTTCTTCAATGATAGTTGCCTTTTGGCCCTCGTTTTTTGCCCAATATGGTAAAAAATCTAGTAGCAAATCTAGAAGCTAGTATAGGATAAATTCACAGTAGCATAATAAATCTAGAAAACTAAGTATAATACATAAACTGCATACAGCAGCCAAAAGCAGCCAATAACGATGTTAATGTTCATGACAAACTAAGCTGAAAATAATACAAGACGCAATGTATGCCCAACATAAAGATTAGGATACCCCAGGATGAATGAATCTGTTCTTCATTCATCATATATATCTTCGTCGCTCCATTTTCTGGTCTGAAAGAAATATTCATTGAACTCCTTCCGTTTGCAGTGTGCAGCCAATACATCCTCCAAACGGTATGGCCTTTGTTCATTTTTCAGACCGTACTTTCCTAATCTATCCACACGTAGTGGCCACTCATCCCAGGCATTCATATCATCAAATTACTCTCTGATATAACCCAAATCCGCGTAGTAGATGCAGCCAGGTCGAAGTGTCGGGTGCATTCTGGTGTCAACGGAGATACACCAGACATGATGGACAAAGAAGGCACGACTGCCAATGTTACTGACGGCATGGAGAGAGCGGCTCTCAGTGTCCATAAGGTACACCAATGTTTGACCTTCCTCCAAATGACCGCCCAACAACAAAAGCAGAAGATCACCATCCAACTTCACAAGGTAGAACTTGTCATTTCCAAGTTCTGGAAATGAAAATAGTGTCTCCATGTTGACAGTGCTCGCGTCCTGCTCCAACTGGGCATTGTTGGTGCACACTAATGTTCCGAACTCCAAATTGTTCACAACTAGTGCATAGAATTCACCATTGAACGTGGTAATGCAACGCATAGAATGGTGCTCGATCGAAAATCTTCCTTCTCCCCGATCTTTATCTATACCCTTAGTTGGAGTGCTCTCATCGACCCAAGCAATTTCCGCTGGGTAATATGTGGAAACGAAGAGCATAGTCGGGGACTTCATTACAGCGACTGACTCTAGAATAACAGATGGCATCTGCGCCTCAAACATAGTGTTCGATGTCTTTGTGAGTGGGTTCAGAAGCCGTATCTTGTGCGGCTGGTTCTTCTGGGCAAGCACGATGACGCCCTTGCAAAAGCTGACGAAGTAGTATCTAAAATATATTGATGAAGATAACATTCAGCACTAAGATGTTTACAATTGAAAATAAAAATAGATTAACTCTATAGATATGGAGGAATTTGAACCTTGCATGAACTTCCGTTAGATCGATGGTGACGTAGTGAGATGTGCGGAGGTGGAGGAAGGAGAACTCAACGGCGCGTGAAAGGGCGTGTTCTACCATGATCCATTCGTGCAGGTGCACGTCGGGCTCAGGTAAATCTGAGCGCCAATTTGTACAAACTTGCCTCAAAGCAGAGTAGGTGTCCATGTACTCCTCGTTCACCAGTAAGCAGGCGCCGATCTTGTGTAGTGGTCCGTCAGCCCTGAGAGAGGCCCAGTTCACGGAGGCGCCGCGCTTGGATGCGCCGCCCTCGGAGGCGACGGGCTCGGCGGCGACGGCCTCGGATGCGACGGGCTCGGCGGCGACGAGCTCGGATGCGACGGGCTCGGAGGCGATGGGCTCAGAGGCGACGGGCTCGGGGGTGACGGCCGCCGGCGCATTCTTCTTCTCCATCGCCGGCAGGGAGGCGGTTGGGTTTTTTTTGAGAAGGTGATGGGACGTGAGAGGCATGGTTGCATGCGTGAGTGAGAATGAGACATTGTGCAGAGGAAGGGAGAGAGGGGCTCTGTACTGGCAAAGTGATGGTTCGTGTCAGCAGTTTCTCAAAAAAACTAGACGATTGGTCTCAACACGCATCCGTGGTACTGCACGTCTGCACCGTTACGTGTACTCAGTTCTACCCTCGAGTCTTACACTGAAAAAATATTTGTACTCAGTTTTCCCCTCGAGTACTAATACTGGCTAGTGCAATATACTCAGATTTACCCTCAAGTGGCTGGTCAACCGAGAGTCAACAAATGGGATTAAGCTATCTAATTGAGTCATTTCATGCGCAAAAAAATTCAAAAAAATAAAATCATAGTGCCTCCTACTCATGGAGTCTTGTTACGCGACCTACCACGTAGACAATCATATATAAATCAAGTTTTAACACAAATGGCCACTTCTCAAATCACTAGTAGCTATGAAGGTTCATGGCTTTCCACTCAAACCCCTTCTCAAAACATCTATACCCAAAACATAGTTTGTCTGAATGAGGCCATAATTTTTTTACTCATGTATATTTGAATTGCTAATACTTTGAGGTAGGCCAACCTGGGTTTCATTGTACAAAACATGTGTTTTTCTTTTTCTAAATCTCTTATTTGAATTCCTTAGCCTGTTTACTATTTACTTGCCCTTGTATCCTTGATACTACTCAGTTTTACCCTCTCCCTTCTCACAGAAGCCCAAACTTGGCATGATTGGTCGAGCTGTTGTCACACGGATCGTGCCCACCTACCGTCGATCCTATGATCTAACGGGCAGGATCGTGCCACCCTCTCTCTATATGTCGGTGGCAAACCTCTACCCCTCTATGTATGCTAAATAACGAGTTTGCCACCGGATTCAACAAGTTTGGTAATCACGAATTTCTTTTAGCATTACTTTTCATGGTAAAATGATAAACTATCACGAATTTTCATTTCTTTTAGGCATTACTTTTCACGGTAAAATGATAAACTATCACGAATTTCCACTTCGTGTAGGCATTACTTTTCACGGTAAAATGATAAACTATCACGCATTTCCATTTCTTTTAGGCATTACTTTTCACGGTGAAATGATAAACTATCATGAATTTCCTTTAGGCATTACTTTTCACGGTAAAATAATAAACTATCATAAATTTCCATTTCTTTTAGGCATTACTTTTTTATTGAGATATAAACCCCCACAACGGTCATCTCCTCCTTAATTTATTGTGTAAACCCCACAACGGTCATCTCGCCCTTAATTTATGGTGTAAACCCCATAACGGTCATCTCTCCCTTATAAACCCCCACAACGGCCATCCCTCATGTCAATAGGTTCTACCTCTCTCTTCTTCGTTTCTGCCTCTCTCTTCTTCGTTCACATACACTTGATCCATTGACATGGCTTCCACATCTCGAACGCCGACCGGAAGGGGAAGGGGAAGGGGAAGGGGCGGCCGGGGTGGTGGATCATCATCATTGCCACCACCACCGTCAACACTGCCATTGATCATAGAGGAGTTCTTCATCGCCATCTATGAAGACCCTTTGGCCAAGAAGGTATGTACGCGTTCCCACATATATGATGCATGTGATTAATTATGTGCATGTTCTAAAAAACCTTTAATTTCAAATGATCGGCGCTCGATCTCTTTGCAGGCACTCCCACAAAAGTTTGTGGACTATCTTGACGGCCAGGAGCCCGCAAAGGTGTATCTGCGAGCAGCTGATTGCGGTCCTCATCTCTGGACCGTGGAGGTCCTATTTGATAGATAAGGCCGAATGTACCTCGACAAGGGCTGGGAGAATTTCGCCATCGCGCACGGTGTGGATTTTGGCTGCTTCCTACACTTCAAATATGAAGGCGATTATGTGCTCACAGTGAAGGTGTTCGACGGAACAACGTGCAGGAAGTACTACTACACGGACAACGAACATACTGACGATGAAAGCGACGACGACGTGAAGCCATGCATCTAAGGGGATTATGACCAAGAATATATATGTAGCTTCATATGCATCGATTTAGAGATCTAGCTATTTTCTATATATTATGCATGTAAAAATAATAGAGAATCGCAAATTCCACCATGATTCGAGCACCACAGCCTCCAAACGATGCCGATGCCGATATCGGCATGGTCAGAACGGCTATGCATGCTCGCCGCCACTGCTAGGTCACCGTCGGGATGCACCCTCAATCCCGTCCCCTCATTCGATCACTGACACACCAGAGATACCGCCGAGGCCAATGACGAACGTACATGCTGATGCCAATGCCGAACATGCACGCCGCTGTGGGCACGGCCACGCCGCCCCGCTATGCTGGACGCCACAGACCACCGCGAGGTCTTTCCCTTCACCACCACACTCCCCTAGCACCCATCTATACACGCCAGAAAGGAGAGACACTAGTTTTATCTACATTGCTCGTGTTCATGTCCGACACTGTCTGTCAAAGTGTTGAGGTCGTCGTCGATGTCCTCGACCATTTCTTATCTTCTTTGCATGGTTAAACACGTCTAGTTCATATCTATCTAATGTGTCTGGTCTCGCCTCATGCAGTTCTTTTGGACGTCGATCTCATCTCGGCACCCCGCAGCCCACCTCCTCCGTGCCATCGCTGTAGAGCTCAGTTTAAAAATCTAATCCTACCCGTGTATTGCCCCTTGTATCAGCGTCATGGCCCCACTTGTCATTCGATATACCGAAGCCCCACTTGTCCGTGTTTTTGTCAGGGATACGGTGATGCTTACGGTCAAACAAAGATGGTTGCTCTGACGTGTCTTTGCGGGCTCTACGTGGCCCCACTAGTCAGCAGATAACGGTCAAAGTTGTTGACCCGTCGGGCAACCAGCCGTTCCAGCACTTGTGGGGGTTTCAGACAAGGGCTTGGACAAAACTGAGGAAAAACTAAGGAGCTGAGGAAAACTGAGTACAACTAAGTACCCGAGGGCACGAAAATAGAAATCCCTTCTTTCTTTTGGTATACTTATTCGTGATACTTGTTGTTTTTCTCAAAACATCCCAACTATCTTCTTTCCCTTGTTGATATTTGTGATGTCTTTGACATGTTTGTGGTTAAAGTTCTTCAATATGCAATAAGATAAATTGAGCCTTTGGCCATGCTTTAAAAGCAAAAATCTCATTGGTATATTGCATGAACTTGTTTAGATATCATGTTCTATTTGTTGTATATATTTTATATGTATATGTTTCTTTGTGATAATTATCTTTGTGATGTTGTCTACTTAGAAACTTATACACATGAGAGATGATATCTCCTTAATTGATATCTTTTTTTTCCTTGTGTGTTGGGATGGAATGCTAAGCAATATCATTCATTGAGGACTATGTGGATGCTCTTTGTGCATCCTTGTACTAGTCTTATAATATGCTTTGTCATTCCTATCACACATTACTTTGGTTGAGCCATTTAATCTGTCGGTTCCTTACTTGTTGCTCAACCATTTCTTTGATGCAAGTGTTGATCTTAATGTCTTTTTTTATGATCTCCTTCTAATGGTTGCTTTTTAAATGGTATTGAGGGAGTGAGGATTCCATGTTGTGAAATTGTATTCAAATGCAAACTTTCTATCTTGTGCACGTACCTTGGGGAGCTTCCTCATTTCATTTTAAAGCACCGTTTTGTGGTTATCATAGCATTTGATGTCACTTGGTATCATTTTGTTTTGAATAATATCGAGGGAGTGATGATTCCATGTGTGTGCACCTTATACTTCAATTCAAATGGAATATGTTGTGCACAAACCTTGGGGAGCTTCTTCATATTATTTAGAGCATTATTTTGGTCTTATCATAATATCTTTATTTGATTCGCTTTTGGATCTTTTGATTGCTACCTTCATTTGTTGGAAGTTTTACCATCATGTCATCCTTTTTGTTTGCAATCTTTGATCCTTAATATAGGTTGATTTCCTCCAAATTTTTGTCCTTGGATTTGTGCATGTGTTTTCACTCTTTTGGGGCCATGCACACCTTGAGGAGGAACTCTCACTATATTGGCCTTCTAAGCCTTTCCGCCCATTTTGGCAATGGATGCCAATGGGGGAAAAGTTTTGAGGGTTTGAAGGGAATTGGGCTTCATTCTTTGGTTTTGTTCTTAAGCATTTGCCTTCCATGCTTTGCATGGGTGAGTATATATAGTGGAAACTCCACCAACAACATTGGTTGGCAATCTATGCAATGAAATTCAAATTCATTCACACGTGCATAGATTGTGGGGGAGTTTGCTCTATATATGATGGTTCTACTAGCATCACTTACTTTTGTAGTAATTGATGTTAGTGTAACTTCATGCTTTAGTTTTGTTCTTAAGCATTTGCCTTCCATGCTTTGCATGGGTGAGTATATATAGTGGAAACTCCACCAACAACATTGGTTGGCAATCTATGCAATGAAATTCAAGTTCATTCACACGTGCATAGATTGTGGGGGAGTTTGCTCTATATATGATGGTTCTACTAGCATCACTTACTTTTGTAGTAATTGATGTTAGTGTAACCATCTTAGTTCTTTAAATTCATTATATAAACCCTCTCAAAGAGATTGTCATCAATTACCAAAATGGGGAAGATTGAAAGAGCATGTGCCCCCATGTGTGGTTTTGGTAATTGATGACAATCCCTATGGACTAATGTTTGCATTGAGTTATATTTGTAGGACTTGTCCGTAGATAACGCTTGAGCCATTTGTTGGGTTCAAGGTTGTAAGAAGTTGAATATAAAGAAAATTATGTGATGATCAAGGTGTTATTCAAGGAGTGATCCGAAGATTGGTCATAAGGGAGTTGAGCCTATATAGAGTGTGTCTTGAGGAATAAGATGGAGTGAACTCTCATGTGCATTCTCAAGACGTCATCATTATGAAAGAAGAAGATGAAGTGCAATGTTGATCAAGTCGAAGCGCAAGATCAAGATAGGCTTCTAGAAGATATCATTTGCTTGAAGCTCGGTGTCCATTTGGGGTAATGGACATGTGAAGATATTTCCCTAGTATCTCTCCCATAGTGAAGTATGGGGGAGAAATCCGCAAGACTTCATCGAGCAAGCGCAATCAAGAAAGGTAGTCCAACTTGAGAAGATCAAGATCGTCACCATCTAGCTCAAGTGGAATGCACAAGGCAAAGGTATGTTCTTGATAGGGTTTCTTCCTTACCGGTCTCATAGCGTGGGAGACCGGGTTTAGGATCGATAGCCGTACTATCAAGAGGGGCTCTCGAGTGAGTAACTTATTCGTATCATTCGGTGAGAGCTCAAACCTATCATTCGGTGAGAGCTCAAACCTTTGCATACTTGGCATTATATTTCTTGGTTCTTATTTGGATTTTATCCATGTGAGGTTCTAGAGCTTGTGGTTATTTCCATGACAAGCTCTAGCTCATCAAAAACGGATTTCGTATGGAACTCTTATTGCGTTTTTGGTGTTTGGAGGTTTTACCAGTTCTTCTTTATAGCTAAGTCAAACCTTTTATCATTTGGTTTCATCCTCCTTTGTTGGACTATGATGTTTCTATGGATAAAGGTGTAGAGCTCGTTGTGGTGATTCCAACGAGCCCAAGTTCATCAAAAACAGAGTCCGGATGCAAAAGTTATGGCCGTTTTCGTGTTGACGATTTTTTCTTGGCGGTAAGTTCGGCCCCAGGTCCGGCCGGGCCGGACTCTAGGCCGGGAAATCCAGCCCCAGACTAGAAAAATCTGGCGGCCCGCCGAACCGCACTACTGGGGGCCTTTTTGGCGACCGCTGGACTGTCTCCCTTCGAGTTCATCCGACGCCCTGTCTCCCCGATCCTAAGTCCTTCATTTAGGACATTTGTCGAGTTAACCCCTCATCACCCATAGTGAACATTCGACAACGCATCTCACAATAAAAAGCTATACCAATGGTAAATAAAAGAGATGCCGAGGTGTTCATTGTCTGTTTGTCCTGTCATTTTGATGTGGGCTTGTTCCATATCATCGGGCATGGAGGTACCCCGTTGGCGGTTCTCGATGATACATGTATACTTACAATGACAAGAGCTTGTCTGGGACTCTAAGTCGAGTAGCATGAGGTTTGGGTATTCGTACTTCACGGGACACGAGGTTTTCAACTTATGATTTGTCAAGCATATGCAGCATAAGTGTATTCGCATTAACTTTAACCATTCAAGATGCCTATGATGGGGGCAATGAGAGCTCAAAGCTAGTAAGTACCATAATTTTTTAAGGTTTATAAAACTTGCAATCACTTCTTCCCTCCGCGAAGGGCCTTTTTTTTACTTTTATGTTGACTCACCGCCTTCTATCTTTATGCACCATCTAAGAAAGCATACTTGTCATTCTGAGTATAATGTGCATTGTCCCAAAGTTTTCATTGATTGATTTATGATGTTGGTTTCACTTGTTCTTAAATTATTTGTATCTAGTCGCCCTCTTAAACTTGAAGGTGTCCTATGCATTTATTTTTTGCTCTCTCATGAAGGACAAGCTGAAAACCATTTGTATGTTTTTCCATATGATTTGAACATACATTTGACTTTCATTGTTTCATTTTCATGATCTTTCATTTGTGTTCTTTTTCATGTTATAACATGGTTGCTAAGTTTCTTCTATCAAGATTATATCTTTCATGCCCATGTTTTAAGTTCTTTCGATCCCAGCACACAACGCTTACATAGATAATCAAGATTGTGTAGGTGCATGTCACCTCAAAAATTATTTCTTTTGTTATCACTTACCTACTCGAGGACGAGCAGGAGTTAAGCTTGGGGATGCTGATATGTCGCAAACGTATCTATAATTTTTTATGCTCCATGCTTGTTTTTACACCATTTGCTTAGTGTTTCGTTACACTTCGTGGCATTTTTATGCATTTTCCAGAACTAACCTATTAACAAGATGCCACAGTGCCAGTTCCCTGTTTTCTGCTATTTTTGTGTTTCAGAAAAGTTACACAGGAAATATTCTCGGAATTGGACGAAACAAAAGCCAAACATCCATAAATTTACCGAAGCTTCCAGAGAACCGAAGAGGAGACGGAGTGGGGCCACGAGGGGCCCACACAATAGGGCGGCGCGGCCTAGGCCCTGGCCGCACCCCCTATGTGTGAGACCACCTCGTTCCACTTATGACGATGCCCCGTTGCCTATAAAGACCCCCCAATGGGAAAAACCTAAAGACCCTATCACTTTTCCAGAAACACATCGTGATACGCCGCCGTCGTCGACCTGAGATCGGGAGGGTCCAGAAGCTCTTCCTGGCACCCTGCCGGAGAGGGGAATCGCCACCGGAGGTCTTCTTCATCGCCATGCTTGCCTCCGACGCGATGAGTGAGTAGTCTACCTTGGACTATGGGTCCATAGCAGTAGCTAGATGGTTGTCTTCTCCACCATGTGTGTCATGTTTAGATCTCGTGAGCTGCCTTACATGATCGAGATCACCGTTATGTAATTCTACATGTTGTGTTTGTTGGGATCCGATGAATATTGGTGTTATGATTGAGTTGATGTGCTGAATATTATCTTATGTTATCTCTATGTTGTTTATGATCTTGCATGGTCTCCGTTGTTAGTAGCTATCTTGGCTGAGTAGCTACTAGTGACTCCAAGAGGGGCTATTTATGCTCGATAGTTGGGTTCATGCCTCTATTTAATCTGGGAGAGTGACAGAAACCTCTAAGGTTGTAGATGTGCTGTTGCCACTAGGGAGAAAACAACATTCATATGTCCAAGGGCATATGCTTTGTTTACATTACACACTTTGCTTAATGCAGTTATCTATTGTTCGCAACTTAATACTTATGGAGTTCTCGGATTGATTCGCCACAAGTGGATTATTAGTCATAGATACAGTTGGATGACGGTCTATGTATCTTGTTGTAATGCCCAGAGTAAATCTCATAGTGATCCTCTCGACATATGCACGTTATCTTTATTCTATCAATTGCCCAACTGTAATTTGTTTACCCAGCATGTGTTATTTATCTTATGGAGAGACACCACTAGTGAACTATGGACCCCGGTCCTATTTCCATTATATTGCTATCACCTGTTTACTTTACTCGCACTGTTTACTTTACTCGCATACTACTATTGCTTTCCACTCAATACGCTCATTCCTTTGTTTACAGCAAACTGGTGAGATTGACAACCTCGTCGTAAGTTGGGAACAAAGTATTTGGTTGTGTTGTGTGCAGGTTCCGCGTTGCAGCTAGCAAAGCACTGGACGAGGCGCCCTATAAATTGTTCGGAGCTGTCGTGAAGCTAGCAAGCATCACCTTCTAGAGTTTGGCTTTTTCCTATTGGATTGACATACCTTGGTTTCGTAACTGAGGGAAAACTTGCTGCTATATTCATCAAACCTTCTCTTAGGGTTTCCAACTGGCCGGTCATCTACTTCATCAACTACACGCCAACAAGTTCTCTGGCACTATTCAATACCGCGCCACCAAGGAGCCATGCTTCATGACAATGTGAGGCGAGACGAGGCGGTGAGGGAGGATAGCACGTGTGGGTCTTCTCTTCCCATGCTCATATACCAAGTAAAAGTGCCTCCCTTATAAGAAGGTCCAACTCCATGTAAATTAGCAGCATGAGAGTAAACTTTACTCCTACCTCTTGCCATGCATGAATGAGCCTTTTGGATTATCACCAGGAATTATTGGATGGTGTTTTAATGGGTTGCCCAAAACTCTATAATTCCAACACAACTTCATTAATTGCTGGTTGTTCGCACTACAATCCACCCCTTCCTCTCGAATTGTTGTACAAGGGTACTTCATTAGTGATCGTAATCACGACCTAGAGGCTTTGAACATTGGAACAAAATAGTCTTTGATAATGTTTGGCCCTGCACTTGCCCAACAAACTCGTCAGTGATCGCACTCATCCTTGCACTTGCCCAATGAACGTGCCTCGGGTAAAATCATCCTCGTTGGGCAAGTGCAGGGATTAAGGGCCACCACCAACTTGCCCCTAGATTAGCTTGTTTGGGTTGAGTTATATGGTATGATGTTAGAACGATATTGAACATGTACATCAAACTTCTTTCATTTTGTTTTCACAAAAAGAAATCCTCTGTGTCTACCTTGTAGCACTAGAGAGAGATCTTGTAAATTATGATGGATGTCTATATTAGAGTGCTTAGGCGGGAAGTGTCTTTGGCTTCGAGGTTCCGGTAATCCCACTGTTTTAAAAAATTCAAAAAGTATATTATCAAGTGAAAGAGCATGTGCCCCCATGTGTGGTTTTGGTAATTGATGACAATCCCTATGGACTAATGTTTGCATCGAGTTATATTTGTAGGACTTGTCCGTAGACAACGCTTGAGCCATTTGTTGGGTTCAAGGTTGTAAGAAGTTGAATATAAAGAAGATTATGTGATGATCAAGGTGTTATTCAAGGAGTGATCCGAAGATTGGTCATAAGGGAGTTGAGCCTATATAGAGTGTGTCTTGAGGAATAAGATGGAGTGAACTCTCATGTGCATTCTCAAGACATCATCATTATGAAAGAAGAAGATAAAGTGCAATGTTGATCAAGTCGAAGCGCAAGATCAAGATAGGCTTCTAGAAGATATCATTTGCTTGAAGCTCGGTGTCCATTTGGGGTAATGGACATGTGAAGATATTTCTCTAGTGTCTCTCCCATAGTGAAGTATGGGGGAGCAATCCGTAAGACTTCACCGAGCAAGCGCAATCAAGAAAGGTAGTCCAACTTGAGAAGATCAAGATCGTCACCATCTAGCTCAAGTGGAATGCACAAGGCAAAGGTATGTTCTTGATAGGGTTTCTTTCTTACCGGTCTCATGGTGTGGGAGACCGGGTTTAGGATCGATAGCCGTACTATCAAGAGGGGCTCTCGAGTGAGTAACTTATTTGTATCATTCGGAGAGAGCTCAAGCCTTTGCATACTTGGCATTATCTTTCTTGGTTCTTATTTGGATTTTATCCATGTGAGGTTCTAGAGCTTGTGGTTATTTCCATGACAAGCTCTAGCTCATCAAAAACGGATTTCGTATAGAACTCTTATTGCGTTTTTAGTGTTTGGAGGTTTTACCGGTTCTTCTTTATAGCTAAGTCAAACCTTTTATCATTTGGTTTCATCCTCCTTTGTTGGACTATGATGTTTCTATGGATGAAGGTGTAGAGCTCGTTGTGGTGATTCCAACGAGCCCAAGTTCATCGAAAACGGAGTCCGGATGCAAAAGTTATGGCCATTTTTGTGTTAACGGTTTTTCCTTGGCGGTAAGTTCGGCCCCAGGTCCGGCCGGGCCGGACTCTAGGCCAGGAAATCCAGCCCCAGACCGGAAAAATCCGGCGACCCGCCGAACCGCACTACTGGGGGCATTTTTGGCGACCGTCCGGCCTAAAGTCCGGCGGCGCCGGACTTACGGCCGAACTTTGGCGCGATTTGCTTCCAACGACCAGATTTTCCCCACCTATAAATACCCTTCTTCCTCCTTGAACCAACTACGTTTTTGGGCTTCTCTCTCCTCCATTGTTGACCTTCAAAGCTTGCCCTCCCTCCTCCATTCCCTCCATGTTTCTTGCATCTTTTTAAGGGAAAAGAGAGAGGAGATCTAGATCTACTTTTCCACCAATCACTTTCTCTTCTAAGTGAGGGGAACCTATTGGATCTAGATCTTGGAGTTCTTTGCGGATTTCTGATACGGCCATTTTGCATCACTATTTTGTATCATAATTTACTGTTATTCATTAATATATTTCATATTTAGAGATGATACTTATGTTGTTTCCTCTGTTTTTACATGTTTGATGATCGTTTGAGGATTTGCTGCCGGAGTCAGGATTCTGCTGAAAAAGGACCGTCAAGACACCATATTTCCAAAGATCAGGAAAAATACCAGGAAATTATATTTTGCCAAAAGACTCAGGAAGCCAGAAGGAGGAGGCGAGAGGAGCCAGGGTGTTCATTTTCATGATCTTTTGTTTGTGTTCATTTTCATGTTTACAACATGGTTGCTAAGTTCTTCTTGTCAAGATTATATCTTCATGCCCGTGTTTTAAGTTCTTATGATCCCAGCTCACAAATGCTTACATATATGATCAAGATTGTGTAGGTGCATGTCACCTCAAAAATTATTCTTTTGTTATCACTTACCTACTCGAGGACGAGCAGGAGTTAAGCTTGGGGATGCTTGATACGTCTCAAACGTATCTATAATTTTTGATGCTCCATGCTTGTTTTTACACCATTTGCCTACTGTTTCGTTACACTTCGTGGCACTTTTATGCATTTTCCGGAACTAACCTATTAACAAGTCGCTACAGTGCCAGTTCCCTGTTTTCTGCTATTTTTGTGTTTCAGAAGTGATACACAGGAAATATTCTCGGAATTGGACGAAACAAGTTCCTGAAGTCTTATTTTGTCTGGGAGCTTCCAGAGATCCGAAGAGAAGTAGGAGGGGGGCCACAGGGGCCCCACACACCAGGCTGGCGTGGCCAGGGCCTGGGCCGCGCCGCCATGGTGTGAGGGCACCTGGCCCCACCTCTAACATCGCCCCTTCGCCTATAAAGACCCCCCGACGGGAAAAACCTAAGTACCCGATCACTTTTCCAGAACACATCGCGATCCGCCGCCGTCGTCGACCCGAAGATCGGGAGGGTCCAGAAGCTCTTCCCGGCACCCTGCCGGAGAGGGGAATCGCCACCGGAGGTTTTTTCATCGCCATGCTTGCCTCCGGAGCGATGAGTGAGTAGTCTACCTTGGACTATGGGTCCATAGCAGTAGCTAGATGGTTGTATTCTCCACCATGTGCTTCATGTTTAGATCTCATGAGCTGTCCTACATGATTGAGATCACCGTTATGTAATTCTACATGTTTGGTTTGTTGGGATCCGATGAATATTGGTGTTATAATTGAGTTGCTGTACTGAAATATATCTTATGTTATCTCTATGTTGTTTATGATCTTGCATGCTCTCCGTTGTTAGTAGCTATCTTGGCCGAGTAGTTGCTAGTGACTCCAAGAGGGGGTATTTATGCTCGATAGTGGGTTCATGCCTCTATTTAACCTGGGGGAGTGATAGAAACCTCTAAGGTTGTAGATGTGCTGTTGCTACTAGGGAGAAAACAACATTCATATGCTCAAGGGCATATGCTTTGTTTACATTACACACTTTGCTTAATGCAATTATCTGTTGTTCGCAACTTAATACTTGTGGAGTTCTCGGATTGATTCACCACAAGTGGATTATTAGTCATAGATGCAGTTGGATGGCAGTCTATGTATTTTGTTGTAATGCCCAGAGTAAATCTCATAGTGATCTTCTTGACATATCACGTTTATCTTTATTCTATCAATTGCCCAACTGTAATTTGTTTACCCAGCATGTGTTATTTATCTTATGGAGAGACACCACTAGTGAACTGTGGACCCCGGTCCTATTTCCATCATATTGCTATCACCTTTTTACTTTACTCGCACTGTTTACTTTATTCGCATACTCTACTATTTTCCACTCGATACACTCATAACCTTTGTTTCAAGCAAACCGGTGAGATTGATAACCTCATCGCAAGTTGGGAACAAAGTACTTGGTTGTGTGTGTGCAGGTTCCACGTTGCAGCTAGCAAAGCAAAGCTTGGACGAGGCGCCATATATAAATTGTCTGAAGCTGTCGCGAAGCTTGCAAGCATCACCTTCAGTCGTTTGTCTCTCCTCTCCAAGATCGACATACCTTGGTTTCTTAACTGAGGGAAAACCAGCTGCTATACTCATCACACCTTCCTCTTGGGGTTCCTAATGGGATGGTCATTCACCACGCACAAGGACAATCTCTCCCACGTTAACAGGACAATCAGCTGTTTTTCTGGCGCCGTTGCCGGGGACCGCAGAAGAATAAGCTCCCTCGTCAACTTGGCACCAACTGTTTTTCTGGCGCCGTTGCCAGGGAGGAAGTAGAAGACTTCTGCGAGGGGAGTTTTCGCACGCACATCCTTTACTTTGTTATTGTTTTGCTTTACTTTATTTATTTTACCTGCATCATTTTATATCAAGAACCCAAAAAAATTAGAATCCTTGGTAGTTGTTTTTACTTATTTACTTTCGTTTTGCTGAAATGGCTAATCCTGAAAACACCAAGTTGTGTGACTTTACTAGCACAAACAATAGTGATTTTATCTGCACTCCTATTGCACCACCTGCTCCTGCTGCAAACTTTTATGAGATTAAGCCTGCTTTGTTGAACCTTGTTATGAAAGAGCAATTTTCTGGTGCTAGTACTGAAGATGTTGCAGCTCATCTCAACAATTTTGTTGAGCTATGTGAGATGCAGAAGTATGAGAATGTTGATGGTGATATTATTAAGCTCAAGTTGTTTCCTTTTTCTTTGAGAGGAAAAGCTAAAGATTGGTTGCTGTCTTTGACTAAGAATAGTATTGATTCATGGGCTAAGTGTAAGGATGCTTTTATTGGTAGATACTATCCTCCTGCTAAGATTATATCTCTGCGTAGCAATATTATGAAGTTTACTCAGTTTGATAATGAACATGTTGCTCAAGCTTGGGAAAGAATGAAATCTATGATAAAGAATTGCCCCACTCATGGACTGACTACTTGGTTGATTGTCCAAACTTTTTATGCAGGACTGAATTTTTCTTCAAGGAACCTACTTGATTCAGCTGCTGGAGGCACTTTTATGTCCCTTACCTTGGGCACCGCAACAAAGCTACTTGACAACATGATGGTAAATTATTCCGAATGGCACACCGAGAGAGCTCCACAAGGTAAGAAGGTAAATTCTGTTGAGGAAACCTCTTCCTTGAGTGATAAGATTGATACAATTATGGCTATGCTTGCTAATGGTAGGACTCATGTTGATCCTAATAATGTTCCTTTGGCCTCTTTGGTTGCTCAAGAAGAGCATGTTGATGTGAATTTCATTAGAAATAATAATTTTAACAACAATGCTTATAGGAACAATTTTGCTAGTAACAATTATAGGCCGTTTCCTCCTAATGGTGATAATAGCTATCTTGGTAGACCTAAAATGCCTAGTGAAGAAAGAATTTTTGAACTTGAAAAGGCTACCAAGAATTTTATGCAGGCGCAATATGAGCAGAACAAGGCTTTCACCAAGACTATGGAGGAGCAATCAGCTTTGTTGAGGACTATTAGTCATCAACTTGAAAATTTAAACAAGGCTATTCCTGAATTGCAAGCTAAGGTTTCCAAAGCTGAAACCGATATTTCATCATTGTCTAATGTGCAATCTTTTTTGGTTAATAGAATGTCCGCTAAGCCTGATCCTTTTGCTACCGCTAATGCTATTCAAGTTGGAATTGATGAAAATATTAGATTGTTAGCGGAATTGCATGCCAGGTGGGAAAGAGAAGATGAGATGGCTAGAGAGATGAAGGTATGTACCATTACTACCTCTAATGATGTTGCTCCTAATGCTAGCAATCCTCTTACTTTGATTGGTGTAGAGAAAACTCCCACTCCTTGTGTTAAAAAGCCTAAAACTGCCAAAACTTTTTCTTGAAAGAGTGCTGAAATTTTTTGGAGTGTAGGAGATGATAGCTCTACTTCTTTTAATGATTTTGATGTTGATGGCTGCAATATATCTGAAGTTATTTTGTTCTTGCAAAAGCTTGCTTTGACTCCCAATGCTAGTTCTTTAAATATTGCTTTTACTAAGCATATTACCAATGCTCTCATAAAAATTAGGGATGAAAAGTTGAAGCAAAAAGCCTCTGTTCCCAAGAAGTTAGAAGATGGTTGGGAACCCATCATTGATATGCATGTTAATGGTTTTGATTGCCATGCTTTATGTGATCTAGGTGCTAGTATTTCTATCATGCCTAGAAAAATTTATGACATGCTTGATTTACCACCGCTTGAAAAATGTTATTTTGATGTTCCCATTGCTGATGTTGCTAAGAAGAAACCTTTGGGAAGGATTAATGATATTCTTATTGTGGTTAACAATAACCTTGTTCCCGTTGATTTTCTTGTTATGGATGTTGAATGCCATGCTTCATGTCCTATTATTTTGGGAAGACCCTTTCTTCGAACTGTAGGTGACATCATTGATATGAGGGAAGGCACCATCAAATATCAATTTCCACTAAAGAAAGGTATGGAACACTTCCCTAGGAAAAGAAAGAAATTACTTTTTGACTCCATTCTTAGAGCAAATTATGAGCTTGATGCTTCATCACTTGATATTACTTGATTCGCAATTTTCTGCGCCTAGCTCAAAGGTGTTAAAGAAAAGCACTTTTGGGAGATAACCCAATGTTTTACTTTCAGTACTTTTTCTTTTATTTGAGTCTTGGAAGTCATTACTATTGTAATGACCGCTCCTTATCTTGTTTATTTCGTTTTTGTGCCAAGAGAAGCCTCTAATTCGAGTGAGTTAAAGATTTGGGGATGTTGCTGTCCTGAAACTGTTTTTGGTACTGCACCGTAAAAATTCGTATAAATTCTCTGTATATCTTTTGGACCTGCGATTTCTTGTGCATATGCCCCAGGTTATATCCAAACTTTCTTTAGTTGAACACTTTTTGATTTGAGCAACATAAAACCCCTCAAAAATTCAACTTTTGTCAGCTGTTCTGTTTTGACAGATTTCTGCCAATATTTGTGTTTGCCACTTTATCGCTTTCTTTTGAGTTCTTTTGATCATGGAACTTTTGGGGAAGTTGCTACAGTGGTATTTGCTATATATGTGGTGGTTTTGAGTTGAAACCTGAAGCAAAAAGAGGTTGATTATATGTTATGCTTGCACTAATGTTGCTAATAGAATTGTGTTTAGTTTTGTATGAAGGAAGTTTTCAAGTGTAGGGATTGGAGAATGATGAGATGAGTTGAAGAATGGACAAAAGCTCAAGCTTGGGGATGACCATGCATCACCCCAAGAAATATCCAAGAAGTACAAGCGTCAAAGCTTGGGGATGCCCCCGAGGCACCCCTTCTTCATCGGCTAAAATCAGGTCACCTTTCAAGACACTATATTTTTATTGCTTCATGCACTATGTGTTTTTCTTGGAGCGTCAGTTGTTTTAGTTTACTTTGTTAGTTTGTTTTGTTTGCTGTAATAAATGGTTGGACCCCAACAAATTTCTTTTGGAGAAGTTGACTTGCTTTTCATTTGCCAAGAACACTCGTTGAACGATAAGAGTGAAAAACGGACTTGATCGGGTGTTCTTCTTTTTCTGCTACTGCTTTTGGTTTTCGTTTTTGCCTTGATTTGCATTCAGACCTTGTCATATCTTTTCTTCAAGGTGTATTTTTGCCTCTGATCTTTATTGGTTTTCATCAAAAGAGGTGTCTTAAAAAAATTTCAAATGGTGTTGGAAAAGAGAAAAAGCTTTATGCAAAATAGTGGTACAAGAAGGAGCTTGTGTAGACCGCGGCTTAGGCTTTTTCATGTCATGCTTGATGTCTTTTTGATAGTATGCTTAGTGGTTTTGCTGTAGCATGACTTGTCTCAAATAACTGAGATTGCTTAATGAGCCTTTGAAAAAATCATGCATTGTTTTTATTGTATGGAAGTATTATTTGGGTTTTCTCCTTGATGCTTTATTTGGGTTGACTTGGTGCATGCTCACACATGTTAGACTCTTACAAAGTCGCCAATAGCCTCTATGATAATTTAGTTTTTGACTTTTGATGCCATCTTATGCTTCTTTTAATGTCGCTTTGTCGCTTTGCATGATTATGGCCATTATTGCTCTCTTAGTTGGTCGCTCCCAGTCTTTTGCTAGCCCTCGCCTTGTACTGAGTATGAGCTCTACTCATGCATCCAACTCCTAAAAGTCAAAGTCTTCCAAAGTGTCCACCATACATACCTACTAGCAATTTTCTATTCCAAGTAAATTTGACTTGCTTTTATTTTCTCTTCAAATTAAACTCTTACCAGTGTTATGCGAAATTCGGTCAGTAAAGCTCTCACGAACCGGAAGGCACACTTTACTTTTTCCTGTTCTTAAAAATTTGACATTGTGGTCTCTTATGTTGAGTTGTTATGCTTGCAAGTTGTAAGTTGGAGACTAGCCCAGCCATGCAGTCATGGGCAAGCTTTCAACATTGCACTTCTTATTTGAGTTGATATCGTGATCTTTTGTTTGTGGATGCCCACGGTGTGAAATGAATTGGGAATATTGTGGGGATCATGGAGTTTGTATATGTGTTAGGGAAACGTCGGGCCGCTAATCTAAGCCATGCATAATTCATAGTGGAAATTTGCAGCATACCCATGGTGAACATTCGATGACGCATCTCACAATAAAAAGCTAAACAAATGGCAAATAAAAGAGATGTCGAGGTGTTCATTGTCTGCTTGTCCTGTCATTTTGATGTGGGCTTGTTCCATGTCATCGGGCACGGAGGTACCCCATTGGCGGTTCTCAATGATATGCATATATTTACAATGACAAGAGCCTTGCTTGGGACTCTAAGTAAAGTAGCATGAGGTTTGGGTACTCGTATTCACGGGACACGAGGTTTTCAACTTATGATTTGTCAAGCATATGCATCATAATTGTTCTTGCATTAACTTTAACCATTGAAGATGCTTATGATGGGGGCAATGAGAGCTCAAAGCCGGTAAGTACCATAATTTTTGAAGGTTATAAAACTTGCAATCACTGCTTCCCTCTGCGAAGGGCCTTTCTTTTACTTTTATGTTGAGTCACCACCTTCTATCTTTATGCACCATAAGAGAGCATAGTTGTCATTCTTAGTATAATGTGCATTGTCCCAAAGTTTTCATTGATTGATTCATATTGTTGGTTTCACTTATTCTCAAATTATTTGTATCTAGTCGCCCTCTTAAACTTGAAGGTGTCCTGTGCATTTATGTTTTGCTCTCTTTGAAGGACAAGCTGAAAACCATTTGTATGTTTTTCCTTATGATTTGAACACACGTTTGACTTTCATTGTTTCATTTTCATGATCTTTTGTTTGTGTTCATTTTCATGTTTACAACATGGTTGCTAAGTTCTTATTGTCAAGATTATATCTTCATGCCCATGTTTTAAGTTCTTATGATCCCAGCTCACAAATGCTTACATATATGATCAAGATTGTGTAGGTGCATGTCACCTCAAAAATTATTCTTTTGTTATCACTTACCTACTCGAGGATGAGCATGAGTTAAGCTTGGGGATGCTTGATACATCTCAAACGTATCTATAATTTTTGATGCTCCATGCTTGTTTTTACACCATTTGCCTACTATTTCGTTACACTTCGTGGCACTTTTATGCATTTTCCGGAACTAACCTATTAACAAGTCGCCACAGTGCAAGTTCCCTGTTTTCTGCTGTTTTTGTGTTTCAGAAGTGATACACAGGAAATATTCTCGGAATTGGACAAAACAAGTTCCTGAAGTCTTATTTTGTCCGGGAGCTTTCAGAGATCCGAAGAGAAGTAGGAGGGGGGCCACAGGGGCCCCACACACCAGGCTGGCGCGGCCAGGGCCTGGGTCGCGCCGCCATGGTGTGAGGGCACCTGGCCCCACCTCTAACATTGCCCCTTCGCCTATAAATACCCCCCGACGGGAAAAACCTAAGTACCTGATCACTTTTCCAGAACACATCGCGATCCGCCGCCGTCGTCGACCTGAAGATCGGGAGGGTCTAGAAGCTCTTCCCGACACCCTGTCGGAGAGGGGAATCGCCACCGGAGGTCTTCTTCATCGCCATGCTTGCCTCCGGAGCGATGAGTGAGTAGTCTACCTTGGACTATGGGTCCATAGCAACAGCTAGATGGTTGTCTTCTCCACCATGTGCTTCATGTTTAGATCTCATGAGCTGCCCTACATGATTGAGATCACCGTTATGTAATTCTACATGTTTAGTTTGTTGGGATTCGATGAATATTGGTGTTATGATTGAGTTGCTATACTGTAATATATCTTATGTTATCTCTATGTTGTTTATGATCTTGCATGCCCTCCGTTGTTAGTAGCTATCTTGGCCAAGTAGTTGCTAGTGACTCCAAGAGGGGGTATTTATGCTCGATAGTGGGTTCATGCCTCTATTTAACCTGGGGGAGTGACAGAAACCTCTAAGGTTGTAGATGTACTGTTGCTACTAGGGAGAAAACAACATTCATATGCTCAAGGGCATATGCTTTGTTTACATTACACACTTTGCTTAATGCAATTATCTGTTGTTCGCAACTTAATACTTGTGGAGTTCTCGGATTGCTTCGCCACAAGTGGATTATTAGTCATAGATGCAGTTGGATGGCGGTCTATGTATTTTGTTGTAATGCCCAGAGTAAATCTCATAGTGATCTTCTTGACATATCACGTTTATCTTTATTCTATCAATTGCCCAACTGTAATTTGTTTACCCAGCATGTGTTATTTATCTTATGGAGAGACACCAATAGTGAACTGTGGACCCCGGTCCTATTTCCATCATATTGCTATCACATGTTTACTTTACTCGCACTGTTTACTTTATTCGCATACTCTACTGTTTTCCACTCGATACACTCATAACCTTTGTTTCAAGCAAACCGGTGAGATTGACAACCTCATCGCAAGTTGGGAACAAAGTACTTGGTTGTGTGTGTGCATGTTCCACGTTGCAGCTAGCAAAGCAAAGCTTGGACGAGGCGCCATATATAAATTGTCTGAAGCTGTCGCGAAGCTTGCAAGCATCACCTTCAGTCGTTTGTCTCTCCTCTCCAAGATCGACATACCTTGGTTTCTTAACTGAGGGAAAACCAGCTGCTATACTCATCACACCTTCCTCTTGGGGTTCCCAACGGGCTGTAGAGCCTGATGAGCAAATTACTATTAAGTCTCCTGTAGCTATATTGAAGGACCTTGTTACTAAAGATGTAGGGGATGAATATATTCTCTTTTGTGAAGATGCTTCTAACATTATCTCACATCCTAAAAGGCATAGGAAAACAAGTGTTCCTATTATTTCTGTCAGGATTGGCGATCATTGCTATTATGGTTTATGTGACATTGGTGCTAGTGCAAGTGCCATTCCCTTAGAGCTTTACAACAAAATTATGCATGAGATTGGCGCTTGCCAACTTGAAGATATTGATGTGGTTGTTCAGCTTGCTAATAGAGAGACTGTTTGGCCTTTGGGTATGGTTTGAGATGTGGAAGTTCTCTGCGGTAAGACCAAATATCCCACTGATTTAATAGTACTTGGTAAGGAGGCTAGTAAAACTTGTCCTATTATTTTTGGTAGACCCTTTTTGAATACTTGTGGCGCTATGATAGACTGTAAGAAGGAGAAAATTTTCACTAAATTTAATGGAGAGTCTTATGAGTTAAATTTTTCTAAGTTTGCTAAGACTTCTTATGAAAATGACATGCCTGATGAAAAATTTTGGATTGAACAGCTTGCTTCTATTGCTCTTGCCCCTAATAATGCCTTGCAGCAATTCATGGAGGACCATGAAAGTGATGTTTACAGGAAGGAAAGAGAAGAGATTGACGATATTTTCCTTCATCAACAACCATTGATCAAGCACAATTTACCTGTGGAGGATCTTGGTACCACTTTGCCGCCTAAGGAAGATCCTGTTTTTGAATTAAAACCCTTGCCTGATAATCTTAAGTATGCTTATATAGATGATAAGAAAATATATCCTGTTATTATCAGTTCTAAACTTTCAGGAAAGGAAGAAGAAAGGTTATTGGAGATATTGAGGAAACACCGAGGAGCTATGGGGTATACTCTTGATGATTTAAAGGGGATTTGTCCCACTTTATGTCAGCATGCTATTAACATGGAGGAAGACGCAAAGCCAGTAGTTGAACATCAACGCCGCTTAATTCCCAAGATGAAGGATGTGGTAAGAAATGAGGTATTAAAGCTCCTTGATGCTGGTATTATTTATCCTATTGCTGATAGTAGATGGGTTAGTCATGTTCATTGTGTTCCTAAGAAAGGAGGTATCACTGTTGTGCCTAATGAGAATAACGAGCTTATTCCTCAAAGGGTAGTAGTTGGTTATAGGATGTGCATTGATTATAGAAAGGTTAACAAAGTTACTAAGAAATATTATTACCCTTTACCGTTCATAGATCAAATGTTAGAGAGGCTATCTAAGAAAACTCATTTTTGTTTTCTTGATGGTTATTCTGGTTTCTCTCAAATTGCTGTTAGAAAGGAAGATCAAAAGAAAGCCACTTTCACTTGTCCTTATGGAACTTATGCTTATAGACGTATGCCGTTTGGTTTGTGCAATGCTCCTGCTACCTTTCAAAGATGCATGTCTGCTATTTTTCATGGTTTTTGTGAAGAAATTGTGGAGGTTTTCATGGATGATTTTTTTGTCTATGGAACTTCTTTCGATAATTGTTTGCACAATCTTGATAAAGTTTTGCAGAGATGTGAAGAAACTAATCTTGTTCTGAATTGAGAGAAATGCCACTTTATGGTGAATGAAGGAATTGTTCTTGGACATAAAATTTCTGAAAGAGGTATTGAAGTTGACCGAGCAAAGGTTGAAGCAATTGAGAAAATGCCCTGTCCAAGGGATGTTAAAGGTATTTGTAGTGTTCTTGGTCATGCTGGTTTCTATAGGAGGTTTATTAAAGATTTCTCTAAGATTTCAAAGCCTCTTACTAATCTTCTTCAAAAAGATGTGCCATTTGTCTTTGATGATGATTGTAAGGAAGCTTTTGAAACTCTTAAGAAGGCTTTAACTACTGCTCCTATTGTTCAACCACCTGATTGGAATTTACCTTTTGAAATTATGTGTGATGCTAGTGATTTTGCTGTTGGTGTTGTGCTTGGACAGCGCGTAGATAATAAGTTGAATGTTATTCATTATGCTAGTAAGACTCTTGATGCTGCTCAAAAGAATTATGCTACTACTGAAAAAGAGTTTCTTGCTGTTGTTTTTGCATGTGATAAGTTTAGATCTTATATTGTTGATTCTAAAGTTACTATTCATACTGATCACGCTGCTATTAGATATCTTATGACTAAGAAAGATACTAAGCCTAGGCTTATTAGATGGGTGTTGCTTTTACAAGAGTTTGATTTGCATATTATAGATAGGAAAGGTGCTAAAAATCTTGTGGCTGACAATTTGTCTAGATTGGAAAACATTTCTTTTGATCCTATTCATGTTAATGATAGTTTTCCAAATGAACAGTTGGCTGTAATAAACGTAACTTCACAAGACCTTCCTTGGTATGCTGATTATGCTAACTTTATTGTTTCTAAGTATTTGCCTCCAACATTTACAGCTCAGCAAAGAAGGAAATTCTTTTATGATTTTAGGCATTATTTTTGGGATGACCCACACTTATATAAAGAAGGAGTTGATGGTGTTATGAGAAGATGTGTTCCGGAATATGAGAAACAAGAAATATTGAGGAAGTGCCATGGTAGCGCTTATGGAGGACATCATGCTGGAGAGAGAACCGCGCAAAAGGTTCTACAATCAGGTTTTTATTGGCCAACTCTCTTTAAAGATGCCAGAAGGTATGTATTATCTTATGATGAATGTCAAAGAGTTGGTAATATTTCTAGACGTAATGAAATACCTATGAGTTATACTATTGTTATTGAACCATTTGATTGTTGGGGATTTGACTTTATGGGTCATTTTCCTCCTTCAGAAGGTTATACTCATATACTTGTAACCGTTGATTATGTTACCAAATGGGTAGAAGCCATACCTACAAAGAGTGCCGATGGTGAGACCTCGTTAAAAATGCTTAAAGATGTTATTTTTCCTAGGTTTGGTGTGCCTAGATATCTTATGACTGATGGAGGTTCTCATTTTATTCATGGAGGATTTAGAAAAACTCTTGCTAGATATGATGTTAATCATAGAATTGCTTCTGCTTATCATCCTCAAACTAGTGGGCAGGTAGAGCTTTCAAATAGAGAGATTAAGTCTATCTTGCAGAAGACTGTTAATAGATCTAGAAAAAACTGGGCTAGTAAGTTAAATGATGCTTTATGGGCTTATAGAACTGCTTATAAGAACCCCATGGGCATATCTCCTTATAATATGGTTTACAGAAAAGCATGTCATTTGCCTTTAGAATTAGAACACAAAGCTTTTTGGGCAGTGAAAGAGCTTAATAGGGATTTTAAACTAGCCGGTAAGGAAAGGTTACTTGATTTGAGTTCCCTAGATGAGTGGAGAAACGAAGCGTATGAGAATGCCAGACTTTTCAAAGAGAAAGTCAAGCAATGGCATGATAAGAGAATTCTTAAGAGAGAGTTTCATGTTGGTGAGAAAGTTTTATTGTATAGATCTCGTCTAAGATTTTTTGCAGGAAAATTACTCTCAAAATGGGAAGGACCATTTGTTATTGTAGAGGTGTATCGCTCAGGTGCGATAAAGATTGCTTCATTGAAAGATGACACTACACAAGTGGTGAATGGACAAAGACTCAAGCATTACATTGCTAGAGATTCTTATAATGAAGATGTTGATGTTATTCAAACGGTGAGTCCGGAAAAATTCATCCAGGACAATATGCAGGAACCTGCAGAATTCGTTTTCGAATAGGTAACAGTTCTAGTCAGAAAAGTTTCGCGTTGAACTCTTCCTTTAATATTTTTGCTATTTTTACTAAATATGAAAAATCATGAGACAAAAACGGGCAGGAAAAGGAGTCCGGGTGCTCCTCACACACAGGGGGCGCGGGCCCACCCCTGGCCACGCCGCCCTGGTGTGAGGACACCTTGGAACTCGTTCCCATCCCGGTTTCCTCCTGCGACTCCGTTTCAATGTTTTATTTTCGCCTATATAACCCCCCCCCTGAGTACCCGAGGTCTGTATATCATTTTCTCATCGTGTTTTTGTTTCGAGCTGTTTCTGCCAGGGGATTGTTCTCAGCTTTGAGTTGCAATGTCTTTGTCCGGTCCATCTGAGGAGAACTCTCTTGCGGATATCATTAATCCGTACATGAGGGAACTGAAGATGCATCCGAAGGAGTTGTCGCTCAAGGATGGGGAGTTGCAGATTAAAGATGCCCAAGTCCCTAAAGGAGAAGGGAGTCTCGAGGCCAGGATGGAAGCACTGGAACAAGAAGTTTTTAAATATAAGAAGATGGCAGAGCGCGAAGTGGACATCATCCATAGGATTAATCAAGAGCTTGTCACCAAGTACAAGAAGGAGACTACAGAACTCTGGAAGGACATCTTTTCGCTCTATGAGATCACTAACCAGTTGCAAGCACAACTCTATGACTTGCAGAACCAAAACTGTGAGTATGAAGCTAGGTTTAAACAAATGAGTGCTGCTGCAAGTTTCAAGATATTGGAGACCAAGACATCCTTCCTTCATGGAGGACCTCTGCCTTGGAAGTATAACAACGATGAAGACTCACAACTACCGCCAAAGGAGTAATTCGTCATCGGTATAGGCATCCCCTTGGCTTGTTCCAAGCTTGGGGGAGTGCTATGGTATCACATCATTATCTTTCACTCATTTACTTTTCAAGTAGAGTCATATCATGAATAGAGAAATTATCCTATAGAATAGTTTGCAGTTTGGAAGTATCCTCCCAAGTTGGTTATCTATATATCCCTTTGTGTGAGTTGAGGTAATGGAATATTAATGAGAAGTTTTATCGTTTACCTTCTTCACACCTTATTTTAGTTTGCAATATCTTTTATATATGATTAGTTTTGTTGATTAGTATTGGTATCACTTTGGGAGCATGAGTAAATTTAGTTGGTTTTGGCAAACTTAGCTTGGTCAAGTGGCAACATTATCTTAAAGTTTGAAAAAGAAAGAAGTACTAGTAGATGCATCATGGTAGTTCTCCTCCATGATTGACTTAAGCATTAGTATTCTCAAAGTTAAAATCGTTGTACTTTCAAGGAAGGTTGCATGATTGTTCCTATTATATGTATGTATGTTTGTTTCATGCAACTCTTATGTTTGCTACCCAGCCTTGCTAGCCAAAAACCTGTACTGAGAGGGAATACTTCTCGTGCATCCAATCCCCAAAAACCAAAGTTACTTCCAAAGAGTCCACTATAAATTCCTATGCATGGTATTTCAAGCCATTCCAAGTAAATTTTCATGTGCTACCTTTCAAAAACCTTCAAATACTTCTCACTTGTGCCACTGTTTTTAGCTCATGAGGACATAGTGGATGGGTTTGTTATCTTCCATACTAAATTAAGTACCCTTCGACTAGGCAGCTTCATCTGCTCGTCATTAATTTGCAAGGGAGCTGGTCAGACCATTATAATCTGAAAAGAAAGAAAAGAGCACTCCTCCAAGGTATGTGAAAGTTGGTGGGCACCTGATGGAATCGGTTAGCCATGGTTTGAGAACGGAAAAATGGTGGGGAGGAGTGCAAAGCAATAAATAAAGCACAAATGTGCCAATTAATCAAACATCTCGAAACCGCTCTCACTTGTTTAGTATGGAAGATATCAAGAACTCCGTTGCTAGTCGTTGACAAAAGCAACCACCTCTCAAAACAACTTTTACCTCTCTTTTACAAATGAAAAGCTCTAGCACATGTTTAATCCCTGCTTCCCTCTGCGAAGGGCCTATCTTTTACTTTTATGTTGAGTCAACCTATTTCCTTCTATCTCAAGCAAGCATTTGAGTTGTTATGTTTCACTCATCCATATGTTGATTCGTTTAATCATGTTTACTATCTTCCTTGTTTAGCATAATGCTTTTATCCGAAAGAATATATCTTTGAAAAGTTTTCTATGATTACAAAGAGTTTGTTTCAGCGAGCATATGGTTTCTGCTATATTAGATCTGTTATAAAAGGCTCCGTTTGAAAGAAAGTGTATTTTGTTCAACGTTCTCTGACCAAGAACTAAGGTTTGCCATCACCAATTATAATTTACTTTGTGCACCTTTATATGTGATTCCCTCTTACTCATTGCAAGTCTATATCATATATAGGGAAGTTGATGTCTATTATATTGTGTGCCTTAGTGAATGTGATGCTTCTTGTCCATATTCTTTATTATCGACACTTCACTCCATAAACCTGTGGTCATGTTTATCGAGTTCAGTTTTCGCTTGGGGACAAGCGAGGTCTAAGCTTGGGGGGAGTTGATACGGCCATTTTGCATCACTATTTTGTATCATAATTTACAGTTATTCATTGATATATTTCATATTTATAGATGATACTTATGTTGTTTCCTCTATTTTTACATGTTTCATGATCGTTGGAGGATTTGCTGCCGGAGTCAGGATTCTGCTGGAAAAGGACCGTCAAGACACCATATTTCGGAAGATCAGGAAAATTCCAGAAAAATACCAGGAAATTATATTTTGCCAAAAGACTTAGGAAGCCTGAAGGAGGAGGCGAGAGGAGCCAGGGGGTAGGCTCACATGTAGGGGGCGCGGCCTGGCCCCTGGCCGCGCCGGCCTACTGTGTGGCCACCCTGGCCCACTTCAGGTTTCGCCCCTTCGCGTACTTGATCGTCCCCAAAAACCTAAGTCAGAGGGGGGGTCAGAGATAGACACCGCCGTCTCTGCGAGGCGGAAAACACCAGAGAGAGAAAAGCTCTCCGGCAGGCAGGAATCTGCCGGGGAAATTCCTTCCCGGAGAGGGGAGATCGTCGCCATCGTCATCGCCATCACACCGGACTTCATCGGGATCGTCATCACCATCATCTCCATCACCAGCACCTTCATCTTCACCATCACCACTCCATCCCGCTGTAACATCTTGAGTTGAATCTTGTTAAATTCATAGGGGAAACTTTCCCGGTGTTGATTACTCTTGTGGTTGATGCTATTGAGTGGAACCGTTAAATTAAGGTTTATGTTCAGATTGTTATTTACCATTATTTCACCTCTGATCATGATCCATATGATGTCTTGTGAGTAGTTCGTTTAGTTCTTGAGGACATGGGAGAAGTCAAGTTGTTAGTAGTGGAATTATGTTGAGTAATATTTAATGGTTTGATATTTATATATTGTGGTGCTATTTCACTAGTGGTGTCATGTGAACGTCGACTACATGATACTTCACCATTTATGGGTCTAGTGAGATGCATTGTGTATTTGGCTACTAATTGTGGGGTTGCTGAAGTGACAGAAACCTAAACCTCCGTTAGGAAACCATTGCACCAGGGAGCGTAGGATCTTAGAGTTTAAGGCTGTGGTTAGATTTATCTTAATTACTTTCTTGTATTTGCGGATGCTTGCAAGGGGTATAATCATAAGTGTGTATTAATCCTAGTAAGGGTAGTACGCTAGCACAGGTTCACCCCCATAACACTTATCAAACCAGTAAAGATTATTTAGCGGCATGAAGCAAAAGCACTTGACAGAAACTCTCGTGTGTCCTCGAGAACGTTTGGTTATTATAAGTTACACAACCGGCTTATCCTTTGCTCTAGAAAGGATTGGGCCACTCGCTGCAATTATTATTACTGTCTTTTATTTACTCGTACTTTATTTACTTGCATTACCAAATACCCTTGAAAACCTGTTTGCTAGTATTTACAGTGAATCCTTGATCAAAACCACTCATCAACACCTTCTGCTCCTCGTTGGGTTCGACACTCTTATTTATCGAAAGTACTACGATACACCCCCTATACTTGTGGGTCATCAATTTCCTCCTTGTTCTTCCTCTCATATCCCTCCATAGCATTTGTTGCTTTGGTAGGATTTGGGAGAGAAGGATTTGAGCACTTCATGTGTTCTTGCCATTGCATCGGTTGCATCAGTTTGAGTTCTCCTCGGAGATTCGGTGGTGAAAAGTTCGTTGAGCTTTTTACTCTTGGGTTCTTGGAACCCTAGACGGCTTAGTGGCTTAGTGGATTACTTGGGGACCTCCAATTAAGTTGTGGAGATCTTTCCAAGCTTTGTGGTGCCTCCGTAGCAATTACTTGGGGACCTCCAATTAAGTTGTGGAGATCTTCCCAAGCTTTGTGGTGCCTCAGTGGCGATTCTTGGGAGCCTCCAATTGAGTTGTGGAGATTGCCCCAAGCTTGTACGGGTTCGGTGACCGCCCTCAAGTGTCCCATAGTGGTCGGGTCTTCCATCTTGGTGGGAGGGCTCTAGGAGATTACGGTGAGCCTCCGTGGTGTTTGGGAAGCCTTGTGCCTCCACACCGCTCCAACGGAGATTAGCACTCGCAAGGGTGTGAACTTCGGGATACATCGTTGTCTCCACGTGCCTCGGTTATTTCTATACCCGAGCTCCTTTACTTATGCAATTTACTTTGTGATAGCCTTCGTGCTTGAAGTTTATATATCTTGCTATCACCACATAGTTGCTTATCTTGTCTAGCATAAGTTGTTGGTGCACATAGGTGAACCTAGCTTGTTTAGGTTTTGTATGCTTGGCAAATTAAATGTTAGTTTTATTCCACATTTGTCAAGCCACTCGTAAAAGTTTTAAATTGACTATTCACCCCCCCCCCCCCTCCCCCCTCTAGGCGACATACTTGTCCTTTCATCAAGTTTCAAAAATTATAAACAAAATCTGGACATATTCAATGGTGTAACCTACAAGAATGTAAAATTTTAGTATGATTTTTTTGAATTGCGGGCTACACAAAAATAACAAAATCTTTATACAATTTGTAGATTTGAAAAATACATAGTCAGATCTACACATTTGTCTTCTTTTGTGAAGCCCAAACTATAACTTATTTGAACGTGATTTTTTTCATGTTTCTGGAATAATTAGTTAGCTACATCCAAAAAAAATTGATTTTTTGGAAAACTCATAAAGATGATTTTCAAATATTTTAAAACTGCGGGTTCACTCGTTCCCAGGAGCCAAATATATTCTCTTCAGTGCTCAGGTTAACTCATTCGGGTAAATCCAAACTTATTTGAGACTGCCTCACAAACACATACAGGCCAGCGGCACTTCAGAGGTAAGGGCATCTCTAGCGGGCCGACCCATTTGGCTCTCCTGAAACAGTCCAATTCAGGCCATATGGGTTGGCCCATGGACTGCAAAACATGCGTGGACGATGGTTGTCCGGATGGGTAGGGGGGTGCGCCTTGCGGCGCGACCTAGTTTCGGGCTGCATCTGAACTGTGGCCTTTTTTGCTCTAGTTTTGCTTATAGTTACAAATAAAAAATAGATCATAATAAAATTCTAAATTAATGGAAGGTACACTACAAATAGTTTGCAACCAAATAATTAAAAATAGTTTACAATAGGATAAAATAAATTATTTATAAAATCAAACGGGGTAGTTTTCGTGGTTGGTTAGGGGGTTGTTTCCCGCGTGAATCCAAATATGATTCACCAAATCTTTAAGAAGGGCATGGTGGGTTGCCCAGTCTCGAATCTCATGATGTGCATGGAGGAAATTATGAAAGGATGCCGGTCCAGGGTTTGGAGCAACGAACTCACCCTCAAAATCCCACCCCTGATCATACACACTATCATCATGCTCCTCCTGAATGCTCTCTCGTTATGCATGATCACACAAGCATTCATGACATCCCCCATCTGCCGAATGCTCCATTGCCTAGCAGGGTGCCGAACAATGGCCCAGCGAGACTGTAGAGGACCAAATGCTCACTCCACATCCTTCTGGCAAGCCCCTTGTTCTTTTGCGAACCGACTGTATTTCTCCTCCTTCGGATCATGATATGTCTTCACAAAAACAGGCCACTACGTGTAGACACCATCAACTAAGTAATAATCCTTGGTGTATGTATGCCCCATAACCTCGTAGCTCACCAATGGGGCATTGCCTTTTGAAAGCCTAACAAATACAGGAGATCATTGGAGCACGTTGATATCATTATGAGCCCCTGCTATGCCAAAAAAAGAATGTCAAAATCCTTAGATCTTGGCTAGCAATGGCCTCAAGTATGACTTTGCAATCCTTAGCATGCCCTGAATACTGCCCCTTCCATGCAAAATGGCAGTTCTTCCACTCCCAATGCATACAGTCTATGCTTCCTAGCATACCGGAAAACCCCCTCTTCTCGTTCATGAAGAAGAGCCGTTGAGTGTCCACCATGTTCGGCTCTCTCAAACACACTTCGCCAAAGACCACAGTGACAGCTCGGCAAAATTTGTACATTGCTTCAATGCATCTAGACTCGCTCATGCGCATATACTCATCAACGAGATCTCCATCTATTCCATAAGCAAGCATTCATATAGACGCCGAACATTTTGATAGGAAGAGAAACCAAGTTTACTTGTGGCATCCGGCTTGCATTTAAAATATGGGTGGTGGAGACAAACACCTTCAATAATTCGCCCAAAAAACTTCCTTGACATTAGAAAACGGCGCCAAAAATAGCTTTGATACAACACCGTTTCCGGGTGAAAGTAGTAGTTGTACAGCTGCATGTGATCGGCTTCTCGGTTGTGGTCCAGATAGATGGCTCGGCCGGCCATGAAGCCCCTCCATTAAGCCCCTCCATCAAGTTGGAATCATTGGCCGACTCTGAGTCCGACAAATCTTCGAAGAAATGCTTGTAGAAGAACTCGTTGTTTAGGCTAGTAATGGTGGAAATTTCGTTGTCTGATCTACTGTCCATCGGCGCGGTCCTGTTGGCAAATGGCCGAACAGGTTGCGTGCAGGCAGGAACAAGCACTCACCCGAGCCACCCACATATGGTGGTAAAGTGGACGGCCGGCGGCGGGGGCGCGGTGGGCTCGGAGAGTAGAGGAACAAAGGGGCGATTGGCTATGGGGGAGCAACAGGTGGGAACCGGCGGTGGTGGTGAGTGGAAAGGGCAACAGCGAAGAGCAGGGCAAAACTAGGAGAGGGGTGGGGGAATGCCTCTTGCTGCCACTTTCACCTGGGCCCGGGTCGGACAAGAGGGGCGCACAATCGGACACGCGGGCGGTCCGAGCCAACACATTTTGGGCCCAAATCTGAGGCCAAAATGAGTGCGCGCGGATAGCTTTGGACAGCGCTTTCTTTTTAGGTCGCACCGCTAGGCCAACTCCTTTATCCGTTCGAACGCATGTTGTCCGTTTGGATCGTCCCGCTAGAGATGCCCTAATGACTGGCGCCTGTCCTAATGGAGAATGTGGTGGCAGGCCAAAGGCATGGTCATATGACGGAATGAGGTAGCGGCAGCACGTGCGTCTCAGGAGAGTAGGCAGCAGCGATCTTGGGCTGGGAATTTAGATTACAGAAAAGTTTAGCACTAATCTCCTACTTCCTCCATCTTAAAATGTAAGATGTCTAAGTTTAATTAAAAGTAAACATGTTTCAAGTTTAACCAAGTTTATACATAAAAAATATAAACATTACCAATATCAAATAAAGACATTGAGAAAAAATACTTTAAGGTATCTATTGATATAGATTTAGTATTATAAATGTTCATATGTTTCTGTATAACATTAATTAAACTTAGAAGATGTTGACTTTTAACAATGCTTAGGCGCCTTACATTTTTAAACGGAGAGAGTATTTAGCATGAGGAAAGACTAATAAACTCTATGTTCGTGATTGTGTAACTAGTGTGGATAAGATATTGATCGTGTTGAAGTAGAACATTTGTATTATTAGTTTTCTATATGATGTTTCTTCCTAACCTTAAGGACTAGGTAGCGAAACGCTACTGCAATTGATCACTGTGGTATACCTTCATTTTTCTTCTTTTTTTATCCTTTTGGTTGTGTGCATTTAAATGTTTTTTAAATATTTGTGGAGGTAGAAGCCGGATGTAATTGATATCTTTGTAATATTAATATATTTTATTTATCAAAAAAGTTAGGAAAAAACACTCAAGGAGAGCCGTTGGCATGCGCGGACCCCAAATACAGCCATTGTTAAGGTATCGAGAAGTGTGGTGTCCGAAGTCATGCCCGGAAGCTTGTCGAACCTAGTTAACAAGTATATAAGGGCATGTACAATAGGGGGCTTAGAGGTAGGCGCTAGGATTGTAATCCCGCTCGATCGGCAGTTAAGCCTTCATATCCTGGCGTCTGATTAGGCACGGGCGCAAAGGTTTGCGGCGGGCGCTTAGCTCTTTCCGTTCCCAGCCGAGTATGTTTCGTTCATGCAAGCGCCCGAACAAGCGATCGACCAGCAATGAGAGGCTCAACGCTTAGCAGATAATGTAATACCTAATCTTTATTTTAATTTACTTAAGCGCCTCTCTAAGCGACTAGCGATGTACATGCCCTAAGATGTTTTAGCTTTTTATAGATTCATCCATTTTGATATGTATCTAGTCTATTTTTAATGTATAGATTCATTCATTATGGTATGTATCTAGTTCACTTTAATATGTCTAAAACATCTTATATTTGTAAACGGAGGGAGTACTCCATAAATTGATTGTGCGGCCACAATGAATTCACACTTTAACATAAACTAGTTGAATGCTCGTGCGTTGCCACGGCTTCTAATGTTTTATTTTCTCTAACCACATGTTAGAAAATGTATATGAAAATCCACATCTATAAGAAATAGTCACATGGTACTGCAGGAATATTAATATTCCACTTTGGTTCAAGTACAATTCAATAAAGTACAAATATGAACATCAAGCAAAATCTAACTAATTTTTTCTTTCTAAAGTTCATGAATAATGCTAGCAGGATACTTCTGTATGGACACGGTGCAACAAGTCCAACTGAATATCCACACTACAGATTTCTACTTATCGATGGCAGTGACCCCTGCGTATCCGTTTATATGTAAATTACTATGTATAGTTTTCACCTCTGGAGTTGGGAATTGCTGCAATTTGTCTTCTTCGTGGCACTCTGCTCTCTGCAGCAAGCTCCTAATTAGCTATCATGAAAACATTTTGACCGGGTGTATATTTACATGCGAAGCAGTACCTTGCTACTGCGCTAACCTGATTCAACATCCAAAGAGTTAACTGAATTTGAGCATACCGCATCCAAATGACCACTCCTAAACAAATTTAGTATGCACCTATTGTCTAGATGCTCTGTGAGAGATAGAGATACATGAAACATATCTACAATTAAGATACATAGTATTGAATCTTATATCAAGAATTTGATAATAGAAAAAATTATTTGGGTTGGTAGATCCACAAGCGTATGCTAGTTCCACCCTAGAGGTTAGATTAAAATGAAACTGGATATTAGCAAAAAAAATCTGCACTACATTCAGAGTTAGTGTGGTGATTATTTATAACTCTCCAAAATGAAGGGAGTGGCAGTGAAAGAAGGAAAAATATAATAGCCATTTACCTGAATTAACAGAGAGAACACAGGATTAAATAGTGTAGTTAAGATGTGCAAAGAACCAGATCCACATGTGGTTGTTAGACAATCTCACCCATTGTCAAATTTCTTTAAAAAATTGACATAGTGAAATGCTTCAATCCCACAGAATACTGAATGCCAACACTTATCCTACAAAAAAATAGTGGACCTACTCAAGCACTCTATAAGTCAAACTAATAGGTGTTTTATGCCCTATCGATCCTGTACAACTGGATATTGGAGAACAAAGAAGAAATACAATCCGGGAGATTTCTCATTCCCAGGTGTGAGCAGAGAAATCTTGTGATAATGCTTCTGAGAGATCCATGTAATGAGCACATAATCAACCTGAGAAACAAAAAAAACAAGGGAAATAAAGCAGGATTGAGAACGTGACCATTTTTGTAACTTGACTATCATAACAAAATGCCAAAACAGAGAACTAGCCAGAGCTTATTTCAGATCATGGCACGAGAAGCAACATCAAAAAAATAATTTCTAAAAACAAAGAACATTGAAGAATAATAAATATGCTAAGTGAGCTTAGTGGTAGCATTTTCCCCAAAAGTTCATCAGGTCACAAGGTAAAGAACCAGAAGTGTTATCTGATTCATGTAAATTGATATGTTAGAAGTGATACTTTTCAGCCTATCATTAGAATCTTTTACCTCATAACCAAGAAAATACAAGCTGGATTTCATATAAGGAAAATCCAACCTTTTAAACAACCTGCTATTTTTTTGACAGGAAGTATAAGAACAGTAAATAATAAGATCACAGTTGATAATGCATGACATGTGGATTATCTTTAATGCACATTCAACGTGGCTAAATATAATTGATACACATCATACTTCCTATTCACTTGTCTGTACTTTTGCTACTCGAGATTTGCTACTCGTGAGTTCAGAACATCAGTGCCATTATGTACAAAATAGATTGTCAAGTATTACTTTCTGACAGTTTGGAATGCAGCTATCAAAAGGCCAAAACTAAGGCTTTCAGCTTTATGTTGCGCGATACTGAAGCTTATCTCCACATCAGGTCAGGAATGTTGTTGTCTATGTACCAATTGGTCACAATTCAATGCAATTACATCCACAGTACTTCTGCCAGTTTGCCAAACATACAATACGAGATTTAATAGCATGAGTTGACCTGCAAAGATAATAGCTTTTCTTAAAACGACCATAATTTGGTGAAGAATTACATATATCAATATCAATAAAGAAATTAATGACCCATTGATGTTCTTCTTAGCATTCATGGATATTTTATCTGAAAGAAGATAAAGAAAGAAAATTCACAACATGCCCATCCTGCAAGTAGAAGGGAGGCTCACTTTTGGGTCCTTCATGTAGAACATTTGTAAGCGGAAAACAAGTAAAGAATCAGGATTTTATTTTCCCTAAATGGCAGGAGAACAGTCGTTGGATCAAAGCAAAAAAGAAGATATGCACATGAAAACATTGATATTTGCAGCTACCAAAAACCTCCTATTCGTAAGCTAGTCCAGAAATTGTTTGACTAACTGCAAAACAAATGACACATTCATAGCTCGACCAATTGTCACATAAGCCCAGGAAAGTCTATAATTCACCAAAATGTGAGCTACTCGAATCATTGCAATAGCTAACTCGAAAAAATTGGTACTATTCAGGTGTAGCATGTCTCAGATCTGAGATGGAGCGGATCCGGGAAGCCAGGAGAGCCGGCGTGTCTATGGCTGGCGAGCCGCCTCTATTGTCTAGTGACAAACATAAATTCACCTTTTTGTTTACCTTATGCACAAACAACAGGAAAATTTCAGGCTTAGGAATGACTTCCGAATCTCTGCACATTGAGCAACCTTAATTCGGTACAACCACTTTGTACTTCTTCTGTGGGCCACCGCCGACAAACGCTTACAATGTATACGTCGAGCCTTCCTTTGATTGTTCTCAGAATTGATCTATGTGATTGGCTGGTAAAAAACCCTATTATACTTCCCTAAAATGGCAGCCAAACCATTATGTTAATTGTACACGAAAAACTATGAAGTGTGTTACCAAAGAACTGTAGAACAGGAGGGAAATATCAATGAGCTTCAATGATGGAAATTACAGCTTTAACCGCATATAGTTATCCATGTATTAATGCTTGGAACTATCACAACAATAATGTTGTATTCTTGATTTGTATAAGTACCCTGCCTGGGACATTGTACTCCGTATATAACTGAAAATTCAGGTGGACCTGTATTTTGTGTCATCATGAGTTAGCAGAACCATTTATCCTTAATCCTTTAAGGAAGTTTATCAGGACGATTGCTTATGTAGCATACGAAAGATTAAATATATGCTATTTAGTCATAGGTAGATGAGAGCTGTGTTAACTCTTAAGTACTTACAAAGGAATGTCATTACACTTGTAAACAAGGACAGCATCTATGGAGGTGAATTAAAAAGAATGGAGATAAAAATATATTTATTGGAAAAAGAAGAGCCACATAATGGTTCCAACAATTCTGGTGGATTATAAGCAAGAGCGAGTAAACAAAATGTGTGAATTTTCAGGGGTATACCTCACTGTCAGTGACAATGAAATCTAGCTCATATAAGTGCAGCAATGTCTCCTGACCTCTGTATTCAGAGATGCATGCAACACACACAGAAGTTTCTTTCATTTGTAGCTGCCGCATGATACATCTTTTACAACTGAAATGTGCGTGCTTATTTTTCCAACCTGTCTGCAATTATATGGGTTTAGTACAGGTAGCCATAAACTGATACACGGCGGACGCAGCGCCCCTACTACCCGGCGCTTGCCCGGGCTTCACTGCCGCGCGTGGCCTGCGTGAAAGGAAATTAGGTAGGAAATCGCGTTTTAAGTTGGGGCAAAAACTGCTCTACTCTCTTCACGTCAGAAACGTTAAGTGCGCAGGTACGCGAGCCGGGAGTCTAACCCTACACGCCTACACCTCGTGCAGTTCTGAGACCTGCCACAGTTGCTTCATGTCAATCTGACAGATACTTTTATTATTATTACCCTACATGCTAGCTAGCAATGATCTTGTTCTCGTTTTGAAAGGGCGTGAATCTGATGATTGCTATAACTTATTCAGAATAGAGTATGCTCACGCTAGGTGACTAGGTGACATCTTTAGCGGGCTGACGTATCTGGTTCAATCGGACAGACGCATCGATTGCATCTTTTTCAGTGGCCTGATGCAACTGGACCGATGCGTTTGGAACGTATCAGTCTATTAAATTTAGATCACCGATGCGTCGGCGTGGACAGGCGCAATATTCGTTCATATCCTCCTGTGTGGGTTTAGGCCCCACATGGCAGCGGCCCAACGGACGAAGGTCAAAGGCTTGCCGTGTCGCCTGGCTGCAACGCCGCCCAACGCTGCGCTCCATGCTGTGGCATTCGCTGCTGCCTGCATCACCACCCTCCCGTGGACGCCTTGAACGTGGTGGGTGTTTACCGTATTAGTAGTCTAGTTTTTATTAAACCACCACCCAGGAACCAAGCGGCTGCCTCTGTCCTCCCGCAAGCTCAAACTGCTCACGCTCCTGAGCTCCTCCCGCCTCAAGGGGAACCGACATGGCCGAGCCTAAAATGCATCGGGCAACAGGGTGAACAAAACCGTCACCCTTCATGCTTCATCGTCGTGCCGACTGACTCACCCGCAACCTGCTGCTACCCCTTGGCTTGTGGCGGCTGTCGTGCCGCCCCTAAACTTTCTCAATGTCCGGTGAGCCACCCTCCCACACATTTACCCTCAAACTTAACGATGTTGACCACAGAAGATGAAGAACAAGCTCACCACTAGCTTCACCAGCACCCACAACAACCCAAGGGTATGCCTCGCCTTCGCCGCTGATAACGCCGCGGCTATCACCGTCATCCGTTTCTCCCTTGTGATGCTTATATTTGTCCGAGAAAATTTTAGTTGCCTTGTGGTGCGCCCAGGCTTCGACAAATTCCTGGGTCCGCCACTGCACACAGGGAATGATAGTTGCATAATACAGTGAGCAAAACAGAAACAAAAAGGTGAAGAAAGGAGAAAATATGGAGGGCGAAAAAGATATACCATTAAATCGAGCAAGAATTCATCTTATCGATCTTCCGGTTGATGGAACGACGTACTGCCATCCATCATCTCTAGACTTTTAATATAGTTTAGATAGTGAGATTTGGTCAGTGCTCTCTCTTCCTATGGAGTCCAGGGAACATCGTATACAATGTGTTCGTGCATGCTTTATCTCAGGAAACAAACAACTGTTTTTTAATCGATACATTATGCAGGCTAGCTATACGTATTGAAGTCACTAATCAACGTGCCGCGGAAACCTAACTGTATTTCTAGCGGAAACCCAAAATGGCGGCTATATTTTCTGGAAGGTACGCCAAAGGCGTACCAAATCTTTATAGAAGACAAGAGAAAAAGGTTACAAAACTCCGTACTCTCAACACGACTTTAGGGCGGCGCACAGACGCGCACAGCCACAAACACACACAAGTAAAATGGCGGCTATATTTTCAAGAAGACATTTATAAAAAAAATTGAAGTTTCAAAATCTTCTGAAAAGAAAAAAAGGATATTATATATTAAAAGTGTGTAAAATCTCAATCCAAAATTTCTAGTCTACATAAAAATGACAAAAAGTATGAATGTGAGTATAGTGAATAGTACATGCTCTTTTCAAAATAATAACACCTGTCAGATTTTATCATTTTGTTGTAGCCGAGAATAAAGAGATTTCGCCATTTTGATGCTTGTTGGATACAACATTAACAATATTTAATTATTTATTGAGAATTTTTTTTAGGTCATCTCTAGCGGCCCGACGCAAACGGACTGCTCATGACCGTTTCGGTCCTTTTTTTGAAAAACCAAGCCCAATTGCCCGACGCATTTGGCCTTGGTGTCCGAGGCGAATCATCCTGAGCCCAAGTTTGGGTTGAATTGTGTCACAGCGCACAGCTCGTGTGTCCTCCCTCTTCATCCTGGGGCCTGCCTGGCAGCGATTGCAGCCACTTCATCTTCTACGCGCTTCTTCCAACTCTGTGCCTCCTTCAATGGCCCGTGCTGACCACTGCGCAACCACTTCCATCTATGTGCCACCTTCAATGGCCTGCGCACCGCTGTGTGACATTGATGAAGTTGTGTCCCTTTCCTCTAAAAGGCGCGATCGTGGCCACGGAAGAATGCCACGACCACACCAGACTCCTCCACTTCATGCCACCACTATCTCCCCAAGCTACCACCACTTCAATGTCGGGCCGTTGGCCGTTCAGGAAGCCAAAGCATGACCCCGAGGCCTCTTCCTCGAGGATCAAGTCTAAGTTACCACCACCAAAGAAACAGAGGGACATGGTGTACCTCCATGTTGCGATGGCCAAGGCGATTTACCACGATAAAGCGTATGTAGGTTGCATGACTTCGAACTCCCCGACGGTTGGATCCTCAACATGAGGGGGGTGCCACGGGAGGGAATGGCACGACGAGATCCGCCGCCATCACGCGATCCTACCACAGAACCGCGGGAGGACCGGCATCCTCCGTGGACTCGATGTGGTGGGACCGGCCGATATACGAGCCCGACGTGTGACGTAGCTTAGGACTCCTCGGTGGCGACAAGTACGACTATGATGCGCCACATGCCGCGGGGCAGCATGTGCCAAGGCTAGTGTCGGAGCTGGATATGGAGGTGTCGGTCGACGAGTACATGCCACCTGGCCTCTCGGGGGAGGAGGCCATTGAGAAGGCCATGAAGGACTTCGAGCTCGTCAAGCTGGCCTAGTCGGAGGGGCTAGCGGTGCATCTGCACGCCTTGGTCCATGGATATGGGGTTGCGCTGCCACCGCCTCCTCCAATGCTTTGTCGAACGCGGCACAGATGATCTCGTGGCCATTCCCTTGGGACCCGCCGCCGGTCATCGACCTCACCCAGGACGACAACGAGTAGGCGACGACCGCGGAGAAGACGACCCTAGCTAGGGCTAGGGTTTTAACTTTTATGTCCTTTCTATTTTCTTTTACCTATGTAAATTACATTTTTATTCAATGAAATGGTTAGCCAAAAAAAATATGCGTCCGGCCGCTGGGCCTGCTCCAGACCCAAATGGGCAGGACAAAAACGTCGATTTGGTGTCTGCGGCCCGACCCAAACAAGCCAAATCAAACACGATCTGGGTTCAATTTACGTCGGACCGTTGGAGATGCCCTTAAAACTTATAAATATGATTTTTTCCGTTTTTCAACTGAGCTCGGCCTATATTGTTCAGGTGCAGGGCAACTGTCACCATTTAGGCTTGGTGGCTGGGCTGACCATTTGACCGTTATAATTTTCTGCCTGAAATTTAATTATATTGATCAGGTACGTGATGCATGCGATGGCTGATGGAACACAATGACTGACCGGCATGATATTAGATGTCGAGATGTGCCTGGTTTCTGCTCTGTCAACAGAAATTATTAGTCGATCGTGATTAAAGGCGCCAATAGCAAAAGAATATTGGTGGGTCAGAAAAGACGGTGTGCAACTGTAGTGTGTGTGTGTGATGCTGTCGCAATTAGGGTTCAGAAGAATTTGCACCAACTCCAATCTGAAGAAGAGCAAGAGCCTGCAGCTACAGATTAAATGCCCATGCAGCAGGGAGGGACCTCTACGTACCTAATGCCACAGCAACATTTACTCCTACCTCCTCAATTATCGGTGTCAAATAAATACTAAAATCTTGCAGGTAGATTAGGTGCGTGTAAAATTATGTAGAACTGAATGTTCAGAAGTGAAATTAACAGGGTTTAGAATGCGGAAACGGCTCTCTTTTATATGAACAAATGATCTCCTCATCAGCATACTTTGTCTAAGTAGAGTACAATGGCGATGGCAACAATGCATCACTTGATAAAGTTGTATGACAACAAGCCTCTCTCTGGTTCTGCTAATTACTTATCAACTCTAGCTGCTACTTCGCTGGTCTCTACTACTCCATACATGCAATGCCACCAGACAAGGGGATGGATCTCTAGATCATCCAACATCTCAAACTCATCTGGTGCTTCAGTTCAGTCACCACACCCTGGCCAGCATTATTTCCTCCTGATAGCCACACACCCAAAAGGAGAGAGTATGCATAAATCAGAACTGATCATTTAGACAAAAGTTAATCTGGTCGAGTATCAATTACTGTGCTAATAATTCCCCAGGGTGTTCCTTTTACTGAACCTGAAGTGCATGATTAATTACCTAGCCGTCGTCAAATGTAGGGTCCTTTCACTGCTGAAAAGAGCACATGTAGTTGCTGAACACCACTTGATTGAACAGTTCCTGCCTTGGCTCGCCTACTGTTTGCATCATGTAGCTGCTGCTGCTGCTACCATTGTCCTGGAAATTCATGCACAGATGGGCAGCCTCATCAGCTCGGCATGACATTCTACAGTGCTTTGGAATTGGGTACTGAATGATCATGTAGAGAGAGATCTAGAGAGAGAAAGTGGCCAAACCTGGGTTCCATGAAGTGAGTAGGGTGAAGACGAGGAGGTGCCTGTATCCATCATGGCTTGAGATGGAGCTGGACTAGATGATCTGTTCATGGCAGGATCAGTGGGCAGTGCAGCTGCCCCATGGAACACGCCTTCAATCTTCTGAAATAGCAAAGTCATATATATATACTTTAGGGCAATAGGGAGAACGATATAAGGTTTAGCATAATGATTATATGATATATTTGAGATTATTAATTGACCCATACTTGCGATTGGTCACTGAATGCAGCATCACTCTCCATGCCAAAGCCATACAGCACAGGGCTCAGGGAAGCAATCCTCATGGACAGGAACTGCATTACAGACAAGTTCTTGTTGATTAACCAGCTCTCTAAGGTCTAGATTTTCCCATACAAATATAGGCGATGTATTTTTCTAACTTCAGTACCTCAACTTGGTTTTGAAGTGACTGCACATAGTTGATGATCTCGTCCAAAATGAGGGCCTTTCCAGTGACCTGCACAAATTAATCAATGCACATTAATTTTCTTTGAAACTTAGTAGCTTATACACAACAAGTTATATATTTTACAATGTGGTAAATTAACTAGAAGTAATCAAGCATCGTATAACCTTGTCACAGCCAGGGACCAGGGCCTGCAGCATCCTCATCCTCTCACTGATCCTCTCCCTCCTCACCTGAAGAAAATAAAAATACCAAAGCAGATAAGAATCCAAAAAGACCAGGCTAAGCTAGCTACACAAAACTCACAAGCACACAGTAAGAAAGATCGTGAAGAACATCGATCAGTACCCTCTCTGAAAGGCTGTGGCTATCTGTTGCCTGCCCTCTCCTTGCCCTCACATGGATGTAGCCCTTTGGTTCCTCCTCTTCTTCCATCTCCTTGCTCTGTTTTTTGCCTCCCCTCTTCCTGGTACTCTCCTTGCTGTGTTCCTAATTATTTTTCAGTCACAACGAATACATTGCATCAGAAAGTAGAAACATGTATAATGATAAATAAAATTCAAAGTAAACTTGGACGCTTCCATTAATCTTGTATATATGCTACCTTGGGGCACTGAGCAGAGTTGAGGCTGGCAGTGTCTTCCCTGGGCTTCCTCTTCTTCTCCGGAGAAGCAGTGGCCATAGGAGGACTGTCGAGAACCGCAGATGAGGCCTCCAGTGAGGCTGCTGCATCCTCAGGGTTGCCATGGCAGAACAAGAAGCTGCCGGCATTGGTGAGGCCGTACTCCATCTGCTGTGGGAGGTGTGAGAATCCTGCCATTGCCCAACACCCACTAGCTAGCTCGCTATCTACCTCTTGTAGTGTTGGAGACGAGGTTTTCTTGGCAAGGAAGAGTGATTCAGACTTCAGAGGCAACACCAAGTTTTTGGCTCCTTGGTGTCCCTGCTGCTGGTTTATATAAAAGTTGGGAGGGGTAATGGTAGAGAGAGAGAGGATGAGGAGGAGGATAGAGGGTAAAGGATGATAAGACCAAATCATCACTTCATCTCTATTAATGGAGAAGATGGCAGAGTGGGCAGTGTTAAGAAAGGGCCCCGGTGTCTCTTGTTGTAGGATGAAATTAATAATGGAGGAGATGCCCATCAGTCTGTAGCTCTGAAATTTATTTGATAGGTAGGATCCCCTTTCTCTTTTCTGTACCCTTTTGGCCAAGTTGTGTCTGGAAGCACAGAACACATTTTTCGAACTCCGGCTTCTTTTCCACGAGGACGGCAGTTCTGCATCAACTGATGCACGCAGTCAATTTTCTAATTCTGGCTACAACTCTACTCATGTCATGTGTGTACGTAGACAATTCATAGAATACAAAGTGTGGTCATTCGTGAACTATTTATTTAAGTTTGTTCCAGTGCAAGCCACAATTTGTTTGGTCCTTCTTGTATGTAGGAAAGCATGCATCTGCCTTTCTAGCGACCTTCTGAAATATAGCCTGCAAACTGAAGTAAACTGTTGCTAAAAGAGTATATATTACAGTCGCTGCATCAGTAGCTGCGAAGCCAAACCCTTCTGACTATGTATATTAACTACGTACTCAAGTGTTGTATCAGATTTCCCTGACAGTAGTAGTCAAAATAGTAACCAGGGGTGTGAATATTACTGCTTCCATGCATGCCAGTCGGTGGACCAGTACTTCATAGTTTCTCTTTATGTTAGTGGTTTTGGCCTTCCCTTCAGATAGAAAGCAAAGGGGAAATTGTTTGGGTGGAAAGGGATACATGTTCTTCCTCTGTTCCGAATTATATATAATATGTTTTAGACATTTCAATATATACTACACACTGAAATTGAGTGAACAAAGCACTAAAATGGGATGAATCAACATGTGGTTGGATGTTTAGGAGGGCAGCCAGGGATCGAACCCCATGTTTAACGCTTTGATGTCTCATAAATGGAAAATATTCTTTCCGTGAGGGTGACGTCCCAGTCGATAGCGAGACAATTGTGATGATTTCATCAATATCAAGATTCGTCGGCTCGGTCCTTGGAAGGTGCTCATAGGGGTAGAGTGTACGTGCATGCGTTCATAGGGGTGCATGTACATACGTAGTTGTGAGTGTTTGTATTGTGTTTTTCAAAAAATACATCTAGATAAATACAATTCATGAAAACTTAGAATATCTTATAATTCAAAATGGACTGATAAATCATAAGTGATTCAAAAATCTAGAGGCTGGGCAAGCGTTTTGCTAGATCACGCCTAGCACCAGGAATTGCTAAAGAGGGGAGGAGAAAATCACAAAAACAACGGCTTGTGGAAACGGTCAAGAACAATTATCATGGATTTTGTAGTGCCAATAAAATCTCTCATTGGACACTCCGAACTAGTCATCTAGTCAAATAAACCCAGATGGAGGAAGTGGAAGAATTTGGTCTTGGATGTAATTGGAATGGTACATTGTGTATAAGGCTGGTCTTTTGGTGAAGTGTATCATATACTAGTATCATGCGTACGACTGCAGTGCATGAACCCCTATTAGTATCATAGGCGCCTCATCATATTTAATTTTTTTATAGAATTATATTAGTTCTACAATATCATGTAATGATACAACTATCACCTCTCTTAATTAATTGTTGCGCCATATGATTTTTTGCCAACACGTAGCATGCATGATATTATTTATGATATTGTCAGTTTGGCCATCCTAGCTAGGAAGAAAAGGACCAGAAAACATCCATAAGGCACTTTATTTTCACAACCAGCATGAATAAGCATGTGATTTCCGAAAGTTTTTGTAACCTAAGAATTTGAGTTTGGACATGTTGGCATCACAAACTATCTAGGGCCACCAAGCTTTATGTAATAATGTGCTATTAACATGGATCTAAGAACCTAAAGGTCACAATCTGTAACCTTTTTACAACATTAATAGCATAAGCATCTGTCATACCATGAAATGTTAAATCTATCTTCAGTCTACATGGCGAGAAAAAAATAGAAATTTTCACTACAAAATTAGTACATAAAAATTGTTGTGAAAAGTAATTTGATCTAATTTGTTTAGAAAACGGAGAAGAGGTCCACAACTCTATATGTCAAAACATGCACACACACACACACACACCACATAATTACAAATTATTATGCTTAAGAGAAAACATAGATTTCAACCCAATGTAGCAAGAGACAAGATCAAAGCAAGATAAAAACAAACCAAGTTTATAGCTAAACCTCTACCCATAATAAGACTATTATTTACACAATATTTTATTTATCTCTTAAATTTGATCAAATATAATTGTGAATTTTTATAGTGTGATACAAAAAAATTGTATCATTATTTTAAATTTTTATGGTTTTTTATGTAGGACTTGTATCAATAGCTAAAAAAATGTATATTTTCCCTAGCTATTTGGTTACTGAATTGTGCAATACTGTGGTGGCAATTAAAAGGTTGGAAGCACTATGTTCACTCAACTTACTACAAAATATGTCATACATTAAACATAACACTACATTTACAAATGATTCCTTAATTAGTTACACTGGGAAATTCTATGATCTAAATGTAAATTTTTTTAAGCAAAATATATTTGTATCTTGCATGTGCTGTACCGCCATAGATCTTGACGTGGATTAAGATAATGTTTTCCTGGTCATGTGTAACACCTCGACCACCCCGTGGCCGGGCCTGTTACCCCTGGCGGCTCTCTAGGATCTCTAGATTGTCCCCATAGACCAACACTAGTCTTTTCTACGTACTTTGTCCTCACTTGTGCGCACCGGGAAGAACTTCTCGGTCGATCACCCATCCTTATTTTGCTCCAGGCCAAGCACGCTTAACCTAGAGTTCTTTTCAGATGAGCTTTCGAAAAAGAAGGTATACCTTGTTAATATGAGTATCCTATCAATCCTATTAAGCCCCGGGCCAGGATGTCACATCGTGAGAGGAGGTGTGCTACCATTGAGCCATAGACTTGTTGGGTATACCAGTCATGTCAATTTTGTGTAACAATATTCGAACTAAAAATGTTGGAGCAATATAGTCTTATTCACCCTTATCAATAAAAATGATTGATTTATAATACTACCTTATTAGCTTCAAAATGATCGTTTTTTTATGTTTATTGTCTATTAAGTGAATATCTATTTGACACTATTGAATAATTAATGTATTTGTATAAGAAAGGAAGTTTGCATCGAAACACATGTCACCACAGGAGTATTTTTATCAACATTTTCCACCTTATTTTAGACAAATAAATAGAAAAAGTATTTGAATATGATAGAAAGTAAGAATAAGGGGCTAAGTTCTTCACTTCCACCGAAAATAGGTTGTGGCTATCCAAATATTTGGGAAAAAACACCCACATGATAGGCTTTCCCTCGTGAAAGAACGTGGGTATGTCATTTAGAGAAGCTTGCTCTTGCTAACTCGAGTAAACTCGTGGGGTGACTCAAGAAAGTAGCACGTACATCCTAGTAAACTGCGAAAAACTGTTTGATGGCTTGCCTATTAAGTATTGGCCAGGAAATCCCGCAGAAGTGCCAGGTTGAGTTGAAATATATTTCTGAGTTTCGTTTACTTTTAGTGGACACATCCTAATTTTATGTGCTAGCGTGGGGATTTTGGTGAATGGTAAAGAACCATCATAAAAGCATGGCATACTGGTGTGGACACACCGAATGGACCTATGTCTGCCTAGGTTGCATGGCGTGCCAAGGTTGGCACTCAGAGGACATAAGTATAACGGAATTGCTAATTCTCAGCTAGCTGATAATTAACTTAGTGCTCAATCAAGTACTGCACCGTCAGATTTGCTTAGAGATTCATGCACTGTGAGTTGCAGGTTCAGTTACAAGTGGGGCTGCAACTTAAAAAAGGATCACTACTCTTAGAGCATCTCCAACAGGCGCACTAAAACTCGGCGCTGCAAATGTCGCTTCCAGAGCGCTGTAAAGGTTTACCGCACGCTGCGCCAAAGAATTCTCCACCGGAAGCGCTATTTTGCAGCGTGTGCGGACCACCCAAAAACCTTCCCCCAACAGGCGCGCTATTTTACAGTGCCACAAACACATTTTTTGATGATAGATTTAAAATTTACACTAAAAATAGATAGAAAATATTACACTAAAAATATTTGACGATGCTACAACTACCCTAAACTACTCCTCGGAATCCCAGAAGCTAGATGACAGAGTCGTCGACGACACCGGAGTGGATGTCCACTCGAAGGAGGGGGAAGAGGAGATGACGATCGTCGACGGGCCGGCGCCTTTTTCTTCTCCTCCGCCTTCCTCGCGGCCTTCTGCTCCCTCGCCTTCTTCCTCGCTGCCGATTTTGCCCTCCGCTCCTCGCGGTCCGCCTTCTTCGCCGCCTTCACCACCGCCTTCTCCTCTTCCTTCTCGGCATAGAAGGCCTCCATCGCGGCGACGTCCTCCAAGAACTGCTGCGCCCACTCAAGGCGGAGGCGCTCGTCGTGCTCCGCGATGAGGAGCCGCTGCTCGAGCTCGTGCTGGTGTTGCTCGTGTGTGACGGCCAGAGGCGGCGGCGCGAGCATCTCCGCCTGTTGCCGCATCGACACATCATCAAAGTTCATCGAGCGACGGGAGCGGCCGAGGCGCTAGGCAACCGCGTCGTAGGCGTGCGCCGCCTCGTGCGCCATCTCGAAGGTCCCGAGCCCGATGCGCTCGTCGGTGCTGCAGATCTTGGCATAGTATGTGTCGTTCGGCCGTGCGCGGACGCCGCGGTAGCCGAAGCTCGAGCGGCGGCGGGGCGGTGGTGCGGCGCGAGGTGGGCGGCGCGGAGCGAGGAGGGCGGCGGCGGAGCGAGCGACACGCGGGGGATGGGGAACTTTCCGGGTGGTTGGGCTGCGCGCGTGCGGCGTTTAATAGGGCGCGCGGCAGTCGGAGCGGCAAGTTTGCCGCACAGGATGGCGCAAAAGCGCGCGCGCAAAATATTTGGTGCCCGCGGCATTTTCGCGCGCCCGCTGGAGGTTCGCGCGGGCTCTTCCGCGCGGCAAACCGGCGGTTAATTTACCGCACGCGAGTTTTGCCGCGCCTGTTAGAGATGCTCTTAGATTTTCTTTGTAATTCGTGCTAGTCACGAGTTGCGCCTGTGATACGATGTTGTCACGTATAATAAACACACTAATTCATGGGTCCTATATATTGTAACTGGGATATTTATCCTAGAAGCTAGAGCAAGAATTTTCTACCTAGGGTCACCACACTATTCTTGATCAAACTTAACAAAGTTTAATTTTGACCAAAAACTAAAACGCCTAGTAATTTGCAATGGAGGGAGTGGAATGACTACATAATGATGCCACCAAAATATTGTTGTCTTCTTGGTCATATATATCTAGGACTTACTAGCATATATAATAATAGAACAGGGTAAATTATTAACTAAGTTCCAATTCTTAGAGCAATACTGTTGGTCAAAGATCACGATGTTTGACCTGCCAAAGTCAATGGCAAGCACATGCAGCAAGCATGTAAAACGAGGGAGAGGTAGAACACTAGTGGAAAAAGGGCCTTTGGCCAGGACCCTTTAGTCCCGGCCTCCATCTGGGCCGGGACTAAAGGCCCGGCCACGTCGCCCGAAATTCGCCAGCCGCCCGGGAGGCTTTGGTCCCGGCCCGTAACGACCCTTTAGTCCTGGTTTGAGACACAAACCGGGACTAAAGGGCTACGCGCTGGGAGGTCCCCCTGTGCGCACCCTTTAGTCCCGGTTTGTGTGTCAAACCGGGACTAAAGTCCTCTGCCTATATATATGGCTGCAGCCCCTCTTTCCACTCTTCCTTGCATTTTTCTTGGATGGATCTAAGTGGGTGTGTGCTAGCTCTCCTTTTTGCATGGATGCACTAGAGGTGTTTGATGAAATGTGTGTTAGAGCGATGCCGCTTCAGTTCACCGAACACAACTACGATATGAGGTGCCCGAGCCACGCTTAAGTCTCTTCCTCTTTATTTCCACTTATTCTAAAAGGTTAGCAACTATATTTTCTCGTTTAGACCGTGCGGTACTAATTTTTAGGATCGTGATTATGTTTGATATACTGTTGCATGACGCAGATGAGCCATCCATGGATGTACGGTGATCGACGCACAGCCGCTTACAGAGAAGGCGTGCATTCTTTTCGAGATGCGGCCGATGCGAACAAGCATGGTGGTGGCTATATGTTTTGTCCATGTGTTGAATGTCGGAATGAGAAGGACTACACTTCCTCAAGAGTCATTCAGAGCCACCTGCTTCGGTCCGGTTTTATGTCGGGCTATAATGTTTGGACCAAGCACGGAGAAAGAGGGGTTATGATGGAAGACGACGATGAAGAAGAAGAGAACGATGATGACAACTACCGATCTATGTTCCCTGAGTATGCTGATACCGCAATGGAAGACAATGAAGAAGAAGATCAGGGTGCAGAACGGGAACCAGATGAGCCCGCTGATGATCTTGGCCAGGTCATTTCTGAAGCACGGCGAGGCTGCGACCCAGAAAAAGAGAGGTTGCAGTTCGAGCAGATGTTACAGGACCACAACAAATTGTTGTACCCAACTTGTGAAGATGGCCAGAAGAAGCTGGGTAGCACACTGGAATTGCTGAAGTGGAAGGCAGAGACCGGTGTGACTGACTCGTCATTCGAAAAGTTGCTGGTACTGATGAAGAAGATGCTTCCAAGAAAGAACGAATTGCCCGCCAGCACGTACGAAGCAAAGAAGCTTGTCTGCCCTCTAGGATTAGACGTGCAGAAGATACATGCATGCCCTAATGACTGCATCCTCTACCGCGGTGAGAAGTATGAGAATATGGATAAATGCCCGGTATGCACTGCATTGCGGTATAAGATCAGAAAAGATGACCCTGGTGAGATTGAGGGCGAGCCTTTAGTCCCGGCCCAGATGGAGGCCGGGACTAAAGGGTTCTGGCCAAAGGCCCTTTTTCCACTAGTGATCCATCCATCGATGGATCCAACTTTTCGACCGCAAACTCCAACGCAAACGTGATCGATGAACGCAGATCGATGCATGGCAGGCCCAGAAGAAGTCCTTTACGGCTAAAGTCGAGTCGGAGTATATATAGTCTGGGACTCCAGCCTATACCTGAGGCTACTTGCAATTTGCAAACGTAGCATCGATCCTCTCCACTTTCTAGTACTGGTGAGGAAAAGATGGCATGTATCATCAAATCCGATCTATCGAGCAGTACTCGCGGGGGTGTCTAGTCGTCGATCATCTATCTAGTCTCGGGGAATGCAGCCAGCGATGATATGCTGCTACATTCGTACACGTACCCTTTTTGTTTGTGTAGGATCTAGGTTTTGAAAAGTAGCTAGTCCAGGAGGAGTAGCAGGGCTTTTTCTGCATAAAATGACTCGACGTGCATGTGCTGAACGCAGGAAAAAGGTTGTCCTTCGATTAATTTTATCTATCTCGTTAAATTGCTTGCAAGTACTACGTACAGTGGTGGTGGTGGTGGACTGGTGGTGCATGCGAATGCGATGATTCCAAAGTCAAAGGGGTTGCTTAATTAAGGGCTTGTTTGGCACCCATCATTTCATTTTATTTGGTAGAAATAAAATGACATGATGATATTATTTTACTTTGCAAATCCACATAAATGATAGGGCAAAAAGGATATTAAGGTTAGCATGGGATGAAAATCATGGAATTGCAAATGAATTCCATAACAGCTAAACAAATAATTGTTGGAATCACAAATAATTTTTTTGATTCCAGAACCAAATGATGGGAGCCAAACAAGCTCAAAGTGATTTCTGAACCTAAAAATTCCAAATGAGTTCATCTTTGAACCTGAAAATCCACCGGATATTTTCTCATTCTGAGTTTCTTACAACAACGGACCTACCACTCTGATCCTTCCTCTGCCTACCCTGATAACCATGTTTGCTGATAACGAAGTAACGGACGTACGTATGTGTAGCTAGCTTCTTTGGCCCGATCGGCCTGGCTGCATGCATCAGAGCGTCCAGTGAATCTTGAATGGTCTGCAAGTGCGGGGAAACTTTTGAGCTACTCCATATAGACTAGGCAAATTCAAGTTACATTAGCAGAAATTAAGGCGTCGCATGCACTAGCGATGGCTAGGCTGTAGGGGCCATGCATGGATGCATCATGTTTTCTTTCTAGGACACCGTGCATGCACAACCTTGTACGTGCATCGACCACTGCTTGCATGCATGCGCCGCTGCAGCATTCGTCAATAGTTCACTCAGTTGCCAGCCACATGTATAATGCCAAAATATGTATACTCAAAAGTCAAGCAAGGTAAATTTTGACCAAATTTTTAGAAATCAATATCAACAACTCTAATGATACATACATATCACATGGAAATACATTTCGTGCTCTATTTAACGATATAGATTTTGTGATGTACATGTTAATAATTTATCCTAAAAACTTGATCAACCTTTATATAGTTTCATTGGAACCAAGGTAGTATATTTGGGACACCAATATTAAGCCGTCATTGGAACCAAGGTAGTATATTTGGGACACCAATATTAAGCTCTTTTCCGGATCGAATGGTTTCAAACCAACCAAGAATTATCACGTAGCAACTTATTTTAACATGCATTGTTGATGATAGTTGCCATCCATCGTTGGCTAAAAATCGAATGGCTGACAACTCGTCTGCTCCGAGAGACTAAATCCTAACACTCTCTCTTTAGAATTTTACTATGTGCATGCTCGATCTCGCAGATTAATTGTCTTATACCGTACTGTGTGTGGTCATAGAGGAACTGTGTATGTATCATCACCATTGCCTCTTAGCCTGCACAAGTATATTCATGTACGTACTTGACGTACCTCTACACTATGTGTGTTCATTGTTAGTAGCTACTAAAAAACCTTAGTACACGTACTCGCGTATCACTGCATGATGCATGCTGCAAAGCTGCATCCCTGCCACTTGTTTATGATCAGCACTATTACTGAGAGTTCACTATTTTCTCATGCTAGCCGAGGCATGGGGACTCATGCTAGCTTGTTCACGTACGTGCTCCCGGCCATCCGTGCGTACACATCTCGATTTGTATCTTTCCGTGACGCACCGTACCGTGCTCGCACAGAAAATTGACTCCTCAGGCAGAAAAATATACCAAGTGATTTGTTATTTACAGTTGATCGACTATTCAGTAATTTGTCTCCATCGAATCTGTGCTTTTTGCCACAGTTTTGCTTTGTTATTTTGTTCTTTTTTCACCGTTCTTCCTCTAGCCATTTTTCTTGGAATAAGTGTTGGTTTCTCCTCAACTATTGATAAACGTAAGTTGGGTCCCTTCAAATCTAACACTACAAACTCTTGGCCATCGAAACGGCAAAAGCCTCCCTGATTTGGTCCATTGCTCCAGTGAAAGTGGCTTTGAAGATGGCGTGTGGTGGTAGCTTCGCAAACATGACAACCTAGTTAGCACAAAATTGTGCAAAACCTACTGGTGTAAAGGGCAATATGAAAAAGAAGGGGTGTTTTACGGTACATTAATGCAACCTAGATCGTCCAATTGGCTTGATCCTACACTCCAGATCTAATATACTACCTCAAATTTTTGGCAGTATATTTCTTCCTAGGTTTTTTTGGTATAATATTGTTTAAATCATGCATCAGTTTTCTTGTCGAAGTGTAAGGCCATAATTTCATTTATAAGTAAACCTATGATTTTATCCCTGGAAATTTTGGTAGAAGTTACCAAATTAACTATTGTCCCAAACTTCCCCAATTAATTCGGATCGTCCTATCAGAAAATATACTACACACATAGATGTGTAGTCCGATGCACCATAAAATCTCCCAAAAAGAAATTACGGAAATATCATACTCCATCTGTCCCATATTACTTGTCGCAAATATGGATGTACCTAGATGATAAATGTGTCTAGATATGTCCATATTTGTGACAGTACTATTGGTTGGAGGGAGTAGTAATGTTATTAAGGATTTTGGATTTTAAAATGCATATCAATTATTAATATTTGAGGAAATCAAAGAATTTAGAAAAAATAATGTAAACTATTAAAAACTTAGTATTTTTAGTGTTCATATAATACTCTCATATATTTCAGAGTATTATCTAGGATATTTATTTCTTTTGTATTTTCCTTAAATTTGCCTTTTCCTAAGTTCACTTGTAAATTTCTGTTTTTCTACTCATTTCTGAATTTTTTATGTTTTGTATATTTTCCTCTTTTTTCTTCAGAATAGTTGAGCTTTGCAAATTAAATTTTCCGTCAATTTTCCCCCTTTTACATGATATATGTTAGTGCTTGTGTGTGATGGTATCATGGTACTCCACGTGTGATAGATGTCACTGCAGGGGCATGGGCAAGTTGGGAAGAGAAGGCATGTCACGCTGAAGAGGAGAGGATGGCAACTAGTGTGGTTTGGGAGCGGATCCAATGGTGAGAGTGTGCCAGAGACATGGAAGGTTGGTACGATGATGGATCATATATGACAGCCACAAAGAGTGACAAGGGGCGGTGTGATATTGGAGGAGGCAAGGATCGGGGCAACAAAGCGAAAGGGGGAAACTAGGAAGTGCAATATATAATGACTAGGTAAGGGATTCAAGTTAAAATAATGGTGTGCGGGCGCAACTAGATGCGGAATATTCATATTTCTAGGAAAGGGATTTATAAATGACTAGGTAAGATTGATACGTACGGGTGAGGAAAATGTTATCTGAACTCCGCTCCAACTTTTTACGAACAATTATGTGTGCATAAGAAAAATAATCAATTGTGAAATAAGAATTCCCAATGCTCATTGTATAGAGAACGGCATTTTAATTGTATTTTGAAATGTCCAAAAAAAAATGTTGCATTACTGCATTGTATTCCATGTTTTAGAAAAGGAAGGTCAGTCTACTGTATTTCATTGGGCATGCAATATACACACACCCAGCCAAGTAAAAGTAACCAAGCCGAAGAACAGTTTCCTTGTTCCTTCCAATAAATCTTGGCATTGACATTGTCACGTTGCTACACCCCGCCGCGCTGCCTCCCTGTTGCTGACGCGTGACGTTTCCTGGACCGCCGGCCGGCCGGGAGAACGACGTTGTGTTTCTCGCCGATCGTCTCGGCCAAAGCGCTAGTCTGAATCCTGTAGCCATGAACAGCGAGCGCAATGTTGCGGCATGTAGCTCGACAGCGTCTTCTCAATCTGAACCCTGTCGCTCGCAGCTCGCTGCCGCAAGGGAAGCACAGTGGAAGCTCTGAAGGCCTTTGTAGAAAGCATGATTGGATGTGTCAGCGGGTGAGAAGAGCATGTGGTGTACGTGAGTGTGCAACTGCAGATAAATATATATCCTCTTGCTCCAAAGTCACTGGGTCACAAACACACTGCTGGGCAACAGGAACATCAGTGCAAATGGCCATCGTAAGAAGCAGTGTCGTGAGCTCCATGCATTCAAGTTCTTGTAGAGTTTTTTGTCCCAGAAATAAGATCATGGTCTTGTAGTACCTGTTGGGGTTGTGAACAGACAAAGTATGTTTGCAGAGTCAGCAACAGCATGTCTTGTTACTCAACCAAAGCCAAACTAAATGCCTGCATAAATCATATTCATGACATCGGTATCACTATATACACATCATTCTGTCATCGGAACCGGGCTGGGCACTCTGGGACCAACGCAATGTACAAACTTACAGTGTAATCTATCATCTGCAATCGAAACCCGGCGAAAACCTTGCACACCGCAACCACAATACATAGGGGGTATCTCACACTAAAACGCTGTCTGAGCCGAGGAGGGGCATCCTGGCTCTGGCATACTAGCTATAAATACTGTTCTCATGACACAAGCTGGAATCATTGATCAGCGAGGCGAGCTTGGTGATGTGCCCGTCGAACAGCAGCAGAAGGCGCATCAAGAGCACAAGCTTACTGCTGAACCGAAGGTCTGGCTAGGATAGCTACTGGTTTATCTACCTGGGTCTTCTAACAAAACAAGAATCTCTTCATCATCGATAGTTCCGCTGTCAATAGCATACTGCAGTGCTGTTCTGCCTTCACCATCTGTGGCTTGCGAATCAGCACCCCTGCATGGAGACACAAGCAAGTTAAGGCCTCCAAACATACTCACAACACGGAGTTAAAAGCCTCCACACATAAAAACGGAGTAAATCATCCAACAAAATGCAGTCCTACGATATAAGCATTTTGTATACCTGGAAAGGAGCAGCTTGGCAAACACGCGTCTTCCTTTCAAAATGCTGTGATGAAGGGGTGTTCGACCTCTAGAATCTGTAGAGTTAACGCTGGCACCATACTGCAAGAGTAGTTCAACCATGCCTATATCCGCAACACGGCATGCTAGATGAAGAAGAGATAATCCCTCAACACAGCCATCTAATTCGTCCACACGTGCACTTGTGCTCGCCGGAGAAAGAGAACCTCTCGGAGAAATCTTCTCAAGCGCACCGCGGTCAAAACATCTAGAACTACCGCTTGAAGGAGAAGTTGGTTGCTCTTGTAAAAGAAGAGCTTTTCCCAGAGTCAAAGCCGAATTGAATGATGTCTGCCCGTAAGTTAAATTCACATCGGCGTTTGATCCCACTATCAGACTGTACACTCCCATCTTGTTGTTTGAACTTACATTATCCCACATCTGTTGTGCGAGCTGAGTATCATCCATATTATGCTTTTGTACAAAATCCTTTTCAGCATACTGGAATGTTGAAGAAATAGTCATCAGCAACTAAAACACAACTTAACATGTTGCAAATAAAATTATATATTTCGGTAAAAAAAATTATCTAATACATTTCACATCAACAATGAATAGTACTAAGATAGTCATCCAAACAAATATTATCTTGGCACAAATTCATAATACTCTAACCAAGTCCATCTGCCATGTACTTTGAGCCTGTTTGGATTGTGGCCGCATGTTACCGCACCAATAAATTGGCGTTGACTAGAAATATAGGCAGCTGTTTGGATTGAATCCCTCTCTTCCAAGCCACGCCAATTTTTTGACTCCCTAGTTCACATTCGCCTGGACGCTGTTGGCGAAACGGAGGCTGCCGGATTGCTCGCCAAAATTTTGGCTAGCCCCGATTTGGCGTGGCGGTCACTGGCCTAATCCAAACAGGCCCTTTACCTTCTCACTCCCAAAACCTAATGTCCCTTGGATCACGTGGCATAGAAATAACATTTTCTGAAATGAAATTTTCGCTGTATCTTATGTTCTTAATGTGCTTGTCAAGGTTGTATATCATTCAAAAAAAACGTTCTTCCCCTCTATTTGCCCTCTCTCCAGCTCACAAAAATATCCGTTGGGACCTTTTAGATACAGGTGACGTGGTCCGTTATAGATGTAGATACAATTAAGGTAGTCTGTTGCAGATGTCCTTAGCTTCTCTAATGTTTATAGGATTATTATGCAGTCTGTAAACCAATGTGGTCTTTTCAAAGGAACACAACTAGTTGAGGCAATAACAAATAACAGTAGTGTCTAACATAGCATTATTTTAACGGCATTTCCTTAGATGACTTCGATTCAGTAAATGTTGCTCATACGACTAACTCATATGTGGTTCATGAAATTGCATTATTTTGATTAGTGATAGGTAATTGTTTGCTGACGAAGTAGAAGAATACACTGAACAATAGGCAAACTATAAGTACCTTGGCATGAATAAATTTCTCCTTCACAGCGATAGGATCCGAGTGTTTAGGCTTGCTGACAACCAAGCTACTTGATGTGTTCTCGATTTCATCGGTCCTACAAAACAGTAAAAGATGTTAACAGCATGATAATAGAGCAATGGTTATTCAAAAGAGTCCATATAGTTCGAAACAGCATCAATTTACCTCGCAGTGTCACTATGATCAACACTGCTCGCCGAAGGTAACATTTCTTCCCAGACAGTATTGGCAAATGTGTTGCCTAAAGATTGGAAGAGATTGATTACAGATGGCTCCCACACCCTGACATCAAGTGTCAGAGACCTTACCTGCCAATACAAGGTACTGTTAAGGTAAAGTTCAGCATGCTAATCAAACTAATGATGAACTCACCATTCAAAAAAAAAACTAATGATGAACTCATGTTATGGAACACCAAATATATGATTTGATTATGAAAAATGGGTGAGTGTAAGTTTTCCAAACAAATTTTAAACAAATTGTGCATGGTTTTCTCGAAAAAACCAATTGTGCATGAGTTAGACATCAAGCCACCAATACATCCCGAAATTCCATGTTCCTATTTAAGATGCAGATATTGCAACTAAGCTTCTTGTTTGCATAAACACATGGCATCATGCACATATACAGAAGTATTTTCCAGAGTCAGTACCATCACATAACTGAATACAGAACAAACAACCTATATACACTTCGATTTTTATGCACTTTTGGCAGTGTAAACTGACAAGAGTATTGCTTGTTTACCTTAGATATATGCACGCCAAGATTTCTATGTACACCAGAACATTCTATGCATAGAAGAACACCGAGATTTAGAGATGCCCAATCAGGCTCTGTAGCACCACAATCAGCACAAATATCATTGCCCGCAACCTTTCTAAGCAATTCAATTGGCTTATCAGGTCTCATGCTGGTTCGGTGATGCTGTGTTACTCTAGAAGAGTGGTCAAAATACCCACTTCCTGAGATCTTCTCCATCATACAGTCTTCACTTATGGAATGGTCAAGTTCTGTTGAGCTGCTGAAAGAACTGCTTTCACTGTTTGTACGATGATGGCCACTGCCCTTAGGGCTCAGCAGAAGACGCTGGAACAGAATATTAGTGTTAATAAAATCAAATCTGGATATGTAAAAAATTACACAGAAGTCATTAAACACTAACCCGCTCAGGGGACTGGGAACTTAACAAAGAAGCAATGACACCAGTGATCTTTTCAATCCAATCCATCTGATCCATTGCACTCTCTGCCTGCCCAATAAAAGGAATATGTCGCTACTTACTAGACAGCAAGCGAGATGGCTATTAAAAACATGATGCTGACATTCTTTTTTTCCCAGTGTCGTATAGCATCATTTGATGCCTAATTAAAAAATATAGACAGCAGGTTTCTGGTTAAGCTGCATACCTGCAGTGTGTAGTTTTTTGTGGGCGAAATTATTCTGAAGCAGAACCTCAGATCTGATTGATCTGCGTCAACTTTAATGGTTGATGTTAGCAGGTTTACTGTATGCCGTGCAACAGATTTCTCATCGTGTACACCACCATGATAATGAGATGAGAACCATCTGCTAAGCAACCCAGAGCCATGCTCAGTAGGAGTGCTACTTCGTTGGTTAGAATAACCGCTCTACAAAAGCAAAAACAGGAAAAGTTAACGGAATTATGCAAAATGAACACCCTAAGAATGTATCATGCCAAATTGGGTATGTGATAGGCGTTATAAAGGACCTACTGATGGTCTACTATTCTGCTTCCGATAATAGTATAACATTCCTCGATTATCAAGGACAAAGAACCTCCTTTTCCAGTCACCTCTCAAATTCGAAGATCGCTTTGAGAGATAGCCTTGCCGAATGGTCTGAACCTGAAAAGAAGTACACATGTCTCAATATAACATGCATGTCCTAGATGAAATGTACACCTACTTGCATGCATGAATGCAAACTTCCTATTCAACAAGAATGTGCCACCTTGCCCTTCGAGGCTGACTGCATGACTGCGTCAATCATCTTATGTGAACTTCTACCAATTGCTTGTATTCCATCACCATTAGGTGAATCAGTCATGCCATTTGGTGACCACCGACTTTCCCGATCAATCTGCCTTTTGAACTCTTGCATCCTCTCAACAAGAGCTGCTTGCTCGTAGTTAGACCTTTCTCTTGATTGCTGTGCATAAGCAAGAACCTGCAAAAGGAGAATCCATAGTGTGTTAAAACAGATATTTGTTATCTCGAGAACATAAGCAGGCACAGGCAGCTAAATAAATAATTGGTGGATTCAGTAACCAAGTTCTTCACTGAAACATAAAAGCAACAAAAAAAGATCCGAGTAGAATTTGCATGACCAAACAACAAAAGAGTTTAGCGATAAAACAACTGGAACAGGAGCATCTAGCCCCTATCTTCAGAGGTCAAAGGTTTTTAAAGGTCATTTTCTTGAAGGTCAATACGCACATGACATCCAAAGGATAATTATCAGTGGCAGAAAATTTTCCATATTCATTAACCACTACATATGTATTACTTCAACTACATAAGTTACTTGTATGAAACATTCAAATGTAGCACTGCACAAAAATGAAAATAAAAGTCATGGTTAAAGAGTTACCTGATTGATATATGGTTCCATCTGATGGAGTAATTCATATCCCTGAAGACAAAGCAACCAATGAAGCTTCAATCACATTTGTGAATAAGCAAGAAATATCAAAATGCAAATAATAACAAGGCAGTACTTGTTTGAAATAACGAAGATGTGCATCCATTGTCCCACTAACAGCCTCCAAAAACTCAAACCTTTTCTTTGCTTCAATATTTGAAAGTGCAGTCACCTGTAAATTAACAGAGTATATAAGACGAACAAAATGTACGTCAAATACACAAATATAGAAACACAGAACAATGAATAGTGCAGGGAAGCATTGCACTTACCAGGTTGAAACGAGCTTGCTCAAATGAAGATCTGGCGCTGTGGAGCTCCTGTTAATGCCACAAGCAAGTTAGTAGGATCAGAAAGTGATCACATCATCTAACAGAAGTTTGATAAGGTCATATAAGGAAAGGAACTTACATCCTCAACTGCAGTTGCTATATCTGCCCTTGTGCCTTTCTTCAAGGATAAATACCTCTCACGAGCCTGGGAGAGAAGACAACTAGTCAATGAGAAGACCCTTTTCTCAAAATAAACTCTGACTTTTGCTAAAGATGCATCAAGTGTTGAACTGCAAATGTTAGGCAGGATCAATCACAGTAGAAATGAGCAAAGCTAACATATTGGTACTACATAATGCGGTAAGATTATCCCCACAACAAACAGCAGAATCCGTTTAGCCTAGACTAGTTTACTAGCTAGAGTGAATTACTTTCTCATCAAAATGGTGAACATACTCTTTCTGATTGCAGTAAAAGTTGGCTATCATAACAGAACAAGGTCAAGAAACACAGAAAGGGTAGTGGGAGAATATAAAACCCATCATTTTGTTATTGATAAACCAGATACTAATTATTGCAGCCAAAAGAGTGAGACCAAACAAGCTTAAAAATCACCTTGAAGAAATGTTTAAATTGTAATTTTGAAATGACCAAAAACAAGTATTACCTGATCATACAGAAGGCTAGCCTTGTCAAAACGCTTTCGGGCATCCTGAGCAAATGTTATCAATTTTAATACAGTATACAGGTACACACCAAAGTGGAGTTCATATATTAGATGTGAGCAAGCAATTATGCCAGTACCTTCACGTCATGCAAATCAATGTCCACAAACTGCAACAGCTTGTCATTTAGCATATTCTCAACCTGCAATAACAGTATACAAGAATTTATACCACCTAATGTTGAAGTTAAACAAAAGGGAGCACCCACAGTAAATGTACATATGGATGTCTACCTGGGAGCGCAAAACTTCCTTGTATGTTCCAATTTCTCTCAAGGCAATTGTAAATTTGGTCATAACAGGTCCTGGAAAAGAGGTACATGTCATAATTTAGAAGAGAACAGACAAGTCTGGAATTAAATAAGAGAAGGACAACATTGCCGACGAAAACTAATGAAAGTTATGATGTCTTGTAATTTTTGTTGACACGAGCAAATTACTTTCTTCGATCCTCATTTAGCTGTCACCGCAGGGTTTTACAGTGTCCATGAAAGTTGTCATTTGGGGATTTCAGGGTCACGTGGCAGGTTTTACTCATACAATTAACAAACTTGCTTGAATGCATCCTTATTTGCACTGAACAATTCACTGTCCACGAAATCAGCTCTTGGTAAGCTGTGTAGATGTCTTTCTGACAGTTGGCATACTAGTACTAGCACTAGTACTAGTGCTCTACTAGAGACAGTAGTACCATTGACATCCTACTCCTACAACTCTGGCACCATGTATGCATACAACAACCAAAAAGCTGACAACCTACTCCTACAACTCTGGCGCCATGTACGCATACAACAACCAAAAAGGTTGACAAATATGACACCAACTAGCAGGAAACACAGGAACTAACAGAAAAAAAAAGATTTTGAAGATTTGCATTATGTAACTGAAGTTGCAGCAAGAGAAAAGCAAAAAATAATATTCTAGCTGAAAACCTAAGTGCAATACTCAAACCCTTTATCTCTTGATAAGTTTACACTATAGAGTTGACTACCTGCAAACCAGACTAGAGACCTTAACCCTATGGTGCTGTGAATCCGTTTCAAGTGGAAGTATGGGTGAAATGGTAAGAAGCAACTGAAATATACTCATCCTGATCTTCGTATCAGAAATCCTGTCTAAAACGACAGCTAAATGATAACCGGAGGACGTATACAGTTAAAAAAACAATGAAAACGAGAAGAATGCTAAGATAAGTAAAGAGAGGTGAATGTAACTAGAATATAATTAAATACAAGTACTTGAATAAGAACTATATTGCTAACCTCCAAAGGCAACACTGATGGGATCATTGTGACCACCTCCAAATGCTTCCAGTGAACTTGCGAACGCAATATCTCCATCATATGCTTCCCCTAACCCTTCGCTGAAATTAATGGGCAAATGTAAATGTTTTCAACTCTAGCTAGCAGCACCCAGCCATAAATTAGATGGACAAACGGTCTTAGAGAACAGCCCATAAATCAGTGGATTACAACAGAGTCACAATCCTGAATGGAATTGGCTTGAATAAAAGTGCCACTTAAATGGGATAACAATGGTCACTTACGTGTACTTACGGCAACCTTTGTGATACTTTAAGCATCTCTCTCTCAGCAACTCGGCTCCTTCTTCAATTGACTGCATCTATATAGTTAAAGAACAGTGATTTAATACAGAGTTCATAAACCCCCAAAACCCTATTAATTTAGTTACGGTAAACCGCAAGAACAACCATTAAAAGAGCTAACTGCATTGACAATTTGTACTGCCGGACATAAAAAAATGGAATGATTGTAACATAAGCACATGATCATATCAAATCCATCTCCATTAACTGAATTGTGTAAAGTTCTTAACTTGTTCACCATGACATTACATAAAATTATCTAGTAGACTACCTGACGAATAGTGACTAGTGAATACTCCAAACCAACCAATCCACAACTGAAAATAATCAAATAGTTGTAGAAATGAACGACCCAGCTGGGAAGGCCAAATCCCTGCATTACGAACAAGACCTATACAGGTAATACAAACCAAATGTATGCATGAACAAGCTAGCACTGCTGCCTCATTGCATGTTTCAGAACAAACATTGGTCTTCTAAAAGGATGAAAATAGAAAAAATATCATCTAAAGAACGCAATTGTCCTCAGGAAGTCCAGAAGAACCCTTTACTCATGTGTTCATATCACAACAGTTCAATAGCAATATAATTCACCAAGTAGACCAATCATCAAATAACCTAAAGCAGATACGAAACCTGTCCAGAACTACCACAGAGAACCACGCAGAGGCAGAGGTGCTGAATTTCAAATCTCGATTTCAAATGGTTTGAGACGAAGCTACACCTAGTGGGATCAGACTTCGTCCACCCATTCCCACCGGCACAGCACAGAAACAAGGACGGATCCGTCGGGAGCCCAATCCTGCCGCCAGCGCCAGGCATTACACCCAGAACTGCCAGCTTTTCTGGCTCCCCAGTCACCACCCCAATCCAGAAATCACACAACCGCGAGGCGGGACTCCCCAATCGCCATGAATCGAGATCCGACGGGTCAGTAGTACTAGGCTCACCTGCTTCCTGAACATGGGCGAGTCATCGAGCCTGGTGAAATGCATGTCTGCCTACGCCTCCTCGCCGCCGCCGCCGCCGCCACCACTTGAACACCGCGTCCTGACCGCCCCCTACCTCCTCATCCACCACCGACTCCACAGCCTCCGCGAAACCTCGCTCGCCCGGGACCCACTCCGCGGCCGCCGCGACAACCCGCGCCGCCTCGCTGCCACGGACGACAGACCGCCCGCCCGCTCCTCCTCCTCCTACTGTGCCTGGACGCCGCGCACCGCCGGCGGGAGCGGGAGCGGGAAGCAGTGTCGAACGCGGCGGTTGAGGCCGGGCGAGAAACCCTAGGCGGCGGCCGGAATCGGCGAAATGGCGGTGGGGGCAGAGGAATCGAATGGCTCGGCGAGGGGGGAGGGGACACGCGCAGACAGGGAGGGAGGGACGGTGTAAAGAGGAAGAAAAAAAAGGTAAAATAACGGTGCGCTTTTTTTTTGGTAATCTGTGGGGTTGATTAAGGCGGAGTGGGGGATTAAGCGCTAATAATCGTGTAGGGCGCGAGCGTCGTGGGCGCGGTGTATGGATTTGGTGGATGTGGGGCCCGAAGGCAGTGGGGCGGTGTTGGAGGAGTCGGTGTATGGGGAGGTGGGTGGCGGTTTTGGTTGGGGGAGGAGGGTCACCTGCCGGTGAGTGTAATGATGGAGTGGTCACATGCCTTTGACCATGTCTTAGACTTTTTAAACCACTAGTTTGACTAGTTTGATGATTTCGTAAGAATTTTTTTTTATTATATTGTCTACCTATGGAATGAAAATGGTATTAGGTGCGTCCAATAAAAAATTATTAAAATTTAGTTCATACTCAGCTTGTAATGATCTCGAGACGATCTTAAGCTAGTTTCGAGCTATGCAAAACAATAAAAAATAGTATTTCTTCCAATATAGAAGGAAGAGAAAATCACATCCACGACATATAGAAGGAATAAGTTAAGCTTTCAGATTTTCTTCATTAGATTCCATCGAAGTTAGAAGGAATATATCAAATCCACAACATATAAGTAGTAAATTATCATATTTTCCTTTTAGCATATAACATACTTATTGTACGTAATTTTTTGACATACGGAGCTTAACCTGGCGAGCTGTTGTTGATTCAAGATCAACTCATTTTTCAATCAAGCTATGTAATGCACTCTAGTGGGATCATTTATTATCAAGTTGATTTCGTGCCGAGCTAAAACACAAGTGTCCATCCGCTCACGGAGTATCGACCTTTTCTTGCAGCCCTATTTACATCGATTTACTTTCATTCTTTCTTTCATCCATGTTATACCACCAAGCTCCAATGTACGTTGTTGTGTTGCTTCGTATGTTTGCGTCGTGCAAATATTATCACAACTATGTGTCGAGTATCGCGGGTCAATGTGAAATCGAAAGAAGAAAGTTGGTAATCCTCATGTGGAGAGACGTGGCCCCAACGGTTTTGTGGTCCGGCAAACACTAGCAATTATAAGCTTGAATTGCCAACTAAATGTTCAAGGGATTATTTGGTGTAGTGTAACACTTGATCACTTGGGACCAAACACCATGAATTTGCCCCTAACTAGAAGAAGGGTGCCATCCTACCGTCGTACGAATGTATTGCCGCTAATGCATGATTGATCTGCCCCAGCCAGGCCCCTACACCGTCCAAACCCATACAAGAACCCGTTGTGCCGCTGATCAAAGGTAACCTCACCGCGCGTGGCTGGCATCAGCACGCAGCGTCCAGCCGCGACAGTAATCATGGCACGAACAGTCTCCCGATTTAAATTCTTTTGGTTCCAGGACTAAACAATACGAGCTGAAATTTTAATTTACCCAAGAATAAATCCATCTATAGAAAAATTATTTTTGTACGCGAAAGAAACTGAAGAAAATAGTACGTGCTAGTGTTAGTAGTACTTAAAAAGTCAACAAAAAATCGGACAGTTCGGGGACGCTCATGAGTGTCTTTATCGGGTGTCGCTCCCCACGGGTCCTACCAGTCCCCTGTCTAATTGCTATGGAACAAACACAGATCACTTGCTTGCATTTGCATCCCTATTCTAGTCTAGTTGCTGGGTTAGCTTTTCAATTGGTCATCGCACTTGCTTGCCCAAAAATGGCTTGTGTTTTTATATCTGGTAGTGCTTACAATAACAAGCGGCCAAATGACATCTTTTGTCTCATAGAAAATCCATGAAATTTGGTAGGGGTATAAACAACATATCGCCACTATTATTAGGTGTTGAGTGCCGTCGAGTTAGATCTTGTAGAAAAATAAAATAAAATATGTGTAGATAATTGTCTACTCTAACTCCTGATGTTTATATAGTATGTGGTCAGATGATAAATGGGGACTGGACCCTCAATTATTAAGCGGGAACGATGATCATGCATGCTAGTGGTATTTTTCATCATTCTTGTCTTTCGTTTGTCTTACCTACACAAGTAATAAAACTAATTATAGTATACCAACAAAAAGTAAACTAATTATAGCGCATTATTATGGCACATAAGTAAACTAGTGTTTCGTGTGGCATACAATGATACAATCTATCTGAGCCTAGCAGGTATCAACATCAAAACAATCGAGGAATATCCCATTATTCTTCCCCTTTAGTATGATCTCCAACCTACATAATTACATGCACTAAGTCCAGAGATTTCCAAATCTACTCGTCCAGGTTACAAATAGCATGGCGACACGCTGAACAACTAATATGGAAAAATTGCATCTGTACTTTTACAAAAGCGTCGGCAGCTTTTGCAGTCCATATAGCTGAGCAAAACTAAAGATTAGCAAACAGTTGGCGACCAAAACTTGCAGATTCAGATCGATGCAGCGGTGTGGTATGGTGCACTGCCAATCTCTTTTTGGGTAGGAAATGTGGGGGGACGTTGGACGGGTAGCTGGAACTGGAAGTGGAAGGATAGACAGATAGATGGGACATGCATCATCGCTGTCGATCAGGGCTGCTGCTGCTGAGGCTAGTAGCTTCTTGTTTCGACTGGGGTTGGCGCCCACTTCAGTTCAGACTTCAGACTTTCAGAGAGTCGGGTGTTTCTCCTCGGTCCGCTTACCTCTGCAGCCAGCTTCTGTCGCAAGCATCCGTCTGCAATCGTCAGGTTAGAAATATTTTTGGTTGAAAATGTCGAAACATATAGACAGAGAGCGCCTGCGAGCGTGAAGTCTGAACTCTCCGGCGGTGGCGCCTCCTTTTGGGACGGCAATGATGCCTCCACGGCGCCGGTGTCCGGCGTGCGCCCACACACGCCGCACTAAACTAAAACAACATCAGTTTCCTGTATTTCTCTCTCTACTTCGGTTGTTCGCTCACCGGCGGTCACCGGAGCTGCAAAGACAAGGTTTCCCGGTGACCAATTTCTCGGTGAGGCCAGGTCTCCGAGCAGTCGGTCAGTGACAGTGCACTGATAGCGCTAGTGCTGGTGCACTGACAGTGAACTAATCCAGGTTTGGTGAGCTGCTAGCAAAGTCGACGAGCTCACTTCAGCACAGCGACAGTTGTCCAAGGAATCTCCCTGTTCCCCTTGCGCTTTCCCTCTCCCCAGCCTTTTCTTTCTTTCCGGCCATCCACCCGGCCGGCGAAGCTTCAGACCGACGTCTCTCCTTTTGCGGTTGTTTAATCCACTAATTGATCAGTGAGGTCTGTTTTCCTACGGTAGCTTAGCTGATGCAGCAACAGAGACAGCATGGTCTCTGGATAAGCAAACCTTTTCGCAGTGCAGTCTTTGGGGGAACCTGAAGTCTGAGTAACAGAGTTTATGCGCAAAGAATTCAGATAACTGTGAGGACGTACGAGGATTTGGTATTAGCTTGTAGCTTCGCTTCGCTCCGTTCGTCAGCCGTCAGGTGAAGTGATGGAACAATTAGCTAGCCAATGTGCATAGCTCTATGGTACCACTGAACAGACGATTGGACAAAATGTCTCTCTCGTTTGTTGTACCGTACAGGATCAGGGTTCTTGTTGGAGTATCTTTTTCTATAGGGATCAGGTTCAGTTCAACCGTGTTTCAAAAAAAAAAGGTTCAGTTCAACGCATTATTTCTTCTTGTGAAGGTTGAGAATTGGTGCAGCTCGACCGATTTTCGTCCCATTGTCATGAAACCCTATCGCGGACGATACTCCAATCACATAGAGTATATATTTTCCATGTTCCTCCCTTTGGTCACTAATATGTTTTCACGTATATATTGTGATAACTTTTTAGACTGCATGGAACGATTCAACGCAGTACATAGGTAGGATAGCACCAAGCGCACATATATACTCCCCGTTGATCAAAAAAAAAAAGAAGCGCACATATATTTTCTATGTTCCTAACCACTCCTGTTGTTCACTAATATGTTTTCATTCATGAGGGAACAGAGGAAGTATATGACATTTTGCTAGTTCATGAGTATACCCGTTGTTCACTAATATTTTTTCTATGTTCCTAACTACTCCCGTTGTTCACTAGAGTTAGCAAGGTGGCCCTTGCAAATACGAAGGCATCATTTTTAGTATGTTGAATGTGTTTGTAGAATAATTTACATGTCTATCATATTCACATTATGTGGCAGGAAATTATATAGTTATTGTACATGAAAAGTGAAAGGACACAGATGTCGCCTAGAGGGGGGGGTGAATAGGCGATTTAAAAACTTTTACGAGTGGCTTGACAAATGCGGAATAAAACTAACGTTTAATTTGCCAAGCATACAAAACCTAAATAAACTAGGTTCACCTATTTGCACCAATAACTTATGCTAAACAAGATAAGCAACTATGTGATAGCAAGATATATATATAACTTCAAGCACGAAGGCTATCACAAAGTAAATTGCATAAGTAAAGGAGCTCGGGTATAAAAATAACCGAGGGACGCGGAGACAACGATGTATCCCGAAGTTCACACCCTTGCGGGTGCTAATCTCCGTTAGAGCGGTGTGGAGGCACAAGGCTCCCCAAACGCCATGGAGGCTCACCGTAATCTCCTCGAGCCCTCCCACCAAGATGGAAGACCCGACCACTATGTGACACTTGAGGGCGGTCACCGAACCCGTACAAGCTTGGGGCAATCTCCATAACTCAATTGGAGGCTCCCAAGAATCGCCACTGAGGCACCACAAAGCTTGGGAAGATCTCCACAACTTAATTGGAGGTCCCCAAGTAATTGCCATGGAGGCACCACAAAGCTTGAGAAGATCTCCACAACTTAATTGGAGGTCCCCAAGTAATCCACTAAGCCACTAAGCCATCTAGGGTTCCAAGAACCCAAGAGTAAAAAGCTCAACGAACTTTTCACCATCAAATCTCTGAGGAGAACTCAAACCGATGCAACCGATGCAATGGCAAGAACACAAGTTCTCAAATCCTTCACACTCAAATCCTACCAAAGCAACTAATGCTATGGAGAGATATGAGAGGAAGAACAAAGGAAGAAATACACAAAGAACTCCAAGATCTAGATCCAATAGGTTTCCCTCATAAAGAGGAGAAATTGATTGGTGGAAATGTAGATCTAGATCTCATCTCTCTTTTCCCTCAAAAAGATGCAAGAATCATGAGAGGGATGGGGAGGAAGGGCAAGCTCTTCAAGGTCAACAATGGAGGAGAGAGAAATGGAAGAGCCAACCTCCAAATGAGGAAGAAGGGGCTTTATATAGCCCCCGCACGAAATCTGACCGTTACAGGAATTTTAACCCGGAAATTCTGACCTCGGGGGCGGAATTTCCGGCCCGGGGCGGAATTTCCGCCCCCCCCCCCCCCTACAAAATTTCCGCCCCCCTACTGCGGGTTGCACCACAGCTCGAGAAAAAGGACTTAGCAGAATTTCGCAGGGGCGGAAATTACCCCCGGAAATTCTGGCCTCGGGGGCGGAATTTTAGGCCCGGGAGAAAACATCAATACGAAAACGGCTGTAACTTTTGCATCCGGACTCCGTTTTTGATGATCTTGGGCTCGTTGGAATCACCACAACAAGCTCTACAACTACATCCATAGAAACATCATAGTCCAACAAAGGAGGATGAAACCAAATGATAAAAGGTTTGACTTAGCTATAAAGATGAACCGGTAAAACCTCCAAACACCAAAAATGCAATAAGAGTTCCATACGAAATCCGTTTTTGATGACCTAGAGCTTGTCATGGAAATGACCACAAGCTCTAGAACCTCACATGGATAAAAGCCAAATAAGAACCAAGAAAGATAATGCCAAGTATGCAAAGGTTTGAGCTCTCTCCGAACAATACAATTAAGTTACTCACTCGAGAGCCCCTCTTGATAGTACGGCTACCAATCCTATAACCCGGTCTCCAAACTAACACACGAGACCGGTAGAAGAGAAAACCTATCAAGAACAAATCTTTGCCTTGTGCAATCCACTTGAGCTAGATGATGACGGTTTTGACACCCTTAAGTTGGACTACCTTTCTTGATTGCGCTTGCTCGGTGAAGTTTTGCGGATTGCTCCCCCATACTTCACTATGGGAGAGACACTAGTAGAAATATCTTCACATGTCCATTACCACCAAATGGACACCGAGCTTTAAGCTAATGATATCTTTTATATGCCTATCTTGAACTTGCGCTTCGACTTGATCAACATTGCACTTCATCTTGTTCCTTCATAATGATGATGTCTTGAGAATGCACATGAGAGTTCACTCCATCTTATTCCTCAAGACACACTCTATAGGCTCAACTCCCTTAGACCAATCTTTGGATCACTTCTTGAATAACACCTTGGTCATTGAATAATCTTCTTTATCTTCATCTTCTTACACCCTTGAAACCAACATATGGCTCAAGCATTGTCTACGGACAAGTTCTATAAATATAACTTAATGCAAACATTAGTCCATAGGGATTGTCATTAATTACCAAAACCACACATGGGGGCACATGCTCTTTCAATCTCCCCCATTTTGGTAATTGATGACAATCTCTTTGAGAGGGTTTATATAATGAATTTAAAGAACTAAGATGGTTACACTAACATCAATTACTACAAAAGTAAGTGATGCTAGTAGAACCATCATATATAGTGCAAACTCCCCCACAATCTATGCACGTGTGAATGAACTTGAATTTCATTGCATATATTGCCAACCAACCAATGTTGTTGGTAGAGTTTACACTATATACTCAACCACGTAAAGCATGCAAGGCAAATGCTTAAGAACCAAACTAAAGCATGAAGCACAATTCCCTTCAAACCCTCAAAACTTCTCCCCCATTGGCATCCATTGCCAAAATGGGCGAAAAGGCTTAGAAGGCCAATATAGTGAGAGTTCCTCCTCAAGGTGTGCATGGCCAAAAAAAAGTAAAAACATATGCACGTATCCAAGGATAAAAAGTTGGAGGAAATCAAACTATATTGAGGATCAAAAGATTGCAAACAAAATAACATAATGTATAGACTTCCAACAAAGGAAGAGAGCAATCAAATGATCCAAAGAACAAAATGAGTAAAGATATTATGATAAGACCAAAACGATGCTCTAAATATTATGAGGAAGCTCCCCAAGGCTTGTGTACAAAATATTCTATTTGAATTGAAGTAAAAGGTGCACAAACATGGAATCATCACTCCCTCAATATTATTCACAACACAATGATACCAAGTGAAATCAACTACTATGATAACCACAAAATGGTGCTTTAAATGAAATGAGGAAGCTCCGCAATGTACGTGCAAAAATTAGAATGTTTGCATTTGAATACAATTTGCACAACATGGAATCCTCACTCCCTCAATACCATTTAAAACGCAACCATTTGCAAGCAATTATATGAAAGAAATTAAGCTTAACACTTGCATCAAAGAAATGGTTGAGCAACAAGTAAGAGACGACAATGAAGGGCTCAACCAAAAGAATGTGTGAGAGGTATGACAAAGCATATTATAAGACTATTAAAAGGTTGAGCATTGAGCATCCACATAGTCTTCAATGAGTGATATTGCTTAGCATTCTATCTCAACACACAAGGTTCAAATAAGATATCAAATAAAGAGATATCATCTCTCATGTGTATAAGTTTCTAAGTAGACAACATCACGAAGATGATTATCACAAGAAACATGTACACACAAAATAGATACTAAAAATAGAACATGATATCCAAACAAGTTTATGCAATATACCAATGGTATTTTTGCTTTTAAAGCATGACCAAAGGTTCAATTTATCTTATTGCATATTGAAGAACTTCAAACACAATCATGTCAAAGACATCACAAATATCAACAAGGGAAAGAAGATAGTTGGGATGTTTTGAGAAAAGCAACAAGTATCGCGAATAAATATACCAAAAGAAAGAACTAAATTTGCACTTTCATCAATATTGCACATGTGAGAAACTTGAGGAATTGATATGCAATAAAATTGCTAGATAGATATAATTGGGAAAGGTGAATCATGAGAATGATATTATGTGTTCCCAATAATATGCACTCATCTCAACTAACTCAAATTTGCAATAAAGAGGTTTCAATAAAATCTTTGCAAAAGCCATACGATTTGCAAAATAAAGAGATCCATGCCATGAATCAACCTACACGAGGTTGTATGCTAGAAAAGTATGCATGAAGAAAATACTTGTTACCGAGCTATCAATTGTAGGATGTAGTAGATAGGAGTTCTTCAATAATCCTAGCTTGCCTCAAATTATCATTTAGCCACCGCTTCATGCTTATTATTGAGACAAGCACCAATATATCTCTCATGTACCTAAAATAAATTCAAGTACAATATGGTCCCCAAACTCATTGGGTCCGAAGTAGTTAGAGACACTACAATATATATATATATGAACTTGAATTTCATGCACATCTTAGCCGATTTAGGATTTAATGGAGTTTACCCTATATATTGGATCAAAGAAAGCAAAGCATGACATAGAGTATACATTTAGTAAATATGCATGCACAAGACTTTCAAGAGCCAAAAGAGATACAATTTGGAGAAAACACCAAGAAGTCACACAAAGGTGTGAAGAACTAAAGTTTGTCCAAATTATATCAAAGAATCAACTCAACACAAAATTGACTCCAAAGTCCACCAAGTGAACAAAGCAAACGCCAATGAGCATAAAGGATCACTACAACACACATGCCCAATGACTTCTCTCATTTTAAGAAATATAGAGCAAAATCAAGAAAAAAGATAGACATTCTCCCAAAGAGAGCAAGGTTCCAACAAAACAAACCAAACTCTCCACTCTTTTTATGATGGCACACTAAGTACCAAAAAGAAAAGATTTGTCTTCCAACAATAACCAAAACCAATTAAAATAAGCCACAAGAGTATGTTATAGCAAATATAGGAGAGCTCCCCAAGATTAGTGCATTATTTATGATTTTGCATTTGAATATAAAATGCACACAAATGGGATCATCATCTCAACCTATATTAAGAATAACACAAAACAAGTTCAACAAAATCAAATGGGATCACAAGAGTCAAGGAAGACAATGGGAATTTAAAACAAATACATTCCTTGGCAAGAGATAAGGTAATTAAAAGCAATAGCCAATAAAAAGATGATCAATATATATATACCACATCATAAAGTACCAATTGTCCAAGGACAAGAGGTATTTGGAGTTATTAATTTTCCGGTGGTATTTTACACATAAATCCAAGATCATCTTCACAACAAAGAAGCATATGACAAGGATAAGAATTAAACACCATGCTAAAGAAGATATTCTTGATAGACTCAAATAGTTAAACAATCATGCAAAGCAATGATTAGGATAACTTGAAGAAAACGGTTTTCCAACTTTAATGTAGAATTCCACATTTTAGGAAAACCCTACCAAGAATGTATCTCACAAACAAGATCCAAAACAAGAGCAATAAAACAATTTGGCAAATTGAAACTTGTTTGAGCAAACATGTCACATAGAAGAAAGATAATTTACAATATCAACACTATGTGACACAACCTAAAAAATACACATTTTATTGGTTTGTACTATGCACAAAGCATATTACTCCCCCATAATGTGATAATGCATTTATATTCACAAGAGGTAAATAAAATTCAATATGAGAAGATTAATGGACATTATAGAATTTGAATTTCTCATGAATATGACATACCACATAGAGACTAGATAAATTCAAATATCAACACTAAGTGGTATTCCTCATGTGCACACATATTTAGGATTGTGAAGTGCCAAAGCATATCATTCCCCCAAAATGGGATAGTCCATTAGTCTCTTAAAAGAGCCAAATAATATAAAATAAGATGCAGTAGGCTCAAATACAAACACACAAACATGGTGTGCAAACCCACAAGTACATACTTGATTAATCAAAATAAAACAAGTAGGTAGCACAACATATACCAACACATGTAATGGAACACAACCAACACATGCAAAAGGGGCGAGTAACTTTCAATGTAGATAAGTTGAGTACATGTTACCGCAAAGAGGAACATTGGATATATGATATAAACAAGATAATTCAATTGACTTGACTTGAGACAATATATTGATGAAGATCCCTTAATTCTTCATAATATAGCCAAGTCTCCAATGCCCTCCAACAAACACCTATTGATCAAGTTTTGGTGTGTTGGTACCCAACCAAGTTGGGTCCTAAGAGGTTAGTCACAATAGGCTTGGCCACCCAAATGGTTCTTTTCTTGACACCACATTGAGTACCAACAAATTTGGTAAACACATTGCCAACCTTATCCTTGCAAAGGGAATAAGCATCATCAATTATGATAGGGTTGGATGAGTTACCCATAGTGCATGAAGAAAAAAGCTGACCCTTCTCACGGCATATGTAGCAAGTTCTTTTCTTCACCTTCTTCTCACTTGATTTCTTCGCAATGTGAGCATTAGCTTGATTCTTCTTGGGAAGTGGCATTTCTTCAACTCGAGGTTGAGCATGACGTTGAACTTGAGGCCGCTTCCCTAGTTGCTTCTCAACTAGTGCCTTCTTCTTCAAAGGGCAAGATCTAACATGGTGCCCTTCAATTTTGCACTTGAAGCAAACAATCTTGGCCGGATCTTTGACTTGTCCTTGGCCCTTCTTCTTCTTGTTAATCTTGGACTTGTTCTTGTTGTTGGAGATAAACCCAAGTCCACTCTTGTCATTGGGGGATTTTTGCACTCTCAACATATTGTCGAGTTTGGATTTCCCTTCATGACTCTTTACCAAGTCTTTCTTCAAGGAAGTGACTTGGACCTTGAGCTCTTCGATTTCCTCTACATGGTTAGTAACAACACAAGTACTAGAGGAAGTAGAAGCTTCATTGTTAGAGCAACAAGGAAAGGAAAGTAATTCATCACAAGATGTAGCAATGTTATGAGTGGATGAATTACTAGGACTAGCACAAGGCAATATGGCATTTTGAGAAGTAGTGCAAATGTCTACATGAGGCTCACTAGATGTTACCTTTGACATAATAGCCTCATGAGCTAATTTTAGCCTATCATGGGAAGCTAGAAGATCCTCATGGGAGCTAGAGAGCTTTCCATGATTTTGTTCCAATTTCCCATAATTGCTAGTTAGCAAATCAAGTTGAGCCCTTAGCTCAACATTCTCCTTCAAGATGGATGCTTCACAAGAAGTAGAGTTAGTAGCACAAGCATCATCACTAACGGAAAGCGGAGAAGGCAATTTAGTAAGCTCATTTGAATTTGAAGCTTTAAGTTGCTCATGCGACTCGGTGAGAATGATGGGCTCACATGAAATGACCCTAGAGTCATTTTTAAGAAGCACAACATTCTCAAGGAGTTTAGCATAAGTAACTACAAGATCTTCATATTTAGTTTCAAAATCATTTGCCACCACAAGAGTTCTATCATAGGATTTCTTTATTTTAGATAACTCTAAAGTAAAGGTCTCCTCAAGAGATTCCTTGGTGGTTTGTTCTTCTTCTAGAGCTTCTTTTAGATCCGCGATCTCATCTGCGTAAGCATGGGCATGACCTTGCATTTTTAAAATGGTATTCTCATGCTCCTCAATAATTTTATTGCTCTCGGTGGCAATAGCCAAAATCTTATAGAAGTAAGAGCAAGCAATTTTATTCTTACGAATAGCATGAAAAAACATTTCACTCTTCTCAAATAAAGATGCAAGATCATCATCTTCTTCTTCATTATCCTCATTCTCATCATCACTAGATATATTGGGTTCCAAAGTAGGAGTTACCTTTGAAGCCCTAGCCATAAGGCAAATGTGGGAAGTAATAGATGATGATGAATAAATACTTGAAGCTCCAAGTGAGACCATGTCTTGGCCAATAGAATTTCCGGTTCCCTCTACATTGTTAGACACACAACAACTAGGGGAACTAGAGGCATTTATATCATGGCAACAAGACGAAGTAAGCATATCATTATGAGATGTGTTCAAGGAGCATACACATGATATGCAAGGACTATCAACACAAGCATGTAAAGCATTTATGGTGCTAGAAGTGTTTAAGTCCAAAGATGAAGCATGGCAATGAGATGGAGATGAATGATCATCACAAGTAAGCTCACTATCAATATTGCAATTTCCATCACCACTCACCATAGAGTTACCTTGTGTCTTGCTACACTTTGGTGAAGTGGAAGAGAGTTCATCAAGACCGGAAGTGGAGGAAATACAATCATCCTCAATCTTATTGGACATATCATATTTGTCTTGAATCTTTGTCCAAAACTCATGAGCGCTATGGAAAGGCATGATTGCAAGAATAACTGCATCGCTCACAAAATCAACAAGCACATTAGTAGCTCGAGAATTAAGATAAGAGTTTCTCTTCTCCTCTAAAGATAGACTTTGGGAATCCTTAGGAGGAGAGAAACCCATATCTAAAATTCTCTCTATATTTGGGTCCATATCTCGAAAGTGGATAAGCATGCAAGTTTTCCATATATCATAATTAGTGCCATCAAATATAAAAGTGTTCTTGTGTACTAATCCCCTAGCCGACATCTTTGCTCTCAAGGCGGTGAAGCCTAAAATGAGAGACCTCGCTCTGATACCAATTGAAAGGACACGGATGTCGCCTAGAGGGGGGAGGGGGTGAATAGGCAATTTAAAAACTTTTACGAGTGGCTTGACAAATGCGGAATAAAACTAATGTTTAATTTGCAAAGCATACAAAATCTAAATAAACTAGGTTCACCTATTTGCACCAACAACTTATGCTAAACAAGATAAGCAACTATGTGATAGCAAGATATATATATAACTTCAAGCACGAAGGCTATCACAAAGTAAATTGCATAAGTAAAGGAGCTCGGGTATAGAAATAACCGAGGGACGCGGAGACAACGATGTATCCCGAAGTTCACACCCTTGCGGGTGCTAATCTCCATTGGAGCGGTGTGGAGGCACAAGGCTCCCCAAACGCCACGGAGGCTCACCGTAATCTCCTCGAGCCCTCCCACCAAGATGGAAGACCCGACCACTATGGGACACTTGAGGGCGGTCACTGAACCCGTACAAGCTTGGGGCAATCTCCACAACTCAATTGGAGGCTTCCAAGAATCGCCACTGAGGCACCATAAAGCTTGGGAAGATCTCCACAGCTTAATTGGAGGTCCCCAAGTAATTGCCACGGAGGCACCACAAAGCTTGGGAAGATCTCCACAACTTAATTGGAGGTCCCCAAGTAATCCACTAAGCCGTTTAGGGTTCCAAGAACCCAAGAGTAAAAAGCTCAACAAACTTTTCACCACCAAATCTCCGAGGAGAACTCAAACCGATGCAACCGATGCAATGGCAAGAACACAAGTGCTCAAATCCTACCAAAGCAACTAATGCTATGGAGAGATATGAGAGGAAGAACAAAGGAAGAAATCCACAAAGAACTCCAAGATCTAGATCCAATAGGTTTCCCTCACAAAGAGGAGAAAGTGATTGGTGGAAATATAGATCTAGATCTCCTCTCTCTTTTCCCTCAAAAAGATGCAAGAATCATGGGAGGGATGGGGAGGAAGGGCAAGCTCTTCAAGGTCAACAATGGAGGAGAGATAAATGGAAGAGCCAACCTCCAAATGAGGAATAAGGGGCTTTATATAGCCCCCGCACGAAATCTGACCGTTACAGGAATTTTAACTCGGAAATTCCGGCCTCGGGGGCAGAATTTCTGGCCCGGGGGCGGAATTTATGCCCCCCCTTATAAAATTTCCGCCCCCTACTGCGGGTTGCACCACAGCTGGAGAAAAAGGACTTAGCCCCCCCTCCCTAGAAATTCCAGCCTCTGGGAGAAAACATCAATACGAAAACGGCTGTAACTTTTACATCCGGACTCCGTTTTCGATGATCTTGGGCTCCTTTGAATCACCACAACAAGCTCTACAACTACATCCATAGAAACATCATAGTCCAACAAAGGAGGATGAAACCAAATGATAAAAGGTTTGACTTAGCTATAAAGATGAACCGGTAAAACCTCCAAACACCAAAAACACAATAAGAGTTCCATACGAAATCCGTTTTTGATGACCTAGAGCTTGTCATGGAAATGACCACAAGCTCTAGAACCTCACATGGCTAAAATCCAAATAAGAACCAAGATAGATAATGTCAAGTATGCAAAGGTTTGAGCTCTCTCCGAACGATACAATTAAGTTACTCACTCAAGAGCCCCTCTTGATAGTACGGCTACCAATCCTATAACCCGGTCTCCAAACTAACACACGAGACCGGTAGAAGAGAAAACCTATCAAGAACAAACCTTTGCCTTGTACAATCCACTTGAGCTAGATGATGACGGTCTTGACACCCTCAAGTTGGACTACCTTTCTTGATTGCGCTTGCTCGGTGAAGTTTTGCGGATTTCTCCCCCATACTTCACTATGGGAGAGACACTAGTAGAAATATCTTCACATGTCCATTACCACCAAATGGACATCGAGCTTCAAGCAAATGATATCTTCTATATGCCTATCTTGAACTTGCGCTTCGACTTGATCAACATTGCACTTCATCTTATTCCTTCATAATGATGATGTCTTGAGAATGCATATGAGAGTTCACTCCATCTTATTCCTCAAGACACACTCTATAGGCTCAACTCCCTTAGACCAATCTTTGGATCACTTCTTGAATAACACCTTGGTCATTGAATAATCTTCTTTATCTTCATCTTCTTACACCCTTGAAACCAACATATGGCTCAAGCATTGTCTACGGACAAGTCCTATAAATATAACTCAATGCAAACATTAGTCCATAGGGATTGCCATTAATTACCAAAACCACACATGGGGGAACATGCTCTTTCAAAAAGGTAAATATATTATCACTTGTGTGGCAAATATATTTATCATCTTTAATATTATGGTGAATTATGATGATGTCATTCTCAAAATACGATAACATGCAATGACCATATATGTCAACTGTATATCATATTAAATCAGGGCATAGATTTAAAGTTTTTAGGGTGAGAAAATTGACAATTTTATGTGATGTTTGATTAGTATGCAAGCTTAACACTCGTAACCTATATATTTTGTGCAATTGCAGCCTGGTGTTTGTTTTTATTGGGATAACAAAACTGATTTTGTTTTTAAATTGACATAAAAAGAATTTACCAGTTACCACCATCAACAGGAAGCCAAAATAAGTGTTTTCTTGTTACTTTGTTAAGATTTTTCGTTGCCTCATTTACTCCCTCAGTTTATTGGGGGAGAATTACGAAGCTGCGAATAATTAAGCCTCTTTCTCTAGTTTTGGCTGGTACACTCACGATTGTAGTGGCTGGGAAACTAGGCCCCGTTTTCCCTCTATCATTGTGCTAGTCAATGGTGCTTTCACCTTGTTTGGCTGTGTCAGTTGGTATGTTTGTGGTAAGAATTCTACCAATCTTTCTTGTATAAATAAAATAAAAAAGTCGTATGCACCATTTTGATGCAGCAACCGAGTGTTTCAACCTCCTTTTCAAAAAAATTAGTCTCCATGTTGTTCTCATCTCTTCCTACAAGGTTTGTTGCTTTAGCAATTTCTGGCATGAAATTATTTGTAGTCATACTAACCTTATATTCTTTCTACTCCTAATAAAAATGAAGAACATGATATTGCCTTCCAAACAATGATTAGATAGAAACTCGGGAACCATATATTGCGATATTTTTAGATAATGTAACCAACAACATGTATAATACTCGTAGTGGGCATTATCGCTTATGAAAGAGCATTTCCCTAATAAATGTATTTTGGTGTTTGTTAACAACATTTGGTGATTTAACCATGCTATTAAAGTTCTGCAGATCTTCTAGGTTATTTCAGGATCTCGCGGAGGTGCACCCCAAAAAGGTAGAAAAGATCGGAGCCCGTAGTCCAGTAGTGGAGTTAGGGCTTAGTTGTCTTGTAGGGTGCTTCGCGAAGGTGGAAATGGTGGAGAGGGGTTCCACGAAGTGCTGCTGTTGCTTCTTCTAGGGCGGAGACTCCGGCCCTGGTGGCCGAAGATTCCGGCCTAGGGGACTCGCCCAGGCAATACTCAAAGTCGGACAGTTCAGATGCCCTCCCAGAGTTGGGCCGGAGACTTTCTGTCTCTGGCCGGAGACTCCGGGTGGGCCGGAGACTCCGGTCCCCAGGGGCCGGAGACTCTGGTCTGTCTGGCTAGTCGAGGGTTGCAACCGGCTCGGACGATTCAGTAGCCAGGCCGGAGTTGGGCCAGAGACTTTTGTCTCTGGCCGGAGACTCCGGCCCTGGAGTCACTTAGGGCGGAGACTCCGGCCCTCCAGGCCGGAGACTCCGGCCCTAGTCGTCCAGCAACGGCTACATTTCGTGGAGGACTATATAAAGCCTTCTTCTACCTCAAGAATGGGCTACGGCTTCCACTCTCTCTCCTCCATTGTTGCTAAGCTTCAAAGCACTAGATCTCTCTCCCTAGCCAATAGAACTCAAAGCCCTTTTGGGATTTGAGGGAGAAGACCTAGATCTACACTTCCACCAAGGCGATTTGATTTCCCCCCTCATTTTGTTGAGGGGCTTATAACTCGTGTGTTCATCGGATTCCTAGCCGGAAGAAGCTGTCCTCCAAGCTTAACTTTGTGTGTAAGAGCTTGGTGGGCCTATTGGGAGCCTCCAATTGAGTTGTGGAGCTTGCCCCAATACTTTGTGTAAAGGTGTCGTGCCGCCTTCAAGGGCATCGCTTAGTGGAGCGTGAACTCGCCTTTGTGGCTTGTTCACCGGAGAATAGGGTGAGCCTTTGTGGCGTTGGTGGCCTTTGTGGCACCACACCTCTCCAACGTAGACGTACTTCCCGTAACAAGGAAGGAACTACAGGAATACATCCTTGTGTCTTCGTGTCTCCATTGCGGTTACCTCTATCCTTTACTCGTACCTTTACTTATATTGTTATTGCTAGCTTGCTTGTCACTCTAGGTAAATTCACTTAGTAGCACATCTAGATAATTTACCTTCTTGTCTAGCCTTAACTTGAAAAGAAGTAAAAAAATTGGGTAGCTCCTATTCACCCCCCCTCTAGTCGCTCATACGATCCTTTCAATTGGTATCAGAGCGTGGTCTCTTATTCAGGCTTAACCGCCTAAGAGTTTGAGCGAGACTATGGATGGAGATAAGAGTAAAGAAACTCCTCCCGAAGATACTCCTCCATCTATCTCTTCCTCTTCAATCTCACGTGAGGAGCATTTGGCGTCCTTGGACACAATGCAAACCACCATGAGATTGGAGATGAAGGCTATGTTTGAGGAATATTTTGGAAGGAAACCCTCCGGGCCCACCGACCCAAACACCACACCTATTGTGGAACTCTCCTTGGCTAAGGTGAAGCCACCTAACAATGGCTCTACCTCCGCCGAGAACAAAGGTGACCCTCCTAAGGAAAATGATGGTATGGCAAAGGGTGCTTACATTCCGCCCCCTAACACTTACTCCCCTCCGCCGGTCCATTATCCTATGCCACACATTAACAACATGGGATCTCCTCCTAAGCTTGATTCTCGCAATTTTATTAAATGGCAAGGACTAATGAAATCTCATATTTCTAGCTCTTCGACTCATTTGTGGAGGGTCATACAAAATGGCTTTGCACCTCATGATCCTCTCAACTTGACCGGAAGGGAAGAAGTTGATGAGCAACTCAATGCCACCGCCAAGCATCTCCTTCAACAAGCCGTACCGGATACTCATGCGGCCCACATCAACAACTTGAGCACCACCAAGGAAGTATGGGACTAAATCACTATGCTCTTCATTGGGAATGAGAGTATTCGGTCCTCCAAGTTTGATGAGCTCAAGAGTGAAGAGAGGGATTTCATTATGCGTGACAATGAGACTCCCGATGAGATGTACCAAAGAATCTTGGCTCTTGCAACGGCCTTGACCGGGTTCGGGTGCAAAGACAATGGTGATGACTATATCAAGCGTATGTTCATTACCTCCATCAACCAAAGAGAACCCATGCGGTCCGAGATAATCCGTTCAAGACCGGATTTTGGGAGTATGACCTCAAATGAAGTTCTTTGCGAGTTCACCGCCTTGTCTATCTTGAAGAAGAACGCGGAAGAGACTAGAGCCCGTGTTCTTGCCGGACAAGGAGTTCACAATCTTGCTCTCAAGGCCAAGGTGGTGTCCAAGCAAGGTGAAGGAGAAGAAGAAATATATGAAGAAGAGTGTTGGTCTCCGGAAGATCTCAAGTTTGCACTCCATGAACACTTGGCTCTCAATGCAAATGCTTTTTGGGATGCCAACAAGCACAAGACGAAGGGATCCAAGTTCAAGTCTTTTCCAAGGAAGGGTGGTGACACTAAAGTGAGGCATTGCTACAATTGTGGAGGAATCAAGCACTTCATCGCCGAATGTCCTTATGAGAACAAGGAGGACAATGAAGGCCGGCTCATCCCCAAGCGCCGGTCATCAAAGTTCTACCCATCCAAGAAGCATGGGAACAAGGACAACAAGAAGAAAGGAGAAAGGGTGTTGGTGGTTCATGAGGAGTATGACTCCGGGTCCGATGATGATGACTCCGTTGATGAAGAGAATGGAGAAGTGGCCGCCATTGCTATTGTCTCCACTCCACCTACATCCCTCTTCAACTCACAAAATGAGAACGCCATCATCACCACCCACAAGTGTCTTATGGCCAAGGCCTCAGAGGTAACATCATCACCTACTCCTTCATCATCTTATTCCAATTCTACCTCTATGGATGATGTGAGTAGTCTTAAGATTAAGAAAGAACTAGTTTCTTGTGATGATTTTCTCGCTAACATGAAGGGGCCAACCAAGATATACTTTGAGACACTAATGTGTGAAATTGGTGATGCCCATGACACTATCAAGGAGATGGAGGAGTTGGAAAGATTAGCCGCCGATGATATTGGCTCTCTATCAATTGAGCTCGAAGAAGAGCAAAACTTGAGAGTCTCTTTAGAGGAGAAATTGTTGGGACTAGAAGAGTCTCATAATCTAATCTTGTCAAAACTCACTAAAGAACGTGACCATGCTCTTGCTATGGTCAAGTTGCTTAAAAAGGAGAAAGTTGAATTTGACGTTGGTCATAATGATCTTCGTGAGAAGTTTGAGAAGCTTGAAGAAGCCCACAAGGCTTTGGAAGGCAAATTCTCTCATCTCACCAAGATTCGTGAACAACTTCAAATTCAACTAACTATTGAATAATCTAAAGTTTCACCAATGCACGTTATTGAAGTTCCTTGTTCTTCTAACTCTATTTGTGATCATAGTGATATCATTGAGGAGAACAATAGGTTGAAGGCCGATCTTGATAAGGGCCTTGCTACTTGCATTCAAGGAGAGAAGAATCTCAATGATCTCTTGAACAATCAAAGAATGTTCAAGGGTAAGGAGGGCCTCGGATTTGTTGCCGAGTCCTCAAAGAAAGGGGATCTTGGTTTGGTGGCCAAGCCCTCAAAGAAGAAGAAGAAGAATAAGAAGAATAAGAAGAACAAGAAGAAGTCAAAGCCTGCTGCTGCTCCTACTCCTCATGTCTCCTTTGATATTTGTTACACAGAGGAGGAGTGGGAGGAGCTGAATGGAAAGAAGAAAATCGAGGAGACCAGAGTCTCCGGGTCAAAGGGTCTGGAGTCTCCGGCTAGTTCATCTAGCCCGGAGTCTCCGCTCCCAAAGGCCTGAGTCTCCGGTCCTACTCACAATGATTTTGCAGGAAAATATAACCCTCATTATGTTCTTCTTAGGGATTATTATGGTGATATCTATGCTAAATATGTTGGTCCCTATGATGGTTACTTTGAATATGCTATTTGGGTACCTAAGATTCTTGTGACTAACAAAAGAGGACCCATCCAAAAATGGGGACCTAAAACCAAGAATTAATCTCTTGTAGGACATTGCTTCCGGAGGAGGAAAATGGATTATTGATAGTGGTGCCACAAGCCACATGACCGGAAGCAAAAATATTGTGGAAGATCTTAAGACAAATACTTCAAATGTCATGGTCTCATACGGTGATAAGTCATCCTCTAAGGTACTTGGTTTCGGTAAGGTGGTGATCACTCCGGACGTGTCCCTAGTGAATGTCATGCTTGTCGAAACCATTGGTTATAATTTACTTTCCGTTCATCAACTTGCTACTATGGGCTATGCCACATTTTTTGATATTGATATTGTGGTCGTCATGTGGAGTAAGTCTCTCAAGGTTGCCTTTGTTGGGTATGTCAAAAATGGCTTGTATGTGGTGGACTTCTCGGAGAAACCCACTACGGCCACGATATGCCTAATTGCTAAGGCCGACGTGGGATGGCTTTGGCATCGCCGGTTAGCCCACGTCAATATGAGAGCTTTGCAAAATCTCTACACCAGCGGCCACATACTCAGACTAAAGGATGTTTATTTTGCCAAAGATCGTGTTTGTAGGGCATGTATTGAAGGGAAAATGCATGAAACAAGTCATCCAAGCAAGACTATTATCTCTTCCAAGAGGTGCTTGGAGCTCCTTCACATAGATCTCTTTGGACCTCCCACTTATGCAAGTCTTGGTGGCAAGAAGTATTGCTTGGTGATTGTCGATGACTATTCAAGATACACTTGGGTTTATTTCTTTGAGTTCAAGAGTGAGACCCAACAAACCGTCAAGGACTTTGCCACCGAAGTTGAGCGTCAATTCAATACCACCATATTGACTATAAGAAGTGACAATGGCACCGAGTTCAAGAACTACTCCCTAAATGAGTTTCTTAGTGATGCGGGTATCAAACATCAATATTCCACTGCATATACCCCGCAACAAAATGGAGTTGCCGAGAGGAAGAACCGGACTCTTATGGATGCGGCAAGAATTATGTTGGCGGAGTTCAAGTCTCCATACCGCATGCCATGCCACCAACCGGCTTTATCTCCGCAAGAACTTGAACAAGACTCCATATGAAATTCTTACCGGGCAAAAGCCCAACATCATGTACTTCCGGGTATTTGGTTGTAAGTGTTTCTATCTCAAGAAAGGTGTTCGTTTGTCAAAATTTGATTCTAAAGCTATAGAGGGTATCTTTGTTGGTTACTCCACGGACTCATATTCCTATAGGATCTATAGCAAGTCCAACGGGCATGTTATAGAGACTTGTAATGTGAGGTTCGATGAAGGTAATGGTTCCTTTGTGGGACAAAGTGGTGTTCGTGATGTAGGTGACGAAATTCCTCCCCAAGCCATAAGAAGAATGGGTGTCGGATTCTTCCGGCCCATTGAGGGACACCTTTTGGCCGAAGGAGAAGGACAATGCTCTACACAAGTGGAGCCTTCACCTGCTGAACACCCACAGGACATTAACCAAAGACAAGCTGCGCACCCTCAACCTCAAGATCATCCCACCGAGCAATCTTGCCCGGAGTCTCCGGCCCCTGTGGTCCGGACTCTCCGGCCTATACCGGAGTCTCCGGGTTTGGATACCGGAGTCTCCGGGGGTGATCAGGGCCTTGATGAAGATCCTTCAGAATTCTGTGGCTATGGGCCACTTGATGATCAAGGCAATCCAGCTGGTCAAGGCGAGGACCAGAACAGCGATCATGAAGATGATCAAGTAGTCTCTCAAGAATCTCCTCTTGAGGCTCGCACTCGCCGTGAGAAGAAGCTTGAGTCCATTCTTCGACGAAGAAGCATATCCTTGGAAAATGTTGTTGGGAGTGTTCGTAAAGGTGTCTCCACAAGGAGGCAACTTTCTAACTTTAGCTCTCATCATGCTTTTGTCTCTTGTGTAGAACCCAAGAAAGTTTATGAGGCGCTTGAGGATCCGGATTGGCTTGATGCCATGCATGATGAACTCAACAACTTTGAGCGCAACAAAGTTTGGACTCTAGTAGAAAGGCCTAAAGATTGCCGTAATGTCATTGGGACCAAGTGGATCTTCAAGAACAAGCAAGATGCAAATGGCATTGTCATTCGTAACAAGGCAAGATTGGTGGCTCAAGGTTTCTCCCAAGTTGAGGGTATTGACTTTGGTGAAACTTTTGCTCCCGTTGCCCGTCTTGAATCCATTCGCATCTTACTTGCATATGCATCACATCATAACTTTAAACTTCAATAAATGGATGTTAAAAGTGCATTTCTCAATGGTCCCTTAAATGAATTGGTTTTTGTGAAGCAACCCCCGGGCTTCGAAAACCCTAAGTTTCCTAACCACGTTTACAAACTTGATAAGGCGCTCTATGGCCTCAAACAAGCCCCACGTGCGTGGTATGAGCACCTTAAAGAGTTGTTGGTTGATCGTGGTTTTGAAATTGGGGTGATCGATCCCACTCTTTTTACTAAGAAGGTCAATGGGGAGCTTTTCATTTGCCAATTATATGTTGATGATATTATATTTGGTTCTACTAACAAAGCTTTCAATGATGAGTTTGCCAAGCTCATGACCGACAAGTTTGAGATGTCTATGATGGGGAAGTTAGAGTTCTTCCTTGGATTTGAAGTCAAACAATTGAAGGGAGGGACTTTTGTGAACCAAGCCAAATATACCCAAGACATGCTCAAGAGGTTCGAGATGATTGGAGTCAAAGGTGCAAAGACTCCCATGCCAACAAAGGTTAATCTTGATCTCGATCCTAATGGTAAAGAAGTGGATCAAAAACTTTATAGATCTATGATTGGTTCCTTGATTTACCTTTGTGTATCTAGACCGGACATTATGTTAAGTGTGGGAGTTTGTGCACGTTTTCAAGCCACACCAAAAGAAAGCCACTTGGTGGCGGTCAAGAGAACCTTTCGATATTTAGTGAATACCCCTAACTTTGGTCTTTGGTATCCAAAGGGAGCAAGTTTTGATCTTGTAGGTTACTCGGATTCGGATTGGGCGGGAAACAAAGTGGAACGGAAATCAACCTCCGGGGCTTGCCAATTTCTTGGTAGGTCTTTGGTGTGTTGGTCATCTAAGAAACAAAATTGTGTGTCTCTCTCTACCACCGAAGCCGAATATGTAGCCGCAGCTAGTTGTTGTGCACAACTCTTATGGATGAGGCAAACTTTGAAGGATTACGGTGTCATTTTCGACAAAGTGCCTCTTTTATGTGATAATGAAAGTGCAATCAAAATCGCTCACAACCCGGTGCAACACAACAAGACAAAGCATATTGAGATTCATCATCATTTCATTCGGGATCATGTGAACCGTGGAGATATTGATCTATCTTATGTTGGCACTAATGAGCAACTTGCCGATATATTCACGAAGCCTCTTGATGAAGCAAGATTCCGGGAATTGAGGCATGAACTAAATATCATTGATTCAAGCAATGTGGCTTGAGCTAGGTGCATTTACTCCCATACTCTAACTTGTGTGTTGTTCTAGATGTGGGCATGGAAATAGGGGGAGTGCGGTCCTAATTGATTGGACTATCCCTCCCCCCATAATGCCAATAGTAAGCGTATTGTTCTATCTTGTCATTTGTGACAATTTTGAGCTTAATCGATGAGTCTAGGTTTTGGGCCCAAGATATATCTTCGCGGTGCCATACCTATATACTCATACATGGTGGCCTTTGGTCACCGACCTCCTTAGTAGAGGAGTTTCCCATTTGATTTTAATTGTCTTATTCTTTTTCTATGGGAATATGCTCATATTTGGTTTTATTTGATTTTATTTGCATGTTTGCAAACATGAGCATTTTGTACCACACAGTGACAATGTTTCCATCCCAAGCCTATCTCATCCTCAAACATACTTAAACTCTAAATGACATGTCCTTTTACACCATAAATGCTGATCTTGTCAATGGGGCCGGAGACTCCGGGGTAAGTACCGGAGACTCCAGCCGGGCAGTTTCGAATCAATAACTAGGACACGGGGTGGGGAAGAACGGTTCATTCTTCCACATCCACCCCCGTGCCCCTGCTCTCCCCTGCCGCCCCCATTGCCATAGATCACCCCCCGGAGCCTCTCCAAGCTTCGGGATCTGCTGTGCCACCGGCAAATCAACTCCTTGGAGGTGTGGGATCAATCCCACCGATCGATTTTGTGCCATGGACTCCGGTAAACTTGCCTTCCATCTCCTCCATCTAGTTCTCTCTAGATCTATGAGATGTGCATGTTTCCCTTAGTTTGATATGGTGTACTACCTTCTAGTGGCTATCAATCATCTTCTTAGCAACTCTATTGTGGATTTTGCACTCGATTTGTTCAATGTGGTATCTGATACGTCTCAAACGTATCTATAATTTTTGATGCTCCATGCTTGTTTTTACACCATTTGCATATTGTTTCGTTACACTTAGTGGCACTTTTATGCATTTTCCGGAACTAACCTATTAATGAAGTGCCACAGTGCCAGTTCCCTGTTTTCTGCTGTTTTTGTGTTTCAGAGTGATACACAGGAAATATTCTCGGAATTGGACGAAACCACATCCTGAAGTCTTATTTTACCCGGAAGCTTCCAGAGATCCGAAGAGGAGTAGGAGGGGGGCCACCAGGGCCCCACACACAGGGGCGGCGCGGCCAGCCCCCTGGCCGCGCCGGGCCCGCATGAGGGCGCCTGGCCCCTCCTCTGACGATGCCCCTTCGCCTATAAAGACCCCCCGACGAGAAAAACCTAAGGGCCCGATCAGTTTTCCAGAACACATCGCGATCCGCCGCCGCCGTCGACCCGAAGATCGGGAGGGTCCAGAAGCTCTTCCCGGCACCCTGCCGGAGAGGGGAATCGCCACCGGAGGTCTTCTTCATCGCCATGCTTGCCTCCGGAGCGATGAGTGAGTAGTCTACCTTGGACTATGGGTCCATAGCAGTAGCTAGATGGTTGTCTTCTCCACCATGTGCTTCATGTTTAGATCTCATGAGCTGCCATACATGATTGAGATCACCGTTATGTAATTCTACATGTTTGGTTTGTTGGGATCCGATGAATATTGGTGTTTATGATTAAGTTGCTGTACTGAATATTATCTTTTGTTATCTCTATGTTGTTTATGATCTTGCATGCTCTCCGTTGTTAGTAGCTATCTTGGCTGAGTAGTTGCTAGTGACTCCAAGAGGGGGTATTTATGCTCGATAGTGGGTTCATGCCTCTATTTCACCTGGGGGAGTGACAGAAACCTCTAAGGTGGTAGATGTACTGTTGCTACTAGGGAGAAAACAACATTCATATGCTCAAGGGCATATGCTTTGTTTACATTACACACTTTGCTTAATGCAATTATCTGTTGTTCGCAACTTAATACTTCTAGGGTGTTCGGATTGATATCCCCGGTAGTGGATTATTAGTCATAGATGCAGTTGGATGGCGGTCTATGTATTTTGTTGTAATGCCCAGAGTAAATCTCATAGTGATCTTCTTGACATATCACGTTATCTTTATTCTATCAATTGCCCAACTGTAATTTGTTTACCCAGCATGTGTTATTTTATCTATGGAGAGACACCACTAGTGAACTGTGGACCCCGGTCCTATTTCCATCATATTGCTTTCACCTGTTTACTTTACTCGTACTGTTTACTTTACTCGCATACTATATTGTTTTCCACTCGATACGCTCATAACCTTTGTTTCAAGCAAACCGGTGAGATTGACAACCTCATCGCAAGTTGGGAACAAAGTATTTATTTGTGTGTGTGCAGGTTCCGCATCACCTTCAGTCGTCATTGTCTCTCCTCTCCTGACCGATATTAAACCTTGGTTTCTTAACTGAGGGAAAACTAGCCGCTACACTCATCATACCTTCCTCTTGGGGTTCCCAACGGGCTGGTTATCCACCACGCACAAGTACAGTCTGCTCCCACGTCAACTTGGCATCATCAGTAATTTCCTGGTGCCACCAACAAGTAGCAGTATCTGATATGTCTCAAACGTATCTATAATTTTTGATGCTCCATGCTTGTTTTTACATCATTTGCCTATTGTTTCATTACACTTAGTGGCACTTTTATACATTTTCCGGAACTAACCTATTAACGAAGTGCCACAGTGCCAGTTTCCTGTTTTCTGCTGTTTTTGTGTTTCAGAAGTGATACACAGGAAATATTCTCGGAATTGGACGAAACAAGTTCCTGAAGTCATATTTTACCCGGAAGCTTCCAAACATCCGAAGGAGAGAAGGAGTAGGGCCACGTGGGCCCCACACACACAGGCGGCGCGGCCAGGGGCCTGGCCGCGCCACCCACGTGTGAGGGGGCGTGGGACCCCCTCTGACATCGCCCTTTCGCCTATAAGTACCCCCGACGAGAAAAACCTAAGTGCCCGATCAGTTTTCCAGAATACATCGCGATCCGCCGCCGCCGTCGACCCGAAGATCGGGAGGGTCCAGAAGCTCTTCCCGGCACCCTGCCAGAGAGGGGAATCGCCACCGGAGGTCTTCTTCGTCGCCATGCTTGCCTCCGGAGCGATGAGTGAGTAGTCTACCTTGGACTATGGGTCCATAGCAGTAGCTAGATGGTTGTCTTCTCCACCATGTGCTTCATGTTTAGATCTCATGAGCTGCCCTACATGATTGAGATCACCGTTATGTAATTCTATGATGTTGGTTTGTTGGGATCCGATGAATATTGGTGTTTATGATTAAGTTGATGTACTGAATTATATCTTTTGTTATCTCTATGTTGTTTATGATCTTGCATGCTCTCCGTTGTTAGTAGCTATCTTGGCCGAGTAGTTGCTAGTGACTCCAAGAGGGGGTATTTATGCTCGATAGTGGGTTCATGTCTCTATTTCACCTGGGGGAGTGACAGAAACCTCTAAGGTGGTAGATGTGCTATTGCTACTAGGGAGAAAACAACATTCATATGCTCAAGGGCATATGCTTTGTTTACATTACACACTTTGCTTAATGCAATTATCTGTTGTTCGCAACTTAATACTTCTAGGGTGTTCGGATGATATCCCCGGGGGTGGATTATTAGTCATAGATGCAGTTGGATGGCGGTCTATGTATTTTGTTGTAATGCCCAGAGTAAATCTCATAGTGATCTTCTTGACATATCACGTTATCTTTATTCTATCAATTGCCCAACTGTAATTTGTTTACCCAGCATGTTATTTATCTATGGAGAGACACCACTAGTGAGCTGTGGACCCCGGTCCTATTTTAATCATATTGCAATCACCTGTTTACTTTTCCCGCACTGTTTACTTTACTCGCATATTACTACTGTTTTCCACTCGATACACTCATAACCTTTGTTTCAAGCAAACCGGTGAGATTGACAACCTCATCGCAAGTTGGGGACAAAGTATTTGTTTGTGTGTGTGCAGGTTCCACAAACACCTTCAGTCGTCACCGTCTCTCTTCTTCAAGATCGACATTAAACCTTGGTTTCTTAACTGAGGGAAAACTAGCCGCTGCACTCATCATACCTTCCTCTTGGGGTTCCCAACGGGCTGGTCATTCACCACGCACAAGGACTGTCTGTTGCCACATTCACCTGAAGCATCAGCTACTTTTCTGGCGCCGTTGCCGGGGAAGAGAGAAGACTTCTGCGAGGGGAGTTCTTCGCACACACATTCTTTACTTTGTTATTTGTTTTGCTTTACTTTATTTATTTTACTTGCATTGCTTTTTATATCAAAACCCCCAAAAAAATTAGAATCCTTGGTAACTGTTTTTACTTGTTTACTTTCGTTTTGCTGAAATGGCCAATCCTGAAAACACCAAGTTGTGTGACTTTGCTAGCACGAACAATAGTGATTTTATCTGCACTCCTATTGCACCAACTGTTCCTGCTACCACCTTTTATGAGATCAAGCCTGCTTTATTGAACCTTGTTATGAAAGAGCAATTTTCTGGTGCTAGTACTGAAGATACTGCAGCTCATCTCAACAATTTTGTTGAGCTTTGTGAGATGCAGAAATATAAGGATGTTGATAGTGATATTATTAAGCTCAAGTTGTTTCCTTTTTCTTTGAGAGGAAAAGCTAAAGATTGGTTGCTGTCTTTGACTAAGAATAGTATTGATTCATGGGCTAAGTGTAAGGATGCTTTTATTGGTAGATATAATCCTCCTGCTAAGATTATATCGTTGCGTAGCAATATTATGAAGTTTACTCAGTTTGATAATGAACATGTTGCTCAAGCTTGGGAAAGAATGAAATCTATGGTAAAGAATTGCCCCACTCATGGACTGACTACTTGGATGATTATCCAAACTTTTTATGCAGGACTGAATTTTTCTTCAAGGAACCTACTTGACTCAGCTGCTGGAGGCACTTTTATGTCCCTTACCTTGGGCGCCGCATCAAAGCTACTCGACAACATGATGGTAAATTATTCCGAATGGCACACCGAGAGAGCTCCACAAGGTAAGAAGGTAAATTCTGTTGAGGAAACCTCTTCCTTGAATGATAAGATTGATACCATTATGGCTATGCTTGCTAATGATAGGACTCATGTTGATCCTAATAATGTTCCTTTAGCCTCTTTGGTTGCTCAAGAAGAGCAAGTTGATGTGAATTTCATTAGAAATAATAATTTTAATAACAATGCCTATAGGAACAATTTTGCTAGTAACAATTATAGGCCGTATCCTTCTACCAATGGTAATGGTTATGGTAACTCTTATGGTAATTCCTACAACAACACTAGGGCCGCGCCCTCCGAGCTTGAGGTAATGCTCAAGGACTTCATCGGTAAGCAAACTGCTTTTAATAAGTCTGTTGAGGAAAAGTTAGGCAAAATTGATATTCTTGCTTCTAAAGTTGATAGCCTTGCTCATGATGTTGAACTTCTGAAATTAAAAGTGTTTCCTAATGATGTGAATGTGAGCAATGTTGTTGCTGCCGCTAATGCTACCCAAGTTGGAATTGATAAAAATATTAGATTGTTAGCGGAATTGCATGCCAGGTGGGAAAGAGAAGATGAGATGGCTAGAGAGATGAAGGTATGTACTATTACTACCTCTAATGATGTTGCTCCTACTGATAGCAACCCTCTTACTTTGATTGGTGTAGAGAAAACTCCCACTCCTTGTGCTAAAAAACCTAAAACTGCCAAAACTTTTTCTCAAAAGAGTGCTGAAATTTTTCGGAGTGTGGGAGATGATAGCTCTATTTCCTTTAATGATTTTGATGTTGATGGCTGCAATATATCTGAAGTAATTTTGTTCTTGCAAAATCTTGCTTTGACTCCCAATGCTAGTTCTTTAAATATTGCTTTTACTAAGCACATTACCAATGCTCTCATAAAGATTAGGGATGAAAAGTTGAAGAAAAAAGCCTCTGTTCCCAAGAAGTTAGAAGATGGTTGGGAACCCATCATTGATATGCATGTTAATGGTTATGATTGCCATGCTTTATGTGATCTAGGTGCTAGTATTTCCATCATGCCTAGAAAGATTTATGACATGCTTGATTTACCACCGCTTGAAAAGTGTTATTTTGATGTTCCTATTGCTGATGTTGCTAAGAAGAAACCTTTGGGAAGGATTAATGATGTTCTTATTGTGGTTAACAATAACCTTGTTCCCATTGATTTTCTTGTTATGGACGTTGAATGCCATGCTTCATGTCCTATTATTTTGGGAAGACCCTTTCTTCGAACTGTAGGTGCTATCATTGATATGAGAGAAGGCACTATCAAGTATCAATTTCCACTTAAGAAAGGTATGGAACACTTCCCTAGGAAAAGAAAGAAATTACTTTTTGACTCTATTCTTAGAGCAAATTATGAGCTTGATGCTTCATCTCTTGATATTACTTGATTCGCAATTTTCTGCGCCTAGCTCAAAGGCGTTAAAGAAAAGCACTCTTGGGAGATAACCCATTGTTTACTTTTCAGTACTTTTTATTTTATTTGAGTCTTGGAAGTCATTACTACTGTAATGACCGCTCCTTATCTTGTTTATTTCGTTTTTGTACCAAGAGAAGCCTCTAATTTGAGTGAGGTAAAGATTTGGGGTTATTGCTGTCCTGAAACTGTTTTCGATACTGCACCGTAAAAATTCGTAAAAATTCTCTGTTTATCTTTTGGACCTGAGATTTCTTGTACATATGCCCCAGGTTATATCCAAACTTTTCTTAGTTGAACACTTTTTGATTTGAGCAACGGAAAATCCCTCAAAAATTCGTCCATTATCAGCTGTCCAGTTTTGACAGATTTCTGCCAATATTTGTTTTTGCCACTTTATCGCTTTCTTTTGAGTTCTTTTTTATCATGGAACTCTTGTGAAAGTTGCTACCGTAGTATATACTTTATATGTGGTGGTTTTGGGTTGAAACCTGAAGCTAAAAGAGGTTGAATATATTTTATGCTTACACTAATGTTGCTAATAGAATTGTGTTTAGTTTTGTATGAAGGAAGTTTTCAAGTGTAGGGATTGGAGAATGATGAGATGAGTTGAAGAATGGACAAAATCTCAAGCTTGGGGATGCCCATGCATCACCCCAAGAAATATCCAAGAAGTACAAGCGTCAAAGCTTGGGGATGCCCCCGAGGCACCCCTTCTTCATCGGCAAAAATCAGGTCACCTTTCAAGACACTATATTTTTATTGCTTCATGCACTATGTGTTTTTCTTGGAGCGTCAGTTGTTTTAGTTTTCTTAGTTTGTTTAGTTTGTTTGTTTGCTGCAATAAATGGTTGGACCCCAACAAATTTCCTTTGGAGGAGATGTACTCGTTTTCATTTGCAAAGAATGCTCTAGTTTTCACTCTTATTAAAAATCGAGCGTTCATCTTTTTCTGCTACTGCTTTTGGTTTTCGTTTTCGCCTTGATTTGCGTTCAGATCTTGTCATATCTTTTCATCAAGGTGTATTTTTGCCTCTGATCTTTATTGGTTTTCATCAAAAGAGGTGTTTATAAAAATTTCGAATGGTGTTGGAAAAGAGAAAAAGCTTTGTGCAAAATAGTGGTACAAGAAGGAGCTTGTGTAGACTGCGGCTTAGGCTTTTTCATGTCATGCTTGATGTCTTTTTGATAGTATGCTTAGTGGTTTTGCTGTAGCATGACTTGTCTCAAATAACTGAGATTGCTTAATGAGCCTTTGAAAAAATCATGCGTTGTTTTTATTGTATGGAAGCATTATTTTGGTTTTCTCCTTGATGCTTTATTTGGGTTGACTTGGCGCATGCTCACACATGTTAGACTCTTACAAAGTCGCCATTAGCCTTCATGATCATTTAGTTTTTGACTTTTGATGCCATCGTATGCTTCTTTTAATGTCGCTTTGTCGCTTTGCATGATTATGGCCATTACTGCTCTCTTAGTTGGTCGCTCCCAGTCTTTTGCTAGCCCTCGCCTTGTACTGAGTATGAGCTCTACTCGTGCATCCAACTCCTAAAAGCCAAGTTTTCCATTGTGTCCACTATAAATTCCTATGCATGGTATTTGTAAGCCATTCCAAAGTAAAATTTTCGTGTGCTACCTTTCAAAAACCTTCAAAATACTTCTCGTTTTGTGACACTGTTTTCAGCTCATGGGGACGTAGTGGTCGGATTTGCTATCTTCCATATTGCTTATTCCAAAAAAGAAAAAAAGGAAAAAAAGAAAGAAAAAAAGGCACTCCTCCAATGAATGTGAATGTTGGTGGGCACCCGATGGAATCGGTTAGCCATGGTATGTGAAAGGAAAAGGTGGGGAGGAGTGCCAAGTTTTATAAAGAGAGCACGAAGTGCCAATCTCTCTCTCAAAAACTTGCTTTATTTTTGTATGGAAGATAGTAAGAACCCCATTGCCAGTCGTTGACAAAGACAACCACCTCTCAAAATCAAGTTTTATCTCTATTTTACAAATGAAAAGCTCTAGCACATGTTTAAATCACTGCTTCCCTCTGCGAAGGGCCTTTCTTTTACTTTTATGTTGAGTCACCACCTTCTTTCTTTATGCACCATCAAGAGAGCATAGTTGTCATTCTTAGTGTGATATGCATTGTCCCAAGGTTCATTGATTGACTCATATTGTTGGTTTCACTTGTTCTTAAATTATTTGTATCTAGTCGCCCTCTTAAACTTTGAGGTGTCCTATGCATTTATGTTTTGCTCTCTTTGAAGGACAAGCTGAAAACCTTTTGTATGTTTTTCCTTATGATTTGAACACACGTTTGACTTTCATTGTTTCATTATCATGATCTTTTGTTTGTGTTCATTTACATGTTTACAACATGGTTGCTAAGTTCTTATTGTCATGATTATATCTTTCATGCCCATGTTTTAAGTTCTATTGATCCCAACTCACCAATGCTTACATATATGATCAAGATTGTGTAGGTGCATGTCACCTCAAAAATTATTCTTTGTTATCACTTACCTACTCGAGGACGAGCAGGAGTTAAGCTTGGGGATGCTTGATATGTCTCAAACGTATCTATAATTTTTGATGCTCCATGCTTGTTTTTACATCATTTGCCTATTGTTTCGTTACACTTAGTGGCACTTTTATACATTTTCCGGAACTAACCTATTAACGAAGTGCCACAGTGCCAGTTTCCTGTTTTCTGCTGTTTTTGTGTTTCAGAAGTGATACACAGGAAATATTCTCGGAATTGGACGAAACAAGTTCCTGAAGTCATATTTTACCCGGAAGCTTCCAAACATCCGAAGGAGAGAAGGAGTAGGGCCACGTGGGCCCCACACACACAGGCGGCGCGGCCAGGGGCCTGGCCGCGCCACCCACGTGTGAGGGGGCGTGGGACCCCCTCTGACATCGCCCTTTCGCCTATAAGTACCCCCCGACGAGAAAAACCTAAGTGCCCGATCAGTTTTCCAGAATACATCGCGATCCGCCGCCGCCGTCGACCCGAAGATCGGGAGGGTCCAGAAGCTCTTACCGACACCCTGCCGGAGAGGGGAATCGCCACCGGAGGTCTTCTTCATCGCCATGCTTGCCTCCGGAGCGATGAGTGAGTAGTCTACCTTGGACTATGGGTCCATAGCAGTAGCTAGATGGTTGTCTTCTCCACCATGTGCTTCATGTTTAGATCTCATGAGCTGCCCTACATGATTGAGATCACCGTTATGTAATTCTATGATGTTGGTTTGTTGGGATCCGATGAATATTGGTGTTTATGATTAAGTTGCTGTACTGAATTATATCTTTTGTTATCTCTATGTTGTTTATGATCTTGCATGCTCTCCGTTGTTAGTAGCTATCTTGGCCGAGTAGTTGCTAGTGATTCCAAGAGGGGGTATTTATGCTCGATAGTGGGTTCATGTCTCTATTTCACCTGGGGGAGTGACAGAAACCTCTAAGGTGGTAGATGTGCTGTTGCTACTAGGGAGAAAACAACATTCATATGCTCAAGGGCATATGCTTTGTTTACATTACACACTTTGCTTAATGCAATTATCTGTTGTTCGCAACTTAATACTTCTAGGGTGTTCGGATGATATCCCCGGGGGTGGATTATTAGTCATAGATGCAGTTGGATGGCGGTCTATGTATTTTGTTGTAATGCCCAGAGTAAATCTCATAGTGATCTTCTTGACATATCACGTTATCTTTATTCTATCAATTGCCCAACTGTAATTTGTTTGCCCAGCATGTTATTTATCTATGGAGAGACACCACTAGTGAGCTGTGGACCCCGGTCCTATTTTAATCATATTGCAATCACCTGTTTACTTTTCCCGCACTGTTTACTTTACTCGCATATTACTACTGTTTTCCACTCGATACACTCATAACCTTTGTTTCAAGCAAACCGGTGAGATTGACAACCTCATCGCAAGTTGGGGACAAAGTATTTGTTTGTGTGTGTGCAGGTTCCACAAACACCTTCAGTCGTCACCGTCTCTCTTCTTCAAGATCGACATTAAACCTTGGTTTCTTAACTGAGGGAAAACTAGCCGCTGCACTCATCATACCTTCCTCTTGGGGTTCCCAACGGGCTGGTCATTCACCACGCACAAGGACTGTCTGTTGCCACATTCACCTGAAGCATCAGTATCCTAGGCTCGGGCTCCTGCATCCAACCGGAGACTCCGGCCCCTGTGGCCGGAGACTCCGGCCTGGACGCAAAGTCTCCGGTTTTGGCCGGAGACTCCGGCCCGAGTCCCCAGAGATTTCGGCTAGATCAGGCCTGGGTGCACTAGTCACAGCATAGTTGCTTACTTTTTTTGATTCTAGGACATGTCACCTCAACCTTGCTATCTTCCTCACTCATTCACAGGTGCAGGTGGTTCTCGGAAACCGGCCGCTCACAGCAAGGACAAGTTGGTTGTCAATCCCGCCACAGGGGCTCTTGCTCAGAGGTCTGTCATTGCTCAGCAAGCTAGGGATGCTAAGAAACTCAAGACTAGGATGGCTGAGGAGGAACGTGCTGAGGCTGCTAAGAAGGTCAAGTTCGATAGCCTTGTGACCTTGGAAGGGCTGTCGTCATCAGAATATGTTGAGATGAGGAAGAGGGACATGTATACCCTCCCGCGCAACTCTTGTGACCGCTGCTTTGTCCGCAAAGAACAAGAGCTGATCATGAAGGAGTTCTATGCTTCTCTCAAGAAGTATCCGGTTTGCCCTCAGACGGTCATGGACTTCTCCCATTTTGCCAAGTACAGTGCATATTTTGCAGAGGCCGTGTGGATCACTCGCAAGCTTGGGCTCCATTCACTCATGAAGATTCAAGAGCCTTACAACATCACATTGGTCCATCAGTTCTTTGCTACCTTGGTATTTGGGGATGGTGAGGAGATCCCCATGACTTGGATGACCGGAGAAGAGGTTTGTCACTCCAGCTTCATGGACTTTGCCGCTCTTCTTGGGTATGAGTTTCATGGTGCTACTACTCCTAGTGGCATGAGGATGCATGTGGATGGTGAGTACTATAAGAAGAAGAAGCTTGCTCCTCTCTACACCGGGGATGATAAGAAGATTGTCATTGGAGGCACCCTTGGGCTATCTAAACGGTCCAACATCTTGCTCCGCATATTCCGGGCCTCCATTGCCCCTCAAGCCGGTAACTTTGATGCTATTCGTGGGGCCTTAGTGAATCTCTTGGCCTACTCACATGAAGTCTATTGCAAAGGGGAGACCGCACATGTTGAGCCACTTGATGTGATGGATTTTATTAACAAGGAAATCAATGATTGCATTCTCAACAAGAAGACTCCTCTTTATGCCCCATTTATCATGAGGCTCATCCGTGCTCAAGGACTCAACTATCCTCTTCTAAATGCAAACCTTGTAAATCACAAGGTTGTGAAGCTTCAATGCAAAGAACCCACCGGTCACTCCAAGGAACCATTTGCACCGGTGAGAGGTGAAGATGATGATGCCTTTGCCGAAGGAGTTTCAACTAGAAGGGGCCCAAGGATGAAGCATGCTAGCAATGACGGCTCTAGCTCCATCAATGAGTTTGGTCAAGAATACAAGAAGCTCAATTGGTTCCAAAGGAATGTGCTTTGCATGAATGTGGACATCCGTCACAAGCAATATGAGAGCTACATTTCTCAAAAGCACATAAATGACAATCAACAAGTTCACAAGGCTTTTCGGAAGTCTCAACCGGGCTATGTGGAATCTCCTCCTTCCTCTTCATCATCCGGCACTCACTCCTATGGCAAGTGGAGCAAGGGTCTGACTGACTGGCAAGCCTTTGAGGAGGTCACCTCTGGCACCTCCAATGTGCATCATGGCAAGAAGCCCATGGCTTCTGATGATATTGAAGAAGGGGATGAGGACTTCAATGCCGGTTCCGAGGACGAGCCCGAGGATGAAGACGATGAGTGATCTCATGGGCGTGTAGCATCGCTCTTTTCCCTTTTTGGTGTCTCGATGCCAAAGGGGGAGAAGTAGCTCTACTAGGTTGTCTTCGTGGGATTTGCCTTTCATTTGCTTTGGTCGAGACACAACTTCATGGACTTTCATGTTGTGTCTCATCTATCTTAGTGGTTGATCTATCGTTTGTGTGGTACGGTATTATTGTGAGACTTAAGTTCCTCTATTGCTAGTAAGACTATTATTAATGTGTGCTCTTGTTAGTCTTACTTCTATGATTGTGGTTAGTCTCATATATTATTACTTGCTCTTGGTATATTTGTGAAATATATAGGGGGAGTGATGATCCTTACTTGTGTGGACTCATGTTCAAATGCAAATGGTGTTGTGCACACAAGTAGGGGGAGCTTTGGCTATATATTTTATATTATTGTGCTTATATCTTGCAAATCCGTATGTTGTCATCAAACACCAAAAAGGGGGAGATTGAAAGAGCATTTCCCTAATAAATGTATTTTGGTGTTTGTTAACAACATTTGGTGATTTAACCATGTTATTAAAGTTCTGCAGATCTTCTAGGTTATTTCAGGATCTCGCGGAGGTGCACCCCAAAAAGGTAGAAAAGATCGGAGCCCGTAGTCCAGTAGTGGAGTTAGGGCTTAGTTGTCTTGTAGGGTGCTTCGCGAAGGTGGAAATGGTGGAGAGGGGTTCCACGAAGTGCTGCTGTTGCTTCTTCTAGGGCGGAGACTCCGGCCCTGGTGGCCGGAGACTCCGGCCTAGGGGACTCGCCTAGGCAATCCTCAAAGTCGGACAGTTCACATGCCCTCCCGGAGTTGGGCCGGAGACTTTCTGTCTCTGGCCGGAGACTCCGGGTGGGCCGGAGACTCTGGTCTGTCTGGCTAGTCGAGGGTTGCAACCGGCTCGGACGATTCAGTAGCCAGGCCAGAGTTGGGCCGGAGACTTTTGTCTCTGGCCGGAGACTCCGGCCCTGGAGTCACTTAGGGCGGATACTCTGGCCCTCCAGGCCGGAGACTCTGGCCCTAGTCGTCCAGCAATGGCTACATTTCGTGGAGGACTATATAAAGCCTTCTTCTACCTCAAGAATGGGCTGCGGCTTCCACTCTCTCTCCTCCATTGTTGCTAAGCTTCAAAGCACTAGATCTCTCTCCCTAGCCAATAGAACTCAAAGCCCTTTTGGGATTTGAGGGAGAAGACCTAGATCTATACTTCCACCAAGGCGATTTGATTTCCCCCCTCATTTTGTTGAGGGGCTTGTTGAAGGGTTTCGCAGCATAGTAAATCAAAATTTTTCCTACGGAGTGAACAAGAAAGCCAAGATCTAATCTAGGAGATGTAATCAACGAGAGAGGTAGATGAGATCTTCATGCCCTTGAAGATATCGCACAGCGGAAACATTCAACAGAACGTGGTTGACGTAGTCGTACTCGCCATCTCCTCCTCGCGATCCGATCCGATCCTACGCCGCAAGTGGCGGCGACTCCGAGAGATGCACACGTACGGTGCAGCGACGTCTCCTCCTTCCTTGGTCCAGCAAGTATGGTGGAGAGATAGATTGGATCTGCAGCACGACGGCGTGGTGCTTATGCTGGAGAGTTTCTGCGGCAGGGCTTCGCCTACACACAGTCGCGAGAGAGAGAGGTGGAGGGGCAGCAATTGGCCGACGGCTAGGGTTGGAGTAGTCGGGGGCTGCGCCCCTGCCCCCCCTTATATGGGGGGCAGGCCAGCTGCCTTGGCCCCTCCTCCAAGCCCTATGGCGGCGGCTAGGGGGGAAGAGTAGGGGGCAAGTCTTCCCCCCCCTTCTGGAAGGTTCCCCTAGGGTTTCTCCTAGGGCTGGCCGGCTGGGCCTTTAGGGCCTTATGCGCCTGGCCCAAAGTGGCCAGGGCACTTCCCCTTAGGCCCACACAGGCCTCCGACAAGTGGGCCCACGTTGGTCCCACTCCGGAACCTTCTAGAACCTTCCGATACAATACCGATAAACTCCGAAACGATTCCGGAATCCAAAAACTGCTTTCCTTTATATGAATCTTATTCTCCGGACCATTCTGGAACCTCTCGTGATGTCCTGGATCTCATCCGAGACTCCAAACTAAAACTCATAAACCAATTATCCATTCTATCCTAGCGTCGATGCACGTTAAGTGTGTGACCCTACGGGTTCGAGAATATGCAGACATGATCTTCTATCAATAATCAACAGCGGGATCTGGAAACCCATATTGACTCCCACATATTCATCGATGATCATATCGGATGAACCACGATGTCAGGATTCAATTAATCCCATATATGTATTCCCTTCGTCACACGATATTTTACTCGCCCGAGATTTGATCGTCGATATTGCCATACCTAGTTCAATCTCGTTCACAGCAAGTACTTTACTCATTCCGTAATCCGATATCACTTCATGATTAACTCCTTAACCATATGCTTGCAAGCGGTGTTGATATCGATTACCGAGTGGGCCCGAAGTATATCTCTCCGACTTGGGAGGGACAAATTCCATCTCGATACATACAACCCAACAAGTACTTTCCGATCACCTGAGAGACACCTTTATGATCACCCTCACATAGGATGACGTTTGATGACCTCAAAGCTTTCTTCCGATACTAGGGAGTTGTATTATCTCATGGTCTAAGGAATACAATACTTGACATAAGAAAAGCTTCGCAAAGATGAACACGATGACACGATCTAATTGCTCTGCTTTATTTGGGTCTGTCCATCACATCATTCTCCTAATGATATGACCTCATTATTAATTGACAACTCATGTCTATGGTTAGGAAACCTTAACCATCATTAATCAATGAGCTAGTCCATAGAGGCGTACTAGGGACACGGTGTTGTTCATAAACCACACAAGTATTAATGTTTCTGCTTAATACAATTATAGCATGGAGTATAAACATTATCATGAACAAGAAATATGATAATAACAATATTATTATTGCCTCTAGGGCATATTTCCTTCAGTCTCCCACTTGCACTAGAGTCAATAATCTAGTCAATAATTGCGCATTCAACACCTATGGCATTCCGGTGTTACTCATACGCGTTGCACGTGGTAAACCTTATCTACGGGTCTGACACTTTCAGGTCCGTTTGTATTTGCATATCTTTTACGTCATCACGCATTACTCATCTTGACATGAGATGGCATCGTATAAACTTGGTCTTCTGGTGAGACCTTTGTATCTTGGCCGAGACTATGTTGTCACTATTGTCATACAATAGAACTACATAGTACTAGCACACTTAGAAAAATAGCGATATCCACCGTGCGTCGAAATACTCATTGGTCCGCACACATCGGTATGTATGTTTTTCAATAAGTCTGTTGCTCACTCCATTATTCCGGAGAACGGGTTTGTGATCATCTTGCCCATGAGACATGGCTTGCACGTGTCAAATGATTCAAAATCAAGAGACTCCAAAAGTCCATCAGAATGGAGTTTCTTCATGCGTTTTACGCCAATATGATCTAGACGACAGTGCCACAAATAAGTTGGATTATCACTATCTACTTTGCATCTTTTATGCCGCTTCTTAAAGCGATTATATACTTAGCCCTCGTTGCAGTGTCCGCCACAAAATTAACATTGGAACTCATCCAAGTCATCATGGAACTTTCTTCCATCTTATTGTGCCACCTTCTAACTCAAAACAAAGAGCTTAAAAATTGAGATAAAATTTTACTTGTATGTGTGACAAAGCCAATGTAACTCATTGCAATGAACCATTTGTCACTTCTGCATACAGAACATATTCTTAGTTCTTCTAAAGTACATAAGAATATCTTACTATTGTCCAACAATAATCGTATGAATGCTCGTAACCTTTTAGAGCATCAGACATATCTGGATCTACATATCATGGTATACAAGATTGATAAAATCATTCTTGCAGTTTCACTCATCAAGTGTCAAAACAATTGATTCTTGCTCCAACCTCTTCCATGCAACAAGAACCGTTCTTATTGTTTCCATATTGAATAAATTCAATATTTCATCTATGTACTCTGGCAAAACTATATTAGTGCCTCAATCTATCTGCATAGACATTGATGCTTAATATTCTGGTTTTACCTAAGTCTTTCATCAAAAACTAATTTTAATGAAAAACTTAACAATATCAAGAAAAACACATAATTTCCAATGAACGATATGTTATCTACATAAAGCATTAGAAATATGTCTTAGCGCTCCCACTTACTTTCTTATAAATACAAGCATCTTCAAATATCTTGATGAAATTAACACTTTAACATTTTCATCATTGAAGATTTCAACTTCACTATGCTTACTTCTACCATAGAAGTTTGCATACATATCTAGCAACCTTTGAATCAACAAAACCCATTGGGTCGTGTCAGTTACACGTCCTTGGTGTGCATTCCGGTAGAGGAACGTTGTTTCGTTTATTCAACTATCATATCTCAATATGTAATTGTTGCTAGAATAATTCATATGACGAAGTCAGGGCCCATCATCGCTTCTTTGTATATTGTTGGTTACTATTATCTAATAATATCTCGTCCTCAAATCTTACTATTTGATTACGACCAACTTGGTTAAATAGGAACTTCGATGTCGTGACTACAACATATTGTAGACGCGTGAGCTATGAATGTAGTTGCCGCTTCCAGAACATTTTTTGGTGCTGCGCTACTCTGATCATCTTGCTCAGATTCAACAACCTCATCAAGTTCTATCTTCCTCCCACTTAAACCTTTCGCGAGAAACTCCTTCATAAGAAATTCACTTCTTTTAGTGACAATCACTATGTGTTTGGGTTCATAGTAGAAGGAATACCCATCGACATTCTTTGGGATAACCTACAAAGACTTACTAATCCGATTTTGGTTGTAAACATTTTACACATATGCCTTGCATACCAAAATTCAAGAAAAGACAACTATAACTTGTATGGTGTCATTTCGGCAGATTATGATGGCACTCTATTCAGTGAAAAGCGGTAGTCTCTAAAGCATAATCCATAAATTAATTGGTAGTTTATTTCATCATTGATCTAACCATGTCAAACAAGGTTTGATTACATCCATCGAAAACTCCATACTCCTATGGTGTTTATCATGATGCAAGTTTGTGGAACAATTCCCCTAACTCTTAGATGTTTGCTAAACTTGTAACTCAAATATTCTTCTTTATGATCTAATCATTCAACTCAAATATTCTTGTTACAACAACTAGAAGGGAGGCCCTCGCAAATGCGAGGACATCATCTTTAGTTTATCTATAGACTGCATATGTTTGAAGTATGTGTTCGATTGGAAGACTCTTAATATAATTTGAATATAAATATGTCTTTCACTTTTACTAAGATTGAACTTGGAAATATGTTAACTTGCTCACTTCAGTGTGGAACATTATAACTATTTAGACCATAAAAGTAAGATGTTCATAGAATTAGGATCATTAGTCCCCTATTTCAAGCATTTGTCAACTTCTCTCACCTTGATCATCTATTGAGGAGCTGAGATGCATGCTAATGATGGATTAACCTATCACGTGTAGCTTAGTTAACTATCTTCCTTATTAGTACCATTCACTCTTAGTTATAAAAATCGTGAAATTTGAGACGGTGTCCCGCCAATAAGGTTAACTCCTCCACTATATGGGTCTAACTATGGAGTTTTTATCCATGGATCCAAATTCTTCCTAGCACGCCTTATTTCCATATTAGAAAATCTCTAAATTACACATTAATTCAGTAAGATAATAAGAATCTCTACTAATTCCAACATTATCTTAAAGTAGACCTATTGTTTTCTTAGATTAAACAGGGTGATCCTTATGAAAAAGAGAGATATGTTTAAAAATCTCAATCAAACATGAAACATTCTGCAGCAATCTGGTAAATGATATTCTTTTAATAGACCACAATATGAATTGTATCTAAACTGACATGGCATGTAGAACTTTGATATTGCATTTGTATAAGTAATATCAAGTCTCTTAAACATTAAAATCTTAGCCCATCGATCATCACAAATGAACCTAAACATATCAAGTATCTTCCTACGGACATACATGTAAACAATAGATGTAACTTCTAAATTACCTGTAAGTATCATCTAACTATTATCTGACATCACTAAATTTTTATTTAGTTTTTGGATCGTCCTTAAGTGTTGTTTGTGCTGCGAGACAATATCTATTAATTTTAATCACACATAGGCTAACAATAGCACATGTATAAAACTTGATGCACTCACAAATTAATCCACGAGGCATTTATTGTAATCTTATTACTTTTGGATTGCGGACAGATGATTCACATTTTTATGAGATTTTTAACATATCTCTCTTTTCCACATGGACCAAAATGTTTAATTTAAAGAAATAATTCATCATTTTTTCTTGTAACAATAGAATAGTTCATCATTTCGTATTTTTTTGTAATTGTAATCCTTGATCAGCTTTGGTGTCAGCTTCATGTGCATCCATCACAGAGTTATATAAAAAATTAAATCTTTTCAAACTACATCACACAGTTGAGATGAGGTAATTCTGACTACATAGGTATAACCGAAGATACTTTTGGTGACTATAGTTTGCATACCAACCTAGACATAGTTTTGGTGAATTATTACAAGGGTGACCTGCCGCACTCCAATGTGTTACAAATTTTTGGGGTCTCCTATTAAATTCTAGCCATCATACATCCAGGTGTCAAAATATTAATTTAGAGAATAAGTATCAATGTGGTGCCTGAAAAACATAAAATTATGGAGTGAGCATCCAGTTTCTGTAGCGTCATGATACACACTACGCGAATAACTGGATACTGATCAAATCATTTTTTCCATAAATTCCTGCCGTAGAGATATCTACATTTTGATTACAATCCATATCTGATCAAATCAATTTTTCCGTAAATTTCTGCCGTAGAGATATCTAATAGAATCCACATCTGCTTACCGCTATTTTTTATGCAAATTTTTACCGCTAAATTACTTCCTTACAATCAGCTCTTTATTTGATTGGAATTCTAACGGAAAGTTGCTTATTGGTTTCCTTCTATGTATAGTACACATGATGATGCTTAGAATCCTAACGGAAAACTGTACCTTTTGCCTTCTATGTATAATACATGTGATGGTGGTAGCCTCTTAAACTTATGAATTTATGTTTTGTAAGTCGTAATCCCAATGAGCTGGTTTGCATGTACGTTTTTCTCATAAAAAAATACACCTATCGTGGCTATATCAGACTCCTACACGGAAATAAGCATAAAAAATATAGTTGGAGACGTGATGCCTTCGGACTGCTTTTTTTCTTCAAAAGTGGTCATGTACGTGTCATTATGTGTTTATAGATGTTACGTAACTCTTTTAAATCTTGACCATTAAAAATACAGATCTAACCGCTAAAATAATTCTAATGATGTGGATTAACGTGGTGGCTCTATTTTAGAACCCCGTATTGTGCTTTTAGTATATAGTAGATTTTCACTTCATAAATTGAACAATTTCATACTTCTATCTCATCAAGTAGATATACCGTACATCTATTCGAGTCATTGATGAAATAGAAAATACACCACGCTCGACTTCACACATGAACTACATACATCAACATGTACGATCTCCATGTAGTTAGTCGCTTGTTCTGTCCATGGCCCATGAACAGAGTTTAATCATCTTTAGGAAAAGTCTCACAAGCGTCAATCAATTCAAAATCAAATGACTCAAAAATCTATCAATATAGAATTTCTTTCATGTTTTGTTTCCAATATGACTTAAACGACAGTGTCATATATAAGTGAAATTCATTTTGTCGTACGACCTTTAGCATCAGTGTTATAAATGTCTATTTCACCAACAAGATAATAATAATCTATCCATCGATTATGGAAGACGGTAATAATTTGAACAACCATTGCTCTCATAATACCGGAACAAAATAACAATTATTAAGTTCTTAACAAATCTAGAAGGCTAGGTTTTATGCCGACGAGAAGCACAATAACACTTTTATTTGTATCTCGACATGCATCATTACCATATTCTTTTACTAGTTACTTAGGCCATTGTACTTCTTGTATTATGTTGCTTTGTATGACATTTCATACCAACAAATCAGTATCGAATACCCAAGAATTACATTGTTAACGAGCAAAAGAATTCATCTATAACATGTATATCATTTATATACCTGAGCTGGACAATTCCAGTCTTTTCCTTTTTCTACCAAATAATTTTGCAGATCCTATTTAGCATTTCCTCCCTTTTAGAAGAATCTATCGACATCAATAGTGGCATCAATCATTTGACACATATTCCAAAGGATGTTAGTCAAATACTAATAGCCTTGGATTTTGCACTTTGAAGTGGATCGCCATCAACATATGATTGGTATTCTTCCCGATTCCATTCTTTAGTATTCTTTTGGTATAGCAAAACAATTTAGCCGATACCTTTTTATTCGTCCTATCATGACATCTTTCATGATGAAACTACTATAGCTCTTAAGGACAAATGCAAGTATAATATTAGTTTCCCAAACTTTTGGGTGATCGGGATGCCTAGCATCTTCAATCTTCACATATAGTCATACAATATGAGCATATGTTCTTTTACTAAATTATACTTCATCATTTTTGCAAACAATCAAAGTTTTAGATATCAAATATCTTTCACTTCTTGATTGTTTCTGAAACAATTCTTTCAGCTCGATGATCACTTTGATTCTCAAACAATTTTGAAGATCAATTTATCATGAAGGCAAACATATGATCTTTAGATACTAAACTTGAATCGTTGCTCTTAGATTAATACAATTTATTAAATCGTATGGAGCAAGCAAGGTTTGCTAAAGTTTGCAATAGGACTTAATCTTTAGTCTTGACATTCTAACTAAATGGCACTAGACCGAAAAATGATTATCCAGAATTCTATAGTTCTTTTAACTCAATTAAGCTAAGTGTCGGTGGGAAACGGTGCCAAAGACTACAACGAGTTTTGCAAATACAACAAGATTTAGTTCAAGATAATTAGTTCAAGTTAATCAAATTACTAATGAACTCCCACTAAATTCAACATCCCTCAAAGTTGTTTAGTGAAGCATGATCCAAATTCACTACACCGAGACCGATCATCACGTGAATGATGTAGCTTTAATGGTGAACATCAACATATTGATCATATCATCCATATGACTCATGCTTGACCTTTCGGTCCGTGTGTTCCGAGGCCATGTCTGTACATGCTAGGCTCGTCAAGTCAAACCCAAGTATTTCCGCGTGTGCAAAACTGGCTTGCACCCGTTGTATGTGAACGTAGAGTTTATAGCACCCGATCATCACGAGATGCTTCAAAACGATGAACTTTCGCAACGGTGCATACATGGGGAGAACACAATTTTATCTTGATCTTTAAGTGGAATCATCTTAAAATGCTACCGTCGCGATCTAAGCATAATAAGATACATAAAAGGATAAACATCACATGCATATAATTTTATGTGACATGGTATAGCCAATCTCCGCACAATGATCTCCATCTTGTGCGCACCGGCATGATCTCCATCACTCCACCATGATTGCCTCCACCACGAATAGCAACTACAACTATTGCTAACTACTTAGCGATAAAGTAAAGCTATTACATGGCGTATAAGAAGTTGACACGCAGGTCATACACAATTATAAAGACAACCATATGGCTCCTGCCGGTTGTGAACTCATCGACATGCAAGTCGTGAAATATTACAAAACATGATCATCGCATACATCACATATATCATATCACATCTTGTGGCCATACCATATCACAAAACACTCCTTGCAAAAACAAGTTAGATGCCTCTACTTTGTTGTTGCATGTTTTACGTGGATTATGGGAGTAACAAGCTAAGAACGATTCTTACCTACGAAAAGCCACAACGGTGATATTATGGTTGCTAACATCCATTGTAAATCTCATGACTACTATAGTGAGAGAAACTGGCATCCACCAGCCGCATGTGTGGAACAAGCCACACGTCAAGTGCGGAGCCGGTCTCGCGAACGAGGTCGCGTAAAGTTGGCCTGGGCCGCTTCGATCTCACTATGCCGCGCCATAAGAAGTACAAAACAAAGAGGTTTGCAACAGAAAACATCAACGCCCGCAACAAGTATGTTGCGTTCTACTCGTGAAACACATCTACGCATAGATCTAGCTCTGATACCACTGAAGGGTTTCGCAGCATAGTAAATCAAAAAATTTCCTACGGAGCGAACAAGAAAGCCAAGATCTAATCTAGGAGATGTAATCAACGAGAGAGGTAGATGAGATCTTCATACCCTTGAAGATATCACACAGTGGAAACGTTCAACAGAATGTGGTTGACGTAGTCGTACTCGCCATCTCCTCCTCGCGATCCGATCCGATCCTACGCCGCAAGTGGCGACGACTCCGAGAGATGCACACGTACGGTGCAGCGACGTCTCCTCCTTCCTTGGTCCAGCAAGTATGGTGGAGAGATAGATTGGATCTGCAGCACGACGGCGTGGTGCTTATGGTGGAGAGTTTCTGCGGCAGGGCTTCGCCTACACACAGTCGCGAGAGAGAGAGAGGTGGAGGGGCAGCAATTGGCCGACGGCTAGGGTTGGAGTAGTCGGGGGCTGCGCCCCTGCCCCCCCTTATATGGGGGGTAGGCCGGCTGCCTTGGCCCCTCCTCCAAGCCCTAGGGCGGCGGCTAGGGGGGAAGAGTAGGGGGCAAGTCTTCCCCCCCTTCTGGAAGGTTCCCCTAGGGTTTCCCCTAGGGCTGGCCGGCTGGGCCTTTAGGGCCTTATGCGCCTGGCCCAAAGTGGCCAGGGCACTTCCCCTTAGGCCCACGCAGGCCTCCGACAAGTGGGCCCACGTTGGTCCTACTCCAGAACCTTCTAGAACCTTTCGGTACAATACCGATAAACTCTGAAACGATTCCGGAATCCAAAAACTGCTTTCCTTTATATGAATCTTATTCTCCGGACCATTCCGGAACCTCTCGTGATGTCCTGGATCTCATCAAAGACTCCGAACTAAAACTCATAAACCAATTATCCATTCTATCCTAGCGTCGATGCACGTTAAGTGTGTGACCCTACGGGTTCGAGAATATGCAGACATGATCTTCTATCAATAATCAACAGCGGGATCTGGAAACCCATATTGACTCCCACATATTCATCGATGATCATATCGGATGAACCACGATGTCAGGATTCAATTAATCCCGTATATGTATTCCCTTCGTCACACGATATTTTACTCGCCCGAGATTTGATCGTCGATATCGCCATACCTAGTTCAATCTCGTTCACAGCAAGTACTTTACTCGTTCCGTAATCCGATATCACTTCATGATTAACTCCTTAACCATATGCTTGCAAGCGGTGTTGATATCGATTACCGAGTGGGCCCGAAGTATATCTCTCCGACTTGGGAGGGACAAATTCCATCTCGATACATACAACCCAACAAGTACTTTCCGATCACCTGAGAGACACCTTTATGATCACCCTCACATAGGATGACGTTTGATGGCCTCAAAGCTTGCTTCCGATACTAGGGAGTTGTATTATCTCATGGTCTAAGGAATACAATACTTGACATAAGAAAAGCTTCGCAAAGATGAACACGATGACACGATCTAATTGCTCTGCTTTATTTGGGTCTGTCCATCACATCATTCTCCTAATGATATGATCTCATTATTAATTGACAACTCATGTCTATGGTTAGGAAACCTTAACCATCATTAATCAATGAGCTAGTCCATAGAGGCGTACTAGGGACACGGTGTTGTTCATAAACCACACAAATATTAATGTTTCCGCTTAATACAATTATAGCATGGAGTATAAACATTATCATGAACAAGAAATATGATAATAACAATATTATTATTGCCTCTAGGGCATATTTCCTTTTTTTTGAAGAAGGACTGTAAGGCTTACGCCCCACAGCATTTTATTAAAAGAGATATGTAGAATATTTACAAAGGAGTAAAGAACTTGAAAAGAAGATCAAAGAACACTATTTACACCAGAGAATCAATCCATCTAGAGAAACTATCAGAATGCTTCGCCTTGACCCTATGCACATGCATAGTGGCCTCATGAATGAATCTTCTTTTCCAACCCCTAAAAGTTGGCAAGATGCCCTGGAATATTGCCTCATTCCTTTGCTTCCAAATGTGCCAAAGCGCCAAGATCACCACCTCTGTGAAGAAAGGTTTTGCAAACTTCCTCTTTGCCTCAAAGAAAATCTGCTCAAAAGTGTCACCAGGCTCCCACTCGATCTGAAGATAGCACCAAATTCTAACACTGAAATTACAGACAAAAAATAGATGCATCCAGTCTTCAGTACTGAAAGTGGGGCAAAGCACACAATGAAACTGATTATTGGTGACATTCTAATGCCTTCTTTGAATCATATCCCTTGTATTCAATCTATCACTTACTAGCAGCCAGGCAAAAACCTTAATTCGAAGCATTACTTTGCTAGACCAGATGGCAGCATAGATCTTGCTAGCAACCACATCCTTGAAACAATGTTTATAATATAGACGAGAGGTGTAAACCCCATCCTTCCAAACCATGGACCAAACATCTTTCACCATGGAATCACAATGGACACGATCCAAGAGCAACTCCAAACTTTGGAACTCCTCAAAAGCTTGAGGAGACATTGGTAAGTGAAACAGACTCACTCTGTCACTGCAGCCAAGGAATTCTTGCACCGAAAGTTGCTGATCCAAAGAGAAAGAAAACAGTCTAGGAAACTGAATATTCAAGAGGTTCCCTTGCCAAGAATCAAACCAGAATAAAGCTGTATCACCAGCCCCTATCTTCACAGTGCATATCTCTCTGTATTTATCAATCAGCTTAATGATATCACGCCACCAGAAAGAGCCACACAAATTAGCTACTTGTGGAACGCCATTGGGGTAATAATGCCAAACTAGGTCCACCCATGGGATGTCAGCCTTGTTGAGGAACTTGTGCAGGTTCTTAATCAACAAACCTTCATTTTGCTTTTGAAAATCCATAATGCCTAAGCCTCCACTCTCTTTTGGCTTACAAATCATATCCCATGAAGCAAGTGATTGCTTTTTAGAATCTGGATTGTTTCCTCTCCAAAAGCACTGCCTGATAATTCTGTAGATCTGCTTTATAATTCCTTGAGGAATTTCCAAGGAACATAGGAAATATATGGACATGGAGGAGAGACAAGAGGCAATCAGCTGCAATCTCCCCCCATAAGCCAGAAAGGAAGAACTAGCAGTGAGTCTTCTTTCCATTCTGTCCACCAAGGGCATTAGATCAATCATTTTTGGCTTAGTGGTTCCCATGGGAAGCCCTAAATAAGTGAAGGGAAAAGTCCCCACCATGCAACCAAAGTTATCAGCCAGCCCCTTCACTTCCTCATCCGAAATATTGATGGGCAACATACATGATTTATGGAAGTTTATGGTTAAACCAGAAGATAAGCTAAAATCCTCCAGGGCTTGCTTAAGAATGGCCAGTTGAATTGGATCAGCTTCTAATATCAAAATTGTATCATCCGCATACTGCACCACAGGGAAATCAGCTCCCCCAGTTGGAATAGGTAAATTGATAAGACCCCTCTCCCTCAGATCATTTATCACATACTGCAACAATTCAGCACCAAGGACAAACAGCAGGGGTGACAGAGGATCCCCCTGCCTCACTCCCCTTCTGCATTTGAAATTTCTGCCAGGGACCCCATTCAGTAACACTGAAGAAGTGCCAGTCTCCAGAAAACTTTTTACCCATCCAATAAAGACTTCTGGGAAGCCCAATCTTCTGAGCATAAGATAAATAACCTCATGTTCAATAGAATCAAAAGCTTTCTCAAAATCAAGCTTTAAAATAACAATAGGCCTCTTGGAAGCTTTGCATTGATGGATGTATTCAAAAGACCAGGCCAGACAATCATGGATTGATTTTCCTTTAATAAACCCATATTGATTCCTATGGATGCAGTCTCTGATTTTCAGTTGCAATCTGTCAGCCACCATCTTTGAAAGAAACTTCAAACAGGAATTTGTCAAAGAAATAGGCCTGTAGTCATTTATACTCTCTGGGGAAGGTTTCTTAGGAACCAAAGTGATGAAGGAAGAGTTTATATTCTCAAGAGAAACCTTATCATGGAAGAAATCATCAGCCAAGTTATAAAAATCCTGTTTAACTATGTGCCAGCACTTCTTTAAAAAGAGGCCATTGAAACCATCAGGACCAGGGGCTTTGTCCGATGGCATATGGGCAACCACTAAGTCCATCTCCTTCACAGAAAAAGGTTCAGCAAGAACCTCCAACCCATCCACCCTCTGCACCAAGTTGGGGAGATCAAAACACATCCTAATGCCAGAGGTTGTACCCATTCTCTGTTTGTAACAAGTCCAAGCAACCGCAGCCATTTGATCGTGATCAGAGACAATATGTCCATCCATTAACTGCAACGAAGAAATTGCATTTTTCCTATAGCGTTCTGTTGCCATAGCATGGAAAAATTTTGTGTTCTCTTCTCCCATCTTAATCCATCTAATAGTACACCTTTTCTTCCAGTACTGATACTGGATTCTCAATAGTTTTTCAAGGTGCAACTTCACAATTTTCCTGAAATTTACTTCCTGAACAAACAACCTCCTCTCCTCTTCCAATTCATCCATAAAAAGGATTACTATATTACACTTGGAGATCATGAGCTTGATCTTGGAAAGATTCATCTTCCACTTATTGAGCTCACTTCTTAGAGTTTTGAACTTCTCAGCCAGAACACCTGAGCTAGAAGAAGCCCTTGTTGGATTAGACCACACTGATGTCACACAATCCATAAACCCCGGCTGATTGACCCAGAAATTCTCAAAACGAAAGAGCTTGGCCTTCGGTATAACAGTGTCTATACTGACTAGACAAGGAACGTGATCCGAGGTCGGTTTAGCCATTGCAGTAACCACAGTATTTGGATAGCAAGTAATCCAATTATAAGTTGTAAAAAACCAGTCCAACTGCTCCATTAGAGGATTCTGCTGCATATTCGACCAAGTGAAAGACCTCCCCTTCAGAGGCAGCTCAAGCAGACCCAGGTGATCAATCAGTTCATTGAAAAGAAACATGTCATTCACATCACCCCCAGGCCTACTTCGATTTTGCTCTGATCTTATGAAATTAAAGTCACCAAGGAAAAGCCACATCTCATCATCAGGAATAGCTAAGTTATATAGCCATCTCACAAAATTATCTCTTTCCTCCCCTCCACAAGGGCCATAGACTACAACAAGAGTCCACTTTTGATTGGTGTGAGCTGAGCTAAAAGAGATAATGATGCCAAACCTCTTTGTTTCCATTAACAGGCCACTAAATATACTAGACTTCCAGACCACCAGAATTCCCCCTGAAGCTCCCACAGAAGGGGAGTAAGCAAAAGTATCAAACTGCTTAGGGCAACAACCCTTAATGAATTTCCTATCAAAACTTTCCTTTTTAGTTTCCTGGATACAGGCAATAGCACAACCACTTTCCACAATTTTGGCATGAAGGGCAAGCTGTTTGTCCTCAGAATTAAGTCCCCTGATATTCCAGCACAAAATTTTCCACACCAGATAGTTTATATTATAATCCATTAAACTAGAGCAAGGGCAAAAGTAGCACTGCCTGATGTAACCAGGCAGTAAACAACCATCCAGAGTTTAGAAATTATTACATAACCAAGTCTGTGATAAACACACGAGCAGGGAAAACCCTCAGCACAAATATAAGACTGAGGGGACTGACACAACTGATAACGGATATTTCCTTCACTTGTAACTCGTGTGTTCATCGGATTCCTAGCCGGAAGAAGCCGTCCTCCAAGCTTAACTTTGTGTGTAAGAGCTTGGTGGGCCTATTGGGAGCCTCCAATTGAGTTGTGGAGCTTGCCCCAATACTTTGTGTAAAGGTGTCGTGCCGCCTTCAAGGGCATCGCTTAGTGGAGCGTGAACTCGCCTTTGTGGCTTGTTCACCGGAGAATAGGGTGAGCCTTTGTGGCGTTGGTGGCCTTTGTGGCACCACACCTCTCCAACGTAGACGTACTTCCCGTAACAAGGAAGGAACTACGGGAATACATCCTTGTGTCTTCGTGTCTCCATTGCGGTTACCTCTATCCTTTACTCGTACCTTTACTTATATTGTTATTGCTAGCTTGCTTGTCACTCTAGGTAAATTCACTTAGTAGCACATCTAGAGAATTTACCTTCTTGTCCAGCCTTAACTTAAAAAGAAGTAAAAATTTGGGTAGCTCCTATTCCCCCCCCTCTAGTCGCTCATACGATCCTTTCAGCTTATTAAAGAGATACTACATTAGGAATTATTTTCAAAGTTGGTGTAAGTATGACAGTGTAGTAACAACTTTGGCATATAATTGATGTTGTGCAATTCAAAAAGAAAAACCCAAAAATAATGGACAAACATGGAGGAAGTAATAACTCAGTAATTAATGAAATTAAAATTACATCGTGTGTTTCACTATATATGTACTCACCTCACCATGTGCATTGATCATGAATGTATTTAGACCTAAAAACACAAATAAAAATAACCCTACATATATTTATCAATAAAACATAATACTCCCTCTGACCCATATTACCTTTTGTAAATACGAATGTATCTAGCATTAAAATGTGTCTAGATACATCCGTATTTGCGAAAGGTAATATGGATCGGAGGGAGTACGACACTTTACCATTTGCAAAACATTCTAATAGGAGTATAGAGTGGAAATAACTAAATAATTGACTCTTCACTTTTTAAAAACTCCTTTATCAATGGAGCATTGTAAGATCGATGACCAATATAGTGAAACCAAGAAAAATGTTAGAAAGGAGGTAGGGAAACCCGCTAATACTCTACTATAGATATAATACATATGATTAGATTCTAAAACACCTTTTAATGATCACATAATTATACCAAATCCATCCAGCTAAAAGTTTATTAAAAATATTAAGTGATTAAATCCGAATGTTTTTAAGAGTAAATCCATATCAAACCAAGATAGAATGAATAATACAAGTTTTAGAGTGATTGGCATTTTTAGGAACCGTTAATCTACCTGATCTGACGATTCTAAAATAGACGGAACTGGACGGAACAAAACTGACGGAACCCAACGCTGCTAAAAATCGTGGGACCAGAACAAAGATATGTGGGACCGATACTTAATTATTATTATTTTTCAATTGTTAAAACAGTAATAAGCGGATATAAATTATTATTTTTTGTTATTTTTTCTCACTCTCTCCCCCACTTTCTTCTTCGCTCACGGCTTGGGCACCGTCCGCCGTTGACCCAAGATACCGCGGATGCACCGTCGCCGGCCTTCCCCATCTCTCCGCCAGCAGCAGCAGCCGGTCGTGGGCGGCGGCGCTGCCCCTGTCTTCCCTTACCTCCCCCAGCCTCCCAGTAACTCCCCTTAGTCCCCTGTTACCTCCTTCTCTTCGCTATGGCCAGCGCAACACGCCGCCACCGCCCGCCGGGCGCGGCCGGTGCCCCTGTACAAGAGCGGTTGGATGCTGGACCGGCCGCCCGAAGCACTACCTCGTACGGCCGCATCACCACCGTGATGCCCACCAGCATCCGGTTTACCTCGTCTGCGGAGACTCGATGTGCTCGCCGGAGAGCGTCATCCGTGTGGTGGATGCGGCGCCGGCGGCAGGCCAGGCGCCCGAGGCGGAGTGGAGGCGGGAGAGGAGGACATGGAAGAGGAGGCGCTGGAGGGAGGGCAGGTTGCGCGGCTCGAGGAGGAAAGCGCAGAACTCCGGGTCGAGGTCCCGCTCGAGGGCCTCGTTTGTCGGGGCAAAGATCTTCCCCGGCCAACGGCGGCCTCCAGGGACTGCAGTAGCAGGGAAACACGGACTTGGAGTTCACCCCCACCGCTGTTGCTGTCGGCTCCGCCTGCCGCGGAAGAGGGCAATGTGGGTTGGTGCTGCTGTTGTTGTTGCGACAGCACGTCCACGGTAGCCGTGGCATTGAGCAGAAAGAGGAGGACAGCACAGTCCGTTGTCATCCGCCCTTGCAGACTATCCAATTTGGATATTGACACCACAAGTTTCAGGTAGTAGTGTGTGTAGACTATCCGATTAAGCCAACATTCAGTTTGGTACTAGCATTCATTCAGTTACACATGCATGCATACGCTGATAGATTTCTAATAATTGAATGCAGTGTATCCGCGGTATGACTGAAGCAGGGTTTATATCCCTGGCAGTTACATGGAGGCAATCAAGAACTCCCAATTGCATATGACTGAAGTAGGGTTTATACACCAAACAGATTCAGTTAGTTCAACTTGAGGGTGATCCCATTGGTTCTCTTATAAATGTCCTTGCTGAACTACTGCAACATGAAGATTTGTGTAATGGGGATTATAGAAAACTGACCTACTCTAGTAAGTTATTGCTACTGAAAGAGAACATTGCCAAAGAGGCTGATAAGACTGAACAAGATGGAAGGTAAAATGCTTACTTCTGCCATGTTTAGAGTATGAGCATTGCAGTTATTTGATTTGGATACTAGCTTAGGTTTAAGTTTCCAGTTGTAGTACAGTCATGTTTGTGTTTCAGTTGTCTAGGTGGAGTATCATGATAGCATATGATTTGTTAGTTTGTTAAACTAGCTAGTTTTATGTCGATTAAGTAGATGAATATTGAGATATATAGGCACTTGAAGGAGCCAACCGAGTAAAGATTCTTATAGCTAGCTGTTCTTAGCTTAGCTAGCTCATCTTCGTAATGTTGTTGTATCGATTAGTTGTTGCTATAGCTAGCTTCGGTACACACGTGACTGACCAAAGCGATGGAACCTGTCCATGTTAAGCTGTAGAGTGATTTGTTAAGCTCTAGTTTGGCAGAAAATGTAGTTTTGCACCTATGCTACTGCCTATTGCTAGAGTACTATGGTAGTCTACTACAGTACCAGTAGCTCCGTAACAAAAGAAGACCTTGTTTAAATGCCAACAGACCATAATTATCCATCGGTCCAAGAAACAATAAAAACGCCTTGGTTGTCTCATGAGAAATAATACCGCAACCAAATACAACAGTGCTGCGGTGGTGATTCAACCCAACAAATGGCACAAACAGTAGGTTGTACTTGTTGGTCCTGTACGTGCTATAAAACAACAACATCGCCGAAAGCCTCATAGTCATGCCTGGATTGACTATCAGACCAGAAAAATCTCTTCAGATGCCCATCTTAATCAACCAGGTACTTGAAGAAAAAATCAGGATCTCTCTCTTGCTGCGCCGTCATGTGACGGATCACCGTTTGAGCATCATCGGCAGCAATTGTTTCCTTTTTCTAAAAGGGACCATAGCCCCGGCCTATGCAGCAATTGTTTCCTACTTGTAGAGATGGCAAAAGTTATAAATGTCCCTCGTCGTGCACCAACCTTATCAAATCCACCGTACTGATTTTGTGTCTGTGGATCCCAGAAGGCTCTATCCCACTCAAGATAGCTTCTCCGCACACTAAATCCTTTCTCAAGAGCATATCTGTTGTAAAACTGGTATCCTTCATCCTCGCTAGCAAACGTCTCTTGATGATGATGGCACGGTACTCACTAGACTCTTTTTTCCACCCACATCGGTCATATCATCTGCAAATAACATGCAAGTAAACAATTAGAAATTTTATCACAGTACAAGGATAAAGCCGAAAGATTGAAAAGAAAATATTAGTACAAATCACTGATCAGTGATTTAAACAATGAACCAGTACTAGTTAAGCGTGACCACTACCGTTCTGTACCAAGTAAGATAGAACTTCACTATGGAAACTACTAAAGATTACTCTAGCTATTCAAGGAAGCATCAACTGGATTCTGCACATGATGAAAAGAAAACAGTGTACATGAAACATCTATGCCCGAAGAAATTTTCTTCACATCAAAAAAGCAAATTTAAGGCTTTGAGCATAGGATGGCATCTGATCACATTTTATTCGGCTGCATGTATTAACAGGCTCAAAGCACCTGAAAATGCTCTAAGGTGACATCTGCGATCGCTTCTCTTCCTTATCTAGCACTTTGATCGGTCCCTGAAAATTTTCTTAACAGTATTTGCGTTGGACTTTGGACGGCATCATTCCCTTATAGATTCACTTATTTATATATTGTGGTGACATAGTTAACTAATAAGCAGCAGGACATTTCAGTTACCTAAGAATGAGAAATGACTCCACATCTAATCCGTATACAACTATACATCATCAACATCTCGCCAACTTAGACCACATCTAATCTGTATACGTCATCAATATATCGCTAATGCATGATCTGACTAATAGGTTGTGAGTTGGGATAAAGGTTATAGGCATCTGGATACATCTGAGTATTTATGTTTTTGTCTCTGTCTGCAAGACCGAATTGCTTCAGGTTTCGTCTACTGGGAGCTGGGAATCTCTCCATGATCTCCAACGGATTCAGCTACACCAACATCAAGTTGTGCCGCTAGCTGTCCATCTTTTCTTTGCTTTGGATTCACACTAACATTTGATCCTACACTATGCTCTAAACGTTAATCTTATTTATTTTGCACCTAAATACTCTGCTCTGCAGATAATACATATACTAACACAAGCTGGTGAGCTCATGTGCCATGTCTTCCTATTTTTCCTGATAGCACTATTTTGAATCATATTCCCACTTTTTTGAGTGGATCAGGCATGTGAATCCCCTATGGCAGGCACGACCCCTATTTGCAGGAAATTAAAGTAGTTTGGCAGTGATTAAATCCTTACATATATGCATCTAACTACTGTTAAACGAAAATTCAATTATGGCCATATAGTTACAGTAGCAACACACTGACGGACATGCAAAAAACTGAATTTGAGTTCAGGCAGTGGACTGACCTGAGAGTTGAAGAACTGGCGTTTGATCCCCCGGGCGTGGAGGGCGGTGGCTGACGATTACAATCACGCTGTAAAGTCTGGCAGATCCGCTCCCAGCGGTGAGGAGAACGGCGGCGGCGTTGCAGCGGAGGAGAACGTTAGGGTTCCTGCCGATGACGAGGGGGCTGCGGCCCGATCGCGTAGACGAGACGGTGGCGGCGTACCATCCCACGGGCAAGGAGGACAGGTCCGGCGGTCACACGTCCGCGTCCGTGTCTGGCGAACGCGCCTCCGCGTCGATGAATTAGAGGAGACAAGGATCCCCTTTCTGAGCTTGGACGACTCCGGCTTGCCGGCGTCCGCGTAGATGAAGCAGAGCAGGCGCGATCCCGTTCCCGACCTCGAACGGCGTGGTCGAATTAATGGAAGTTCTAGGCGCGGCAGTGTTCAACGGAGGGCACGGCGGCGGGTGGATAAGCCTGATGCCTTCAGCGATGGGTGAGGAACCCAGCGATAATAAAAGGATCGAGATTGGTAGGGCCAAGTTTATTTGACCGCTGGCAATACATTTTCTGAACGTGAATCATTTTACTAATTTGATAAAAATTATTAGTCACTTAATCTAACGGTTATAAAGAATTTAGACTCAACGGAACTGAACGGAACATAAGTTCCGTCCCAATCACCGTAAAAGAGCTCAGAAATATCTTATGATAGAAATATAGATCACCCCCTTTCACCCGAAATCTTATCACAACCAGTGGCGGAGCTGACGTCTAAAACATGGTTGCAAGCGATTCATAACATCAAAACACATAGCTTATCTCCATTGCTGCGATGTTCTCAACTTCTAGTATACCAAGACCTTGCTGTCATCTTATATTTTGTGTCAACTCTACTCTATAGTGCTTTGTATGGATTCTCCAGGATTAATATTCTAGCTAGTTAAAAAATGTTGAACAATTGTCTAATAAAATTGGGAATAAAATAAGTATCAAAGTACACCATTAAAGTTTACACAATCAGCACAGTATGATATAGTCTCCATACATCTTAATAATGAAGTCAAGTACTAGTAAATCAACCCAGATACTATAACAGTATAACCTGCTCTCTCAGTTCCTCAAATTATTCTGCTTGCTTCCTCATCACCTTTGTTCAAATTCACAAGTCCATATAAAGCAGGACGAAACCTGTTTCGAGGAATGTATTCTCTAGGATAAACAAACTATTTAAAAATATGCTAACCATTTGTCACATAAATCTGACGTACCTCTGGCTTTATGTAGCCAGCCGGACTAATACTTTTGGAATATTTCGCTTGCATTCAAAAGAACATTGCCTTGCCCTTTTTTGATAGTACTTGGGAATAAAGTAAGTATATGAAAAGTGCATGATTAAAGTTTACACCGTCAACAGAATGATACAGTCTTCACAAGTCATAACAGTGAAATCAAGTACTACTAAAATCAACCCAGATACCATGACCTGCTCTCTCATTTCCCCAAATTATTCGCAATGCTTCCTCACCTTGTCGAAATTCACAAGTCCATATGTTTGCGCCATTTTTACTGTCTTTTATCGTGGGATGCGCGAACCCAAGCTTCGGCACAAAGGCGTGTTCGTTCTCGCGTTGAACAAGGTCAACATGAATGGTCTCGGGCCAATCGAAGAACAAGGGGAGGAAGACCTTGTCCTGCATCCATTTGATGTTAGTCTTCTTCATCATTATTGTTGCAAGTGTGCCGGTGAACAAGGCTCTTCCTTGGAGGCTCTCCATCTTCTCCCACTCCATGGTATGTTTGTGGAGCTTGACGACATTGACCGACGACCCTAGGAACCCAACCAGGACGGCCATGAGCTCGCCTCGGTCAGATTCGAAGAGGTAGCGGTGATGGCACCTCAACGGAAAGCCGTGGGGTTTCTCGAGGATTATTTCAGGTCGTCTGCCATATCTATTCCCCTTCCCGTAGCACACAACAAGCAGCCTCCCGTCTGTTCCCAGTATGTAGAGCGAGCCGTCGTGGTCTCGTGGAGGACAGGGTTGCAGTCTGGCGACGCAGTAAACTGGCGGGTTGCACCAGGCATATTCCAAAAATTCTCCCACTCATCCCATTCGCGAGTTGAGCTATCTCGGGTAGCAATTGAGAGTATGACCCCACGTCCGTGTTCGTCCGGTAACGTCTTGACGCCATACATCCTGTCTACGCCGTCATACACCGCGAATTTGAGCTTGGTCCCTTCAACCGGTGGCAGCTCGCACACGGACACAACGGCGGCGGCGATGCCGAGTTCAGCAGTCAGGACCTTGTCCGGCAAGCCCAGAGTTAGGCGCAGTCCTCCCGGTGGCAGCGCACAAGATTTTGGCGCCGGGCACCTCCAGCTTGGCGTCGATCTTGAAGATTTTGTGGTAATATGGACTGTAGTACTGGAAGCTGGTGGCTCCGACGTTGAGCAGGAGGGGGGTGATCCATGTCGGGTAGAAGGGCGACAAGGCCCGCGCCGATTGCCATTGCCGGCACACCAGGCCGAAGCTCGGGTGGTTGGACCACTTGATCCGACTCAAAATCTGGGCGAGCATGTCCAGCGGCAGAGAGGACCAATCTCGTTCCTGCGATGTCGCCGCTGCCGCCGCCTCCATCGAGCCTGCCTGTCGATCGACGGGAGCTCTCTGGTTCTTGAGTCCTGACGCGAGGTTCTTTTTCCCGGATTATCTAGGTGTCGGGCGCTCGCTTCATGGTGCTCCTGTACGTAGTCGTGTTCACTTCGGTCACGCAGTAGTCGTGTTCACCTTCGTTCTCGCGTCCTCTGGATGGTGGTGTCCAAGACGAACTGTTGGTGGTACTGAATCAAACTAGGAACATACTATGTTCTATTTCATGGCATCGTATCGGGCAGAGTTTGTCAGATTCAGTGTTTCACGGACCTTTATATCAGCAAAAAAAAAAAAAAAACCAAGGCCAATAGATGAGAGAGTGCGGCCTGGTATGAAAGGCACATAGACGCGGCAGGGAACCGAGCAAAGCAAACACGTGAAGGAAGAGTACCGGTTGTATTTGAGGCGTGAGATCTTTTTCATCTTTTTTTTGTAGCTTCAAGAAGCAACTTGGGTAGGGCCCGTATGTAAGGCGTCATTAAGGTCAAATATGTCCAATAAAAGATATTAGGGGTATTTTGCAAAAAATATAATGCCACATGTCATCTTTTGGTTGATTGAGGATCAAATCTTCACATGATTTACAGGTTGTAGGACGGTAGTCACACGCTTTGCAAGATCTAAATCTAAACCTTCACACGAGGAACAAGTAGTAGGACCTCATGTGTAATTAGCTCCCTTATAAGCTTCTTTTGGGCTTTTTATTTGGAAAATCCCAAAAAAGAAAAGTAGAGATTTTCAAATCGTGATGATGTATGTTGATCGAGAGTTAAGGAAAGTCCCAACTGACTGAAATCTAGGCATATCCTTAGAAAAAGCCAGGGTGAAAACTGTTATAAACATGGCCATAAGAGGCAACCAAACCACAACCCAATAGACAAGAGGACTACTCCTAAGACATGGGACCACATGACCATGGAGATGGACATACGGACGCTCCAACCACAACATTCCTACAACTCACCAACAGGTAATTCTCGACAACACTGAGGTGGCCCCACAGAATGGAGGCAACACGAGAAAAACACATCGGCAAAGGCAACAAACACAAGCACATCCAAGATCCATCCATCAAGCGACGGCGAATGCTTTGCCTTTACTGCCGCTCTTCTTGCTTCTACACTTGTTTGGTTTCTCCGGCATGGTGGCGAGTCTAGGTCTAGTGCCACCTCTCTTCCTCTTCTAGCCTTTTCCTTCATGAGACACCCAATAGTCTTGCTGAAGCCAGGTTTAGTAGCGGCCAAAGTGGTGAGGAAGTAACAAATCTCTTTGGCAACGGGAGACCCAGGCACACGTGCCAACACTCCGGACGTGGCAACCACATCAACTACAAGAATTATGTGCCCGATGGAATGAGGTGAGAAAAAGACTGCACCGTCCACATCACCACTCTCCTCGAAGTCGGCACCTAGCTCGGTTTTTTTAAAAAAAGGGAAGCTTAGTCCCGGCCTCTGCATCAAATGAAGCACACAACCATGCCTAGCTCGGTGGTGAGGCCCCAGTCGAGATACTGAGGGAGTCCACCTTCACTTTGTCGACAGATAGAGGTAATACCATTTCTCCACACAAATCTTGAATTCAAGCATGATCCACAACATTGGAGCCATGCATGCATATGGTCATTGAGTTGGCCGTAGAAAGGATAGAGAAACTGCCATGATGGTCTGCTCAACTCTCGTTCGTGAAGCCAACATCAGGCACAACCAAAGGGCTCAACGTTAGGGATATCCTACCCAGTGCATCCTCAACCCGCTTGAGATAGCCACTAATTTGAAGCATCCAACTTGCATGGTGTCAACGATATGTACATATGAAATATGAATACGGATGTTGTCGAATACCACCAATACAGAGAGGATGATACTCGAATAGCGATGTAGATTGGATTTGTTTTTAATTTCAACATAAACAAATAACAAAATAGTAAACTGTTATCTTATATTAAGTCAATTGTATGAGGATAGAGAGATAAATATAATGATATAGTACACAATAGTTTAAAGTTTAATCATAGAAAAATATATTCATCCACTATGTTAGTATTTTTTTAGATAATTGCCATATCAGATAGAATTACTAAAATAGGCTAACAGAATTTTATACGGAGACAAATATATCCATTTCCATACCAATACCACATTTGTATTTGTATTTGTGAAACGAATCCGGATATTTTTTAATTTTGTTTTCTTATTCATCTGATTCAGATATTATGGTGACCTTTTTTCAGTTTACTTATATCAATTGTCGACTAATTAATTTGGATTGTCCACTACATGTCCCACCTCTACCTATTGCCATCTTTACTTTTTTTTCGAAAGTAATAAATAAAATAAAATCCGGCTGGACGGCGATTCGATTTCTTCCCCTCGATTCAAGATACGGATTCAGATTTCTCGAGGGAGCAGGATATGATCCCATGCCGCGTTCGCTTTTGTTGTTTCTGGCCCATCTCGATGAACAGATGGGGATAAGAGAGCTCTAGAGGAAGAACGGCAGAGTACGCCGCCGCCGTCGATTTCGATGTCTCGTACCGCTCGTCCCATCGGTCGTCTTGAGTTCATGGAGGAGAGGCAGTGTTTTCGCCCGATCCAGATCCGCAGTAAGATCCGTCTTATACTAGCTCCACATTTGCCACTGTGCTATCTGATATTGCTTTCAGATTGTTCAAGTAACAATGATGTGTTGCAGATGGATCGACCATAAGGAAGGCATCGCCCTGCCATCAGGATGACAAGCTCATGGTAGCAAAGAATGGAATATTCAGGGCCAGAACTTCCAGAGGTACACCATTAAGTGATTGCTGTTTGATTTTGTTCTGAGAGAAAAAAGGTCTCCTCCTCCCTCTCGCCCCCGCGTGGCGACGGGGAGGAACCCTAAATCCTTCCCCGCAGTCGGGCCCTTCCCCACCCCTCCTCCTCCCTCGCCGCTGCCAGAGGGCGCGGCTGGGCGAAGCCCGGTCGGCGCAGGCGGCGGCGAGGTCTCCTCGTCCTCCCGTGCGGTGGGGTGGCCGCGGGGTCTCTCCTCCGGGCCGGAGCCTGGCTCTTCCGTCGGGAGACAGGGCGGGCGACGCTCAGCTGGTTCTGGGCGACGACGTGACGGGCGGCATGGCGGTGGATCGCGCCTAGTTCTCTCGGCGGCGAGGGCCGTGGGCGGCACCAGTTCGGGACGGCGGTGATCTCAGCTCAGGATGGCAGCAGGACAGCGGCGGGGATTCAACGACGACAGCACAGGATGCGGCGGCGGCGGGAACATGCGGCAGCGAGGCGATGGTGGATGCCATGGCAAGGGCATGCCCGACCAAGATCTGGGCCTGTTTGGGCCCGATCTGGTCTTAGCGGGCCTCAGCCGGTGCGTCCACCCAGAAACCTACCTGCAGGGTGGCGGCAGTAGCCTTGGTGCTGCAGCGAGGCGGCGGAGCTAGTCGGGTCTGATCTTCTGGATCTAGGACCTGACCGGCACTGCTACACCGTCCGGTCGGTGACTGTCTTTGGCGGTGGAGGGTCCGATCTCCTCCCTTTGGCGATGCTGCCGCCCACCGTGGGTCTGGTTCTATCGCCGGTTGACCTTGTTTTCGTCGTTGGTTTCGCGATGTCATGTTGCCGTGAGCTCGAGGTGTTGGACGCCGGGGCGGCGGCCCTGGAAGGTGGACTGCATGGGCGACTCTACGGCGAGCGACGTGGCGGTGGTGGTGGCCTTGCTCTTCGGTCATCTGGATGGCGGGGAGCAGGCGGCAGGAGTTCCTGGAGTTGGCGATGATTTTGGCTTCTCCCAGATCGTGTTCTAGAGGCCGGACTCGGAGAGATTGGGCGGTACGAGGTATCGAGTGTGTGTGGAGGTTTTTCCGGGCGAAAGCTCAGCATTTTGACGCCAGCGGTGGCGACGCCTGAGGGTGTCGTAACCCTCTTGGGGGCGCCGTTGTGGTTACCTTTGCCGCACTAAGGCTCCGGGTGAAAACCCTTGACCATATGGTCTCGACGACGGCGACGGATGCGTCGTTACCCTCTTGGGGGCGTTGTCGTGGAGCTCCGATCCTCCCCGGTCTCGTTTCGGTATCTTCGGTGGCAAGTCTTGGTTCTTCTTGTACTTTTATTTATTTATTTTGATCTGCTTTGTAAGAGGTACTCCTCATCACCTTGTATCGGTTCGGCCGTGTGTGGCTTTATTTATAAAGTGGGGCGAAAGCCTGTTTCGAGAGAGTGATTGCTGTTTATGAAATACCTATACTGCAAGTATAATAATGTCACCACGAACTCTCTAGTGCAGAAATTGTTGACCTATGGTTGCTTAGTAGAAATTAATTAGCAGATCTTCTTCTATGCATTAGTAGCTATGTCTTCTATGCATACTGAAATGGTGGAAAATATATAGATCTATTATAAGAGTGTCATCAAGTATGCGTATCGAGAATAGAAAATTTGGGGAAATGATTAGTTTGGTAACTTCAGCATGTAATGACTTTAGTTTTTTGGTATAGCCAAACCCGGAATCTGTATCCATGTTACATCCGCACACTTACTTTCGCTGACTTCAGTGGTGGAGCTTGAACGAAATCTCGAGAAAAGGGCACCAGTGAACTCCATGTCACCATTTAGGCTCTCCCAATTGATGTCGAGATTCCTATTTGGCCCTCTTCCCATGACCGAACCGGAGTGTTCATGATGTTATTCTCCTTTTGCGCATGCTCGGTAACCTATCCACAATTGTACTTTAGGCGATGTATATGATTTTTCCTTTTTCTTGCCTTCACCCTTAAGTGGAAGAATTGTGAAGGCGTCACCTTCCTTGATGTTGGAGATCCTCGCACATTGATTCTTTCTTGCTCGCTCAATGATTGCCAAACTAGTAACTCTCCTCTTGAGGGAAGCTCTAAGATCATGTTCATCCGGGGAAAGAAGACTCTTGCGCAGTGTCAAGTTGAAGAATGACAAGGGGCGGTGTGGAGGATCAACTTTTGTCAAGTATTTGTTGGACCTGGAGCTCAGCTCGTTAACCGCAGCGGCTCGATTTGTTAAATTAGTTCTTCAATATTAGGGAGCATAATCCAAGCACTAGTAATACCATTTGTATGGTCGTCAAGGAGCAAGAGGGCGGTTTGTGAATGAACTAGTATGGAGATCGAAGATGCGATGCCAGTTTACAACCACTTAGACATAAAATGTTTTTCTTCAAAGAGGGGTAGGACCCGGCCTGACTGATGCATATAGACATTTATTACTTTACTAAATATTGTTGAGAAGTTACAACTCAAGGATCTCACCCGCCATCTAAAAAAGGAAAATAACATGAGGCACCTATGCAGCAACATGATATCCGATTGTCAAACTGCCACCTAGTAATAGTATCCATGTCCTCCCTACGTTCTGCCGGCTGGAGATAGGACCACGTACAGATCCAATGTGTAGCCACAAAGATAAAAAAAGGGGAGTTCTTGTTTTATTAAGATAAAGTCATTGCGCATATTGCAAATAGCCCAAAGTAAAGCACAAGCACCCACTAGCATTTAAATTTTATCTTCTTTGCAATTCCTTCCAACCAATTTCCGAACAAATTCGTGATATTAGATGGAGGAGCTAGATTAAAAGTCATGTGGACAGTGGGCCATATACTTCACATGCAGGATATAAAAAGATATTTTATTGTTTCTTCTGTGTCACAACACTACAGGAATGGTGAAAGACGCCGAGGGCCAGCGTCTACGCCGACGGCCAAATATCGGTGCCGTCGGCATAGGCTATATTTCAGACAGCCCACGAAGCTGGCCGTCGGCGTAGAATTGCCGTCGGCGTAAGATAGCTACGCCGACGGCCTTTTCTACGCCGACGGCAATGCCCTCGGCATAGCTATTTTCCATTTTACCACATTAATCTTAGAAAAATCATAACTAAATCATTCTAATTCACAAAAATACAAATAATATATCAAAATTTGCAGAAAAATAAGATCTTTTCATCTAAACCTTCCAAAATTTAGAACTAATTAATTTAATTAGTTAGGATTTTCAGTTTAGGGATTTAGGGTTTTGATTCAGTTGGAAGTCGAGAAAATTTGAACTAGAGCCGCATCATAGTTTGCCCATGATTTTTCTAAAAAATCATTTTCAGGTTCATAAGTAGAAGTTTTATCAGAGATCCATAAATAGTTCTGTAAAATTCAACCCCTAACTAAGAAGGTTCATGCCCGCCGTTTCAAACGCATTTTGAATCGAGCATAAGAAGTTCAAAAAAATTCAAAAAAAATGTAAAGCCTTAGTATTGTGTCATTTTATGTTACCTAGTTGTGAGGACAAATAATAAACTTGGACTATTACAAATATTGTAGAAACCCCTTCTCAGAAATGACCTATCATGTACGAAGTTTCATGGCTTTCAAGTCAGATGAGCTAGGTCATGACCTGAATTATAGAATAGTTTGTTCAAATGAGCCCATATTGTGCACATGTGTGCATATTAGGATGGGAAACAAAGTTCATATTGGGAGTTTTCATTTTCTATGTATAAAAAAATCAATTTTCATTTTCTAAGTGTCAAAATTGGGTTTTTTTGTGAAGGAAGCACTGAAAATACATTACAAAATTATACCAACCTAATTTTCAACAATATTAGGAAACATTTTATGTATATATCACCAATTTTTTTGTGTGTATGAAGCTTTGCATTAACCTTTCACAAAAAAGACAAACTCTTGCCGATTCAGCAGGAAGCAAGGTAAATTTGAACTACAACTGTATCATAGTTTGCCCATGTTTTTTTCAAAAAATCATTTTTAGGTTCACAAGTAGATGTTTTATCATAGATCCATAAATAGTTCTGCAAAATTAAACCCCTAGCTAAGAAGGTTCATGCCCGCCGTTTTGACCGCATTTTGAATCGAGCATAAGAAGTTCAAAAAAATTCAAAAAAATGTAAAGCCTTCGTATTGTGTCATTTTATGTTACCTAGTTGTGAGGAAAAATAATAAACTTGGACTATTGCAAATATTGTAGAAACCCTTTCTCAGAAATGACCTATCATGTACGAAGTTTCATGGCTTTCAAGCCAGATGAGCTAGGTCATGACCTGAATCATAGAATAGTTTGTTCAAATGACCCCATATTGTGCACATGTGTGCATATTGGGATGGGAAACAAAGTTCATATTGGGACTTTTCATTTTCTATGCATAAAAAAATCAATTTTCATTTTCTAAGTGCCAAAATTGGATTTTTTTTGTGAAGAAAGTACTAAAAATACATTACAAAACTAGACCACCAAAATTTTAAACAATATTATGACATATTTTATGTATATATCACTAATTGTTTGTGTGTGTGAAGCTTTGCATTAACCTTTCACAAAAAAGACAAACTCTTCCCAATTCAGCAGGAAGCGGGGTAAATTTGAACTACAGCTCCATCATGGCTTTCTCATGATTTTTTGAAAAAATCACTTTTAGATACACAACATGTTATTATATTAGAGATACACAAAGAGTTTTGTGAAATTCAACCCCTAGCTAAGAAGGTTCATGCCCACCGTTTATCAACGAGGTAAAGCAAGGGTTAACGGGGTAAAGCGGGGGTATGACATAAGAAAACTATGAAAAATTGTTTATCATGTGGACTCGTTAGTATTTGACATAAGAAGACTAGGTGTGAAGGTTTTCCTTTTTTTGATTTTTTAATTTTTTTATGATTTTTTCAATGTAAATCTCATTAGTTCGAGATATCACTAATGATACATTAAATTCAAAATGGGCATAAGAAATTCAAAATTAAATAAAACATAAAAACATTACATATGGATGTCATATTTGGATTCCTCTCATTTTTATTATCGATTTAGACATATAATTTGTCAAATTCTGATTTACAGATTTAAAGATATAAATTATTCAATATATTTATTAATTATTCATTGTTATTTACTTATTATATAGTTTGGAATTCAATATATTTATTACTCATTTATTGTTGTTTACTTAATATATAGTTTGGAAATTTAAAACCAATAACGTGTGACATAGTGGTATAAGGGTTAATAGGATGAATATGGTAGTATTATCAACAAGGTATAATTGGCTTCGTGGACACTCATTGGATGGAACAGAGAAGTTAAGCGTGCTGAAGGTGGAGTAGTGTGAGGATGGGTGACCGACCGGGAAGTTTGACTAAGACTTAAATTTGACCAAAGATTAAGTGTAATTAGTGTTAAAAATATTCTAATTGAGAGATTAACGAGTCAAACAATTCAAAGAGTCAAAAAAAATTGAAATTTTTTTTAAAAAAATTTGAACTCTTTTTAAAAAAATTATAAACTATGCCGACGGGGCTACGCCGAGGGCAAAGCAGTCGGCATAGACTACGCCGATGGCAGAAGCTACGCCGACGGCCAAATAGAGCTCCGCCGAGGGGCATCTACGCCGAGGGGCTACGCCGAGGGCAGCCCTCGGCGTAGACTACGCCGACGGCAATTTTGCCTATGCCGAGGGCTGTTGGCCTTCGGCGTATTGTGAAATTCCTGTAGTGCAAAAACAACATTTATTATTACGTTGCCAATTTCTTTTTGCCAGATTATCTTTACTGAGAAGCACATCTCAGTGTATGAACCATATAAACTTTTGATTTTCAGTGGTACTTTCATTTTTCAAATATAGTTACAAAGGAATCTTGTGTGCCCATACATTAAGTCTAGATACATCAATTTAACCCAGAAGGAACCTGATGCTGTTAGACTCCGTCTAGAGACATCCTTATTCTCGGATAGCTCTATATCCACCGTTGAACTAATTTAGGCCATGTTGACCATTTGTTCCCGGTTAGAGCCCTTTTAAGAGATATAAATTTAGACATAGGGTATCTGACTTCAAAATATGTTTTCCATCCCTAAACCCAGCATCGGTAGACGACACACTTAATTTAGCTTTGATTTCTGTTAGCATATATTTTCTATATATATCTGTTTGTAAACCCTAACCCTAATTGGCCTTTGAGCCCTATATAAATCTCTGCCCCACATCATTAACCGCAAAAGGCTTCCCCCAAAACCCTCTTTCTCATTCTACATGGTATCCGCCTAAAACCGATCTAAACTAGACGCTGCCCCAATCCCTTCCGCGCCATGGTGTCGTACCATGCTGTTTTTGATGGCACCAGTGGCGCCATCATCTCCTCCTCCACTGGCGTCTCTCCTCCTGCGGGTGCCCCTCGACATGTCGCTCTTGTCTTCATTTCCTGCGAGGCCGACAACTACACCAAGTGGGCTATCTACATGTGTGCTTCCCTCGGCCGCACTGGCCCCTTGGGTCACGTCAACGATACGGTTGCACCCACTCCGACCGAGGCCACCTGGAGCTCCGACGACTACACCATCCTCAATATCCTGCATACGGCCATCGACGTGGAAGTCGCTGACATGATCCTCTATCGGGATCAAACCAAGCATCAATTCCGGCTCGCCGCCCCCAATCTCATCTCTTCAAACAAGGCCAACTCGTGCAGGGTGACATGACGTTCACCGAGTATTGCCGTCGGCAGAAGCAGCTTTCCGACGCCATCAGTGACAATGACTCCCCCGTCTCAGCGCAGGCGCTCATCCTCAACACCCTCCGCAGACTCAGATCAATCTTCGTCTCTACCGCCATGGTGATCTCCATGATGGACCTGTTTCCCTCTTTCCTCTGGGTTCACAATGCTCCTCATGAAGGAGATGGAGCAGGCCAATGCCGCCACCAACGCCGCGTCCACAGCCCTGATCGCACAGGCATGTGCTCCCTCACCGTCGTGCACCGGCAGGGCCAGCCCCGGCGACTCCTCCAACTCCGTCAAGCCTAAGCCCTCCTATAAGCCTAACAACAAGAACGGTGATAAGAATGGCAAGGACACTGCCTCCTCACGCGTGGCACCACCGGCCACGGCAGGACCCCTGGTCTGGTTTTCCCGGGTTGTGGGACAGTGGGGCGCACCCTCCGGCATCCTCACATCATGACGTCTGCGCCGGTGTACCTGTCCATGTCATCGTCCTCTACGTCTCCCGCCTGGGACAGCTCCACTCTGATCGCCGCAATGAATAACTTCGCCCTCAGATAGGGAGGTTGGGTCATGGACACCGGAGCTTCATCTCTCATGACCAACGACCTCTCTCTCATTTTATAGTTTCATTTTTCCATAATTAGGCAGGGAGGCAGACAGACAAGCAGCACGTTGTGGATGGTGACTGCGGATGTGGATGGTTGGAGTTGCGCTGCCGCCCTGGCCATTGCTGGGAGGGGGAAGCGAATGCAAAGGTGGCCGGAGAGACGATGGATCGGAAGTCTGCATTGCTTGTTGGCAGATGAGTTCCTTGATGCGTTCGTCCTTAAGCGAAGCATCAACCCAGCCTGCTGAAATTATTCGAGTCCACTTGGGCCGGCCCAAACTAAATGGACCAAAAAATACAGAAACCAGTCAGTTCAACCCATTTGGGACAGTACGTTTTTTCAAAAACAATCTAAAACCGTACGAGCAAAAATTTGAGGACAATTTACAAAATCAGGAACTCATGCAACGAGTGAAGGAAACTCATACAAGAAACTCGTGCTACATGGTTCCTGAGTTGTACTCCTCCGTTCCTTAATTACCTTGCAGGAAACAGACCGGATCTTTGTGCAGAATCAATCGATTTCCATGATTGCAAATCCTTTTTTTATGTCCCATTATTATGCCCCGGTGAGAAGTTTGAAAGTCGGATATGATGTTGTGCGAATAGTAAAGGAGCATCTCAAGAAGAATTATCATATGCTGAACTCCAGAACAGATCTATTACAGTCACACTATTCTTCGAGATGAATAACCTTTTTTGCTTCGACGCGGAAAAAGAGTTGGAGCGAACAACATACCAGCATGAATGGAGATGAAAGATACATGATAATAATGATTCCCAAATATGACTTATACGAAACAGAGTACAAATAGAAGAAAATGAAAATTAAATAGGGCGCCTGATGGAGCCTGGTACAAGTACAACATAGAATGGTCTCTCCACCAGTGCAAAACATAACCGAAGACACCGTTGAATCAAGAACCGAAGCAAACGACATCGATAGGGGGACTACTCCCACAGTACACTTGGGGACATCGGTGCTTTTTTCAGTAGAGGCATGCACCCGTCCATTCTGGCAAGGCGTATCTGCTAATTGACACATCAGCACACCATCAGTATAATTGTAGGGAAGGCCTGATCAAGGTACGTATAATTTCTTAGATATAAAGAAAAGAAATAAATACTCACATCGGTACAATTAAAAAATGTTGGCTTGCACTGCATAGATAATGTCCGACGAAATGCGAGGCTTTTCTTATCTCGTAAGAAGATCATTTGACATGTATAGCATCAGAAGGGAGATGGTGGTCATGACCTCACCGCCGTCGCTCAGGTGTTTGGCATGACAGTATGGGTCGCACCGGTAGGCTGTGTAGCATAGCATCTCCAACCACAAATGGAAGATCATCTGCATCGTCTCTTCCCCTGACCCCTTACTGATGAGCCCTTCGGCAATACGACAACCTCTTTCCAGTGTTTCATTGCCATGGGGTAACCTCCTTTCAAGTTCAAACTGAGGTGCAGGACTGGTCTTCGCCTCATCTTGTATGGAACCTAGCAGATCATGGCCCGTGTCGATGACATCATAGCACAGACGTACATAGCTTTGTCGATTAACAGGGTTAGGCAACATGTAGGGGCGTGCAGCAAGAAGGAAAAACATGTAATTGGAGAGCGCCTCGGTTGACTTGCCAAGACTGTTCTCTCTTATTGGGTATCGATTTCCGTACCAGATGAGGTAGAGATGAGTGGCAATGTGCCATATAAGGATGTTCTCATCCAGCTCAAACTCCCTAATACTCCATTCCAGGTCCCGACTCCATTGAATTCTTAGAGCATTCCGGCCCCTTGAGTCAGTGATGTCAAACTCGCTGTCCAGGCTTGTTGACACTAGTTTCAACACAGATTGAGTGATATCTTGCGGGACGGGGGCAGACCAGGAGTTAAAAACGGAGTTCCACCAGTCTTCCTGTCCTATCCATCCTGCGATTTTGCTGGTTTTGTGTTTCCTACCGCTAGCGCACAGGGCAAACAAGTTGTGTTGCCCCATGTAGCCTGACCAGTACCCCCACTTGACGAGTAAACGAGCAGACTCAACCAGACGGGCAAGCCATTCAAAGTTCCGTGCCCATAGGAGCGCAGTTGTCCAACTGGAGAAGATAGCCTTCACTACTGACATGGTCTCCAGCAAGACAGCACCGCCTAACAAAACATATGTGACAATCACATCCCGGCTAGTGTACCCGTGTTTTTCACTTGATCTATGGAACAAACCCAATGCAGCCAGTGTTGCTGGCAGTGAGATGGCACGGATGCACAAGCCGTACCAAGTGTGCACCACCGCAGCCTTGGTGTACAAGAAGTCATACATCATCGACAGCTGCATCTCAACTACCTTCAACATCTTTTCTCCTTCTAAGCGGAAATCCTTGTCAATTTTCACATAACCTGTCGGCCCCTCGAACAATTGCTTGGCAACGTCCAACAGTGCGTAGGCTAGACATTGTAGCCCTGCTATTTCATGCACGAACAAATCCTCGAAAAAGAAGTGAAGTCCTTGGAGGTTTTTCCTTTTTCCTATAACATTTGAGGAACGGAAATACTTGGATCTCGTGGCTGGTAGGCTACTGCTCACACAATTGCCTGCACACATGAGCGCCCACACTCTTTCCCCGTACTTGAGAACCCCAACAACAAACATGAGAATGGTGGCCGAACATAATGAAGTTGGGTGGAGGAAGATGGAAGATGTATACTGCACATATGCGGCTCCTGCGACCTGCACGCCGAAAGTCTGCAGGTGACGCAGCCACAGTTGGTAGTCCGCGATGGCATAGGCGGTGATGTTGTCCTGCCCGCCAAGGTGCACCAGCAGCAACGGCGCCCAGAGCGCCATAAGCTGGTGCTGGGGCGATCTACTCAGTATGGACATATGGCCTAGAGCATATATTGCCGTCGTGTCGGCCATCATGTATGCTGACCAAATAATGACCTTTAGCACGACCCAGTCTTTGCGTCGACGAATATCTGCCAATAGCAGAAGCGTGACCTGCATTGTGAAGCTCAGCAGCACCATCACTTGGATCCCCCATCCTTTCCAGATCTCCACTAGCGGCTCCAATCCCTTCATTATCTCTCTGCCCAAATGGATATATACAATAAAGACGACTTGCAGTGGTTGATTGGATTACAAGGGCTACTTGTCATAAGTTTTATCAAAACAGGCAGTTTATGATTCTTGTTGTCAAAATAATTTCTACTCCAAGGCCCTTTTGGACAAGTGTCTCGGTAACTAACTGGATTAAATGCTCTTCTATAAAGGAGCCTAAACTAAATCAATCAAATTTTTAAAGGAATTCTCAAAAGTGCATTTCAGGCACTTTTGAAATTATTTTGAAAGGCTGCCATTTCATGTAGTTTTTCAAATGTTGGATCACCTTTTCAAAATTGACTGGTGATATTGCTCAATACCGGCTGGAGTTATGGCAGGCGGCCGTCTAGCAGACGTCGTCCAGCAGCTAGCAGGGCTTTCCAGTTTTCTAATTCCACTAGGATTGATTCTACAGTTCTACCTAGGCTAGCACTGTAGATGTTTGAGAAGATATATCATGCTACCGTTGATTATTCACTGGATGCAATATGAAACTAAACCTTCAGTCTTTAGACATTAGTACAACTGACTTGAATTAAAGGGCTGGCAAGGTAAGAAGAGCTAACCTGTATATCAACCTCTAGAGATGTCGAAACAACGGCCCCTCATCGACAGCATCTTCAATTGAGAGCAACAGATATATTGACTAGAAGTTGAGGTAGCAACATGCAGAAACCGAGATATATTGTCTGCCTTTGGAAATGAGGCAACCTGATGGGCCTTTTATGTGCATTATAAAATATTCGTCGCTTGTTGCCTCCATGACAGCGGAATCCCTTTGCTTCTGTTATAAAAAAAGCATGGAGTACACACGTTGCATGACAGCGGAAATTCCCTGCAAAACGAATGATGATGCTTTGCTTTTTCCAAAGATGTTTCTTGCGGTAAATTGGAGACGTACATAAACATTGTACGGTGAAAGAGTGACAATTTCTGATTTATCTGAAGAGTAGGCCACGAGCCCATGACATGATGCCTTTTAAAGAGTAATGAAATACCAGTGGAGCAAACCCTGTCACTGTTACGGCCGCGTATATATCGAGCACCCGATGAACCTCGTTGTATCCAGTACATGGAACACTTTCTATAAATAACTCATATTGTGACATCTTTTATTACGAGCATCGTTTGTGAATTATATATATGTGTGTCTGGTCTGCTGTATATCAGGAGACGAAATTAGATTCTGTCTCCTCCTTCGACACTTGCTACATTGGCGGCAAAAATCTTAGGAGCTTCGCGGAGCGCCCGGCCATTGGCACGAGAGGGGAGGGGGGGGGGGGGGGGGGGGGGGGTATTCTTCTTCTTTGGCATCATTCGCTTATTTCTATGTCAAATATACAAGTCTCCGAGTTTTGCCTCTCGGCGGAGGTGCACATTTTAAACTCCAACGGTGACAGAGACTTTAAGATAACTACGATGTATGGGCCAACGGCTAGTAACCGGAAAGATGACTTCTTTGGGGAGCTTATTGCCCACAAGCCAATCGGTGGGGTGCGATGGTTGGCTCTTGGGGATTTCAACCAAATTCGCCGGGCTAGGGACAAGAACAAGACCAATGTCAATCGAAGCCGTATCAATCGCTTTAGGGATGCTTTGCAATCTTGTGAGCTCCATGAGATTCACCTCCAAAACCACCGCTTCACTTGGAGTAACGAAAGGGAAAATCCAACGCTTTGTAAGCTTGATGCGTTCTATTGCAACACCGAGTGGGATGTTTGCTTCAACTCCCACATGCTCAATGCCCTATCCTCTTCCTTGTCAGATCATTGCCCTCTCTTGCTTGCCGATGATAGGGGGCCTAAGAGGCCCCAGTCCTTCAAGTTTGAGAATTTTTGGGTGCGGATGCCCAGGGTTCTCGGAGGTGGTTGATCAAGCTTGGGCTGCTCCAACGACGCATGTGGAGCCTTGCCACATCTTATTTCACAAGTTGAAGCACACGGCCAAAGCGCTAACCATGTGGAGCCATCGCCTCTTCTCCAACACCAAGGTCACGGTGCACGCCGCCTTGCTTGTCATCTTGCACCTTGATTTGGCCCAAGAGACGAGGGCTCTTAATGATCAAGAAAGGGATCTTCGGGCAAAGCTTAAGAGGAAAGTCATTGCACTTGCCGTGGTTGAACGTTCTAGAAAAAAAGCAAAGTGCTTGGATTGCAAATATCAAGGAGGGGGGCGCCAACACAAAGTTCTTCCATTTGAGGGTCAACGCGTGGAGAAGGAAAAATCACATCCAACGCTTGAAGTATAACAATGGATGGGTTACCGAACATGGGGCCAAGGAGGATGTCATTCATAATCACTTCAACTCAGTGATGGGGCTGGGAAATGCTCGCACTATTGATTTCAATTGGGACATGTTTCATTTTGAAGAGCCAAACCTAGCTTCTATGGGGGATCCTTTCACCGAAGAAGAAGTCCACAAAGCCATCAACCAAATGCCTAGTGATAAAGCGCCCTGTCCCGATGGCTTCACCGGGGCTTTCTTTAAGAGGTGTTGGGGAACCATTAAAGATGATGTCATGAAGGTCATTGAGCGTTTTGGAGACCTCCATGTGCACAACTTCCACTGGCTAAAAACCGCCAACATCGCCCTTTTGCCCAAGAAAGACGGCGCCGAGGAAGTTTTGGACTTTAGGCCCATTAGCCTTATTCATGCTATCGCTAAGATCATTGCCAAAATGCTCGCCCTCTTCCTCGCGCCGTTCATGGATGAGCTCATCTCAAATGCCCAGAGTGCTTTTATAAAGAAAAGGAGCATTCACGACAACTTCTTATATGTGAAAAACCTTGCCACAAGGTTTAATAAGGCAAAGATACCGACTCTTCTTTTCAAGCTCGACATCCGTAAGGCGTTTGACTCTGTTAGATGGGAGTACATTTTGGAGCTCTTGCATAGGAGGGGGTTCCCTCCTCGTTTTCGGAATTGGGTTGCCGCTTTGTTCTCTTCCGCCACCTCCCGGGTGCTCCTCAATGGTATTGCCGGCGCCCCTATTGTTCATGGGAAAGGGCTTAGACAAGGAGACCCTCTATCGCCGCTCCTATTTGTCATCGCCATCGATCCAATCACTAAAATCTTGGAGGAAGCCACTCAGGTTGGTCTACTCCACAAGCTTCGTGGTCGTGGTATCATTTTGCGCACCTCTCTCTATGCGGATGATGCAGCCATCTTTGTGGCCCCCATTAAAGATGATATTCAAAATCTTGCGGGCATTCTTCAAAATTTCGGAGAAGTCCTGGGCTTTGCACTAATTTTTCAAAGAGCTCCGTCGTCCCGATTCGTTGTGAAAATATTGATCTTGATGATGTTCTTGATGAAAGAGCATTTCCCGCCTAATTGATTTTGGCGTTTGTTAATAATACATTATCTATTAATGTGGGGATTATGCTTTGCAGGATTTTATTATATTCTTGCACAAGATATTGGGTTTCCTATGTTACACTTGATAATTATCATTACCCAAAGGAAATTCTTGAGGAAATGGTGATAATATGCTCTGGGAAAGGTTTCATATGAAGGTTGGCCAGGAAGGCCGGCTTTAGCCGGTCCCCAGACCGGCTATAGCCGGACTGCCCAGTTTCAGAAGAAGCTCTGCGCCTCTGGAGTTTCCCGGCTATTTGTCCGGCTATTTCCGGCAGGGCCGGATTTTTCAGGCCGGCTTTAGCCGGTGTGGAGACCGGCTTTAGCCGGTGTGACCGGCTTTAGCCGGACTTAACTCCGGCTTTAGCCGGACTTTTCTGGCAGGCAACGGTCAGATTTTGGTGGGGGTATAAATACCCCCCACCTTCTTCCCCAATAGGTAGCTCGTCCAAAGAAGAAGAACACCATTATTTTGAGCCACCAAATCAACTAGATCTCCTCCCTCAACCCACCAAAGCTCTTGATCTTTGGAGAATCGAAGGAGAAGACCATCATCTACATCCTCACCGAAGCGATTTGATTTCCCCTCTCATTTGCTTGAGGGCCCTTGTGTCTTGGGTTCCCTTGTGTCCCAAGACCTTGATTTGTGTATTTGATATCTTGCTACTTGTTGTTTGACAACATTGTGTTGTGCTTGGGAGCCTCTAATTCGGTTGTGGATGCGTGCCCCAAGATTGTAAAGGCCGGTTCCGCCTTGAGGAATCCCTTAGTGGAAAGTGAGCTAGGCCTTTGTGGCGGAAGCTTGCACCGGAGAATAGGGTGAGCCTTTGTGGCGTTGGTTAGGCCTTTGTGGCAACCACACCCCTCCAACGTAGACGTACTTCCCCTAAAAAGGAAGGAACTACGGGAATTACATCCGTGTCTCCGTGTGCTCCACTCGCAGTTACCTCTATCCTTTATTGCCTTTATATATTGTATCTTGCTTAGCTTGCTTGTTGTCATATAGGTAAATTCACCTTAGTTGCATATCTAGAGAATTTACCTTTTGTGTCAAGCCTTAATTGAAAAAGAATTAAAATTTGAGTAGCACCTATTCACCCCCCCCTCTAGGTGCCCATATGATCCGTTCAATTGGTATCAGAGCCTCGGCTCTTATTTCGGGCTTAACCGCCTAAGAGTATGGAAACATCACCTAGTGAGGGCTCGGGTCAAGTTTCCATGGGTGAGTTCAAATCTTTGGAATCATCCATGACTTCCATGACATCTCAAATAAGTGAGTTGCGTGAAATGATAGCGCAACTCATGCAAGCTAAAACTGCTAATGCCTCTCCACCTCCGGAAAAACCCGCTACTCCACAAGTGGAGAATGTGGTGGTTGATGTGGAGGGTGCCGATAAAAATGGCGATGCTAAGTCTTCCACCAAGGACGACGGGAAAGGTGAATTCCCACATTGGTATTCACCCGACCCGCCGGTTCCTCATCCTCATATTAACCATAGAGGAGACCCACCTAAGCTTGATGCTTTAAACTTTGGTCAATGGCAATATCAAATGATCTCTCATATGCGCAGTTCTTGCATCGAGCTTTGGAGGATCGTTGAGGAAGGATTCAAGGCCGTGGATCCCCACAACATGACAAGAAGAGAGACGGTCGATAGCCAACTCAATGCTACCGCTCTTCACATGATTCAAGTCGCCGTTGGATCCAAGGACTTGCCTCACATCCAACACTTCTCCACCGCCAAAGAAGCTTGGCAAGGACTCTCTGACGTCTTTGTTGGCAATGAGAGCATGAAGAAAACGAGATATATTGCTTTCTCAAATCAAGCGGAGGGATTCTTCATGATGGATGGTGAGGATCATCAAGAGATGTATAGAAGACTCAAGGCTATTGCTACCACCTTCAAGAACCTCGGTGCTCACCATATTGATGATGAGTGGATCAAGATGAAGTACATTCTTGCTCTCACTCCATATGAGCCCGCGGATGTGAAGAGTGTTCAAGGAAAGCACAACTTCAATGAGATGACCTCCAATCAAGTGATGCAAGAGATTCAAGCCTACAAGGTTTCCGCACAAAATGCGGAAGATGCTCGTGCTCGTGCCATAGGAATGCAAAGAAGCTCCAATCTTGCATTAAAAGCTAGTGTGGTTGAGAAAGAGGTTCCACATCAAGCAAGCATTGAAGCAAGGTTTGAGATGTGTCCCGAGGACATAAGACATGAGTACAATGAGCACATGGCCTTCTATGGAAAAACCTTTTGGGTTGATCCACACAAGGCCAAAGAAGACAATCAAAGAAGAAGCAAGTCAAGTAGCTATCAAAGGAATGACAACAATGGTCAAAGGGTGAGGACATGCTACAATTGCAATGATAGATTTCACTTTGTTGCCGAGTGCCCTTATGAGAAGAGAGAAAACCATGGTGGAAAACTCATCCTCAAAAGCAAGACCAAGTCACCATCAAAGAAGCCATTTGTGAAGAAGGGTGGACCAAAGAAGAAACAACCAAAGTTTGTGTTCTTGACTCAAGAAGAGTACTCCGCAAGTGAGAGTGAAGAAGAAGAAACTACAACTAGTGAGATGGCCGCAATGGCAACCACCTCCACTTCCTCAACATCACTCTTTGAATCCCCCAATGAGGACTCTCTTGTCAAGAACGTCAAGTGCCTTATGGCCAAATCTTCCGAGGTATCACCCACATCTTCCTCCTCCTCTAAGACAAGTGATGCTCCCTTAAATGATCTTGCTAGTCTTAGAGTAAAGGAAGAAATTATTGCTTTTGATGACTATGTGTCTAGTGTAGATGGTGTTCATAAGATTCACTTTGAACGTCTATTGAGCCAATATGGTAAAACACTTGAAAAACTAGATGAACAAATGAGGCTTGAAAAAGAATATGCTCAAGATATTGCCTCACTAACCGAGTCTCTTGAAGAAGAGCAAGAGGAACGAGCAACTCTTGAAGAGAAGCTCGATTCCATTGAGGAAGCTAATAATGAAGTTGTTGCCAAACTCATTAAAGAGCGTGACCATGCTCGTGCTAAAGTAAAAATGCTTAAAAAAGAAAAGGTTGAATTTGGTGTTGGTCATGATATACTTGTTAAGGACTTAGAAGATCTTGACAAGGCTCACAAGGCCTTGAAAAGTGAACACTCTATTCTTACCAAGTCACATGAACAACTTCAAATTCAATTGACTAAGAATAATGTGCCTAGTTCTTCTACTTCTACTTGTGATCATGCAAATGTTATTGAAGAAAATGCTAGGTTGAAAGATGAGCTTGCCAAGTCCTCCATTCCCATAGGTGAGAAAAACTTGAATGACCTTTTGAGTAAGCAAAAGGCATTCGGTGATAAAACGGGGATTGGCTTTGTCTCAAAGAAGAAGAAGAAGAACAACAAGAAAAAGAAGGCCAAGCCCGCACAAGCAAAGAAGGATCCTATTGTGGGTGGCAAAGCCACTCATGATGATCATGCGGGAATTGCTAACCCTCACTATGTTTTATTTCGTGATTATTATGGTGATGTTTATGCAAAATATGTTTGTCCAAATGACGGTTATGTTGCTTGGTCTATTTGGGTTCCAAAGACCCTTCTTGCTAACAAAAGAGGACCCATTGAAAAATGGGGACCTAAAACCAAGCAATGATCTCTTGTAGGACTATGCTTCCGGTGGATCGAAATGGGTGCTTGATAGTGGATGCACAAGTCATATGACCGGAAGCAAGGAGATTATGACAGAGATGAGACCTAATGACAACCACATAACCGTCACTTATGGAGACATGTCACAATCCGAGGTATTGGGTCTTGGCAAGGTGGTGGTCGCACCGGATATTTCCCTTGTGGACGTCATGCTTGTTGAGACCCTAGGTTACAATTTACTTTCAGTTCGTGCACTTGGTAAGATGGGCTTTGCCGTCTTCATTGATAATGAAATTGTGGTACTCTTGTGGAGGAAGTCTCTAAAGGTCGCTTTCGTTGGGCACATTGAAAATAACTTGTATGTGGTGGACTTCTCGGGGAAAACCACTACAAGTGCAATGTGTTTATTTGGAAAGGCCGATGTGGGTTGGCTTTGGCATCGCCGACTAGCCCATGTCAATATGAGAACTTTGCAAAGCCTTCACAAGGGTGGCCACATACTCGGACTAAAAGAGAATGTTTCTTTTGCCAAAGATCGTGTTTGCAGGGCTTGCATTCTAGGAAAAATGCATGATTCTCCCCACCCAAGCAAGACTATCATTTCTTCCAAGAGGATCTTGGAGCTCCTTCATGTGGATCTTTTTGGTCCTCCCTCTCATGCAAGTCTTGGTGGGAAGAAATATTGTTTGGTGATTGTTGATGACTATTCAAGATATACTTGGGTCTACTTCTTCAAGCATAAGAGTGAGACTCAACAAACCGTCATCGACTTTGCCAAGGAAGTTGAACGTCAACATGGGCAAACTATTTTGGCAATTAGAAGTGACAATGGCTCGGAGTTCAAGAATTACACCTTAAATGGATTTCTTAGTGATGAGGGGATTCGTCATCAATATTCCGCTGCATACACCCCTCAACAAAATGGTGTAGCCGAGAGGAAGAACCGGACTCTTATGGATATGGCTAGGTCCATGTTGGCGGAGTTTAAGTCTCCATACAATTTTTGGGCCGAAGCTATCTCTACGGCTTGTCACTCTTCAAACCGGCTCTTCCTCCGCAAAGGCCTAAACAAGACTCCATATGAAATACTCACCGGAAGCAAGCCCAACATCTCCTACTACCGGGTTTTCGGGTGTAAGTGTTTCTTTCAAAGAAAAGGAGTTCGTTTAGGTAAATTTGATCCGAAAGCAATAGAAGGTATTTTTGTTGGTTATGGTGCCGAATCCCACACTTATAGAGTCTTCAACAAGTCCACCGGACGTGTTGAAGAATCTTGTAGTGTGGTATTCGAAGAGAATGACGGCTCCCAAGGGGGGCGAGATGTTGTTTCTTGTGATGTAGATGATGAAATACCTCGAGAAGCCATAGGAAGAATGGGCGTGGGATTTTTCCGCCCCATTGAGGGACACCTTGTGGCGGACCGAGAAGGACTATGCTCTACTCAAGTGGAGCCTTCATCTTCACAAGCTCAACAAGCCTCTCCCAAGGAAGCAACTAATGCACCAACCGAAGAACAAGACAAGGACCTTCATGAAGAAGAAGGGGCACCACCATCCTCTCCGGTTATCTCAACCGCCCCCAATTTTTCACAAGACCAAGATCAATCTACTCATGAAGATAATGATGATCAAGGTCAATTTAATGGTCAAGACGGGGACCAAAATGATCAAGATGATCAAGTGACTCCTCCAAGGTCAAATGAGGAGATCGAAGCCCGTCGCAAGAAAAGAGTTGAAAGGGATTTGGAGCTTAAAGGTCATACCCTTGAGAGGGTTATTGGAGATTTAAGAAGCAAAGTGTCAACCCAGCGTCAATTGGCACAATTTAGCTCTCATCATGCTTATATCTCCATGGTTGAACCCAAGAAAGTATTTGAAGCTCTTGAAGATCCGGATTGGTTGGATGCTATGCATGAAGAACTCAACAACTTCAAACGCAATAATGTATGGGTGTTAGTAGAGAAGCCAAAGGAGTGCCGCAATGTGATTGGCACAAAGTGGATATTCAAGAACAAGCAAGATGAGCATAGAATTGTTGTGAGGAACAAGGCTAGATTGGTTGCTCAAGGTTTCTCTCAATTGGAAGGAATTGACTTTGGAGAAACTTATGCTCCCGTGGCTCGCCTTGAGTCCATCCGTATCCTTCTTGCATATGCCACTCATCATAACTTTAAGTTGCAACAAATGGATGTTAAAAGTGCTTTTCTAAATGGTCCATTGAAAGAGGAAGTGTATGTTAAGCAACCCCCGGGGTTTGAGGATCTCAACTTTCCGAACCATGTCTACAAACTCCATAAGGCACTCTATGGCCTTAAACAAGCCCCACGTGCGTGGTACGAGCACCTTAGGGAGTTGTTGTTAGACCGTGGGTTTGAAGTTGGGCAAATCGATCCAACTCTTTTTACTAAGAGGGTCAATGGGGAGCTTTTCGTATGCCAACTATATGTTGATGATATTATCTTTGGCTCTACTAACAAAGCTTTTAATGAGGAATTTTCAAAGCTTATGACCGATAGGTTCGAGATGTCTATGATGGGCGAAATGAAGTTCTTTCTTGGTTTTGAAATCAAGCAATTGAAAGAAGGGACTTTCATTAATCAAGCCAAATATGTCCAAGACATGCTCAAGAGGTTCAAGATGAAGGAACTAAATGGGGCCGCCACACCAATGGCCACAAAATGTCATCTTGAACTTGATCCCAATGGTAAAGATGTGGATCAAAAGGTATACCGTTCTATGATCGGCTCTTTGCTTTACCTTTGCGCATCTAGACCCGATATTGTGTTGAGTGTAGGTGTGTGTGCAAGGTATCAAGCCGCTCCTAAAGAAAGCCACCTTATGGCGGTTAAGAGAATCTTTCGATATTTGGTTCATACCCCAACTTATGGGCTTTGGTATCCCAAAGGCTCGGATTTCTCTCTTTGTGGCTTCACGGATTCAGATTGGGCCGGTGACAAGGATGATAGGAAATCAACCTCCGGAGCTTGCCAATTTCTTTGTAGGTCTTTGGTGTGTTGGTCTTCTAAGAAGCAAAATTATATATCTCTCTCCACCGCCGAAGCCGAATATATTGCCGCCGCAAGTGGATGCACTCAATTGTTGTGGATGAGGCAAACTTTAAAGGAATATGGTGTCAATTGTGACAAAGTGCCTCTTTTATGTGACAATGAGAGTGCTATCAAGATAGCCTATAATCCGGTGCAACATTCAAGAACCAAGCATATTGAGATCCGGAATCATTTTATTAGAGATCATGTTGCCCGTGGTGATATTGAGCTTGCATATGTGAGCACCAAGGATCAACTAGCCGATATATTCACGAAGCCCCTTGATGAAGCAAGATTTGGATATTTGAGGAATGAGCTAAATATCATTGATTCAAGGAGTGTGGCTTGAGCATCTTGCAAATACACCTACTTTTCAATACTTGTTTGGTTTAGGTGTGGGCATGGAGACAGGGGGAGTGCGGTCCTAATCAATTGGGCTATCACTCCCCCCATAATGCCAATAGTGACAAAATTGTTCTCTTTCTATCATTTTTGTGATATATGAGTTTCAATGACGAGTATTGGTTATGGACCCAAGATACATACTCGCGGTCCAATGCCATAACACTCATACATGGTGGCCTCGGCCACCGACCTCTTCTTTTCGAAGAGTTGATTCCTTGCAAATTCTATTTGAGGTTATTGAACTTTTTCGTCATTTTCTCTATCCTTGAAATGGGAAGGCACTTGCATTGGTTTTTCCAAAAGATTTCTTGTGTTTGCAATGTCAAGTGCCGAGAACCACTCCTTGCATGGTTTCTATCCTAAGCCCACTTATCTAAAGCCAAAGCATCCTCTCTTGCATGCCAGAATTCTCTTCAAACTGAATCCATCCATTTTACCCCATCTAGACCGGCTTTAGCCGGTCTGTCACCGGAAATAGCCGGTGTCCGGCTTTAGCCGGGCCCTCCGGCTATAGCCGGTCTGGGGATTTCAAGCCCCACTCATAAGGCTGTGGGGGTGAGGGTTTCCTCACATTCCCCCCCACGCCTTTCACCTCTGCTCGTGCCCCCTTGCCGTCGCCGCCGCCGTCCGTCCGCTCTCCGGTCGCCGGAGTCCTCTCTCCGGCCGGCCATCCTCTCCGGCGCCCTCCCCATGGACCAGGGTACCCCTCCTACCTTCTCCTCTCTCTCTCTCCCTAGGTCTCCCTAGGGTTAGGGTTAGTTGATTCTATGGTACCTTGTTGTTCATCTGGGAATGTTTGGTTTCGTGATTCCTTCCAGCATTGCATAGATCGAAAATACTTGACTAGTTTTGGTGGCCTACTCCTGAGATTTCGAAATGTGTTCATCTGGTCCGGCTAAAGCCGGTGTCAGACCGGCTATTGCCGGCCTGACCGGCTAAAGCCGGCCTGAGACCGGAAATAGCCGGTGTAGATCACCAAGTACTGTCATGTTTTTTTCCTTTTGTGCTATTGCTCTTTGATCCTCTGGCATGCATGCTCATCCTATATGCTTTCTACCTATGTGCTGTTTGCAGGTGGTTCTCGACCCAAGCGGTCTCGCTATGTTGATCCGTCTCTTGCCCGCCGTCAAGAACATCACGATGCACAGATGACCGCTGCTATGAAGAAGAAGCGGTTGGAAGAACGAAAGAAGAAATCTCTGTTTGCTAACATTGGTGATCTCAAGAAGTTGTCCAAGCAAGAGTACCGTGAGTTCCGTGAACAGAAGTTCTATGCCTTGCCTAGGGACATCGTCAGTGGTTCCTTCTACCGGTCTGAGCATCAGAGGATCTATGAGCAGGTGTATGAGACCATGAGCACAAAGGTTTGCCCCATGAAGTTCACCAACATTGCATCGTTGTCCAGGGATGAGTACTTTGCTGATGCTCTCTGGGTCACTCAGAAGTTGGGTTTGCACAAGTTGATGGTCTTCAGACAAGACTATAATCCTCGATTGATCCAGCAGTTCTTTGCCACTTTGGAGTTTGATACTCGGGATGAGGTTGGTTTCACTTGGATGTCAGGTGAAGTGAGGAAGAGCTCTACCATCTCTCGCTTCGGGCCGCTCTTGGGCTATAGGTTTGATGGCATTCATCGACCTAGAGGTGCTCGTTTGCATCTTGACACCACAGAGTACAACAAGAGGAAGATCCAGTGTCTCTATGGTCCCGGGGGCAGAGCAGGAGAGACTGCAAATCTCCTTCCCCTCTATGATATTTTGCTTCGGATGTTCCGTGCCAACATTGCTCCAAGTGGGGGCAACAATGATTCTATCAGAGGTGGACTTGTGCATTTACTCCACCATGCCCATCTGGTTTTCGAGGCCGGAAGTGAGTGTGAAGGGATGGAGCTCGATGTGATGTACTTCATCTTCATGGAGATGAAGATTGCTATGCTTGATAGGAAGATCCCTCCTTATGCTCCATTTATCATGAGGCTCATCATTGACAGAGGCATTGAAGGAGACTTTGAGATTGAGCAAGATTTTATAGATGAAGAGTTGGAAGTGCACAAGCCCAACAAGCTCTACAAGAAGACCGCTCATTTGGTGTCTAGCACCTCAAGTGCTTTTCCCTCTTCGAGTGATGTGTTGGGTGGCAACCGCTATGCTAGTGGTTCTAGGAGGAAGAATGCGGATCCACCAAGTGGTGGAATGGGTCAAGAGATGAAGAAGCTCAAGTGGTGGCAAAGGGCTTTGTTTTGCATGAACAATGATGTGCGTCAAACTCAATACAAGGACTATGTGGACCGCAAGCACATTCACAAGAAGCAAAGGGATTTGGATGCTCGTTTGAGGGCTGTGGAGAAGGGCAAAGGAGCTAGCCATGAAGAGGAGTCCCAAGAGCAAGATCTATCCGAGGACACTTTTTCATTTGGCAAGTGGAATGAGGGCTCATCTTTTGATTGGAAGGAGCTAGCCGATGTCACATCCAAGGGCAAGGAAGCCATTGATGAAGAAGATGAAGAAGGAGATGGAGATGATGATGAAGAGGAAGAAGATGATGACCAAGAAGATGATGAGGATGATGAGGACTTTGATGACGTTGAGGAGTGATCTCGTGTTGTTGTCCCCCTTTTTGGCGTCTTGATGCCAAAGGGGGAGAAAGTCCCATTTGCATGTGTTTCCATTTGGATTTGTGTTGGTTTTCCATCTGGATTTGGTTGGGTCACAAGCTCTTATATCGTGTGCTTGCTCGCTTGTGTCCCATGGTTGAACTTATCATCTACTACTATGTGTTGAACTATGCTTATTATGTGTAGTAGACCTTATGATTATCGTTATTAATCCTACTTGCTATATCTTGTCATATTATATGCTTGTTGATTATGTGCTATTGAATTATTATATATCTTGTGCACATATGGATCACATTATAAAATCTAGGGGGAGTTCTTATTGTTGATGTGTCTTTGTATTCAAATACAAAACTTAAAATAAGGCACATAGCAAGGGGGAGCTCCGTCTATATTTTATATCGTTTGAAACATGCAAAATTATGTATTGTCATCAAACACCAAAAAGGGGGAGATTGAAAGAGCATTTCCCGCCTAATTGATTTTGGCGTTTGTTAACAATACATTATCTATTAATGTGGGGATTATGCTTTGCAGGATTTTATTATATTCTTGCACAAGATATTGGGTTTCCTATGTTACACTTGATAATTATCATTACCCAAAGGAAATTCTTGAGGAAATGGTGATAATATGCTCTGGGAAAGGTTTCATATGAAGGTTGGCCAGGAAGGCCGGCTTTAGCCGGTCCCCAGACCGGCTATAGCCGGACTGCCCAGTTTCAGAAGAAGCTCTGCGCCTCTGGAGTTTCCCGGCTATTTGTCCGGCTATTTCCGGCAGGGCCGGATTTTTCAGGCCGGCTTTAGCCGGTGTGGAGACCGGCTTTAGCCGGACTTTTCTGGCAGGCAACGGTCAGATTTTGGTGGGGGTATAAATACCCCCCACCTTCTTCCCCAATAGGTAGCTCGTCCAAAGAAGAAGAACACCATGATTTTGAGCCACCAAATCAACTAGATCTCCTCCCTCAACCCACCAAAGCTCTTGATCTTTGGAGAATCGAAGGAGAAGACCATCATCTACATCCTCACCGAAGCGATTTGATTTCCCCTCTCATTTGCTTGAGGGCCCTTGTGTCTTGGGTTCCCTTGTGTCCCAAGACCTTGATTTGTGTATTTGATATCTTGCTACTTGTTGTTTGACAGCATTGTGTTGTGCTTGGGAGCCTCCAATTCGGTTGTGGATGCGTGCCCCAAGATTGTAAAGGCCGGTTCCGCCTTGAGGAATCCCTTAGTGGAAAGTGAGCTAGGCCTTTGTGGCGGAAGCTTGCACCGGAGAATAGGGTGAGCCTTTGTGGCGTTGGTTAGGCCTTTGTGGCAACCACACCCCTCCAACGTAGACGTACTTCCCCTAAAAAGGAAGGAACTATGGGAATTACATCCGTGTCTCCGTGTGCTCCACTCGCGGTTACCTCTATCCTTTATTTCCTTTATATATTGTATCTTGCTTAGCTTGCTTGTTGTCATATAGGTAAATTCACCTTAGTTGCATATCTAGAGAATTTACCTTTTGTGTCAAGCCTTAATTGAAAAAGAATTAAAATTTGAGTAGCACCTATTCACCCCCCCTCTAGGTGCCCATACGATCCGTTCACTTGAGGGGCTTCCGGCTACACGGGCAACCTTCCCCTTGAGATACCTTGCCCTACCACTTCCGGTTTGGTGCCTTAGAAGAAGGGATTTCCAACACCTTGAAGATAAGTGTGCCGGGAAGCTCCCCACATGGAATGGCAAGCTTGTCAACTTGGCCGGGAGAGTTTCTCTTGTTAAGTCGTTTTTGGCTTCTCAAACTATCTACCATGTTACCCCCCTCATTATCCCGCCGGGCACCTTGAAGTATATAAATAAGATAGAGAGGGCTTTCATATGGGCGGCCAAGGAATCTACTTCCGGGGCCAAGTGTAAGGTGAATTGGGAGGCCGTTTGCCGCCCAAAAATGTATGGGGGCCTTGGGTGCTCCACTTGGAAAAATTTGCAACGACCCTTCGCCTTTGTTGGCCATGGCTTGAGTGGAAAGACAACAAGATTTGGGCGGGTACCGGGAACCCTTGCAACGAAAAAGATAAGGAGATCTTCTTTGCCGCAACTACAATCACACTTGGGGATGGGAGAAAGACCCCATTTTGGCATGCGCCATGGATACAACGGAAGGCTCCTAAGGACATTGCCCCAAAAATCTTCGAAATTTGCAAGAGGAAGAAATGGAAGGTGGCCCAAGCCCTTCACAACGACGAGTGGATTAGAAAGCTTGCGGATGTTTTGGAGGGCCAACCAAGTGTGGCGCTTCGCCTTGGGGGTGACCATCTCCATGGAGCACCTTTCCCAATTTGTCCAACTTTGGGCATTGATCCAAAACATGCACTTAACCGAGAATGTGGAGGATGACATCGTTTGGAAGCTCACGGCTAATGGCCAATACTCCGCAGCCTCCGCATACAAGTTGCAATTCTTTGGTCTCATTGAATCTAGCATGTACAAGGTTGTTTGGAAAGCTTGGGCTACCCCCAAGGCGAAGCACCACGCTTGGTTGGCCCTCCAAAATAGGCTTTGGACGGCGGACCGCTTGCGGAAGCGTGATTGGGAGAATTGTGGGCTTTGCCCACTATGCAAGCAAACCGAAGAAATAAACAACCACCTTTTTGTTCATTACCGTTACACCACGAGAATTTGGGAGCTTCTTAAGGATTGGCTTGGCATACAAGGGATTCATCCAAGGCAATGGGGAGGCCTCGGCATCCAAGAATGGTGGTCCTCAATGGCGGAAGGATCAAGCATGCACTGGAAGGGGTTGGCCACCCTCACTTTGCTAACTGTTTGGAAGATTTGGCAAGAACGGAACGCTAGGGTTTTCCATAATAAGCTCTCCCCAACTTTTGTTTTGCTAGATAAAATTAAAAATGAAGTTCGGCTTTGGGTCTTGGCCGAGGCTAAGGGTTTGGGTAATTTGATGCCGGGAGAGTAATCTCTTTCATTTCAATGTTACTTTCTTGTAAACTCCTTCTTAATTAATGAAATGGGCAAAGCTTTTGCCCCCGGTTTCAAAACATAGTTCTAGAGTGCCCAAATAAAGTGTCTCATTTATCTTCACTTGCGTATCCTACTTCTGTTTTTCCCCTAGTAAAGATGTTTTGTCAGAGCTGGTTTCACATTTTCATATATGGCCTTAGGCTTTTTTCACAAAATATAAAAAAAATTAAATAAAATGCTGGAGGAAAAGTGTGATCGTGTATTCATGTTGTTCTCTCGCTTCCACCACTTCTACATGTCTCCTTTTTTAGATACATAAATACCTCAACAGAAGTTTGTAGGGTGCATGCATGTAGCTTAAAATGCAACACAATACAAGTTTATGTTTTCTAGATTACATTGTCAACTTTTGGGACCCAATTCTAATTTTATTGTACATGCAACAATTATTCTCAACATGGGTCCCTTAACGTCGTATAGGGTATGCACGTGTTAAATTATCAAAGTAGATCAAGGTAATGATATCAAAGAAACTAGATAGGAAAAGTCACCAAGTAAGTATGAGAAGTAAAGAGAAAGTCAAGATCAACAGACCCGCCAAGAAAGAAACCCAATATAATCGAGGACACTCATTTTTTCCCCATTATGGATAGCATGCAGCCTGATCGACGTGCTCCTCCTCTAGACTAGCTAGGATCTGCAGTTGCAGTGCGTGCGTGTGTGCGCTGCTCTCTCTCCCTCCTCCTTGTACCTCTATTTAAACCAGTGTACAACAGATGAATACAATTAAGCATTGCTAGTGTGCCAAGAGCACACACATACATCTGCCCTAATTTACAATGTGAACCATCGAATCAAAGCTGGATGGATGAGGGTGCCAAGCTTCTGGCGTTCTTTATGACAAGAGAGTGCCATGAAAGCTAAAAGGCAAGTTTTATAGGACGACGATTCGACCCGTAATGTTGTATGGCGCTGAGTGTTGGCCAACTAAAAGGCGACATGTTCTACATTTAGGTGTGGCGGAGATGCGCATGTTAAGATGGATGTATGGCCACACATAAGGAGGGATGATATTCGAGACCGAGTTGGGGTAGCACCGATGGCACAGAAGCTTGTCCAATATCGTTTAAGATGATTTGGGCATATTCAGCGCAGACCTCTAGTTGCTCCAGTGCATAGCGGATGGCTAAAGCATGTTGATAATGCCAAGAGAGGTCGAGATAGACTAAACTTGACATGGAAGGAGTCCGTAAAGAGAGATCTAAAGGACTGGAGTATCACCAAAGAACTAGCCATGGACAGGGCTGCGTGCCACATGGATAGCAAGCGCGCAGCCCCTATGTACCGCACACACACTCTACCCGTATGAGCACCTCTGACATTCGTCAACCACAGGTCAACCACAGGCGTCTCGTTGTGGACAGGCACGTCACCTACCACTAAAGAATAGCGCCGGATAATCCTAAAATAAATCCAGGTATATACAAACGCCCATGCCAAGCCTAGGATTTGAACCTGAGTGGGCTGGTTCCACCACATGAAATCCAACCATCAATAATTGAGCTAGTTATCTACATTTTTTTTCTCCTTATTTTGAGAAAGGAGTTCTGCTTCCCTATTTGCTTGATGCCGATTCCTATCCACGGGCCCTACAAATCTCAAAAAGCGAACACACTGGGTTTCCGTTGTTGACGCCACAGTGAAGCGCACGGGGATCACGTAGTTTTCTTGACCACTCCAACTGAATCATGGTGTGACAGCTTCTTTGCTGTATGGTTGCCGGCCGTATTGCCGATCAAAGCTAGCGCACACAGGATGGTGAAGGAAAGCTCCACAAAGTCACATGCAGTAGCAAAGCAACGAGGCAAAGTAATGTTAAGAATGGGCGTCAGTTATATGGCACGCGGCAGCTTTCAGCACTTTTGCAGGATTGACGAACCTATATTATAAATCAACGGACATACTAAGTAATGGGATCCCAAAGTGGCCAAGAGACAAGCCTGCACAACCAGAGCATGTGTTCTGTATGGCCTAACTGGATGAATACTTTCAACATATATTTCCTGATCTCCCATCGCTAGCTTTTCTCTTCTCGCCTCTTTAAGGTTGCTTCCACACACATCTTCTTTATAGTGTTTATTCTGCTGTCTCAACATGCTGAAATTGTGATCTCCAATTGTTATTTTCATACGCTTTTGACAACCAAAAGTATGATCATGAGTTCATGACATGAGCAGCAAAGTTGCGCAGTTGCATGCCGGGGTTTCTGAGTTCCTCACTATAAAAGTATAAATGCATCCTACGGTCCTCAGGGCAGGCCCATGAGTCTGAAACCACCCAACACAGTGCAGCTCCCTAGTTGTTGCCCTTCACAGGCAGCTGCTACGCCACCTCTCAGAAACAAAGATGAATATCAGAAAGGCCCCCGTGCTCCTGAAGAAGGCGGTAACCATGTGCAAGAGCAAGACCGGCGTGCTCGCGGCCAGCCTCCTCATCGTCACCTCTCTCCGCCGAAAGATGGCCATGGTCGGCGCCATCTCTCACAAGATAGATGCGTTGATGGTGGCTGCCGACCAGGCAAAAGAAAGAGACCGCCACAGGGCTCTCATGCTGCACAAGGCCAAGAAAACACCGGCAATTCTTGGCAGTGAGATTGTTGATCTGTCGCATCAGTTAGCTCTGTTCGATCAAGAAGAAAATGGTGATGCTAGCTGCCATGACTGGACGCTGCACCCAAGCTTCGACGATGACGACAGTTGTTGCAATAGTGAGGAGTATGAAGAGAATGACAATCATGAGCCGGCAGCAACAGATTTAACAAGGAGCAATCGACAGGTAGAGGGGTTGGAGTACAATATGGACTATGATGTCGACCAGGCTGCTGAAATGTTCATCAGTAGGTTCCGGGAGCAGATGAACAGAAGCTTCTAGTGATCGTGTGTTTGGTATATCAACATGATAGCACGCCAGCCACACAGCGCTGACAAAGTGATAGTAGTGGTGCGTGAGAGTGAGAATAATACTGTAGATAGGCTGGGAGCATGGATATGAACATTCTGTCTATCCCCAGCCTAGGAGTTTTTGCAGGCGTCCACAAGTTAGAAGTTTTAGCCGTGTTCTCATTGTGTATTGTTTGTGTCTCAAGGGAATAGGGATGTAGGTGGACGTCCGCCAAGGCATCCACTTCTGTCCGCTTAATCGAGTTCTTTCTATAATCACATCATGACGTACTCCTACCTACAATCCTTAATCAATTCCTCCATGCAGTAATTAAGCGGCCTGTCCGCAAAGTCCAGCGGACTGTCCGTCTGAATGCCTACAAGGGAAAGAAAATACATCACTGAATTGTTGCAATTGCAAATAATGAAAATTGACTGAATCAGGATCCAACGGGCAACCGTTCACGACTTTTCCACATAGTACCTTCTCCAAAAGCCCTACTAACCTCTACGCCCCGTCCTGCCCCCTACTTCTCTGCATTGACATTGCTACTTGAGCACACGTGAGACTTGCCGGCTTCAATATATATACCTAAATTTTACGTAAGTATATATAAAAAATTAAAGTTTCACTGAAAATTTAGATATTTATGTGGTTCCTTCATTCTAGAGTCTCATTGACCAAATTTAATCTGGCTAAAAGCATTTGTCATGCAAATATGACATGGTATCTCCGTGACAAAGAAGTATCAATATAACACCTTCTTATCGATTGCCTGTTTCCAGAAGTTATTTGGCAAATAGTGCACATGACCTTTAGCATATCACCCCAACTAATGTTACATATATGCTTGGAAATTGATCAAGGGTATTCAATAGAAGTAGAAATGATCCAATTTCAGGTGAGTTATGTGTTGTACTTTCGGCCATCTAGAATATATGTAATGCCACGGTTACGTTTTAAACAAATCAAGAGCTTCGTTTTTTTGTAGGTTATCCCTTTAGCTACTTACTAAATGTGTATGTGGTTCTATCTTCAACCATTGAAGCAACGACATGCCACGGATCTGGGTGCAACCAACTAAAGATGGTAAAACAGGGTGTATACAACCGGTGCAACAGATGGCTTGATAATAAAATTTAATGTTGATGTATCGCTGTATTGTTATTTTTATCTTTAGATGGTTGATCCATGTATTGATCCTATGTAATCCATGTGTTGTAAACCTTTGTGATATGACTTTGCAATCACAAAATGAAAAGACCATATGCATCTTTTTGGCGGAGAGACCGGGGCAAGCCCCATTTTCGAAAAAGGGAATACAAAACTATCATGCGCCCAATCCTCGCTCTCAAAGAAATCAATAGCCAGTTCTTGAGAAAAAAGAAAGAGAGTGATATATATGGACAGTGTCTGATTCCTGTGGAATTGAGACTAGCTAGCTCGTGCTTTTTCCCTGAAATCAAAGAGCTATGGTCCTAGCTAGTTCTCAATTATTTCTTTTTAATACCATTCCTCTACACCATTTCTCTCCTTCTTTTGGGAATGGAGTTCCGTGCACACCTTTTGCTTCCGTCTCCTATCCACGGACCTACTCCCTCCGTTCGGAAATATAAGATGTTTTAGTTTTGTAAAGTGAATGTATCTAGACATCTTTTAGTGTATAGATTCGCTCGAATCTATGCATTAAAAGATGTCTAAATACATTAGCTTCATTATGCTAAAACATCTTATATTTCTAAAGGGAGGGAGTACAAATCTTGAAAAGCCAATACACTCGGTTTCGTTAACCGTTGATGTGGTATGGTTGTTGTCACAGTGAAGCGCACGGGGAGCATGTCCTGTTCTTGCACGCTCCAACTCAATCAACGAAAGAATTGGAAGCTCCCGTCTGCCATGCAGGGTTCACCGTCCGTGTTGACGCGATGAAAGCTAGCGCACACAGGATCGAGAAAGGAAGCTACACAAAGTAGCACGCAGAAGGAAGCAACGGGAGAGATCAAAGCAAGAGAGCAAGCGCACAATTGACTGGCACGCTGCAGCTTTCAGCAACTTTACAGGATACTGAAGAACCATTATCAGCCAGCCACTACCAATGCCCATATTCCATACAAAATATATAAACGGGACACTTGCAAAAATGGCATGGAGCCAATCAATCCGGCATGTGTGTTCTTTATGGCCGAACTGGAGAAATACTTCAATCATATATCATTGCTAATCTTGCACCGTTAGCTTTTCTTGATTCTTTTTATTTTGCTTTCACCACATGCTTAAACACGCTTTGGACACCCAAAAGTTTGATCAATGACATTATCACCAAAGTCGTGCAGTTCCATGGGCGCGTTTTGTGAGCTTCTCACTATAAGTACATCTTAAGGGTCTCATGACAAAGACCATGAATCTGAAACCAGCTTGTCTCACTCTGAGAACTCAACATCTTCATCAGCACTTCGGTGATCTGCGCATGCGAAGCCTGATGCAGTGCAGGTCCTTAGTTGTTGCTATTGATAGGTACTTCCTCTCAGTAATGAAGATGAAGATCGGCAAGGCCCCGACGCTCCTGAAGAAGGCGGTGAGCATGTGCAAGAGTAAGACTGGTGTCCTCAAGACCAAGCTCCTCCTACTTGCCTCGCTCCGCCGCAGGATGGCCATGGCTGCCGTGATCTCTCACAAGATCCAAGTGCTGATTGTGCCCACCGACCAAGCGGGAGGGGACAACCGCCACAAGGACAAGAATATGACGGCGATCCATGATGGCCACATCATTGATCTTTCTCATCAACTGGACCTGTTTGATCAAGAAGAAAATGACCGTCAAAAAAAAAAAAAAAATCAAGAAGAAAATGGTGCTACTGGCTTGCCTGATTGGACGTTCCACCACTATTGTTGCAACACTGAGGAGTACGAGGAGGATGTCCAAGAACCGTGAGTGATTCATGTAATCAGGAGCAAACGAGAGCTCGAGGGGTTGGAGTTTAACATGGACGATGAGATCGATGAAGCTGCTGAAATGTTCATCACGAGGTTCCGGGAGCAGATGAGCTTCTAGTTATCCTGTGCTCTGAAATCTGAATATCTAGCTATCTTCTTGATTGTATCTGCCAGCGCACACAGTGCTAACGAAATGACACTAGTGGTGGGTGAGATTGAGATCTACTCCATCTGTTCTAAAATATAAGACGTTTTAGCCCATCATTGCCATACATGTATCTAGATGCTTTTTAGTACATAGGTTTACTCCTTTTTTCTTCCAACCTACACATTAAAAGATGTCTACATACATGTATGATAATAATGGACTAAAACATTTTATATTTGGAACGGAGGGAGTATATTGTACATAGGTTTGGATGCGTGGATATGAGCATTCTGTCCATCGTCAAGATAAGAGTCTTTGTAGGCCTTCAGAAATTAGAAAATTTTGATAGTTAAATAGTTCCAAAATGATGTTTTCCGTGTCTTGAAGGAAAGAAAAGAACACTTCTGAACCTTTGGGATTGCACTGTCCTAAAACAGTTATAACTTGATTCAACACTTCTCCGCTTCCTCCGAACTACTTGCAAATATAATTTCGGTTCGGAAAACAGGAACATTTTTGTTGATGTCGTCGGAGCAACGTCACCTTTGATGTGGTCTCTGTTATAATCCAAATTCTACAAATAAAGGACAATTTCTGACAAGCGGAGCGAGGCCCGTCACCAGGATGTTTTGGCCGAGTGGATCAGTATCGATATAGGTTTCCACTGTTATACATAACCCTTTTTTTTAGACGAAAAGGCAGCCTGGCCTGCTTTTCATTTCCATTAGAAGAGGGTACAAGATGTACAAAGGAACCGGAAAAGAAAACTGAAATGAAAACGAAATGGAAAAAAGAGGGGGCTAAGCTAAGCTAAGCCAAACCTAGTCCGGCTCTCTTGGTCTACACAGCAGGTCGCACGTTGTGCTCCGTCCGGCCTCATGCCAAAGCATGGCCTCGGCAATGATATTGTCCACAATTATCCGCAGTGGCTGGGCTTGGTTCTGGAAGATCCTCCGGTTCCTTTCCTTCCAGATGTTCCACCAAGTGAGGTGCACTAGCGAGATCCAAGGCTTGCGTTGCGGCCGCGGCAGGGACTTCTTGGTGTTCAAAGCCCAATCTTGTAAGGATCTCGTGCCGGCGTTTGGTAGCAGTGTAGCTGGCAGGTTGGCACGGCTAGTTATTTGCCTCCAAATGCTGATTGTGACATTGCAGGTGGCCAGCAGGTGTAGGGGGTTCTCCGGTGAACTGAGGCAAAGGACGCAGGCATCGTTGTGTGGAGCACCTTTTCTCTCCAGGCAATCTGCCGTGTTGCACTTTCCGAGCAGTGCAAGCCAGGCGAACAGGCGGCACTTGAGGGTCGCTTCGCTCTTCCAGACAGTAGTGACAAAGCTGAATCTCTGTGAGCCCTCAAACTGCATGTCATAGGTAGACGAGGCGGAGTATTTGCCATCGTTCGACCATCTCCAGGTAATCGCATCTTGCACACTTGGGTGCAGCTCGATGGCGGTCAGACTGTTGTGAAGCAGCAGGAATTGTTGAAGGGCCGCCGGCGAGATGTTTCTCTTGAAATGCCTCATCCACTTCAAGCATGTTAGCGCCTGTCCAACTGAAATGTTGTGCAGGGTGCAGCACTTGAAGAGGTCAGGTGCGATGTCGGCGATGCACCTGCCATTTAGCCACGGATCGCGCCAGAAGCTGGTCTTCTACCCGTCACCGATGATGAAGTTTGTGGCTGAGTTGAATAGGGCTCGAGATCTGCCGTCAGAGATGAGAGGCAGGTCCACCCATGGCTTGTTTGTGTTGTTCCATCGCTGCCACAGACACCAAGCTCTGAGCGCCACACCTTTACGCTGTAGATCAGTGATACCTAGGCCACCGAATTGGAGAGGACGGCAGACGGTGCTCCATTGGACTAGGCATTTCCCTCCCGCAGCAATCTCATCTTGGTTCCAAAGGAAACCTCTACGAAGACAATCAATGGCCTTGGTTAGCCAGATTGGCGGGTCAAGAACGAGCAGCTGGTGGATGTGCATGGCAGACATAACGTGTTTGCCGAGCAGCAGCCTGGCATCAAGCGAGAACTGTCCCTTGTTCCACCCTTTAACTTTGGCTGCGAGCTTGTTAAGTGTAGGCTGTAGATCTTCTTTGCGCAGACGCTTGTCCGAGAGTGGAAGACCTAGATAGGTGCAGGGGAAGGTTTGGGTAGGGCATTCCATTGCCGCGGACAGTGGCGCTAGGTCAATGTCCTTGCACTGAATGGGGATGATGGAGCTTTTCTGAAAATTGGTGAGCAGCCCAGATGCTTCACCAAAACTTTACAGCAGTAGTCTGATCGATGCAAGCTCATGGGTGTCCGGCTCAGTGAAAATCACAACATCGTCTGCATAGAGGGAAATTCGGTGGTTTGGCTGCAGAAATTTGTTTGATTTTAGAATCCTTTGTCTGTCTGCGAGAGCAAACAAATGTGCCAGAACATCGGTAGCAATGGTGAAAAGCAAGGGTGAAAGGGGGTCCCCTTGCCGTAAACCACGCTTGTGGAAGAAACGCTCCGTAAGCTCGCCGTTAACCACGATTCTGGTCGATGCCGAAAGGAATAGGCATGCAATCCAGTCGCGCCACTTGCCACCAAAACCGTTGGCCTCTGGTACTTCCAACAAGAATTCCCACGAGATTGAGTCGAAAGCCTTCTGCAGGTATTGCTTGAGAAGCAGCGCTGGCATTTTCTTTTGCTTGAACAATTTTGTTTGTGCCCTGACGATGACGAAGTTGTCGTGTATCGAACGATTTTGGATGAATGAGCTTTGGCAGGGGAGGACTAGCTCATGCATTCCATAAGCCTGGTACATTTCTTCAGATACATAACCCTTGTAAGCCGCCGCATGAGATAAGTTGTATATGCGAATCTCCGGTGTTATGTAAACACTCTCGCATATAATAAAAATTTGCTGGCTGCGCCCGTGGTTTTTATCCTTTTTATTAGAGGGGGTTTTCCAAGTTAAATCTTTGTGTCCCCTACATTTTGGTTTGATTATTCTTTACTAACTATTTATCATATTTGTAACAACATCTTCTAGCGGCAGTGCTTGGCTAGTTACTCCCTTTGATTAAAAATGTCAGTCTTCCTAGCGTTAGTCATATACATTAAGGGTGCATGTAAAATACAAAAAAAAAACGAGATCACAGGGGGAGGAGCCCTGCGATATTTTTATTAAGAAGAAAGGGTGTGGGAGGCTGCGTCGTCCGGAATTCGAACTCGCGCCCTGATGGATAGCGCCACTGCGCTCCAACCACTGGACCGATGGTCCATCCACTGCATGTAAAATACAAATAATAGCACTCTAAAAAGTAAAAGAATCTACAATTCTAGTGTCAAAACTCAGAAGACCAATTCCTTTGGTGCTCAGTCCGCTCACAGGGGACTCAATGGATGGATAGGTGATTTGGCAGACTAAAGCCTTGTTTCAACGGGTCGGTGCCAAGCACTATGGTGCTCATATCTTCCTCTTAGGGTGCATTTGTCAAAGAGTGTTCTTCCTTTCCACTTGACAGTGGCTGTTGTGGTGTTAGTAGTATAGATGATAGCAGTTGGCATTAGCTTCTATAATTAGAGTCTAGGTCAATTATTACAGTAATCTTTTGGTATAAGTTATTGTGTGATATAGTCAAAGTAGATTCCTAGTTTAATACTATACTAATCTTATTAGGTTTGCCTCAGGCCTCCTAACGTTGGTCCTTTTATACGAGGATGTGTATCCTATGTGTTTTGGTCAAGGAATACAAAAGTCTATCTCTACCCTATATGCTCTCCCGATCCAGTCTACTTCTCTAGTTGCCCAATCTCCTACGTTCTACCACCAGACCACGGCGTAAAGGACACAACAGTGGCCGAGCCAATTCAGGTTTGTCGTTGTGCCTATTGGTGTGGCCGGATCTCTTCCCTGGGTTCGGTTGGATGATTTTTTTTCGAAAAGGGGAAGGACCCCGACCTTTGCATCAAAATAATGCATACGACATTTCTTATTAAAACATTATTACAAAGTATTTATTACAGTTCACGACTCAGCCAAAGTGGACACATGAATCAGCCACTTGAAAATACAACTTGATATAGCAGTACTAAACAATAAGCAGTGAGGCGACGATCAAACCGCCACCCGAATCGGCTGTATATATCCCGTGCTACCGTTGCCAAACGGCTGCACCCAATATTCATGTCCTGGCAGCGCTTCGCAGGGTGGAGATAGGACCACATACGATCCAATGGATAGCCAAAGGAATAACCTGCAAAAATGATGGAAAACGTGATTTGTTAAAGATAAAATCATTGCGCACATGCCATATAGCCCATAAAATCGCGCATGTACCTACTCTTATATGAACTTTCTCAGTTTTAGGCACACCATTCAGCCAAGTGCCAAAGAGATGATTGATATTTAAAGGAGGTGTTAAATTTAGAGCCATACGAACAATTGACCAAACAATTTTTGCAAACTGACAGTGAATGAAAAGATGTTGTGTAATGGGATTTGGCAAAGGCCTTGTTCCATGTTGGTGGTGCACAATGATGGCGCTTTTGTGTTGTCCTCCTTTGAGGCATCTGTCGATGATCTGATCTCATACGCTCCCGAGGTTTTGGCTGTGGTAGCCTGGTAAGTTTCCATATGCGCCAATGCCTCTAGTAGCTATGCTTCCTAGGTGTTGTCTTAGGTGTAATGTCTAGGAGGTGTGTTTATCATTTTCAGGGTTTTGCACGATTGTCTTTTAATCAATCGTGATTTGTATGATTTCCACCCAATTTTTTCTTATAAACTGGGCCATTCCCTCAATATAAAATGTGTAAGAGCTCCCTAACATCTTGACGAGGTACCACTATAAAAACTCAATTCATGAAAAAATTAAAGAGGGGGTAGATTGGAATGTCACGGTCAACATGATTCGGAGGTTTACAAAAACTCACATTCTGCTTAGAGGCTGATTACAAAGCTAAAATACTTACTACTGCTTTATGAATCAAGAAATTATATTCCCTAACTGTTCCTTCCAAACTGGCCGGGCGACAATTTCGTAATGGACTGAGGAGCGCCACTCACGTTGAGCACCATCCTTCCAACGCACTCAGCAATGCGCCCAAGCCTAGCACAATAAGAAAACTCCCTTCGCTAAAAATGCAAAAAACGATGGTGGTTGCCGCAGTGAGCTCACGTGTAGCACACGCAATGCGAGCGAGGAACCCATGGACTTGTCATGGAAACCACTTCTGCTTTCTGTGTGTTGATAACCGAGCAGGAAAGCGCACAGAGAAGCAACACAAAGCAGATCTCACAGCGACACAGAAAACAGAGACGCGCTAGCTGCAACTTTGGCATGAATCACACGGCCGGAGACGCCGAAGTAAAGCTGCCCGGTCTGGTTGCTAGCGAGCTTTCGAGCAACATATTATTGTAAGCCATCATCAGCCTTAGATAGTGGCCATTTGGGACCCTAGAGCCAATCACCTCGCTGGGATGATATATTTCTTTATTTAACTTGCTTTGTTCTACTCTCAATTCTTTTAGTGCTCACTCCTCATGCCAATTTTTCCCCCTCCAACGCTGCTTCCACATGCTTTGCGGGAGCTACTAAAGTCTGATCACGACATGACATGAGCACACGGTTAACTGCATGCTCAGCTTCTAACTATAAATACATTGGGGCTTCAAGACAAGTCCAGCACCGCAGAAACCAGAAAACAGCTTCTCTCTTCTCAAATTCCCACTGACCTACACCTACCAAATTTCAAGCAGACAGCTTCTTTCACACCTCTCAGCAACAAAGATGAAGATCAGCAAGGCCCCGGTGCTCCTGCAAAAGGCGGCTGCGATGTGCAAGACGAAGACCAGCGTGGTCGCGGCCAGGATCCTCATCCTTGCCTCGCTTCGGAGCCGCAGGATGGCTAAGGTCTCTCAGAAGATCCATGCTCTCATTGTGGCTCACCGGCAGAGAATGGAGTGCCACAAAGCTTTCATGTTAGGAAAGGACGAGAAGAGACTGGTGGCCGTCCATGGCACTGAAATTGCCACTGATCTCTCTGAACAGTTGGCGTTATTCGATAAACTGGATGGTCAGGGTGGCTGCCCTGGCTGGAAATTCATGCACCCGCTCTTCGAAGACGAGGTTCACGGCAACTATTGTTACGTTGACGATGGTGATATGCTACTCGATGTGTGTGATAGTGGCAACCACAACAACGAACCCTCGGTAATGGATGTGATCAGGAGCATCCGAGAGGTAGAAGGGTTGGAGTTCAACATGGAGGAAGAGATTGACCAGGCTGCCGATATGTTCATCAGAAGGTTTCGTCAGCAGATGAATAAGGACTTTTAGGTTTTGTATGCCTAGGGGTTGTCCTTCTTTTTAAGGTGCCAAACATTTAGAAATTTTTGTAGAATCAATGAAAGTAGGGTTTTTTTAAATGAACGGTGGACCCCAGCCTCTGCTTTGCACAAAGTTTTTTAATTAGATTATTCACGAAAGCGTTACAAGAGCAGTAGAAAGATCAGACCGAAGCCACCATCTTAGCGACATATCGCTACACCTAAAGATTGGTGAAGGGGGTAGTCATGAGCAGGTCCTGTGTGTTATAATATAAAGCTTAGCCCTTTCTATAAGTTCAAACTTTTGGAATAGTTGGCTACAGCATCAATTCAATATGGTATCAGAGAGCCAGGAGGTCTCAAGTTTTAGCCCCGACCAACGCACTATCTACTATATACTAAAAGCACAATACGGGGTTCTAAAATAGAGCCACCACGTTAATCCACATCATTAGAATTATTTTAGCGGTTAGATCTGTATTTTTAATGGTCAAGATTTAAAAGAGTTACGTAACATCTATAAACACATAATGACATGTACATGACCACTTTTGAAGAAAAAAAGCAGTCCGAAGGCATCACGTCTCCAACTATATTTTTTATGTTTATTTCCGTGTAGGAGTCTGATATAGCCACGATAGGTGTATTTTTTTTATGAGAAAAACGTACATGCAAACCAACTCATTGGGATTACGACTTACAAAACATAAATTCATAAGTTTAAGAGGCTACCACCATCACATGTATTATACATAGAAGGCAAAAGGTACAGTTTTCCGTTAGGATTCTAAGCATCATCATGTGTACTATACATAGAAGGAAACCAATAAGCAACTTTCCGTTAGAATTCCAATCAAATAAAGAGCTGATTGTAAGGAAGTAATTTAGCGGTAAAAATTTGCATAAAAAATAGCGGTAAGCAGATGTGGATTCTATTAGATATCTCTACGGCAGAAATTTACGGAAAAATTGATTTGATCAGATATGGATTGTAATCAAAATGTAGATATCTCTACGGCAGGAATTTATGGAAAAAATGATTTGATCAGTATCCAGTTATTCGCGTAGTGTGTATCATGACGCTACAGAAACTGGATGCTCACTCCATAATTTTATGTTTTTCAGGCACCACATTGATACTTATTCTCTAAATTAATATTTTGACACCTGGATGTATGATGGCTAGAATTTAATAGGAGACCCCAAAAATTTGTAACACATTGGAGTGCGGCAGGTCACCCTTGTAATAATTCACCAAAACTATGTCTAGGTTGGTATGCAAACTATAGTCACCAAAAGTATCTTCGGTTATACCTATGTAGTCAGAATTACCTCATCTCAACTGTGTGATGTAGTTTGAAAAGATTTAATTTTTTATATAACTCTGTGATGGATGCACATGAAGCTGACACCAAAGCTGATCAAGGATTACAATTACAAAAAAATACGAAACGATGAACTATTCTATTGTTACAAGAAAAAATGATGAATTATTTCTTTAAATTAAACATTTTGGTCCATGTGGAAAAGAGAGATATGTTAAAAATCTCATAAAAATGTGAATCATCTGTCCGCAATCCAAAAGTAATAAGATTACAATAAATGCCTCATGGATTAATTTGTGAGTGCATCAAGTTTTATACATGTGCTATTGTTAGCCTATGTGTGATTAAAATTAATAGATATTGTCTCGCAGCACAAACAACACTTAAGGACGATCCAAAAACTAAATAAAAATTTAGTGATGTCAGATAATAGTTAGATGATACTTACAGGTAATTTAGAAGTTACATCTATTGTTTACATGTATGTCCGTAGGAAGATACTTGATATGTTTAGGTTCATTTGTGATGATCGATGGGCTAAGATTTTAATGTTTAAGAGACTTGATATTACTTATACAAATGCAATATCAAAGTTCTACATGCCATGTCAGTTTAGATACAATTCATATTGTGGTCTATTAAAAGAATATCATTTACCAGATTGCTGCAGAATGTTTCATGTTTGATTGAGATTTTTAAACATATCTCTCTTTTTCATAAGGATCACCCTGTTTAATCTAAGAAAACAATAGGTCTACTTTAAGATAATGTTGGAATTAGTAGAGATTCTTATTATCTTACTGAATTAATGTGTAATTTAGAGATTTTCTAATATGGAAATAAGGCGTGCTAGGAAGAATTTGGATCCATGGATAAAAACTCCATAGTTAGACCCATATAGTGGAGGAGTTAACCTTATTGGCGGGACACCGTCTCAAATTTCACGATTTTTATAACTAAGAGTGAATGGTACTAATAAGGAAGATAGTTAACTAAGCTACACGTGATAGGTTAATCCATCATTAGCATGCATCTCAGCTCCTCAATAGATGATCAAGGTGAGAGAAGTTGACAAATGCTTGAAATAGGGGACTAATGATCCTAATTCTATGAACATCTTACTTTTATGGTCTAAATAGTTATAATGTTCCACACTGAAGTGAGCAAGTTAACATATTTCCAAGTTCAATCTTAGTAAAAGTGAAAGACATATTTATATTCAAATTATATTAAGAGTCTTCCAATCGAACACATACTTCAAACATATGTAGTCTATAGATAAACTAAAGATGATGTCCTCGCATTTGCGAGGGCCTCCCTTCTAGTTTAATCTAAAAATACTTACAACCTCCCGTTTGCCCCACGTCTAGTGTCTTTCCGTTTGTCTAGCCTAGACGTGAGGGGGAGTGTTATAATATAAGGCTAGCCCCATCAGTTCGGGCTTTTGAAATAGTTGGCTAGATCATCAATTGAATATTGTGTCCTTCCATCACACCAACGCGCATCATCTAGAACTGAAGGCATCAACTAGCTGTCCATCGCCGAGCTACGAGCATAGTTACTCTAGCAGATTCTCAGCGAACACCCATGCACACACATCAGAATTCGCTGCTGCCGTCTCCCGCGAGCCCATCTTCAGAACGGATCAACATATTGATCTTGAGAAGGCTTGCCGTCAACGCCACCATGATGCCGGATGGCGCCACCATCCATCACAAGTCCATCAAGCCACGTCCATCGCCAAGACCCCGCTACGCCACTCCGCTGAGTATCGTCATCGTAGACGAGGTAGATGCAAATCGCATCGCCTCAGAGACCCCTTCATGCATATTATGTTCCAAGAAGATGTCCCAAGAGGTAGAGCGACACCAGAAGTGATGCCATCGTCTGATCCGAAAGACTCAGATCTAGGGTTTCCCCTGAAACATCTTGGCCAGAGTTGGATGATCGTAGCAATGACGCCTCCAACGGGGTAATGACGGCCGAGGAAGCCGCCATAGTCGGGTCTGATTGTTCGCAAACCAACTTTCACCGATCGGCTCCATGACTCCACCCCGCGCAGCAGTCATGTGATACGTTGTTCACCATCGATCTTGCCGAGGAAGTTTCCACGCCTTCCACCGCGTTACTACCGAGGCCGCAACGCCATGGCACGAGGAGATCACACCACACCCTAGCCGAAGACACCGTCCCAGGCCAAGATTGATCCATATGCGTGGGAGTGCGATGGGACCCTGCCGTTGTCAGGCGGGCTTTAACCGTCCGTGCCCTATGGAGACAGCGGAGAGAAGGGGAGGTGGTGAGGGGCTAATGGCGGTGAGTGTTTTTAGGGTCCCCCTCCCCCTGTCACGCCCCAAGGAGCGAATGAGAGGAACGAGCGGATCCCGTTGCAGCATACATATATGACCCCTGAGACTTGGGCACTGCCCCTTCTAACTTTATTGGATACATATTAGCAGCACTTGACCGGTTCAAAATTTTGGGTGAACTGCGGGGTGCGTGAAATCAATATGGTATCCAAGCCAAATGGTCTTGAGTTTACTACCTGGTAAACGCACTATTAAATGAAATGGGTTCCGCCTTTCATTGATCCCAGATCTGACCTAGGTTTGTCCAGCTTTGGCATCAGGAAAGTGGTAGAATATATTATTAGCAATTTTCTATCAACTCAGACTTTAGGGTGTGAAGTCGGTCCCGGGGCGGGGCAGCGGCACCCAGACGACAGAGGTAGGGTTCACCGCCGGCGGTAGGCTGGCCGACGATCGAGGGCAGTCCTCCGAGCTCAGCTGCATCCTGGGACGACCGAGCCACACTACCGGCACCCCTCCCTGGATATCCTAACTGACGGCGCCCAGGCTGCACCTCCCCGGCGACCCAAACCTCCGGTGCGTGGTCTTCTCGCATGTCTGGTTCGGGATTTGAGCCATATACTTGTTTCTCTTTAGTTGTTTTAGCGGTCGACATACGATTTTTATTTGCGAATGCAAGGTAGGACGTAGCTTAATAGTAAAGATTTGATGCCATGATTGATACTGTGATTTAGGGCCTTTTAGTGATGTCAGGGGTAAATTGGGAATTCAAATGATATATCTAAAAAGTGCCTTCACCACCAACTCGAAACCAATAGTAAAGATTACACACCATGCATGAGACTCGATGTGGTGGTTGCTGCAGTGGGAGCACGGGAATCACGTGAATTGCGAGGCTAAATTGAACACCCAAGTCTCGGACTCCATAATGTTGTTGCCATTGGTCTATGACATGAAAATAATGAAAGCTCCCATGGGTCTATCACAGAGATCTCCTCGACTTTATGCGTGATCGATCGAGCAGCAAAGAAGGGGACGCGCTAGCTGCAACTTTTGGTATGTTTGGGCATGAATCACACGGCGGGAGACAGGCAAGAAAAGCTGTCCGGTCTGGTTGCTATAGCTACCTTTCGAGCAACACATTTTGTTAAGCCATCATCGGCTTTAGACAGTGGCAATTCGTGACCTCAGAGAGCCAATCGCCTCCCTCCCTCCTTTCTTTAGCTTTACTAGTTCCAGTATCGACATTCTTATGGTGCTCACTCCACATGCCATTTTCTTCTCCATTTCTGCTTTCACAAGCTTTATTTCGCTAGGTATCAAAAGTTTGATCATGACGTGTGACATGAGCAAAGGTACTTCACTGTCAATTACACCCTCAGCTTCCGACTATAAATACAGCATTTTACGCTCACGACAAGTTCCATGCCTCAGAAACCAAAACCAGCTTCTCTCATATCTGGATCCTAGTGACATATACCCCATTTCAAGCTTGAGGCATCACAGCTCCAAACTTGTTGCCCTCTCTCAGCAACAAAGATGAAGATTGCCAAGGCCCCCATGCTCCTAAAGAAGGCCGCAGCGATGTGCAAGAGCAAGACCGGCGTGTTAGCGGCCAGGCTCGTCCTTCTCGCCTCGCTCCAGAGGCGTAGGATGGCCGCGGTGGCGGTCATCTCCCATAAGATCCACGCCCTTGTTGTGGACAACAGGCAAAGAGTGGACTGCCAGAGGGCTCTCGTCATGCGCAAGGTCGAGAACAAACAGGCTGACGTCCATGGTGCTGACAGGGTCGCCGATCTCTCTTATCAATTGGCTCTGTTTGATGAGGAAAATGGTTATAGTGTGTGCCCTGACTGGACACTGCATCCCATCTTCAGCGATGGTGACAATTGCTACACCGACGAGTGCGTGAACGATGACGATGGTGATGTGTTAGTCGATGCGTGCCATACCGACGAGGACGATGAAGAGTTTTCTGTCATGGATGTAATCAGGAGCAACCGAGAGGGTGAGGGGTTGGAGTTTAACATGGAGGAGGAGATTGACCAGGCTGCGGACATGTTCATCAGGAGGTTCAGGCAGCGGCTGAATGAGAGCTTTTAGCTGTCTTGTTTTGCACATGCATGTACTCATGTGCCTAATGAGTTGCGCGACAGATTAGAATATTTTGGATAAATCAATACGAGTAGGAATTGATATTGCGCACATGAAAGATATTTTTAGTCATTTACTTTTGAACTATTTTTAGTCATTCACTATTGGAATTTAGTTTTTTTAACTAAAAGTGTCCTCATATTTCTAAGGATGGCAATGGGTAGAGTATGGGCAGGGTAGAGCAATACCATACCCATATCCGTATAGTTGATGGGCAAAAATTCCATCTATACCCGTGCCTATGGGTATGAAACTTCACCCATACTCATACCCGTGGGTACCCGTACCTATTGGGTACCCAGCGGGTAGATCAAGTATTACACATGACATTTACTATTTTACATTCATCGTAATGGCCAAAAAAACACTCATCCCAACTCAATAACAGATAAAAAATTATCATGATTTAGAAATCACTATCTCTCATACTCATAACATAAGTCAACAAGAGTTGACGAGTCACATGATGACAATTTCACATAGATTCACATGTCACTGTAAATGGGTATGGGTATACCCATAGGTATAAGGCTATACCCGTACCCTGCCCATCACTTAATAGGTAGGGTATGAGTATTATCCATGAGTATGAAAATATGCCCATACCCTGCCCATATGGGTATGGTACCCGCGGGTACCCGTACTCATTTTTTTTCCGAAAAGGAAGCGGAGCCCCAGCCTCTGCATCGATTGATGCATACGGCCTTCTTTATTATTTTATTCAACAAAGGTCTGACAAAGTCCATACATCAGAAAACCTGAAGCCACCACTCTACACCTACTGACCAGACAACGAGAGAAGATCACGCTAACAGGGCCTTTATTCCCTAATCACAAGAAAGTCTCCCATCAACTAGGAGCCGGGAACATCGCATACCCCGAAACACCCTCTTAGCGAAACGAGAGCGCACATCCGGACTAGTAGGTTCTTTTCTGCAGTCGGCGTCACCACGATGTCAGACTGCGCCTCCACCCTGCGCGAAACCATCAAGCCAAGTCCAACGCAAGTCTCGACTGCGCCATGCCGCCGAGGCTTACCCTTGACAACGAGGAAGATGAAAACCGCCCCGCCACAGAGCCCCTCTAGATGGCAGCAACTCCAAAAATGATGCCCCAAAGAGGAAAATGACGCCACACGCCATCCTCATCCGATCCGAGAGACCCAGATCTAAGGTTTCCCCCGGAGCTGCCTGGATGAAGAGATGATAATCAACCACAACAATCGCTCCTGTACGATGCCTTCATGAAGGAAATGACGCTGAAAACACCACCATCGACTGATCATAGACTGATCCAATGATCAAGGGTCTCCACTGGAGGCTGTATGCGCGAGACCGACAATCAATCCATGGAGCCCATTGCCGCTTTGACCTCCATCGATGGCAAAGAACTTGACAGCGGCCAGCTGCTGCACCGGCTCATCCCCACGCACCTCTGAGGCCAACGGCGCATAGACGGCAGATCTGGGCGGGATCCCAGACCTACGGCATCCGCATACCCACGCATGGGTGAGGCAGTCGGAGTGCAGGACCTGCCGCCGCATGGCCAGGGGCGCCGCCCTGACCACCGCGCCCGGATCATCGGCGAGTGATACGTCTCAAACGTATCTATAATTTTTGATGCTCCATGCTTGTTCTTACACCATTTGCTTTGAGTTTTGTTACACTTCGTGGCATTTTTATACATTTTCCGGAACTAACCTATTAACAAGATGCCACAGTGCCAGTTTCCTATTTTCTGCTGTTTTTGTGTTTCAGAAAAGTTACACAGGAAATATTCTCGGAATTGGACGAAACAAAAGCCAAACCTCCTAATATTTATGTAAGCTTCCAGAAGACCGAAGAGGAGACGGAGGGGGGCCACGGGCCAGCCACACCATAGGGCGGTGCGGCCAGCCCCTAGCCCGCGCCCCCTATGGGTGAGGCCGCCGTGGTCCACTCCTGACGCCGCCCCTTCGCCTATAAAGATCCCTCGATGGGAAAAACCTAAAGACCCGATCAATTTTCTAAAAACACATCGCGATCCGCTGCCGTCGTCGACCCAAGATCGGGAGGGTCCAGAAGCTCTTCCCGGCACCCTGCCGGAGAGGAGAATCGCCACCGGAGGTCTTCTTCATCGCTATGCTTGCCTCCGGCGTGATGAGTGAGTAGTCTACCTTGGACTATGGGTCCATAGCAGTAGCTGGCTGGTTGTCTTCTCCACCATGTGCTTCATGTTTAGATCTCGTGAGCTGCCTTACATGATCGAGATCATCTTTATGTAATTCTACATGTTGTGTTTGCTGGGATCCGATGAATATTGGTGTTATGTTAAGTTGATGTTCTGAAATTTATCTTATGTTATCTCTATGTTGTTTATGATCTTGCATGCTCTCCGTTGTTAGTAGCTATCTTAGCCAAGTAGATACTAGTGACTCCAAGAGGGGGTATTTATGCTCGATAGTTGGGTTCATGCCTCTATTTAATCTGGGGGAGTGACAGAAACCTCTAAGGTTGTAGATGTGCTGTTGCCACTAGGGAGAAAACAACAATCTTGTGTCCAAGGATATTTGCTTTGTTTACATTACACACTTTGCTTAATCCAGTTATCTGTTGTTCACAACTTAATACTTAAGGGGTCCTCAGATGATTCCCCGCGAGTGGATTATTAGTCATAGATGCAGTTGGATGGCGGTCTATGTATTTTGTTGTAATGCCCATAGTAAATCTCATAGTGATCCTCGTGACATATGCATGTTATCTTTATTCTATCAATTGCCCAACTGTAATTTATTTACCCAGCATGTCATTATTTATCTTATGGAGAGACAACACTAGTAAACTATGGACCCCGGTCCAATTTCCTTTATATTGCTATTACTGTTTACTTTTACTCGCACTGTTTACTTTCTCGCATACTACTATTGCTTTCCACTCGATACGCTCAATCTTTTGTTTACAGCAAATCGGTGAGATTGACAACCTCACCGTAAGTTGGGAGCAAAGTTCTTGGTTGTGTTGTGTGCAGGTTCCACGTTGCTGCTGGTGCAAAGCAAAGCCCTGGACGAGGCGCCTTATAAATTGTCCGGAGCTGTCGTGAAGCTAGCAGGCATCACCTTCTGAAGTTTGGCTTTTTCCTACTGGTTCGATAAACCTCGGTTTCTTACTGAGGGAAGACTTGCTACTATGCTCATCATACCTTCCTCTTGGGTTCCCAACTGGGTGGTTATCTGCCCGCATCAAGCACTTTTTCTGGTGCCGTTGCCGGGGAGGAAAAAGAAGATTTCTGCAAGGGGAGTTTCGCACACACATCCTTTACTTTGTTTATTGTTTTGCTTTACTTTATTTTTTCTTGCATCTTTTTATCAAAAACACAAAAAAATTAGTTTCCTATTAGTTGTTATTTTTACTTGTCTGCTTTTAGTTTTGCTAGAATGGGTACTCATGAGAACACCAAGTTGTATGATTTTACTAGCAATAATAATAGTGATTTTATCTGCACTTCTATTGCGCCACCTGCTCCTGCTGCAAATTTTTATGAGATTAAACCTGCTTTATTAAACCTTGTTATGAAAGAGTAGTTTTCTGGTGCTAGTACTGATTATGCTGCAGCTCATCTCAACAATTTTTTTGAGTTATGTGAGATGCAAAAATATAAGGATGTATAAGGTGATATTATTAAGATTAAGTTGTTTCCTTTTTCTTTAAGAGGAAAAGCTAAGGATTGGTTGCTATCTTTGCCTAAAAATAGTATTGATTCATGGGCTAAGTGTAAGGATGCTTTTATTGGAAAATACTATCCTCCTGCTAAGATTATAGCTTTGAGTGATATTATGAAGTTTAGACAGTTCGATAATGAACATGTTGCTCAGGCTTGGGAAAGAATGAAATCTATGATAAAGAATTGTCCCACTCATGGACTGACTACTTGGATGATTGTCCAAACTTTTTATACAGGAATGTATTTTTCTTTAAGAAACCTATTGGATTCAGCTGCTGGAGGCACTTTTATGTCCCTTACCTTGGGCGCCGCAACCAAGCTTCTCGCAACATGATGGTAAATTATTCTGAGTGGCACACCGAGAGAGCTCCACAAGGTAAGAAGGTAAATTCTGTTGAGGAAACCTCCTCCTTGAGTGATAAGATTGATGCTATTATGCTTATGCTTTCTAATGATAGAACTCATGTTGATCCTAATAATGTTCCTTTGGCCTCTTTGGTTGCTCAAGAAGAGCATATTGATGTAAACTTCATTAGAATTAATAATTTCAACAACAATGCTTATAGGAACAATTTTGCTAGTAACAATTATTGGCCGTATCCTTCTACCAATGGTAATGGTTATGGTAACTCTTATGGTAATTCCTCCAACAACACTAGGGCCGCGCCCTCTGAGCTTGAAGTCATGCTCAAGGACTTCATCGGTAAGCAAACTGCTTTTAACAAGTCTGTTGAGAAAAAGTTAGGCAAAATTGATATCCTTGCTTCTAAAGTTGATAGCCTTGCTCTTGATGTTGAACTTCTAAAACTAAAAGTGTTGCCTAAAGATGTGAAGGAAAGCAATACTTTTGCCACTGCTAATGCTATCCAAGTTAAAATTGATAAAAATGTTAGGATGTTAGCAGAATTGCATGCCAGGTGGGAAAGAGAAGATGAGATGGCTAGGAAGATGAAGGTATATACTATTACTACCTCTAATGATGTTGTTCCAAATGCTAGCAATCCTCTTACTTTGATTGGTGTAGAGAAAACTCCCACTCCTTGTACTAAAAAGCCCAAAACTGCAAAAACTTTTTCTCAAAAGAGTGCTGAAATTTTTCAGAGTGTGGGAGATGATAGCTCTATTTCTTTTAATGATTTTGATGTTGATGGCTGCAATGTATATGAAGTTATTTTGTTCTTGCAAAAGCTTGCTTTGAGTCCCAATGCTAGTTTTATAAATGTTGCTTTTACTAAGCATATTACCAATGCTCTCATGAAAATTAGGGATGAAAAGTTGAAGCAAAAAGCTTCTATTCCCGAGAAGTTAGAATATGGTTGGGAACCCATCATTGATATGCATGTTAATGGTTTTGATTGTCATGCTTTATGTGATCTAGGTGCTAGTATTTCTATTATGCCTAGAAAAATTTATGATATGCTTGATTTATCACCGCTTGAAAAGTGTTATTATGATGTTCCTATTGCTGATGTTGCTAAGAAGAAATCTTTGGGAAAAATTAATGATGTTCTTATTATGGTTAACAATAACCTTGTTCCCGTTGATTTTCTTGTTATGGATGTTGAATGCAATGCTTCATGTCCTATTATTTTGGGAAGACCTTTTCTTTGAACTATAGGTGCTATCATTGATATGAAGGAAGGCACCATTAAATATCAATTCCCACTCAAGAAAGGTATAGAACACTTCCCTAGAAGGAGGAAGAAATTACTTTTTGACTCTATTCTTAGAGCAAATTATGAACTTGAAGCTTCATCGCTTGATATTACTTGATTCACACTTTCTGCGCCTAGCTCAAAGGTGTTAAAGAAAAGCACTCTTGGGAGATAACCCATTGTTTTCTTTTCAGTTCTTTTTCTTTTATTTGAGTCTTGGAAGTTATTACTACTGTAATAACCGCTCCTTATCATTTTTATTTCGTTTTTGTTCCAAGAGAAACCTCTAATTTGAGTGAGGTAAGATTTGGGGAAGTTGCTGTCCTGAAACAGATTTCGGTGCTGCACCGTAAAAATTCGTGAAAATTCTCAGAATATCTTTTTGACCTGCCATTTCTTGTGCATATGCCCCAGGTTATATCTAAACTTTCATTAGTTTTACACTTTTTGATTTGAGCAACATAAAACCCTCGAAAAAATCGACCTTTGTCAGCTGTTCTGTTTTGACAGATTTCTGCCACTATTTGTGTTTGCCCCTCGGTCGCTTTCTTTTTGAGTTCTTTTGATCACGGAACTTTTGGGGAAGTTGTTATAGTAGTATATGCTTTATATGTGGTGGTTTTGAGTTGAAACCTGGACCAAAAAAAGGGTTGATTCATTATTATGCTTACACTAATGTTGCTAATAGAATTGTGTTGAGTTTTGTATGAAGGAAGTTTTCAAGTGTAGGGATTGGAGAATGATGAGATGAGTTGAAGAATGGACAAAAGTTTAAGCTTGGGGATGCCCACGCACCCCAAGAAATATCCAAGAGGTACAAGCGTCAAAGCTTGGGGATGCCCTCGAGGCACCCCTTCTTCATCAGCAAAAATCAGGTCACCTTTCGACATACTATATTTGACAAGGGTATAGATAATAGAGCCCGTCATTTGAGTACCCCTGAGGCTCGTTAAGCTAGGCCCAATTGTAATACTAGTCGAAATATGAGTTCATGTCATATGTCGATATTGTAATCTCTATCGGATCCCACCCGATCCTTGAGACCTGGCCACCTATATATAGGGGCCAGGAGGGGACGGTGTGGGACAGATTGAAAGCAAGCCAGGTTCTACGCCCACGTTTATTTTCATAACCACCTTGTTTGACTGATTTCACCTTTGAGTTCATCCGACGCCCTATCTCCCCGATCCTAAGTCCTTCATATAGGACATTTGTCGAGTTTAACCCTCATCAATTGGCGCTGACCGTGGGGACTCTGGGCGTTGGAATCATGAATTCGATGGCTTTTTCGCTTTCAGCCAATAGCAATCCGCAAGTCAACGAAATTCAGATACCCTTCGGAACCGTCGATTTTCAACCTCACCAGTCGAGTTTCGCGCAAGTATTCGAGAGTATGGATCAAGATATGGATTTGACGATCGAAAGTCTAAACTTTTATGTCGGATCACTAGGTTCGATTAACCTTTCGGATCCGACGAAATCGGATTCGTCGACAAGTGAGCCCGAGACAGTAGCAATGTTGGAATCATCAGAAGGCTCTTCCAGCGAAGTAAACTCGCCAGTCAGCTTGACAGTAGCAGAAGAAGGAAAAATCGCAGGAGGCGATGAAACCATGGAGAATTTTGGCTTAGAAGTGCAACTCGAAGATCTCATGATTTGCCACGATGACACCTCAGATCAATCAACAGACACCTGAAAGACAGGATTAGAACTTTCTGAAGAGGACAAGTCGATCTTCTCAAGTCACAATAGCAAACTCGACAATCGATATCAGATACTCGCCATCACAGGAGATAATTCAGAAAAACTCGACGACAACAATAACCCAGTGCTTAATCCAGCAAACATAAATAGAGGGGCAAATCACTTAGCAGAAGGAGAAACCGCTAACTCCCTCGCAACAAGGGTAAAAGTTCAACTATCAGCCGATGAGTGGAGAGGAATCAGAACAGCTGTGGAGCACGGCATGCCAATACCAACAAATTCCAGCCAAAACATAGAAATGGAGGCAGCAGGCGAAGCAATTAGCAAAGGAGAGGATTGAAATATAGAAAAGGAAGGACTTAGCCATTGCAGCAAGCGACGCTGCTCACAGAGCACGTAGTGACGTGTCATATACAAACAGAAGGCATCATCGACATGGATCACGATATGAGAATCTCGAGTACTCAGAAAGGCAAAGTATCTAGAAAAACCTCGACTCGTCCTTCCTATCGGTTGACGAGCAAGGAAATATTATACCAAAAACTCCTGAAGCAGCATTGGTGGCAGCACAAGCATACCTACATACAACACAACCAGATCCAGGAGACCCGAGGGAACATATGCACCGAGCAGCGCTAAATGGATTGAAGATGGTAGGCAACAAATTATCAGCAAAAGAGGAGGAGGCATATCATAACAAAGGAACCCATAAACCAAGATCACCACGCCATCACAATAGTCCTCGGCATAGAATTGGAAGTCGCCGATCTAGGACGCCATCACCAGGGCGATACAGCAGTCCAAAAAACAAAGGAACCCGATGATCTAGAACTCCCAATAGAACATATGACTACGAAGACGATGAAAAGGAGATGGGGGCGCCATGCTTTACCCGTAGGGTTCGCATCACGCCAGTACCCAAAGGATTCAAATTACCTCATGACCAACAAAAGTATGACGGATCTCAGGAGCCACAGTCATGGCTTTCAGATTATCTACAAGCAGTAAAACTATTAGGAGGAACCAGGGAAACAGCAATGCAGAGTTTGTAATTACACCTCACCGGTGCAGCAAGGTCATGGTTAAGCAAACTAGGAAAGGAAACAATCGGAAGCTGGGAGGAGCTCACAAAACAATTTACAAGTAACTTTAAGTCGACATACAAGTGGCCAGCATCCATAGAAGAAGTCAAAGCCTGTGTACAGCAACGCGGGGAGACATTAAGAGCATACATCCAAAGATGGAGTATAATCAAAAATTTGGCAGTCGAAGTCTCGGATGAAAGAGCAATAGATGCATTCATAATTGGGTTACGATGAGGAGACCTAGTCGAAGAGATGGGCAGAATCAAGCCAAAAACAGTATCAGATCTAATGGATGTGGCAAACAGATTCGCAGATGGAGAAGATGCGTGCAATAATAAACGCACGCGATCACCAGAAGATGATAGAGGAAACAGATATGGAGGTCAAAGAAGAAGATCCTGCAATTATGACAATTAAGGCTCCCACAGCCAAGTAGCCGCAGGATATAAAGATAACAGCTACCAAGGTAGCGATCGTAAAAGTTCAGGATACCGTAGCTATGGCAAAGAAGATTACAAAAAGTTTCCGCCAAGGGAATCCAGAGAGTACAACCCATCACCGGAAAATATGCTCAACGGACCATGTCATATTCACTCTGCGTTCGTCGATGGGAAACGAGTATCCAGACACGCAATGAAAGATTGCACTACGTTCTTGAAACTACAAGAAGCAACACTGAACAAGCAAGTTGAGGCAAAATGCCAGGGATACGAGGGAAACACAAGCAACGCACCTACAACCCAACAAGGAAACAGTGGATCTCCCAAGGGCCAAGACCAAACAAACCAGGGACGCGACGACGATGAAGGATATGTTCCATCTAAGGGGCACATTACAGCAATGATACAACCAGTGCCCAATTCGAACAAAGAGGAGAAAAGCATAACTTGACAACTCAACCTTGCAATAAACTCACCTCCAGCAACAACGGAATATCTGCATTGGTCAGAGCAACTCATAGAATTCAGCAGAGATGATCACCCAATAACAGTACCTTGGCCAGGAAACGCGTCCTTGGTACTCAAAGCTCAAATTGGGACCTATGATGTCGACAGAATATTTATGGATGCAGGAAGCGGGATAAATCTTATATACGCAAAGACCTTACGGGCAATGCACATTTCATTGGAGTTCCTGAAACCAACTGATTGCTCCTTTCATGGAATAGTCCCAGGAAGTGCTAACTATCCACTTGGTCGAATAGCACTCAACGTTTGTTTCGGAAATCGACAAAACTACAGAAGGGAGAAACTCGACTTTGAAGTCATGGACTAGCCATCACAATATCATGCGATCCTCGGGAGACCCGTATTTTCGCGATTCATGGCAGTACCTCACTACACTTACCTGGTACTAAAAATGCCAGGACCCAAAGGAATTATTACAGTAAAGGGAAGCTTCGAGTTATCAGATCTGTGCGACAAGGAGTTTCATAAGACGGCCTAAAATTTTGGCATGATGGCAAGCTACGGAGAACCCAACTGCAAAGCAAAAAGCACGACTATAGAAGTGACACGACAACTCGAAGGAAATCCCAAGGAACCAAAAGTAAAGAAACCTCAGGTACAGCTACCCGAACAAGAGAAAACTACAGGAGAAGAAGAGAAGACTCAAGCAACATAGGAGACAAGACATACAAATTAGTCGAGTAGGAAAATAAGGCTGTAAAAGCCATGAGTTATTCTAGGGCAATGCCCTCTAGATCCAGAACACAGGTCACCAGCCGGATCTCTTGGGTCACCCCATGCATCTTACATCACAAATATAATAAAGGCAAGTTCCTCATATTCGAGTTTACATGTCTAAACGCGGCAAACGCCAACACCCACAAAAATGCCTTGAGTACTAAAAAATTCCCTCAGGCATCAGCCCAGGGAAAAATGCTCTCGCGGACTATAAAGTATATGCATTAAAATTACAATGCAGGCGGATCTGAGTCATCCACATTAAAAGGATTCAAATAATGGTACTCGTGGAAAAACCTTGCATCCTCTTGCAGTAACCTTGAGATGATCCTTTTTGTTGGCTCTAGCATTGCATCCATATGAACTCCAACCGTAGCTCATTCTGAAGGCAAACTCTGGGACAATGCGGTCATAATCAAGTCTCGGATGCCACTTTCGCATCCATCCAAGAGCAAAATTAGCACCAGCAATCAGGTTTAGTTTTATAAGGAGATGAACCCGCTGGCTCGTCCGGAAAGTTTCAAGTAGTTGCCTAAAATCTCTCGGCATAGCATTGCGAGGCAACATAACAGAGTACATGGTTGTCAAGGACATGCGACAACCATCCACAACTTTGCCAATATGTTGTGCACGATCCTGAAGAAGCACGATGGCGCGACAGCGACGGAGGTTCGACCATAAGCTCTCAGTCCCTTGAGCAGCTTTCTGAAGAGCAACGATCTGCTCAGAAACCCAGCGTGATTCGCAAGCAAGATCAAGGCAAGTACCTATGGTGCACGAAAAAATTAGCATGCAGCAAGCCAGAGCAAAAACAAAAGAGAAAAAGGTTACCCGAAGACTTACACATCAGCATCTCGCAAACAGATTCGACGATACCAATCAGAAAAGATTCGCATTCCTCAAAATGCGCAATCCTCGCTACTAGACTCGAAACTTCATCTTCAAGATTGGATACTTGTTTCATCAGATCATGGGACTTACCCGCATTGTCTAAAGAAATCTGCGCCTGGCGCTTTATCAAGGATAGACGGCTCTCAAGATCCGAAATCCTCGACAAATATTCCTCATATCGATAGAAAGACTGAGGAGGCAAAGAAGTTCTGGAGTCGAACATGCTAACAGGAGATAAAGCCCAGGTACGACCCGACGATTCACCAGCAGGCGCAAGCTGGAAGTCAAGCAAAAAAAGAAGACATACATCTCAGAAACATCATTCAATCCAAACACTTCATAAACAGGAAGATATTTACAACAAGTGCAAAAGCCCCTTGACTAGTTCTCGGGCAAAGTACAATTAGAAGTTCACCATAGCAAAAGAAGCAAAGATTACAAAGAAAGACTAAAACTATGCCACCTCAGCATCATGCTCCATGGCAGGCGACGCAGGTGTAGCAGCAGCTCCTGGAGGAGGCATTGTCGCACCAGAGGAAGGAGTCGAAGAAACAGGCGCAGAAGTCAAAGCAGCCACCAAAGGTGAAATAATCGACACGATGCCTGGCGTGTACTTCTTTGCCCTTTCAAAGAAACCTCGCAATTCAGATAGAGTCCAACCGCGGAAGGAGCTTACCTTCTCCCAGTCAATCTCTTCACCATGGGCATAAGCAAGAGCGATGGCCCCTCTACACCCCGCTTCACGAAATGACCCTTCAGCAGAAGAATAGGATCTTCAGGGGTGTCAAAGGCCTTGACGAGTTTCTTCAAGTCAGCATTTTCAACGCCCGCCTTTTTCTTTGGCCACAACCCAATGAAAATCCATGTAAGCACGCGGCTAGCCAATTCGAAGATCTCTTGGATGGAATTCCAGTTCGCCTCCAGCAGATTAACTGCAGCCATAAGAGAGTCGACATCTGGTTGCGCAGAAGTCAAAGGAATCCCAGTATGTTCTATACAGTCGAGGAAACAAAGACACATCAGTGGATTCTAAAAATAAGCAACCCAAGCAAAGGAGAGGAAAAGGCCCGATATTTACCTCCAGCAAGAGCCGACATCCTATTTAGGCGTAAAGCCACAACTTGATCTCGCTGAGTCCGCTCTTTCTTCAAATCAGCAAGGGATTTTTCCATTTTCTTCACCTTATCCAGTGCTGACTTAGAGGACTTCTCAGCACTAGTTTTGGTAGCAGTGGCAGCGTCAAAAGCTCTCCTGGAGGCCTCAAGTTTAGCTTCCAGGAATGAAATATGACCATTAGCTATTGCCAAGGCATCTATAGTAAAAAACAGGGAAATATGAGTATGATAAAGAAGCAAAGAAAGGTGCTCGAGATAAGCAAAGTAAAGGGAAAAAGACTACCTTCGGAAGCTTTAGCAGCTTTCAAATATTGGGCACATTCAGTGCCCAAAGTGATAAATTTCTTCATCAATATCTGCCAAGGAAAAAGAATGTAAGCATAAGGATCACGCAAGGAACAAAAGGCAAAAAGAGAAAAACCACCACGCACATCATCAGGAGAGCTCCTGGACTCATGGGGTTCAAGGGAAATGTCGGTTTCCTTCGACTTCTTCGAACGCTTGGTGCCCCGAGCCACAGGAACTTTCTTGATAGGAGCTCTGGGAGCCTTTGGGGACTTCGCGGCAGGCTCAATTTCCTGCGCAGGGGATTCATCAGCATTCATATTTTCGGCAGAAGGAGAATGGCAGCATCTCTTTTTGGGTCCTCGTCGTCACTGCAAGGAAAGCCAAAGGAAAGAGATTTCACACAACTCGAAAGGAGGAAAATAAGTAAAAAAAGCATAGAGTTGGCAAAAATACTTACGAGTCCAAGAGGTTGAAAAGTTCTATTCCCCCTTCTAGACCAGGGGCTTCGCCGGCCACAATTCTCTGAGCTGAGGTACTCGAAGAAGCAAGCTCCTTGACGCGCTTCCTCTTCTTGTCCATGCCAAGACCTTCAGAAAGCGCGGGAGGAGGCGACGTCGTCGAGCTGGTCTCTTCTTTTGATTCTTTGGCATCATCTCCATCCTGAATCTCCTCAGCCTCGGGGGCTTCGGATGTAGCAGCAACTAGATCCACCGGAATAGGTCCTTCCTCGGGCAGAGGTGGACATGAAACAAGTAATTGATGGGTTTGTACATAAGTAAGTCAACAAAACTGTCAAGACAAGCATACTAACAGTAGCAAGAAAATGAAAAGGCAGAGGTTGATGTACAAAGAGAACATACCGCAGGCAAGGGGTGCTCGGAGTCAAAATGATTAGCGGCCAATTCCGCAATCTCATGATCCTTAGTAAGAGTGGTAAGAGCTCTGACCCGCCTGTCGACGTCTTTCTTCTCCATCAGATCTTCACATACTCGAGAAGAGTCTTCCAAGCCAGAAAAGGTCCAAAGCTTGGAAATACGGTGTTGCAGAGGTTGAACTCGACGTTGCACGAAAAAAGCCATGAGTTGGGTACCCGATAGAGCGTCTCCTCTACCTCCTTTCAGAGTTTGGATGTGGGTTAGGAGTGGTGCAATCTCCTCCATCTCAATATCTGTGGGAAGCGAATCCCACGATGATAATTTCTTCAACTCCTGGGAGTCATCAAAAGGGGCGAGGCCGTACTCGTCAGAGGAAGAAACTTTACGGTCTTTGATGTAAAACCATTTGGTCCTCCAACCTTGTACTGATGCAGCCATGGAAAATTCTAGGTATTGAGATTCAGCACGAACAGAGATGATAGCTCCGCCCAGCTCAGGTTTTCTCGATAAGGAGACGCTGGGGCAGAGCCGAAAGAGGGACCTCCAGAGAATAAAATGGGGTTCGATCTCCAAAAATGACTCACAAAGAGTTATAAAGCAAGCAATATGAAGGAGGGAATTTGGTGTGAGCTGATGAAGCTGTACACCATACACATAAAGAAGCCCACGAAGGAACTCGTGGGCAGGAAGAGAAAGACCGCGCAGAAGGAAAGCAAGAAACATCACCCGAAAGCCACTTTTGGGCTTAGGGATCCGCTCGATGCTGGGGAAGATGACTCAGTCACTATCGGAGATGAGGCCGTCTGCCTTGGCCTTGTCTAGATCCTTCTGCATGAAAGTAGAAGGTACCCAGCTCGTAGCGGCATTCACAGCTTTCCCCTTGACCATCTTGTTTTTCTCCGCCAAATGCTTTACGCGCATCTACAAATTGCGCGTGGGGGCTATGCAGAAGGTTAGAAGTGCGCAAAGATTGCAGCAATGGTGGGGGCGGCGGAAGCAATGAGTTGGTAAATAGTACAATTCCCCATTCTCCCCTTATATACCTTCACAGTGAAGGAACGTGGGCTGAGACGTGGCGTAAAGAGAGGAAACGGCAGCCCACTAACGGGTGGGGAAAATATAAAATTACCACGCTGCCCATGAAACGGTCAGTGCTCAGTCAAATTGACATATAATGAGTCTGGCTACTGACATCATGGAGTAGATACAAGGCCAACGATAACACGGCAGATGTATATACTCGACGAATATTGGATATGATGGTTTGCGAATAAAGGATGAAAGGGAATACCACAAAAGTCACTAAAGGGGTCAGTCTTGGAGTCTATACCCAAAAATATTCGACTCTAGCCTCGGGGGCTACTACCATCGGGAGCGCTGAGCGCGCACCCGACGATATTATCATTAAAAAATTCTAAACTGAAGGTTACAGGTGGGTACAATATACTTGAGCCTATACTCAAAAAAGAATTTTTCGACTATAGCCTCGGGGGCTACTACTGTCGGAAGTGCTGGGCGCGCACCCGACGATGTTTATTCATGAGTACTGGAGCAAGGAAGGCGAAGAAAGAATTGATGAATGTCATTACTACCGTCGGGAGTGACTTTTTATTAATCATGATTATATAACCCAAATATTTTGTGCGCTGGATCAGTCAAACATGGCTGCGATATATAATACTCGAGTTGTGTCATTGCGACGAAATTTGAATGCCGTGATTGAAATATATCATGAAGGTAAGACCCCAGGATCCGTCCTGTGTGGTCCGGTATACGCACATGGATGTGCTCTGCTGGTATGTATCCGTGTCTACGACGCGAAGAAAAATCCCGGTGGACGCACTGGGTACCCTGAGAACCACTGGGATTCATTTTTTGTAAGTCCTAAATGCGGCAAAAGAATGAGTTTGACCAGTTTCCCGAATTCAAGTCCAAGGGGATTGAATTTGAAGTAGGTGACAAGTGTCTGTTCCGGCAGTTAACTGGCCTCTTGATCCGTTAGAGTTGTCACGTTTTTTCATCAAAACCCCTTGCGAGGTATTATAATAAGTCGACAGACCGAGTCGAAGATTTAAAGATATGAAGAAGTCGAAGAACTGATCAAGTCGAAGATTTAAAGATTAGAGATTCAACCTGAATCTGCAATTCTGGTAGAATCTCAGGGGCTACTGACAGTGGTATAGATAATAGAGCCTGTCAGTTGAGTACCCCTGAGGCCCGTTAAGCTAGGCCCAATTGTAATACTAGTCGAAATACGAGTTTATGTCGTATGTCGATATTGTAATCTGTATCAGATCCCACCCAATCCTTGAGACCTGGCCACCTATATATAGGGGCTAGGAGGGGACGGTGTGGAACAGATTGAAAGCAAACCAGGTTCTACACCCACGTTTACTTTCATAACCACCTTGTTTGACTGATTTCACCTTCGAGTTCATCCGACGCCCTATCTCCCCGATCCTAAGTCCTTCATCTAGGACATTTGTTGAGTTTAACCCTCGTCAATATTTTTATTGCTTCATGCACTATGCGTTTTTCTTGGAGCGTCTTTAGTTTTCAGTTTTGTTTAGTTTTGTTTGCTGCAATAAATGGTTGGACCCCAACAAATTTCTTTTGGAGAAGATGTACTCGTTTTTCATTTGCCAAGAACACTTCGTTTTTCACTCTTATCGTTCAATGGGTGTTCTCTTTTTCTAGAACTGCGTTTAGCTTTCGTTTTTCGCCTTGATTTTTGTTCAGATCTTGTTTTATCTTTATATCAAGGTGTATTTTGACCTCTGGTATATATTGGTATTCATCAAAAGAGTTGTTTCAAAAAGGTTTGAATGGTGTTGAAAAACAGAAAAAGTTTCATGCAAAAAAGTGGTACAGAAAGGAGCTTGTTTAGACTGCGGTTTAGACTTTTGCATGTCATGCTTGATGTTGTTTTGATAGTATGCTTAGTGATTTTTGCTGTAGGATGACTTGTCTCAAATGACTGAGATTGCTTAATGAGCCTTTGAAAAAAATCATGCGTTGTTTTTATTATTTGGAAGTATTAATTTGGTTTTCTCCTTGATGCTTTATTTGGGTTGACTTGGCGCATGCTTACACATGTTTGACTCATACAAAGTCGCCATAAGCCTCTATGATCATTTAGTTTTTGACTTTTGATGCCATTTTATGCTTCTCTTAATGATGTTTTGTCGCTATGCATGATTATGGCCGTTATTGCTCTCTTAGTTGGTCGCTCCCAGTCTTTTGCTAGCCCTTATTTTGTACTGAGTATGAGCTCTACTCGTGCATCCAACTCCTAAAAACCAAGTTATTCCATTGTTTCCACCATACATACCTATTAGCAATTTGCTATTCCAAAGTACATTTGAGTTGCTTTTATCTATCCTTCAAATTAAACTCTTTTTGGTATTATGCAAAAATTGGTCAGTAAAGCTCTCATGAACCTGATGGCACACTTTACCTTTTCTCGCTTTTAAAATTTTGACATTGTGGCTCTCTTATGTTGAGTTGTTATGCTTGCAAGTTGTAAGTTGGAAATTATCCAAATCATGCCGTCATGGGGTAAGCTTTCAACATTGCACTTCTCTTATTTGAGTTGATATCGTGATCTTTTGTTTATGGATACTCGCGATGTGAAATAAGTTGGGAATCTTGCGGGATCATGGAGTTTGTATATGTGTTAGAGAAATGCCTAGGCCGCTAATCTAAGCCATGCATAATTCATGGTGGAAATTTACAGCATGCCCATAGTGGACATTCGATGACGCATCTCAAAATAAAAAGCTATACCAATGGTAAATAAAAGAGATGACAAGGTGTTCATTGTCTGTTTATCCTGTCATTTTGATGTGGGCTTGTTCCATGTCATCGGGCACGGAGGTACCCTATTGGTGATTCTTGATGATACGTGTATACTTACAATGACAAGAGCTTGCTTGGGACCCTAAGTCGAGTAGCATGAGGTTTGGGTATTCGTACTTCACGGGACACGAGGTTTTCAACTTATGATTTGTCAAGCATATGCTTCATAATTGTTCTCGCATTAACTTTAACCATTCAAGATGCCTATGATGGGGGCAATGAGAGCTCAAAGCTAGTAAGTACCATACTTTTTGAAGGTTTATAAAACTCGCAATCACTGCTTCCCTCTGCGAAGGGCCTTTCTTTTACTTTTATGTTGATTCACCACCTTCTACCTTTATGCACCGTCTAAGAGAGCATAGTTGTCATTCTGAGTATAATGTGCATAGTCCCAAAGTTTATCATTGATTTATTCATTATTTTGGTTTCACCTGTTCTTAAATTATTTGTATCTAGTCGCCCTCTTAAACTTGAAGGTGTCATATGCATTTATGTTTTGCTATTCCATGAGGGACAAGCTGAAAACCATTTGCTATATTTTTCCATATGATTTGGACACACATTTGACTTTCATTGTTTCATTTTTTATGATCTTTCATTTGTGTTCTTTTTCATGTTATAACATGGTTGCTAAGTTTCTTCTATCAAGATTATGTCTTTCATGCCCATGTTTTAAGTTCTTTTGATCCCAGCACTCAATGCTTACTTAGATGATCAAGATTGTGATGGTGCATATCACCTCAAAAATTATTCGTTTGTTATCACTTACCTACTCGAGGACGAGCAGGAGTTAAGCTTGGGGATGCTTGATACATTTGAAACGTATCTATAATTTTTGATGCTCCATGCTTGTTCTTACACCATTTGCTTTGAGTTTTGTTACACTTCATGGCATTTTTATGCATTTTCCGGAACTAACCTATTAACAAGATGCCACAGTGCCAATTTCTTGTTTTTTTGCTGTTTTTGTGTTTCAGAAAAGTTACACAGGAAATATTCTCAGAATTGGACGAAGCAAAAGCCGAACCTCCTAATATTTACCTAAGCTTCCAGAAGACCAAAGAGGAGACGGAGGGGGGCCACGGACCAGCCACACCATAGGGCGGCACGGCTAGCCGCTGGCCCGCGCCTCCTATGGGTGAGGCCGCCCTGGTCCACTCCTGACGCCGCCCCTTCGCCTATAAAGACCCCTCGACGGGAAAAACCTAAATACCCGATCAATTTTCCAGAAACACATCGCGATCTGCTGCCATCGTCGACCCAAGATCGGGAGGGTCCAGAAGCTCTTCCCGGCACCCGACCGGAGAGGGGAATCGCCACCGGAGGTCTTCTTCATCGCCATGCTTGCCTCCGGCGCGATGAGTGAGTAGTCTACCTTGGACTATGGTTCCATAGCAGTAGCTAGATGGTTGTCTTCTCCACCATGTGCTTCATGTTTAGATCTCGCGAGCTGCCTTACATGATTGAGATCATCTTTATGTAATTCTACATGTTGTGTTTGTTGGGATCCGATGAATATTGGTGTTATGTTAAGTTGATGTTCTGAAATTTATCTTATGTTATCTCTATGTTGTTTATGATCTTGCATGCTCTCCATTGTTAGTAGCTATCTTGGCCAAGTAGATACTAGTGACTCCAAGAGGGGGTATTTATGCTCGATAGTTGGGTTCATGCATCTATTTAATCTGGGGGAGTGACAGAAACCTCTAAGGTTGTAGATGTGCTGTTGCCACTAGGGAGAAAACAACAATCTTGTGTCCAAGGACATTTGCTTTGTTTACATTACACACTTTGCTTAATGCAGTTATCTGTTGTCCGCAACTTAATACTCAAGGGGTCCTCGGATGATTCCCTGCGAGTGGATTATTAGTAATAGATGCAGTTGGATGGCGGTCTATGTATTTTGTTGTAATACCCAGAGTAAATCTTATAGTGATCCTCGTGACATATTGTAATATCCCAGGATTAGAGGTTATAAAATAGAGACAATAGATGTGTGCATTGCATTTCATGCATAGAATATCTGGGTAATTTTCACGCATTTAAATAAAACATGTCAAAGTGATTGGAGATTCACTTGAGTTGATGGAATTGAAGTAGCTCATGAAGTAGAGCGCGATAAACTTCAATATGACCTTTGTTGAAATTCTTGTTTTGGGTAGTGATAGTTACAACAACTAAAAGAGAGATTAGTGGGGTAAAACTAAAATGCTTGACACACCATTTTAGAACCAAATATTTATTCACACCAAGATTATCATGGTATTCTTTAAACCTACTTCTTTCATGCTAAAGAAGTCAAAACAAGTCTTATTCTTAAAACATGATCTATTCTGTATTCTTATGACCTAACCTAGTGAGTCCAAATGTGAGAAGTGGAGAGGTTAACTCAGTGCTAGTTTGATTATTAAAAACTAGTCATCGGCCCGTGCACCTGCACGGTCTAATTTGTGTGAACAATATTATAGTTGAACCATTTTGAAAAATATGGTTTTGTGTGGAACTCAATAGTTTGTTTTGTTACCCATGCATTAGAGAATGTTTATATTTATATTTACAACAGGTTGACAAAAAATGTGAAAATTGCTTGGGCAATCTAATAGTATTAGGAAACAAAAATCAGGGACGTATGAAAAGTAACCCAATAGTGATTGCTTACCTGGCTTATGACTTCTAGTGCCAGACAATAAAGTATAGACACCAGAAAAGTGTACGATTATCAATAGGTATTTCCTTCTTTAGTAAAATTTAATGCAACCATACCTTTTGGTTAACCGTGAGATCTGCGTCCTCATGGAATTAACTTGGAGGCTTAAATCTCCAATTTTTAAATATACATATGCATATACTATCACATGACATCCAACAATTTAATAGCTCCATCCAGCATGTTGTTGTATTCTCTCCCAGTGTGAAATATTGAGTGATCAGCTTATGACCAAGCTGCATCATGTAATCCCATTGCAGCTTTATGCTCTTACTTTAAGAAAATAACAACAGTAAGATCTAAGTCGTAATTTTTTGTCATGAGTTCTTGCAAATAACCTAATTTGCCAACTAATTGCTAAGCCACATTGCATCTTCTTTGTGATACTATCGAAAAAGAATTGTAAGCCATAGTGTTAACGTTTTTTTTCTTCTAAACCACAGTGCTTCTTACACATCAAAGCATCTCTTTGTTGTTTTGTCTGCTGCTGATGGTACCATCCCATCCCTAGGAATGCTCTCTCCACCATACACATTGGAATCTTTACCTGTGACCCCATTACCATACCCACAACAACCCCTTCTCGTTAGTCGGGGAGCTCCAGAAACAAAGAGCGGAGGCAAGAAGGGCACTCTTGATATTCTTTTGAGGCAACAAAGAGCATGTTCATGATATATCTGGAAATGATTAAAACACATTATTTTTGTTGTCCTTCAACTATTAGTAATTGCATAAGTAGCAAAATTTTCTAGATGGGAATCGACAATCAGCAAAAACAGAAATGATGTCACATGTACATCATTAGCTACCACACGATGGGTGATGCTTTTGTCCGCACTCGGACGTGACACCGGCCGCTGGACATCCTCACCTCCTTGCTCTAATGTCTAAAATGACGCTGATGCAACTACCGCTGAACATCCTCACCTCCTTTCGGTTATGCAAAGCACAATGGTGATGTGAGGGATTCGAGAGGATGATGTTGCTCCCTACAACGGCGGCCCTACGTCTTATTTGTTTCAAACTGCCATTGGTACGTCTACCCTCTATTACCTGTTTCAGATGTACAAATAATATTAGTGTAGATATCATGTAACTTACTTGGTCTAATATCAATAAGCATAGTTATGTTCCCACATAAATTTAAATCTGTAAATAAAACCTATTATTTTTTTAAAAATGGATCAGAAACTTAAATACGTGAGTTCTCTAGAAAATAAATAAATCATACGATCATCAATTAGCAGGACTGCACATGGAATTAATAGCTTTGTTTGACATACTATCTTCCATCAGGATGAGATATGACCAAACGCACGTAGTGGTGTGCATAGTTAATCACCTGAGAACCAACGCACATATATTAATGCCAATTTTATTCAGTTAGATTGTCAAAGGTGAAGTCAATATCCAGTCATCACTGAGGGAGCCGGTGGCATCATCAATCAACAACGATGAAGGTCATGGACCTGATAGGGAATTGGAGAGGTGCACTGCTTACCATTAATAAGCTAGATCAAAGCTCCATAGATTGGAGCTAAAGCTAGAGTTGCAGTCCAATGCTCCAGGACGTACTGGACTTGCACGTTAACACGAACCAATCTGAGGTGATAAAGGAGATGGGTGCACCGATGTCCCTGCTATCACTGAATTCGATCCAGGATTCACTGCCGCCTGCCGGTTGAGGCGCGTAAGCCGCGCACGCCGGCGTGAGCACAACACAGTTGCGGGAAGAGATCAAGGCAACATGACTGAAGCCGATTGTACAGTCGTTTTTGCTAGAGGCACCGTGGAGTCGTGGAGGAGACCATCACAGCTGGCGGCGATGGATGAGTATAGAAGACATCAGGGTCGAATAGTTTTTTTTTTGAATAGTTACATGGTCCGTACGCTTCCAGTACTTTTAGCATCCGAAAAACAAACTTGCATATCGCAACCGTAAAGATTTTATCTTACGGCTAGTATTAGTTGTTTTGCCAGGATTAACGTGGTGTCTCGTATGGTGCCTCCAATTAGTAAATATAAGATTGCCTTAACTCTAGGTGAGATAATCTAAGAACATTAGAGCCAATCCTATAAAGGCCAACTAGGAGACTTTAGACACTACTCAAATTCTATTTAGGACAAGTCATTTGATATAGGGGAGATCACACCATAAACCCTAATTTGGTCTATACTAGGACCATCCTTAGGAAGTTTACCCAATACTTAGACTTGTGGAGTTATGAAGAGGTAGTAGCTCCAATGTGAATAACACCAAGAGGAAGATTATATTCTTAATCTCAGAAGGCAGGTACAACCAAGAGTTAATCCTTAGATAAAAGGAGTAGATAAAAGACAAGGATGAACCACTAGTAGTATTGCGGATTATGAGTATTGAAGTATCTTAAACTTAGAACTTAGCCTTTAGGATAATGTAATGGTTGGAACCACTTGATCTCAAGGTGGAGTATTGGTGATAGTATTGATCTTAAAACCTGGAGAGGGAGTTGATGAAGGAAATAAAAGAGATTCAATATGGGAGTTAATGAAGGAAATAAGATGATCATGTCCAGTACATGATTATACTTGTTGATGAAAGGTAGTTAGCTTATCTATGAAGCCTAGTTTGATAATCAAATATCATCCTAAAAACCAAGAGTGGAGTAGGAAACCAACTGGATTATGTCCCAACTAGCAAATCTCCATACCTATGAAATCCATCTAGGAGACTTTAGTAGTTACTCAAATTTCCACTAGGCCAGGTAACTTGTTATGGGGGTTGGGATCACAAGCATGTTCTCTAAAATCTTGGACTAGATAGGGCATATGTCATGATAATTATATTTGGAGTTATCACTGTCTTTTAATGAGAGTGATACAATCTTGCATATCCTCTACCTTCCATTTATAAATTTGGAACCCTATTCTATATATTTCAATTCCACTCTTACTTATGGATCACTTGTGATCATAAGAAAACCCTACAATCATGGCATATCTTTAAACTAAGAGTGGTTTCCAAGCAATATTTTTCTTAATGGGAGCCAATTCCAAGTAAACCTTTTTGGTGAGATATATGAATTATCCCCAAGATATCAAAGTAAAGAATAAATAAAACCAGCAATAAACCTGGAGAAGTCCTTAGGGAATCCCCAAGCCATGTTCTTTTGAGCATACACCTAAATATGAAGTCAAGCTTGGTATTAGTCTTAAATAATTTTTCTCCTACCATATCATGACATGCTAATGTTTCTACATGCCCCTAGGAATTGTCCAAGACTTGACAAAATGTTTGGAACACTTAAATGTAAGCGTTTGAATTCACCTCTATTAGGATCCCTATCTAAATTCCGATAAATCTAAAATATTTCTATGTGCAAATACACATAAACCTTATCTGAATACAACATTGGACCAATTGTATTATAGTTAAATTTTATCAGAATTACCTAAGTTCAAAACCTACAGAAAGGAGTTAATTTCAAATGAGTATATAAAACAGAAAAATTAGAAAAGAAACTGAAAAAAAAGAGAAGGACTTACCTGGCGGAAGCCCACCAGTGCGGCCCAACAGCTGCCCAGCCCGAATACCGGTTCGGTACTAGGCAGGATCCATCGAGGTGAAGACATCGTCTTCAACCTCTCTTCCTCGCATGTCCGCCACAGAGACGGAGAGCTCCACGTCGCCCCCGTCGATAAGGATCAAACCAGACACCAGGGGTTGTCCCAGAGGCACTTACAAGAACACTCACGTCCAGTGCCAGTAGGATCATTTAGATTCCCTCCCAAATCAAGCTCGACATCACCGCTGGATCTCGGCCATCACCGGCGTTGAAATGTCGATGTAGACCTCAACTCGACATATAACTCTGACCCGAGCTTCGCATTGTAACCCTAGAAACCCCCGCTATTCCCCAATCTTTCAATCTCTCTGAATCCCTCTGTATCATCACCGCTTCGCCGCAGTTTGTCACCGGAGCTCCGCAAGCCGCCGTCGATGGAAGCGAGTCGGGAGCCCGTGAACTAGTCTAGGAGTAGCGCCTGATCGAGGTAATCATCAGGCCAAAGGAATCGAAGAGAGGAAGCCCCAAACTTCAGAATTTCTCCATTCCCTTTCGCCATACATCACCGGTATCCGCGACCGTGAGCTCGCGTCCGACCTTCCCCGACCCCTCCGAGCAGCCCATCAGGTTCGTGGAGATATTGCCCGTCTCTAGGTATTTTATTTGCGCCGTTTAGTCACTCGTAGCCTAGGTTCATATGTTGGCCGGAGTTGGCCGCCGCGGAGGTGCTCGCCGGAGCTCGCTCCGGTGACCATACTCTGGCGGCGCTTGAACCATTTGACTCGCCGCAGTTCCCCGGTTCTAACACAACCATCCAATCATACTGGGAAGCTTTCAAACGTCGCCGTCGTCGCCGACAACCTCGCCGGCGGTGAAGTCCACTCTCCAGTCAACATGTTGACTGGTCAATGACATGTGGCAGCTGACGTGTCCTATGGTCCCACGCATCAGTGTCTGCGGCTAGGGTGATGTCGGTGTAAAAAGAATCTGTTTGTTATTTCAGAATTCCAGAAAATAATGGAAACTTAGAAAATTCATAACTAATTCAAATAGAATCAGATAAATGCAAATTATATATCAAAATGTTCAGAAAAACAAAATATATCTGTTTAACTTATAATATTGCATACTTGTGTGAAATAATTTTGAACCAAATTTAAAAACTAGTTTAAGTAGTATTTGAATTTTGAATTTAAATCCAACTAAAATAATTTAAACAAAATTTTGAAATACCAAATAAAATTTTAACAACTTTAAGAATGTTATTTCAATTAATACTTCATTATGTCAAAAATAAATAAATAAATCGTATACTTTACTATTAGGATTTCTAACCTAAAATGATTATTCCTAAAAACAAATTTAATATAACAAAACTTGGGAAAAATCATAAACTTAAAAAATAATTATTTCCTAACTCTAACCTTGTTTCCCCAATGTTTGTTTCATTGAAAGTTAATTTGAAAACTTATAGAACAATTTTAGAACATCTAACATTTGACTTAAATCCTAAAAATTATTTTCTTAAATGATAAGAAATTAGGGTAAACCTTAATGAAGGATTAATTTGTGTTTAGACTTCATTCTCAACTGTAATCTACTAACTAAATCTTGCTTACTAAAGACTCATATTCCATTATAAAAAGTGCCTAAATCACATCGTTGATCTTTAAAAACTGAATCTCAAACTTTAGCAATTAGCACTAAATGGAATTGTGCTAGTCTGGCCATACACCTTAATTCAACCATGATTGGTTATATTTGATGATCTATTTTCATATGGCATACCTTAGTCAACTAACTACTTCCAACACCTTTGTTGTAACTTAAAAATTGTTATCTTCCTGGCATCACCTAATCACCATTCTAGTAAGTAATAAAAATATCCATTAGGGATTGTGTTCTTCAAAAGTAATTCTTTTTAAGACTATACCAGATCAGCAACACACCAATTCCTATGCCCTAAATTAAGCAATGTCCTATGCAAGTTAAGATTATTGACAAACCTGGAATCCACCATGAATGGATTACCTTAGCACTATTTGCTCATGAATAACTATTTGAGTGTCTATGCTTGTTAAGAATGTTGTCGATTATAGGAACAACCATTTATGGTAACAACAGTTTAAACTACCTCGAATGCCCATGCTTCACTAAAACCCTTTTAGCATTGAATGAAACTTAGCTTGTTTCCTTGGTATGCTCATCTATTAACTGCTCTTTGGTTATGATAGAATCATGCTAACCACTAGAACACTAAACCTTAGGTGTAGTGCTTCTAATCAATAATAAACATGTTCTTCAAATGTTATTCTCTCAAAAGACATTGAATGTAAGTAACCAACTATTCCATTAAGCTTGAACATATATAACTCTATTTGTGTCTTAAGATTGTTGTCAACTCTAAGACTAACTGTGGATTCCTATCTAATAAGAATTACTTCAGCTTTGCTTGTCCATAACCAGCTACTTGATTGCTAATAACAAGATACCACTTAAAAGTGTTACTTTCAAGTCTTCACCTATTGCTATACCTATCCTCTGCAATAACTCTCGTTTTAAGATTTATTCTAATACTTTGAAAGTTTGTCAGTCAATCAAAAATCCTTAACAACCTTGTTGTGGAGTGAATCTAAAAGTGCAACTCATATAAAGAAATCATCACAACCTTATGTACTAAACCATCGGGGTTAGGTTACGCTTAGAGCGATACATAGCATATAATTTGCCTATCATGCTGCAGTTCTTTTAACATCATCTTTACCAGATGATGGTGCTATTTCAATATTTGGATTTCCTACGTATCGAAGACCTTGACTTGCATAATCTTGCAGTCAAAAAGGCAAGTTTATCTTGCTCATATCTCTTGGTTGCACTGGTTTTGAAACTACTTGCAAAGTGTTGACTTCAAACTCTAACATTTCCAAAAAAGATGGAAAATCTAATTTCATAAGTAATATGACTAGTGGTTATCGACCAGTGGTGATAACCTAGGAAGGCTGGCAGGTGGAACCATGGTAAGATTGTGGTGGTGGAGGTTCCACTTGCACGGGAAAGTAAACCTAGGATTAAATACCAATGCCACAGTTATTCTTGTGCCGTAAAAACCGTGTCGTCCAAGAGACTTGGAATGGGACGGGAAAGTCAGCTGTATCTTCTCTCGTTCGCATGTCAACGGGCAGCCAGTTGCCGGTCGCGGTAGATCTTGCGAGACTACTTGCATATGGGTGGGACACCTAAGTTCTCACGGCACTGGTGTCTATGATGGTCCGCAAGGGACACCTAGGTACTTCATCATTGGGGGTGAATATCAGGGGCATAACCTGCTTGCGTGAATTGGGTGGGCATGCGTTGTGCGGAGAAGGCAGTGATTGGCTTGGATCAATGACTGGGCCCCACACCAAGGAAGTGTGGACGAGCTCATGACTCGGTTGTGCAACAAGGCTTTGATCTCTTTTGGAAGGACACACCTCTGCAGAGTGTAAAAGGATGTGACATGTTACCCCTTGTTCCGGGAAGGAGCTGCGAACGCGGCAGGAAAGGTGCTCTCAAGGCACTACTACCTGTGTTGGCTGTTGGGCATAGTTTTCATAAGTAAAAGCAATCTTTCAAGAAACTTTGATAAAACCTTGCATTGGCCTACTACTCTTTTGGGTCCATGGCTTTAGTTAGTGCATATCACACAACTTCTTTCTAAAGAAACTTGCTGGGTAATGCTCGTTACTCACCCCAATCTCTTAAACCCTTGCTAGACTATGAAGAATTAGATTGAAGACAACCCAAGGAGACAACCTCAAGACATTGAAGATGAAGATGAAGCATTCTACCAACGTCATGGTTATCAGCGGAGCCTACAATTGTATGAAGCTTGAAGAAAAACTAGAATAGGGTTAGAACGGAACCAGTTTCCTATTCCTAGAACCTAAGTAGCTAGGATGTTTCTATAGCTAGCCAATTGCATTAATTATAGTTTAGTTTAGTCTTCCTTGTTTCTTTCTCGATTGTAGTCGCCAGGACTAAACCTCTACCTGTTGAGGAGGTTCTGAAGATCTTCTGTATGCTGAAATTGTAATCCTATAGACATACCGTGGACCTGCGATGTTTCTATTGTACCATTCTGATGGATGTAATACTAGTGAGACGGTGTTTCATTGGTGTTATGTCAATGACTTGCATACTACACATGCAGTGGTATGCTGGGTCACCGCACATATGCACATTATCTTTATTCTATCAATTGCCCAACTGTAATTTGTTTACCGAGCATGTCGTTATTTATCTTATGGAGAGACACCACTAGTGAACTATGGACCCCGGTCCAATTTCCTTTATATTGCTATTATTGTTTACTTTTACTTGGACTGTTTACTTTCTCGCATACTACTATTGCGTTCTACTTGATACGCTCAATCCTTTGTTTACAGCAAACCGGTGAGATTGACAACCTCATCGTAAGTTGGGAGCAAAGTTATTGGTTGTGTTGTGTGCAGGTTCCACATTGCTGCTAGTGTAAAGCAATGCCCTGGACGAGGCACCTTATAAATTGTCCAGAGCTGTCACGAAGCTAGCAGGCATCACCTTCTAAAGTTTGGCTTTTTCCTACTGGTTTGAGAAACCTCGGTTTCTTACTGAGGGAAGACTTGCTACTGTGCTCATCATACCTTCCTCTTGGTGTCCCCAACTGGGTGGTTATCTGCCCGCATCAGCGAGGAAGCCGCCCCAGCCGCTCCACGATGGGATCCGCCGCGATCTTGCAACCCCGGCACCTTCGGTGCGCGGGGGGCCACCACCACCAAGGCTCTCACCAGCGGTAGCAGCGGCAGGGGTAGCCACTGGGGGGGAGGGGATGTGGCGGTGCTAGGGTTATTGCCCCGGTGCCGCCCTGGGGAGCGGCACGGGGGCCTGTTTGCTATTTGACGTGATTCTCAAGCTTATTTTATCCTCATGGGTAAAATTGCTAACCTTACATATTTCCCAAGCTTATTTTATCGGACGCATGATTAGTTAGTTACCAAGTGTAACAAAACACCTTCGATAAACTTAGTAGATACCATAATTTTTTATCGTACCATTTTTTTCTCTGTCCCATATTTGTTGCTTCAACTTTATATAGATACATATGTATCTACACACTACAGTTAACGTATCTAGATATATTAATATGAGACAGAGCAAACATTATGTTCCAAGACAAATCGTGGAGATTTAGTCACTCGATAAATAAATGGACATGTGTCCATTCTAACTGTGGTTAAGACACTTGGGAAATATTAGACAATCAGTAGACTTTACATATTATCGTTGTGAACACCTTTATCGAGTGTTTACTGAAAGCACTTGGTAAAACAAATAAGGTACATACATAAATTTTAATATTCCCAAGTTTTCCATATATTTTTCAGCGGAAATGACCAGCTACCACCATGGGTAGCTACGTGCACATGCTGTATTTAGCAATTCAAGCTGTATGAAGCCTTTCTAGCTTGTTTTCCTAGTACTAGAATATGAATTTCAGGTGTACAAAAGTGGTTTTAGAATTTTGGTTTGAATTACTTTTGTTTTAAATTAAAATTCTGAAACCATTTTTGTACCCAGACATCTGTGTTCTACTAAAAACCAAGCTAAAACAGGTTCATACGACTTGAATCACCGTACAACGCATGGGTCCGTGGTTAGCCATGCTGGTAGAAAAATGCCTCTCTACTTTTCATATGAGCTCAGCTACGTAGTTGATACTCGAATAGTATCAAGTAAACATCACAAAATTCATTTTGTTACTAATATAATAGCATATAGTTTTTGGAAAATACATAAATTTGAGATTAACAATCTAACTTAATATTTCCAATGTTCAAGAAGTTTGTTATATTTTGTATGTGTTTTATAGTGGTCGTCAAAAAAAAAATCTGGAAGGTACAACAAAAGATTTAGCTGAACTCGGTATTTGTAAGAAAAAAGGGTTCTAGTACAAATATTGTGTGTGAATGATGAAGAAGTTTTTTGTGTGGCACAAACTTCATAGTTTAGCTTCAATTGTATGATGTTTCCTAGTGATGATCATAGACTAGTTATAAAAAAAATTACATCAAAATGTTTGAACTTGCATAAAGTTTTAAGGCCATGTCAACTTTCATAAGTTTTAGGACATGTTTAGATTCAACAAACATAAACCAATGGCGTGCATGTGGCGTGCATGTGTATTTAATAAAAAGCTGTATGCATCGATTGATGCAGAGGCTAGGATTCCCCTTTTTGAAAAAGGGAAAATTGGATCCATACCATTAAAAGATCCAAAGTTTAGAAAAATACCACTGAAAGCTCATGAGATAGAAAAATACCACTGAAAGCTTGCCCCGTTATCTATCTTGTACAATCGCTGTTATCTCCACCTGAAATGAAGATTTAAATGAATCAATCAGCACTGCCACACACATCAAGCAAGATCTAGGCTGCACTATCTCAAACAAAAAGAAAACATACAGGCTGCACTTCAACGCCCTCTCCAAATGGAGAGCAAAGAAAAACATACAGGCTACATTCAGATTTGGCCTCTCAAGCAACATGCTAGCAGCATTATAAATGGAGACTTTCAGTTGCATAGAACAGAACTTCAGTACATATCAGAATTCACAACGAACTATGATGTAGGAATACAAAAGGGAGTTCACAGCAAAGGTCGTAACAGATCCGTTTTCAGGACTACACCTTGTTCACGTTAATAATAGACTAGGCCACCTAATTCATCTACTCAATGATGATCCTACGACTGATTCCCCCTAGTGAGATTACAGCCATCCTTCTTGTTGTTACACCTAGGCTAGTTGGAGAAAGGGAAGCCATCCTCCTAGTTGTTACACCTGGGCTTGAATGAGGCATTACAGAGGGTTCAAGAACTGTTGTGGAGGCTTCAGGATCTTCGATTTAGTTTTCCTACGAGGTAGTAGGTTAGTGAAGGAAACTTGCAGCATAAACAAGAAATAAAAATAGTACAATACCTTGACTTTTTCCCTTTCTTTGGGCGAGGAGGTGGAAGCTCTTGTTCTAATTCAGCTTGAGTAGCATTACAACCTTTCTTTATATGTCCAAACAAATAGCACATTTTACATTGATATGGTCCTCTTTTTCCTGGCTCTCCACTAGCCTTAATTCTTTGTTTCCTTGGCCTACCAGCAGCCCTTTGCAGAGGTGGAGGAACCATTTCAAAACCAACATCAACCTTTGGCCATTCAGTTGTGTCCTTCATTGGATTGATCTTAAATTGATAAGCCATCTTGAATCTCTCTACCGAATAGTAGTCATGCACAAAGTCCTTGATATTTAGTTGTCTAACTTTGCCAATTAGGTATATAGCATGAGGGCATGGTTTTCCAGAAACCTCCCATTGTCCGCAACCACATTCTCTTTTCTGAAGGTCAACCGCATACCTCCAAGTCTTCCCTTCTTTTGTTGTTCCTAATATTTCAGCTGCCATGGGACCACTTTTCTTGATATCATAGTGCAGCTCTCGGCTCTTCATGTTCAACTCATGCAACACACTTGGGAGCATGAGACCTTCAAGTCTCTTGGCTATCTCTCCCCTTGTGTACATATTCTCCAAAATCATTTCCCTGATCTTGTCCATCAAATAATCAACCGGGAGGTCTTTGTAATCCTTTATCCAATTGTTGAAGCATTCCGATATGTTGTTGTTAACATAATCAACTTTGCAGCCTTTGGAGAATATAGATCTGCTCCAAATCAGATTGTGATGCATATTTAAGAAGGGAATCGCTTTAGGACAATCAGTAGCAATTTTCTACATCAATGCGTCATGCCTGCGAGCTATTGCTAGCGTGTAGTTGACGTGTAGCAGACAGTCCTTGTGCGTGGTGAATGACCAGCCCATTGGGAACCCCAAGAGGAAGGTATGATGAGTATAGCAGCTAGTTTTCCCTCAGTTAAGAAACCAAGGTTTAATATCGTTCAGGAGAAAAGCAGACAACGACGACTGAAAGTGATGCAGACTGGCTTAATAGCACTCCAACAAGGGCGCACTTGTTGACTCGTCTTCGGCCAGTAGCAACGCGGAACCTGCACACAACACAACCAAGTACTTTGCTCCCAACTTGCGATGAGGTTGTCAATCTCACCGGTTTGCTTGAAACAAAGGTTATGACCGTATCGAGTGGAAAATAGTAAAAGTATGCGAGTAAAGTAAACAGTGTGAGTAAAGTAAATAGGTGATAGCAATATAATGGAAATAGGACCGGGGTCCACAGTTCACTAGTGGTGTCTCTCCATAAGATAAATAACACATGCTGGGTAAACAAATTACAGTTGGGCAATTGATAGAATAAAGATAAACGTGATATGTCAAGAAGATCACTATGAGATTTACTCTGGGCATTACAACAAGATACATAGACCGCCATCCAACTGCATCTATGACTAATAATCCACTTGTGGCGAATCAATCCGAGAACTCCACAAGTATTAAGTTGCGAACAACAGATAATTGTATTAAGCAAAGTGTGTAATGTAAACAAAGCATATGCCCTTGAGCATATGAATGTTGTTTTCTCCCTAGTAGCAACAGCACATCTACAACCTTAGAGGTTTCTGTCACTCCCCCAGGTTAAATAGAGGCATGAACCCACTATCGAGCATAAATACCCCCTCTTGGAGTCACTAGCAACTACTCGGCCAAGATAGCTACTAACAACGGAGAGCATGCAAGATCATAAACAACATAGAGATAACAAAAGATAATATTCAGTACAGCAACTCAATCATAAACACCAATATTCATCGGATCCCAACAAACCAAACATGTAGAATTACATAACGGTGATCTCAATCATGTAGGGCAGCTCATGAGATCTAAACATGAAGCACATGGTGGAGAAGACAACCAGCTAGCTACTGCTATGGACCCATAGTCCAAGGTAGACTACTCACTCATCGCTTCGGAGGCAAGCATGGCGATGAAGAAGACCTCCGGTGGCGATTCCCCTCTCCGGCAGGGTGCCGGGAAGAGCTTCTGGACCCTCCCGATCTTCGGGTCGACGGCGGTGGCGGATCGCGATGTGTTCTGGAGAAGTGATCGGGTACTTAGGTTTTTTCCGTCGGGGGGTCTTTATAGGTGAAGGGGCGATGTCAGAGGAGGACGTCAGGGTGGCGCGGGCCAGACCCTGGCCACGCCACCACTATGTGTGGGGCCCTGGTGGCCCCTCTCCTTCTCTCCTTCGGATCTCTGGAAGCTTCCAGGTTAAATAAGACTTCAGAAACTTGTTTCGTCCAATTCCGAGAATATTTCCTGTGTATCACTTCTGAAACACAAAAACAGCAGAAAACAGGGAACTGGCACTGTGGTAACTTGTTAACAAAAATAAAACGGTATGCACGGTGGTACCTACACACCCCTCCTTCAACTTTTGATTCAAAATGTATTAACCTATTTTAGCTTGGTTTTCTAGTAGAACACGAAATACTGCTGTGTAAAAGTGCCGGAAAATGCATAAAAGTGCCACGAAGTGTAACAAAACAATAGGCAAATGGTATAAAACAAGCATGGAGCATCAAAAATTATAGATACGTTGGAGACGTATCAAGCATCCCAAAGCTTAACTCCTGCTCGTCCTCGAGTAGGTAAGTGATAACAAAGAATAATTTTTGAGGTGACATGCACCTACACAATCTTGATCATATATGTAAGCATTTGTGAGCTGGGATCAAAAGAACTTAAAACATAGGCATGAAGATATAATCTTGACAATAAGAACTTAGCAACCATGTTGTAAACATGCAAATGAACACAAACAAAAGGTCATGAAAATGAAACAATGAAAGTCAAACGTGTGTTCAAATCATAAGGAAAACATACAAATGGTTTTCAGCTTGTCCTTCAAAGAGAGCAAAACATAAATGCATAGGACACCTTCAAGTTTAAGAGGGCAACTAAATACGAATAATTTAAGAACAAATGAAACCAACATCATGAATCAATCAATGAAAACTTTGGGACAATGCATATCACACTAAGAATGACAACTATGCTCTCTTATGGTGCATAAAGATAGAAGGTGGTGACTCAACATAAAAGTAAAAGAAAGGCCCTTCGCAGAGGGAAGCAGTGATTGCAAGTTTTATAACCTTCAAAAATTATGGTACTTACCGGCTTTGAGCTCTCATTGCCCCCATCATAAGCATCTTGAATGGTTAAAGTTAATGCGAGAACAATTATGATGCATATGCTTGACAAATCATAAGTTGAAAACCTCGTGCCCCGTGAATACGAGTACCCAAACCTCATGCTACTTTACTTAGAGTCCCAAGCAAGGCTCTTGTCATTGTAAGTATATGTATATCATTGAGAACCGCCAATGGGGTACCTCCGTGCCCGATGACATGGAACAAGCCCACACCAAAATGACAGGACAAGCAGACAATGAACACCTCGACATCTCTTTTATTTTCCTTTTGTTTAGCTTTTTATTGTGAGATGTGTCATCGTATGTTCACCATGGGTATGCTGCAAATTTCCACCATGAATTATGCATGGCTTAGATTGGCGGCCCGACGTTTCCCTAACACATATACAAACTCCATGATCCCCACAAGATTCCCAATTCATTTCACACCGCGGGCATCCATAAACAAAAGATCACGATATCAACTCAAATAAGAAGTGCAATGTTGAAAGCTTGCCCCATGACGGCATGGCTGGGCTAGAATCCAACTTACAACTTGCAAGCATAACAACTCAACATAAGAGACCACAATGTCAAATTTTTAGAACAGGAAAAAGTAAAGTGTGCCTTCCGGTTCGTGAGAGCTTTACTGACCGAATTTCGCATAACACTGGTAAGAGTTTAATTTGAAGAGAAAATAAAAGCAAGTCAAATTTACTTGGAATAGCAAATTGCTAGTAGGTATGTATGGTGTACACTTTGGAAAACTTTGGCTTTTAGGAGTTGGATGCACGAGTAGAGCTCATACTCAGTACAAGGCGAGGGCTAGCAAAAGACTGGGAGCGACCAACTAAGAGAGCAATAATGGCCATAATCATGCAAAGCGACAAAGCAACATTAAAAGAAGCATAAGATGGCATCAAAAGTCAAAAACTAAATGATCATAGAGGCTATTGGCGACTTTGTAAGAGTCTAACATGTGTGAGCATGCGCAAGTCAACCCAAATAAAGCATCAAGGAGAAAACCATAATAATGCTTCCATACAATAAAAACAACGCATGATTTTTTCAAAGGCTCATTAAGCAATCTCAGTTATTTGAGACAAGTCATGCTACAGCAAAACCACTAAGCATACTATCAAAAAGACATCAAGCATGACATGAAAAAGCCTAAGCCGCAGTCTACACAAGCTCCTTCTTGTACCACTATTTTGCATAAAGCTTTTTCTCTTTTCCAATACCATATGAAATTTTTATAAACACCTCTTTTGATGAAAACCAATAAAGATCAGAGGCAAAAATACACCTTGATGAAAAGATATAAGAAGATCTGAACGCAAATCAAGGCGAAAACGAAAACCAAAAGCAGTAGCGGAAAAAGAAGAACACCCGGTGAAATTGTAAGAATGATAAACGGAGTGTTCTTGGCAAATGAAAACGAGTACATCTCCTCCAAAGGAAATTTGTTGGGGTCCAACCATTTATTACAGCAAACAAACAAACTAAACCAACTAAGCAAACTAAAACAACTAACGCTCCAAGAAAAACACATAGTGCATGAAGCAATAAAAATATAGTGTTTTGAAAGGTGACCTGATTTTTGCCGATGAAGAAGGGGTGCCTCGGGGGCATCCCCAAGCTTTGACGCTTGTACTTCTTGGATATTTCTTGGGGTGATGCATGGGCATCCCCAAGCTTGAGCTTTTGTCCATTCTTCAACTTATTTCATCATTCTCCAATCCCTACACTTTAAAACTTCCTTCATACAAAACTAAACACAATTCTATTAGCAACATTAGTGTAAGCATAATATATAATCAACCTCTTTTTGCTTCAGGTTTCAACTCAAAACCACCACATATATAGCAAATACTACTGTAGCAACTTCTCCAAGAGTTCAATGATCAAAAGAACTCAAAAGAAAGCGATAAAGTGGCAAACACAAATATTGGCAGAAATCTGTCAAAACTGAACAGCTGACAAAGGCCGAATTTTTGAGGGTTTTTATGTTGCTCAAATAAAAAAGTGTTCAACTAACGAAAGTTTGGATATAACCTGGGGCATATACACAAGAAATCGCAGGTCCAAAAGATATACAGAGAATTTATACGAATTTTTACGGTGCAGCACCAAAAACAGTTTCAGGACAGCAACATCCCCAAATCTTTACCTCACTCGAATTAGAGGCTTCTCTTGGCACAAAAACAAAATAAACAAGATAAGGAGCGGTTACAGTAGTAATGACTTCCAAGACTCAAATAAAAGAAAAAGTGCTGAAGGTAAAACATTGGGTTATCTCCCAAGAGTGCTTTTCTTTAACGCCTTTGAGCTAGGCGCAGAAAATTGCGAATCAAGTATTTTCAGAAGAAGCATTAAGATCAACAGCAGAGGTCTTGTCAATAAGGAATTGTATTTCATCCACATAAGTTTTTTAAGACCCTTTGTGATCATGCTTTGGTACACAATTTTCATCAAAAAGATTTTCAGGACAGATCCAGTCAAAATTATTTTCGAAAGCTTCACACAATCCCAAAAGCTTGCAAGGTATAGTTATCTCGGCCCCTTCATCATTTGTACTAATAACCTTTATAGGTGAACCGATTTTATTAAAACGTTTAAGAACTTTTCTAGCTTCAATAATGACATCTTTAAATTCTATGCGCAAAGTTTCCAAGATAAAAGCTTTCTTTTCGGGATCCTCAATTTCATGAAGCTTAAGGAACATGTATTGCATAAAAGGATTAAGACTAGCAAACCTAGCTTCTAACATGTGAAATAATGAGCAGAAGCAACTTCCTTATGCATACTAATGTGATTAAAGAACTCCTCAATGTTACTTTTGCCAATAATCGAACCACTACCTACTGAGAGGCCCTCCATAACGAACTTAGGGAACAACATGATAAACTAAAGTAAAGAAATAACAACTACCAAGGATTCTAATTTTTTTGGGTTTTTGATATAAATCGATGCAGGTAAAATAAATAAAGTAAAGCAAAACAATAACAAAGTAAAGGATGTGTGTGCGAAGAACTCCCCTCGCAGAAGTCTTCCACTCTTCCTCCCCGGCAACGGCGCCAGAAAAGAAGCTGCTGGCGTGTAGTTGACGTGTAGCAGACAGTCCTTGTGCGTGGTGAATGACCAGCCCGTTGGGAACCCCAAGAGGAAGGTATGATGAGTATAGCAGCTAGTTTTCCCTCAGTTAAGAAACCAAGGTTTAATATCGTTCAGGAGAAAAGTAGACAGCGACGACTGAAGGTGATGCAGACTGGCTTAATAGCACTCCAACAAGGGCGCACTTGTTGACTCGTCTTCGGCCAGTAGCAACGCGGAACCTGCACACAACACAACCAAGTACTTTGCTCCCAACTTGCGATGAGGTTGTCAATCTCACCGATTTGCTTGAAACAAATGTTATGAGCGTATCGAGTGGAAAATAGTAAAAATATGCGAGTAAAGTAAACAGTGCGAGTAAAGTAAACAGGTGATAGCAATATGATGGAAATAGGACTGGGGTCCACAGTTCACTAGTGGTGTCTCTCCATAAGATAAATAACACATGCTGGGTAAACAAATTACAGTTGGGCAATTGATAGAATAAAGATAAACATGATATGTCCAGAAGATCACTATGAGATTTACTCTGGGCATTACAACAAGATACATAGACCACCATCCAACTGCATCTATGACTAATAATCCACTTGTGGCGAATCAATCCGAGAACTCCACAAGTATTAAGTTGCGAACAACAGATAATTGCATTGAGTAAAGTGTGTAATGTAAACAAAGCATATGCCCTTGAGCATATGAATGTTGTTTTCTCCCTAGTAGCAACATCACATCTCCAACCTTAGAGGTTTCTGTCACTCCCCCAGGCTAAATAGAGGCATGAACCCACTATCGAGCATAAATACCCCCTCTTGGAGTCACTAGCAACTACTCGGCTAAGATAGCTACTAACAACGGAGAGCATGCAAGATCATAAACAACATAGAGATAACAAAAGATAATATTCAGTACAACAACTCAATCATAAACACAAATATTCATCGAATCCCAACAAACCAAACATGTAGAATTACATAATGGTGATCTCAATCATGTAGGGCAGCTCATGAGATCTAAACATGAAGCACATTGTGGAGAAGACAACCATCTAGCTACTGCTATGGACCCATAGTCCAAGGTAGACTACTCACTCATCGCTCTGGAGGCAAGCATGGCGATGAAGAAGACCTCCGGTGGCGATTCCCCTCTTCGACAGGGTGCCGGGAAGAGCTTCTGGACCCTCCCGATCTTCGGGTCGACGGCGGCGGCGGATCGCGATGTGTTCTGGAAAAGTGATCGGGTACTTAGGTTTTTTCCGTCGGGGGGTCTTTATAGGCGAAGGGGCAATGTCAGAGGAGGACCCAGGTGCCCTCACGCCAGGGTGGCGCGGGCCAGACCCTGGCCGCGCCACCACTATGTGTGGGGCCCTGGTGGCCCCTCTCCTTCTCTCCTTCGGATCTCTGGAAGCTTCCGGGTAAAATAAGACTTCAGGAACTTGTTTTGTCCAATTCCGAGAATATTTCCTGTGTATCACTTCTGAAACACAAAAACAGCAGAAAACAGTGAACTGGCACTGTGGCAACTTGTTAATAGGTTAGTTCTGGAAAATGCATAAAAGTGCCATGAAGTGTAACGAAACAATAGGCAAATGGTGTAAAAACAAGCATGGAGCATCAAAAATTATAGATATGTTGGAGACGTATCAGCTATACATGCCCATGCACAAGGCCACATATACATCAACACCTTGCCCTTGAATTTCTTTTGAAAATTAGCCATCAGGTGTCTAAAACACTCATGGTGCTCTACATTATCTCCAAAAGCTTTCTTGACACCATATGATAATCCCTTACAAGCATCAGTGTGGATCGTCAAACCAGGTGGAGTGCCAACTGCTTTCTTTAGGTTGCTCATGAACCATGCCCAATTGGCATTATTTTCCTTCCCGAAAATGCCATATGCAACCGAATACATCCAGTTGTGACCATCAATGGCAGTTGCAGCAGCCAATCGTCTATTATATTTTCCAGTAAGGTGAATAGAATCAATGCCAAGATATGGTCTGCACCCAGCCAAAGAACCATCAACACATGCTTTAATGCACACAAACACCCTTGAAAAATGCATCTATCCTTTGATCTTCTTGCAATTGATCTCAACAATGCTTCCTGGGCAAGTTTCTTCTATAGCTGCTTTGAATCTCCATAACATTGAAAAGCTCTCCTCCCATGTACCATGAAGCTCATTCATTGCAGACTTCTTCCCTTCCCACACTTTGAAATAAGATAACTCAATGTTGTATTCTTTCTCCAATCTTTTATGTAGCTTTTGGCACTAATAGTGGGATTCTCTTTAATGATATCTTTGGCTTTTTGAGATATCCAAGACGTGGAAGCCTCATGTCCCTTCAATGTGGCTGAACCGGCACAAGTGTGATCATCCAATGAAGATAATTTGACCACCTAAAAATAAATATATGATAAGGTTACATGTCTCTGACAAATATGCTGCAAATAACATAGAAGAAAAAATAATTACCATAAATGTGTTTCCACCATGAAGTTTCTTTGCATAAACTTTCCACTCGCAATTTTTAGCTGCACATCTTGTCCTGTAGCTCTTGTGTCACTATGTTCAACCTTGGTCTCAAACTCATTTTTTATGGCATATGTTCTCATAATCTGGATAAACTCTTCCTTGTCTCCAAATGTGTCTTTTTTCCTTTATGACTGGATTCTCTGGATCATGTGTTGTGTGAGGCACAAAATAATCACCTATCATACCATCCTCATCATTACGAACACATTTTGGATCAAACTCTAGAACATGCCTCCTCTTTCTTTTCTGCACCTTTATTTTACTATTTTCTATTGGTCGTGCATCATGGACCGCATTATCAACCTTTCTGAAGTACCTCCACTCTTCATTTGCTCCAGCTGGCTCATCTCCATGAGGATCACACCCAAAAGTCATGAAGTGTTCCTTCTCTTCCTCTTCAGCCATTGGTGGCCCTGCAGTTGTTTCTCCATATGTAGGTACTTCTGCCCATGCAAATCCCTCAATTTTGATCTCCTCCTCAACCAAATTCGGTGCAACACTTATTCCCTCACCAGCCACGTTCGTTGCAGCATCTGTGCCCTCGCCAACCATGTTTGATGCTGCAGGTCCGAGATTCCCCTCCTCACGTCCGCCCACTATCATGAATAATTTAACAACTCGAGATGCCCTTAGCAAGTCAAGAAGCTGGTTATCAGTAGCTAACTTGCATGTCATATTCAGCCTTGAATCAACAACCCAAAAATTTGGCTTTTGGTTGCTGGCCCATGTGAAGTACGGAGCAATATCCTTCTCCAGATCAATGAATGCATTCTCTTCTGAATCAACAACCCAGCTTACAGTGCTTCCCTTGTTGTACACCTTTTTCCCATCAATAACACTGAAGTAGGAGTTGACAATGATCTCTATTTTACAAGCAAACTTGGGATCAATCCTGCAATATGCAATCCAGAAATGCAAGCGAAGAGGAATAAAACATGAGGACCTCATTTATTCCCTTCACGTAGCATGTGCCACACAAAGATACAAGCAAACTGTGATACAGATTAGAAGAATAGAGAAAGATTCGGAAGAGATTACCCTTCTGGGACTTTAAAAGCATCCATGCCTACTCCAATTTGTGATCCCTTGTCTTAGCACTACAAATCCCCAAAAACTAGGGTTAGACCCTTCACAAGAGCACGGGAAGGAGAGGAACTGAGAGGGGAAGGGGATGAAGAGGGTATGCACCATGGAGGATCGCTCGGAGGTGGAGCCGCCGCCTCAGGGGAGGCACGCCGCTGGTAGGTAGCCGTGGGAGACGCGCCGCCGATTGACTGAGTCGGGAGTCTGCGCGCGTGGGCTGTGTTGTGTGCCTGTCTTGTGTTTTGATTCATTGAGTTAACGTCCAGTTTCACAATGGTGGCAGAATGCAATAACGGGGCAAACTTTCAGTGGTATTTTGCTAGCTCATGAGCTTTCAGTGGTATTTTTCTAAACTTTGGATCTTTTAATGGTATGGATCCAATTTTCCCAAAAAAATGGCGTGCATGTGTAACTTTGGATTTCCTTAAACAAACTATTGATTTTTCCACACTTTTTTGGAAAGGAGCTAAAAAGTTATATAATTACTCATATAAGAGTTTTTTGTTTTGCATTTATAGCCCTTTCTAGATACATGTAATTTTCCTAAAGACCTTGCTTTTGGAGAACCTTTTTGCGGCAGAGGTAGATGCAACTTAGTTAGCGCCATCTCCGTGTCCAACCAGTGTTGTTTACTATGAGCCTTAGACTTTTCTTTTACCTTTTCTATTAATTATTTAGCATTGCGCATTAGAGTTTTTTACTTTTTTATTAATTATTTGGCATTGCGCATCCATGATTGTCAAACTGCTTATGACATTGACCTGTTGCAGACGCAGACTATGCTTCATATCTTCTTGATGTCAATATATTATTATAAAAAGATTCATGCAGTTCATTGAATTATATACAATAAACAACTAAAAGTGCATTTAATTCCTGCACAATAGGAAATGGTTCAAAAAATGCCAAAATTATGCCATACGGAATTCCTTAAGCTAGGTTGTATAAAAATGGAAAACTTTGAAATTAACTTATAATGTAGTGTACTATGTTCCAGGGTAAAAAAAGTTGGACCATTTTGTATAAGTATTTTTAGAAGCTACTACAAAAGGCACATTAACTTGGTATTTCAAAAATTAGAAAACTTAGAAATTGTTTGATAAGATAGAAAAATAAGTAGTAAAAGGAGGTTGAATTCCAAATATTAAGTGCAGATGGTGAATAAAATATTTAGTCTAGCACAAACTTGAATGTTAATCTGGAATGTTATCATGTTTCCTAGTGACGGCGCAACACTTGCAAAGCAATGTACATCCAAGTAGGGAGGAAATCAAATTTAAAAGTTTATATAACGTCAAGTTACAACGTTCAACACCATTATTCCAAGACAATCAACATTGTGCCCGGCACAACATAAAATATCTCTGCACGGCTAAAATCTGAAGTTCTAAAGTACAGTGTTCACACCGTGCATATGAGACTTCATGCGGTGGTTCACTAGTACATGGTATGCATTTAGGGGCACTTTTTTCAGGGGCACTTTTCAAAGTGCGGGTAAAAGTTTTAATTTGGGGCATCTTGATCAAACTGCCTCTAATTCATACATAATTTGGGGCACTTTGATCAAAGTGCCTCTAATTAGAAGGCTTTTGGGGCACTTTGAAGAAGTGCCCCAAAAGATTGCTACCTTTTGGGGCATTTTTGAAGAAGTGCCCCTAAAGATAGTTACTTTTGGGGCACTTTCACATATGCTTCAAAAGATGACTACTTTTGGAGCATTTTCAAATGTGCCTCAAAAGTTTATATGCATATATTACATCAAATTGGCAGGATATAAAACATGTTGACATAATTCATGTATAGTAGACAACTGAATTTGGAACGAAGTATGGAACAATAACAACTAAGGAGCAACAACATCATCCGGAATTAAGGAGCAACAACATCATCATCAACTAAGGAGCAACAACAACTATGGATCAACAACAACTAAGGAGCAACAACAATTAAGGAGCAACATCAACTAAGAGCAATAATAATTAAGGAGAAACAACATCAGCAGCAACAAGCAAGGTAGCAACATCAATCAACAACCCAACATCAGAATCTTTGAGGGTTCATTATCTTGACAATCGAGATAGATTATTGTACTCCTTGAATCAATATACAACAGAAGAAGAGATCCATCTGCAATGCATGCCACTTTTGCAAAATATGTCCACTCCATTGAAAATACAATGTGATCATTCCCTCCAATGTGGTACATATAGGTTTATCATCCCTTGTTCAGAAAAGAGAATTTTCATTTACTGGGCACTTGAGTGCATTGAAAATATCTAGAGATAGGAACTGACAGACATATTTTCATAGTTAGTATATAATTTACTGACACAAATAACATACATGCGGTAATTATCGATTGAGCTACAATTACTTAGCCTTACCAGCAGAAGCGGCGCGTTATGGAGGCCATCCTGGGTTGTGGCCCAGTCTTTCCAAGTCAAGATTCTCTTTAAACAGTGTCCCATGACCATAAAAAATAAGATATGTGGACATTTTGCAATACTGGCCATCTCATGGGCTGATGAAATTGGCCCTATCTAACTAGACCATCACGCTCCGCCACTACTTACCAGCGCATCATGATGCAAGTTCTCTCCATTATATCTGTGCACCGGATGAACACGAACGGTCGCATGATTCGGTCTGCATGCCCAAGTCTGAAAGAGATACCCATTTGGTTTGGATTTTTGGATCTACGTAATGTATAAGCCAGAAGAAAAGTGAAGGCTTGACATGGCCTGTGGAGTCAGCTATCTTCAGAGATAGTAACAACAAGGGGTTTTGGAGGTCGGTGTAGTGATGTCAGCTACTTTGGTTCATCTGCCTATGCTCCCTAGATCCAGGTCATGGATTCATTTAGTAAAATCACACATCACACAACCTGTGTTTACCTTTGACATGGAAGATACTATCTCCCTTTAACGAAGTGCCTGGCACCAACATCGGATGGCCACTACTGTAAGCATGCGACACGCCCAACGAATTGGAGGCGATTGCCCCCAACGACGCCCAATAAAGCCCACATGTTACATCCCCCCCCCCATTTTGTTGGCATTTAAATACATATATTTTGTAATATTGGGTATTTGTTCCAAAACTAAGCACATAAATATGACCATATATATACATGTGTGCCATCTTTAGTTGTTAGCCAATCATGACAACTCACATCGGATCATTTGTTCTGTCTGAGACAATCACAACGAAGCACTAGGCTTTTTTCGTAGTTTACTTTCTTTCGGCCATTTGTTTTCTCTAGTTTAGTTTGTGATGATTCTTTTTTTTCCTTTGGAATATTTCATTCCTGAAATTTCTTTTATTTTTTCCTTAGTTTATTTTCTTATTCTTTCTTATATTTTCTCTAATTTTTGTTCCCACATAGTCATAATTTGTTCCTCTAGTGATTAAAATTTTATTCCGCGTGTTTTTCCTTTTGTACACATACTAGGAAATATGCCCATGCGTTGCACTGGGAGCAAAAAAAATTCTATTAAAAATATCGACACAACCTAATTTTTGCCCCAAAGTTGATCTGCTCCATGTGTCACTATAGGCATCTTGAACCTAAACAGCTGCATCAAATTTCCCCATTTATTTGACCTAACTAAGAGAAATACTAATGTTTATAGGGGCGACAGAAACTTTCATCTACTCCTTATCTTACACCGGACTGGACATCAAGCACTGTGCTCCACGCAAATGTCAGTCCTCAGGCATCCATCACTGGTGGAAAAAGGGGCTTCCATTCGACCCGTTTGTCTCGAACCAAATTCGATCCGCGACCAAAGGGTTCATCAGTCCCGGTTCATTTGAAAATGTGGGCCAGGGAGCATTAGTCCCGGTTCAAAAGGGACCTTCAGTCCTGGTTTCATCTAACAGCCGGGACTAATGCCCCGTGGACCTTTAGTCCCGGCTCGTGGAACAAACCGGGACTAAAGGTGCCCTTTAGTCTCGGTTCGTTCCACAAGCCGGGACCAATCACCCATTCAAACGAACCGCCCACTTCGCGCCAGTTATCGATCGACGGCGCTTCGGATCGATCGACGACATTAACGACGACGCTTCGTATATCGTCGTGCTGATCGGGAACCGCCGGCGACGCGTTGGAACTCGATCTGCATTCACATCGCCGGCGTGTGCTCTCTCATCTTCTCCCTCTTTCACTATATAAATCACTCAACATTTGATCATCTTCTTCCCCAAAACATCCCTCTTCTTCTTCCCCAAAACCTCTCCCACACATCACCATACCGCCGGCGCCCGCGAGCTCTCCCTCGGCGACAATGGAGGAGCAACATTGGCCCCGGTCTCGGGTCTACTACGTGGTCATCGAAGAGATGAACTTCACCTTCACGGAGACCCTCCGTGCTTCGAGGGTGGAGAAGTGGATCGGCAAGGTCAAGCGCCGGTTCCTCGACGACGCACCGGTCAAGTGCGTGGGCTTGGACTGTGAGTTCACCACTCACGCGCGCCCTCAACGTGCCGCCGTCCTTCAACTCTCGGTGGAGTCCGAGGTATTGGTCTTTCAAATTTGCAAGGCCAATGCCGTGCCGCAACTCCTCAAGGACTTCTTGAAGGACACCACCATCAAGTTTGTTGGTGCCGCCATCGACAATGATCTGCGCAAGCTAAGCCCATACGGAATTGTTATTCCGTCCGCATATGATCTTCAACAAGTTGTCCCAAACCCCACTAGCAAGCTAACGCCAAGTCTCTATGATTTGGCCAATGCTACTATTGGGACACATCTTGAGAAGAAGAAGAGGGACAACAACAAGAAGAAGAAGGACAAGAAGAAGAAGGACAACAACAAGAAGAAGGGAGAAGAAGAAGAAGAAGAAAAAAAAGAAAAAGAAAAAGATGAGCTAATTTTTGGTTGGGAAAAAGTTCCATTGAGCTTCAACCAACTAAAATATGCCGCTTTAGACGCTCGCCTAGGCTTTGAGATAGCTAGGAGATTCTGGAAGCTAAAGGGCTACAATAGCCATGTTGATCGTCTTAACCTTAATAATTAGGTGGATGATTATGTATGCATGGAAAAATGTTGGATGATGAGTTGCTTGGAAATGTACTCCCTTTGAGAGCCATGTCGATGAGTATATGTTTGGAAAAATGTACTCTCTTTGTTTCGGTTAACAAAGTCTACTAATTTTCGAATTTGTGATTTTTCAAGTATTTTGGCTTTTTTGAATATTTTAATCATCTAAAAATTAATAATTAAATTATACATAAAGATTATTTGAAATTCATTGGTGCTTATTATTCTTAATCATTGTTTCTTATTTTGTGAATTTATTTGGAATTTAAAAAAGTAATATTATATATTACCAAAGTGTATAGGTTAATAGAATAGGTACCATACCATTATCAAGAAGTCGTGAGCGCAGTCTTGGAAGCTAGTAGGGAAGGAATGGAGAAGTTAAGCGTGCTAAGGGTGGAGCAGTGTGAGGATGGGTGACCGACCGGGAAGTGAGGACCACAAGTACTTGTAATTTGATATGTGATATGGAGTGAGAGCCATAAGTATCTAATTCTATATGAGAATAGAGATGATTAGATAATAGAGAAATAAAGAAAAATAGAGAAATAAAGAAAATACAGAAATTCTGAAACAGAAAATACAATTTTATACCGAATGGACCTATAGTCCCGGTCCGTGTTAGGAACCGGGACCAAAGGTCCTCAAGCCGCAGCACATGCCCAGGGCCACGTGGCGGACCATTGGTCCCGGTTCATAAACGACCGGGACTAAAGGCTGAAGCCTTTAGTCGCGCTTTGTTAGTCCCGGTTGCGGAAACCGGGATTAATGGTCTTTACAAACCGGGATTGAAAGCCTTTTTTCCACCAGTGCATATGTTGCTGTGGGATCCGATACTTCCTAATAAAAAAATCATCTCGCGTTCCATCCTCTCCCATACCATTATCCCGACGCATTTCTTTCTTTTTCTCTCCTCCATGGCTGCTCATCTAGAGCTCAAATAGATTTACCAGCCTAGGCATGATGCTTGACCAATTCCATTGCACAGAATCGAGTATACATGCCAATACCGCCATGGCAAACACGCTGCACCTATTGTATCACTTTAGCCAGCCTGCTGAGTTGCACTTTCCCTCCTTGAGAAGTTTGAATGCTCCATGGTCGTAGCTCACGATCGAACGCGATGGTTTCTTCACGTTGCTAGTGTCCCTAGGAGCAACTCGTCTTGTTCCGAGAACTTCCGGAGTGATCTCCGCCAAAATCACAAGGCGAGGTCAGGCCGCCGCGGCCGATGTTGTGGTCCTGTCCAGCCAATCCACGGAGACAACGACCTCGACAACATCAATGAGTTTTCTTCAAAGCTTTTGGTCGCTAGGCACGCGGCGCCGGCGTTCCATCAATGAGTTTTCCTCAAAGCTTTTGATCGCTAGGCAAGTCTGCAGACGCGGCGCAGGCGTTCCAGATCTCTCGCGCGAGGTCGCGGCGGCCGCCGCACGCCGCCTGCCGCCTGCGCTAGCACGCCTCCAGCCTCCGGTAGCGAGGGATCGGGAGCGAGTTGACTAAAAAACTGGAGTACCGGTTGATTCACCGAATTAAGGAGGGTTTTTTTTGCAAAACATACAACCGAAGATCCAAACCATGGAATCCTTGCGTATTTTATTATTACTAGGAAATATGCCCGTGCGTTGCAACGGGTTGTTTAAATTTCTGCACGCCGCCGGCCGCCCGCGCTTGCCATGCCGTCCGCCCGCACGCCACTGGCCACCCGAGCCTGCATGCCGCCGGCCGCCCGCGCCTGCCACGCCGTCCACGCCCGCACGCCTCTAGCCGCCAGCTATGCTCATGGCCGTGTCACGCCTGCCTGGAACCGCCCGAGCTCTTGCCATCGGGGTCGCCTAGTCTGTGGCGAGGAAGGAAGGGGCGCCCGCCACACGCCGTCCGCACCCGCACGCCGCCGGCCGCCCGCGCCTGGCATGCCGTCCGCCCGCACACCGCTGGCCGCCCGAGCCCGCACGCCACTGATACGTCCAATTTGCATCACTATTTTGTATCATAATTTACTGTTATTCATTGATATATTTCATATTTAGATAAGTTACTTATGTTATTTCCTTTGTTTTCACATGTTTGATGATCATCGGAGGAGTTGCTGCCGGAGTCAGGATTCTGCTGGAAAAAGGACTATCAAGAGACCATATTTTGAAGATCAGGAAAATTCCAGAAAAATACCCAGAAATTATATTTTACCAGAATACTCACGAAGTCAGAAGGAGGAGTTGAGAGGAGCCAGGGGGCCCCACACGCCAGGGTGGCGCGGCCAGCCCCCTGGCTGCGCGGGCCCCACGTGAGGCCACCCTGGCCTACCTCTGGTCTCGCCCCTCCACGTACATCATCGTCCCCGAAAACCTAAGTCAGGGGGGGGGTTCAGAGTTAGACACAGCCGCCTCTGCGGGGCGGAGAACACCAGAGAGAGAAAGCTCTCCGGCAGGGAGAAATCTGCCGGGGAAATTCCTTCCCGGAGAGGGGAGATCGTCGCCATCGTCATCACCATCGCACTGGACTTCATCGGGATCATCATCATCATCATCTCCATCACCAGCACCTTCATCTTCACCATCACCACGCCGTCCCCCTGTAACATCTTGAGTTGGATCTTGTTATATTCATAGGGGAAACTTTCCCGGTGTTGATTACTTTTGTAGTTGATGCTATTGGGTGGAACCGTTGAATTAAGGTTTATGTTCAGATTGTTATTTACCATTATTTCACCTCTGATCATGATCCATATGATGTCTTGTGAGTAGTTCGTTTAGTTCTTGAGGACCTGGGAGAAGTCAAGATGTTAGTAGTGAATTATTGTTCAGAAATATTTAATGGTTTGATATTGTTGTGGTGCTATTTCACTAGTGGTGTCATGTGAACGTCGACTACATGATACTTTACCATTTATGGGCCTAGTGAGATGCATTGTGTATTTGGCTACCGACTGTGGGGTTGCTGGAGTGACAGAAACCTAAACCTCCGTTGGGAAACCATTGCACCAGGGAGCGTAGGATCTCAGAGTTTAAGGCTGTGGTTAGATTTATCTTAATTACTTTCTTGTATTTGCGGATGCTTGCAAGGGGTATAATCACAAGTGTGTATTTATCCTAGTAAGGGTAGTGCGCTAGCACAGGTTTACCCCCATAACACTTACCAAACCAATGAATACTATTGGCTCTATGAAGCGAAAGCTCTTGACAGAAAACTCCCGTGTGTCCTCGAGAACGTTTGGTTATTATAAGAACACAACCGGCTTGTCCTTTGCTGAATAAAGGATTGGGCCACTTGCTGCAATTGTTACTACTGTATTTTATTTACTCGCACTTTATTTACTCGTATTACCAAATACCCCTGAAAACCTGTTTGCTAGTATTTACAGTGATTCCTTGATCAAAACTGCTCATCAACACCTTCTGCTCCTCGTTGGGTTCGACACTCTTATTTATCGAAAGTACTACGATACACCCCCTATACTTGTGGGTCATCAAGACTATTTTCTGGCGCCGTTGCCGGGGAGTGTAGCGCTATTGAAGAGTGGAATTGGTAAAGGTAACCGTCGCTGTGAGTATTGTTTTTATTTTGTCTTTTATTTTTGTTTTACTCTGCTATGGAGAACTCTCCATTTGGTTTCCTATTTGGAAACACTTCTACTGCCACTGCTGCTGCTGCACATGCGGAGGAATCACCACCGCCACCGCCTGCTGAAATTGATCCTTTTAAAATACCTATGAAAATTGTTGGGCGTATTATGGATAACTGCTATTCAGGAGATGGAACTGTCCATCCGGGTGATCACTTATTATTTATACATGAATTATGCGAGTTGTTCAGATGTGCAGGTATTTCACCAAGCCAGGTCAAGAAGAAATTATTCTCATTATCATTGAAAGGCAAAGCTGAGGAGTGGTATCGACTACTCCAGGATGGTCCATCTATGGCATGGGAGGATATTGTGCCTCTCTTTTATTCCAAGTTTTATCCTCCAAGTGAAATTCATAAAGACCGTAACCGGATATATAATTTTTGGCCTCATGATGGAGAGAGTATTGCCCAAGCGTGGGGGAGATTGAAGTTACTAATGCTCAAATGCCCCATTCATGAGCTCCCCAATAATATTGTTATTAATAATTTTTATGCGCGGCTTACTCTTCCTGATAAGGATTATTTGGATGCTTCTTGCTTTGGATCATTTACTCATATGAAAGAAGATGCTAAGTGGAAACTTCTTGACCGTATACAAGAGAATGCTGAAGGTTGGGAAAACGACAAAGGTAGGAAGTTAGGTATAAACTATGATTATGAATGCATTAAATCTTTTATGGGAACCGATGATTTTCATAGTGTTAGCGCTGCTTATGGTCTTGATTCCCAAATACTTGCTAATTGTCTTAAGGCTTTTGCCTCTTATATTGATGTTCCAAAGAAAGATTGGAACAAATATCATGCGCCTTATAAAGATTCTATTAGTCATATTCCTACTGCAGCTACTGAAGTTTGTACTATTGATAGCATTGTGCCTGAACCTTATTTTGAGAAGACACCTTTCCCTGCTAAGGTAAAGAAGTATTCTGCTTTGGTAAGTGTGTCTAATAAAAGTACTAAGAAAGCTGCAGAACCTGATGAGCAAATTACTATTAAGTCCCCTGTAACTATATTGAAGGATCTTGTTACTAAAGATGTAGGGGATGAATATATTCTTTTTTGTGAAGATGCTTCTAACATTCTTTCACATCCTAAAAAGCACAGGAAAGCAAGTGTTCCTGTTATTTCTGTCAGGATTGGAGATCATTGCTATTATGGTTTATGTGATATTGGTGCTAGTGCAAGTGCTATTCCCTTAGAGCTTGGCGCTTGTGAACTTGAAGATATTGATGTGGTTGTTCAGCTTGCTAATAGAGAGACAGTTTGGCCTCTTGGTATTGTCCGAGATGTGGAAGTTCTTTGCGGTAAGACTAAATACCCTACTGATTTTCTAGTACTTGGTAAGGAGGCTAGTAAAACTTGTCCTATTATTTTTGGTAGACCCTTTTTGAACACTTGTGGCACCGTGATAGATTGTAAGAAGGAGAATTTTTTTACTAAGTTTAATGGAGAGTCTTATGAGTTTAATTTTTCCAAGTTTGCTAAGACTTCTTATGAAAACGACACGCCTAATGAAAATTTTCGAGTTGAGCAGCTTGCTTCTATTGCTCTTGCCCCTAATAATGCCTTGCAGCAATTCATGGAAGATCACGAAAGTGATGTTTTTAGCAAGGAAAGAGAAGAGATTGACGATATTCTCCTTCGTCAACCACCATTACTCAAGCATAATCTACCTGTGGAGGATCTTGGTACCACTTTGCCGCCTAAAGAAGATCCTGTTTTTGAATTAAACCCTTTGCCTGATGACCTCAAATATGCTTATATTGATGATAAGAAAATATATCCTGTTATTATTAGTTCTAAACTTTCAGGAAAGGAAGAAGAAAGATTATTAGAGATATTGAGGAAACACCGAGGAGCTATGGGATATACTCTGGATGATTTAAAAGGGATTTCTCCTACTTTATGTCAGCATGCCATCAATATGGAGAAAGATGCGAAGCCAGTTGTGGAGCATCAGCGCCGCCTAATTCCGAAGATGAAGGATGTGGTAAGAAATGAGGTATTAAAGCTCCTTGATGCTGGTATTATTTATCCTATTGCTGATAGTAGATGGGTTAGTCCTGTTCATTGTGTTCCTAAGAAAGGAGGTATGACTGTTGTGCCTAATGAGAATAACGAGCTTATTCCTCAAAGGGTAGTTATTGGTTATAGAATGTGCATTGATTATAGGAAGGTAACAAAGTTACTAGAAAGGTTGTCTAAGAAGACTCAATTTTGTTTCCTTGATGGTTATTCTGGTTTTTCTCAAATTGCTGTTAAGAAGGATGAGCAAGTGAAAACCACTTTTACTTGCCCTTATGGAACTTATGCTTATAGACGTATGCCGTTTGGTTTATGCAATGCTCCTGCTACTTTTCAAAGATGCATGTCTGCTATTTTTCATGGTTTTTGTGAAGAAATTGTGGAGGTCTTCATGGACGATTTCTCTGTCTATGGAACTTCTTTTGATAATTGTTTGCACAACCTTGATAAAGTTTTGCAGAGGTGCGAAGAAACTAATCTTGTTCTTAATTGGGAGAAATGCCACTTTATGGTAAATGAAGGAATTGTCCTAGGACATAAAATTTCCGAAAGAGGTATTGAAGTTGACAGAGCAAAAGTGGAGGCAATTGAGAAAATGCCATGTCCAAGAGATGTTAAAGGTATTCGCAGTATTCTTGGTCATGCTGGTTTCTATAGGAGGTTTATTAAAGATTTCTCTAAGATTTCAAAGCCTCTTACCAATCTTCTTCAAAAGGATGTACCATTTGTCTTTGATGATGATTGTAAGGAAGCTTTTGAAACTCTTAAGAAGGCTTTAACTACTGCTCCTATTGTTCAACCACCTGATTGGAATTTACCTTTTGAAATTATGTGTGATGCTAGTGATTTTGCTGTTGGTGTTGTTCTTAGACAGCGCGTTGATAATAAGTTGAATGTTATTCATTATGCTAGTAAGACTCTTGATGCTGCTCAGAAGAATTATGCTACTACTGAGAAAGAGTTTCTTGCTATTGTTTTTGCTTGTGATAAGTTTAGATCTTACATTGTTGATTCTAAAGTTACTATTCATACTGATCACGCTGCTATTAGATATCTTATGACTAAGAAGGATGCTAAGCCTAGGCTTATTAGATGGGTGTTGCTTTTACAAGAGTTTGATTTGCATATCGTAGATAGGAAAGGTGCTGAAAATCCTGTGGCTGACAACTTGTCTAGATTGGAAAATATTTCTTTTGATCCTATTCCTGTTAATGATAGTTTTCCAAATGAACAGTTGGCTGCAATTAATGTAACTTCGCGAGACCTTCCTTGGTATGCTGATTATGCTAACTTTATTGTTTCCAAGTATTTGCCTCCGACCTTTACAGCTCAGCAAAGAAGAAAATTCTTCTATGATTTGAGGCATTATTTTTGGGATGACCCACATTTATATAAAGAAGGAGTTGATGGTATCATGAGAAGATGCATACCAGAATATGAGCAACAAGAGATATTAAGAAAATGCCATAGCAGTGCTTATGGAGGGCATCATGCTGGAGATAGAACCGCGCAGAAGGTTCTACAATCAGCTTTTTATTGGCCAACCCTCTTTAAGGATGCCAGAAGGTATGTTTTATCTTGTGATGAATGTCAAAGAGTTGGAAATATTTCTAGACGAAATGAAATGCCTATGAGTTACACTCTTGTTATTGAACCGTTTGATTGTTGGGGATTTGACTTTATGGGTCCTTTTCCTCCTTCAAAAGGCTATACCCATATACTTGTTGCTGTTGATTATGTTACTAAATGGGTAGAAGCCATACCTACAAAGAGTGCCGATGGTGAGACTTCGTTAAAAATGCTTAAGGATGTTATTTTTCCGAGGTTCGGAGTGCCTAGATATCTTATGACTGACGGAGGTTCTCATTTTATTCACGGTAGTTTTAGAAAGACTCTTGCTAAGTATGATGTCAATCATAGAATTGCTTCTGCTTATCATCCCCAAACTAGTGGGCAGGTAGAGCTTTCAAATAGGGAGATTAAGTCTATCTTGCAGAAGACTGTTAATAAATCTAGGAAAAACTGGGCTAGTAAGTTAAACGACGCTTTATGGGCTTATAGAACTGCTTATAAGAATCCCATGGGTATGTCTCCTTATAAGATGGTTTACGGAAAAGCGTGTCACTTGCCTTTAGAATTAGAACACAAAGCTTTTTGGGCAGTGAGAGAGCTTAATAGAGATTTTAAACTAGCTGGTAAGAAGAGGTTGTTAGACTTGAGTTTTCTAGACGAGTGGAGAAACGAAGCGTATGAGAATGCCAGACTTTTCAAAGAGAAAGTCAAGCAATGGCATGATAAGAGAATTCTTAAGAGAGAGTTCCATGTTGGTGAGAAAGTTCTTTTGTATAGGTCTCGTCTCAGATTTTTTGCAGGAAAATTACTCTCTAAATGGGAAGGACCATATGTTATTGTGGAAGTGTACCGCTCAGGTGCTATTAAGATTGCTTCATTGAAAGATGATTCTACACAAGTGGTGAATGGGCAAAGACTCAAACATTATATTTCTGGAGATTCTTATAATGAAGATGTTGATGTTATTGAAACAGTTTCTCCGGAAGAATACATCCAAGACAAACTGCAGGAACCTGCAGAGTTCGCTTCCGAATAGGTAACAGTTCTAGTCAGAAAAGTTTCGCGAAAAGTTCTTCTTTTAATATTTTTGCTGTTTTTACTAATTATGAAAAATCACGAGATGAAAAAGGGCAGGAAAAAGAGTCCGTGTGTGTCTCACACACGGGTGGCGCGGGCCCACCCCTGGCCGCGCCACCCCTGTGTGAGAACACCCCGGAACTCGTTTCCGTCCCATTTTCCTCCTGTGACTTCGTTTCGATGTATAATTTTCGTCTATTTAACCCCCGGAGTCCCCGAGGTCTGTATATCGTTTTATCGTCGTGTTTTGTTTCGAGCTGTTTCTGTCAGGAGTTGATCTTAAGCTTGGAGGAGTCATGGCCTCTTCAAGTGACAACAAGGGCAAAAGGCCCTATGTAGATGATCAGCTACGCCAAAAGTGGAAGGAAGAGCAAGGTTCTGGGAGAGGAAGGCCAAGGAACCCTGCTTTTGAAGGGCCAACAAAAGTTCGACGTATCTTTTCTCATGATTTGCAGGGACCAACATATCATGTTTTGGATCTTGATTCCATGCCTGAGATAGAACACGGAATGCTGGTCACTTTTGAGCTTTGCTCTAATTATCAAGCCTTGAAGAGGGAGGTAAAGATGTTTCAAGAAGAGAATCTTAGGCTTCGCCAGATGTTGGAATATTACATTAATCCAAGACTGCTACCAATTCCACCCAAGGAGTAATTCGTCATCGGTATAGGCATCCCCTTGGCTTGTTCCAAGCTTGGGGGAGTGCCGCGGTATCACATCATTACCTTTTGTTCATTTACTTTTAAAGTAGAGTCTTATCATGAATAGAGAAGTTATCATATAGAATAGTTCGCAGTTGGAAGTATCCTCCTTAGTTAGTTATCTATGTATCCCTTGGTGTGAGTTACGGTAATGAAATATTAATGAGAAGTTTTATCGTTTACTTTTCGCACACTTTATGTTAGTCTGCAATCTCTCTTATGTGACTAGTCTTGTTGATTGGTATTGGTATCACATTGGGAGCATGAGTAGATTTAGTTGGTTTTGGCAAACCTAGCTTGGTCAGTAGCAACTTTACCTTGAGGTTTGAGTAGAAAAGAATAAAGAAGTGTTTGCAGTTTCATCACTTCAGTTTTCCCTTATGTTTGGCTTACAAGCATTGTTATTCTTAAAGTTAAAATCGTTGTACCTTCAAGGGAGTTTGCATGATTGTTCTTATTATATGTATGTTTGTTTGTTTCATGCAACTCTTATGCTTGCTACCCAGCCTTGCTAGCCAAAAACCTGTACTGAGAGGGAATACTTCTCGTGCATCCAATTCCCAAAAGCCAAGTCACTTCCAAAGAGTCCACTATAAATTCCTATGCATGGTATTTTAAGCCATTCCAAGTAAATTTTCATGTGCTACCTTTCAAAAACCTTCAAACATTCCTCATTTTGTGCCACTGTTTTTAGCTCATGAGGACGTAGTGGATGGGTTTGTTATCTTCCATACTAAATTAAGTACCCTTCGACTAGGCAGCTTCATCTGCTCGTCATTAATTTTGCAAGGGAGCTGGTCAGACCATTATAATCTTAAAAAGAAAAAAGAAAGAAAAAGGCACTCCTCCAATGGAATGTGAAAGTTGGTCAGCACCCGATGGAATCGGTTAGCCATGGTTTGAGAAAGGAAAAAGGTGGGGAGGAGTGTCAAGCTATAAAAGAGCACCAAAGTGCCAATTAATCAAACATCTCGGAACCGCTCTCACTTGTTTAGTATGGAAGATATCAAGAACTCCGTTGCTAGTCGTTGACAAAAGCAACCACCTCTCAAAACAACTTTTACCTCTGTTGTACAAATGAAAAGCTCTAGCACATGTTTAATCCCTGCTTCCCTCTGCGAAGGGCCTATCTTTTACTTTTATGTTGAGACAACCTATTTCCCTCTGTCTCAAGCAAGCATTTGAGTTGTTATGTTTCACTCATCCATATGTTGATCCGTTTAATCATGTTTATTATCTTCCTTGTTTTGTATAATGCTTTTGTCTGAAGGAATATATCTTTGAAAGCTTTCTATGAATGCAAAAGTTTACTTTGTTGAGCATATAGTCTTTTGCTATATCAGCTCTGTTTCAAAAGGGCTCCGTTTAAAAGAGAGAATAGTTTATTCTCCGTTCTTTGACCAAAAGCTAAGGTTTGCCATTGCCAATTATAGTTTACCTTGTGCATTTTTTCATGTGATTCCCTTTTACCTATTGCAAGCCTACATCTTATAAAGGAAAGTTGCTGTCTATTATAATTTTTGCCTTAGTGAATGTGATGCTTCTTGTCCGTGTTTTGATTATCGACACTTCACTCCATAAACCTGTGGTCATGTTTACCGAGTTTAGTTTTCGCTTGGGGACAAACGAGGTCTAAGCTTGGGGGGGTTGATACGTCCAATTTGCATCACTATTTTGTATCATAATTTACTGTTATTCATTGATATATTTCATATTTAGATAAGTTACTTATGTTATTTCCTTTGTTTTCACATGTTTGATGATCATCGGAGGAGTTGCTGCCGGAGTCAGGATTCTGCTGGAAAAAGGACTATCAAGAGACCATATTTTGAAGATCAGGAAAATTCCAGAAAAATACCCAGAAATTATATTTTACCAGAATACTCACGAAGCCAGAAGGAGGAGTTAAGAGGAGCCAGGGGGGCCCCACACGCCAGGGTGGCACGGCCAGCCCCTTGGCCGCGCGGGCCCCATGTGAGGCCACCCTGGCCCACCTCTGGTCTCGCCCCTCCGCGTACATCATCGTCCCCGAAAACCTAAGTCAGGGGGGGGGGTTCAGAGTTAGACACAGCCGCCTCTGCGGGGCGGAGAACACCAGAGAGAGAAAGCTCTCCGGCAGGGAGAAATCTGCCGGGGAAATTCCTTCCCGGAGAGGGGAGATCGTCGCCATCGTCATCACCATCGCACTGGACTTCATCGGGATCATCATCATCATCTCCATCACCAGCACCTTCATCTTCACCATCACCACGCCGTCCCGCTGTAACATCTTGAGTTGGATCTTGTTATATTCATAGGGGAAACTTTCCCGGTGTTGATTACTTTTGTAGTTGATGCTATTGGGTGGAACCGTTGAATTAAGGTTTATGTTTAGATTGTTATTTACCATTATTTCACCTCTGATCATGATCCATATGATGTCTTGTGAGTAGTTCATTTAGTTCTTGAGGACATGGGAGAAGTCAAGATGTTAGTAGTGAATTATTGTTGAGAAATATTTAATGGTTTGATATTGTTGTGGTGCTATTTCACTAGTGGTGTCATGTGAACGTCGACTACATGATACTTCACCATTTATGGGCCTAGTGAGATGCATTGTGTATTTGGCTACCGACTGTGGGGTTGCTGGAGTGACAGAAACCTAAACCTCTGTTGGAAAACCATTGCACCAGGGAGCGTAGGATCTCAGAGTTTAAGGCTGTGGTTAGATTTATCTTAATTACTTTCTTGTATTTGCGGATGCTTGCAAGGGGTATAATCACAAGTGTGTATTTATCCTAGTAAGGGTAGTGCGCTAGCACAGGTTTACCCCCATAACACTAACCAAACCAATGAATACTATTGGCTCTATGAAGCGAAAGCTCTTGACAGAAAACTCCCGTGTGTCCTCGAGAACGTTTGGTTATTATAAGAACACAACCGGCTTGTCCTTTGCTGAATAAAGGATTGGGCCACTTGCTGCAATTGTTACTACTATCTTTTATTTACTCGCACTTTATTTACTCGTATTACCAAATACCCCTGAAAACCTGTTTGCTAGTATTTACAGTGATTCCTTGATCAAAACTGCTCATCAACACTTTCTGCTCCTCGTTGGGTTCGACACTCTTATTTATCGAAAGTACTACGATACACCCCCTATACTTGTGGGTCATCAGCCACCGGCCGCCCGCGCCTGCCACGCCGTCCGCGCCCGCATGCCTCTTGCCGCCAGCTACACTCCTGGTCTGCGGCAGAGACGGGAGTGGTGCCGTTCGTCTCCGTCGGGACGGTCTGCGGCAGGGACGGGAGTGGTGCCGTTCGTCTCCGTCGGGACAAGCGAGGAAGAAGACCAGCGAGGGTGACTAAAGACTGGATTGCGGGTTGATTCATAGAAGTGGGGAGGTTTTTTTTTGCAAAACGTCCGAAGGAAGAACCAAACCATAGTACCCTTGCGTACTTTATTATTAGGTATAGATAGAGCCCGGAAGCCGCCGGCCGCCTGAGCCCGCACGCCACCGGCCGCCCGCGCCTGCCACGCCGTCTGCGCCCGCATGCCTCTAGCCGCTAGCTACACTCCTGGTCTGCGGCAGGGACGGGAGTGGTGCCGTTCGTCTCCGTTGGGACAGTCTGCGGTAGGGACGGGAGTGGTGCCGTTCGTCTCCGTCGGGACAAGCGAGGAAGAAGACCAGCGAGGGTGACTAAAGACTGGATTTCGGGTTGATTCATAGAAGTGGGGAGGGTTTTTTTTTTTTTGCAAAACGTCCGACGAAAAAACCAAACCATGAAACCCTTGCGTACTTTATTATTAGGTATAGATATAGATTTACACGCTTCTATTCAGTCATCGGGCTCACCCCTTCAAGTATATTTTTCCTTCTGTCAAACATGGTTTTTCACATGTTGCCCCTCTAGCCCTTCCCTAGCCTCATTTATGCGATCAGCATGAACCCAATGTATTTTTTCTCAAATGATTTTTATGTTTTATTTTAAGTGATCAAGTTTCAAAAATTTCAGAATTTGTTGTCCCTTTTTAAACCCCCTCTCTCATTTCTCTTGTTTTTCTTTTACAAAAAGAAAAAGAGAAGAGGATAGCCCCCTGCCCAGACAATGCCCATCCATCTAGGCCAACTTCTATCGGTCCAACTCTCCATGACAAAACTACCCGGGCTCAATAGAAAATTGCATGATCTTTTGCGTAAATGTAATAAGTGCATGGACAAATTAAGAGATAATGCTCTGCATCATCATACTCTTCGTGGCGCGCAAATCAACCGATTTGCTCACAGAAGCCACCGCACAGACAGGCTCCCGTCCAACGCACATGCAGGCAGCGGCGCACAGATTATGGTCCTAGAGAAGAGGGGGCACTCACAGGCATTGTCGCTCGACGCATCCTGGACATGGACTTCGAGGACGGATGCTGTGCCGGCCAGAGGTGGACCAAGGTATTTGTCGAAGCCAGGGCAATAAAAGATTTCTCGAACAAATATAAACATAATATGGAGCAAATATTGCTTTTGTAATGCTCTCTCGGTTCCATAAAATTTATCCCTAATATCGATGTATCTAAACAAATTTACGGAGGAATTAGTTTTAAAGCGGAAATATGATTATACACGAGTACACTACATATCACGCTTCACAACACATTTCAATGTTCACAAGTTCACACCACATGCAATCCCTCATATGCGATAATATTAGATACTCCGTATGATAGATTGTTTAGAATTAGCAAGAACTCTCAAAGGACTAATGAAACATCCGTTGATCAGGGACAAAAGTTTAAGTAAACTTGAGCACTAAATTTTCTACCTTCACTTGAAACTGTCAAAAATTAAAGTAAATTAAGCTACACAAAAAATCAGTAAATAGACACTACTAGGAAATAGGTCATAGGAGGAATGGTTATCAGAGGCGTACACAAAAATCCGTACGCCACAGCTACCTAGCGGAGGCGTACAGGAAAAGTGTACGCCACGGCTGTGGCCATAGCCGTGGCGTACACAAATGGTGCACGCCATAGAAAATTTGGAGGGTGGGATCGGGCTGTCGGGGCACCACAGCAGAGGCGTACAGCATAGGGCTGTCGGGGCACCACAGCAGAGGCGTACAGCTATGCTGTACGCCACGGATATGGCTCTATCCGTGGCGTACAGGATAGCTGTACGCCTCTGATGGTAGTGGTCCTGGCACAAGCTGGGCCCATCAAAACTATCCGGGGCGTATAGACTCCTTGTACGCCTCGGATACATGCCATATCAGTGGCGTACAACTCCTTGTACGCCTCAGGTTGCTGTCGGCCCTGTCGCAACCCGGTCCCACCAAACCTATCCGTGGCGTACGCTAGTGCTGTACGCCACGGCTGCGTGATGTAGCAGAGGCGTGCATGTTTCTGTACGCCACTGATAACCTGGCCCTAACCCTTTTAACACAGCCAGCCTCTCCCACCTACCAAAACAGCCACAACATTCATTCCCCCTTCCGAGCTCGAACTCTCCTTCCTCTCCGCCCTATTTCTCACATATATATCACTCTTTTTAACCAATTAGACCAATATTTTATCATTATATCTACAAAATCACTCCCTCCTTGTCTCCATATGTAGTTGTATATGTGGATCTCTCCATAGAGCTCATCTAGATCTAGATCTAGATCTAGATCTAGGTGTACTAATTAGAAGTCTCCGCTCATCGGCAAGCCACGCCCGGTTGACATCGGCATATATGTACGCCACGGGTTCTGACAGGTGGGCCGCGTACAGCATAGATGTACGCCACGGGTTCTGACAGGTGGGCCGCGTACCATATTAAGTGGCCGACCCCACATGCCAGCATCGGAGGCGTACACCTGTGTTGTACGCCTCGGGTATGTCCGCACCGGAGGCGTACAGCTTATCTGTACGCCATGGATGCTGACAGGTGGGGCCTGCCCTAGCCTCCTTCCCCGCGCCGTCCCCTTTCAATCCCCAAAAAATTGCATCTCACCGCGCGCCCCCTTCCTCTCCGATCCACATCGCCGCTACCTCGCCGCCGTCCCCCCTCTCTGCTACCAAGCCACCTCCTTCCTCGCCGCTACCTCGCCGCCCCCTTCCTCGCCGCTACCTCGCCACCCCCTTCCTCGCCGCTACCTCGCCGCCGTCGCCCGCCCGAAGTCGCGCGTCGCCCGCCCGGAGCCGTTGCCCGCCCAGAGCTACCGCCCGCCCGAAGCCGTTGCTTGCCCGGAGCCGTCGCTGCTATCTCGTCGGCGCGTGCGACAGTACATGGACGACACGGACGACGCCGCTCCTGCAAGCCAGTACACGGACGACGTCGCAAGTTCTTCTTCCCCTTCATCGATTCCGACATCGTCGAGTCCTCCAGTTCGACAGTAGCCACAGGGTGAGCATCAAACTTTTAGCGAGTCTCAGCTCATCTTGCCCCTTTTTGCATTTACTGTCTCATACTCTGTTGTGTGACTGAAAATGAAATCGATGTGTGAGCAGTCGAACGCACTGAGGCTTCTAGCTCACATCACATAGTCTCAATTGATTGCACGTTTGCCTCCATAAATTACTCTGGCTAAACTGAACTATCAACTATTACACAATATCTAATTCAGGAGAACAAGAAGTCAAAAACACTAAAAAGGAAGCAGCATATAACCAGATTATACTTGTTTTTTAAACAATAAGAAAAACAAGACCAATGGATACTGCAGTGGAACTGAAAAAATTTAGTGCTGGGGAGAACCAAATTTGATACATACCGTGTTTAATTAGTTATAAAGTTGACTAATCTTGTTCTGGCATGCATACCACTTCAATGCTCTCACAACATTGGTTAAGACTTGTATATACATACTCGACATGACAGATACTACATACTGAACCTAACTACAACATGAGTGGACCTTAACATGAGTGAGCTAATCCAACTAAATTTATTCACCATTTACCTCACATGAACCTGCCATTTATTCACTCTCACATGAACCTGCCATTTATTCACCATTTACCTGATTATGGCAGTAGTTCTTATTATCCATGATTTTATTGTAGAATACAAAGAATTTACACACGCTTTCTCTGGTTTGCACCAGCTACCTATAGGAATAGGGTTGTTATGGCTTTTTTCTTGTGATTCATGCCCTTCATATTTTCTTTAGGGAGAATAGATCCTTTATTTGAAGGATAATAAATCCTTTATTTGCCATGGTTTGATTCTAATGGGAACATGGATAATAAGAACAATTGTTCTATATATGCTGGTGCTATATATGCTTCTAAGTGCTATATATGCTTCTAAGTGCTATATATGCTTCTAAGTGCTGCTGGTGCTATATATGCTTCTAAGTGCTGCTGGTGCTATAATTAAAATTAAAACTGAGCAAGTAATTAAAAATATCGATAGTGGCCCTCCTCCAACACTGTTAAACGAGAGCATGAGCATGAGCGTGTGCTATTGGCTAGCATATCTATTTAAAGAAACAGATCAAGAAACTTCTCATTGATTGGACAGTGATGTTCAAAATAGAGAGGAACTGTTAATGTGCACATGAGACTGACATGCTTAGACTAGCTGTAGTCATATAATTTTTTTCCTTAACTCTATTTTTTATTTGAATATGTTAAGTTTGGTAGTAGGTATTAACAGTAATTTTCTTTATTGCTAGTCCTCTTTAGATTAATTGGTAGTTCTACTGTTTCGTTAAAAGAATTTCTTGCTATTTGCTTACACTGCAAAGCTTTGTTAGTCTCTTCACATGCATCAGTAGGGATATCTATGTATGTCTTACTGGTTTCAAAATTGTGCAAATTCAGTTCAAGATATTTAGCAGAGTGGTGAAAAGGGAAGAAAAACAGTCGAATCCGGACGGTGGCTGGTGCTGCCTTGCTTTCTGCTGCCTTGCTGGTGCTGCGCCTTGCCTTGCTGGTGCTGCTTTGCCTTGCTGGTGCATGCTGCTTTGCTGCTACTGCCTTGCTGTTGCTGCTGCTAGCTGATGTTGCCTTGCTGTTGCTGCTATATATATGCTTGCTACTGCTACATATGCTTGCTGTTGCTATTTGTATTACAGGGTTCTGAAAACTTGAGTTGCCAATTTTGCCTGAAATGTTGATTTACTTCCGTTTCGGCAAAATTTGTGCACTCCATAGGTAGTTTTTTAGCAAAGGTCATGCCAAATTTTCCGCCGATTTTTTTACTAACTAGTAACTTGCACTTAATTAGTCCAGACATGACAAACGACGAAGCCGGGACTTCTGAAAGGAGGCAAGGCAGTGAAGAAGAAAATGAAGCCATTTTAGCGGCGCAGTACTATGCAGCCCTAGATGCGTCTCAGGGGGACCAGCCGGTGTCTAGGCCCCTTGTTATCGGCGAGCGCGACCAAGAGATGTCCGATGAGGACTTTGATGCCGCTGATGAGATGTCCGATGAGGACGATGAGGAGGAAATGGTGGATATCCAGGAGGGCAATGCGGAAGAGCCTAGCATGGATACCGGCCGAGCATCCACGGATGATAGCCAGCAAAAGAATGATAGGCGCCCAAACCAGCTAAAACCCATGCAAGAAGTAATACTTGAAGTGGATCCGCAGAGCGGTTTGCCTAAACTGCCCGAGGAAGCCGCGAGGGGGTACGGCAACACTGTCGCATGTATCCTCCGAGACACCGTCACCATCAACGAGCAGAACATAAGGCAGAAGCTCAAGAAATCCATTGCCGTCCTCCTGATTTCCAAGCTGCACGCTCGATACCAGTTCCCGTCGCCCTACAATGGCCAGGAGCTCACGGGTAACCTGGTGAACACAGTAGCCCTTGGAAAGATGAGCAAAGCCCTGAGCGCCTGGAAAACTAGGTTGAGGGCGATGATTACTAAAGGTGGTGGTTTTGAAGAGGTCCACAAACACTATCCGCAGATATCGGAAGACCAATTCAAAACTTTCCTAGCCAACGAAAAGAAACCTACAGTCGCGCGGCTTAAGAAGTGGGGGAAGGACATGCGGGAGAAGAACTTGGGTAACCACAACCTCGGAAGCCGGGGGTACGCCGGAAAGGAGCCAGTTTGGAAGAAAGAGGACGAGGCCCTAGAACGTGAGGGCAAGCCGAACCCGTGGAACAAGTTCACCGATGAGAAGGCCAAGAAATTTATCAGGTCAAGATACCGTATAGACCCGAAATCCGGGTTGCTTGTCACGACCGATAAGGTGAAGAAACTTGAGGAAGAATATCTGGTAAGGAGTTTACCAGCTTATCTTATCCTCACTTCCGACAAATTCCGGTAGTAATTTTCCTAATATATGGTTCTTCTTTCCCGTCTGCAGAAAGAAGAAACACTTGCTGCTCAATGCACGTCATCCCAGGGGTCGTCGTCGAAGGCCCCGTGGGATAACCCTTTTCACAGGGCCGTGAACAAGGTGATGGAAAGGCCGGTGTTGCAACTGCCGCACCGTGGCCGTATTGTTGGCGAAGGACTAGGTCGCAGACCTAGTCTGTATTTTCCCGAGAGCAAGGAGGACCGAGCGAAGAGGAAGCAGCAGGAGGATACAGATGTCAAGTCTCAGTTGGCTAAGATGCCCGAGATGATCAATGATGCGGTGACAAAGACTGTCGCGGCACTCCTGCCCCACCTGCTTACCGCCTACACGGAATGGGTTGACGGAGGCAAAATCGGGCCTAGCCCGCTGGCCAGCTTTACCGGGAGCAGCTCGCTCAACATCTCGGACCAGGTCCAGAAGAACGCACGAGTCGTGGAGTCTCCGCAGGCGGCCTCCAACCCTAGTGCTGGTACTAGGGATGATGAGTCGCCGTCCTGCATCGCGCCTCGTAGCAGCCCCTCCGTCGCTTCCACGCCCGTTCGTGGCCCTTCGACTTTAGCCGAACTCGACGCCATAACGGTATATAAGCGTCGCAATCCTCAGCAAGTAACTTTCTCATTAGCTTGCATCCGTTTTCTGACGCCCTACACATGTCTCCGCAGGAGAACGAAGTGGGATGCACCCTCCTCTTGATTATTAACGAGGAATTACGTGAGGTCGCGAAAGCAAATATCATTCAACCACTCGAGCGCAACTTCCACGGCCAGCCAATGCCCCCCAATGCCTACAGGATTTCCATTGTTCGGGTGTTGCCGGGTTATGAAGAAGTAGACCCTCCTATGCAACCACCCGGAGCCGAGACCGAGGTGGACCTAGGAGGAAGCTTGGGTTATATGATGCTATGGCCGAAAGAAATGATTCGGCTAGACCACCCAGGGACCGCCGCCAGCAACTCAGAACCGCCGGTCAGATCGGCGCCGCCAAGCAACCCTATCATAGGCAGCACCAGCACCTCACAGAAGACCTCACAGAAGTTGGCAGAGCCGGTCGGATCGGCGCCAAGCCAGGGAAAGGGCACTATGCCGCCAGTGGCGCCATCTCCTATAGCGGATGATCCTGCAGCGGATGATCCTATAGAGCCCGAGGCACAGAACAATATGGATCCGATCAATGCCTTCATCGCTGACTTTGATGGACCATTTGAAGTGGATATTCCCCACGGCTGCTTCCCTGATCAACAGCTCCCGGAGAAAAGTAATGTCTCTAAGCGTCGTCTGTTCCTGTCTCAAGAAACGCCAGAGGATGTCGCCCCCGATACTCAAACTGCGGCGGAAAAAATTATCACCCCGAATACACTCCATGGGCTGATCGATAAGGCTTGCGCAGAAGTTGTCTCTCGCCCTGGGAAGCCGCGGAAAAGAGCTAAGAAGAAGGATAAAGGTGTGTCCAGCAGCCAGCCTGTGCCTCCCGCAGCCGGCAAGCCCGTGAAGGAGATCCGGAGTCAGGACAACATACCGATCAAGGGATGGAGGGAGTATCACGTGGCGGGCGAACCGATCCTACCACCGGAAGCTCTCAAGACCTTAACTGGGGATATGAGGAGCCTACATGATGGCGTACTCACATGGGAGACGCATCTTCTCTCAATGACATCTCCGACATACCCGGTTTTCTATGTCAGAGTGCCAAAGAGATTGGGCTTCATCGACAGATCCCCCGGTGATGTGTTCTTCTTGAGATTTGATGATATCTTTGAGATGTTCCACCGCCGCCGCCTTGACCCAACCTTGGTCCGCCTAGTTGCGCTGAGTATGTCGCACCAGCTCATGCAAGAGAACACTCCGAAGCTCGCGATACTCGACCCCTACTACATGAAAGACATATACTTGCAGACCGAAGGCACCCGTCAAATAGTGACGAACTACATTACGGACTTCATGGTGGCGAATAAGGAGAAGAAGATATTTCTTGTGCCGTACTTTTTCAAGTAAGTCATTCGCTTGCCGTCAGAACGTGCTTTCTTAGATTTCCATCAATCCTTTTGCATGCATAACACACCTGGAATTGTTTTCCGCAGAAGCACATACTGCGTCCTCATCGTACTATACCCGCAAGACTCATATGCCATGTATCTTGACTCGGGGAGTGCTGACAAGAAGAAGGACTACACATTCATCAAGGCAGTTCTAGATGATGCCATCAACGGCTTCATCGAGAAAGCTGGCCCCATCAAGAAAGAAGTAGTCAGGCGAGGCCAGCTGATCTTCAAGCACAACACGACCTTCCCATGCCTCAAGCAGCCGGCAAATAGTTCAAGGGATGGCTACTATGCCATCCATCATATGCGGGAGTTTGTACGGGATCAACATCAGCTTCTGTTGCCGAGTAGTCTTCAGGACTGGCGCAAAGACTTTGCGAACGCGCCTGATGCAGATGTCCGCCTTGAGATCTACCGCATCCAGCAGAAGATCGCGCAGATAATCCACAGAGATGTCTGCAATAGAGAAGGGGTGTTCTACTACGGCCCTATCCCACCAACCAACACAGAGATAGAAGCACGCTTAGAGATGCAGGGCGACGGCAAGCCCTTCAACACGCTACAGGGCATCCGCCCCTTCCCGCCGAAACCGAAGAGCAAAAAATGAAGCAATAGATATATTTGTGACTTGTTGTAATTGTGATGGATGAAAAATGTTGTCGCATAATGTTATTACTTTTCATGAACATGTGTACCAAACTCTAGCTAGCTTGTTCTCGATATATACCTTTTGTATATGCTTGTGTACATTCTTGCATTTATGCTTTAGCCTTTCTTGTTTTCGGTGACTAATTAATGTTATGTCTCGCATATTATCATCTATTAAATCTTTTGTGATGTTTTTGGTTTAAAGATGACGACAAGGTGGTACGCCGTGTTCGAGGGTAGGGTTCCAGGGGTCTACGACAAGTGGGAGGATTGTTTCAAGCAAGTCAACAAGTTCAAGAGCAACAACTACAAAGGATTCAACACTAGAGAGGAGGCGGAAGTTAGGTACAATAACTATCGGCGAGTGAGAGAGAGACGGAGTAGGATGAAGACATGGTTCATTGTTACCTCCGTCTTGCTTATGTTCTTGCTCATTGTGTATGTGATGGTAGTTTAGATGACTACCGGCACCGCCGGCGGTGATATGTATGCATGCCTAACTAGTTAGCTCGATGCATGCATGAAGACTTGTAGTATTTATGATGGAAATGACTTCGGTTGATACTTGGCAAGTTGTACTAATGTGACTTCGGTCGATACTTCTAATATGATGGAAATGACTTTCTATATTATTTTGTATATGTACTGCTATATGTCTGTAAAAAATATACTGTTATATATACTGTTATATCTCATCTGCTATATACCAGTAAATCACTATAAAAAAAATTCGAGAAAACCCAGCCGTGGCGTACAGAAAAAGAGGATCAGTGGCATACAAATCAATGGCGTACAGCTCCATACGCCACTGCTGCGATAGACACCCGAGGCGTACACTCCTGTACGCCATGGATACGAAACACACCCGTGGCGTACAGAGCTGTACGCCACTGGTGGGTGAGTTAGCCGTGGCGTACAGGCTGTACGCCACGGGTAGCCCTGTACCAGTGGCGTCTTACCCGTGGCGTACAGTTGTACGCCACGGCTAGGCAAATTCTGTACGCCACGGATGAGGTTTTTCCTAGTAGTGAGAGCTGGACTAATTTCTGCCAGTTGAGATCGATCCCAGTGAGCTGCTGCCTGCCGTAGCCCGACGAGCGGGCTTGCCAGAGCAGCCTATGTCATCCCTTCGACGGCGCTTGTGGCCGCTAGATGCAGCTCAGCGCTCCGGCCTGGGAAGATCGCCGCCGAAGTCCCCCGGTTCTCCATCTCCCGTGGCCGCCACCGCAGTCTGTGTCCTGCCGGTCAGCCGCCACCCCTTTGAGACTGTCCACGCGTGCATCGGAGCTTCGATTGGAGATTATGGGAGGGCCAGATGTCAGGATGCATAGATCAAAGCTTCGATTGGAGATTTTAGGAGGGCCAGACGATGGGGATTTAGGGAAAACGACGGTCGTGGCTGGCTCACTGCCTCACTGCTTCTTTTCGATAGTGTATTTTGCCCATGCTCGATTGATATTTGCTAGACTTTTTCGTTCTCGTGCAGGAAGCGAACGTCGACGAAGCCCAGGCAAGAGTCGGGGGCGCTGCGTCCGCCCATGGCGGCACGGCAGCCGACGACCACGTCTGGGGAGAGCAGCCCCATGGCCTCCTCCCTTCCCTTGCACGCCCACCCACGGCTGGACTCAGTGGCGGAGCTAGGATTGGCGCTGAGTGATGTCAAGAGACTAAATTGCGTGATAAATTAGGCCAGTGAGGTCAATATCCAATATTATTTGGGTTAAAATGTGTGTATCATAGCTAATATAATAGTGCTAACTAAATTTTTGTTGCTGATGGTTTATCTTGTCTTATCAGAAGAGAAATTGAAATGAATTCACTTCGGGAATTCCATATCTGTCGAAGAGCACCTGGCATTTCGCACCTCCTCTTTGCTGATGATAGCATCCTATTCTTCGAAGCTTCGGTGGAGCAAGCCTTGGTTGTGAAATCTGTTCTTGATCGCTATGAAGAAGCAACCGGCCAGCTTGTTAGTTTGGGGAAGTGTTCAGTTATGTTTGGAGAGGGCTGCACGCCAGACGTCCAAGATCAGTTAAAAAATATTCTGAAATACGAAACTGAGTGCTTTGAGGAGAAATATCTTGGGCTGCCCGTCCCTGATGGCAAAATGTTCAAAGGAAAGTTCAAAACCACAAAAGGGAAATTTTCCAAACATGCCAGTGACTGGTCGGAAAAATATATGTCCTCTGGGGCTAAGGAAATTCTTATCAAGGCGGTTTTGCAGTCTATTTCGACCTATGCTATGGGGGTTTTCAAATTTCCGTTTGGCTTGATTGATGAACTCGAGCAAATTATCCGCAATTTCTGGTGGGGCGATGAAGAGAATAGAAGACGAATGCATTGGCTCTCGTGGGACAGGTTGGTTCATCCTAAATCTCAAGGAGGTGTCGGGTTTCGGGACCTTCGGATTTTCAACCAAGCACTTTTAGCTCGTCAGGCCTGGCGTCTGCTTAAATTCCCCAACAGCCTCTGTGCCCGCCTCCTCAAAGCTAAATACTATCCTTCTGGCGATCTTCTGGACACTGCTTTTATTCAGCATCAATCTCAGTCTTGGCAGGGTGTTGTGCACGGGCTGGAGCTTCTTAAAAAGGGGATTATCTGGAGGATTGGCGATGGAACAAAAGTGAGAATTTTTCGTGATAACTGGCTTCCGAGACTGCATGCGATGAAGGTTGAGGGTAGAAGAGGTACTTCAAGGAAACGGTGGGTTGCTGAGCTTATTTCTTCTGATCAACGGACGTGGAACGAGGCTGCTGTCCGCGATTGTTGCCACTCTCGGGATGCCGACGCTATTCTAAGCATTCGTCTGTCTCCTCGTGTCTCTGAGGATTTTCTTGCTTGGCATGGTGAAAGTAATGGGGTGTTCTCTGTCCGCTCTGCCTACCGCCTCGGAATGGCCTTGAAACAGGCGGCCCATGATCATGGTCAGTCAAGCTCTGAGTCAGACGGTGTGAGACGTATCTGGGAATTGATTTGGAAAGCAAAGGTTCCCCAAAAAATGCGTATCTTTGCTTGGCGTTCGGCTTCGGGATCTCTGGCAGTCCGACTAGGGCTTCACCGACGTATGCCTAACATTAGCCCGATGTGCGTGATTTGTGGTATGGGAGTGGAGGATGATCATCATGCTCTTGTTGGCTGCACTTTGGCCAGAGCTCTGAGGGAGGAGTTACGGTCTGTTTGGTCCCTACCGTCTGAGGAGGTTTTCATGGTCAATGGGAAAGAGTGGCTTCTTCATCTACTCAGTAATTCTTCGGCAGAAATGCGTCCAAAGGTAATATTTCTCCTGTGGCGCGCTTGGCATCATAGGAACAACATTGTGCATGGCGACGGGAAGGCCTCCATTTCAGCTTCTGTCTCCTTCCTGGCGAATTACTTGACGTCGTTCTCCGCTGCCCAGCTGGGCTCCCAAAGCTCTACATGTGTTATAAGCACCCATTGGACTGCACCAGAGGTTGGCTCTCTGAAAGCAAATGTAGATGCCGGTTGGTATGCTCACTCAAAGGATGCTGGACTCGGTATTATTGTACGAGATTGGCAAGGTAAAACTATCTTGTCAGAATGGAAATTCATTCCTAACTGTGGTAGTGCGGAGGAGGCTGAGATTCTAGCCTGTCTTGAGGGCCTAAAACATCTGATCAACTTGCGGCAATGGCCTGCCGTGATAGAAAGTGACTGTCTGAGAGCAGTTCAGGCCTTGACGACGAACTCTCCTGAATGCTCGCGAAGCTGGGCCCTGATCCTGGAAGGGCGCGAATTGTTGCGTGTCTATAGTGAGATAGGCATAGTTAAAGCTGAGCGTTCTTGTAATAGTGTTGCCCATGTTTTGGCGCAGCTTGGTAAATCTGGCTTTAGTGATTCTCTTAGCTTAGAAGCTCCGGACTGTGTAAAGGAGCTGATTGCCTCTGATATTATGTAATCCTTCATGTACTTTGCAGCAGCAAGTTTTCAGACGCACTCTTTTCCTTACCAGGGTACCTAAGGGGACTGGAAGGTTTTTAATGAGGCGGGCTTGCTGCTTTATTATTGGAAAATTCAAAAAAAAAAAATTATGACGTCACTTGACATCACAAACAAAGAGCAGCTCCGCCACTGCTGGACTGCTAGAGGTCCGGTCCTGATATTCTGTCTGTGCTCAGCTACAGCGCCTAGGCTTCCGTTCCCCTTCAGCTCTCCCCAACGGTGCAGTTCCTCCTCTCCCTGGCGGCCAGCCTCCTCTCTATTCCCCCACACAGACCAGAGGATGGACGGCGCGCTGGCGACGAAGCCGTGCGCTTGCGATCGGGCTTCAGTTCCTCAACCGTCAGAACAGAAACGGGAGCATCGTTAGATCCGCCACCGTCTCATCACCAGCAACGAAGCCGTCGCGCCGCATCTCAGGGCTGCTCGGCTGAGCTCCGTCTAGTGCCGTTACTCCTCCACACACCGCAGCGATAGCACGGCAGCGCATCGGCAGCTGACGACCGCGTCTATGGAGAGCCGACATCCAAGTGATGATGGAGAGCAGTGGAGGAGCAGCCCTTCGACGGGAGGGACGGGGACGACGGAGAGTGAGCGGCGCAGGCATCGACGGACGTACTCTTTCAGACATACAAGCAAGAGCTCCTGCTGTAATTTAATGATCTGATCAGCCATCACAAAATGATATTTTTGTTTAGCATGAATTATTGTAAATTAAGAAAGGTTTCTAGCATATCAGCACCGTGGCAGGACTTGATCAAGTGATCATCTAGCATGCCGACGCGCTGGAGCTGCTTCGTTGCGGCGGACAAGCTCATCCTCATCCATGGAAGCCTGTAGAGGCAGCCCGCGGTCGGCGGCCAGAGGCGACAAAGGCCTGAACTGATTGCGAGGCATACGTGTTACATCATTGGGTAAAGCTCCTATGCGATACACTCCCCATGTCCTAGATCTCACGAATTCTTACAGAGAGCGGTGACAGTTGGCGAGCGTGTCAATTCAGATGTTGACGTCGGTGTCAGTGGAGCCACATGCTCCATGCATCGGGCGCCTTCCTTCTTCAGAATCACACTGCTTCACTTCGGCACTGACCCAATTCACCAGCATCGCCCTCGTGATTCTAGCGCCTATCCGCCGTCCTCCATGTACAGTACATGCGAGCCGCGCCGTCGCCCTGTTCCTGGAGGCTCGATCGAGCGGTGTATATGTGAGCGTTTAAGAGGTACTGCACCTCTGTACTTTGACCTGGACTCTTGGAGTGTCGCCCGGAGTTCGTCGGTTCGGTGCCAGTTTTCTTCAACTGATATATGACCGCTTCCGGGTTTTTTAAATGTTTGTTTTTCTGTGGGCCGATGAAACGCTCACCTCGCTCTCGTAGTCTCGTGATAGTGCGTGTGTTCATTCGCTGCCGGTTTTCTTCAATTTGACATGGGATCGCTTCCGGAGACAAAGCAAACGAAAGGGACGGACGAACGATGGTTTTATTACGTACCATCACCACCGATCCCAATATTATAGGGTGGAATCCCCAAAATCGGGCCATGACCCATGAATCGGACGCGGGAAAAACCAAACCATGGAACCCTTGCGTATTTTATTATAATATAATATAATATAATAATTAGGTATAGATAGGTATAGATTTTGTTTCATCTGCGCTTATATGTTGTTCCACTTTCTCATATTCTTGTTATGTTTGTAGTCATGATTTTTTCCATGGGGCTAAATTTTTCTGTTCCTTTATTTTTACCCGTGTTGTTCAATATTCTTATACCTCTATTCAAATTTATTTGATACTCTTTTTTAGAAATTATTTTCACTATATATTTGTTCCTTTGTTTTCCCCTATGATGTTCATTTTTGTTCCTAGATGCATAGCTTTTTGGACCTATATTTAAAATGATTTGTTCCTCTTATTTTCAAAAAAAATATTTCCACGAATTTTTTGTTCCTATATTTTCCCATGTGATGTTCAATTTTATTTCAAATTTATAGGAATTTGTTCCTTAAATTATAAAGATGTGTTCCTCTTATTTTAGGAAATTATATCCACATATGTTTTGTTCCTAGATATATAGCTATATGTTCCTTTATTCAGAAGATTTGTTTGTCTTATTTAGATTTTTTTTTTAATAAATATTCCTTGATGTTTTTGTTTCTTGTAATGGTCAATTTTTGCTCACGGATACATAGTTATTTTTCTTTTTATTTACTCCTTCCGTTCCTTATTTTATAAGATTATTTCCACAAAATTTTGCTCTATTTTAGTGTAAAGTGTTGTTTCTCATCTAGATTCATTTCTCGGTCTTGTATATCCTATATGCAAAAAAAAATCCTCTTTGATCGAACTTACACATATCGAAGTAGGCTTTAAAAAGTGGTACAAATGTAGCTCGTTTTTTAAAAAGTGAAAAATAACATTTAATAGTTTCAAAACATTCTGAAATTAAATCTAGATATAGAAAATGGTGAGATCTACAAACATGAAAAATTTCAACTTGAAATACCTAATAATGTGGCTGGTTCGAAAATAACAAAATCTAACTTATATAGTCCCTCTGATCAAAAATAACTGTCGGTGATTTTGTACTAACTTAGTACAAAGTTTGTACTAAGCCAGCGACACTTATTTCCAATCACTGAACAGTGTAAACTTTCAAAACCTCAAAATCTGTTAATTTTTTTTATTTTTATGTAGCCTTGAATATAGGATATTTAGAATTGAAACTTTGCATATTAATAAACCACAACATTAAAAAAAGAAATTAATTGCAAAATATACGCTAAAATAGTTTGGGATCCTAGCTTACTCGTAGATGGCAGGAAGACGTGGGGACTACCTCGTGCACCTTCAGACTCAGTCGCGCTTGCATGTTAGTACGCGGTTACACTGAAGTTAATTAAAAAAAAACCTAAAACTAAAGCGGCGTATTTTGCCCCCACACGCAACTACAGGAATAGCAGTGTGCGCGCGCATATGTCCGTGTTTTTAGTCCCACATCGCCGCGCGCCAGAAAGTGTTACCAGTTTAAATACCCAGCTCACTCGTCTCTGCACAGATGACGTGCCGGTTTCGTACGCGTGCTGGTCAACGCAAAGCAGCTGTCTCTGAACTGGGAGGCGCCGACAAAGAACAGCCAGCTATTAAAATAATAAATAATAAATAATTCACAACAATTCCCTAAAAATATATAATTACTTATACGAATTTTGGGGCAATTCCATAAGTGCCTCTAATTGAATTTGGGGCACATCAATCAAAATGCCCCTAATTCAATTTAATTAGGGGCACTTCATTTAAAATACCTTAAAAACTTTTAAAGGCATGAGTAAAAAAGGCACATTGTAAAGTGCCCCTAAAGATATTTAAGGGCATATTATTCAATATAAGGGGCACTTTGAAGTGCCCCATATCTACAACCGTGTCGTAGTGGTTGCTGCAATGTGAGCACGGGAAGCACTTGCATTGTGAGGCTAAATACTCAAGTCTCCAGCTCCATAATTAGTTGTGTGGCTACATGAAAAAGAAGGGAAGCTCCCGTCCATCTATCACCGAGATCTCTTCGGCTTTATGCGCGCTCACGATCGATGGAGCAGCAAATCGCATAGGGGAGAAGCAAAGCTAAGCAGATCTCACGGCGACAGAAAGCAGGGGACGCGCTAGCTTTGTAGCCTGTGGTATTTTTGGGCATGAATCACACGGCGGGAGACCGCCAAGAAAAGCTGTCCGGTCTGGTTGCTATCAATCTTTTCGAGCGACACAATTTGTTAAGCCATCATCAGCTTTAGACAGTGGCAATTCGGGACCTCAAAGAGCCAATCGCCTGCCTGAGTAATCCTGGACGGTCCGACCGAGCTTTTGGGCTCGACCGAGTTTTCGCTGGCTCGGCCCGAGTCTTGGTCGGCTCGTTAACGAAAAGGCCCGAGCCGAGTTTGCAATGCTGGACCGTAGGAAGCTCGGGCCGAGCCTGGCTCGGCTCGGTCCAGCCCGTTTAACCCGTCACCTTTTTTTTCTCAGAATAATAGAGGGAGCGGACAGGATAGGGTTCGGGGTCTCGTCTCTTTCCCGTCGCACGGTGAGGAGCTAGGGCGCGACGCTGCCGCCGCCCAGCCGGATGGTGCCGCCGCCTCGCCGGATGCTGCCGCAGCCCAGCTAATCGTCGTCTCCTCCGGTCGTCCGCGTCCCTCCTCTGGTCGTCCGGCGCCCTTCCTCCGGTCGCCCGGCGCCCGTCCTCTGGTCGCACGCCTCCCCTCCTCCGGTCGCCCGGAGACCCTCCTCCGGCCGCCCCTGCTCCGGTCGTCCGGCACCCACGAGCAGAGCAAGGTAAGGCTCCGGTCCTCCAGCTTCCTTTGGGAAAAAAATTTGTGTAGCCGTTCGAACCGCAGGAATGCACCGGAGCAATTCCATAGGCTATGGCAAGTAGTTCAATGCCCGCATCGGATGGTGACTTTCAATCTTGGCGATCCAACACCACAACAAAATCATCAAAGAGTGAGTTGAGAAATTATCTAGAAGACACGAGTGAGGATAATGTTCCCCACTTTGACTTGCTTGATTGGTGGAAAGTGAATTCACTTAGATACCCGGTGTTGGCAAAGATGGCAAAGCGGTTCTTGACTATTCCGGCGAGTTCCGTGTCTTCGGAATCCACTTTTAGCACCGGTGGAAGGGTTCTAGATGACTATAGAAGTTCTCTAAAACCGGTTATGGTGGAAGCTTTGGTGTGTGGTGCAAGCTATATTAAGGGTGCCCATAGAGACTTGAATGTGATAGTATGATTCTCATCTCCTTCTCACAATGTCAACTATCTAATTTCATTGTCATATATAGTTTAAGATGCATGTCTAACTTTCTCAAATTTAGGAGGTGGATATGAATGATGAGGAGGAAAATGTGGAGACCGTCAAGCTTCCTAAAAGAGTGGTGGATATCAACTAATAGTAAATACATATTTCTTTCTTGTAGACTCCCATGTCGTTGGTGATATTTGATTTTTCATATGAGCAAAACATCTAATTAACTATTTCTTTCTTGTAGACTCCCATGTCGTTGGTGATAGTGCTATGGAGGTTGCTATATTTTGAACTTGTCCCATCTCATGGTGATGTTGCTATTTGATTATGGAGGTTGCTATATTTTGAACTTGTCCTTCAGTTGGAACTTATCCTCTTGAACTTGTGCTAGTTGGTATTGTAATCGTTGTGATCGAAACTTGTTCTTGCCGCTTGTGATATATATCTCTGTCAATTTATATCTATGTCATTTTGTATTGTGGATTTTTATCTCTGTCATTTGGTTGGCTCGCTCGGGGAGGCGCCAGACCAGCCCAGCCCGTGACCAGGAGAGAGTCAGGACATGTCTTGTGTGTTGTGTCATTACATTCAGGTTCTCTAAGTGAAATGGTGAAAACTTTAGGTTCTTAATTGTTGATTCTATTCATTGGAATAGATTCATACATAGTTCAATTGTTATTCTGTGAAGTTTCATGAAAAAATTTGAATGTTTACATGCTCAATTTCTTTGCACAAATTTGAATTTGTACAGGTTCGACTGTCTCAGAAACCTGGCTTGCGAGCCGGCTCGTTTTGAACCGAGCTAGCACCTGGCTCGGGCCGAGCTGCCCAGGTTGACTCGTCCTGCTAAACGAGCTGGCTCGGGCTCGCCTGTTCTGGCCCGAGCTTTTTGCTGGCTCGGCTCGAGCTGGACCGAGTTGGCTCGCGTCCAGGCTTATGCCTGAGGCAGGTGCCTTTCTTTAACTTACTAGTTCCACAATCGACATTCTTATATAGTGCTCACTCCACATGCCAATTTTTTCTCGAGTTCTGCTTTCGCATGCTTTATTTCACTGTCAATTGCACGCTCAGCTTCTGACTATAAATACAGCATTGGAGGCTCAGGACAAGTTCCATGCCTCATAAACCACAACCAGCTTCTCCCATCTCTGGATTCTAGTGACCTACCGCATTTCAAGCCTGAGGCATCACAGCTCCTTACTTGTTGCCATCGAAAGATGAAGATTGCCAAGGCCCCCATGCTGCTAAAGAAGGCCGCAGCGATGTGCAAGAGCAAGACCGGCGTGTTAGCTGCCAGGCTCCTCCTCCTCGCTTCCTTCCAGAGCCGTAGGATGGCCGCGGTTGCCGTCATCTCTCACAAGATCCACGCCCTCGTTGTAGACGACCGAGAAAGAGTGGCCTGCCAGAGGGCTCTCGTCATGCGCAAGGTCGAGAATAGACATCCTGTCGTCCATGGTGTTGACATGGCCCCCGATCTCTCGCATCAATTGGCCGTGCTTGATCAGGAAAATGGCTATGGTGGCTGCCCTGACTGGACACTCCACCCCATCTTCAACGATGGTCACAATTGCTACACGGACGAGTGCGGCGATATGTTCCATGCTGACGATGACCATGACCATGACGACGACGATGAAGATCTTTCGGTAATGGATGTAATCAGGAGCAACCGAGAGGTAGAGGGGTTGGAGTTTAACATGGAGGAGGAGATTGACCAGGCTGCGGATTTGTTCATCAGAAGGTTCAGGCCGCGGCTGAACAACAGCTTTTAGCTGTCTTGTTTTGCATATGCATTTGCCTCATCAGTTCCTGCCAATGTGGAGTCCTTTCTCTATGCGCCCACAAATTAGAAAATTTTGGACAAATCAATTCGAGTAGTAGTTGATATTGAATACATAAATGATATTTTTAGTCATTTACTTTTCAACAATTTTGTAAAGATCTGGTTTTTTTGCCGAGTGTCCTCGTATATTCCCTAGTGTATATTATCGTGTGCGTGGTTACCAAGTATAATAAAACATTCGGTGAATTTAGTACTCTCCATAATTTTGAATCATACCAAGGAGCAAGTATCTTCCTGCATGTCACATGGTAAAAATGTAGTCATCCGGTTCTGGTAAAGAAGTGGACACCTATGGTTGTTACCACCTTTTACCAAGTGTTCTCTACAAGCACTTGGTAAAAAAACAATAAACCACATGCATAACTTCTAATGTTTCCATGTAAACTTCCGGATTTTCCATAGAACTTGTTCATAGGAGCTGAAACCTTAGCTATGTACTTAAATATGAATTTTACTTGCATTTAGAGAGCCCACTTTTGATATATCCAGTAAACAACGCAAAATTCATTTAGTTTCTATATAATAGAAAGTGTTTTTGGAAAATATCTAAATATAGCTTTCTAATGTAATATTTTTCACGTGCAAAAAAGTTTGGAATATTTTGGGTAAATATTTCTGGAAGGTACGACACAAGGTGTAGCCTAACTCGGTTTTTGTAAGAAAACAGGAAATACAATAATTTCGCAGAAAGATGGAAAGGAGCTGAAAAGTTATATAAGTACTAAAATATGTTTTTTTTTTGCATCTATTGTCCTTTCTAGATACATGCAATTTTGGTCAAGACGTTGCTTTTGGAGAAGCTTTTCGCGGTTCATGTGTTACCTCGGCAGATGTTAATCCGATGTGGGTTACTGTGAATCTTATACTTATACTTATTTTTAATTTTTAATTTTAATTTTTTGGCTGTGTGCGTCCTTGATGTGTTGAATTTCTTGTGATACTGATTTGTTGCTTCTTTATATTAATATATTACACATTACCGTAAAAATATTAACATAATTCTGATGAATTATATATAGTAAACAACTAAAAAATATAGATTCCTACAAAATAGAAAATCGTTTTAGAAGAATGCCAAAATTACACTGTAGCGGATCCCCCTACTGTTTGGTTGTAGAAGAAAGCCAAAATTTTGACACAAAAAATATAATGTACTATGTTTCAATGGGAAAATTTTGGACCATTTTGTATAAGTACTTTTAGAGGATACTACAAAAGCCATCATAACTTCGTATTTTAGAAACTAGAAAAAATAAAATGTTCCACAAGATAGAAGATATATTTGTCCATACATGTGTAAAAGGAGGCATGTGTTGATTGGGAGAGATAGAAGATGTATTTTCAAAAAGTTTAGAAGTTGTATCTGAATTTAATATGTTGTTAGTTTCATGCATGCATGTGATTGGGCTGACCAATATTTTTGCATATGACCACATATATTCAAGGGTTGTATCTTAGCTACTTCCTCCGGATCAGTTTAACAGGCACACATATAGTTTAAGAAACTGTTTGACTGTTAATTTTGATCAACAAAATATATATTATATGTCATAAAAAGTATAACGTTGCAAAGTTCTTCTCAAGCTAAATCCGAATGTATAGTTTTTTTAAATATTATGTATATTTTGTTGACCAAAATTAATTGTCAAACTTGTTTCTAAACTGCATGTCCGGAGCCTTTACCCACAAAATGTACTTCACACTACAGATACAGCAACACCGAGTGTGCTTTGATTTGGCTCTTGAGCTCACTGGAGCCCTTTATTAAGAATGTGTTTTTTCATACTTACAGTGTACATCATTGCCTATTAAACATATTTTTTTCAGATTTTTTTTAAACTTTAAAATGTCATTTTGGAATTTCTAAAATAAAGGGCTCCGGTGAGCTTGGGTTCCAAATGCATTTTTGCAACAACAACACCTTCTCTTCTCATTAATTATAGTACTCCCTCCGATCGGAAATAAGTGTCGGGGATTTTATACTAACTTTGTACTAAGTTAGTATAAAATCCCCGACACTTATTTCCGATCGGATGGATATCATATAAGCATTTTGCCTACAATACCGTCTTAAGATACATTTGCTCTAGAGAAGGCTTTACCCCACAAATTGTACTTCACATTACTACTTATTACTTCTCGGACCGGAGGGAGTACCAAATTAAGTCCACTTTGACAACCGCTATGGCCTAGCAACCTCGGATTATGAATCACCAGGCGACTTCTTTTCAGCTTTTGAAGCGGCTTCTCGGAGAAGCTTCTCCCCACCAGTTTCTCCCAGAAGCCCGAACTCCAAAAAAAAATTGGCTCATCTTTTGGTCTGTCCTTAACTAAAATATAAGCTAAAATAAATTTGGGATCCGGGGTTCTGGGAGAATCTGGTGAGAAGAAGCTTCTCCGAAAAGCTCCAGAAGAAGCCGAAAAGAAGTCGCCCAGACTCGCATACTTCAAACTCTCCACGGCTGGCGGCCATCCCGCGCCGCCTTCTCTCAGTTCCCACTCCTCCCTGCACAATACTAACGGACTTGTGAACGAGATTCTTCCGAGAAAAGAAAACCCAACGGTGGCGTCACAGGCTGCACGCGATGGACGCCATGATAAAAGATCTCCCACGCATACGCATGCATGATGCATCTGTCACTAGATTGGTTCTTCGTGTGGACGGAGGAGAAGATTTAGAAGAAGCTGCGGAGAAGACAATTCATAACTAAAATCTGCGAGCGTGAGGCACACGGCACACAGGCTGCAAACTCTCCGGTGTGCGGGTACCTGGCTTTACAGTCTGGCTGTCTGGGCATGAAATCACAAGGAAACTGCCAAGAACAAAGGCGGTCGGTTTGCTTGCTTTCCGTCATTCTTGTTAACCCATCATCAGCTACTACCACTTACAACTAATTAAAAGAGACACTGGAAATTTGGGATCCCAAAGAGCCAATCTGTGCCCTGGGGTCTGTGTCCTTTGTGGCCTAACTGGAATACTTTCTCCATATCATTTCACATCGCTAGCTTTCCTTTCCTCTTTAGTTTGCTTTGTACTCCGAACCTTCTTAATTCTTATTGTGACCTTTCCAAAAACCTTCTCATAGTGCTAGCTCCACATACCCCATGACAACGTTTTTTCTCAGGATCTTCCCTTCGTATGCTTGTTTTCCAAAGTTTCATTTCATACACCTTTCTGCGAAAAGAAGTTTGATCATGACACGAGCAAAGTTCTACCTCTACACACGCATGCTCAGTTACTCCCTATAAATGCAAGCTTGGAGCTTCAGGACAAGGCCCATGAATCTGAAACCAGCTCCCTCATCTCAGTGAAATATCCATGCCAAGCCTGAGGCACCACAGCACCCTAGTTGTTCTCCTTAATAGGCAGCCACATCTTGCCCACCTCAGAGCTTCCTGCAGGATGAAGATGTGTAAGGTCCCAGAGCTCTTGAAGAAGGCTGTGACGTTATGCAAGAGCAAGACCCTCGCGGCCAGGTTCCTCTTCCTCGTCTCGCTCCGCCGCAGGATGGCCACCGTCGGCGCCAACTCCCACAGGATCCATGGGCTAGTGGCTGCCACCGACCGGCAGAAAGGTTCCAGGTTGGACTGTCGCAAGGCTCTCGATGTGCACAAGGTCCAGAAGACGCCGGTGATCCATGGTGGTGAGATTGTTGTCAATCTCTCTCGTCAATTGGTTCGATCATGAGAATGAAGATGAGGGTAGTTGTCCTGACTGGACACTGCACCCCATCTTCAATGATCATGAAAACAATTACTGTTGTTATACCAATGAGGACGACGATGACGATGCCCATGAAGACGATGGTGAAGAACCGTCCGTCATGGATGTAATCAGGAACAACCGACAGGTTGAAGGTTTGGAGTTCAACTTTGACGACGAGATCGATCAGGCTGCCGATATGTTCATCACGAGGTTTCGGAACCGGATGAATCAGAGCTTCTAGTGAGCTTGGTTTATATCTACCTGACTAAACGGGCAAGACTGAAGCGTATAAACGTCCCCTTGTGGAATGACAGTAGATGGTGGGTATGAGACTGATATTTTTCCGATGGGTGGGTGTGCGACTGATCTGTATGTAGGGAGAAAAGTATATCGACATATGATGTCCCCTGGAGGATACGGATATTTTTTTCAGGCGCCAAAAAAATAGTGCTTTTAGAAGTAGCAACGTGTTAGGAAACAATACGATCTATAGCTGAACTTTATAACTTCTTTTTTCGAAATGGAGCATACCCTCGGCCTCTGCATCAAGCGATGAAAAGAGAGTATTCAAAGTATTACAATCACGGATCAATTAAGGTTGACATGTATCAACCATCGGAATAATAAAAACAACAAGTGGCAATCTGTTTTGAAGCCTACTAATATGTCGCCACCTAGGGAAAAGAAGTCATGAGCATCAGCAGCAATTGCACCTAGTAATTATACGCTTTCACTAATCCTGCGGGAGTAGTAGGGAACTAGGGATCATAACTGTCTCCATTTGCAGATAACTTGCAAGAATTTAGTACCTTTTTGTTTATTAAACATAATATTATTCCGACAAGTCCAAATGGATCAACATAAAGCGAAGACACCATCACATATTCTCTTTTTTTCTTTGTTATCTACCATGTTCAACAAATTATCGATATTAGTAATATTAGTTTGGATCTGCTATATTTGTAAGTAAAGTGGACCACACGCCAAATAATACTGCAAAAAGACATGAGAGAAATAAATGCTCGACAGTCCATGATCCCAGTTGAGACGCAAAAAACATCACTTCATACACCCATGCTAATTCCGCTTAGCTAGGTTATCTTTAGTTTACACAACTTCGCTATTTAAAAACCACATAAATATTTTACCTTTAGTTGAACTTTCTACTTCCATAGGTATGTAAGTAAGAATTTAGTATAATCATTTATTAAATCTAACTATATAGATTTATCGGTAAAAATATGTGTGGATGTAAGCTTCCAAGTAAACTTATCGAGGTTATCAGACAAATGAACCATCATTAGTTGTTGGCACAAGTGTAGCCAATCATTCCATTTATTGCTAAACAACACTCTCCTAAAAGCAATGTGCAATGGTTTCTGCTAACATATTTGCAATTAAAATATTTTCAGCTGCACTATATTATGTAATGATGGGTACTGGTGTGCCAAAGATGTGTCACCTAGCCAGACATCTTTTTAAAATGCATGGTGGATCCACTTCCTACCTCAAAGTAGCCTCTCTTAAAAGAAATAGTTTGAGTTCTAAAGGGAAGTTTCAAAGAGCCTAGCTTTGAATCTTCCCTTAGCCAACATGATGACCAATGCAACGACACTTACAATGAGTTGTTGGGGTTGCCAGCTTGAGAACACAACTTCAACCAAGCTAACTAACTTGGAATATCCGGCCGTGTTGAAAGGGCACGGCGCTGGAGCAGACCACACCAAAGAACCTCCATTGCAGAGAGACAGAGCACACCTCTCACCGAAGGAGCGTAGAAATCCTCGTGAATTGAGATTCTGAATGGGGGCGTTTGAAGGAGAGGTCTCCAAGAAGGGGAGCGGCGCCGCAACCGTATCGGCCTAGGCCTTGCAGAGCTTTCGCCCAGGCCCAACTACCACCACCACCAAGACACGACCTGGACACTCCTCTAAACAATTGAACCCTCAACATGAGGAATAAATCACGGTAATTTCCCATGGCATCCTGCCGACCTAGGCAGCCACCCCTGGGGTTTGTAGGTGGCCGCCCAAACCAGGAGATAGCGTGTACAAGCAGCCAGGGTGGCAATGGCATCGACAAGCACAAAGAACGAGATGGGGTGAGCATGAAGTCGCACAAGCCCAACCGGAGAAGCGCGCAAGAAGTGCAAGGAGGCAGTAACCATCCAGATGAGAAAGGAGGGAAATATCCTCCAAGAAGAAGAACAACGTCAAGGACATCGTCATCACCCACAAGGACGAGGCCGTGCACGGCTTTCTCCAGTGTCCCATCCAAAGCCCGAAACTGGCTACCATGATATCTAGGAGAGGCCGCAAAGCTAGACATCACCGACAACACCTAAAAAAAAGTGTTGCTGGCCCGGGGAGACAAGGTAACCAACACCCTAACACACCTATGACAAACTCAATGCTGACACCACCCACTAGCATGTCCATGCCGCTCCAAATTGGCTTAGATATGCGTGCAAACACCAGATCTTGGTGGAAGTGGAAGGAAGGACACCGGAGGCACCTGCCTACTACCCTGTTAGTAGCATCGCATAGCATCCCAGCATGAGAATGACGGCGAGAGAGCGGTGCCATTACCATCAACACTGCATTGCCCACGCGACCACGACAGAGAGCTGTTAGGCACATGCGAATGCCGCCCACCCTAGGGGCAGTGTTTCCCAATCTGCCTAGGGACGCCTCCGTGGCATCCAAGGGCCCTGCCCCATACCACCACTAGTCGCCTCTGACCACCAGAGGAGGGTACCCGAGTGTCCAAGACCAATGCTTGGTCAGATATGGGTGTGGATGATACCTTCAATCTGGAATACCAGATGTAGTTTAGTTGCTTTTTCCCTAGAAGATCTTGGTTTATATCAAACCTTGGGAAGTGATTGTTGTTGTGATTTACTCAAATAAGAACTTGTTTCACTAGACATTCAAGTTTAGTTTGGGGTTATGTATAAATGGATGGAAATAGGCCAGGGCCAAGGTTTCACCTGCATCCAGCCATGCATACAAAATGGGATAAATAAAATAGTAAGGTCATTTTAGTGCATTGATTCAATATAGATAAGATATTTGTGAGCGATGCGTACTTAAATACCATAGCTTCTGCAAGCCACATTTGACTATAAACTTTTGCCAATCATGGCACTCCAGTCGAGCTAGTAATATATGCAACAATTATTAAGTATGTATGCATGATGCTACCGATTTGATGAAGTAAATAACCGGCCAGTTGGAAACCCTAAGAGGAAGGTGTGATGAGTATAGCAGCTTGTTTTCCCTCAGTTAAGAAACCAAGGTTTAATCGTTCAGGAGAAGAGCAGACAATTACGACTGAATGTGATGCTTGCTAGTTTGCGACAGCTTCGGACAATTTATATATGGCGCCTTGTCCAAACGTTGCTAGAATAAAGATAAACGTGATATGTCAAGAAGATCACTATGAGATTTACTCTGGGCATTACAACAAAATACATAGACCGCCATCCAACTGCATCTATGACTAATAATCTACTTGTGGTGAATTAATCCGAGAACTCCACAAGTATTAAGTTGCGAACAACAGATAATTGCATTAAGCAAAGTGTGTAATATAAACAAAGCATATGCCCTTGACATATGAATGTTGTTTTCTCCCTAGTAGCAACAACACATCTACAACCTTAGAGGTTTCTGTCACTCCCCCAGGTTAAATAGAGGCATGAACCCACTATCGAGCATAAATACCCCCTCTTGGAGTCACTAGCAACTACTCGGCCAAGATAGCTACTAACAACGGAGAGCATGCAAGATCATAAACAACATAGAGATAACATAAGATATATTTTAGTATAGCAACTCAATCATAACACCAATATTCATCGGATCCCAACAAACCAAACATGTAAAATTACATAACAGTGATCTCAATCATGTAGGGCAGCTCATGAGATCTAAACATGAAGCACATGGTGGAGAAGACAACCATCTAGCTACTGCTATGGACCCATAGTCCAAGGTAGACTACTCACTCATCACTCCGGAGGCAAGCATGGCGATGAAGAAGACCTCCAGTGGCGATTCCCCTCTCCGGCAGGGTGCCGGGAAGAGCTTCTGGACCCTCCCGATCTTTGGGTCGACGGCGGCGGCGGATCGCGATGTGTTCTGGAAAATTGATCGGGTACTTAGGTTTTTCCCGTCGGGGGGTCTTTATAGGCGAAGGGGCGATGTCAGGAGTGGAGCCAGGTGGCCTCACACCAGGGCGGTGCGAGCCAGGCCCTGGCCGCACCGGCCTGGCATGTGGGGCCCCTGTAGCTCCCCTCCTACTCTCCTTCAGATCTCTGGAAGCTCCCGGACAAAATAAGACTTCATGAACTTGTTTTGTCCAATTCCGAGAATATTTCCTATGTATCACTTGTGAAACACAAAAATAGCAGAAAACAGGGAACTGGCACTGTGGCAACTTGTTAGTAGGTTAGTTCCGGAAAATGCATAAAAGTGCCACGAAGTGTAACGAAACAGTAGGCAAATGGTGTATAAACAAGCATGGAGCATCAAAAATTATAGATACGTTGGAGACGTATCAAGCATCCCCAAGCTTAACTCCTGCTCGTCCTTGAGTAGGTAAGTGATAACAAAAGAATAATTTTTGAGGTGACATGCACCTACACAATCTTGATCATATATGTAAGCATTTGTGAGCTGGGATCATAAGAACTTAAAACATGGGCATGAAAGATATAATCTTGACAATATGAACTTAACAACCATGTTGTAAACATGAAAATGAACACAAACAAAAGATCATGAAAATGAAACAATGAAAGTCAAACGTGTGTTCAAATCATAAGGAAAAACATACAAATGGTTTTCAGCTTGTCCTTCAAAGAGAGCAAAACATAAATGCATAGGACACCTTCAAGTTTAAGAGGGCGACTAGATACAAATAATTTGAGAACAAGTGAAACCAATAATATGAATCAATCAATGAAAACTTTGGGACAATGCACATTATACTAAGAATGACAACTATGCTCTCTTAATGGTGCATAAAGATAGAAGGTGGTGACTCAACATAAAAGTAAAAGAAAGGCCCTTTGCAGAGGGAAGCAGTGATTGCACGTTTTATAACCTTCAAAAATTATGGTACTTACCGGCTTTGAGCTCTCATTGCCCCCATCATAAGCATCTTGGATGGTTAAAGTTAATGCGAGAACAATTATGTTGCATATGCTTGACAAATCATAAGTTGAAAACCTCGTGTCCCGTGAATACGAGTACCCAAACCTCATGCTACTTTACTTAGAGTCCCAAGCAAGGCTCTTGTCATTGTAAGTATATGCATATCATTGAGAACCGCCAATGGGGTACCTCCGTGCCCGATGACATGGAACAAGCCCACATCAAAATGACAGGACAAGCAGACAATGAACACCTCGACATCTCTTTTATTTGCCATTTGTTTAGCTTTTTATTGTGAGATGCGTCGTCGAATGTTCACCATGGGTATGCTGCAAATTTCCACCATGAATTATGCATGGCTTAGATTAGCGGCCCGGCGTTTTCCTAAACACATATACAAACTCCATGATCCCCACAAGATTCCCAATTCATTTCACACCGCGGGCATCCATAAACAAAAGATCACGATATCAACTCAAATAAGAAGTGCAATGTTGAAAGCTTGCCCATGACTGCATGGCTGGGCTAGTCTCCAACTTACAACTTGCAAGCATAACAACTCAACATAAGAGACCACAATGTCAAATTTTTAAGAACAGAAAAAAGTAAAGTGTGCCTTCCGGTTCGTGAGAGCTTTACTGACCGAATTTCGCATAACACTAGTAAGAGTTTAATTTGAAGAGAAAAATAAAAGCAAGTCAAATTTACTTGGAATAGCAAATTGCTAGTAGGTATGTATGGTGGACACTTTGGCAAACTTGGTTTTTAGGAGTTGGATGCACGAGTAGAGCTCATACTCAGTACAAGGCGAGGGCTAGCAAAAGACTGGGAGCGACCAACTAAGAGAGCAATAATGGCCATAATCATGCAAAGCGACATTAAAAGAAGCATAAGATGGCATCAAAAGTCAAAAACTAAATGATCATAGAGGCTATTGGCGACTTTGTATGAGTCTAACATGTGTGAGCATGCGCCAAGTCAACCCAAATAAAGCATCAAGGAGAAAACCGAAATAATGCTTCCAAACAATTAAAAACAACGCATGATTTTTTTCAAAGGCTCATTAAGCAATCTCAGTTATTTGAGACAAGTCATGCTACAGCAAAACCACTAAGCATACTATCAAAAAGACATCAAGCATGACATGAAAAAGCCTAAGCCGCAGTCTACACAAGCTCCTTCTTGTACCACTATTTTGCATAAAGCTTTTTCTCTTTTCCAACACCATTTGAAATTTTTAAAGACACCTCTTTTGAGGAAAACCAATAAAGATCAGAGGCAAAAATACACCTTGATGAAAAGATATGACAAGGTCTGAACGCAAATCAAGGCGAAAACAAAAACCAAAAGCAGTAGCGGAAAAAGAAGAACACTCGGTGAAATTGTAAGAATGAAAAACGGAGTGTTCTTGGTAAATGAAAATGAGTACATCTCCTCCAAAGGAAATTTGTTGGGGTCCAACCATTTATTACAGCAAACAAAACTAAACTAACTTAGAAAACTAAAACAACTGACGCTTCAAGAAAAACACATAGTGCATGAAGCAATAAAAATATAGTGTCTTGAAAGGTGACCTGATTTTTGCCGATGAAGAAGGGGTGCCTCGGGGGCATCCCCAAGCTTTGACGCTTGTAATTCTTGGATATTTCTTGGAGTGATGCATGGGCATCCCCAAGCTTGAGCTTTTGTCCATTCTTCAACTCATCTCATCATTCTCCAATCCCTACACTTGAAAACTTCCTTCATACAAAACTAAACACAATTCTATTAGCAACATTAGTGCAAGCATAATATATAATCAACCTCTTTTTGCTTCAGGTTTTAACTCAAAACCACCACATATATAGCAAATACTACTGTAGCAACTTCCCCAAAAGTTCCATGATCAAAAGAACTCAAAAGAAAGTGATAAAGCGGCAAACACAAATATTGGCAGAAATCTGTCAAAACAGAACAGCTGACAAAGGCCGAATTTTTGAGGGGTTTTCTGTTGCTCAAATGAAAAAGTGTTCAACTAACGAAAGTTTGGATATAACCTGGGGCATATTCACAAGAAATCGCAGGTACAAAAGATATACAGAGAATTTATACAAATTTTTACGGTGCAGCACCGAAAATAGTTTCAGGACAGCAACATCCCCAAATCTTTACCTCACTCAAATTAGAGGCTCCTCTTGGCACAAAAACAAAATAAACAAGATAAGGAGCGGTCATTACAGTAATAATGACTTCCAAGACTCAAATAAAAGAAAAAGTACTGGAAATAAAATATTGGGTTATCTCCCAAGAGTGCTTTTCTTTAACGCCTTTGAGCTAGGCGCAGAAAATTGCGAATCAAGTAACATCAAGTGATGAAGCATCAATTACCTCAGTAGGCTCTTTGGAAGTTCCCGCAAATGATTCAACCTGCAAGTCACTCTTAGTGGAACTAAAAGTCTTACCAATTTTAAGAACATGTTGAGGTTTAAGCGCAGAAACCTTGGGAACATACATAAATTTTTGCTCTTTTCCAACAAACACTTTCTCTTTCTTAAATTTAAGAGAAGAGAAGATTAAACTAAGAGTTTTCATAGACTCCTCTAGTTTACCAATCATTAAATTTTGATTATCAAGAGTAGTGCTAGCCTCTAAAATGGTGATTCTCTTACCAATATTTTCTATTAATTCACTAACTCGGCTAGCATTTTCTAGGATACTTGGCAAACTTTTCTCTAAAGAGCTGAGCCTTTCTACCACCTCCTCCAAGGTGGTCTTGGTTTTAGCAACATGAATAGGTGGTATTCCCACTAAACTTTCAATTATAGTGCATGCTTCTCCAGCGGGAGTACCCAAAAAATTACCTCCTATAAGAGTATCGAGAACATACCTATTCCAACTAGATATACCAACATAAAAATTTCTAAGGAGGATCGTGGTAGAGTGCTTTTTGGTACACCTATGATGAGCATTGTTAATACGATACCAAGCATCTTTTAAACTTTCTCCCCCTTGTTGCTTAAAACTATGAACTTCTACTTCAGGATTACTCATTTAGCAAAGACTAAGAGCAAGAAAATAAAAGCAACTATCAAGGATTCTAATTTTTTTTGGATTTTTGATATAAAACGATGCAGGTAAAATAAATAAAGTAAAGCAAAACAATAAAACAAAGTAAAGGATGTGCGTGCGAAAACTCCCCTCGCAGAGGTCTTCCACTCTTCCCCGGCAACGGCGCCAGAAAAGAAGCTTGATGCTACCGATTTGATGAAGTAAATAACCGGCCAGTTGGGAACCCCAAGAGGAAGGTGTGATGAGTATAGCAGCTTGTTTTCCCTCAGTTAAGAAACCAAGGTTTAATCGTTCAGGAGAAGAGCAGACAATTACGACTGAAGGTGATGCTTGCTAGTTTGCGACAGCTTCGGACAATTTATATATGGCGTCTCGTCAAGCTTTGCTTGCTAGCTGCAACGCGGAACCTGCACACAACACAACCAAGTACTTTGCTCCCAACTTGCGATGAGGTTGTCAATCTCACCGGTTTGCTTGAAACAAAGGTATGAGCGTATTGAGTGAAAAATAGTAGAGTATGCGAGTAAAGTAAACAGTGCGAGTAAAGTAAACAGGTGATAGCAATATGATGGAAATAGGACCGGGATCCACAGTTCACTAGTGGTGTCTCTCCATAAGATAAATAACACATGCTGGGTAAACAAATTACAGTTGGGCAATTGATAGAATAAAGATAAACGTGATATGTCAAGAAGATCACTATGAGATTTACTCTGGGCATTACAACAAAATACATAGACCGCCATCCAACTGCATCTATGACTAATAATCCACTTGTGGCGAATCAATCTGAGAACTCCACAAGTATTAAGTTGCTAACAACAGATAATTGCATTAAGCAAAGTGTGTAATGTAAACAAAGCATATGCCCTTGAGCATATGAATGTTGTTTTCTCCCTAGTAGCAACATCACATCTACAACCTTAGAGGTTTCTGTCACTCCCCCAGGTTAAATAGAGGCATGAACCCACTATCGAGCATAAATACCCCCTCTTGGAGTCACTAGCAACTACTCGGCCAAGATAGCTACTAACAACGGAGAGCATGCAAGATCATAAACAACATAGAGATAACATAAGATATATTTTAGTATAGCAACTCAATCATAACACGAATATTCATCGGATCCCAACAAACCAAACATGTAGAATTACATAACGGTGATCTCAATCATGTAGGGCAGCTCATGAGATCTAAACATGAAGCACATGGTGGAGAAGACAACCATCTAGCTACTGCTATGGACCCATAGTCCAAGGTAGACTACTCACTCATCGCTCCGGAGGCAAGCATGGCGATGAAGAAGACCTCCGGTGGCGATTCCCCTCTCCGGCAGGGTGCCGGGAAGAGCTTCTGTACCCTCCCGATCTTCGGGTCGATGGCGGCGGCGGATCACGATGTGTTCTGGAAAATTGATCGGGTACTTAGGTTTTTCCCGTCGGGGGGTCTTTATAGGCGAAGGGGCGATGTCAGGAGTGGAGCCAGGTGGCCTCACACCAGGGCGGTGCGGGCCAGGCCCTAGCCGCACCGGCCTGGTGTGTGGGGCCCCTGTGGCTCCCCTCCTACTCTCCTTCGGATCTCTGGAAGCTCCCGGACAAAATAAGACTCCAGGAACTTGTTTCGTCCAATTCTGAGAATATTTCCTGTGTATCACTTCTGAAACACAAAAACAGCAGGAAACAGGGAACTGGCACTGTGGGAACTTGTTAGTAGGTTAGTTCCGGAAAATGCATAAAGTTGCCACGAAGTGTAACGAAACAGTAGGCAAATGGTGTATAAACAAGCATGGAGCATCAAAAATTATAGATACGTTGGAGACATATCAATGCACGATCCAAAGCATTAAGATGACATCACCATTACTCCCTAATTGATCTCAGACAACTATTATACCCCCTCTCATGTCATTGAGTTTCACGCGTTGCTGCAGATCACCAATCATCTCACCTCGCTACCTTTACCAATTTGTGGGGTCTTGGGTACCTAACAAGTCCTAGATCGAGGTAGGAGACAGAGATACAATCATATAAATCTTATACGTAAATCACGCACAATACCCATATAAAAGAGATGCACGTGTAGCTACTAGGATAGGCCTCAGCCCTCGGCCCATGAGGTCTACTCACTCATGAATCATGATTAGATCAACAATCATAAAATATGGTATTAAAACACTAGAGATCAATACCAAAAATCTTACAAGGCCACCAATGGCGATGAGATCACGAGTATATCTATGGCTATGGATATCGAGAGGGATGGATATGGTGATGGAGATGGTGGAGGCTAAGCGGTGGTTCTCCTCTCCTTAGATGTGATTCTGGAATGGATCTCTAATCTGCAGTCTCTCTAACGTTGTTCTTGTTTGTGGCGGCTGTGTTGCGAAATATATATGATGCCTTCACAAAAGTTGCTCGGTTTGACCTGGTGAAGGCGGTGGCGCATGGTACGGCCGTACGGTATGGGCAGAAAGTGCCCATACCAATGGTCTTTAAGCCTTCTCGTGCTCCTCTTCATGGCCTCTTTGACTTAGAAAAAATTAGCAAATCACAAATCATCATTGATTAGCCCTACTTCTGCTAGAAAGCGTCCAAATCTGCAAGGAGAAAATAAAATAAAGGATTTACACATCTTTGCAATAATTAGTCATTAATTAGTGGAAAAGTGAGAGAGATATTTCATCAATTTCTTGAATTACATTAGATTTAAAGATGGATAAACATAGTTGTTTTTCACAGTCAGTGGACAACCACGACCGTCCACCACTCCCAACCCCGAAGGCTTCACGACCTAGTGTCGACATGCAGCAAGCAGGCCATCGCCATCCCTACAGGGAAGGTTTCCTCCCTGCTACCCTACATATGGCCAAGCGGCGCGAGATCCCCGCCACCCCCATCATAGACGCTACACGAACTTGTCTGGTAGTTGCCTATGGGGGAGGCGAGAGGAGGAGGAGGGAGGGAAGGGAGTTGGAGGCGAGGAGCTAGGGTTTTTCCCCCAATCACCTGGAGGAGATATGCGAGTAAAGTACCTTTTTCCACTCCCGTGTTGTTGTTGCATTTTTCAGTTGTCTTAGAGTTTTGAGTCAGATTTTTCCATAAATCACCGCACTTCTTTTTTGGGTAAAACTATCATTCTTGGGAATATAAAAAATGTTTCTTTGGATACAAAAAACATTCGATGAATCTAATGAACACACATGACAAACATATTCATGAAAAGCTGATGAACAAACAAGCCCGTGTGCCCCATGTATGTAGATCTTCACTCATGCACAAGGCTTGCCAAACCAAAGTCATCAACTCTACTCTTAATCTCCTGGAGGATGAAACTTAATTTTCCAAAGTAGTGGCCCTCTAAATCACTTCAATTGGATATAGTTGCTCTAAACAATCCTCTGAAAACACACTCGATCCCCCATTGTCCATGGGTGGCTCGGGGTAAGCCTAGACTCACTACCAACGGTCTCCCCTCCTGATCTACACCTGCTATTGCTGCCACCAGATGAATCTGTCAGGCTGATCCCTCATGGACGACGATGGTGACAACATGAAAATGTCTTGTGATCACGCTCATCGTCCTTAGCTAGGTGGGGGAGGATCGGTCCCGACTTTTTTGGCTGGGGTGGCCTCGTCTGTCGGCCTGACAAACTCCTCTGCTTTCCTTGTGGCCTCCATTGAGCATGTGGCTCGGGGTCGAGCATTGGATGCTTCCCTTGGGGCAATGATGCTAAATCGATCTTCGGCTCTCCTCCTAGGCGTGTAGGGGTGGGGTGCCCCCCTTCATGTTCCGTGATTGCTCCAACGTACAATAGTTGTCTTTGGTCGGCTATTGGTTACCTTTTATCATCAACTAAGGCTGGTCGGTCTCGTTCTGAGGCTGGTCAGTCTCGTTCTGATTCTACATATGTCACTTCTCTCGGCAGCAAGGTTGGGGATGTAGGTTAGCGATGTTGCAGTTTTCCCTTATTTGTTTGGCTGCATGGAGATATATAGATGGGTTTGTTCAGGGCGAAAGCCTAATGGCTGCGTATATGTGGACCTCTCTATGCTCCTTGTTTGGGCGGGGCGGGGCGGGGGGGGGGGGGGGTGAGTGGTTAGCGACGAGATCTTGTGATCAATGATTGTATGATTCCCATCCCGAAGGATTGTATGATTCCCATCCCGAAGGCGGCATCTTATTTCTTATTAGTTCTCCCTAGCGATGAACTTCCATCAGGTTTCCACATGGAGGCTTGTGTGACAACGATGGTGTTAATGAGTATGGTTTTGTCACGACGTGGCTACGGTACTCGTCTTAAAGGTCGACAAGGGTGTTTGGAGGGGCGGAGGCAGGGGTAAGTAGGGGCTAGAACCCCCACTCACCCACCCACTCCCCGCGCAAGCCAATATTTGGCCTCTCTTAGTAATATTCCATATGCATTACTATACAAAATATGGATATATTCCATCTGTTCTAGATTAGTTGTCTCCACTTTTGTTTTAGATATGTATGTATCTACACACTAAAAATAGATCTAGATACATGCAAAAAAATATGCGTATTTAGACAAAATTGAGACAACTAATTTTGGACATAGGAAATATGTTAGTTTATTAAGATTAGTATACAACCATTAGGGAAAGATATTGATTTTTTTGAGAGGGCCAATAAATTGATATGCAACTCCTTGTGTTACGCAAGACAAAGCCCAATGACTCAATACCAACCCATTAGGGTCACAAGCGAAACATCATAGGCCTTTGCATGTCAAATCCTATGCGCCGCTCGTAGCGGCGCAGGAGGTTCGCGCCACGCACCTCGGTGCCACATTGGGCCGGCCCATTTAGTTTCTTTCTCTTTTTTTCTCTTTTTGCTTCTTTTTCTTTCCTATTTTCTTCTTTGATTTTTTTCGTCATGTTTCCTTTTTCTTTCCTTTTTATCCTTTTTGCTTTTGTTTTTAAAAAAATAAAAAAAATTACAATTTGTTCACGATTTCAAAAAAGTTTATGTTTTACAAAAAAAACAATTTTTTTAAAAAATTATGCCATTTAAATTTGTTCATGAATTATATTTTTGGTTCATGATTTTAGAAAATGTTTTGTGATTTTTTTGAAAAATGTTGTTGACTTCCTAAAGTTGTTTCATTTTTCAGAAACAATTCATGATTTTTAAAAATTGTTCATGAGTTTTGAAAACTGGTTCACTATTTTTCAAAAAAATATTTGTAAATTTCAAAAATTGGTTCATGGTTTTTTGCAATTTTGTTCATGAATTTTAAATTTATTCATTATTTTTTCAAAATCTCGATTATATTTTTGAAAATCTTCATAAATATTAGAAAAAAATCATGGTTCATTATTATAGAATCTTCTGAGTTTAAAATAAAATATTTTTATAATTTTTTTTTTCAAATTGGTTCGTATTTGAAATGTAAAAAAAAGGAAAATAATAATTAAAAAAATGAAAGCAGAAAACGTAAAAAAGGTAATGGACCGGCCCAAACTGGATGACTTCAGGCGTTGCATCCCCCGCCGCTTTAGGTGGCATACAGGAGCTCCCATTTTGATGGATGCAAATAATTGCAAGCGTGTCAATCCAACATTCGTCCACCTCTTGTTCGGCATGGTTGATCGCCATAGTCCGTCCAACGGCCCAAGCCTAGGTCAATGCAAGCAGCAGTACACCCCCCACCTCCACCCCGAGAGGAATCAAACGCACGCGGCGTGAAACCTTGGTCATAGCGCACAGGGCGGCTGCTGCCCACGGCCAGCGTGTGCAATCCAGGATTCCATATACATACTTAGTTTAATTAATGGTTAGTATTTTGTAGATAGATTGTAAATTATTTCATATATCCTACCTCGTCTCCTTATGTGAAATCATGTAAGCCAAAAGTTTATCAAAGATTGATAGATCTAGCAGAGGAATTTTTTGGTAGTACAAATTGTAAAGATTGAGAAAAAGCTGCTGCAAAAATTCACAATTAATTGATGAGATTTTTGACTTGTTCCAGTGGACCTCTAGCTACATTCAAAAAAAGGGATGTTAGATTCTTTCAAATGAAAAACCTATAATATCATACTTTAAATGATGGATCGGTACATTTTTTAGAACTCAGTGTAAATTGTGTAACATTTCTTGCACGAGTTTTTCCTCGCCCCTCTCATACTCAAATCCTGGCTCCGCACCTCGGTGCTTGGATCAGCTTTTGGCTAATATTACCAATTACATAAAATAGATACGTATTTGTGAATTTAGGATCCCAAAAAGGCAACCTGCACCTGGACATGTGCCTTTTATGACATAATGGGAAGTTGGGAACACTTTCTCCACTTCCTTCTCTCGATGCTAGCCTTCTCTTTTGCAATTTAGCAAATCTCCCACTCCAAATTTACCCATACACAGTGCTAACTCCACAGGCCAAAAGAAAATGAATTCTCCGTATGTTCCTTTCATGTACTCTATATGCTTGTTATTGTCATACGTTGCGTTAATATGCTTTTGGTTCACCAAAAAGTTTGATCATAATTAGAGCAAAGTTGCACAATAGCACGCCTAAATTTGCATTTCAATTATACTTGTGGCGTCCGGAGAAGGCAATGATCCTGAAACATTGACGTCAATCTCTTCCCACTGCAATACGCACGCCATGATGCAATGAATCTCTCTAGTTTTTCTTAGAGCAACTTCAATTGCAGTGCCAATAGTCCTTCTAATAGGGTTATTGAGATGGTTGGACGAAACAATTGCTTCTAGAAAAGCCCACAATATAGAAAATATGCCCGGACAATCCTGATATTGTCCGGCCTTGCCTTTCCGCTCCCTATGCTTTAAGAGGCAGTAGAGGGAGTGCCGAACAACGTCTGGCATGTGTGGCACATTCTATTTTCCATACACTAGCCCACCAATTAGTGTAAAGAGCCCACATATATGTGTTAAATATAAATATATTGTCTAAACTCTTTCCACCAGTTCATATTTTTGGTTGAATTGGCTGGTGTATCAATTCACAATACCCTCACCCACACCCTCTCTCTCTCTCTCTCCTCACGTTTCTCCCTCTCTATCAACAAAATCACCGCTGCCGCATCCTCTTCCATCCAGCGCGGCCATGAAAAGAATGGTCAGACGATGGCTCGCCTCTCTTGGTACAGACGGGGACAAATTCTGTTCACTGACAATGCTCCCACTAAAGATTTTCCTTTGTTGCTCCCTACTGTGTCGTTCGCATTAGATGGCACCGATGACCCTGGATGGATTTTCTTCTTTATCTTTTTCTTGAAGTTGTATGTGTTGTTTGTAAGACATTTATTACAAATACGACAAGCAAATAGCAAAGAACAATCAACCCAAAACGCATGAGATACAAGGTTTTAACGTGGAAAACCCCTCTAGTGAGAAGGGTGAAACCCATGGGCACTAGCTATCAAATCTTCACTTTATGCGGGAGTGTTTCCACAATGCCGTGGATTATATAGATGCAACTTCTTCGATGCGGCGGCTTATAAGAGTTATGTATCAGCGGAAACCTAGTTTATCCATACCTAAGCCTTTCGGCGATGGGCCTCGCTCCGCTACATTATAAGTTGGATTTTATCTCTGCTAAAGAATTTGGATTATAATATAACACATGAAAAACGTAAATCCGGGCACTTTGTGCCTTCTATTGAAAAATGGTGCATATATTCAAAGGGACCACTCCCTCCAATCGGAATTAAGTGTCGACGGCTTAGTATAAACTTTATACTCCCTCCATCTCAAAATGTAAGGCATCTAAGCTTAGTCAAAATTCAACACCTTCTAAGTTTAACTAAGTTTATATAAAAATATAAACATTTACAATACAAAATCAATATCAATAGATTCACCGTAAAGTATAATTTCTCAATATGTTCATTCGATATTGGAAATGTTAATAATTTTGTGTATAAACTTGGTTAAGTTAGGAGATGTTGACTTTTTACTAAGTTTAGGTGCCTTATATTTTTGAAACGGGGGAAGTACTAAGGGCATATACAATGGTAGATAAGGCACGCCTTCTCTTAGCCCTCCATATCATTTAGAAAAGACAATAAATAGTATTGGTACAATGCATTATCTCTTATTGCCATCCCTAGTAAGTAATATAATTTATTTAATTTTGGTAAGAAATTATACAGTTAAAGAAAGACATGTGGTACATTAGAGAAAATAACCTTCCTTATTTTATAAGAGATCATTCCCTTAGCGAAGGGAAGGCAGCCTTCCTTTTCTTCATTGTCTCTCGTCCAATTAAGCAAAAATTTGACGTGGCAACCATAATTAAAGACTGACATCATCTCATTTTACATACCCTAAGTTAGTACACAATTATCGACATTTATTCCTGATTGAAGGGAGGAATACGTATGCATGCTGACAACAGATAATTAATTAATTACGCCGCCCCAGGGTCGGCCCTGGCGCAGGGTGTGCGGCCACCCCGGGGTCCCAAAATTTTGGGCCCCCCACACAGGTGTACGTGTATACAAATGGTATGTACGTATTATTAGATCCAGCTGAAAATAAATGTGGGCGGGGCCTTGACGTCAACATAGGCATACGCAGCCACTCACATACCACCCCATTGTCTAAAAAAAAAACTCACATACCACCCCAGCTGATCGATCACTAGACGCTAGCTGGAATGTTTCGTCGTACATACCATCGCGTGTCGCCTCTACTCTAGGCCGCATGTCCAGGACGGACGGAATGAAAAAGGATCGATCAAGTCTCCAACGCTGATCAGCGATCTCCAGCGCCGTCTTGCCGTAACACGGTATCAGACTTAGTGTGCTCCTCTATTTCTAGATTTCTCCTAATTTTGATTTTCTGATCATCAGTTTGTCGGCTAGTGTCTCGCTGTTTCTAATTATTAGGGCCGCAAGACCGCGAGAATAACACGCATCGTCGATTTGACCAATCTAAGGTAATTGTATTACTACTCCCTAATCTGCAATTGGTAGTGATCTTGACCCTAAGGATAAAGTTGATGCGAAAAATGATTATTTGATCCACTTGCCCTCTTTGAGTTTTTACTTGGTATGGTTATCTGGCATCACATTATATTTGTCGTAAATAAAGTTAGCAATATATTGCAATCTTCAGCCATGTGCATTGATTCTACTATAAAGGCATATAGAAGGTATAACATAATGTTTTGAGAAGTAATTTTGAAACTTGATCAAAACAATATTGAGAAGTATAGAGACGAGGGGTTTCTACTAGTTTGGACATCACCAAAGATATAACATAATATTTTGAGTAGTATAGAGCCGAGGGGTTTTTGAGTTAGTTTAGAAGATGCCTTGAAGTGTTATTGACAACAAATTAATCTCAGGACCGGAGATGTGCATTATTTATTATTAGATCAGGCTGATTCTAAAATTTTAAGAAGGATATTCGTCATTATTACTATGAATGTATATTAAGGGCCCCGGGTTTTGGTCCCCCCCCCCCCCCCCCCCCCCCCCCCCCCCCCCAGGACCGGCACTGTGCCGCCCCATCCCTTTGCACAACGAGAAAGGCTCAGCCAAGTAGTTTCCGTGTGCTTCGCTTGAACCATGCCGGCCAATCACGCATGGAGTTGCATGCGCAGCGGTGCCTGCCGGCCCATATATATGTCGTCTGATCAGTGATCACGCGCGAATTTGAAAGGCACCGTGGTCCGTTCTAGACACGCTACATCACTTTGAGCTAAATTAATCAACGGAAGCTCCCGTACGAACGTGTATCTCGGGATTTCTTCGTGGTGGAGCACCAAATAGCACGCGTGAGAAGAACTGAATAACCAGACGCTGCACAAAGCTAGGCAGCACTGCTAGTTAATTAATCAAGGACCCCAGTGAAATTAAGGCACCCCCGGTTTGGTTGCTTCTCTGCTTCATACTGGTGGGCTATATGTTTAGCTAGTACCCTTTTGCTACCGGAGATTTTGTGAATTTGGGATCCCACAGCCAATCTGCGCGCCGAGTTGGGAGTCATGCATGTACCCTTTATGGCCTAACTGGAACTAATACTTTCTCCATATCTTCCCTCCAACAAATCAAATCGCTAGCTTTCTTGCCTTTTAACTTGCTTCCACTGCCAACATTCTCGTAGTGCCAACTCCACATCCCAAATTGTTATCTACAAATGTTACTTTCATTTCATGTGTATACCTTTTTTCCTTCCGAATGTGTTCATTCCATGCTTTGGACTACGTACCAAACGTGTGATCATGACATGCACGCCCAGTTTTTGGCTATAAATACACCCTTGTGGCTTCAGGACAAGGCCCATGAACCTGAAACCTGAAACATCTTGTGACACACTCTCATCTCGATCAGTAGAGCGCCTCAAGTGATCTGCTCATGCCAAGCCTGAGACACCACAGATCTTCTGTTATTATCCTTGATTTCGCGTCGAAGATGAAGATCGGCAACCTCAAGAAGGTGGCGGCGTTGTGCAAGAACAAGACCGTCGTCCTCACGGCCAGGCTCCTCGTCCTTGCCTCGCTCCGCCGTAGGATTGCCACCGTCGGCGCCATCTCTCACGGAATCCATGCGCTCATGGTGGCGACCGACCAGGGGATGGACTGCGAGAAGGCTATGGTGCCGCTCAAGGGTCTGGCAGGCCACGAGAGGCCGGCCGTCCATCGTGGTCACACTGTTGATATTTCTAATCAGTTGGCACTGTTCCATCAAGACGATGGCGATGATGGTGGCTGCCCTAACTGGACACTGCACTCCATCTTCGACGATGATAATTGTTGCTTCGTAGACGAGTACCAGGTCGACGATGGTGGTGATGATGATCACAACGTTTTTGAAGTGTGCGATGATGCCCACGGCGAGGACGAGCCGTCCGTTATGGATGTGATTAGGAGTAATCGAGAGGTGGAGGGGGTGGAGTTCAACGTTGACGATGAGATCGACCAGGCTGCTGACATGTTCATCACCAGGTTCCGGAACCAAATGAACCGGAATTTATACTGATCTAGCTTGTTTTATATCCTAATCGTGCTGACCAAGTGACAATAGATCCAAGGTGGGTGTGATCGAGTCAGATCGGTATACTATTGATAGCTACGGATGCAAGTTCACGGTGAACAACTTGTGGTGGTGAGTGGTGTGCATATGCATATATACAAGTGTTCCGTAAATATTGTCCTCCAATTTTCTCATGAGATGTTTCATGTTTTATCATGAAATTGATGCATCCTGATGTCTCCTTTTTTTGAAGTACTTTGGCTAAGACAAATTATGAGATAATAGACAGTGAAATTTAGCAGTCGGTTTGACATGTGCTGACTGTTGACGCTTGATGTACTTCCATGCATGAACCTTTGATGTCCTTTTAATACAAGTTATATGCAGATTGCTGAATTATAGAGCTTGCATGTTATAGTTTGTCACCCCCAGTAAATACATTTGGATATCCTGCTGGCAAAATATAAACATTTTTTTAGATAAAGAGTAGATATTAATATCGTGAAGATACCATACACCCAGCCTCTGCAACAACACATTGCCCTAGCGACACTGCGGATGCACACAGCCAAAAAAGAAAGAAGAATTACAAAAAGAAAAGTCCCGACAAAATATAAACATTTAGATAAACTGCAATTTTTTAGGTAAATCTTTCCTACATAGTACATAAATAACCAGTTTGTTAACTTACACTTCCTCTCAGATCAAGGCGTCCCGATTAGTGGTTAACACACTAGCAGTGGTATTCATGCAAAAAGGAAAATAATAATAACAATTCTCGGTGGTGACTGGTGACTGGTGACTGGTAATCGACTTGGTGACTGTGGGTAGCTAAGTTGCTCCACTTATTATTCACTTAAATATCAAAGAATTATAAAGGTTGATGACCAATTAGTGTTCAAGGGCCGAAAGGTAATCCCACTGAGGATGGAGTAATTTAACACAACCACTGGGAAATAGGATAAATATATCATGCATAAATATTCCCTCAAGTGCCTATCAAAATCACAACAAACAATTTCGTTGCTTTTGGTTTTGCAGCATGCAATGGGAGTCTTTAATATGTGGCATCCATCTTTGCGATTAGTTTAAATAATTTGAATATTTATGTACAGACAAGTGTGTGAATTTGATAGAATTTGAGTAACTGTTCTTCCGTTGGACTATGATGAGAGTCTAGCTATATTTTTTCAGAACATAGTTGCGACTTCATCTCAAGAAATTCCAGAATACAACAGAGTAAGAAGCTAGCTACATATACATATATGGTTCGAGAGGAAGAATGTTTCATGAGCCTTTTACGTAATACTCTACATATAGGACACCTGAGAAGCACAATACTCCCTCTGTTCTAAAATATAAGATGCCTTAGCTTTTTCTCATATTTACATATCTAGACAACTTTTAGTGTGTAGGTTCGGAACACAATAAGTGAATCTACACACTAAAAGCATCTAGAAGTGTCAGAAAAAGGTAAAACATCTTATACTTTGAAACGGAGGGAGTATTCATGACGATTGCTTGCATATATATACTTCAAGACACTGGTGGAAAAAAGGCCTTCAATCCCGGTTTGTAAAGCCCATTAATCCCGGTTGTCGCAACCGGGACTAACAAAGCGCGACTAAAGACTCCAGCCTTTAGTCCCGGTTGCTTACGAACCGGGACCAATGGTCCTCCACGTGGCCCGGGGCATGTGCTGCGGCTGGAGGACGTTTGGTCCTGGTTCGTAACACGGACCGGGACTATAGGTCCATTCGGAATAAAATTGTATTTCCTGTTTTGGAATTTCTGTATTTTCTTTATTTCTCTATTTTTCTTTATTTCTCTATTATCTAATCATCTCTATTCTCATATCAAATTAGATACTTATGGCTCTCACTCCATATCTCATATCAAATTACAAGTACTTGTGGTCCTCACTTCCCGGTCGGTAACCCATCCTCACACTGCTCCACCCTTAGCACGCTTAACTTCTCCATTCCTTCCCTACTAGCTTCTAAGACTACGCTCGCGACTTCTTGATAATGGTATGGTACCAATTCTATTAACCTATACACTTCGGTAATATATAATATTACTTTTTTAAATTCCAAATTAATTCACAAAATAAGAAACAATGATTAAGAATAATAAGCACCAATGAATTTCAAATAATCTTATGTATAATTTAATTATTAATTTTTAATAATTAAAATATTCAAAAAAGCAAAAATACTTGAAAAATCACAAATTCGAAAATTAATAGACTTTGTTAACCGAAACAAATGGAGTACATTTTTCCAAACATACTCATCCAACATGGCTCAAATAAAGTACATTTTCCAAGCAAGCTCATCCAACATTTTTCCATATATAATCATCCACCTAATTATTAAGGTTAAGACGATCAACATGGCTATTGTAGCCCTTTAGCTTCTAGAATCTCCTAGCTATCTCAAAGCCTAGGCGAGCGTCTAAAGCGGCATATAATAGTTGGTTGAAGCTCAATGGAACTTTTTCCCTACCAAAAATTAGTTCATCTTCTTCATTATCTTCTTCTTCTTCTTCTCTCTTCTTCTTGTACTTCTTCTCCTTCTTCTTCTTGTCCTTCTTCTTCTTGTTGTCCCTCTTCTTCTTCTCAAGATGTGTCCCAATAGTAGCATTGGCCAAATCATAGAGACTCGGCGTTAGCTTGCTAGTGGGGTTTGGGACAACTTGTTGAAGATCATACGCGGACGGAATAACAATTCCGTATGGCCTTAGCATGCGTAGATCGTTGTTGATAGCCGCACCACAAAACTTGATGGTGGTGTCCATCAAGAAGTCCTTGAGTAGTTGCGGCACGCCATTAGCCTTACAAATTTGAAAGATCAATATCTCGAACGCCACCGAGAGTTGAAGGACGGCGGCACGCTGCGTGAGCTTGTGAGTGGTGAACTCACAATCCAAGCCCACGCACTTGACCGGTGCGTCGTCGAGGAACCGGCACTTGACCAAGCGGATCCACTTCTCCACCCTCGAAGCACGGAGAGTCTCCATGATGGTGAAGTTCATCTCTTCGATGACCACGTAGTAGATCCGAGACCGGGGCCAAAATTGCTCCTCGATTGTCGAGGGAGAGAGAGCTCGCGGGCGCTGGAGGTATGGTGATGTGTGGGAGATGTTTTGGGAAGAAGAGGCTAGAGATGGTGTGCTTAGATGATCAAATATGTGTGCTTTATATAGTGAGAGAGGGAAGATGAGCACGCCGGCGATGTGAATGCTGGCGAGTTTCCAAGGTGCGCCGGCGCCGGTTCCCGATCAGCGCGCGCGACTACGAAGCGTCGTCGTAATGTCGATCGATATCGAAGCGTCGTCGATCGATAACTGGCGCGAAGTGGGCGGTTCGTTTGAACGGGTCATTGGTCCCGGCTCGTGGCACGAACCGGGACTAAAGGGTGACCTTTAGTCCCGGTTTGTGCCACGAGCCGGGACTAAAGGGCCATGGCGCATTAGTCCTGGCTGTTAGATGAAACCGGGACTGAAGATCCCATTTGAACCGGGACTAATGCCCCCTGGCCCACATTTTCAAATGAACCGGGACTGATGGACCCTTTAGCCGCGGATCAAATTTGGTTCAGGACAAATGGGACGAATGGAAGCCCCTTTTTCCACTAGTGAGATAATCGGATACAAATTTCAATTAGTGAGCATTTGGTGGTCGGCTAGTGATCCATTTCACACGCTGACAGGATCAGAAAATTCATCTTCCAAATTGTAACTGAGTTGGTCATCAAAAGAAAAAGAGAATACCCAGAGATTTATTCAAGCAATATACTGCATGCCAACATGAAGATCCATAGAATGGCCAGTAACAATAAAGCTCCAGAGTGGAGTAGATTGGTACCCACTTTTGATGAACAAAGGAAATCTACCTCTCGATTAGATTTTCAAATTTTCCCATGCAGCTGCGAAAAGTGTCAAAGTTTTACCCAACCTTGGATCCTACTCCCTCCATCCTTCAATATAAGAAGTTTTGGCAAGCTACCAAAATGTGATATATATATATATATATATATATATATATATATATATATATATAGGGTGAGACTATTCTGCAACTGATGATAGAATAATATTTTATACATATCTTCCCTATATGGCGTTCTGGACCGAACCGGTATTGTCCTGATCGAAAAAAAAGCCCCACCAAAAACACACGACTGCCTCGCTCTCCTGTTTCCAACCATTCTCCAACCTCAGACCTCTCGCCTCCTGCCGCCGGTACATCGCCCAATCCTGCCGGCCGGCTACTACGCCTGTCTTCCCCGCTGTCCACAGTGCCCCGCCATCACTTTCGGAAGCAGCGCCCTGCTCTCACCGCCGGCCGCCGCGCCACATCCGGCCTCCCGCGACCCCCATCCGGCCTCCAGCCACTCCCATCCGGCCTCACGGCCGGCCACTGCGCCCCGTCTCCCCCGCGAGCGGCCGATCCCTGCCCACACTGCCGGCAGCCGCGCCCCATCCGGCCACCCGCGCCGCCCCATTCGGCCGTCCGGCCGGCCGACGCGCCCCATGTCCTCCGCCCTCACCACCGGCGGCCGCGCCCCATCTGACCTCCCGCGCCCCCACAACAAGCAAACCAGGCGGCCTCCCGCGCCCAGGCGCAGCTCCGGTGACCCACTTCTAGTGCCGCCCTAGCTATCCGCTCGTCGGCCGGCCGTCGGCACCTCCGCGTTGGTGCTGTTCTCGGGTGAATTTGGAGCCCCACAACGCGTGTACTGCTGATGCTGCACTGCTGTTCCACTCTTTATCTACCTCTGCCCATTTGAACTACTCTAGTAATGTGAGCTTCACTGCTGTTGAGCTGATGTAAACTGCGTGTAGTTCCTTAATTTTGCCAATCCATCGATGTATTAGCTACTGTCAATGTTGCTTTGATTTATTTATTGTCTGCGTATTAGCTTGGAAAGGAGGTCCCAGTTGCCGGCGCTCCCGCTCAGCTAGTCTATGTGATTCTTTTTGTGTAAATTTTGCAGATGAATCTTTTTTAAAACCCTCCCAATCTCTCTGTTTTCATGGAAGTGTGGTTGAAACTGTTGGAATTCGCCCACAGATCGATCACATAAAGCTAAACGAACACATACGGAGACTACTTTTTATCGCTAAGCGTGTGTATCGCATGCTCTAATTTTTTCTATTTATTTCTTATAATATTGCTCAGTGTTACAACTCACGGCACACCCCTTGCTTATATAGACGCAAGATAGAGCTGACCTACTCCTACTCGTACACGGCTTGGATACGAGCCAAACCCACGTACGGTACGAATAGGACTCACACAGCACGTACCTAATTAAAAGACCCTAATTAGACTAGAACACGTAGACTAGTACTACACGTTCAAAACCAAACCGACTAACTCTGTTTAGGCAAGATTATTGCTAACAATCTCTCTCTAATCTTGACTCGGTGTCTTTTGTGCTTCCCCCTGATCTTGATTCCTTGCAGATCTGCATCTTGTCTAGGCCTCGCTCCACGACAAGTTTAGTTGGTTCTCCTTAATTTTGACTTGGCGAATTTACGGAACAAATCAAGTATTATCCGGACTACCCAGCCACGCTAGCAACCGTAGAACACACCGTCCACCCTAGCGCAATACATGCCGACTACCTCGTGGACTACACCATCCACTCCAGCCTCATGTAGAGACAGGTCCTCATTGAAGAGACTCCCCTTCACTGGTTTACCGCCCCCTCATAGTTGAACTTGATCCTCTCGTCGAGACACATAGACGACCTGATCGAGGCATGCTTATAGCGTCTTTGTCTATGGTGATAACTCTATAGACAGTCCCTCAACCTTCACTTGCTTCAGCTGCAACGGATCCTCGCAAAGACAAACACTTGGACACAACAATGACTCACGGACTCGACGCCGACTCACGTGCTAACTTGCACGCCCATGACTCCTTGACACATACTCTCCCGGACGACGATCTTCATGAGACTCTCAGCACCGCACCTCGGCACCACCTCTCCCATCAACGATCATCCTCGTCCACCACCTTGCCCACGACAACGCCCTGCCGCCTACTCCGTGTCACTCCACCGAGCACGATCACCCGTAGCCTTGCGGACGCCGGCGTACTCGCCATCTTCACCCAGTCGCTCCGTTGACCGACAATCGCCTGCCCCGAGGCGCTAGCACGGGTCGCATCCCCGGGGCAAGCGTAGCTTCAAATCTTCGACCTCGCTCTGATACCAATTGTTGGAATTCGCCCACAGATCGATCACATAAAGCTAAACGAACACACACGGAGACTACTTTTTATCGCTAAGCGTGCGTATCGCACGCTCTAAATTTTTCTCTTTATTTCTTACAATATTGCTCAGTGTTACAACTCACGCCACACCCCTTGCTTATATAGATGCAAGATAGAGCTGACCTACTCCTACTCGTACACGGCTTGGATACGAGCCAAACACTAGTAGAAAAAGGGTCTTTGGTCCAGCACCCAAATGTCATCTGTCCCGGTTCGGCTGGCCATTGGGGACCAATGACACTTATTGGTCCCGGTCCATGCCGCCTGGAGATTAGTCCCGGTTCATTTCGGGGTATCGGTCCCGGTTTGTGGCATTAACCGGGACCAAGGCCTCCCCAGCATGACACGTGCCTCTATGCGGGTCATTGGTCCCGGTTCATGGCATGAACCGGGATCAAAGACCCTCCCCTGGCTATAAATTGATACCCAGCCCTTTGCCCTTTGCCACAAAAATTTGCTGAATTGTGTGTGTGGTGTGGGTGCTAGCTTTTTTTCCTTTGATTGCACACAAGGTGTTCGACGAAATGTCCATGCCACATTTAAGTTCGCACAACACGGTATCCTCCGCCGAGGTTAGCAACCTTATCTTCTTCATCTGTAACTGATATAAAAATCTTGCATATGTGTCCATGTGGGTGGTCATTTCACTATTCATGATGTTATTATAATAGTTAATTATTATAACGCAGATCGATGCGCGGATGCGATGGATGTACGGCGACCGACGCGATTCTGATTTTATTGCAGGCCTGCATAAATTTATCGATGTGGCTAAGGCAAACAAAGTGGATAATTTTATGCCTTGTCCCTGCATCGACTGTCGAAATTTGACGGAGCACTCTGCCCCGAGAATCCTTCAAAGCCATCTGCTTCGGAGAGGTTTCATGCCCGGATATTATTGTTGGGCCATGCACGGAGAAAGAGGGGTTAGGCTGGAAGAAAATGAAGAAGAGGATGATGACAGCTATCCTGAAGAATACGGTGATACTGCAATGGAAGACAATGAAGAAGAGGGAGGCGGCAATGAAGAAGAACAACGGGCATCGGATGAGCCCGGTGATGGTCTTGGTCGGGTCATTTCTGATGCAAAGCAACAATGCGATACAGAAAGGGAGAAGCTGAAGTTGGAGGCCATGCAAAACGATCACAAAAAGTTATTATACCCAAATTGCGAAGATGGCAGCACAAAGCTCGGTACCACACTTGAATTGCTGAAATGGAAGGCAGAGGCTGGTTTATCTGACAAGGGATTTGAGAAGTTACTGAAAATAATAAAGCCAAAGCTTCCAAAGGATAATGAGCTGCCCGAGACAACGTACGAAGCAAAGAAGACTATCTGCCCTCTAGGATTAGATGTGGAGAAGATACATGCATGCATTAATGACTGTATCTTATACCGTGGTGAGAAGTATGAGAATATGGATAAATGTCCGGTATGCACTGCATGTCGGTACAAGATCAGACAAGATGACCCTGGTGATGTTGAGGGTGATGACGAGCCCCCCAGGAAGAAGGTTCCTGCTAAGGTTATGTGGTATGCTCCTATAATACCACGGTTGAAACGTCTATTCAGAAACAAAGAGCATGCTAGGTTGTTGTGATGGCACAAAGAAGAGCGTAAGAAAGACGGGAAACTGAGACACCCCGCCGATGGGTCGCAGTGGAGAAACATCGAGAGAAAGTACTCAAACTTTGCAGGTGATGCGAGGAACTTATGGTTTGGTCTAAGTACAGACGGCATGAATCCTTTTGGGGAGCAGAGCTGCAGTCACAGCACCTGGCCCGTGACTCTATGTATCTACAACCTTCCTCCTTGGTTGTGCATGAAGCGGAAGTTCATTATGATGCCAGTGCTCATCCAAGGACCGAAGCAACCCGGCAACGACATTGATGTGTATCTAAGGCCATTAGTCGATGAACTATTGCAGCTGTGGGCAGAACCAGGTGTAAAGGTGTGGGATGAGCACAAACAGGAGCCATTTGACCTACGAGCGTTGCTGTTCGTAACCATCAATGATTGGCCTGCTCTTAGTAATATTTCAGGACAGTCAAACAAGGGATACAATGCATGCACGCACTGTTTAGATAAGACTAAAGGTACATATTTGGATAAATGTAAGAAGGTTGTGTACCTGGAGTGTCGTAAATTTCTTCCGACCAATCATCAAGTAAGAAAAAAAGGCAAGCATTTCAACGGTGAGGCAGATCACCGGAAGAAGCCTAAGCTCCCTAAAGGTGCTGATGTATTTGGTATGGTGAAGGACCTAGAAGTAATATTTGGAAAGGGTTCTGGCGGTCAATCTGTTCCAAAAGACCCCATTACCGGACACACGGCCATGTGGAAGAAGAAATCTATATTTTGGGAGCTTGAGTATTGGAAAGACCTAGAGGTCCGTTCTTCAATCGATGTGATGCACGTGACGAAGAATCTTTGCGTGAACCTGCTAGGCTTCCTAGGCGTGTATGGGAAGACAAAAGATACACCAGAAGCACGGGAGGACCAGCAACATATCAAAGACCCATACAACAAGCATACTGATAAAGGCTGTCAATACTTAAGCAGCTACGCTCTTACCAAAGCAGAGAAGGAAATCTTTTTTGAATGCCTGAATAGTATCAAGGTCCCGGCTGGGTTCTCGTCTAATATAAAGGGAATAATAAATATGGCAGAGAAAAAATTCCAGAACCTGAAGTCTCATGATTGTCACGTGATTATGATGCAGTTGCTTCCGGTTGCATTGAGGGGGCTTCTACCGGAAAATGTTCGAGTACCCATTGTGAAGCTATGTGCATTCCTCAATGCAATATCTCAGAAGGTGATCGATCGAGAAAGTCTAGAAAGGCTGCAAAAGGATGTGGTCCAATGTCTTGTCAGTTTTGAGTTGGTGTTCCCCCCGTCCTTCTTCAATATTATGACGCATCTCTTAGTTCACCTAGTTGATGAGATTTCCATTCTCGGTCCTGTATTTCTGCACAATATGTTCCCCTTCGAGAGGTTCATGGGAGTCTTAAAGAAATATGTTCGTAATCGTGCAAGGCCAGAAGGAAGCATCTCCAAGGGCTATGGAACAGAGGAGGTCATTGGGTTCTGTGTTGACTTTCTTCCTGACCTTAAGCCGATTGGTGTTCCTGAATCACGGTATGAGGGGAGACTAAGTGGAAAAGGCACGCTAGGAAAGAAAGCAATGATATTTAGGGACGGGCATTCTTTGAATCAAGCACACTACACAGTTTTACAAAGCTCTACCTTCGTGGCTCCGTATATCAAGGAACACATGAATGTTGTACGCTCTAAGTTCCCGGGGAAGGATGACTACTGGATTAAAGAAAATCACATGGAGACTTTTGGCACTTGGTTGAAATTACATCTCATAAATGACACCACTATTGGAGATCAGCTCTACTTGTTGGCCGCGACACCATCTGCGACTGTATTGACTTTCCAAGGGTACGAGATAAATGGGAATACATTTTACACGATCTCCCAAGATAAAAAGAGCACTAACCAAAATAGTGGTGTCCGCTTTGATGCAACATGTGACAATGGGAAAAAGGACACATACTATGGTTACATAGAGGAGATATGGGAACTTGACTATGGACCTACTTTTAAGGTCACTTTGTTTCGGTGTAGTTGGGTCAACATGAATAGAGAAGGGGTAAAGGTGGACCAGCTGTACGGAATGACAACAGTGGATCTCAAGAATCTTGGTTACAGAGACGAACCATTCGTCCTAGCCAATGATGTGGCTCAGGTTTTCTATGTGAAGGACATGTCCTCCAGACCGAAAAAAAGGAAAAATAAGGAAACGAATACATCAGACGATGAGCCCAGGCGTCACATAGTTCTTTCAGGGAAAAGAAACATCGCGGGAGTCGAGGACAAGACAGACATGTCAGCAGATTATGATAAGTTTGAAGAAATTCCGCCCTTCACCGTGAAAACTGACCCTTGCATCCCGTTAAATAATGAAGATGCTCCATGGTTACGGCCTAAGAAGCGATCATAGGCAAGGGATCGACATACGCGACGAAGGAGAATTACCCTAAACCCTATGTAAATCTATGTAATGTATGAAAACTATGACATGTCATTTTGTGAATGATTTTTTATGATGTTTGCAATTATCCAAGTTCAATATTTTTCCATGCAGCTATGACACATAATATTGGAGTGATTCAGTCATAGTCATGCCTAGCCCTATAAACATCGCCACTGTAGTCATCGTAGTCATCGGAGTCGCGGTAGTCGAACCTCGGCGGGTGAGCACGCGTGGGCTGAGACTGAGGGTAGCACAGGCGGGGGCCACGGTAGGCCATGACGCTATGGAGAGTCTGGCCGCGCCACCACAGCCGACGGCCGGCCTCGTTGAAGTTCGAACAAGGTGGGCCGTCCTCCTCGTGCCTGGCAAGTGCACTCTCACGCCGATTGATGAAGAAGGCGTCCCAAGTCGGGCTGTAGTCGGGATGCCACTGGGGATTCCTCCGCTGCTCTGGCGTGAGCTCGAAGTAGTAGTGGTTCGTGATGGCCATCTGACGCGCCACACCTAGAGGGACAGGAGGGACCGGTACGCCTCCGACGCTCAGCATCCAGCCGGTGGGGACGCGGTAGCCCGGCGGGCAGGGGTAGTTTGAGGCGCAAAGCGCCTCCGCCTCCTTGGGGGTTAGAGATACGATGGAGGCCATGGGAGAGAGTGATGAGGTTTGCAGATATGAGTCTAGATGTGATATGTAAATGGAGGCCAAGCCTACATATATATAGTGAAAAAATGGCGGGAAGACGGAGGCGGGAAAAGGTGGAAAGCGCGGGAAGAAAATAGGCGGGAACGCAGTGGCGCGGGAAACTATCTAACCTTTAGTCCCGGCTGGTGGGTACAACCGGGACTAAAGGTGGTTTTTGTGTCATCTAACTAAACTGTCGGTGGGATAAGGAAAACTTTCTCCTGCAACATCGTAAGCCATTCCAAGATGCACGTGTGCACAATATGGGCACATTATCATAAACTATGCCCTGATTCTAGCCATAACATTGGTGGTTTGACCTAAATGCCATGAAACCTCGAACATGATAGGTCATTTTGTGAAGGATTTTTTATGATGTTTGCAATTTTCCAAGTTCAATATTTTTCCTTGCAACTATGACACATAATATGACACCACGCGAAGGTTTCACATTGTTTGGATCATTTTTGAATTTCTTATGCCCGTTTCAAACTATATTCAAAGCGGCGGGCTTGAAGCTTCTTAGCCCGGGGCTGAGCCTCGCTAAACTTGAAGTAGATCTCTAGTGAAATAGCATGTTGTGAACCTATAAATGATTTTTAAAAAAATTCACAAGCATTATATCCTGTACTTGTAGTACAAATCTGGGCACCCTCCTATCGAATCGGCAGGAATTTGTCTTTTTCATGAGGGATGGACGGTAAGGTTTCTGATACACCGGTTGGGAATTGGTCCATCTAAGGTGGTCTAGTATTTTTGAAAAATGGTTTGGTGCCAATGCCAAACTTTAATTTGGTGGTTCCTTCATAGAACACCCCAATTTCGGCACCTCAAAAATGGAAATTGGCTATTTCGTGCGTCGAAAACGAAAACTTCCTCCTGCAACATCGTAAGCCATCCCAAGATGCACATGTGTGCACAATATGGGCACATTATCATAAACTATGCCCTGATTCTAGCCATAACATTGGTGGTTTGACCTAAATGCCATGAAACCTCGAACATGATAGGTCATTTTGTGAAGGATTTTTTATGACGTTTGCAATTTTCCAAGTTCAATATTTTTCCTTGCAACTATGACACATAATATGACACCACGCGAAGGTTTCACATTGTTTGGATCATTTTTGAATTTGTTATGCCCGTTTTAAACGTGTTAGTGCATTTTTTATTAAAAATAGTAAAATTGTTTAGTTAGAATTCATAATTTTGAAAACAGAAAATGGTTTTAGATTAGTTATTTAAATTGAAACACTTTTCCTGTTGAAAGTTTTTCCAAATTTTAAATAGAAGAAAGTTTTTTCCTGTTAAAATGAAAACAGCAAGTTAAAACAGAAAAACAATGGGCACGTGGCAGCTTAGCAGCGCCCCTCGCCCAGGACATTGGTCCCGGTTTGTGGCATCAACCGGGACCGTTAATGGGCACGTGGCGGCTCAGCAGCGCCCCTCGCCCAGGTCATTGGTCCCGGTTTGTGGCATCAACCGGGACCGTTGAGTCATTGGTCCCGGTTGGTGCCACGAACCGGGACCAATGACCCCTCCAAATATAACTCGCCCTTCTTCCTCCCCCACTTCCCCCCAAATCGGCCGAAACTGCTAAGGACTTTTGCGCGCGGAGCGAAAACACGCCGGCAGGCTGTCCGAGTTTCCTGCCGCCGTCCTCGGAGAGCGCCGCCGCTGCCGCCGTCCTCGGTGAGCGCCGCCGCCGCCGCGACCTCTCCCTTTTCCCCCCGCGCCGCCGCTCATCACATTCTCTCTCTGCAGGTGGCCTGCGCCGCCGCCCCCCCCAGCGTCGCCGCGACGCCCGGCCCCGTGCGCCCGCCCCGCACCCCCAGCGCCGCCGCCCCCCTTCGACGGTGAGCCCGGCCGGCCAATTTTTTCTTTTTTTAAAAAAATTTCGCATTTAAATTGCCGTAGGCAAATTTTTCATTACTTATATATATATAATACATTGAAATTAAAAAAAACATAGAAAAATAAAAATAAAAAATAAAAATAAAAAGCCCTCGTCGGGGCGGGCACAGGGGCGTCGGCGTCGTCGTCCTCGCCGCGGCCTACTCGTCGTCCTCGTCGGGGAGGATGATGTAGGGCCCCTGCGGCCACGGCCAGTTGGCCGCAGGCGGTGGAGGAGGACCTGGTGGAGGAGGCGGCGGTGGAGTCGCCGCACGCGGTGGCGGCGGCGGTGGGCCTGGTGGAGGAGGCGGCGGTGGAGTCGCCGCACGCTGTGGAGGAGGCGACGGTGGCCGGCCGTGCTGCTGGTGCACGGACATGGCCAGCGCCGTGTCGATGCCGGCCCACCGCCTCTTCTCCTCCTCCTCGGAGACGAGGACGGCGACCCGGAGCTCCTCCTCCTCGGACATCGGTGGCGGGGGTGGCGGCGCCTCGCCGTGGTCCATCGCGTCGAGGATGCCGTAGGCGACGCTGCCGACGAAGTCGTCGGTGTCGTCCCTGGGCTCCTCGCCAGGGATGTCGTCGCCGCCCACCTCCGGCGGCGCCTCCTCGTCCTCCTCGTCCTCCTCCATCTCCTCGATGAAGGGATCCGCCTGCGGCGGCTCTGGCCCCGGCTCCGGCATGTACACGCCGGCGTAGGGGTTGGGGGCGACCTCCCCTAGGAAGGCCGCCCGCCGCACCGGGTCGCGCTCCCGCGGCCCGAAGTTGTCCCACCATTGGCTATCGTAGCCAAAGGCGGGATCGGCGCGGAGGCGCGCCGGCATCAGTGCGCGCCGGCGGCGGATCTCGGTGACCCGCTCCGGGCCGAAGCGCGGCACCGGCGGGACCGGCACGCGCCGGCTGTTGAGGTGCCACCCGCCGGGGAGGCTGCAGTCCGGCCAGTCCACGCTCTGGCCGCACTGGTACAGCGCCTGGCAGTGACTCACCGGAATGTACCGGCGGTCACGCTGGCGCTGCGGCGAGGCCGTCCTGGCGCGGCATGGAGGAGACTGGCGGCGTGGAGGAGACTGGCGGCGCCCAGACCGGCGCGACCCGCCGGCCTCGTGGTCGTGGCTGCCCTTGCCCTTCTTCCAGAACCCCATGGCTGCTGTGGTGGCCGAGATGTGGTGGCTCTGGCGGCTGTGCTGGCTATGGCGATGGAGGCTGGTGGCCGCGGCTCCGTTGGCCTCCTTTTAAAGGGGCCAGTGGCCGGGCGTCCAGCGGCCGCAATGAATGCCACCGAGCGGCAGCCCAATCGGCACGCCGGCGTTGATGCCGCGGTAGGCATTGAAGGTGACGGCGGGGCGCCCAAAGCACTGACGCGGCGGGACTCGAGGCGACGGGCACTGACGCGGGCGTCGCGTTGGAGAAGACGTACTGACGCACTGACGCGGGCCGACGCGGTGCTGTTTTTTTGGGCCTCTTTTGCCCGCTGGTGCTGTTTTTTCGGCCTCTTTTGCCCGCTGGGTGCTGTGGGCAATTCCTATTTGACGCGCACCCCCCACAGACGTTAAAATCTTAGTGGGCTGGCCCAATAGAAATAAAAATCTATTATTTTTGTCCGGTCAAGAACATGCCTTCAGGCGTCCACCCGTAACAGGCGCTTGAAGCGCCGAATAGGAATGCCCTTAGTACTTAGTTAGAAGTTAGTGTTAGTTTGTTAGTTAGAATTAGAATTAGTTAAAATTAGTTTTAGCGTGCATTTTGAATATATAGCGTATATTCTAACTAACAAATGTCGGTATATTGCAGAAACTATGGATCCAGCACATAAAAAAAGTCAAGATGATGAATACTTCCTCCAAGGAATGATCCGAGAAAATGTAGATATTGATGTCACCAGGACATTTCTGAACGATTCCGGTGAGGGAGATGAATCTCTCAACCGAGGAGACGACTCCGGTGAGGTAGAAGCCTGGGACGGGGGAGAAGCCGGTGAGGGAGAAGCTGACAAGGGAGAAGGCGACGAGGGAGAAGCCGACGAGGGAGAAGACGACGGCTCCGGCCGAACCTTAAATCTCGGAAACTCCGGCGAGGTGTATATATGTTTTTTTGTAATGCCCGACTGTCTATATATATACATGCATATATTAACACTCTTTCTTATTTTAGCCCTCCGGATCGAGCACTTGTTCCGTCAGAACAAAACGAGGCCCAACCAAAAAGTTGGACAACAAAGTGAGTTATAGGATCGAAGTGGTCGGTGTAGACGGCCAACCGCTAGCTCCTGAAGATGTCGCAAAAAAATTTGTCAAGCAATGTGGAGTTCTTGTGAGGGACCACATCCCGATCATCGTTCAAGAATGGAATCGGCCAAGCAGCGGTGGAGTCCTGTTTGTCGGCGACGTCGCCAAAGATAAGCTTTTTGACAGGCTTATGCTTAATTTCCTCCTGCCGAGGCTAGATGTGAATCCAGATGAGGAGAAGGAAGCAAATAAGGAGCTACTTAAAAGAGTAAAGAAGTTTGCTCTGATCAAGATGGCCGAGGCATTCAAGAACTGGAAGAAGAAACTGTACCTTAAGTTTGTCAAGTTAGACAAGACTCCGGATTTTAATCAAGCCGGCTATGCTAAGTTAAGACACCAGTGGGCTGATTTTGTGAAGTACAAGACATCGGAGAAAGCTTTGGAAAGGTCGAGAATAAATCAAGAGAACGCTGCTAAGAAAGTGTACCACCATAATATGGGGTCTGCTGGCTACGCCGGTTGCATGCCTAAGTGGGATGCACTTGAGGTCAAGTATATTGCTGTCGGGATCAGACCAGAGCCCACAACATGGACACCACGGGCGAGAAACTGGTTTTACGGCCATGGGGGCACGTTGGACGAAGAAGGGAGGGCAATATATACCCAGAAACACAAAGATCATCCCCTACTGCCCATCGAAGATATTAGAAGTGCAGTACAAGATGTGGAAGCGGGACGGTTCGTTCCCGATAGAGAGAACGACGAGCTCACACGAGCCCTCAAAAATGATGAACACACCGGACGAGCACGAGGCACACCGGGCTCCAAGCCGTGGAAGGTTGCCTTCCCCGCGGAAATGAAGAGATATCCCGATAAAAGTCATCAGAGGAGAAAGGAAAGGGAGGCAGCTGAGAAAGCGGCAGCTGCAGACCGGCTGCGTAATGTAGAAGAAGCATTAAAGCGGCAGCAGGATCAACTCGACAGACTTAGCCAGCAAGGTATCAGCAGCCAATCTCAGCGGCACATGGTAGAAGCTGCATTCGATGGTATCGACGCCCTATCAAATAAGAAAAGCAGCGTCGCTTCCACCCAGCTCCACGATGGTGATGATGATGCACTGACGATGGCTCCTCCTAAACACTACCCAGTGGATGATATCACGGAGAGCACAGCTTGTGAGCTAAAGGTGCAAGTTATGAACTTAAGGGTGATAGCGGCGGTCGGCATGGCCGTACCAACTGCGCCTAACGGAACTTGGCATTGCAGACCGATTCCAAAAGGGTACGCTGTCGTCACGGTGGATGATGTCAAGCAAGATTTTGAGGAGCTGAAGCTGGACCACCCTGCAGGGGAAGATAGGGACCTGACTGAACTAGGAGAAGCCAAAGGGGGGACTATTGTATGGCCAAAGGAGCACATCGTGCTTCCAAATTATGTCCCGCCAAGGCCACCCACTCCTCATAGCAGCAGTCCACCTTCGCCGCCACCTCACCATTCTCCAGCGCAACCGTCGCCTTCACCGCCTCACCACTCACCGCAGCTGTCTCCACCGCCGCCTCAGCCGTCTCCGCCGCCGCGTCAGCCGTCTCCGTCCCCTGAGCCTTAGAGACTAAAGCGGAAGTATACTAAGAGGGGCAGCACCACCAGCAGCAGCAAGAGCACGTTCCGATCACCGAAACGTAAGCTATCGCCCCTCCCAAGAGTACCTCATCAGAATATGAAGAAGCTTCCTTACGAGAAGACAGATGAGGAAATTGCTACGGCCGCAGATGCCCATTATCAACAGTGGAAGACTGACATGGCTAACAAGAAAAATCCAAAGCCGACGGAGCCATTGATCTTCCCGGTCACTGCAGAAGATAAAGCCAAAGCAGCCGCGCTTAAGATTCAGCTTCACCAACCCATAGCGCTCACACCTGACTATAATCGCTCTATTACCAAGTCAGCTGAGGCAAAAGAGCGGAGAGTCGGGAAAGAAGTTGCCCAGCTCGGACAACAGAAAAATCAATCGATCGAACCGCTCAAAGTGTACGATACCAATGAGTGGAGAGCCCAGGAGCGGCATGATCCGAACATTGATCCGGAGTTTATTCAACTCTACGGAGAAAAGGCCAAGTTATATGGACTGTCTATTGCTGAGTACATGAGCCGTCTAGATGAGTTCGAGGGGTACCAGCAAATAGCGTACAAATACCGGTACGGGGATCCTCTCGTCAAACCCGAGTTAGTCAAAGATCTACCAACAAAAATGCAGAGATTGCATAACTGGTACATACAAGCCTGTGCTGAATCCACAAACTGGATCTATGCTGGATATAAACACCACCATTACGGTCATGGAGATGGCTTCTTACTGATGGAATTTCTAGAATTATTTCAGTTTTACCAACAAGACGCCCTCGACAAAACTATTGTCAGTGCCTATTGCCTGTAAGTATTATTAAGTCTTTCTAGCTCAGCTCATTCGTTGCTTGTATAATCTTACTCATCATTATACTAATTATATATGCAGAATGAAGATTCTCGAATGCGACCGAGGAGGAATCTTTGACCTTGGGTTCGTTGACTACAATTTCGTTCATGAAGATACTCTAAAAAAAAACCCAAAGAGACAGAGGATAACTTGGTACAATCGTTGAAGTATTTCAGCAACAGAAGGGAAATACTATTTCCTTACAACTTCGAGTGAGTGTTACTGTCTTGTACACATTTTGTTTTCGCTTTACTCGATGTTAAGCTATTTGACTCATTATGTCTGTGCAGCTTCCACTTTATTCTGTTAATCATTAGTGTTGACGAAGGAGTAGTCAAAGTCATGGACTCAAAACGCACACCTTTAGGAAATTGGGTGAACATGCAGGAATGCCTCCAGAAGGCTTGGAAACGGTTCACCGCAAACACTAGGGGTGTTTGGAAGCCAGAGCTTACATTTAAACCATTGAATGTAAGTACTACTTGCTAGATCCACGTATCTCTTTGATTCTAGTTTCAATACAATTATCATGCTTGATTCTTATTTTGATTGAACTCCGTTCTCGTAAAGTGCTTGAGGCAAGAAGCTGGGAATAACTTATGTGGATACTATGTCTGCGAGTTCATTCGCCAGACGACCAAAGAGAAGGGTGCAGACCGAAACATCAAAAAACTTGAAGTACGATAAACAATAATCTCAACATTATTTTATTACCATCAACTGTGTTTAGTTTCATTCATATATATTGATCCCCTTCTTTAAATTAGATCGAACGGATGCGGGACGGTCTTCTACCACGGGAACGCGTGCAAGCAATTCAAGAGGAAATTGCCGGTTTCTTATTAGAACAAGTCATAGATCCGAAAGGATAATACTATTACCCGGTTCATTTAGAAGGGTGAAGTGTAAAAAAGAAGATGTAAAATCAAATTTGTGTGAGTTACCGATTGTAATAGCGACCAAGCACGACGGATGAGACGGTGAATAATATATTCGTGACCATGATGTGTAATATATATATATAGTGTGGTTCCTTCATTATTGATGTATATATATAATACCATTAAATTGAATACAAAACACACCAAATAAAACCCTGAACCCTAAATGGGAAAAAAACCTTGGATCAACGATCCCGGCTCGTCCTACGAACCGGGACCAATGACTCAGGCCCCCTCGCCCCGCAGCGCGTCCACGTGGAGACCTATCGGTCCCGGTTCGTGCTGGAACCGGGACCGGCATTGGTCCCGAGTAATGGATCCCGGTTCGGCAACCGGGACCAATGGCCCAAATGAACCGGGACCATAGGCCCTTTTTCCACCAGTGAAACCCACGTACGGTACGAATAGGACTCACACAGCACATACCTAATTAAAAGACCCTAATTAGACTAGAACACGTAGACTAGTACTACACGTTCAAAACCAAACCGACTAACTCTGATTAGGCAAGATTATTGCTAACAAAAACGTTGATACAACCCTGAAAATCTTTGGTAGTACACACGCACTGAGAAAAAAAGATGTGATGTTCTAATGGAAGCAGTACAGATACTGCATACTGCCGGTCAGTGCTGATATACGTCGGTGTGGAGTTTTTCATCAGTTAACTGTGTTTGGCAGCCGCACATCAAAAGATTCAGTCTTTGGGGTCTCCGTCAGGCTGCACCTTGATACGTCTCAAACGTATCTATAATTTTTGATGCTCCATGCTTGTTTTTACACCATTTGCCTATTGTTTCGTTACACTTAGTGGCATTTTTATACATTTTCCGGAACTAACCTATTAACAAGTTGCCATAGTGCCAGTTCCCTGTTTTCTGCTGTTTTTGTGTTTCAGAGTGATACACAGGAAATATTCTCGGAATTGGACGAAACCACATCCTGAAGTCTTATTCTACCCGGAAGCTTCCAGAGATCCGAAGAGGAGTAGGAGGGGGGCCACCAGGGGCCCACACACAGGGGTGGCGCGGCCAGCCCCTAGCCCGCGCCACCACTGTGTGAGGCCACCTGGCCCCACCTCTGACATCGCCCCTTCGCCTATAAATACCCCCCGACGAGAAAAACCTAAGGCCCCGATCAGATTTCCAGAACACATCGCGATCCGCCGCCGCCGTCGACCCAAAGATCGGGAGGGTCCAGAAGCTCTTCCCGGCACCCTGCCGGAGAGGGGAATCGCCACCGGAGGTCTTCTTCATCGCCATGCTTGTCTCCGAAGCGATGAGTGAGTAGTCTACCTTGGACTATGGGTCCATAGCAGTAGCTAGATGGTTGTCTTCTCCACTATGTGCTTCATGTTTAGATCTCATGAGCTGCCATACATGATTGAGATCACCGTTATGTAATTCTACATGTTTGGTTTGTTGGGATCCGATGAATATTGGTGTTTATGATTAAGTTGCTGTACTGAATTATATCTTTTGTTATTTCTATGTTGTTTATGATCTTGCATGCTCTCCGTTGTTAGTAGCTATCTTGGCCGAGTAGTTGCTAGTGATTCCAAGAGGGGGTATTTATGCTCGATAGTGGGTTCATGACTCTATTTCACCTGGGGGAGTGACAGAAACCTGTAAGGTGGTAGATGTGTTGTTGCTACTAGGGAGAAAACAACATTCATATGCTCAAGGGCATATGCTTTGTTTACATTACACACTTTGCTTAATGCAATTATCTGTTGTTCGCAACTTAATACTTCTAGGGTGTTCGGATTGATATCCCAGGGAGTGGATTATTAGTCATAGATGCAGTTGGATGGCGGTCTATGTATTTTGGTGTAATGCCCAGAGTAAATCTCATAGTGATCTTCTTGACATATTACGTTTATCTTTATTCTATCAATTGCCCAACTGTAATTTGTTTACCCAGCATGTGTTATTTTATCTATGGAGAGACACCACTAGTGAACTGTGGACCCCGGTCCTATTTCTATCATATTGCTATCACCTATTTACTTTACTCGTACTGTTTACTTTACTCGCATACTATATTGTTTTCCACTCGATACACTCATAACATTTGTTTCAAGCAAACCGGTGAGATTGACAACCTCATCGCAAGTTGGGAACAAAGTATTTGTTTGTGTGTGTGCAAGTTCCACAACACCTTCAGTCGTCATTGTCTCTCTTCTCCTGTTCGATAACCTTGGTTTCTTAAACTGAGGGAAAACTTGCTGCTACACTCATCATACCTTCCTGTTGGGGTTCCCAACGGGCTGGTTATCCACCACGCACAAGGACAGTCTGCTCCCACGTCAACTATACACCACCACGCGCAGCAGCTACTTTTCTGGCGCCGTTGCCGGGGAAGAGAGAAGCCTTCTGCAAGGGGAGTTCTTCGCACACACATTCTTTACTTTGTTATTGTTTTGCTTTACTTTATTTATTTTACCTGCATTGCTTTTTATTAAAAACCCAAAAAAATTAGAATCCTTGGTAGTTGTTTTTACTTGTTTACTTTCGTTTTGCTGAAATGGCCAATCCTGAAAACACCAAGTTGTGTGACTTTACTAGCACAAACAATAGTGATTTTATCTGCACTCCTATTGCACCACCTATTCCTGCTGCAAACTTTTATGAGATTAAGCCTGCTTTGTTGAACCTTGTTATGAAAGAGTAATTTTCTGGTGCTAGTACTGAAGATGCTGCAGCTCATCTCAACAATTTTGTTGAGCTATGTGAGATGCAGAAATATAAGGATGTTGATAGTGATATTATTAAGCTCAAGCTGTTTCCTTTTTCTTTGAGAGGAAAGGCTAAAGATTGGTTGCTGTCTTTGACTAAGAATAGTATTGATTCATGGGCTAAGTGTAAGGATGCTTTTATTGGTAGATACTATCCTCCTGCTAAGATTATATCGTTGCGTAGCAATATTATGAAGTTTACTCAGTTTGATAATGAACATGTTGCTCAAGCTTGGGAAAGAATGAAATCTATGATAAAGAATTGCCCCACTCATGGACTGACTACTTGGATGATTATCCAAACTTTTTATGCAGGACTGAATTTTTCTTCAAGGAACCTACTTGATTCAGCTGCTGGAGGCACTTTTATATCCCTTACCTTGGGCGCCGCGTCAAAGCTACTCGACAACATGATGGTAAATTATTCTGAATGGCACACCGAGTGACGAGGGTTAACTCGGCAAATGTCCTAGATGAAGGACTTAGGATCGGGGAGATAGGGCGTCGGATGAACTCGAAGGTAAAGTTAGTCGAAATAGGTGTGTATCGAAAGTAAACTTGGGTGTTCAACCTGGCTTGCTTTCAATCTGCCCTACACCGTCCCCTCCTGGCCCCTATATATAGGTGGCCAGGTCTCGAGGATCGGGTAGGGTCCGATACAGATTACAGTATCGACATACGGTAAAGACTCGTATTCGACTATCATTACAATTGGGCCTAGCTTAACGGGCCTCAGGGGTACTCAACTAACGGGCTCTATTAACTATACCCTTGTCAGTAGCCCCTGAGATTCTACCAGAATTATAGATTCAGGTTGAATCTCTAATCTCCAAATCTTCGACTTGATCAATCCTTCGTCTTTTTCTTATCTTCAAATCTTCGACTTAGTGTTTTCGACTTATTTTCATGATAATTTTTCACAAGGGGTTTTGATGAGCAAGCCTGACAACTCTGACGGATCTAGAGGTCAGTTAACTGCCGGAACAGATACTTGTCACCTACTTCAAATTCAATCCCCTTGGACTTGAATTCGGGATACCGGTCAAATCCATCCTTTTGCCGCATTTAGGACTTATAAAGAATGAATCCCAGTGATTCTCAGGGTACCCAGTGCGTCCACCAGGATTTTCTTCGCGTCGTAGACACGGATACATACCAGCAGAGCGCATCCATGTGCGTATACCAGGCCACACAGGACGGATCCCGGGGTCTTACCTTCGTGACAAGTTACGGCATTCGAGTCGTGTTGCGATAACACAACTCGATAATCTTATGTCGCAGTCAAATTTTGACTGAAAATATTCGGGTTTCTACAACCATAAAACTCGCTCCCGATGGGAGTAACACTCCTATACTTCTCCAATCTCTAATGATTTACCAATAAATATCGTCGGGTGCGCGCTCAGCGCTCCCGATGGGAGTAGCCCCCGAGGCTATAGTCGAAAAAAGAGTTTTTCGAGTATAGGCTCAAGAGATAATGTAGCTCTTCATACTTCAACTCGAAACACTTCAACTTCGAGATACTTCAACTTCGAGATACTTCAACTTCGAGAAACTTCATCTTCGAGATACTTCAAGAACGCCTTCTCATCGAATATGATTTGTCGGCGCCATTTCCTGTTTGATAATATATATCCTTTATGACATCAATGACTACGTCACTCTGCATCATTGCGAACCATTGCATGGGCAGTATTGTAAATTCTGCAATTTTTGACCGTTAGTGGGCTGCCGTTTCCGCTCTTTGCGCCACGTCTCGGCCCACGATCCTTCTCCCAGAAGATATATAAAGGGCGTAGTGGGGGATTTTTACTGTTTTACCAGCTCGTTTCCTCCGCCGCCTCCATTGCTGATCTCCTTTGCTTCCTTCTCTCGTTCATAGCCCCCAAGCGCACTTCATGCATTAGATGCGCGTGAAACATCTGGCCACCAAGAACACCATGGTCAAGACCTCTTCCTCCACCAGCTGGGTGCGCTCCACCATCACGAAGAAAGATGTGGAAAAAGCCAGGACGGACGGCCTCATCGCCGCCCAAGATTCCATCCGATTTCCAAGTACTGAACGGATCGCGGAGCCCCCGAGCGGTTACCGGGTAATGTTCCTCGCTTTCCTCCTCCGTGGTCTTTCTCTTCCCGCCCACGAGTTCCTTCGTGGTCTTCTTTTTGTTTATGGTGTGCAGCTTCACCAGCTCACACCTAACTCTCTTCTACACATTGCGTGTTTCGTGACTCTTTGCGAGTCGTTTCTGGGCATTGAGCCCCATTTTCTCCTCTGGAGGTCGATCTTTCGCCTCCGCCCCAATGTTGCTTTACGCAGAAAATCCGAACTGGGCGGAGCTGTTGTGTCGGTGCGTCCTGAGGCACAATATCTTGAATTTTCCATGGCCGCGTCTGCCCAAGGGTGGAGAACCAAGTGGTTCTACATCAAAGACCGCAAGGCCGCTCCTGAAGACCAATATGGTCTAGCACCTTTCGAAGCCTCCAAGGAAGTGAAGAAATTGACTTCGTGGGATTCCCTTCCCTCGGATGATGAGGTAGCACAAGTTCTTCCCCTTCTATCTCGCATTCAAGATTTGAAAGGAGGCCAAGGAGGAGCTTTATCGGGTATCCAACTCATGGCGTTCTTCATACAACGTCGAGTTCAACCCTTACAACACCGCCTCACCAAGTTCTGGAATTACTCTGGCTTGGAAGATCCTACTCGCGTCTCTGAAGATTTAATAGAGAAAAAAGATGTCGACAAGCGAGTTAGGAGCCTTACCAAGCTCACCAAGGATCATGCGGTTGCTGACTTAACCGCTGATTACTTCGACTCCGTGCACCCTTTACCCGAGGTATGCATCTTTATGCTTATTTGTTGTCGACTTTTGCTTTTTTCGACTTACATTTGCCTTTGCACTCTGCTAACTTTTTTATTTATATGTAGGGTCACCAATTCCTTGTTTCGCACCCTCCTCTTCCAGAGGCAGGGCCTCTTCCAGCTGAACTGGCCTCATTTGTATCTGAAGCCCTCGAGGCTGACGATAATCAAGACGGGGATGATGCCGAAGAGTCGGAAGAAGAAACAAGCTCATCGACATCGTCTCCCTCCATGCCTGCTGAAGATACTGGTGTCGATAAGAAGAGGAAACGAGTCGAAGAATTTGCTTCTTCGAGTTCCGCAGCGGCTGCAGCGGCTGATAAGACTTTTGTTCCTGCAGAAGATGAAGAGTACTTCGACCTCCTGGCATTGTAAGTATTTTTTATTCGAGTTCATCAATTGTATTCCTCTCGCCTTGTTTCCATCGTGTTACTCATAAGTTTCTTGCTTCTTGTAGAGACGATGAAGAGCCGTCAGAACCTGCTATAGGTTCTCCTCCAATTCCTACAGCTGTTGATGATGAGCCCCCGGCCCAAAAAAATTGCACCCCGGGTTATAAGGGCCTCTGTAAAGAAGGTTCCTGTTTCCCGAAACCCCAAACGCTCGAAGAAGGCTAAAGAGCCTGAAGTTTCTCTGGAAGCACATGAATCCGCATCTTCCCCCCATGATGTGAGTAACTTTTCTCTTATCCCTTCTCCTTGCATACCCTTGCGCTCTTATACTTTCTTATCTTTTTTTAGGCTTTGTTGAGCAAATTCGTTGCCTTGGGCACTGAATGTGCTGAGTACCTAAAGGTTGCGAAAGCTTCCGAAGGTACAACTTTGACGTCGAGTCCTTACTTTTCTTCTGTGCTTTATCCTTTTCCCCATTGTCTGACTCCCTTTCGTCTTCTTTTGCAGCTGCCTTAGCAACAGCCAATGCTCGAATTGCGTCGCTTGAAGCGGAGCTTGATGCTTCGCGAAAAGCTTATGACGTGGTGGCCGCTGCTAAATCGAATGCTGAGAAGTCGCAGAAAGCTGCGCTTGGTAAGGCGAAGAAAGCTGAAAAAGCTCTAGCTGAAGCCAACAAGGAGCATACTCAACGAGAGCGAGCCGTGGCGGAGCGTCTTCACACTATGTCTGCTGCCGCTGAAAGTAAGTACCTCGCCTTGTCCTCTGTTTTCGTCTTCTGTTGTACTGATGTATTCGTTGACACCTGTCTCTTCTTTTCTTTTCTATTGCTCAGAATTCACCGGGGTATCTCCGTCGTCCTTACAAACGGATGATGATCCTCTTATGGATGCAGCTTGACGGCGAAGATTCTGCATCAGGAAGAATGCAACTCTTTTATTCTTGGTATTGTCGAATCTGCTTGTGAGATGTTGCGATGTAAGCTTCCTCTCGACTTATTTTCTTCTCTTTGTACTGTTACTTTTGTGATATCCTTTGCCCTTATAGGCAGTTGCTTGGACTTCGCTGCTGAAGATCGTCGGGTTACCGAACGAAGCGCAGCTCTGGAGAAGATGTCCGCAGGTGTTGAGAATTTATGGTCTGATCCTCGACGCCGAAGCACTATTGTGTTGCTTCAGGACCATGCCCAATATATTGGCGAGGCAGTGGATGGCTGTAGGAGAGCTCTCGTAACTATGCACTCGGTGATGCTTCCTCGCAATCCTCTGCCTGCTACTTTTCCATTGCTCCTTGACGTTTTTAGATCCAGCCAGCGAATCCATCGGTTGATAGAACTGAACCTAGAGGCAGGTGCCAACTTTGCTCTTGGGTGGATACGCAAGTGGCATCCAAGACTCAATTACAGTTCTATGTCGCTGAGCTATCCTTCTGGTGGGGCAAGCCTTCGAGTACATTTAGAGAGTACCTTGCAGCCTGCCCGACGAATTATAGCCAGATTGTTGCAAGAAGACTCCGCGTTTTTCCGCGAGTTTCACTACTTGGACCCTTTAGGCGTAGATGATTCTGACAACCCGATGTTATGATATACTTTTGTGTGTATGTAACGCGAGAGTATGTTATTTCGTAACGAAAATTTGTTCTCAGGGCGCTATTGTGTGACTCGTGCGTTTGCCGCATTTTCCCTTTGAAAGACTCGTAAACTCGAATATGAGGAATGCTTTGTCTTTATTTATACTTGTAATGTGAGATACATGGGGTGACCCAAGAGATCCGGCCTATGACCTGTGTTCTGGATCTAGAGGGCATTGCCCCTGGCATAACTCGTGGCTTTTTACAGCCTTTATTGTTCTACTCTATTGTCTTGGGATGCTTATGTCATCGTGACTTTCCCTTTTTCCTCTGTGCCTGTGTCTTCTCCTGATGCTCCTACTCGTGGTTTCTTCATTTCGGGCTCCGCGACGCATTCTTCGAGTAGCTTGACGCCTTCTGTAGTCACGTTTTTTGCCTTTTCTGCATGGTTGGCTATTACGCCAAAATTTTGCGCCATCTTGTGGAATTCCCTGTCGCAGAGATCTGAAACTTCAAAACTTCCTTTCACTATAATTATTCCTCTTGGTCCTGGCATTTTAAGTACCAAATATGTGTAGTGAGGCACTGCCATGAATCGCGGAAACGCGGGTCGTCCGAGGATCGCGTGATATTGCGATGGCCAGTCCATGACTTCGAAGTCTAGCTTTTCTCTTCTATAATTTTGCCGGTTGCCGAAGCAAACATTGAGTGCTATTCGATCCAACGGGTAATTGGCACTTCCTGGTACGATTCCATGGAAGGAGCAATCTGTTGGCTTCAGGAACTCTAGTGATATATGCATTGCTCGGAGTGTTTTCGCGTATATCAAATTAATTCCACTCCCTGCATCCATGAATATTCTGTCGACATCATACGCGCCGATTTGAGCTTTAAGTACCAAAGGCGCGTTTCCCGGCCGAGGTACTGTTATAGGGTGATCTTCTCTGTTGAACTCTATTGGTTGTTCTGACCAGTGCAGATACTCCGTTACAGCTGGAGGTGATATAACTGCTAAGTTGACTTGTCGAGTTATGCTCTTCTCTTCTTTGTTCGACTTGGGTACAGGTTGTATCATTGATATGATGTGTCCCTTTGATGGTACATACCCTTCGTCGTCGTCCTATCCCTGGTTTGGCTGGTCTTGTCCTTGAGGCACTCCATTGTTTCCTTGCTGCTTTGTCAGAGGATTGTTACTTCCTTCGAATCCTTGTTGCTTGCTTCGGTTTGCTTATTTATTGCTGCTTCTTGCAGTTTTAAGAATGTTGTGCAGTCTTTCATTGCGTGCCTTGATACTCGTTTCCCGTCGACGAACGCTGAGTGTATATGACAAGGCCCGTTGAGCATATCTTCTGGTGATGGGTTGTACTCTCTGGATTCCCTTATAGGGAACTTCTTATAGTCCTCCTTTCCGTAGCTTCTATATCCTGAACTTCTGCGATCATTTCCTTGATAGCTGTTATCTTTATATCCTGCGGCGACTTGGCTATGCGAGCCGTAGGTGTCGTAGTTTCTGGATCGTCTCCTTTGACTTCCATATCTGTTTCTTCTGTCGTCCTCTGGAGATCGCGTCCGCTTGTTGTTGCACGCATCTTCTCCGTCTGCGAACCTGTTTGCTGTGTCCATGAGGTCTGACACTGTTTTCGGCTTGATTCTACCCATCTCTTCGACTAGGTCTCTTCGCCTTAATCCAATGATGAACGCATCTATTGCTCTTTCGTCTGAAACTTCGACTGCTAAATTCTTGATGAGACTCCATCTTTGGATGTACGCCCGCAATGTTTCGTCGCGTTGCTGCACGCACGCTTTGACTTCTTCTATTGATGCTGGTCGTTTGTATGTCGACCTGAAGTTGCTTGTAAATTGTTTTGTGAGGTCTTCCCAGCTTCCAATGGATTCTTTCTCTAGTTTGCTCAACCATGACCTTGCTGCGCCGGTGAGGTGTAGTTGCAAACTTTGCATTGCTGTTTCTTTGGTTCGTCCTAGTATTTGAACTGCTTGTAAGTAATCTGCGAGCCATGATTGTGGTTCCTGTGATCCGTCGTATTTTTGCTGATCATGAGGTAGCTTGAATCCTTTAGGAACTGGAGTGGTGCAAACCCTGCGGGTAAAGCACGATGCCCCCATCTCTTTTTCGTCGTCTTCATGGTCGCGCCTTTCGTTTGGGGATCGCGATCTTCGAGTTCCACCATGCTGTTTTGGTGACGGCGATCGAGATCGGTGTTTGCTGCTTCTATGTCGAGGACTGTTGTGACGGCGAGGTGACCTTGCTTTGTGTACTTCCTTGTGATGATGTGCTTCTTCTCCTTTTGCTGATAGCTTGTGGCCTACCATGTTGAGTCCGTTCAATGCTGCTCTATGCATGTGCTCCCTAGGATCTCCTGGACTTGGTCGAGTTGTGAGCAGATATGCTTGTGCTGCTACTAATGCTGCTTCGGGGGTTTTTGGTAGGATGTTCCCTTGCTCGTCGACCGATAGGAAGGACGAGTCGAGATTTTTCGAAATACTTTGCCTGTCGGAGTACTCGAGGTTGTCATACCTTGAGCCGTGTCGACGATGCTTCCTTGCGTTGCTGTATGATGCGTCACTTCGTGCTCTACAAGCAGCTTCGCTGGCTGCAATGGCTGAATCTTTTCTTCTTTGTATCTCTATCTTCTCCTTTGCTAATTGCTTTGCTTGCTGCCTTAGGGCGTAATGATACCCAAAAAGCATGTCTTTGTTGGAATTTGATGGTATTGGCGTGCCGTGTTCTACGGCTTCTCTTATTATTTTCCACTCGTCGACTGATAGTCGAATTTTTTCCCTAGCTGTGAGGGATTCCACTGCTTGCCCTTCTGCTAGGTGATTTGCTCCTCTGTCGATATTTGCTGGGTTTATCACTGGGTTGTTATTTTCATCGAATTCTTCTGAGTTGTCGCCCACAATGGTGAGTACCTGGCACTGCTTGCCGATGTTGTTATTAAAGCTTGAGAAGATCGAGTCGCCATCTTCAGAAAGCTCTAACCCTGTCTTCCATGTGTCTATTGAGTTATCTGAGATATCGTCGAGGCAGATCGCGAGATCGTCGAGTTGGATTTCTGCAGTGAAGTTGTCCTTTTCTTTGTTGCCTTCTGCAATTTTATTTTTTTGCACTTCTTCTAAGCTGACCGGCGAGTTTACCTCGCTGGATGAGCCGTCGGAGTACTCCATTATTGCTGTTGCTTCAGGCTCATATGCCGATGGATCTTGTTTCGTCGGATCTGAAAGGCGGGACGAACCCGACGGCCCGATGAGGATGCTCAAACTTCCAATGGTTAGTTCCACCTCTTGACTTCCGTCGACTTCTGAACTGCTGTTGGCTAAGAGCAAAAAAGCCATCGAATTCATGATTCCAACGCCCAAGGTCCCCACGGTCGGCGCCAATTGACGAGGGTTAACTCGACAAATGTCCTAGATGAAGGACTTAGGATCGGGGGAAAAGCAACGACTAGAGACTCCGGGATCGAGATTGGCACACGATGTACCCAGGTTCACGTCCCCACGGTGGAGGATCGCTACATCCTGCTAGCAATCTAGTAGATAATCACAAAGGTGTTTACATGGTGCCGCCGTAGGCGGAATATTGTATCTAGTCTATGTCTAATCTATCTCTCTTGTCTCTCTAATATTGCGCATCTATGATATTCGATGTCTATCATATGACTTGAGTTGTAAGTTGTCCCTCTAGGGGCGCCCCTGCCTGGCTTTATATATGCAACCGGGCTAAGGTTTTACAAGAGTTCTAGTCGAATACGGATTAGAACCTTCCTTCTCCGTCTCCAAGTTATCTTCGAGTCCTTATGCCGGTCCACCTCCTTAATGGGCCGGACCCGGTATACTAATCCGCGGGTACCCGAAGGGCATATCCATTATGGATAAGATTGATAAGATTGATACCATTATGGATAAGATTGATAAGATTGATACCGAGAGAGCTCCACAAGGTAAGAAGGTAAATTCTGTTGAGGAAACCTCTTCCTTGAATGATAAGATTGATACCATTATGGCTATGCTTGCTAATGATAGAACCCATGTTGATCCTAATAATGTTCCTTTGGCCTCTCTGGTTGCTCAAGAAGAGCAAGTTGATGTGAATTTCATTAGAAACAATAATTTTAACAACAATGCTTATAGGAACAATTTTGCTAGTAACAATTATAGGCCGTATCCTTCTACCAATGGTAATGGTTATGGTAACTTTTATGGTAATTCCTACAACAACACTAGGGCCGCGCCCTCCGAGCTTGAGGTGATGCTCAAGGACTTCATCGGTAAGCAAACTGCTTTTAACAAATCTGTTGAGGAAAAGTTAGGCAAAATTGACATTCTTGCTTCTAAAGTTGATAGCCTTGCTCATGATGTTGAACTTCTGAAATTAAAAGTGTTGCCTAATGATGTGAAAGAGAACAATGTTTTTGCTACCGCTAATGCTATCCAAGTTGGAATTGATGAAAATAATAGATTGTTAGCGGAATTGCATGCCAGGTGGGAAAGAGAAGATGAGATGGCTAGAGAGATGAAGGTATGTACTATTACTACCTCTAATGATGTTGCTCCTACTGGTAGCAATCCTCTTACTTTGATTGGTGTAGAGAAAACTCCCGCTCCTTGTGTTAAAAAGTCTAAAACTGCCAAAACTTTTTCTCAAAAGAGTGCTGAAATTTTTCGGAGTGTGGGAGATGATAGCTCTATTTCTTTTAATGATTTTGATGTTGATGGCTGCAATATATCTGAAGTAATTTTGTTCTTGCAAAAGCTTGCTTTGACTCCCAATGCTAGTTCTTTAAATATTGCTTTTACTAAGCATATTACCAATGCTCTCATAAAGATTAGGGATGAAAAGTTGAAGCAAAAAGCCTCTGTACCCAAGAAGTTAGAAGATGGTTGGGAACCCATCATTGATATGCATGTTAATGGTTATCATTGCCATGCTTTATGTGATCTAGGTGCTAGTATTTCTATCATGCCTAGAAAGATTTATGACATGCTTGATTTACCACCGCTTGAAAAATGTTATTTTGATGTTCCTATTGCTGATGTTGCTAAGAAGAAACCTTTGGGAAGGATTAATGATGTTCTTATTGTGGTTAACAATAACCTTGTTCCCGTTGATTTTCTTGTTATGGACGTTGAATGCCATGCTTCATGTCCTATTATTTTGGGAAGACCCTTTCTTCGAACTGTAGGTGCCATCATTGATATGAGGGAAGGCGCTATCAAATATCAATTCCCACTTAAGAAAGGTATGGAACACTTCCCTAGGAAAAGAAAGAAATTGCTTTTTGACCCTATTCTTAGAGCAAATTATGATCTTGATGCTTCATCACTTGATATTACTTGATTCGCAATTTTCTGCGCCTAGCTCAAAGGCGTTAAAGAAAAGCACTCTTGGGAGATAACCCAATGTTTTCTTTTCAGTACTTTTTCTTTTATTTGAGTCTTGGAAGTCATTACTACTGTAATGACCGCTCCTTATCTTGTTTATTTCGTTTTTGTGCCAAGAGAAGCCTCTAATTTGAGTGAGGTAAAGATTTGGGGATGTTGCTGTCCTAAAACTGTTTTCGGTGCTGCACCGTAAAAATTCGTGAAAATTCTCTGTCTATCTTTTGGACCTGCTATTTCTTGTGCATATGCCCCAGGTTATATCCAAACTTTTATTAGTTTAACACTTTTTGATTTGAGCAACAGAAAATCCCTCAAAAATTCGACCTTTGTCAGCTGTTCAGTTTTCACAGATTTCTGCCAATATTTGTGTTTGCCACTTTATCGCTTTCTTTTGAGTTCTTTTGATCATGGAACTTTTGGGGAGGTTGCTACAGTAGTATATGCTATATATGTGGTGGTTTTGAGTTGAAACCTGAAGCAAATAGAGCACTGATTATATGTTATGCTTGCACTAATGTTGCTAATAGAATTGTGTTTAGTTTTGTATGAAGGAAGTTTTCAAGTGTAGGGATTGGAGAATGATGAGATGAGTTGAAGAATGGACAAAAGCTCAAGCTTGGGGATGCCCATGCATCACCCCAAGAAATATCCAAGAAGTACAAGCGTCAAAGCTTGGGGATGCGCCCGAGGCACCCCTTCTTCATCGGCAAAAATTAGGTCGCCTTTCAAAACACTATATTTTTATTGCTTCATGCACTATGTGTTTTTCTTGGAGCATCAGTTGTTTTAGTTTTCGTAGTTGGTTTAGTTTGTTTGTTTGCTGCAATAAATGGTTGGACCCCAACAAATTTCCTTTGGAGGAGATGTACTCATTTTCATTTGCAAAGAACGCTCAGTTTTTCACTCTTATCGTTCATCGAGCGTTCTCCTTTTTCTGCTACTGCTTTTGGTTTTCGTTTTCGCCTTGATATGCATTCAGACCTTGTCATATCTTTTCATCAAGGTGTATTTTTGCCTCTGATCTTCATTGGTTTTCATCAAAAGAGGTGTCTTAAAAAATTTCAAATGGTGTTGGAAAAGAGAAAAAGCTTTGTGCAAAAGAGTGGTACAAGAAGGAGCTTGTGTAGACTGCGGCTTCGGCTTTTTCATGTCATGCTTGATGTCTTTTTGATGGTATGCTTAGTGGTTTTGCTGTAGCATGACTTGTCTCAAATAACTGAGATTGCTTAATGAGCCTTTGAAAAAATCATGCGTTGTTTTTATTGTATGGAAGCATTATTTTGGTTTTCTCCTTGATGCTTTATTTGGGTTGACTTGGCGCATGCTCACACATGTTAGACTCTTACAAAGTCGCCAATAGCCTTTATGATCATTTAGTTTTTGACTTTTGATGCCATCTTATGCTTCTTTTAATGTCGCTTTGCATGATTATGGCCATTATTGCTCTTTTAGTTGGTCGCTCCCAGTCTTTTGCTAGCCCTCGCCTTGTACTGAGTATGAGCTCTACTCGTGCATCCAAGTCCTAAAAGCCAAAGTTTTCCAAAGTGTCCACCATAAATACCTACTAGCAATTTGCTATTCCAAGTAAATTTGACTTGCTTTTATTTTCTCTTCAAATTAAACTCTTACCAGTGTTATGCGAAATTCGGTCAGTAAAGCTCTCACGAACCGGAAGGCACACTTTACTTTTTCCTGTTCTTAAAATTTTTGACATTGTGGTCTCTTATGTTGAGTTGTTATGCTTGCAAGTTGTAAGTTGGATTCTAGCCCAGCCATGCTGTCATGGGCAAGATTTCAACATTGCACTTCTTATTTGAGTTGATATCGTGATCTTTTGTTTATGGATGCCCGCGGTGTGAAATGAATTGGGAATCTTGTAGGGATCATGGAGTTTGTATATGTGTTAGGGAAACGTCGGGCCGCCAATCTAAGCCATGCATAATTCATGGTGGAAATTTGCAGCATACCCATGGTGAACATTCGACGACACATCTCACAATAAAAAGCTAAACAAAAGGCAAATAAAAGAGATGTCGAGGTGTTCATTGTCTGCTTGTCCTGTCATTTTGGTGTGGGCTTGTTCCATGTCATCGGGCACGGAGGTACCCCATTGGCGGTTCGCAATGATATGCATATACTTACAATGACAAGAGCCTTGCTTGGGACTCTAAGTAAAGTAGCATGAGGTTTGGGTACTCGTATTCACGGGACACGAGGTTTTCAACTTATGATTTGTCAAGCATATGCATCATAATTGTTCTCGCATTAACTTTAACCATTCAAGATGCTTATGATGGGGGCAATGAGAGCTCAAAGCCGGTAAGTACCATAATTTTTGAAGGTTATAAAAATTGCAATCACTGCTTCCCTCTGCGAAGGGCCTTTATTTTACTTTTATGTTGAGTCACCACCTTCTTTCTTTATGCACTATTAAGAGAGCATAGTTGTCATTCTTAGTGTGATATGCATTGTCCCAAAGTTCATTGATTGATTCATATTGTTGGTTTCAATTGTTCTTAAATTATTTGTATCTAGTTGCCCTCTTAAACTTGAAGGTGTCCTATGCATTTATGTTTTGCTCTCTTTGAAGGACAAGCTGAAAACCATTTGTATGTTTTTCCTTATGATTTGAACACACGTTTGACTTTCATTGTTTCATTTTTCATGATCTTTTGTTTGTGTTCATTTGCATGTTTACAACATGGTTGCTAAGTTCTTATTATCATTATTATATCTTCATGCCCATGTTTTAAGTTCTATTGATCCCAGCTCACCACTGCTTACATATATGATCAAGATTGTGTAGGTGCATGTCAACTCAAAAATTATTCTTTTGTTATCACTTACCTACTCGAGGACGAGCAGGAGTTAAGCTTGGGGATGCTTGATACGTCTCAAATGTATCTATAATTTTTGATGCCCCATGCTTGTTTTTACACCATTTGCCTATTGTTTCGTTACACTTAGTGGCATTTTTATGCATTTTCCGGAACTAACCTATTAACAAGTTGCCACAGTGCCAGTTCCCTGTTTTCTGCTGTTTTTGTGTTTCAGAGTGATACACAGGAAATATTCTCGGAATTGGACGAAACCACATCCTGAAGTCTTATTTTACCCGGAAGCTTCCAGAGATCCGAAGAGGAGTAGGAGGGGGCCACCAGGGGCCCACACACAGGGGTGGCGCGGCCAGCCCCTGGCCCGCGCCACCACCGTGTGAGGCCACCTGGCCCCACCTCTGACATTGCCCCTTCGCCTATAAATACCCCCCGACGAGAAAAACCTAAGGCCCCAATCAGATTTCCAGAACACTTCGCGATCCGCCGCCGCCGTCGACCCGAAGATCGGGAGGGTCCAGAAGCTCTTCCCGGCACCCTGCCGGAGAGGGGAATCACCACCGGAGGTCTTCTTCATCGCCATGCTTGCCTCCGAAGCGATGAGTGAGTAGTCTACCTTGGACTATGGGTCCATAGCAGTAGCTAGATGGTTGTCTTCTCCACTATGTGCTTCATGTTTAGATCTCATGAGCTGCCATACATGATTGAGATCACCGTTATGTAATTCTACATGTTTGGTTTGTTGGGATCCGATGAATATTGGTGTTTATGATTAAGTTGCTGTACTGAATTATATCTTTTGTTATCTCTATGTTGTTTATGATCTTGCATGCTCTCCGTTGTTAGTAGCTATCTTGGCCGAGTAGTTGCTAGTGACTCCAAGAGGGGGTATTTATGCTCGATAGTGGGTTCATGCCTCTATTTCACCTGGGGGAGTGACAGAAACCTCTAAGGTGGTAGATGTGATGTTGCTACTAGGGAGAAAACAACATTCATATGCTCAAGGGCATATGCTTTGTTTACATTACACACTTTGCTTAATGCAATTATCTGTTGTTCGCAACTTAATACTTCTAGGGTGTTCGGATTGATATCCTAGGGAGTGGATTATTAGTCATGGATGTAGTTGGATGGCGGTCTATGTATTTTGTTGTAATGCCCAGAGTAAATCTCATAGTGATCTTCTTGACATATCACGTTTATCTTTATTCTATCAATTGCCCAACTGTAATTTGTTTACCCAGTGACGAGGGGTTAACTCGACAAATGTCCTAGATGAAGGACTTAGGATCGGGGAGATAGGGCGTTGGATGAACTCGAAGGTAAAGTTAGTCGAAATAGGTGTGTGTCGAAAGTAAACTTGGGTGTTTGACCTGGCTTGCTTTCAATCTGCCCTACACCGTCCCCTCCTGGCCCCTATATATAGGTGGCCAGGTGTCGAGGATCGGGTAGGGTCCGATACAGATTACAATATCGACATACGGTAGGAACTCGTATTCGACTATCATTACAATTGGGCCTAGCTCAATGGGCCTCAGGGGTACTCAACTAACGGGCTCTATTAACTATACCCTTGTCAGTAGCCCCTGAGATTCTACCAGAATTGTAGATTCGGGTTGAATCTCTAATCTTCAAATCTTCGACTTGATCAATTCCTCGACTTCTTCTTATCTTCAAATCTTCGACTTGGTCTTTCGACTTATATTTATAATAATTTGTTCGCAAGGGGTCTTGATGAACAAGCCTGACAACTCTGACGGATCAAGAGGTCAGTTAACTGCCAGAACAGATACTTGTCACCTACTTCAAATTCAATCCCCTTGGATTTGAATTCGGGATACCGGTCAAACCCATTCTTCTGCCGCATTTAGGACTTACAAAGAATGAATCCCAGTGGTTCTCAGGGTACCCAGTGCGTCCACCAGGATTTTCTTCGCGTCGTAGACACGGATACATACCAGCAGAGCGCATCCATGTGCGTATACCAGGCCACACAGGACGGATCCCAGGGTCTTACCTTCGTGACAAGTCACGGCATTCGAGTTGTGTTGCGATAACGCAACTCGAGAATCTCATATCGCAGTCAAATCTTGACTGAAAATATTTGGGTTTCTTCAACCATAAAAATCGCTCCCGATGGGAGTAACACTCCTGTACTTCTCGAATTATAATGCTTTGCCAAGAAATATCGTCGGGTGCGCGCTCAGCGCTCCCGATGGGAGTAGCCCCCGAGGCTATAGTCGAAAAAGGCTTTTTTCGAGTATAGGCTCAAAAAATGTAATGTAACTCATCATACTTCAACTCGAGATATTTAAACTTCCAGATACATCATCGTTGAGATACTTCAATTTTGAGATACCTTAAGGACATCTTGCCGTCGAATACTCATCCACCACTTCAGGGAGTAGTTTGTATGTACCATTCTTGAAAATAGGAGCTCCCATGGCTATAATCGAAATTCCTTCGTATACAGTCTTGTGCACCTACTTGGCATTCGTCGGCGCCACCTTTTCTTCTGTGAACGTCTCACTGTTGGCGAGCCCCCGAGTCCAAGTCGAAGTTTTCATATCGTGCAACCATGGTCTCCTTTTCTTATTTTTCTTCTTTGATATTATCGTCTGATGTGCGCAGAATTTAACTCTTGCTGTAAAATATGTTTACGGGCTTTGTTGTAGCACGGGGGCCCAATAACACGTGCTTATAAATAAGGCACCTTCTGGTTAAGGTAAACAACCCTAATCAGATTCCTCCTCCGCCGCATCATCTTCTCTCTCCATCTAGGGTTTTCCGAGGTTTCTCCCTTGTTCTCATGGCTGATGCTGAAGGTTCTCGTCTGACCCTTGGCTCCCCGGTGGCGCCACGAGGTCGGGGTCGCCCTCATGGAAGTAAGAACAAGAACACCCCGCCGGCCGCCGCAGGAACTTCTTTGGATGCTCCGGCTAAGCGTCGTCCCGGTCGCCCCCCTGGTAGCAAGAACAAGCCCAAGGTGGCTGGCGCTGATCCAGGTCCAACCGCTCCTCCTGCTGCTGCGCCTCCCCGTATCTTTTCCTTCCTCTGCATTGCCATGGCGCAGTGCCGTGAGATTCAGCGCCTGCCGCTGAATTTTACCAAGTTCATGGATGGCCGCGAACTGCGAGAGGCGGTTCTCCGTGAACAGTCTGGCAGTGGCATCCCATACGAGGTGGAGGTGTGGTATGATGGCGACGGCGAGCAGTACTTTAAGGGCGGCTGGTCGCAATTTGCAGAGGACCATGACATCCATCAAGGCTTCTTCATGGCCTTCGACTTCCATATCGGCACGTCGAAGTTCGACGTGAAGATCTACGACCGCACCCTTTGCCAGAAGAAGTATGAAGCTGAAGTCCACTTCCATTAGGATTGTTTTTATGTAATTTCATTTGATAGTGTCCTTGCTACCATGTTTATCTGTAATGAATATTCGCACTTGGTGTCGATGTTTTTGCTAGTACCAGGAAAACAAGTCATTGTTCTGAGGTACACTTTTCCATCTATCGGGTTCTTTGCAAACCAATTTAAGAAGAATATCGGGTTCCTTTATGAACCAAGTTGTTTCAATATTTATCGGGTTGCCTGTACAACCTTATAATGAAAAAAGTCTTCCAAGCTGCGATAAGAATTCCTTTCGTACGACCCGAGGGTTAAAGCCCCCGAAGCGAAGAAGTAGAGATATTTGTACAATTTTGTCGAGTTCAACCCCAAAGAACCCGACCTGTGGCCTCATGTTCTGGGTTCAGAAGGTTAACTCGAATTTGCAGATAACACTACTTTTATCCTATGCGTAGAAATGCCGTAGCTGCTCTGCATTCCACGGGTTGCTCTCGTCCTTTCCAGTCTTCTTGTCTTGTAGTCGATATGCTCCTCCTGGTATTACTTCGGTGACGATGTAAGGTCCCACCCAAGGGGACTCCAATTTGCCATGGCTATCTTGTCTGAGTCGCAAAACTAGGTCTCCCACCACGAAGGATCGTGGACGAACTCGACTACTATGGTAGTTTCGTAGACTCTGTTGATACTGCGCAGCCCTTTCTAATGCTTTATCTCTTGCTTCATCTAGTGCATCGACATCATCCTGCAATGCTTCTGTTGATGTTGTCTCGTCATATGCTGTCACTCTTGGAGCCTCGTGTGTAACCTCGACTGGAAGCATGGCTTCTGCGCCATGAACCAAGAAGAAAGGAGTTTCTTGAGTTGCTGCATTAGGCGTAGTTCTTAGACTCCAAAGAATGGAGGGCAGTTCTTCTACCCAAGCGCTCTTGGCTTTCTCGAGAGGTGCTAAGAGCCTCTTTTTTATCCCACTACATATCAGGCCATTAGCTTTTTCGACTTGCCCGTTTGTCTTCGGGTGCGCCACTGATGCGAATTTTAGCTTGATTCCTAATCCTTCACAGTAACTCTTGAATTCCTTTGAAGTGAAATTCGTCCCGTTGTCTGTGATGATGCTGTGTGGCACCCCAAAACGAAAAACTATGGACTTGATGAAGTTGATTGCTGCTGTAGAATCTTGAGTTGTCACCGGGGCTGCTTCCACCCATTTGGTGAATTTATCAACTGGCCACTAGCATGTAGACATGCCCTCCTGGCCAGGATTTGTGCAACTTTCCCACCATATCGAGGCCCCATTGTGCAAAAGGCCAAGATAATGGTATTGTTTGCAGTTCCGCTGCTGGTGTGTGCGGTCTAGATGCAAACCTTTGACATGCTTCACACTGTCGAACTATATCTTTTGTGTCCTCGATGGCTGTTAGCCAATAGAATCCTGCTCGGAAAGCTTTTGCTGCTATTGCTCTGCTGCTAGCATGATGGCCACATACTCCACCATGTATGTCTTGTAGTATTTTTTGTCCTTCTTAGGGCGTTACGCAACGCTGCAAAACGCCAGTAATACTTTTCTTGTACAATTTCCCCGGTAACACGACAAACGCTTTCGATCTTCGAGTTATCTTCTTGGCCTCCACTGCATCTTCTGGTAATTTTTTATTTATCATGTATGCAAGATATGGCTGCATCCATGTTTCTTCTATCATCATGACCTCCTCTGGCTCTAATGTAGCCCCCGAGCCTCCTGTAGTAGTCGAGCTTTTTTCACTTTTTATTGATCTTTCTACAATTTCCTCCCAAAATACTCCAGATGGCACAGGTAAACACTATGACCCGATATTTGCTAAATTGTCGGCTTCTTCATTGCTGTTCCTGCTTACGTGCGAGACTTCGCATCCATCGAACGTTCCTTCGAGATAATGGTACAAATTTTTGTAGGCCAGCATGTTGTCATTGATTGTGTCACATCTGTTCATAACTTGCTGGACGACAAGGTTAGAATCTCCGAATATTTTTAGGCGAGTTGCTCCACATGCTTTAGCCATCTTCATTCCATGCAACAAAGCCTCATACTCTGCTTCATTGTTAGAAGCCTGTGGAAAGCTCATCCTCAGGACGTACTTCAATTTGTCGCCATGAGGTGATATCAACACTACTCCTGCGCCTGCGCCTTGGACTCTTTTAGAGCCATCGAAGTACATTGACCAAACACTAGATAAATCTGGTGGTCCTGTGCTCTACAGCTCCAGCCACTCTGCCGTAAAATCTGGCAAAATTTGCGACTTGATGGCCTTCCTTTTCTCGTACGTGATGTCCATGGAAGATAACTCGATTCCCCACAAAGAGACACATCCTGTTGCTGAGGGATTATTCAATATGTTCGACAGTGGCGCCTCATTCACCACTATAATTGGGTGCACCGCAAAGTATTGTCGTAGTTTTCATGCTGTTGTGAAGACACTGTATGCTAACTTCTGATAGTGCGGGTACCTTTGCTTTGTTGGAGACAACACTTCACTAATGAAATATACTGGCCTCTGAACGCCATGGGCTTTTCCTTCCTCACTTCTTTCGACTACTAATACTGTACTCACCACCTGATGGGTTGCGGCGATGTACAATAGCAGTGGTTCTTTTTCTTTTGGTGCGACCAGCACTGGTGTCGTGGAAAGCATTTTTTTCAACTGTGCAAACGCTGCGTCTGCTTCTTCTGTCCACTCGAATTTATCGTCTGACTTCTTCATGAGTGCATAAAAAGGAAGTGCCTTCTCCCCTAGTCGAGCAACGAAGCGACTTAGTGCCGCGACGCGTCCTGCAAGTTTCTGTATGTCGTGTAGTTTCGTGGGTTTCCCCATTGTCAAAATTGCTTGAATCTTCTCTAGGTTCGCCTCTATTCCTCGTGCTGATACCAGGAACCCTAAAAGTTGTCCTGCTGAGACGCCGAAAGAGCACTTTGTCGGGTTAAGCTTAAGCTTATACCTGCTCAGGTTGTCGAAGGTTTCTGCCAAGTCGCTTATTAGAGATTTCTCCTCTCTTGTGGTGATGACTACATCATCAATGTAGACTTGTATGTTGCGCCCTATTTGGCTCCCGAGGCAGCTTTGCATCATCCTTTGATAAGTTGCTCCTGCATTTTTTAGGCCGAACGGCATCACTTGGTAGCAAAACACCCCATACGGTGTGATGAAGGCCATTTTTTCTTCGTCTTCTTTCTTCAGTTTGATCTGGTTGTAGCCAGAGTATGCGTCCAAAAAGGAAAGCCTTGCGCATCCCGCTGTTGAATCGATTATTTGATCGATGCGGGGTAAAGGGAAGGGATCCTTTGGACAATGCTTATTGAGAGATGTGTAGTCGACACATACTCTTTGTACGTCTGTGTTCTTCTTGGGTACTATAACTGGGTTCGATACCCAACTCGAAGTTTTGATTTCTCTGATAAATCCGGCATTTTCTAGCCTGTGCAGTTCTGACGCTATCGCCTTCCTTTTAGGTTCATCAAATCGCCTCAATGGTTGCTTGACTGGCTTTGCCTTGGGATCTACATTTAGTGCATGCTCGACGAGTTCCCTGGGAACCCCTGGCATGTCTAATGGACACCAGGCGAAGATTTCCCAGCGCTCACGGAGGAACTCAACGAGCGCGCCTTCCTATGCGGGATCCAAGTTCACCCCAATTGATGTCGTCTTGCTTGGATCTGTGGGATGGACCTGAATTTTCTTCGAGTCCTACGTTGTGTCGAAAGCCTGATCTGGCAGGGATCGTCCAACGTCGGGTAGCACATTATGATCCGTTTCTCCTTTTAACCTTTCATATGATGCTGTCATGCCGAAGGTTTGCGCCATCCTATTGAATTCTCTGTCGCACGTGTTGGCTACTTCAAAGCTCCCTTGTACTGTAATTGTTCCTTTGGGCCCTGGAATTTTCAATGTCAGATACGCGTAGTGTGGCACTGCCATGAATTTTACAAATGCTGGACGCCCCAGGATTGCATGATATTGCGACGGCCAGTCCATAACTTCAAACTCCAGCTTCTCTCTTCTATAATTTTCACTACTGCCAAAACAGACATCGAGTTCTATCCTTCCCAAAGGGTAGTTTGCGGCTCCTGGTACTATTCCGTGGAAAGAGCAATCTGTTGGCTTCAAACTCGTCGGCGAGATGCACATTGCCTTTAGGGTTCTAGCATATATTAAGTTTATGCCACTCCCTGCATCCATGAACACTCTTCCGATGTCGTGCCCTCCTATTTGCGCCTTTAAGACCATAGGCGAGTGGCCTGGCCTGGGAATTTTCCTTGGGTGGTCTGCTCTACTGAACTTGATTGGTTGTTCCGACCATCGTAGGTACTCTGTGGTAGCTGGCGGTGATGATATTGCTAGGTTTACTTGCCTGGATATGCTCTTTTGCTCTTTCTTTGACTTGGGCACCGGTTGAATCATGGCTGATATATACACTTTTGACTTTAGGTGTCTTGCTGGCCTTTGCATTTGATATCCTTGATTTCTGTGCCTTTCTCCTTGCCTCCCTTCTTGGCTTGCGCCCATGGCGCTTTGCAACCTTAGGAATGTTCTGCAATCCTTCATCTGGTGATTTGAGACCCTTTTCCCGTCGAGATACGCGTAGTGGATTCGACAAGGTCCGCATAGCATATCCTCGGCCGAAGGACCGGAGTACCTAGATTTTTCTACTCCTTTTGCCTGAAACCTCCTACTTTCATGTCCTTCCTCCTCTTCTAGTACGTAACCCGCGGCTACCTGATTTCGCCCTCTATGGTTATCCCTGCTGCGGTGTTGTCTCCTCTGTCTACTTATTCTGTCGACTTCTGGCGAACGTCCTCTTTTGTTGTTATACGCGTCCTCTCCATCGGCGAATTTGTTGGCTTGTTCCATTAGCTCGGTTACTGTCGTAGGTCTTGTTCTTCCTATTTCTTCCACAAGATGTGAGCGATGAAGTCCTTCTGAAAAGGCGTCTATTGCTCGTTCGTCGGAGACTTCCTCTGCTGAGTTTTTGATTATACTCCAGCATTGTATATAAGAACGCTGTGCTTCGCCTTTCCTCTGCACACATGCTTTAACTTCCTCCAGTGATGCTGGGCGCTTGTAGGTGGAACGGAAATTTCTTGTGAATTGACTTTCGAGTTCCCCCCAACTTCCAATGGATTCGTCGGGTAGGGTATTTAACCAGGAGCGTGCGGCGCCGGTGAGGTGCAATTGCAAACTTTGCATTGCAGTCGCCTTTGTTCCCCCTAATATCTGTACTGCCTGCAGATAATCTGACAGCCATAAGGTAGGTTCTTGCGACCCGTCATACTTATTCTGGTCGTGTGGTAATTTGAATCCTTTGGGTACCCGCGTTTTGCGAACCCTACGGGTAAAGCACAACGCACCCATATCTTTATCGTCGTCCTCGTAATTCTCTTCCCTCCAAGCATGTCGTGATTTATTTACTCGAGCTTGTGCTATTATACTTCTTGCGTCTTCCTTCCTTTTCTGTCACTTTTTCTCTTCTGATGATTCGCTATGCTCGTCATCTGTGAAATTGTATCTGAGCTTTTCCTTTTGACTTCCCTTGGATTTGTCGACTTCATCTTTGGACCATGTTCCCTGATCTTTTCTTCTACTATTCCGAGGCTTCGTATTGCTGCTTGATGCATATCTTCTCGTGGGTCCCCAGGTTCTGGTCTTGTAGCTAGTAAATACGCTTGCGCTGCTACTAATGCTGCCTCTGGCATTTTTTGTATGAAGTCGCCTTCCTCCTCTTCTAGATGCGGGGTAGGACTCCTTGAGTACCTTTCCTCTCTGTCGCGTGCTGTCGCCCCTCTGTTGTGTTTTGGGTCTCCGTGCCTTTCTCTGCTGTATTCTGAATCTTCACTATAGTCTTCCCAGTATTCTTCCCTTGATATACTGTTGTTGTCTTGAAAAATCATGTTTCTTTCCTCCCTTAGTTTCTTCCTGTGTTGGTACAACGCATACTGATAACCCATTAGAACTTCTCTTCTCGATCCTTCGGGTACTTCTGTACCATGATTAATAGCTGATTTGATCATTCTCCATTCACCAGCCGAGACATGGACCTTCTCCTTTTCCTTTTTGTTGTGATCTTTCATTTTGTCGACTTGCCTGTCGACCTTTTTACTTTCTTCGCTATTGTTTCCTTCTTCTGCTTCAGTGATAATGACGCATAGCTGATGTATTTTGGAGACGCCGTTGCTTTCCACGGCGAAGTCCTTTCCGTTGTTGTACGTTTGACACGCTTTCTCTTCTGAGTCGAAATTTTCCCGAATTTTGTCGCCTTTTGTGATTCATACTTTTTCTAAGCTGACCGGTGAGTTTACCTCACTGGAAGAGCCTTCTGATGATTCCAATGTTTCCTCTGCTTCAGGCTCGTTTGCCGGCGGATCTGGTTTCGTCGAATCCGAGAGGCAAGACGAACCCGATGGCCCGACGATGATGCTCAAACTTCCAATGGTTAACTCCATCTCTTGAGTTCCGTCGAGTTTTGAACTGCTGTTGGCTAGAAGCGAAAAAGCCGTCGAATTCATGATTCCAACACCCAGAGTCCCCACGGTCGGCGCCAATTGACGAGGGGTTAACTCGACAAATGTCCTAGATGAAGGACTTGGGATCGGGGAGATAGGGCGTTGGATGAACTCGAAGGTAAAGTTAGTCGAAATAGGTGTGTGTCAAAAGTAAACTTGGGTGTTTGACCTGGCTTGCTTTCAATCTGCCCTACACCGTCCCCTCCTGGCCCCTATATATAGGTGGCCAGGTGTCGAGGATCGGGTAGGGTCCGATACAGATTACAATATCGACATACGGTAGGAACTCGTATTCGACTATCATTACAATTGGGCCTAGCTCAACGGGCCTCAGGGGTACTGAACTAACGGGCTCTATTAACTATACCCTTGTCACCCAGCATGTGTTATTTTATCTATGGAGAGACACCACTAGTGAACTGTGGACTGATGACCCACAAGTATAGGGGGTGTATCGTAGTACTTTCGATAAATAAGAGTGTCGAACCCAACGAGGAGCAGAAGGTGTTGATGAGCAGTTTTGATCAAGGAATCACTGTAAATACTAGCAAGCAGGTTTTCAGGGGTATTTGGTAATACGAGTAAATAAAGTGCGAGTAAATAAAAGACAGTAGTAACAATTGCAGCAAGTGGCCCGATCCTTTATTTAGCAAAGGACAAGCCGGTTGTGTTCTTATAATAACCAAACGTTCTCGAGGACACACGGGAGTTTTCTGTCAAGAGCTTTCGCTTCATAGAGCCAATAATATTTATTGGTTTGGTAAGTGTTATGGGGGTGAACCTGTGCTAGCGCACTACCCTTACTAGGATAAATACACACTTGTGATTATACCCCTTGCAAGCATCCGCAAATACAAGAAAGTAATTAAGATAAATCTAACCACAGCCTTAAACTCTAGGATCCTACGCTCCCTGGTGCAATGGTTTCCCAACGGAGGTTTAGGTTTCTGTCACTCCAGCAACCCCACAGTCGGTAGCCAAATACACAATGCATCTCACTAGGCCCATAAATGGTGAAGTATCATGTAGTCGACGTTCACATGACACCACTAGTGAAATAGCACCACAACAATATCAAACCATTAAATATTTCTCAACAATAATTCACTACTAGCATCTTGACTTCTCCCATGTCCTCAAGAACTAAACGAACTACTCACAAGACATCATATGGATCATGATCAGAGGTGAAATAATGGTAAATAACAATCTGAACATAAACCTTAATTCAATGGTTCCACTCAATAGCATCAACTACAAGAGTAATCAACACCGGGAAAGTTTCCCCTATGAATATAACAAGATCCAACTCAAGATGTTACAGCGGGACGGCGTGGTGATGGTGGAGATGAAGGTGCTGGTGATGGAGATGATGATGATGATGATCCCGTTGAAGTCCAGTGCGATGGTGATGACGATGGCGACGATCTCCCCTCTCCGGGGAGGAATTTCCCCGGCAGATTTCTCTCTGCCGGAGAGCTTTCTCTCTCTGGTGTTCTCCGCCCCGCAGAGGCGGCTGTGTCTACCTCTGAACCCCCCCCCCCTTGACTTAGGTTTTCGGGGACGATGATGTACGCGAAGGGGATAGACCAGAGGTGGGCCAGGGTGGCCTCACATGGGGCCTGCGCGGCCAGGGGGCTGGCCGCGCCACCCTGGCATGTGGGGCCCCCTGGCTCCTCTCAACTCCTCCTTCTGGCTTCGTGAGTCTTCTGGTAAAATATAATTTCTGGGTATTTTTCTGGAATTTTCCTGATCTTCAAAATATGGTCTCCTGATGGTCCTTTTTCCAGCAGAATCCTGACTCCGGCAGCAACTCCTCCGATGATCATCAAACATGTGAAAACAAAGGAAATAACATAAGTATCATGTCTACATATGAAATATATCAATGAATAACAGCAAATTATGATATAAAATAGTGATGCAAATTGGACGTACCAACCCCCCCAAGCTTAGACCTCGCTTGTCCCCAAGCGAAAACTAAACTCGGTAAACATGACCACAGGTTTATGGAGTGAAGTGTCGATAATCAAAATACGGACAAGAAGCATCACATTTACTAAGGCACAAATTATAATAGACAGCAACTTCCCTTTATAAGATATAGACTTGCAATAGGTAAAAGGGAATCACATGTAAAGATGCACAAAGTAAATTTTAATTAGCAATGGCAAACCTTAGTTCTTGGTCAAAGAACGGAGAACAAACTATTCTCTCTTTTAAACGGAGCCTTTTAAAACAGAGCTAGTATAGCAAAGACTATATGCTCAACAAAATAAACTTTTGCATTCAAAGAAAACTTTCAAAGATATATTCCTTCAGACAAAAGCATTATACAAAACAAGGAAGATAGTAAACATGATTAAACGGATCAACATATGGATGAGTGAAACATAACAACTCAAATGCTTGCTTGAGACAGAGGGAAATAGGTTGACTCAACATAAAAGTAAAAGATAGGCCCTTCGTAGAGGGAAGCAGGGATTAAACATGTGCTAGAGCTTTTCATTTGTAAAACAGAGGTAAAAGTTATTTTGAGAGGTGGTTGCTTTTGTCAACGACTAGCAACGGAGTTCTTGATATGTTCCATACTAAACAAGTGAGAGCGGTTCCGAGATGTTTGATTAATTGGCACTTTGGTGCTCTTTTATAGCTTTCCACTCCTTCCCACCTTTTTCCTTTCTCAAACCATGGCTAACCGATTCCATCGGGTGCCGACCAACTTTCACATTCCATTGGAGGAGTGTCTTTTTCTTTCTTTTTCTTTTTAAGATTATAATGGTCTGACCAGCTCCCTTGCAAAATTAATGACGAGCAGATGAAGCTGCCTAGTCGAAGGGTACTTAATTTAGTATGGAAGATAACAAACCCATCCACTACGTCCTCATGAGCTAAAAACAGTGGCACAAAATGAGAAATGTTTGAAGGTTTTTGAAAGGTAGCACATGAAAATTTGCTTGGAATGGCTTAAAATACCATGCATAGGAATTTATAGTGGACTCTTTGGAAGTAACTTGGTTTTTGGGATTTGGATGCACGAGAAGTATTTCCTCTCAGTACAGGTTTTTGGCTAGCAAGGCTGGGTAGCAAGCATAAGAGTTGCATGAAACAAACAAACATACATATAATAAGAACAATCATGCAAACTCCCTTGAAGGTACAACGATTTTAACTTTAAGAATAACAATGCTTGTGAGCCAAACATAAGGGAAAACTGAAGCGATGTAACTGCAAGCACTTCTTTATTCTTTTCTACTCAAACTTCAAGGTAAAGTTGCTACTGACCAAGCTAGGTTTGCCAAAACCAACTAAATCTACTCATGCTCCCAATGTGATACCAATACCAATCAACAAGACTAGTCATACAAGAGAGATTGCAGACTAACATAAAGTGTGCGAAAAGTAAACGATAAAACTTCTCATTAATATTTCATTACTGCAACTCACACCAAGGGATACATAGATAACTAACTAAGGAGGATACTTCCAACTGCAAACTATTCTATATGATAACTTCTCTATTCATGATAAGACTCTACTTGAAAAGTAAATGAGCGAAAGGTAATGATGTGATACCGAGGCACTCCCCCAAGCTTGGAACAAGCCAAGGGGATGCCTATACCGATGATGAATTACTCCTTTGGTGGTGGCGGTGGGACTCCATCGTTGTCGTACTTCCAAGGCAGAGGTCCTCCATCAAAGAAGGATGTCTTGGTCTCCAAAATCCTGAAACTTGCAGCAGCACTCATTTGTGAAATCTAGCTTCATACTCACAATTTTGGTTATGCACGTCGTAGAGCTGTGCTTGTAATTGGCTAGTGGTCTGTTGGAGTGAGAGGACATCCTTCCAAAGCTCTGTAGTCTCTTTCTTGTACTTGGCGACAAGATCTTGATTAATCCTATAGATAATGTCCACCTCGCGTTCCGCCATCTTCCTGTATTTGAAAACTTCCTGTTCTAGTGCTTCCATCCTTGCTTCGAGACTCCCTTCTCCCTTTGGTCCTTGAACCTCCTTAATCTGCAACTCCCATCCTTGAGTGACAACTCCTTCAGATGCATCTTCAGTTCCCTCATATACGGATTGATGGAATCCGCAAGAGGGTTCTCTTTGGATGAACCAGACGAAGACATTATAACTTCAAAGCCGAGGGCAATTCCTGACAGAAACAACTCGAAACAAAACACGACGAGAAAACGAGATACAGACCTCGGGGACTCCGGGGGGTTAAATAGACGAAAATTATACATCGAAACGAAGTCACAGGAGGAAAACGGGACGGAAACGAGTTCCGGTGTGTTCTCACACAGGGGTGGCGCGGCCAGGGGTGGCGCGGCCAGGGGTGGGCCCGCGCCACCCGTGTGTGAGACACACATGGACTCTTTTTCCTGCCCTTTTTTATCTCGTGATTTTTCATATTTAGTAGAAACAGCAAAAATATTAAAAGAAGAACTTTTCGCGAAACTTTTCTGACTAGAACTGTTACCTATTCGAAAGCGAACTCTGCAGGTTCCTGCAGTTTGTCTTGGATATAATCTTCCGGAGAAACTGTTTCAATAACATCAACATCTTCATTATAAGAATCTCCAGAAATATAATGCCTGAGTCTTTGCCCATTCACCACTTGTGTAGAATCATCTTTCAATGAAGCAATCTTGATAGCACCTGAGCGGTACACTTCCACAATAACATATGGTCCTTCCCATTTAGAAAGTAATTTTCCTGCAAAAAATCTGAGACGAGACCTATACAAAAGAACTTTCTCACCAACATGAAACTCTCTCTTAAGAATTCTCTTATCATGCCATTGCTTGACTTTCTCTTTGAAAAGTCTGGCATTCTCATACGCTTCGTTTCTCCACTCATCTAGAGAACTCAAATCTAACAACCTCTTCTTACCGGCTAGTTTAAAATCTCTATTAAGCTCTCTCACTGCCCAAAAAGCTTTGTGTTCTAATTCTAAAGGCAAGTGACACGCTTTTCCGTAAACCATCTTATAAGGAGACATACCCATGGGATTCTTATAAGCAGTTCTATAAGCCCATAAAGCGTCGTTTAACTTACTAGCCCAGTTTTTCCTAGATTTATTAACAGTCTTCTACAAGATAGACTTGATCTCCCTATTTGAAAGCTCTACCTGCCCACTAGTTTGGGGATGATAAGCAGAAGCAATTCTATGATTAACATTATACTTAGCAAGAGTCTTTCTAAAACTACCGTGAATAAAATGAGAACCTCCGTCAGTCATAAGATATCTAGGCACTCCGAACCTCGGAAAAATAACATCCTTAAGCATTTTTAACGAAGTCTCACCATCGGCACTCTTTGTGGGTATGGCTTCTACCCATTTAGTAACATAATCAACAGCAACAAGTATATGGGTATAGCCTTTTGAAGGAGGAAAAGGACCCATAAAGTCAAATCCCCAACAATCAAACAGTTCAATAACTAGAGTGTAATTCATAGGCATTTTATTTCGTCTAGAAATATTTCCAACTCTTTGACATTCATCACAAGATAAAACATACCTTCTCGCATCCTTAAAGAGGGTTGGCCAATAAAAACCTGATTGTAGAACCTTCTGCGCGGTTCTATCTCCAGCATGATGCCCTCCATAAGCACTGCTATGGCATTTTCTTAATATCTCTTGTTGCTCATATTCTGGTATGCATCTTCTCATTATACCATCAACTCCTTCTTTATATAAATGTGGGTCATCCCAAAAATAATGCCTCAAATCGTAGAAGAATTTTCTTCTTTGCTGAGCTGTAAAGGTCGGAGGCAAATACTTGGAAACAATAAAGTTAGCATAATCAGCATACCAAGGAAGGTCTCGTGAAGTTACATTAATTGCAGCCAACTGCTCATTTGGAAAACTATCATTAACAGGAATAGGATCAAAAGAAATGTTTTCCAATCTAGACAAGTTGTCAGCCACAGGATTTTCAGCACCTTTCCTATCTACGATATGCAAATCAAACTCTTGTAAAAGTAACACCCATCTAATAAGCCTAGGCTTAGCATCCTTCTTAGTCATAAGATATCTAATAGCAGCATGATCAGTATGAATAGTAACTTTAGAATCAACAATATAGGATCTAAACTTATCACAAGCAAAAACAACAGCGAGAAACTCTTTCTCAGTAGTAGCATAATTTTTCTGAGCAGCATCAAGAGTCTTACTAGCATAATGAATAACATTCAACTTATTATCAACGCGCTGTCCAAGAATAGCACCAACAGCAAAATCACTAGCATCACACATAATTTCAAAAGGTAAATTCCAATCAGGTGGTTGAACAATAGGAGCAGTAGTTAAAGCCTTCTTAAGAGTTTCAAAAGCTTCCTTACAATCATCATCAAAGACAAATGGTACATCCTTTTGAAGAAGATTGGTAAGAGGCTTTGAAATCTTAGAGAAATCCTTAATAAACCTCCTATAGAAACTAGCATGACCAAGAATACTACGAATACCTTTAACATCTCTTGGACAAGGCATTTTCTCAATTGCCTCCACTTTTGCTCTCTCAACTTCAATACCCCTTTCGGAAATTTTATGTCCAAGAACAATTCCTTGATTTACCATAAAGTGGCATTTCTCCCAATTAAGAACAAGGTTAGTTTCTTCGCACCTCTGCAAAACTTTATCAAGGTTGTGCAAACAATTATCAAAAGAAGTTCCATAGACGGAGAAATCGTCCATGAAGACCTCCACAATTTCTTCACAAAAGCCATGAAAAATAGCAGACATACATCTTTGAAAAGTAGCAGGAGCATTGCATAAACCAAATGGCATACGTCTATAAGCATAAGTTCCATAAGGACAAGTAAAAGTGGTTTTCTCTTGGTCATCCTTCTTAACAGCAATTTGAGAAAAACCAGAAAAACCATCAAGGAAACAAAAATGAGTCTTCTTAGACAACCTTTCTAGCATTTGATCTATAAACGGTAAGGGGTAATGATCTTTCTTAGTAACTTTGTTTACCTTCCTATAATCAATGCACATTCTATAACCAACAACTACCCTTTGAGGAATAAGCTCGTTATTCTCATTAGGTACAACAGTCATACCTCCTTTCTTAGGAACACAATGAACATGACTAACCCATCTACTATCAGCAATAGGATAAATAATACCAGCATCAAGGAGCTTTAATACCTCATTTCTTACCACATCCTTCATCTTCGGAATTAGGCGGCGCTGATGCTCCACAACTGGCTTCGCATCTTTCTCCATATTAATGGCATGCTGACATAAAGTAGGAGAAATCCCTTTTAAATCATCCAGAGTATATCCCATAGCTCCTCGGTGTTTCCTCAATATCTCCAATAATCTTTCTTCTTCCTTTCCTGAAAGTTTAGAACTAATAATAACAGGATATATTTTCTTATCATCAATATAAGCATATTTGAGGTCATCAGGCAAAGGCTTTAATTCAAACACATGATCTTCTTTAGGCGGCAAAGTGGTACCAAGATCCTCCACAGGTAGATTATGCTTGAGTAACGGTGGTTGACGAAGGAGAATATCGTCAATCTCTTCTCTTTCCTTGCTAAAAACATCACTTTCGTGATCTTCCATGAATTGCTGCAAGGCATTATTAGGGGCAAGAGCAATAGAAGCAAGCTGCTCAACTCGAAAATTTTCATTAGGCGTGTCATTTTCATAAGAAGTCTTAGCAAACTTGGAAAAATTAAACTCATAAGACTCTCCATTAAACTTAGTAAAAAAATTCTCCTTCTTACAATCTATCACGGCGCCACAAGTGTTCAAAAAGGGTCTACCAAAAATAATAGGACAAGTTTTCCTAGCCTCCTTACCAAGTACTAGAAAATCAGTAGGGTATTTAGTCTTACCGCAAAGAACTTCCACATCTCGGACAATACCAAGAGGCCAAACTATCTCTCTGTTAGCAAGCTGAACAACCACATCAATATCTTCAAGTTCACAAGCGCCAATCTCGTGCATGATTTCTTTGTAAAGCTCTAAGGGAATTGCACTTGCACTAGCACCAATGTCACATAAACCATAATAGCAATGATCTCCAATCCTGACAGAAATAACAGGAACACTTGCTTTCCTGTGCTTTTTAGGATGTGAAAGAATGTTAGAAGCATCTTCACAAAAAAGAATATATTCATCCCCTACATCTTTAGTAACAAGATCCTTCAATATAGCTACAGGGGACTTAATAGTAATTTGCTCATCAGGTTCTGCAGCTTTCTTAGTACTTTTATTAGACACACTTACCAAAGTAGAATACTTTTTTACCTTAGCAGGGAAAGGTGTCTTCTCAAAATAAGGTTCAGGCACAATGCTATCAACAGTACAAACTTCAGTAGCTGCAGCAGGAATATGACTAATAGAATCTTTATAAGGCGCATGATATTTGTTCCAATCTTTCTTTGGAACATCAATATAAGAGGCAAAAGCCTTAAGACAATTAGCAAGTATTTGGGAATCAAGACCATAAGCAGCGCTAACACTATGAAAGTCATCGGTTCCCATAAAAGATTTAATGCATTCATAATCATAGTTTATACCTGACTTCCTACCTTTGTCGTTTTCCCAACCTTCAGCATTCTCTTGTATACGGTCAAGAAGTTTCCACTTAGCATCTTCTTTCATATGAGTAAATGATCCAAAACAAGACGCATCCAAATAATCCTTATCAGGAAGAGTAAGCCACGCATAAAAATTATTAATAACAATATTATTGGGAAGCTCATGAATGGGGCATTTGAGCATTAGTAACTTCAATCTCCCCCACGCTTGGGCAATACTCTCTCCATCATGAGGCCAAAAATTATATATCCGGTTACGGTCTTTATGAATTTCACTTGGAGGATAAAACTTGGAATAAAAAAGAGGCACAATATCCTCCCATGCCATAGATGGACCATCTTGGAGTAGCCGATACCACTCTTCAGCTTTGCCTTTCAATGATAATGAGAATAATTTCTTCTTGACCTGGCTTGGTGAAATACCTGCACATCTGAACAACTCGCATAATTCATGTATAAATAATAAGTGATCTCCCGGATGGACAGTTCCATCTCCTGAATAGCAGTTATTCATAATACGCCCAACAATTTTTATAGGTATTTTAAAAGGATCAATTTCAGCAGGCGGTGGCGGTGGTGATTCCTCCGCATGTGCAGCAGTAGCAGTAGTAGAAGTGTTTCCAAATAGGAAACCAAATGGAGAGTTCTCCATAGCAGAGTAAAACAAAATAAAAACAATACTCACAGCGACGGTTACCTTTACCAATTCCACTCTTCAATAGCGCTACACTCCCCGGCAACGGCGCCAGAAAATAGTCTTGATGACCCACAAGTATAGGGGGTGTATCGTAGTACTTTCACTAGTAGAGAACGGGCCTTTGGCCTGGACCCTTTAGTCCCGGCCTCCATCTGGGCCGGGACTAAAGGCCCGGCCACGTCGCCCCAAAAGACCCAAGCCGCCCGGGAGGCTTTGGTCCTGGCCCGTAACGACCCTTTAGTCCCGGTTTGAGACACAAACCGGGACTAAAGGGCTATGCGCTGGGAGGCCCCATGCGCGCCCCCTTTAGTCCCGGTTTGTGTCTCAAACCGGGACTAAAGTCCTCTGCCTATATATATTGGCACAGCCCCTCTCTCCACTCTTCCTTGCATTTTTCTTGGATGGATCTCAGTGGGTGTGTGCTAGCTCTCCTTTTTTCTTAGATGCACTAGAGGTGTTTGTTGAAATGTGTATTAGAGCAATGCCGCTTCAGTTCACCGAACACAACTACGATATGAGATGCCCGAGCCACGTTTAAGCCTCTTCCTCTTTATGTCCACTTATTCTAAAAGGTTAGCAACTATATTTTCTCATTTAGACCGTGCGGTACTAATTTATAGGATCGTGATTGTGTTTGATATACTGTCGTATGATACAGATGAGCCATCCATGGATGTACGGTGATCGACGCACAACCGCTTACAGAGAAGGCGTGCATTCTTTTCGAGATGCGGCCGATGCGAACAAGCATGGTGGTGGCTATATGTTTTGTCCATGTGTTGAATGTCGGAATGAGAAGGATTACACTTCCTCAAGAGTCATTCAGAGCCACCTGCTTCGGTCCGGTTTTATGTCGGGCTATAATGTTTGGACCAAGCACGGAGAAAGAGGGGTTATGATGGAAGACGACGATGAAGAAGAAGAGAACGATGATGACAACTACCGATCTATGTTCCCTGAGTATGCTGATACCGCAATGGAAGACAATGAAGAAGAAGATCAGGGTGCAGAACGGAAACCAGATGAGCCCGCTGATGATCTTGGCCGGGTCATTTCTGAAGCACGGCGAGGCTGCGACACAGAAAAGGAGAGGTTGCAGTTCGAGCAGATGTTACAGGACCACAACAAATTGTTGTACCCAACTTGTGAAGATGGCCAGAAGAAGCTGGGTAGCACACTGGAATTGCTGAAGTGGAAGGCAGAGACCGGTGTGACTGACTCGTCATTCGAAAAGTTGCTGGTACTGATGAAGAAGATGCTTCCAAGAAAGAACGAATTGCCCGCTAGCACGTACGAAGCAAAGAAGCTTGTCTGCCCTCTAGGATTAGACGTGCAGAAGATACATGCATGCCCTAATGACTGCATCCTCTACCGCGGTGAGAAGTATGAGAATATGGATAAATGCCCGGTATGCACTGCATTGCGGTATAAGATCAGAAAAGATGACCCTGGTGAGATTGAGGGCGAGCCACCCAGGAAGAGGGTTCCTGCCAAGGTGATGTGGTATGCTCCTATAATACCACGGTTGAAACGTCTGTTCAGAAATAAAGATCATGCGAAGTTGTTGCGATGGCACATGGAAGATCGTATGAAAGACGATAAGTTGAGGTACCCCGCTGATGGTCGGCAGTGGAGAAAAATCGAGAGAGAGTTCCCGAGATTTGCAGGTGACGCAAGGAACTTATGGTTTGGTCTGAGTACAGATGGCATGAATCCTTTTGGGGAGCAGAGTTGCAGTCACAGCACCTGGCCCGTTACTCTATGTATCTACAACCTTCCTCCTTGGTTGTGCATGAAGCGGAAGTTCATTATGATGCCAGTGCTTATCCAAGGTCCAAAGCAACCTGGCAACGACATTGATGTGTACCTAAGGCCATTAGTTGATGAACTTTTACAGCTGTGGGCCGAACCAGGTGTACGTGTGTGGGACGAGCATAAACAAGAGGAATTTGACCTTCGAGCCTTGCTTTTCGTAACCATCAATGATTGGCCTGCTCTTAGTAACATTTCAGGACAGTCAAACAAGGGATACAATGCATGCACGCACTGTTTAGATCAGACAGAAAGTATATATCTGGACAAATGTAGGAAGAATGTGTACCCGTTCAATCGTCGTTTTCTTCCGCCCAAGCATCCCTTAAAGAAAAAAGGCAAGCATTTCAATGGCAAGGTAGAACCCCGGGGGAAGCCTGTCATCCGTACTGGTGCTGAAGTATTTGATATGGTCAAAGATTTAAAAGTAATCTTTGGAAAGGGTCCTGGCAGCCAACCTGTTCCTAACGGCCCTGATAAGCGCGTACCCATGTGGAAGAAGAAATCTATATTTTGGGAGCTACCCTATTGGGAAGTCCATGAGGTCCGCTCCGCAATCGACGTGATGCACCTGACGAAGAATCTCTGCGTGAATATTCTAGGCTTCCTGGGCTTGTATGGGAAGTCAAAAGATACACCGGAAGCACGGGAGGACCAGGAACGTCATAAAGGAAGAGATGGCATGCATCCAGGGCAGTTTCAAGGGCGTGCCAGCTACGCTCTTACTAAGGAAGAGAAGGAAATCTTCTTTGAAGTCCTTTTCAGTATCAAGGTCCCGACTGGCTTCTCGTCGAATATAAAGGGAATCGTAAATATGAAAGACAAAAAATTCCAAAACCTAAAGTCTCATGACTGCCACGTGCTTATGACGCAATTGCTTCCGGTTGCATTGAGGGGAATTCTACCGGAAAATGTTCGCCTGGCAATTGTGAAGGTATGTGCATTCCTCAATGCAATTTCTCAGAAGGTAATCGATCGAGAAAGTCTATCAGGGTTACAGATTGATGTGGTCCAATGTCTGGTCAGCTTTGAGTTGTTGTTCCCGCCATCCTTCTTCAATATAATGACACACCTCCTAGTTCACCTAGTCGAAGAGATTAGAATTCTCGGTCCTGTATTTCTACACAATATGTTCCCCTTCGAGAGGTTCATGGGAGTCTTAAAGAAATATGTTCGTAACCGTGCTAGGCCAGAAGGAAGCATCTCCAAGGGCTATGGAACAGAGGAGGTCATTGAGTTTTGTGTGGACTTTCTTCCTGACCTTAAGCCGATTGGTGTTCGTGAATCTCGGTATGAGGGTAGGCTGACAGGAAAAGGCACACTAGGAAGGAAAGCAAAAGTATGTATGGACGGGCATTCTTTCTCTCAAGCACACTACATAGTTCTACACAATTCCACCGTGGTGGCTCCGTATATCGTGAGACACAAGAATATTCTACGCTCCGAAAACCCGGGGAAGACTGACTCTTGGATTAAAGGGGAACACGAGAAGACTTTCGGCAGTTGGTTGCAGACACATCTCATGAATGATGACACCGTTGGAGATCAGCTGTACTGTTTGGCCAGGCCACCATCTTCTACTATATGTACTTTCCAAGGGTACGAGATAAATGGGAATACATTTTACACGGTTGCCCAAGATAAAAAGAGCACCAACCAAAACAGTGGTGTCCGCTTTGATGCAACAGACGAGAATGGGCACTGTTTGGAAACATATTACGGGTACATAGAGGAGATATGGGAACTTGACTATGGACCTACTTTTAAGATCCCTTTGTTTCGGTGCAAATGGGTGAAGCTGACAGGAGGCGGGGTAGTTGTAGACCAAAAGTACGGTATGACAACAGTGGATCTCAACAATCTTGCGTACATGGATGAACCATTCGTCCTAGCCAACGATGTCGCTCAGGTTTTCTATGTGAAGGACATGTCTACAAAAACGAGAAAAAGAAATCAGCAAAAGAAGACATCATCCGATGAGCCAAAGCGCCACATAGTTCTTTCAGGGAAAAGAAACATCGTGGGAGTAGATGACAAGACAGACATGTCAGTAGATTATAATAAGTTTCATGAAATTCCGCCCTTCAAAGTGAAAACTGACCCAAGCATCCTACTGAATGATGAAGATTCTCCATGGCTACGACCCAGAAGAAAATAGAAATAATAGATAGGAATGTTGGTGCAATAATGTAATAATGTATTAAACCTTTTATGTAATGCATGATGAAGATTCTCCATGGCTACGACAGACACGGTTACACCGCTCTTTAGGAAAAAAGCCTTCGTAAACAAATTTTGTAGAAGAAAAAAACCTCGAATTGCCGCCACCACGAATAGAACATTTCATACCGAACGCCACAACACTGGATCCTAGACTTCTAGATTTAACTCAGGCCGCCACCGTGCATAAAACTCACGCATAGTTCAAACTAAACTAAAGAACTTGGACATACATTGAACAAGGAGACACATGCAAATGACAAATTAAGCCAGCCTCTACTAAATCTTATCTCCCGTTCTATCCACACCGTGCTCTTTATGCAAATGGCAAAATAGTTAATACTTAGGATAGTTAAAATAATTAATTTTTAAAATAGAAAATAGTTTTGAATTATCTATTCAATTTCAAACACTTTTCATTTTTATAGTTTTGTCAAATACTCAAATATGCAAAAAGAATATTAATAAACATAGTTTTTAATTAAAAATGGCAAAATAGTTAATACTTAGGATAGTTAAAATAATTAATTTTTAAAATAGAAAATAGTTTTGAATTATTTATTCAATTTCAAACACTTTTTATTTTCATAGTTTTGTCAAATTCTCAAATATGCAAAAAGAATATTAATAAACATAGTTTTTAATTAAAAATGGCAAAAGAGTTAATAGTTAGGATAGTTAAAATAATTAATTTTTAAAATAGAAAATAGTTTTGAATTATTTATTCAATTTCAAACACTTTTCATTTTTATAGTTTTGTTAAATTCTTAAATATGCAAACAGAATACTATTTACAAAACAAATAAAACAAAAAAACAGAAAATAGGCATTTAGTCCCGGTCCGTGCCACGGACCGGGACTAAAGGCCCTTATGCTGAAACCCCCCCCCCCCCGAGGCCTTTAGTCCTGGGCGGTGGCTCAAACCGGGACTAAAGGGTGGCCTTTAGTCCCGGCCTGAGCCACCGCCCGGGACTAAAGGTCCCGGGGTATAAAAGTTCCTCTTCTTCCCCGCCGCGAAACACTTTGCAGTTTCGCGCGCGAGGAGAACGGACAGACGCCGCCAGGCTGCCTCACCGCCGTTCGGTCGACGACCGCGCCAGCCGCCGCAGCGCCGCCAGTCCGCCGCGCCGCCGCATTGCAGCACCCGCCGCGCTAGCCGCCCGCCGCGACCGCGCCATCCGCCCGCCGCGCCTGCAGCACCCGCCGCACTGCCGGTCGCCTCCAAGCGCCGCCGCGCCGCCAGCAGCCCGCCGGAGCACCCGCCAGCAGCCCGCCGAAGCACCCGCCAGCAGCCCGCCGGAGCAAGACGTCTGCAAGGTTTTTTTTGCAAAAAAAATTAATTTGTTAATTAGTTAGAGTGTTAGGGTTAGGGTTAGATATAGAATTAGTTAGCTAGTTAGATATAGAATTAGTTAGAATAGAATTATTTTAGTTAGATATAGAATTATTTAGTTAGAATAGCATTATTTAGTTAGAATAGAATTATTTTAGTTAGAATAGAGTTATTTAGTTAGAATAGAATTATTTTAGTTAGAATAGAATTATTTTAGTTAGAATAGAGTTATTTAGTTAGAATAGAGTTATTTTAGTTAGAATAGAGTTATTTAGTTAGAATAGCATTATTTAGTTAGAATAGAATTATTTTAGTTAGAATAGAGTTATTTAGTTAGAATAGAATTATTTAGTTAGAATAGATTATTTAGTTAGAATAGAATTATTTAGTTAGAATAGAGTTATTAGTTAGAATAGAATTATTTTAGTTAGAATAGAATTATTTAGTTAGAATAGCATTATTTAGTTAGAATAGAATTATTTAGTTAGAATAGAATTATTTTAGTAGAATAGAATTATTTTAGTTAGAATAGAGTTATTTAGTTAGAATAGCAATTATTTAGTTAGAATAGAGGTATTTAGTTAGAATAGAGTTATTTAGTTAGAATAGAATTATTTAGTTAGAATAGAATTATTTAGTTAGAATAGCATTCTTTAGTTAGAATAGAATTATTTTAGTTAGAATAGAGTTATTTAGTTAGAATAGAATTATTTTAGTTAGAATAGAATTATTTTAGTTAGAATAGAGTTATTTAGTTAGAATAGGTTATTTAGTTAGAATAGAATTATTTAGTTAGAATAGAATTATTTAGTTAGAATAGGTTATTTAGTTAGAATAGAATTATTTTAGTTAGTAGAATTATTTTAGTTAGAATAGAATTATTTTGCATCATATATAGTTTGTTAGTTTATTAGTTAATCAAATGTTCGTTTTTTGCAGAACTATGGATCCACATAGCAGGAACCTCGAAGAGGAAGAACTTATCGAAGATATAATCAAAGACGCTCCCGACGTTGAACCTGCTGAATCTCCGTCGTCATATCTAAACCCCTCCGGAGATGGAATGGAGGTTGATCGACACGAAGATGAAGCCGATGGGGCCGCAGATAGCTCCAATGACGGAGAAGGTGATAGCTCCACTGATGGAGAAGCCGGTGGAGAAGCCGGTGGAGAAATAATAAAGTCCGGCGAGGTATACATATGAAGTTCAACAATCACTTGTAATATGTGAAAAATATTGGAGATAGCTCTATATTGTATACATATACATTCATTTGACGAATGTTTCTCCCTCTTAGGCCTCCACATCGAGCAAAGCTATGAAACGAGGCCCGACTAAAAAGTTGGACGCACGGACGCATTACACCTTTGAGGTGATATTGCCTACGGGCGAACCAAAGCTTCCTAAGAATGCTGCTGACACATTCAAGAAGCAATGCGGAGTTCTCGTTAGGGATCACGTCCCGATCAGCGTTCGGGAGTGGAACAAGCGCAAAGGGGCAGCCGATAGTGACTATGTCGCCGAAAGGTACAAAGATAATCTTTGGAATGATATCATGTCACATTTCAACCTGCCAGAATGTGAGAATCAAGACGCCGCAAATAAACTGAGGGCCAAAGTCAAGCAGTGGACTCTAAAGAAGATGGCCGAACTGTTCCGTAGCTGGAAGAAGAAGCTATGGAAAGACTATCTGAAGACAAAGAAAGTGCCAGTATTCGAGGGGTATCTAGCCAAGCAGGCAAATCACTGGAAGGCATTTCAGGAGTACAAGCAGTCAGAAGATGCCAAGGCATTATCAGAAAAGAACAAGAAAAATGCCGACAAGAAGAAATATCACCACATGCTGGGGCCAGGGGGCTATGAGACTGCCATCCCAAAGTGGGATAAGAAAGAGCAAGATCTGCTAGCTAAAGGCATCGTACCTGAACCCATCCGTGATGAGTGGGAATTGAGAGCAAGGAATTGGTTCCTTGCGCATGGTGGTTCGTACGACGAAGAAACAGGGGACCTCATCTGCAGTGACGGTCTTAGGATACCCAGGGAGAATTGGAAAAAATAGTGAAAGAAATTAAAGAGGGAAAAAGACAGTTCACTGCAGATAGAGAGAAAGATTTGCTCACACTGGTCCTCGGCAATGACGAACATGGAGGACGAACGCGATGCTTCGGTCCTTCTTACCCGTGGTGGCTTGGGTTTGCCAGAGACCAAGACACTTACAGAAGCCGAGCGAGAGCAAAGAAGCGACAGCAGGATGAGGAGAATGACAAGTTCAACCAGTTGCTTGCCAGGCTTAACGAGCAACAGAAGCAGATTGACGAGCTTAGAGGAGTAGCGCGCCAGGAAGATCCTGCACTCGATATTACCGGCGCCCCATCTAAGCGGAAAAGCAGCGTGGCTGAATCTGAGGCCCCGCCCGACGATGCACGAAGAATGATAGAGGGCGGTCCCGGCTACCCCGTGGATGGAATCAAGGAGTCAACATCATGTGAACTCCATCAGAAATTCAAGAACATATCCATGAAGGTGGCCGTCGGACAAGCTTTACCTTCTGGCCCTGATGCACGCTGGCATGGCCGTGAGATTCCAGCTGGCTTTGCTAAAGTCGGGGTGGATGAAATCATGGCGGGGTTTCATGATATGGAGCTCGACATGGCTGGACCCAAAGATGAGAGGACACTCGGAGAAGTACTGGGTGGAGTCATCCTATGGGACAAGAACTACATCAAGCTTCCAGGCTCGGCCCCAAGGACAACACCGCCTCCGAGTCGTCGCAGGTCACCTACACCTCCATCACCTCCAAGCCCTCCACATGACGACGGCCACCACAACACGAGTCCAGATCGATCACCGCCGCCGGACTTGGGTCGGCCGTCTCCGCCGCCCCCCGCTAAGGATACTAAGCGGAAGCGTGCCAGCAAGAACGCTCTGTCGATGAGTTCTAAGCGACGGAGCTCCCCAAAGCGCAAACTGTCGCCCCTCCCAAAGGTACCTCATGCTAATCTTCCTATCAGACCTTATGATCGTACCGATGAGGAAAACGCCAGGATAGCAAAGGAACATTATGAGGCGCAGATGAAAAAGAAGGAACCCGAGCCCCGCCCGGAATACACCGAGAAGCAAATAGCATATGCAAAATACTTCATGACCCTTCCATCACAGTATGACTTACACCATAAGCCTGACGACTATACACGCACATTGCAGAAGGAAGGGCAAAAGAGCAGATCACGTGCAAGTGCAAGTGGGAGCAAATCAAGTTCAACTACAAGCAAAAAAAGATCAGACGTTCCTCAGCTTGGACAACAGGCCAAACAGTCGATCCCACCCCTTAGGGTGTTACCCGAGAATGTTCCCTCTCTGGTGCAGGGGCAAGATTTGGAATTAGCAAAGAAGTGGGCGGCTGAATGGGGTATCCCGGTTGAAGACGTTCTGGCTTCCCAAGACGACAGGTTACCCAAGGCTGTGGTAGCCCCTAAGCCACAGTTTGTCATGGGAGCGCCTTTGGTCAGCAAAGATAAGTTGGATGATCTCCCAACAAATATGCGTTACTTGCATACATGGTACTTAAGTGAATCAAAGAATGGGAGAACGATGATCGTGGCGCGTGTCCCACGGGAGTACTACGGCCGCCCCGAAGACATCCATATCGACTTTGATGAACTCTTCCAGATGTACAATGCCGACGCCCTCGACAAATCGCTTATGAGTTGCTATTGTCTGTAAGTTTTTTAATTCGTTGTCTACATATAACTTGATCAGTTATTTCAATTCATTGTCTACATATAACTTGTTCCGTTCTGACTTGTACTCTATTATGCAGAATGAAGATTCTGGAATGTAAAAGTAGGAACATCCTAAATATTGGGTTTATTGACCCAGATAAAATACATATAAAGACGCTAACTGATAACACCAAGGAGACAGAGGAAAACCTTCTAAGGTTTCTAACAGATCAAAATTTTTGTGACCACATACTGTTTCCATACAACTTCAAGTGAGGGTCTTACTCTGTTGTGTCCATTCACTTATGAGTGTTATTGATAAGTTACTGACACATATATATATATATGCAGCTTCCACTGGATTCTGTTGGACATTCAAATTGATAAGGGAAGAGTTGATGCCTTCGACCCATTATCGAGACCCTTGGAACAGTTCCAAAGCCTGCAGGACATGCTCCAAGGGTAATTTCAATCATTCTTGCGCTCTATCGGTCTCTTTCGATGATTTTCTGATATATCAATTAATGAAAAACTTAGCAAATCATTTTCCTTGTCGGGCAGGGTTTGGAAGCGGTTCAAGTGCGTGACTCCCGGTATCCGGGATGAGAAGCTGACCTTTAGAGCGGCTCAGGTAAGTAGTAGTATGATATACTTCTATTTTCAATACATTTGTAATGCTAGATTATTATTTTGATTATATATATTCTATTCTCGTAAAGTGCGACCAGCAGCCACGGGGGACGCATCTATGTGGATACTATGTTTGCGAGACCATTCGCACGTTTACCTCTGAGCACAAGGATTACAGATACGATGTAAGCAATAAACATTCACACCTCTATTTTTACTCGTCATTCTTTGTTATCATGATTGATATTCATATTCATCTCCTCTTCTTATATAGTACACGGCCATGCGGGAGAAGTACCTACCAGAGCAACGCGCGATTGCTGTTGCAGAGGAGCAAGCGGCCTTTCTGAGGATAGAAGCTATAGACGACAAAGGACGATTTAGTGTAGCTAGGGGCCATTACTGATGTTGGTCCATGTAATCGAATAGACGGGCTCTTGTCCCGATAATTCTGATCTCCATATAATTGTATATATATGCTCGCTTGTAAGATAAGTTAATCTTATATATATGCATAAACTAATTCCCGAACACCAAGGCACCAAACGAGGCATCACGTTAATCCCCCGGACACCTAAAACCCCTAAACCCTAAAACCCTAAAGCAAAAAACAAAAAACTGCAGATGCCCTTTAGTCCCGGTCTGTGTTACAAACCGGGACTAAAGGTCCTGGCCCTGATTCGCTCCGAGGTGCCCACGTGGACACCCTCCAGTCCCGGCTGGTAAGCGGGCCGGGACTAAAGGTTCAGCCTTTAGTCCCGCGGCTGGGGTCCTGGTTTGCAAACCGGGACTAAAGCCCCTTACGGGCCGGGACTGGAGGCCCCGTCCCCACTAGTGTTTCGATAAATAAGAGTGTCGAACCCAACGAGGAGCAGAAGGTGTTGATGAGCAGTTTTGATCAAGGAATCACTGTAAATACTAGCAAGCAGGTTTTCAGGGGTATTTGGTAATACGAGTAAATAAAGTGCGAGTAAATAAAAGACAGTAATAACAATTGCAGCAAGTGGCCCAATCCTTTATTCAGCAAAGGACAAGCCGGTTGTGTTCTTATAATAACCAAACGTTCTCGAGGACACACGGGAGTTTTCTGTCAAGAGCTTTCGCTTCATAGAGCCAATAATATTTATTGGTTTGGTAAGTGTTATGGGGGTGAACCTGTGCTAGCGCACTACCCTTACTAGGATAAATACACACTTGTGATTATACCCCTTGCAAGCATCCGCAAATACAAGAAAGTAATTAAGATAAATCTAACCACAGCCTTAAACTCTAGGATCCTACGCTCCCTGGTGCAATGGTTTCCCAACGGAGGTTTAGGTTTCTGTCACTCCAGCAACCCCACAGTCGGTAGCCAAATACACAATGCATCTCACTAGGCCCATAAATGGTGAAGTATCATGTAGTCGATGTTCACATGACACCACTAGTGAAATAGCACCACAACAATATCAAACCATTAAATATTTCTCAACAATAATTCACTACTAGCATCTTGACTTCTCCCATGTCCTCAAGAACTAAACGAACTACTCACAAGACATCATATGGATCATGATCAGAGGTGAAATAATGGTAAATAACAATCTGAACATAAACCTTAATTCAATGGTTCCACTCAATAGCATCAACTACAAGAGTAATCAACACCGGGAAAGTTTCCCCTATGAATATAACAAGATCCAACTCAAGATGTTACAGCGGGACGGCGTGGTGATGGTGGAGATGAAGGTGCTGGTGATGGAGATGATGATGATCCCGTTGAAGTCCAGTGCGATGGTGATGACGATTGCGATGATCTCCCCTCGCCGGGAAGGAATATCCCCGGCAGATTTCTCCCTGCCGGAGAGCTTTCTCTCTCTGGTGTTCTCCGCCCCGCAGAGGCGGCTGTGTCTAACTCTGAACCCCCCCTTGACTTAGGTTTTCGGGGACGATGATGTACGCGAAGGGGATAGACCAGAGGTTGGCCAGGGTGGCCTCACGTGGGGCCCGCGCGGCCAGGGGGCTGGCCGCGCCACCCTGGCGTGTGGGCCCCCCTGGCTCCTCTCAACTCCTCCTTCTGGCTTCGTGAGTCTTCTGGTAAAATATAATTTCTGGGTATTTTTCTGGAATTTTCCTGATCTTCAAAATATGGTCTCCTGATGGTCCTTTTTCCAGCAGAATCCTGACTCTGGCAGCAACTCCTCCGATGATCATCAAACATGTGAAAACAAAGGAAATAACATAAGTATCATGTCTACATATGAAATATATCAATGAATAACAGCAAATTATGATATAAAATAGTGATGCAAATTGGACGTATCATGGACCCCGGTCCTATTTCTATCATATTGCTATCACCTGTTTACTTTACTCGTACTGTTTACTTTACTCTCATACTATATTGTTTTCCACTCGATACACTCATAACCTTTGTTTCAAGCAAACCGGTGAGATTGACAACCTCATCGCAAGTTGGGAACAAAGTATTTGTTTGTGTGTGTGCAGGTTCCACAACACCTTCAGTCGTTATTGTCTCTCTTCTCCTGTTCGATAACCTTGGTTTCTTAAACTGAGGGAAAACTTGCTGCTACACTCATCATACCTTCCTCTTGGGGTTCCCAACGGGCTGGTTATCCACCACGCACAAGGACAGTCTGCTCCCACGTCAACTATACACCACCACGCGCAGCACACCTCAAATACACGGTAAAACTGTATAAGCTTTATATTCGGGAAGTACGAGAAAGAACGGAGACAAGACATGGAGCAAAGTGTTAGCTAAAGCTGAATTTTTTTCGAGGATAAGTACCATGTAGAGCAAAGATCAGTGTTTTATCACACTAGTATGTGGGCGTGGTCGTTCCTGTCAAGTCATGCTAGGAAAATATGGATTGTAAATGTACATAACCTTGGATCATTTTTATATATTTTGTGGAGCAATAGAAGAAGTAGTTGACCATCGCTTATGGTGGAATGGTGCTAGTAAAATGTCATGAAGATTAGGATAAATGCATATTTTTCACGGGTTCAATTATTTCTTGGCAGTACAACCACCAATATTTTGGCAGTATACCTGCCTACGCGTATGTCAGGCTGTACATACACTAATATTTCAGCGGTACACTCATACCCCCGGATAGGAAAGAAAAAAGAACTAGAAAATACATAGATTAATTTTGGAAAAAAATACAGAAATATGGCTACCAAGGAAGTACACGAAAGTAATAAGCGCAATGTTGAGTTTGAGAAGTACAAATTTTCAGTTTCTAGAAGTGCAGCTTTCACGTGAAGTGGATCATCTAGTGGTAAGTACACAACTATGAGAGCACGAAGTACATGTATTGACGCCTAGAAAGTACAGATGTAATGTTTCGAAAGTGTGTCTTGCGTAAAGTGCAAGGAAAAAATGAAATCATCCGATAACCGTAGGAAGTACACACATTGACAACATGGCAGTGCAAACTTTGAGTGAATTAAGTACACATGTTAGATTTCAGAAAGTACACTAACAAAAAATGGTCCCTTGTAATTTTTGCCGAACCAGATCCCCTTTGCCGACATGGTACTCGAGCGCTATCAGACTAAGTCCCACCACGGTCGAGGTCGCTAGCATGCCACATGATCGGTCCCTTGTCTGCAAGCCGTTAGCCAAATAGCGTTGTCATGCGAGGTTGCGTCGACTTCGATATTCCTCACGCTTTCAGTTCTGATTTTGTTTGCAGCTCCTTTTTTTAGCTCACACCCATGACGATGGGAAGTACACATAGTGTCGACATGAAGTACACATGGTATGTATGATGACGACGTAAGTACAAATGTTCAGTTTTCAGAAGTTGGGAGAAGTGCAAGAAAAATGATAAAATCATCTAGAGAGAACTACAATACTTTTATGAGTGGGAAGTATATGCAATGATGTCGGGAAGTACAAATATTTAGTTTCCGAAGTGTAACTTTCACGTCAAGTGCTAGAAAAATGATGATAACATGTAGAAGGAAGTATAGAGAGAGACTTTGGGAAGTATAAATGTTCAGCTTTAAAAGTACATATGGTGACGACGAGAAGTACAAATGTTCAGTTTTGGAAGTGCATATTTCACATAAAAGTGCTAGAAAAATTTCGAAATTATGTAGAGGGAAGCAAAGAAGTATAAGAGCAAGAAGTACATGTATTGACAACGGGAAGTACAGATGTTCAGTTTCGGAAGTTTAGAGTCTTCCATAATTTGCAAGATCAGGAAGTACAGACGTTTAGTTTCGGGAAGTACATGACTGCAAGATCAGGAAGTATGTGTCAGTAAGAGCGTGAAGTACAATATGAAATTTAGGGAAGTACACGATTCCTCTTAATTTTGAATTAAAAATGATCCGTTGGCTACATGAAGTACATATTGCTTTTCTGAGAAGTGCAGAACTTCTGCTCCAGGAGTACACATAGAGACTACAGGAAGTATACCCGATGATGGCAATAAGTACGGGTGTTGAACTTTGGGAAGTACACGCGATGACAATGGGAAGTACACATAGTTTTGATAGGAAGTACATAGGTTCAACTTTTAGGAGTGCTAGAAACATTATGAAATCATCTCGAGGGAAGTACAGAAGTATGATAGCAAGAAGTACATGTATTCACAACGGGAAGTACAGATGTTCACTTTTGGAAGTGCAAACTCTTCTACAATTTGCAAGACAAATAATGGCATCATCCACGAAAATGAAAGGAAGTACAACAATGACAAATAGGAAGTGTAAGGTTTCAATTAAGGAAGTACACATATTAAATTTTGAGGAGTACAACAAAATGATTTTTATTTTTTATTTATTTTTGCTCAGATAGGCATTGCCTTTATTTTTAGAACATAACAAAAACCACACAATTCGGAAATCGAATGGAAGGCCAAATGATTGTTTAAACATGCATAAAATGGGTTGATCGAATTTTGACTGCATAAAACCTTACTGAGGATGTGTTTTTTTAAGGTTGTAACTGAAGTGCGTTGTTGTGTTGAGGATTTTAAGTGGTTGTGGATATAAAACGGACACCGTATGAGAAAGTTGCATCTATTTTTTAAATAGTTTTTGAAGCTATGCCAGAAGTACAAACACTTGTAAACAAGAAGTACATATACGTGTCTAAGGAAGTACGAATACTCTATTTTTTCGGGGCGGAAATATATCATGCAAATCTCATTGTTTTGAGCACATATTGCCTCAATCATTGGCACAAATGATTTTTATGGTAGAGTATAACTCTAATTTCATTATCTATTGCATTCCATAAGGAATCACGAATTTTAGCTTGTTAATTTTATGTCACCATCTTGCAAACAATGCAAATATGTAAACTTAAAATTTCACAAATTATTCTCAAACCTTAAGAAATGTAGGAATATGAACTTGACAAAAAAGTTGCTCCTTATTGACACATTTCGAACAATATATAACTTGTATCATTTGCATATACCATTTGATAATACCGGTAAAAATCGTTCGAAGCCAATCACTACAAATAACGAGCTGTAATTTCAAATCTGCTCCTAAATCATAAGAAATTTGTGAAAACACTGTGAACAAAAAAGTTGCGTCTACTCCATAGCTTTCCAACGCCATATTACTTGCATTATTCCGACAAACGGTTGGAAAACTCTGCTCAAATTACTGTCCGTCGTTTTTGAGTAGATCCGAAATATTGTATTTTCAAAATTACTCGAAAACCGTACAGAATTTGAAAAAACTTGTAGAGATACAAAAGTTGTGCATTTTTAGTAGCTTTCCAACGGTATATCATCTACACCATTCTGATGAGCGGTTTGGAAACTAAGTCAAAAATACGTTTTTTACGTGTTTGTGAAAATTTCCGGTTTTTGAAATTAAATTTAAATGGTTGATAATTTGAAATAAGTTAGAATACAAAAAAGTTGCGGATTTTCATTAGCTTTCCAATGATATATTATTTGCACAATTCTAATAATTTTTTAAAAAATTAGGAAGAAAATAACTACATAGATACACGAGCAGTTTAAATTTCGCGACCATGCAGTACAGTATAGTCATACAAAAAAGTACAAACATGTCTCATATATATATACATGGAGACTATTCTATCATCGATGACAGAATAATATTCTGTACTACTTATGACACAAGTTTGTACTGTTTTGTATGATAGAATTGTACTGCTTGTTTGCAAATTTTGAACTGCTTATTTGTATCTACGTAGCTATTTATTTGAACATGTTAACCGTTTCTCAGAATTATGCAAATGATATACCGTTGGAAAGCTATGAAAAATTTGCATATTTTTTATGTTAAAACTTTTTTCTAATTTTCAATGGTTTAAGTTTAATTTTGAAAATCGGAAGCATTCAAAAACACGTCTGAAAAATATTTCAAACCACAAATCAGAATAACGCATATGATACGCCATTGGAAAGCTATTGAAATTGTGCAATTTTGTTATCTCTGCTAGTTTTTTCAAATTCGCAACGCATTTTGAACAATTTTGAAAATACTGGAATTCAGATCTATTCAAAAATAGGCGGACTGTAATTTGAGCAGATTTTCTCAATGATTTGTCGGAATGATGCAAATAATATGACGTTGGATAGATATGGAGCAGACGCAACTTTTTCATGTTTTAAGTTTTTTCAAATTTTGCACAGTTTTTGAATAATTTTAAAAATAACGAATTCAGAGATATCTAAAAAAGATGCAAGGTAGTTTGACTTGATTTTTTTAACCGTTTGTCGGAATGGTGCAAATGATATACCGTTGGAAAGCTATGGAAAATGCGCGACTTTTTCGTTTCTAATACTTTTGCAAGTTTCTTACAGTTAAACAATAATTTATATGGTTTTAACGTCATATGATTTGTATTGTTCACAAGTTAACGCTTTGAAATTGAGAAACTATACTATTTGATTTGTCATAGAAATCAAAAAGCACTGAAATTAAAGTTTTGTTATACCATACAAATAATTTGTGCCTACTGTAGAGGCGATCGGAGCTTAAAACGATATTATTTGCATGATATATGACCGTCCCGAGAAAATAGAGTTTCCGTACTTCCCTGGATACGTATTTCATACTTCTTTGTTATACGTTTTTGTACTTCCCGTCGGTGTTTCCAGAACTTTTTAGTAAAACAACGGTAACTTTATTATATGATGTCATTTCGGTTTCATCGTCACAATATTGTACTTCTCTTCGTTATCACGTTGTACTTCTCTCCGTTATTATGCTATACTTCCGTCCGTCACAATATTGTACTTCCCTCTGTTATCATATTTGTATTTTCCATCATGACTTATTTTTTATGCAAAATTACAAGGTGTCGTACACTTCCCTAAATTGAGTATTCATACTTTTTGTTCTTACTGTTGTGTACTTCCGGTCATTACAATGTTGTCTTTTCGGTTTCACCATCACAATATTATACTTCCCTCCGTTATCTTCTTGTACTTCCTATGTTATCATATTGTACTTCTTTCTGTCACAATATTGTACTTCTCTTTGTTATTATATTGTATTTTTCATCATGACTTATTTTTTATACAAAATTATGAGGGGTCGTATACTTCCCTAAACTGAGTATCCATACTTTTTGTTCTTACTAATGTGTACTTCCGGTCATAACAATGTTGTACTTCCTGTTTGGAAAGTTATTTTCATAGATATTTATGAGGGACCGTGTGTACTCCCTTAGAGTAGATATCAGTACTTCAAATTCATACTGATGGGTATACCCTTCCATCATGACAGTCGCTTTTCATGCAAAATTATAAGAGACCGTGTGTACTTCCCTAAACTAGAAATATGTATTTCTCGATCTTACTAGTATGTATGTCACTGCATCATAATATTGTACTTCTCGTCATAACATTTATTTTTTTAATCAAAATTGGAAGGAACCGCATACTTACCGAAAGTACTTTCCACTCGCATTGTTTTTTACTTTTATCTAGATGATTTTATCATTTTTCTAGCATTTTCACATGAAAGTTGCACTTTCGGAACTAAACGTTTATACTTCTCGTCGTTATCGTGTGTACTTCTGGTCGTACTATCATCAATTTTGCGAATAATTTCATCATTTTTTGCAATCCTTTATGGGAACTCAGCACTTCCCAAACTTGAAGTACACATCGTTTATCGTGTGTACTTCCCAACGTTAAAGTCCTGTACTTTTTTCGTCATCTACACTTCTCAAAAAAACAATATGTACTTCGTGTAGCCTCTTTGTTTATTAATGTGATAGCCTAGATGTTCGGGTAACAAGGTTGTGTTATCATCTGAAAGATCATATCGAGCCCCATGTGTGGTTTTGGTAATTAATGACAATCCCTATGGACTAATGGTTGCATTGAGTTATATGTGTAGGACTTGTCCATAGACAATGCTTGAACCATTTGTTGGAGTCAAGGTTGTAAGAAGAAGATTATGTGTTGACCAAGGTGTTATTCAAGGAGTGATCCAAAGATTGGTCTTAAGGGAGTTGAGCTTATGTCAAGTGTGTCTTGAAGAATAAGATTGAGTGAGCTCTCATGTGTATCCTCAAGACACCATCATTATGGAGAAAGAAGAATTGATTCGAGGATTGATCAAGTCAAAGCGTAAGTTCAAGATGAGCAACTAGAAGAGAACATATGATTGAAGCTTGCCATATATATTGTGATCATGGATATGTGAAGATATGCTTAAAGAGAGTCTCTTCCATAGTAGAGTATGGGGGAGCAATCCGCAAGACTTCACCAAGCAAGCTCAATCAAGAAAGGTGGTCCAACTTGAGAAGATCAAGATCGTCTTTAACCACCTCAAGTGGAATGCTCAAGGCAAAGGTATGATAGTGTTAGGGTTTCTTTCTTACCGGTCTCATGGTGTTAGTTGTGAGACCGGGTTATAGGATCGGTAGCCGTACTATCAAGAGGGGCTCTCGAGTGAGTAACTTAATTGTATCGTTCAGAGAGAGCTCAAACCTTTGCATACTTGGCATCATCTTTCTTGATTCTTATTTGGATTTTATCCATGTGAGGTTCTAGAGCTTGTGGTTATTTCCATGACAAGCTCTAGCTCATCAAAAACGGATTTCGCATGAAACTCTTATTGCGTTTTTTATGTTTGGAGGTTTTACCAGTTTGTCTTCGTAGAGAGGTCAAACCTTTCATCATTTGGTTTTATTCTCCCTTGTTGGACTATGATGTTTCTATGGATGAAGTTGTAGAGCTCGTTGTGGTGATTCCAACGAGCCCAAGATCATCGAAAACGGAGTCCGGATGCTCAAGTTATTGCCGTTTTCGTTTTGGTATATCTGCTGTTTCAATGGGGGCGGAAATAGCCGGCCCGGGGCCGGAAATAGCCGGTCATACCGGCTTTAGCCGGTCTGAGGGCTGGCTTTAGCCGGTCTGCCCAGATTTCGTCTCTGTTGCAACCCGGCTTTTTGTCCGGCTATTTCTAGCCAGGGCCGGACTTTTCAGGCCGGCTATAGCCGGTGTAAGTGGCTGTAACGGTCAGATTTCGGAGGGGGGGGTATAAATACCCCTTCTTCCTCCTTGGAACAGCCACGAAATTGGCTTCTCTCTCCTCCATTGTTGACTTTGCAAGCTTGCCCTCCCTCCTCCATTCCTCCCATGATTCTTGCATATCTTTTAGGGAAAAGAGAGAGGAGATCTAGATCTATATTTCCACCAATCCATTTCTCCTCTAAGTGAGGGGAACATCTTGGGATCTAGATCTTGGAGTTCTTTGTGGATTTCCTTTGTTCTTCCTCTCATATCTCTCCATAGCATTAGTTGCTTTGGTGAGATTTGGGTGAGAAGGATTTGAGCACTTTGTGTGCCCTTGCCATTGCATAGGTTGCATCGGTTTGAGTTCTCCCCGGAGATTCGAGTAAGTGAAAGTTTGTGAGCTTATTACTCTTGGGTTCTTGGAACCCTAGACGGCTTTGTGGCTTTGTGGAGCCTTGGTGGCTATCCTTGGGAGCCTCCAATTAAGTTGTGGATGCGTGCCCCAAGATTTGTGTAAAGGCCCGGTTCCGCCTTGAGGAACCCCTTAGTGGAAGAGTGAGCTAGGCCTTTGTGGCGCAAGCTCACACCGGAGAATAGGGTGAGGCCTTTGTGGCGTTGGTTAGGCCTTTGTGGCAACCACACCCCTCCAACGAGACGTACTCCCTTTCAAGGGAGGAACTCGGGAATACATCATCGTCTCCGCGTGCCTCGGTTATTCCTATACCCGAGCTCTTTACTTATGCACTTTACATTGTGATAGCCTTCGTGCTTGAAGTCATATATCTTGCTATCACCTTGTTACTTGTATTGCTTAGCATAAGTTATTGGTGCACATAGGTGAGCCTAGTTTATTTAGGTCTTGTGTGCTTGACAAAATAAACGCTAGTTTAATTCCGCTTTTGTTCAAGCCATTCATAAAATTTGATATCGCCTATTCACCCCCCCTCTAGGCGACATCTGTGTCCTTTCAATTGGTATCAGAGCCCGGTCTCTCATTTTAGGCTTCACCGCCTTGAGAGCAAAGATGTCGGCTAGGGGATTAGTGCACAATAACACTTCTATATTTAATGGCACAAATTATGATACTTGGAAAATTCACATGCTAAATTATTTTCGGGTCATGGACCCATCTATGGAGCGAATTGTAGATGCAGGTTTTTCTCCTCCAAAGGATACTCAAAATCTATCTTTAGAGGATGAGAAAAACTTGTATCTCAATGCTCAAGCTACTCATGTGATTGTTAATGCTTTGAGCGATGTAGTTACCTTCTCCATCACGCCTTTTCGGAGCGCTCATGAGATATGGACAAAGCTTCAAGAAAAATATGGTGTGTCCAAGATTATTGAGGATGATTGTATTTCTTCCACTTCCGGCCGCAATGAACTTTTATCCACTTCACCAAAATGTGGCAAGAGACAAGGTAATGATATGGTGAGTGGTGATGAAACTTACAATGGTGATAGTATACTTACTTTTGATGATCCTTCATCTCTATCTCATTGCAATGCTTCATCTTTGGACTTAAACACGTTTAGCCCCATAAATGTTTTACATGCTTGTGTTGATAGTCCTTGCATATCATGTGTAAATTTCTCGAATAAATCTCATGATGATATGCTTGCTTTGTCTTGTTGCCATGATACAAATGCTTCTATTTCCTCTAGTATTTGTGATGCTAACCATATAGAGGAAACCGAAGAGTCTTTGGGCCAAGACAAGGTCTTGAATGGAGCTTCAAGTATTTCTTCATCTTCTTCTTCTCACGGTTCCCACATATGCCTTATGGCTAGGTCTTCAAATCATAATGATGTTGAGGACAATGGTGAGGATGAGGAAAATGAAGAAGACTATATTGAGTATTTAAACAAGAAGGGTAAGGTGGTCTTTGATGCTTTGCATAACCATAAAAATGTTTTGCCCAACTTCTTTGAAATCATGAGTTGTGCTATTGAGAGCACGAAACTCATTGAGATGAAGGAAGAACAAATTGATAAAATGTTTTCTCTTGAGCGTGAGTATGCCAATGATATCCATGATTTAAAATATGCTCTAGAGGAAGAGCAAGAGCTTCAGGTTTCTCTTGAGGAGAAGCTTGAATCCATTGAGGAGTCATGTAATGAAATTATTTCTAAACTCACTAAAGAACGTGACCTCGCTCTTGCCAAGTTGTCTTCTCCTATTCATAATGATAATGATGCATGTGCTACTAACTCTACTTCTTGTGAAGCATCTATTTTGAAGGAGAATGTTGAGCTAAGGGCTCAACTTGAATTGCTAACTAGCAAGTATGGGAAATTGGAAGAAATTCATGAAAAGCTATTTAGCTCTAATGAGGATCTTCTAGTGTCCCATGCTCGCCTAAAGTTAGCTCATGAGGCTATATCTACAAAGGTAACATCTTGTGAGCCTCATGTGGGCACTAGCACTATTTCTCAAAATGCAATATTGCCATGTGCTAGTACTAGTAATTCATCCACTCATACTATTTCTACATCTAGTGATGAATTACTCTCCTTGCCTTGTTGCTCTAACAATGTAGCCTCTACTTCCACTAGTACTTGTGTTGTCACTAACCATGTAGAGAAAATCAAAGAGCTCAAGGCCCAAGTTACTTCATTGAAGAAAGACTTGGAAAAACGTCATGAAGGGAAGTCCACACTCAACAAAATCTTGAGTGTGCAAAAATCCCCCAATGACAAGAGTGGACTTGGATTTATCTCTAACAACAAGAAAAAGTCCAAAATATACAAGAAGAAGGGCCAAGAACAAGTCAAGAATTTGGCCAAGATTGTTTGCTTCAAGTGCAAAATTGAAGGGCACCATGTTAGATCTTGCCCTTTGAAGAAAAAGGCACTTAGTGAGAAGCAACAAGGGAAGCGGCCTCGAGTTCAAGCCCTTGCTCAACCTCAAGTTGAAGAAAGGTCACTTCCCAAGAAAAATCAAGCTAATGCTCCCCTTGTGGAGAAATCAAGTGAGAAGAAGGTGAAGAAAAGAACTTGCTACATATGCCATGAGAAGGGTCACCTATCTTCTTCATGCACTAATGGTAACTCATCCAACCCTATCATAATTGAAGATGCTTATTCACTTTGCAAGGATAAGGTTGGCAATGTGTTTGCCAAATTTGTTGGTGCTCAAAGTGGTGTCAAGAAAAAAACCATTTGGGTTGCCAAACCTATTGTTTCTAACTTCTTAGGACCCAACTTGGTTGGGGACCAACAAGCCATTACTTGAACAATAGGTGTTGTTGGAGGGCATTGGAGACTTGGCCATATCATGAAGAATTAAGGGATCTTCATCAATTATATTTTCTCAAGTCAAGTCAAGTGGATTATCTTGTGTCTATCATATATCCAATGTTTCTCCTTGCGGTAACATGTATTCAACTTATCTACATTGAAAGTTACTCGCCCCTTTACATGTGTTGGGTTTTGTATCTTGCATGTGTTTGTATATGTTGTGCTTCCTACTTGCTTCATTTTGAGTAATCAAGTATGTGCATGTTGGTTTGCACACCATGTACGGTTGTTCTTGTTGAGCATTTTGCATCTCGTTTTATCTTACTTGGCTCTTGTGAGAGATTATTGGACCATCCCATTTTGGGGGAGTGATATGCTTTGCACTTCACAATCCTAAAAATGTGTGCAAATGAGGAATACCACTTAGTATTGATATTTAAAGATTATCTAGTCTCTATGTGGTATGTCATTCTCAAAAGAAATTCAAATTCTATAATGTCCATTAATCATCTTGTTGGATTTTATTTGCCTCTTGTGAAAAATAAATGTTTTATCACATTATGGGGGAGTAATATTCTTTGTGCATACTATAAACCAATATAATGTGTATATTTGAGGTTGTGTCACATAGTGTTGATATTGTAAATTATCTTGCTTCTATGTGGCATGTTTTCTCAAACAAATTCCAATTTGCCAAATTGTTTTATTGCTCTTGTTTTGGATCTTGTTTGTGAGATACTTTCTTGATAGGGTTTTCCTAAAATGTGGAATGCTACATCAAAGTTGGAAAACCATTTGCTTCAAGTTATCTTAATCATTGCTTTGCGTGATTGTTTAACTATTTGAGTCTATCAAGAATATCTTCTTTAGCATGGTGATTAATTCTTATCCTTCTCCGTATGCTTCTTTGTTGTGAAGATGATCTTGGATTTATATGTAAACTACCACCGGCAAATAAATCCAAATACCTCTTGTTCTTGGACAATTGGTACTATATCATGTGGCACATGTATATTGATCATCTTTACATTGGCTATTGCTTTTAATTGCCCTATCTCTAGCCAAAAAATGTATTTGTTTTAGCTCCCATTGTCTTCCATGACTTTTGTTATTCCATTTGATTTCGTTGAACTTATTTTGTGTTATTTATATGTAGGTAGATGTGATGATCCCACTTGTATGCATTTTGTATTCAAATGCAAAATCATAAATAATTCACTAATCTTGGGGGAGCTCTCCTATATTTGTTATAACACACTCTTTGTGCTTATTTCAATTGGTATTGGTTTTTTGTTGGAAGACAAATCTTTTCTTTTTGGTACTTAGTGTGCCATCATAAAAAGTGTGGAGAGTTTGGTTTATTTGTTTGAACCTTGATCTCTTTGGGAGTTGGTGATCTTAGTCCTTATTATTTATTTCTTACTCTTAAAATGAGTTATGACTTTGAGCATGTGTGTGTTTTAGTTATGCTTTATGCTCATTGGCTTTTGCTTGGTTCACTAGTTGAACTTTGGAGTCAATCTTGTGTTGATTTGATTCTTTGATATAATTTGGACAACCTTTTATAGCTTCACAACTTTGCGTGCTCGCTTGTCCTTCTTAGTGTTTTGTCCAAATTGTATCTCCTTTGGCTCTTGAAAGTCTTATGCATGCATATTTACTAAATGTATACTTTATGGCATGCTTTGCTTTCTTTGGTCAAATATATAGGGGAAGCTCCATCAAATCCTAAATCGGCTAAGATGTGCATGAAATTCAATTTCATATTTATATGCACATATTTATGTGGAGTTTGTCCTATATGTTGTAGTTTCTAACTACTTTGGACCCAATGTGTTTGGGGACCATCTTGTACTTGAACTTTGTTTTAGGTACATGGAGATATATTGGTTCTTGTCTCAATAATAAGGATGAAGTGGTGACTAAATGATAATTTGAGGCAAGCTAGGATTATTGAAGGACTCTTATCTACTAGATCCTACCATTGATATCTCGGTAACAAGTATCTTCTTCATGCATACTATTCTAGCGTCCAACCTTGTGTAGGTTGTTTCTTGGCATGGATATCTTTATTTGAAAATCATGTGGTTCTTGCAAGGATTCTAATGAAACCTCTATATTGCAAATGGGAGCAAGTTAAGATGAGGACATATTATTGGGAACATATAAAAATCATGCTCATGATTCTCCTATCCCATATATGTCAACTTAGCAATCTTTTTGCATATCAATTCCTCAATAAGCTCACATGTGCAATATTGATGAAATTGCAAATTTATTTCTTCTGTTTGGTATCCTTCATTTTGATACTTGTTATTTTTATCAAAGCATCCCAACTATCTTCTTTCCCTTGTTGATATTTGCGATGTCTTTGACATGTTTGTGGTTGAAGTTCTTCAATATACAATAAGATAAATTGAGCCTTTGGCCATGCTTTAAAAGCAAAAAATCTCATTGGTATATTGCATGACTTCATTTTGGATATCATGTTCTATTCTTAGTATCTATTTTGTGTGTACATGTTTCTTTGTGATAATTATCTTTGTGATATTGTCTACTTAGAAACTTATACACATGAGAGATGATATCTCATTATTTGATATCTTATTTGAAACTTATGTGTTGGGATGGAATGCTAAGCAATATCATTCATTGAAGACTATGTGGATGCTCTATGCTTATCCTTGTGTTAGTCTTATAATATTCTTTGTCATTCCTATCACACATTCCTTTGGTTGAGCCTTTTAATATATTGTCCCTTGCTTGTTGCTCAACCATTTGTTTGATGCAAGTGTAACCTTAATTTCTTCTCTATGATCTCTTGCAAATGGTTGCGTTTTAAATGTTATTGAGGGAGTGAGGATTCCATATTGTGCAAATTGTATTCAAATGCAAACATTCCAATTTTTGCACGTACCTTGGGGAGCTTCCTCATTTCATTTAAAGCACCATTTTGCGGTTAGCATAGTATTTAATTTCACTTGGTATCATTTTGTTTTGAATAATATTGAGGGAGTGATGATTCCATGTGTGTGCACCTTATACTTCAACTCAATAGAATATTTTGTGCACACACCTTGGGGAGCTTCCTCATATTATTTAGAGCACCTTTTCGATCTTATCATAAAATCTTTATTCAGTTTGTTCTTTGAAGTGTTTGATTGCTCTCTTCATTTGTTGAAGTTTATACATCGTGTTATCTTATTTTTTTTGCAATCTTTGATCCTCAATATAGTTTGGTTTCCTTCATATATTTGTCTTTGTATATGTGCATGTGTCTTCACTTATTTCTTTTGGATATGCACACCATTTTGGAGGAACTCACACTATATTGGCCTTCTAAGTTTTTCGCCCATTTTGGCAATGGATGCCAATGGGGGAGAAGTTTCGAGGGTTTAAAGGGAATTGGCTTTTATGCTTTGGTTTGTTCTTAAGCATTTGTCTTGCATGCTTTGCATGGTTGAGTACATAGTGGAAACTCCACCAACAACCTTAGTTGGCAATATATGCAATGAAATCAAGATCATTCACACGTGCATAGATTGTGGGGGAGTTTGCTCTATATATGGTGGTTTTACTAACATCACATACTTTTGTAGTATTTGATGTTAGTACAACCATTTTGGTTCTTTGAATTCATTATATAAACCCTCTCAAAGAGATTGTCATCAATTACCAAAATGGGGGAGATTGAAAGATCATATCGAGCCCCATGTGTGGTTTTGGTAATTAATGACAATCCCTATGGACTAATGGTTGCATTGAGTTATATGTGTAGGACTTGTCCATAGACAATGCTTGAACCATTTGTTGGAGTCAATGTTGTAAGAAGAAGATTATGTGTTGACCAAGGTGTTATTCAAGGAGTGATCCAAAGATTGGTCTTAAGGGAGTTGAGCTTATGTCAAGTGTGTCTTGAAGAATAAGATTGAGTGAGCTCTCATGTGTATCCTCAAGACACCATCATTATGGAGAAAGAAGAATTGATTCGAGGATTGATCAAGTCAAAGCGCAAGTTCAAGATGAGCAACTAGAAGAGAACATATGCTTGAAGCTTGCCATATATATTGTGATCATGGATATGTGAAGATATGCTTAAAGAGAGTCTCTTCCATAGTAGAGTATGGGGGAGCAATCCGCAAGACTTCACCAAGCAAGCTCAATCAAGAAAGGTGGTCCAACTTGAGAAGATCAAGATCGTCTTTAACCACCTCAAGTGGAATGCTCAAGGCAAAGGTATGATAGTGTTAGGGTTTCTTTCTTACCGGTCTCATGGTGTTAGTTGTGAGACCGGGTTATAGGATCGGTAGCCGTACTATCAAGAGGGGCTCTCGAGTGAGTAACTTAATTGTATCGTTCAGAGAGAGCTCAAACCTTTGCATACTTGGCATCATCTTTCTTGATTCTTATTTGGATTTTATCCATGTGAGGTTCTAGAGCTTGTGGTTATTTCCATGACAAGCTCTAGCTCATCAAAAACGGATTTCGCATGAAACTCTTATTGCGTTTTTGATGTTTGGAGGTTTTACCGGTTTGTCTTCGTAGAGAGGTCAAACCTTTCATCATTTGGTTTTATTCTCCCTTGTTGGACTATGATGTTTCTATGGATGAAGTTGTAGAGCTCGTTGTGGTGATTCCAACGAGCCCAAGATCATCGAAAACGGAGTCCGGATGCTCAAGTTATTGCCGTTTTCGTTTTGGTATTTCTGCTATTTCAATGGGGGCGGAAATAGCCGGCCCGGGGCTGGAAATAGCCGGTCAGACCGGCTTTAGCCGGTCTGCCCAGATTTCGTCTCTGTTGCAACCCGGCTTTTTGTCCGGCTATTTCTAGCCAGGGCCGGACTTTTCAGGCCGGCTATAGCCGGTGTTAAGTCCGGCTTTAGCCGGTGTAAGTGGCTGTAACGGTCAGATTTCGGAGGGGGGGTATAAATACCCCTTCTTCCTCCTTGGAACAGCCACGAAATTGGCTTCTCTCTCCTCCATTGTTGACTTTGCAAGCTTGCCCTCCCTCCTCCATTCCTCCCATGATTCTTGCATATCTTTGAGGGAAAAGAGAGAGGAGATCTAGATCTATATTTCCACTAATCCATTTCTCCTCTAAGTGAGGGGAACATCTTGGGATCTAGATCTTGGAGTTCTTTGTGGATTTCCTTTGTTCTTCCTCTCATATCTCTGCATAGCATTAGTTGCTTTGGTGAGATTTGGGTGAGAAGGATTTGAGCACTTTGTGTGCCCTTGCCATTGCATAGGTTGCATCGGTTTGAGTTCTCCCCGGAGATTCGAGTAAGTGAAAGTTTGTGAGCTTATTACTCTTGGGTTCTTGGAACCCTAGACGGCTTTGTGGCTTTGTGGAGCCTTGGTGGCTATCCTTGGGAGCCTCCAATTAAGTTGTGGATGCGTGCCCCAAGATTTGTGTAAAGGCCCGGTTCTGCCTTGAGGAACCCCTTAGTGGAAGAGTGAGCTAGGCCTTTGTGGCGCAAGCTCGCACCGGAGAATAGGGTGAGGCCTTTGTGGCGTTGGTTAGGCCTTTGTGGCAACCACACCCCTCCAACGAGACGTACTCCCTTTCAAGGGAGGAACTCGGGAATACATCATCGTCTCCGCGTGCCTCGGTTATTCCTATACCCGAGCTCTTTACTTATGCACTTTACATTGTGATAGCCTTCGTGCTTGAAGTCATATATCTTGCTATCACCTTGTTACTTGTATTGCTTAGCATAAGTTGTTGGTGCACATAGGTGAGCCTAGTTTATTTAGGTCTTATGTGCTTGACACAATAAACGCTAGTTTAATTCCGCTTTTGTTCAAGCCATTCGTAAAATTTGATATCGCCTATTCACCCCCCCCCCCCTCTAGGCGACATCTGTGTGCTTTCATCATCGAGTCAGTAGCATCGACGAGCAATTAATCCAATTAATCTTTAATACCATAACAACTTTCAAGGCTTTGTCGCCAGTAGAATGCGACAAACGGTAATATCAACATCTTATCTTGAGCAGTACACCATGTCAAAAATTCTAAAAAAAAGTTCATAATTAGGAGAATGTTTTTTATTTTTTGTGATATATATTTTGTTTTTAACACCCTCTCATCTTTTTCCAATGTTTGGATACTTCTTTTTAACTATCATATACTGCCCGGCCATGAATTTTGCCAATTCATTTTTAGGAACTTAAGAGCTATTTTTTTGTTGCACAACTTTGTTGGCAGAACCGTTGCCGCTCTTGTATTTCTGTTTCCTTCTTTAATTACCTAAGTACGTGCACCTCCAATTGACTGCCGCGTAAGTCTCCAAACATTAGAAACAGGACATGTAGACACATGCGAGCCCACTCAATCCGGCACCCCCACTTGCACTTCCAATTAATAAATAATTGTACTGCTTGAGATGTTAAGAAACGTTTTAGAAAAACTATACTACCGTACGAGTGTCAAATCAAAATTTCCACAGCCTTCGTTACACAGTTGAGCGATTCAGCTAGGGAGAACGTCCGGGAGCTGCTCACGATCAACGGGCCGCGGCGGAGGAGATACTGGATAACACGTCGCTCTCCTCTAGCCCTCCCTCCCCCGTCACCGCCGGGCTCCTTATCTCCTCCATGCTCTCTAGCTCCGCTTTCTCCCCTGCTGGAGTCCCAATCCCCTCCAATTGAGGTTACCCACAACACACCCTTCTCCGTCCCCTGCTGGCCAACGAATCAGAGGTGAAGGCAGCTCTTCTGCGGTAGCTCGTCAAGGGAAAATACCTCCGGTAGGCTGTGGCGCTTGACGCAGGTTACATAGCTGCGGCCGAAGCAGGCCGTGAAGCTGACGCCGACGTGGTTGATGAACTCCTATAGGGCGAGCGGAGCACGGAGCTTGCGGAGCCCCTCGTGTGGCAGAGGAGGATGCAGATCTTGAGCATTTTCACGGGCGAAAGGACATCACAGGATATACCATTTTGGGCCAGATGTGGAGAGCCGGCGCAGTGGAGAGGTGAGCTCGCTCGCGGCCGGAGGCACCTGAGATCGAGCGGCCATGGGAATGTGGGTGAGGTCACTGGGGGAGGACGCGGCCGAAGTGGAGACTAGGACCGGCGGCGCGCGGCGGCGCGCGGCGGCCAGGGTCGGCGGCAGGTGGGGGCCAGGGCCGGCGGCGCACGGCGGCCATGGCCAGCAGCGCGCGGGGAGACAGGGCCGACGGGGCTGGCTTCACGGTGCGGTAGGTTGGGGATGAAGTGCGTCGGTGGGGGGTGGACTTTTTTCTTGCGCTCGGTATTATTTCGGGATTTTTTCACCGGATCAGTGCCTTATAGGTGAGACATGTATAGAATATTATTCTATCATCAGTTGCAATAGTTCCAACCTCATTTATGTCTACTAAGTATGTGCAAAGTCATACATACCTTGAGGTATGTACAAAACATCACATATTTTGTACGTATTGAGCATGGTGCCCGGGCACCAAGGTGTCCTGGTTATTTTACCTATATATATATATTATAGGACGGATGAAGTACCAAACTCCACTCACCAACAGTTTATGTGATTGATTTTACTTTTTTTGAAACTAGATGTGATTTATGAATTCTATGAGACACGAAAACAGTTCACCTTATCTCGACAAACTTCAAGTTATCCAACATTTGTTCCTGAATCCTGTGGACTCAAGAGTATCACTTTTGAATCTTATACCTCCTGTCTTGATTTATTATAAGTGTGCCCATGCAACGCCTGTCTCAGGGAATGGGATCCTCTGACTTAGCCGTTCCTGACTTTTGGTCACTGACGTGCGGGCCCTGCATATGGTGGGACCCACATGTCAGTGACTCAAAGTCAGGGAAAGTCAGGATTGGCAAGTTAGAGGATCCGGCTCCCTCATAATACATCATATAAACATGTCTTTTGAATCTTATACCTCCTTTAGCAAGTTTTTTTTGCCAGAGTAAGTTCAATATGTTCTTAGAGAGTTTGTCCATGATCATACAGTCCATGAGATTTGTGTTGCTTTTGTCTCCAACTCTTGAATTGTTATATCATTATCATCATTATGTTCTAAATCGACTAAGATGACAACTAATTTTCTTCTTACGTATGTCATATGAACCGATCAACTAGTAACCATATCTCCCGTTATAAGTACCTAGGAGTTGGGTTTGTAATAAAACCATGCAATTGTACTCTCCTTTATGTCATAGTTTACATTGCAAATTATATGATTATGGAGACGCACACATTTCATTATGAGGTTTATGTGAGTCACTATCGTTACGCTATGCAGATTGTCATATGCTAGCCGCGAAAAGAAAAAAGTACGCTTCATGGAGAAATTTCAAGGAAAGTCACTAATAGCAGTGATATTTGGATGGATTTGAGAGTGGATTTTCTGAGCACCCCCTTAGCTGTTCCTCTATATGAGTTGTTCATTGGTGCATCAAGATCTGTGCTACTACTTTTTTTTTCTCACAAACAACTTATCTTTTTTGTATCTCTCACACCATAAAATATTTGAATTCAAAACTTTGCAGTTCTCTAAGACATTTGAGATAGGATGTGGGAAAAATACTTTGGTATATTTTATGAAATTAAATACATACTCCCTCCGTTTTAAAATATAAGATGTTTTAGCTTTGTGAAACAAATATATCTAGACATCTTTTAGTGTGTAGGTTCACTTGAATATACACACTAAAAGATGTCTAGATACATTTGTTTCACAAACCTAAAACATCTTATATTTTAAAACGGAGAGAGTACATTTTAAAATATTTTATTCTGATTTTTGCATAAAAATATTCTAATCTATTTTTCGCAGATACTAGATCTTAAGTTTTAGTGACCATACAAATGTTATAGTGCTTGTGGGATAAAAAAAGATAAACTGAAAAAAGTTAAGAGGGTGTAGATGTCATGGTGCTCATTTCATACTTTCCCTATTTAGATGTGGCTTGGTGTTCCGTTCAGCAGGTAGTTTTCTTTAATCTTTTTATTTTACTTTTGTTTGCTCCTGGGTTTATATCCGTCATTCCATGGCATCAGAATTGTTACCGATTGCCTTTGTTCAATTATTATGGTTACCCTGCTGAATAGACTACTTGTGGAATTGGTGTTGTTCATGTGATTCAGGTGCTGAATAAGCATGTAGCAATGCGTCACGTGACATAGCGGATTAGCTAGGGAGCCCCAATCTAGCTGATCAATATGTGAGTCCACCTCGGACACGATCGATCCGCGTATATATATATAGTCCCCAGCCAGACCGTAGACGCGACAGGAAATCTTAGGGACTACTGTCGGTCTGACCGGCTCGCTTCGCGGAAAGATCAAGATCGATGGAAGGGCACTCCCTGCCGTCGCCGTCGTGCGTCGACGGCCGGAAGAGGAACGTCTGCTACTACTACGACTCCGGCATCGCCAATGTCGACTACGGGGCCGAGCACGTCATGGTGCCCCGCCGCGTGGCCATGACGCACGCCCTCGTCGCCAACTATGGCCTCCTCCCCCACATGAGCCGCCTCCGCACCAGCCCCGCCACCGAGGACGACCTGCGCGCCTTCCACGACGACGGCTACGTCCGCCTCCTGCGCGACGTCACCCCGGAGAGCTACTACGACAAGCGCAACAACAACAAGGACGACATCCGGGCGAGAGCCATGGCGTGCCGCGTCGGGGTGCCGGACGACGACGCCCAAGGCGGCGGCGCCTACGACAACCCCGTCATCGACGGCCTCTGGGACTACTGCCTGCGCTACGCCGGCGGGTCGCTCGCCGCCGCGCGCGCGCTCGCCGGCGGCAGCTCCGACATCGCCATCAACTGGTCCGGCGGCATGCACCACGCCTGCCGAGGCAAGGCCAGCGGCTTCTGCTACGTCAACGACATCGTGCTCGCCATCCAGGAGCTCCTCAAGACCTTCGCCCGCGTGCTCTACGTCGACATCGACGTGCACCACGGCGACGGAGTGGAGGAGCACTTCAAGACCGACGACCGGGTCATGACCGTCTCCTTCCACCGCTACGACGGCGACGGCGGCCATTACTTCTTCCCTGGCACCGGCAAGGCTGACGACGTCGGCGAGGGCAAGGGCAAGTACTACACCCTGAACGTGCCGATGAAGGCGGGCATGGACGACGCCATGTACCTGCACGGCCTCTTCATGCCAATCATGGATTCCGTCATGACCAGGTTCCGCCCCGACGCCGTCGTGCTGCAGTGCGGCGCCGACTCGCTCCACGGCGACAGGCTCGGAGGGTTCAACCTCTCCGTCAGGGGCCACGCCGCCTGCGTCGGCTACCTCCGGAGCTGCAACGTGCCGCTGCTCCTCCTCGGCGGCGGCGGCTACACAGTCAACCACGTCGCCTCCTGCTGGTGCTTCGAGACCGCCGTCGCCGTCGGCAACGAGAAGGACATCCCCGACGACATACCGCACCACGGATACGACCACTACTACAAGGGCCAAAACTACAAGCTCCATTACGCGGTGGCGCCCAGGAAGAACGGTAGTAGTATCAAGAAGGAGGACGTGGAGAAGATAAAGATGCACGCCCTCACAAACCTATACAACCTCAAGCCACCGCCAACGTCCACGGTAGCGCATGTGCACCACCAACCAAGCACAAGCCATGCCATCGACGACAAGGACCTCTACGATCAAGAATACAACCCTACATCCAAGAGACATCGGGAAGATGACGACCCTGTCGAGAGGCTGCACCGGCTGTGCGGCCAAGCGGACGCAATCAATTTCTTCACCGAGCTAGGGAGGACACACAAAGGAGGAAAATAATCCTGTAAGACCAGCAGCAGGTCCCACTCGTCAAACTAGACCCACCTCGAAAAGATTAGTCTGGTTTTCTACTTCTGTTATTCCCGGAAGAAATTAGTCCTATGTCGCCTCGTTGGAGCAGGCTGCAACACGTTCCATTTTATTATTTAAAAATGGAGGATGAGGAGCCTCTGCATTGACAATATACGACCTTCTTTATTATATTAATTTAACAAAAGTTAACCAAGAGCATATATACATCAAAAAAAAATGAGAAGCCACCACACAGCATCCATAAACCCAAAAATGGATGAAGATCATGCTAAGAAGGTCTTATCTCTACTACTTATAAATACTACCGGAAAAACACGCCTTGCCGTGCAGCCAAACTATGTCGTGTGCTGCCGCACGGTAAAGAAAGCTTTGCCGTGAGAGGCCACAACGACGCACGACATACCCAAGACGCACGGCAAAGGCGCCGAAAAACCCACGGCAAAAAAGCACGCATGCCAAAGGGGCATACCAACGCACGGCAACGATAAGTCGCACGGCAAAAATATAATTAAGCTCACGGCAAAGAGAAGCGGCACGGCAAAGGAGAACCGTGTTGCCGTGACCTAGAACTTTGCCGTGCGGCATGATACCATGCACGACAAAGGCTCCTTTGCCGTGCGGCATGATACCGTGCACGACAAAGGCTGAGGAGGAACCGCCGGTGGAGGTGGAGTACGTTGCACGTGAGGAGAGGCTGCAGCCACGTGAGAGGAAGCCGTATCAGCATGGGAAAACACAGCTCCCCAAGCTAAGAACATGGTCCAGCAGCGATGTTGTTCTAGTGCCCGCTGGAAAGATGTACATGCTAATTTTGACAATTCGTTATCGCAATTTTATCATTATCGAAATTTTTATGACATACATACTGATTTTGCCGTTTCATTGTGCAGTTCGTTCAAATTTGCCGACCCGACGAGGAAGCCCGGACGTGGCTACTCGAACATCCTTGGAGGCCTACTTAGGAAGTATTTCCCTGGGCTTGTCAATCACCCTAGTGGTTGCCGCGACGTAGCTTAGACTTGGCGGCACTACAGCTACGCGCCAGATCCTCATGGCAAGTACGACAACATGCAGGAGGTGGTTCTACACAAATTTTGGGTACGTGACTTCTGACTTCTTAGCATTCAAACACTCCTTGGTTGACAATAGTTGCACTAATGCTCCTTGTTTTACCTATGTGCATGGTTGCAGCAATACTTCAAGAGGGCTGAGGGTCATGAATGTGCGTGCGATCGTATCTTACACACGCTGTGCACGAGTAGGGTGACTGGGATGCACTACGAGGCACATGTTCAGTGCATTCGCAACTGGCACGCCGACCGTAAATTTTGGATGTCTAAGGAGGACGCTCGGGAGACACTCATGCAGCTGTGGCAGTACCGGCAGGTATTTGCATTTATGTGTTATTGATTTCTTTATTACCATGTAGTTTATGTTGTAATAATGGGTCTATCTTGTGTATGAAGAACCCTCCTCAGTATGTCGGCAACGACCACGAGTGCTTTCTGGCGATGGTCATGTGGTGGACATGCCCCCAGTACCTCAAGAAGCACGCGGAGGGCAAGCTGAAGCGGGCAGAGATGCGAGGTAGATCACATATCCTAGGCAGCCTCCCCCTTTCCCTTCACATGCAGGACGAGGTGAGCAAATGGTTCCTTCATTCTTTGGTTTCATGTTATACATTGTTAACTCCGCAAGGGTGTCCCACTTCACTTAATTACATGTTCTCTTTTGCAGGAAACAAAGACAGGAGTGAAGCCAAACACATTTAGCTTCATTCAAAAGATGAAGACCAGGAAGACGCCGCATCATGAGACGGGTCCATGTGGATCAACGAGCAAGCCGAGACCCAGTGTAACACATATGTCTCGATTTACCTTTGCCATGGAAAATATGCACCCAACATCCCCCATTTACCTTTGGTTGGCCTTGGCACCTTCATTCCGCAATTTTCAAGTCGTTCATGTGGGAACATGGAGATTGTGTGAAGACCATATTGGCTATGGATGTTCTATCTCTCATGCCCATCTCAAATCGAGAGCCGGTGGAGATTCCATGGAGCGCTCAAAATGGATTGGGAGAAGTATGTGTGTTGAATAATTAGTGTTTTGTAGTAGTGGTCTTGGCAAGTAGGGGCGGCACACTCATGAACTTTGTTCTTGGCGGTCCCAATTTTCGAGGTGAAACCCCTAAGTCTGATCTTTATAGGTTGTACCTGGCAATAGCGACTTCCCTACTTGTTATCTTGTTGAATACATTGTCTGAAGATTGGACATTGTCTAGGGTGAAAACCCAAAATCTAAAGATGGTGGTGTTTATGCATTGCTTCCTTTTCGGGAGAAGTTGCTTTGGAGAATCTTGTTCATAGTCTAGGTGTCGTCCCCACTAGTGGTGCTCTTGCTAATTTAAGACTATAAATATATAATTGCTTTGGTGGGGCCTTTTTTGTCATCAGTAAGTACAAACTCTCTGTAAGTATGCTGAAGTTGTACTTTTCATTATGCTAAAGTTGCCTTTCCATTGTGATGCGGAATTAGAGTATCCCTAAGTATAGTATGTAGTATTTTCCAAATAAAAGGAGTAGAACGATAACAGTCTTCTTTGAATTCTCTTTCTTCAATCAATTCAGGTTTGTGTTGTTTTTTATATATCCGTATGTTGTCGCACAAAATATCATAGTTTGTTTGGATACTTTATTTTCTAGCTATCCGCGCAGTTAGGGATGGCACCCGCAGGGTATGGGTACGTGCAGAGCCGCCCCATACCTGTACCTTTCACCTCAAAGCTTACCCATCACTCGTACCTATGCCCATGAATAGGTAGTTTCTCATACCCGTTACCCTGCAGGGTAAATGGGTACCCAGGGGTAAAAATACCTATACCATAAACAACACTATAACAAGTTTAGCCAAAATATTATAGGGGTAATTTGACCATCATAGGGCCAAAAAAGGCATTACAATAAACAACACTATAACCTGATCCCATACCATACCCGTTCTATTCGATGGGTATCATATTTTCCCAATTAATACCCATGCGTAATATTTTATCCCATACCCGTACTTCTAATGGTTTTTTATCCGGCGGGTACGCGACTAATGAGTACCATTGCCATCCATGCGTAGTTTTGTTTGTATTTTCATTTTTCATTAAATTCAGATTTGTGCTGTTTTTGGTGTCTCCATATGTTGTGGCACAAAATAATTTACTTTGTTTAGATAAGAAAAAATATGAAGTATTAAGTCACGAATATTTATGCAAGTGCACGTGCGTGGGGTACAATGCCTTGTATATTTCTTTCATTTTAGAAGGCGCCAAGAACTCTACCTTATAAATTGCTCTTTACCATCTTGGTTTAGCCATATGCATGGGACTAAAACTGCCACAAGCCATCGGCCCCTATTCACATCTCCACATTTTTTTTGAGAAAATGGGCCAATGCCCAATATCAATAGCGTACTATCTACCGGTCTAAAGTATTCTTGCATGTGCATGCACTAGTACATGCTACTGCATAGCATCTAGAGAGGGGCAAGAAGCAGGAGTTTTTTCTAATAACATGGTCATCTGACCAAAGAACTGAAAGTCACTGTCACGCGTTAATACGACAGGAAAGCTTTGAATAGTGTCCTCTGCCTTTTCGCTCCTAGAATTACCCTCACATTTAACTGGGCGAAGTTTGTACTTTGTAGGCCGCTAGCTATCTTTGAGTTGGAGTCAGTATACTGAGCCTCAACAACGGTATAGTTGGACGCACAAAATATAGTAGTACGTTCTCATTTGAAGCTAGGCAAAAACCTTGCTAGAACTAATGCTCCATGCATGCACTTGATTTATTATTTTCTTTACATTAAATCTGGTGAATATTTTCCTACATTGTAACATATGGAGTCACATTACTAACCAGAAGAAACAAGGAACCAGTTATGGTTAAGATGGTAATTGCACCAAATAAATATGCGCATGATACAACATGTCTCAGAGAGGTTCACAAGTGGCCACGGGGTCGGAGTTGTACGCCGCGATGGTGCGGCGGACCCAGGCGGTCATGACCACCGGTGGCACGATCGGAGCCATGCTATGCTAGTGCTATGGTACCATGGGAATGACACGGTCAGGCTAGCAGACACGAACACATATGGGTTTGCTCGTCCTTGGACTCCGCGCCGACCTTGCCAGGCCAGACCTCATGGTCATCCGGGTTGGGCTCGCTTCGGGGATTAGGCGGTATATACCAATGTCGTGAGGAACAAGTAGAAAGGATTGAGGCTTCAGGACGTGAGGTTCGTCGATGCCATGAGGTTGCCGCTCGAGAACGACAGTGTGCAACTCACCACCCAGGCTTGGGCATATATGTTAAGGCTCAGTCCTATTGAATTATGGTACTAGGATGCCCACACACTATAGTTCTCCATGTAATGCACATTCTCGAACACCTAAGCAATGGTGGCTCCAAATTATGCTGGCGTGTTGCTTTTTTCCTTTGGAGTGAGCTGCACGTACATTTTTTTAAGAGTACACTAAAGGCCTTACGATAACCCTCCCCCTCCCCTCCCCCCGAACCTCACGGGTCACCCCCGCCTGGGCGACCCGGGAGGCCTCACCGCCTAACCACCACCATTCCCAGCCCTGCTAGGCCGCTGCCGCCACCGAAGCTGGCCCAACATGGCCAGCTTTGATCCGTGAGGGCACGTAAGGTCGATCTCCTCGAGCGGTGGGGTACGGCACGGCTGGCCATGGACATCTCGTGGAGGAGAGGATGGAGAGGAAGGGCGCGAATGACGATAGCAGCCCTGGCTGCGGCGACTGCTGGCGGCGGTGTTGCAGAGGCTGGGTGTACTTGGTATCTCCACGATATTAATATATTCCCTTTATCAAAAAAAGACCTTACCATATTTTAATAGAAGACAGAAGTTTGACTACAGGACGACTAGAACTCGATGTAAACAACAAGCGCAATACGAACTCCACTCCGTTTGGTCGAAGACAGCTACCTCAAAACTTACAACTACGGCAAAAAATGATCTGCCCTAATAGAGCAACATAGTGCGGCTCGACCGGCGCCGAACGCCTCCAAGATCGACAACTTCGACTGGACCCGCCTCGTCGACGCACCATCCACCCTTGAGGACTAAAGGAGAGGCCAAGTGGGTAGCGGGATTTGTTCGGTCCCGAGAAAAACATCGTCTTGGACTTCCGACAATGACATACATTGTGCACAGTAGATCACCTTTGGACCACGGCGCGGCGAGCACCGAAAGAGTGCCACATAGAACCTCCTAGCCATGTCTCCAAGCACGATGCTCACAATAGACGAATGACATCGAGGTCACCGCCAGCACGCTGATCTCGCTTTAAACCTAGGCTTTCGCCCGTAGACAATGACCAAGGCCAAGTGAGAACATATCAAGACGAAAAAGCTTAAGAATTTAACTCAACATATACTTTTTGATAATTACGTTGCATAATTTGGTACAAATGCTTATGATGATATTATTTACAATCAACCATCTATACGAAAAAATTGCGTTCATTATCTATTAGAGATAAGCTGTAAGAGATCATCGTTGGCATTGCAAAGTGGATTGAACCAAGAAGCATGATTTGTCCTCGTTCGGTATAAACCGTACGTTTGAGCTAAAAGAGGAGCATAAGACTTGACCACTTAGATATAGGGGTAGGGGGATTGAACTTTAGAACAGGGAAGAGCGAAGCCTAGATCTGTAGCCAATGGGGAGAGATAAGAGAGGGCCCGAAAAAAGGGGAAACTCTAGTTTTCTATCGGTGTAAGAAAATCGTATTTACAACTGTCAAAGAAATTAGACAAAAAACTTGTATGTTGATAATGGGTGTAGGTATGTATGTTCGAAGTTTGAAACGCAGTATAATCGATTTTGATCTCTTCAAAATAACAAAAACACATATTCTGAATTTAGAACTTACCCCCAGAAAATATTAAATGGACGGGCCGGATACTGCCGAGAAGATGTCTGATGTTCAATTAACACCAGTGGCGAAGGACAAAAATAATATGAGGTAGGGAGAATTCTAAAAAGATAATGTGAAAAGATAAATATAGTCTTGAGATATTAATGACATATATCAATGTAAGATAACCACTTAGTACAATAAAAATGAAAACATATTTTAATGAGTAAAATCTTTGAAATATCAATAATTCTATTGGTTAAGACTTCTGAATATCCCTAGCTCAATGTAACTCGTCGTCAATTCATCAAGAAATCATAGCGGAGCGCAACTCGATATTGATGATCCTTATCATCAAGAAAGCATTATCAAATTTGTTATCGCCATTTGTAAAAGCAATGCTAGCTCAATGAAGCGATAAACTGTAGGAAACTTGACATGCCTTTCAGATATCAAGACAATATCTTAAGTGTTTAATTCTTCGAGAATGTATAGTAGCTAAGATTATTCTATATATGCTCATAATCATAATTATCCATTATAAACCTTTATAAGACGAGCAATTTTATTTACGTTAACCTCTTGAATCAAGACAATGGAAATTTTTAAACAACCGTCAAGATAACTCATTAAATCGATGGTCAAAATCTGTGATAAGAGAGTCCTGAATTCTACTTAAATATTCCATCTAGGAATTGTTGAGAGTCAAATTAAAGTTGGTTTGGCGACTAGAGTAGACCTAGTACGTGTTTCTGGTTCAAAATCGATTTTGTGCAGTGTTCATTAAAATAAGACTAACTTTCTCGTACAGAGTCCGTTTTTGATGTATGACCACTCAAAATATTCAGAAAAAACACGTGCATGTAAAGATTGTCACCAAAACTTAAGGTAGGGCGGCTGCCCTACCTTGCCCTAAGGAGAGCTTCGCCCCTGATTAACACTGACGATAATCCGACCAAGCAAAACACGGATGACCTAAACCATGTAATTTGTGATCTAAACCAGCGAAAGAGAAGGTCACGCAACTTTCAATTGCTAAGTGGACCTAGCACACTTTCAATTGTTAAAAGCGACGATAATCCGATTAAGCAAATTAATGAAGCTGAGCAACAAAGTTCAAAACCATCTACTCCCTTGGTCCAAAAAGGATGCCTTCGGCTAAACAAAACGAGCTATAGGTAAATGAAACTAATTAGACTGAGACTTGTGCGAAACAATGATGAATATCAGTTGGCGCCGGTGCCGTCCTTGGCCAGAGCGCCCATCCACGCCGGGGGCAGCATCCCGGTCTGCTCGTGCACGGTGGATAACAGCGACGGCAGCATCTTGTACACCCCGGCGACCTGCTGCATCGCGCCGCCGGCCTCGCCGCCACCTGCCCCGTCGTTGCCGCCGTTGCTCCAGATGCTGATCTTGGGCTGCATGCCGTTGACGGCGCCGGCGTTGATGCGCGCCATCTCCGCGTACACACCGCCGTCGATCATGAGGTAGTCCCTGAACGCGTTGTAGTTGCCGCCGAGCGCCGCCAGCATGGACGCCGTGTACTCCGCCTTGGCCTTGCCCAGGAGCGCCACCGCCTCCGCCTCCCTCTCCCTCTGCTTCGCGTACAGCCTGGCGTCCTCCGCCATCCTCTGCTCGAAGAAGCGCGCGTCCGCCTGCGCCTTGCGCGCCTCCGCCGCCTTGGTCTCCTCGTACAGCGTCGCCTCCGCCGCCTTCTGCCTGCTGTAGAAGAGCGCGTTCGAGTCTTGGACCTGCATGTCGTACTGTACGGTGGCCTTGCTGAGCTGCTCGGCCTTGAGCTTCTCGGTCTGGCAGAGCGCGTTCTTGACCTCGACCTCCATCTGCAGCTCGGCCTCGCGGAGGTCGACGGCCTTGGCAGCCTCTACCTCGGCCACCTTGGCCCGCCTGCTCCACTCGGCCTTCTTCATGGCGAGGTCGGCCTTGGCCGCCGCAATGTCGGCCTCCCTGGCATTCTCGAACACCTGCACCTCCGCCTTGACCTTGGCCTCCTCCTTGAGCCCCTCGCCCTGCTGCCGCACCGACAGCACCTTGGTCTGCGCGTCCACCTTGGCGGCGTTCTGCTTGGTGAGCCCCTCCCTCTCCTTCTCGCCCACCGCCCCCTTCATCCTCGCCTCCGCCACGTCCACCCTGGCCTGGCTCGCCGCGCCCTGCTGCGTCTTCTGGCCGAGGTAGGAGAAGTACTCGTGCCCAGGGACGTCCACCAGCTGCTTCACGTTGGAGTTGTAGATGTGGAGGCCGAACTGGTGCAGCTCCTTCTGCACCTTGTCGAACACCTCCTGCTTGAATGTCTTGGTGCCCCTGAAGATCTCCTCCATTGTCAGCTCCGCCGCCATCACCCGCGCCTCGCCCTCGATCACCCCCTTCACCAGCTCGTGCACGTGGTTCGACGAGCTGTCCAGCGGCGCGATCAGCTTCGCGTACAGGAGCAGCATGGCCTTCACCTCCTTCCGCTCGGCGTCACTCTGCTCGGGGTTGGTCACCGGAGGGCCGATGGTGAAGACGGCCGGGAGGACGAAGGGGAGCTTCTCCTTGCTCATCGCGTTCACCTCGAACGTGTAGTTCACGGGTGTGACGCTGAACTTCTTGCACTGCTGGCCCACGAACACCAGGGATTTCTTGGCCAGCTTCACGTCGTCGATGCCCCAGCCCGTGATGGCCAGGTACTCCGACGCGTCCGCGACCACGAACCTCGCCATTGATCTGATCAGATCTTCTTCAGCAGATCTTGAGAAAACGCTAGAATTTCACTACGACGATTCTTTCTTTGTTTGCCGGAGGCTTTCTTTTCAGATTGTGTTGATCAATTGACCAACCTGGTTCGGGTATATATACACGGAGAAGGAGATCAAGAGATCAACAGCGTGTTGATCAATTTAGTGTCCAAACCGCGTGGGTTCCTGCACTTTCCATTTACGGTAAACCTAGGGCTAGCTCACAAGGTAATTGACGATGGTAAACATGGCAACCATGGCGGCTGTGAATCTTCCGCCTCGCTGCGAAGGGGGGTACGCGGGTACGTACATACACGTGGCTGTGAATCTTCTGCGAACGAGGCTGTTCCGACTCCAATATGAACTCTGCTTCGAGACGGACTCTGCTCGAACACGCCGCAATGGGGCGCCCGTATAAAAAGGTCTACAATCCCTGCTCATAAAAAATGTTCTTCTGCTTATAAGTGTGCTTGCTGATGCTCATGAAAATTGTTCCTGTGCTTATAATTGTGCAGAATTAGTGGGGATATACAGATAAAGTTGATCTTCTGTTTACAAGCGTTGGTATTTTGTGATTGGATTTGTAATTTCTTTTCTCTAAGAAGTATAGTCTTCGATTGGACAAAATTGTGCATTCTCTGAATATGTGCTATAAACTAGAATTTAGGACCAGTGGATGATTAATTTCAGTTCACTTAATGGAAAAATTCAGTCGAGTGAACAGCCAGCCATTCAGTCCAATTATTCTTTTGTTTCTGGTACAAACTATGATCTTTTTTCCATGAGGTAACATGGTATCTGTCCACGTAGCTGTTCTAATGAAAATATTTGACATCCATTAAATTCACCTTCTCCATATTTTGCGTCGATTAATTTTGCGTTTCTTATTGTGAAAAATAAATCGGAGTAACAATCTTTCTGCATGAACTTCTGACAGAACATTCCAATTTAAACTGCTAAAGAAATCCAATGCCCATTTGAGCAACTTGGCCCAACTTTCTGTACTCTCTTGCTGGTTCCAGACTGCCAGTTTTGTAATGGACGGATCAAGCGCATCCGTGTGGTATTTAGTTGAAAAGATTATTTAGATCTGATGATTCATAGGAGAGTTAAGGTCATGGCAGGGTCGGTCAACTCTCATACGGCCATTCTAAGTTGCTTGTAGTTTCTTGGCCTTCTTTCTTTACCCCTTGAAACCAGATTGTTTTTTGCTACATGAAAATATCCCTCCTTTTGAATTCAGGCGTGAGGACAGCGAACCAAGTGTCTTGCTTGTGAAAGAGTTTCCTGACACTAAAACAATGGAATCGTCCATCCCCAACTCTTCCTCTATGCCGCAGTCTCCATCGTATGAACCTCTCTCTGTCTCTCTTTCCTATGTTTAAATTGTCAGTTATTTCTCTAGATCTTTTGCTTGGGAGGGACCATTGATAATTAGTTTTTTTAGGGAATTGATAATTAGTGTTGGGGTTTCATTTGGGTATCAGATCGATGGTTTCATTTTCGAATGAGAGTAGAAATTAAGAATGTAACACCAACTTATAGACCATAAAAATTATGAGATTCTTAATCAGGTACATACCGGACACGGAAAAACTTTGACAACACCAAGCCTGACTATGAATTAAATTTCTTATAGTTGTTCCATTGAGCAACTGCACACTGTAATATTAATCTCTCTCCATGAACTTCTTACAGAACATTACCACTTAAATTACTCATGCTAACCCTAACCCTCCTCACGCCCCGCATCTAACCATACTCACGCCCCGCGCGCGGCGGCGCCGCCCCGTGCCTGGGCTCCGCCGGTCAGCCCTCCTCAGCCTCCCCCCTTGCTCCTCTCCTCCCACCACCGCCGCCAGAGGCGTTGCCGGGCAAAGCCCTGGGGCGCGGCGGCGGTCTCCCTCGGCCTGCGCCTGGTGGATGGCGACGGCGTCCGCCCCGGTCGTCTACGCCGGAGGTGCAGCAGTCCGCGATGGCCAGGAATCCCGGCAACGGCAACGGCGGACAATGGTTGTGGCGGCGGGTGCAGGCATGCCCGATCTGGGCCTCGATGGGCTTGGACGGGTCCTACCCCGATCCTCGCCATCCTCTCAACTCCGACAATGCCCCCGGATCCTCCTGGGTTCCTCTCGCTGCACGAGGGCATCTGGGGCATCTGTCCCGGACATGGTGGTGGTGGCCGTCTTTTTCATAATAATCTCAAAAAGTTCAGGGTCTTTTTCATAAAAAAATTGTCACCAATCTAGATGCAGGGGACAAAATGGACGGTACCTGATAAGGTCCAGGCGCCATAACGTCCTGACAAAATCTAGATTGTAGTTCACGGACGTGACGCTGAACTTCTTGCACTGCTGGCCCACGAACACCAGGGATTTCTTGGCCAGCTTCACGTCATCGATTCCCCACCTCGTGATGGCCAGGTACTCCAAGGCGTCTGCGACAACGAACCTCGCCATTGATCTGATCTAATCTTCTTCACGAGATCTCGAGAAAACGCTAGAATTTCACTACGACGATTCTTTCTTTGTTTGCCGGAGGTTTTCTTTTCAGATTGTGTTGATCAATTGACCAACCTATTCGGGTATATATACACGGAGAAGGAGAAGAGATCAACTGCATGTTGATCAAATTACTTTCGAAACCGCGTGGGCGGTGGGCCCCTCCACTTTCCATTACGGTAAACCTAGGGCTAGCTCACAAGGTAATTGACGATGGTAAATATGGCAACCATGGCCGCTGTGAATCTTCCGCCTGGCTGCGAGGGGGTACGCGCGGGTACTTACGTACACCCGGTCTATGTGCCAGAATACCGCGGAGCGGTACTTACTCCGTCCCGATTTTAAAGTTATATAATTCGCAATTCTCTTGCGGTATGTGATATATGATTGATGATGAGATCTGGCTCTTTGTCCTCATTTAAATACCCATTAATTAGGGATGTGCTAGGTGTCGGCCGACCGATTTCGAGAGGAAAATTGATCGTTCTGCGCGCTGATCTGGCGATTGGAATAAGCCACGTCGCAAGTTTTCATTTTGGCGCCTCATTTTCTCTTGAAAAACCCGTAGTTCTATTGTAGGGGCAGATTTGTGCTAATAGTTACATTTTAGCCCCTACCTTTTTGTAAAACTAGCCCGCGGTCCTAACCCTATCCACTCCATGGATAGATTTATGTCATACCTATTACAACATAAATTGTAACCCACGGGTACAATGATTGCTAGCAGGATGTAGCGATCCTCCACCGAGAGGACGTGAACCTGGGAACGTCGTGTGCCAATCTCGCTCCCGGAATCTCTAGTTGTCACCTTTCCCCCGATCCAAAGTCCTTGATCTAGGACATTTGCCGAATTAACCCTCGTCGGTTAACTATATTTACTTCAAATGGAATATCATGATAGATAACCATACCAAGTAAAAACTCAAAGGGGCCAAGTGGATCAATTTTTTTTGCATCAACTTCATTCTTAAGCTCAATATCTCTACCAAATCCAGATTAGGGAGTATTAATACAATATACCTCATATTGGTCAAATCGACCGTATGTGTTATCATCACGATTTGGGCCCCAAAAATTAAAATCGGCAAGACGACCCGTCGACGAATTGATGATCAAAAATTAAAAATTGGGAGAGAAATCTAGAGATAAAGGGGTGCACTATGTCTGATACCGTGTTACGGCAAGACGACGCTGCAGATCGCTGAAGACTGATCTGTGGCCACTTGGCGGGCGAGGTCAAATTGACCGGTTTTAGCCGGAGAGATTGCTGATTGGCGCTGGAGACTTGATCGATCCTTTTTTGCTTTATTAGTTCCGTTCGTCTTGGAGTAGAGGCGACATGCGATGGAGTCAACGACGGATCATTTCAGCTAGCGTCACTAGTATAGATCAGGCCTTCACACACGGTCGAATCGGCCCATCGCACACGATTGACCAAATCGTCTCCACGTGTAGGTGTGCGATAGGAGCGTGCAACACAAAAGGTTAAATAAACCGTGTGCGATAGGAAAACTTCGCCCATGCACGTGTTCTGTTAATCGTTTGCGGTAAATTTGGTTATGACAGACAATTATTGTATCGTTTCGTCTGCCCTATTTTATGATCACAAACATTTTTATACAAAAATTGGTATGTGTTGATGTACTATCGCACACGTTCGATTATTAACTGAGTGTTGTTCTAGTTGTGTCGGTCGTCTATGTTTTATGATGTATTTTTCACAACTGTATCCCTATAGTGTAAAAGCAAAATATGTAACATTTTAACTATATTTGATTGTACAATTCATATATCGAATGTGTACATGCATTTCATAGTATATTTGATTTGCACATATACAAATGAGTTTTCCTTGGTTTCGTCTTTGTCTTCATCATTGTATCCTTTGTTATACTTTGTCTCGAAGCCTTGATCTAAAAAAAATTGTCCGATAGGATATTCGAGACTAGTATAAGCTACGTATAAGTAAGGAAACGAATTAGTGATATGATTGAAGCAAATAGATAAGTTACGAGTTTTCAGCAAAGAATCTTACTCTTAGTTAGCACGAAAAGGGTCATAACATGGCAATAGAGACACATAAGCCTCTCTCGTGACCATGTTGTGCTATAAGAAAGCGAGACATTCATCCTTCTGGTGTGTCACAACTTCGATTGCAGGACTTGATGCTGATACCCACAAGTATAGGGGATCGTTGAATCTTTAATGTGTAAGTATTAGTATCGATCCCACAAGGAGTAGAAGGTATAAGTATTTATCCTTTCAAATAAGAGTGTCACTGCCCTTATTATCTATGCAGTAGACAAACTAAAATGATTAAAAGATGCAAGTGTTTTTGGGTTTTTGGTGTAGAGTTTGCAAGTAAATAAAAGCTGAAAATAAAATGCGACAAGTAAAAGCTCTCAAAGAGAGAAAGCCCAATCCTCTATGCAGAAAGAGGACAAGCTCAATTGTGTGTTCTGATAAGTGGAAAACGTTGTGGAAAACATTCCCGAGGGCGGCATGGATTTCATGGCATAAATATTTCTAAACTAACACGGTGCATATCTTGTCAAGTTTTAATCTTAATTGGACAGAGCCTTAATTAGGTGCAGCCATATAAATGAACTATACCCCGTATGATGGATCTCATAGCCATGCAAATGAACAACACGAGAATTATTAAGACATAAAGTTCTATCATAGCTTTACTCTCTAGGGTCTCCGATATAAATCCCCCATAATGAAACGTCAAGAATTAGACTTTAGGCTTACTGTACTCCCAAGTCCTCCCAGCTCCATTGCACTTCGTTCCTATCCTATGAGCCCATAAAGGTGAAGTGATACACAGTCGATGTTCGCATACCACCATCATAGAACAACAAACAAAGATAAAAACTAGAAAAAATACCAACACATGTTATATAAAAATTATAGCCAATTCATCCTATGCCCTCAGGAACATGGTGAACTACTCACAACAAGCCACCATGATAATGATCAGAGGTAAATAATATACAACACAATCTAAAAATATGATCTCCCCACAAAACAATATTGTTATTTATCTTATGTAGAATAGCACTTAAACAATATCTAGGGTTCGAACAATCTGAAACTATGAGGGGGATTGCTTGTTGCGGCACGGTGTTGATGTAAATCACCGTCCAGTTGGGAACTCTAAGAGGAAGGTATGATGAGTACAGCAGCAAATTTTCCCTCAGTAAGAAACCAAGGTTTGTCAGTCCAGTAGGAAAAGGCCAAACTCCAGAAGGTGATGCTTGCTAGCTTAGTGACACTCCAACAAGGGCACCGTTAACGATACTTGTTAGTGCGTCTTCAACTAGTAGCAACGTAGAACCTGCACACAACACAACCAACAGCCAATTAATCCCATGCCCTCAGGAACATGGTGAACTACTCACAACAAGCCACCATGATAATGATCAGAGGTAAATGATATACAACACAATCTGAAAATATGATCTCCCCACAAAACAATGACAAGTTGCTAATCACAAACATGTAGAATAGCACTTAAACAGTATCTAGGGTTTGAACAATCTCAAACTATGAGGGGGATGAAGTCGATCACGGAGATGGAGATGGAGATGGTGCTGATCTTGACGGTGGTGTTGATGGAGACACCGGAGGGAGGATGGAGGAGCCTTCTGGAGGTGATTCTGGCGGCAGCCGGCAGACTCTCTATTTCGGTGTTGCCGATCTCTCCGTCGCCTCCCTTCGCGACCCGCAGGGGGACCCTTTTTATAGTAGGTTTTAGGTCAAGACAAAGCCACAGGGACGAAGATCGACAGCATCGGAGCCACAAGGGGGAATGGGCATGCCCCATGCGGCCAGGGAATCTGACCGCATGGGGACTTCCCATTTGCATCTTGATGGGCTCCTAGTCTCCATCTTTAGCCCATAGCATTCGCCTCAAAAATTCTGAACCGTGCTCTTTCACCTTGCCCTTTTTGGATTCCTGAAGCTCCCGGAAAGTCCAAAACACTAAAAAGGACATTTTTCTGAAAAACAGAGTTAGAACCAAAAGAGGGGGGATTGTTTAGAAAATCCCCGAAATCATTATAAAACATGAACATAGCATCTTATAAGTTGCAAATATGTTGGGATATCAAGTAATAAAGTGCAAAGTTCATGTATGCATTTTACATGCATCAACATCCCCAAGCTTAACCTATACTCGTCCTCGAGTATAAAGGTGATAAAACTAACATGGACTTTGTACTTTACAACTATTTTAGATATCAAAGATGATTACTGATGAGGACGGTGTTGATATATAGATCACCTACCAGTTGGGAACCCCAAGAGGAAGGTATGATGAGCACAACAGCAGTTTTCCCTCAGTAAGAAACCAAGGTTTATCAGTCCAGTAGGAGAAAGCCAAACTTAAGAAGGTGATGCTTGCTAGCTTCATGACACTCCAGCAAGGGCGCCGTTTACGACACTTGTCAGTGCATCTTCAACTAGTAGCAACGCGGAACCTGCACACAACACAACCAAGAACTTTGCTCCCAACTTACGATGAGGTTGTCAATCTCACCGGTTTGCTGTAAACAAAGGAATAAGCATATCGAGTGGAAAGAAATAGTAGTATGTGAGAAAGTAAACAGTGCAAGTAATAGTAAAATGGTATAACAATGTAAAGGAAATTGGACCGGGGTCCACAGTTCACTAGTGGTGTGCTACCGGTTGATGGCGCCAGAAAATAAGCTGATGGCGTGTGGTTGACGTGGGAGCAGACGGTCCTTGTGCGTGGTGGATAACCAGCCCGTTGGGAACCCCAAGAGGAAGGTATGATGAGTATAGCAGCTAGTTTTCCCTCAATTAGAAACCAAGGTTTAATATCGTTTAGGAGAGGAAAGACAATGACGACTGAAGGTGATGCTTGCTAGTTTGCGACAGCAGCGGACAATTTATATATGGCGCCTCGTCCAAGCTTTACTTGCTAGCTGCAACGTGGAACCTACACACACACAAACAAATACTTTGCTCCCAACTTGCGATGAGGTTGTCAATCTCACCGGTTTCCTTGAAACAAAGGTTATGAGTGTATCGAGTGGAAAACAATAAAAGTATGCGAGTAAAGTAAACAGTACGAGTAAAGTAAACAGGTGATAGCAATATGATGGAAATAGGACCGGGGTCCACAGTTCACTAGTGGTGTCTCTCCATAGATAAAATAGCACATGCTGGGTAAACAAATTACAGTTGGGCAATTGATAGAATAAAGATAACGTGATATGTCAAGAAGATCACTATGAGATTTACTCTGGGCATTACAACAAAATACATAGACCGCCATCCAACTGCATCTATGACTAATAATCCACCCCCGGGGATATCAATCCGAACACCCCAAAAGTATTAAGTTGCGAACAACGGATAATTGCATTAAGCAAAGTGTGTAATGTAAACAAAGCATATGCCCTTGAGCATATGAATGTTGTTTTCTCCCTAGTAGCAACAGCACATCTACCACCATAGAGGTTTCTGTCACTCCCCCAGGTGAAATAGAGGCATGAACCCACTATCGAGCATAAATACCCCTCTTGGAGTCACTAGCAACTACTCGGCCAAGATAGCTACTAACAACGGAGAGCATGCAAGATCATAAACAACATAGAGATAACAAAAGATAATATTCAGTACAGCAACTTAATCATAAACACCAATATTCATCGGATCCCAACAAACCAAACATGTAGAATTACATAACGGTGATCTCAATCATGTAGGGCAGCTCATGAGATCTAAACATGAAGCACATGGTGGAGAAGACAACCATCTAGCTACTGCTATGGACCCATAGTCCAAGGTAGACTACTCACTCATCGCTCCGGAGGCAAGCATGGCGATGAAGAAGACCTCCGGTGGCGATTCCCCTCTCCGGCAGGGTGCCGGGAAGAGCTTCTAGACCCTCCCGATCTTCGGGTCGACGGCGGCGGTGGATCGCGATGTGTTCTGGAAAACTGATCGGGTACTTAGGTTTTTCTCGTCGGGGGGTCTTTATAGGCGAAGGGGCGTCGTCAGAGGAGGGGCCAGGCGGCCACACACAGGGGTGGCGCGGGCCAGTGGCTGGCTGCGCCACCTGCGCGTGTGGGCCCCTGGTCCCTCGCCTCCTACTCTCCTTCAGATCTCTGGAAGCTTCCGAGTAAAATAAGACTTCAGGAACTTGTTTCGTCCAATTCCGAGAATATTTCCTGTGTATCACTTCTGAAACACAAAAACAGCAGAAAACAGGAAACTGGCACTGTGGCACTTCGTTAATAGGTTAGTTCCGGAAAATGCATAAAAGTGCCACTAAGTGTAACGAAACAATAGGCAAATGGTGTAAAAACAAGCATGGAGCATCAAAAATTATAGATACGTTTGAGACGTATCAAGCATCCCCAAGCTTAACTCCTGCTCGTCCTCGAGTAGGTAAGTGATAACAAAAGAATAATTTTTGAGGTGACATGCACCTACACAATCTTGATCATATATGTAAGCATTGGTGAGCTGGGATCAATAGAACTTAAAACATGGGCATGAAGATATAATCATGACAATAAGAACTTAGCAACCATGTTGTAAACATGTAAATGAACACAAACAAAAGATCATGATAATGAAACAATGAAAGTCAAACGTGTGTTCAAATCATAAGGAAAAACATACAAATGGTTTTCTGCTTGTCCTTCAAAGAGAGCAAAACATAAATGCATAGGACACCTTCAAGTTTAAGAGGGCGACTAGATACAAATAATTTAAGAACAAGTGAAACCAACAATATAAGTCAATCAATGAACTTTGGGACAATGCATATTACACTAAGAATGACAACTATGCTCTCTTAATGGTGCATAAAGAAAGAAGGTGGTGACTCAACATAAAAGTAAAAGAAAGGCCCTTCGCAGAGGGAAGCAGTGATTAAACATGTGCTAGAGCTTTTCATTTGTAAAACAGAGAGATAAAACTTGATTTTGAGAGGTGGTTGTCTTTGTCAACGACTGGCAATGGGGTTCTTACTATCTTCCATACAAAAATGAAGCAAGTTTTTGAGAGAGAGATTGGCACTTTTGTGCTCTTTTAAAAAGCTTGGCACTCCTCCCCACCTTTTTTTTTCCTTTCACAAACCATGGCTAACCGATTCCATCGGGTGCCCACCAACATTCACTTTCCATGGAGGAGTGCCTTTTTTTCTTTCTTTTTTTCTTTTTTTCTGTTTGGAATAAGCAATATGGAAGATAGCAAATCCGACCACTACGTCCCCATGAGCTGAAAACAGTGTCACAAAACGAGAAGTGTTTTGAAGGTTTTTGAAAGGTAGCACATGAAAATTTTGCTTTGGAATGGCTTAAAATGCCATGCATAGGAGTTTATAGTGGACACAATGGCAAACTTTGGCTTTTAGGAGTTGGATGCACGAGTAGAGCTCATACTCAGTACAAGGCGAGGGCTAGCAAAAGACTGGGAGCGACCAACTAAGAGAGCAATAATGGCCATAATCATGCAAAGCGACAAAGCGACATTAAAAGAAGCATATGATGGCATCAAAAGTCAAAAACTAAATGATCATGAAGGATATTGGCGACTTTGTAAGAGTCTAACATGTGTGAGCATGCACCAAGTCAACCCAAATAAAGCATCAAGGAGAAAACCAAAATAATGCTTCCATACAATAAAAACAATGCATGATTTTTTCAAAGGCTCATTAAGCAATCTCAGTTATTTGAGACAAGTCATGCTACAGCAAAACCACTAAGCATACTATCAAAAAGACATCAAGCATGACATGAAAAAGCCTAAGCCGCAGTCTACACAAGCTCCTTCTTGTACCACTATTTTGCACAAAGCTTTTTCTCTTTTCCAACACCATTTGAAACTTTTATAAACACCTCTTTTGATGAAAACCAATAAAGATCAGAGGCAAAAATACACCTTGATGAAAAGATATGACAAGGTCTGAATGCAAATCAAGGCGAAAACGAAAACCAAAAGCAGTAGCAGAAAAAGAAGAACGCATCGATGAACGATAAGAGTGAAAAACTAAGCGTTCTTTGCAAATGAAAACGAGTACATCTCCTCCAAAAGAAATTTGTTGGGGTCCAACCATTTATTGCAGCAAACAAACAAACTAAACCAACTAAGAAAACTAAAACAACTGACGCTCCAAGAAAAACACATAGTGCATGAAGCAATAAAAATATAGTGTTTTGAAAGGTGACCTGATTTTTGCCGATGAAGAAGGGGTGCCTCGGGGGCATCCCCAAGCTTTGACGCTTGTACTTCTTGGATATTTCTTGGGGTGATGCATGGGCATCCCCAAGCTTGAGATTTTGTCCATTCTTCAACTCATCTCATCATTCTCCAATCCCTACACTTGAAAACTTCCTTCATACAAAACTAAACACAATTCTATTAGCAACATTAGTGCAAGCATAACATATAATCAATCCTCTATTTGCTTCAGGTTTCAACTCAAAACTACCACATATATAGTAAATACTACTGTAGCAACCTCCCCAAAAGTTCCGTGATCAAAAGAACTCAAAAGAAAGCGATAAAGTGGCAAACACAAATATTGGCAGAAATCTGTCAAAACTGAACAGCTGACAAAGGTCGAATTTTTGAGGGGTTTTCTGTTGCTCAAATCAAAAAGTGTTCAACTAAGAAAAGTTTGGATATAACCTGGGGCATATGCACAAGAAATCGCAGGTCCATAAGATAAACAGAGAATTTTCACGAATTTTTACAGTGCAGCACCGAAAACAGTTTCAGGACAGCAACATCCCCAAATCTTTACCTCACTCAAATTAGAGGCTTCTCTTGGCACAAAAACGAAATAAACAAGATAAGGAGCGGTCATTACAGTAGTAATGACTTCCAAGACTCAAATAAAATAAAAAGTACTGAAAAGAAAACATTGGGTTATCTCCCAAGAGTGCTTTTCTTTAACGCCTTTGAGCTAGGCGCAGAAAATTGCGAATCAAGTAATATCAAGTGATGAAGTGCTAGGATCAGCATGTGCCTTACGTCTTCCTTTCTTACCTTTGCTCTTGACTCTAGGAAAGACATGGTTATTGCAAGGTGGAGAGGTAAATTTTATATTGCCTTTTCCCACATCGATGACGGCGCCCGGGAGCTTCATAATGGATCTTCCAAGTGTGATTTGTCCTTTTCCTACACATTCAATAACAAGATAATCAGTAGATATCATTCTTCCTAGGACTTTTGTAAAGACTCCTTCAGCTATTCCAAGGGGAAATATAATGGCATTGTTAGTGAGAGAAATTCCTTCTCCTCCCTCAGAAAGCTTCCAAAGGCTCAAAGATTCATAAACATCCTTTGTCATGAGACAAAATTCAGACATAATATCACAACTAGCATGAAAACTTTCACCACTAATGGTGATTTTTATTGTAGGATACCAACTCGAAGTTTCAGTATTTGTTGGCACATAATCAAAATGCTGGCGCAAAGTATTGTAGCAAGAATTCAAACTAGCAGTTTGAGTCTCAAGAGTATTAAGTCTATTAAAAATGCACACAAGAGAGGAATCAAAATAGGTTGGCATGCTATAAATTGTAATCAACTTTTTTATAATATTGAAGGCTTGATCTCCATCACAATGAAGGAAATCTCCTTCTGCAGTAGCATCCAAAGCATATCTATAACGAAGAGAAAGTCCAAAGTAAAAGCTACTAAGAAGCAAACTCAAAGTCATTTTAGGTTCAGTTTTTCCATGCCAATCATAAATTCTAGACCAAGCTTCTTTAAAGCTTTCCTCATCTTTCTGCTTAAAACTAAAAATCAAGTCCTCGGGAGACATAGTAGTAGCAACTGAACTAGACATAATAAACTAAAGTAAAGAAATAACAACTACCAAGGATTCTAATTTTTTTGGGTTTTTGATAAAAAGCAATGCAGGTAGAATAAATAAAGTAAAGCAAAACAATAAAACAAAGTAAAGAATGTGTGTGCGAAAAACTCCCCTCGCAGAAGTCTTCTCTTCCTCCCCGGCAACGGCGCCAGAAAAGAAGCTGCTACCGGTTGATGGCGCCAGAAAAATAAGCTGATGGCGTGTGGTTGACGTGGGAGCAGATGGTCCTTGTGCGTGGTGGATAACCAGCCCGTTGGGAACCCCAAGAGGAAGGTATGATGAGTATAGCAGCTAGTTTTTCCTCAGTTAGAAACCAAGGTTTAATATCGTTCAGGAGAGGAAAGACAATGACGACTGAAGGTGATGCTTGCTAGTTTGCGACAGCAGCGGACAATTTATATATGGCGCCTCGTCCAAGCTTTGCTTGCTAGCTGCAACATGGAACCTGCACACACACAAACAAATACTTTGCTTCCAACTTGCGATGAGGTTGTCAATCTCACCGGTTTGCTTGAAACAAAGGTTATGAGTGTATCGAGTGGAAAACAATAAAAGTATGTGAGTAAAGTAAACAGTACGAGTAAAGTAAACAGGTGATAGCAATATGATGGAAATAGGACCGGGGTCCACAGTTCACTAGTGGTGTCTCTCCATAGATAAAATAGCACATGCTGGGTAAACAAATTACAGTTGGGCAATTGATAGAATAAAGATAACGTGATATGTCAAGAAGATCACTATGAGATTTACTCTCGGCATTACAACAAAATACATAGACCGCCATCCAACTGCATCTATGACTAATAATCCACCCCCGGGGATATCAATCCGAACACCCCAAAAGTATTAAGTTGCGAACAACGGATAATTGCATTAAGCAAAGTGTGTAATGTAAACAAAGCATATGCCCTTGAGCATATGAATGTTGTTTTCTCCCTAGTAGCAACAGCACATCTACCACCTTAGAGGTTTCTGTCACTCCCCCAGGTGAAATAGAGGCATGAACCCACTATCGAGCATAAATACCCCCTCTTGGAGTCACTAGCAAATACTCGGCCAAGATAGCTACAAACAACGGAGAGCATGCAAGATCATAAACAACATAGAGATAACAAAAGATAATATTCAGTACAACAACTTAATCATAAACACCAATATTCATCGGATCCCAACAAACCAAACATGTAGAATTACATAACGGTGATCTCAATCATGTAGGGCAGCTCATGAGATCTAAACATGAAGCACATGGTGGAGAAGACAACCATCTAGCTACTGCTATGGACCCATAGTCCAAGGTAGACTACTCACTCATCGCTCCAGAGGCAAGCATGGCGATGAAGAAGACCTCCGGTGGCGATTCCCCTCTCCGGCAGGGTGCCGGGAAGAGCTTCTGGACCCTCCCGATCTTCGGGTCGACGGCGGCGGTGGATCGCGATGTGTTCTAGAAAACTGATCGGGTACTTAGGTTTTTCTCGTCCGGGGGTCTTTATAGGCGAAGGGGCGTCGTCAGAGGAGGGGCCAGGTGGCCACACACGGGGGTGGCGCGGGCCAAGGGCTGGCCGCGCCACCTGTGCGTGTGGGCCCCTGGTCCCTCGCCTCCTGCTCTCCTTCGGATCTCTGGAAGCTTCCGGGTAAAATAAGACTTCAGGAACTTGTTTCGTCCAATTCCGAGAATATTTCCTGTGTATCACTTCTGAAACACAAAAACAGCAGAAAACAGGAAACTGGCACTGTGGCACTTCGTTAATAGGTTAGTTCCGGAAAATGCATAAAGTGCCACTAAGTGTAACGAAACAATAGGCAAATGGTGTAAAAACAAGAATGGAGCATCAAAAATTATAGATACGTTTGAGACGTATCATGGTGTCTCTCCATAAAATAAATAAAAACATGCTAGGTAAACAAATTACAGTTGGGCAATTGATAGAATAAAGATAACGTGCATATGTCGCGAGGATCACTACGAGATTTACTCTGGGCATTACAACAAAATACATAGACCGCCATCCAACTGCATCTATGACTAATAATCCACTCGCGGGGAATCATCTGAGGACCCCTTGAGTATTAAGTTGCGAACAACAGATAACTGCATTAAGCAAAGTGTGTAATGTAAACAAAACGAATGTCCTTAGACACAAGAATGTTGTTTTTTCCCTAGTGGCAATAGCACATCTACAACCTTAGAGGTTTTTGTCACTCCCCTAGATTAAATAGAGGCATGAACCCAACTATCAAGCGTAAATACCCCCTCTTGGAGTCACTAGTATCTACTTGGCCAAGATAGCTACTAACAACGGAGAGCGGGCCAGGGGCTGGCCGCGCCGCCCTGTTGTGTGGCCGGCCCGTGGCCCCCCTCCATCTCCTCTTCGGTCTTCTGGAAGCTTCTTTAAACAATAGGAGGTTCGGCTTTTGTTTCGTCCAATTCCGAGAATATTTCCTGTGTAACTTTTCTGAAACACAAAAATAGCAGAAAACAGGGAACTGGCACTGTGGCATCTTGTTAATAGGTTAGTCCCGAAAAATGCATAAAAGTGCCACGAAGTATAACAAAACATTAAGCAAATGGTGTAAGAACAAGCATGGAGCATCAAAAATTATAGATACGTTTGGGACGTATCAGCATCCCCAAGCTTAACTCATGTTCGTCCTCGAGTAGGTAAGTGATAACAAAAGAATAATTTTTGAGGTGGCATGCACCAACACAATCTTGATCATCAATGTAAAGCATTGAGTGCTGGGATCAAAAGAACTTAAAACATGGGCATGAAAGACATAATCGTGATAGAAGAAACTTAGCAACCATGTTAAAACATGAAAAAGAACACAAATAAAAGATCATGAAAATGAAACAATGAAAGTCAAACGTGTGTTCAAATCATATGGAAAAACATAGCAAATGGTTTTCAGCTTGTCCTTCATGAGAGAGCAAAACATAAATGCATAGGACACCTTCAAGTTTAAGAGGGCGACTAGATACAAATAATTTAAGAACAAGTGAAACCAAAATCATGAATCAATCAATGAAAACTTTCGGACTATGCACATTGAACTCAGAATGTCAACTATGCTCTCTTAGACGGTGCATAAAGATAGAAGGTGATGACTCAACATAAAAGTAAAAGAAAGGCCCTTCGCAGAGGGAAGCAGTGATTGCAAGTTTTATAAACCTTCAAAAATTATGGTACTTACTAGCTTTGAGCTCTCATTGCCCCCATCATAGGCATCTTGAATGTTTAAAGTTAATGCGAGTACAATTATGAAGCATATGCTTGACAAATCATAAGTTGAAAACCTCATGTCCCATGTAGTACGAATACCCAAACCTCATGCTACTCGACTTAGAGTCCCAAGCAAGCTCTTGTCATTGTAAGTATACACGTATCATCGAGAACCGCCAACGGGGTACCTCCGTGCCCGATGACATGGAACAAGCCCACATCAAAATGATAGGACAAATAGACAATGAACACCTCGGCATCTCTTTTATTTACCATTGGTATAGCTTTTTATTTTGAGATGCGTCGTCGAATGTTCACTATGGGCATGCTGTAAATTTCCACCATGAATTATGCATGGCTTAGATTAGCGGCCCAGGCGTTTCTCTAACTCGTATACAAATTCCATGATCCCGCAAGATTCCCAAATTATTTGACATCGCGAGTATCCATAAACAAAACATCACGATATCAACTCAAATAAGAAGTGCAATGTTGAAAGCTTACCCCATGATGGCATGGTTTGGCTAATTTCCAACTTATAACTTGCAAGCATAACAACTCAACATAAGAGAGACACAATGTCAAATTTTTAAGAACGAGAAAAATAAAGTGTGCCATCAAGTTTGTGAGAGCTTTACTGACCAATTTTCGCATAACACCAAAAAAGTTTAATTTGAAGGATAGATAAAAGCAAGTCAAATGTACTTTGGAATAGCAAATTGCTAATAGTTATGTATGGTGGACACATTGGAACAACTTGGTTTTTAGGAGTTGGATGCACGAGTAGAGCTCATACTCAGTACAAAATAAGGGCTAGCAAAAGACTGGGAGCGATCAACTAAGAGAGCAATAACGGCCATAATCATGCAAGGCGACAAAGCAACATTAAAAGAAGCATAAGATGGCATCAAAATACAAAAACTAACTGATCATAGAGGCTTATGGCGACTTTGTATGAGTCAAACATGTGTGAGCATGCGCCAAGTCAACCCAAATAAAGCATCAAGGAGAAACCAAATTAATGCTTCCAAATAATAAAAACAACGCAAGATTTTTTCAAAGGCTCATTAAGCAATCTCGGTCATTTGAGACAAGTCATGCTACAGCAAAAATCACTAAGCATACTATCAAAATGATATCAAGCACGACATGAAAATTTCTAAGCCACAGTCTACACAAACTCCTTTTTGTACCACTTTTTTGCATGAAAATTTTCTCTTTTCCAACACCATTCGAACCTTTTTAAAACAACTCTTTTGATGAAAACCAACATGGACCAGAGGTCAAAATACACCTTGATATAAAGATATAAGAAGATCTGAACAAAAATCAAGGCGAAAAATGAAAGCTAAACGCAGTTCTAGAAAAAGAGAACACTCATTGAACGATAAGAGTGAAAAATGGAGTATTCTTGGCAAATGAAAAGCAAGGCAACTTCTCCAAAAGAAATTTGTTGGGGTCCAACCATTTATTGCAGCAAACAAAACTAAACAAAACTGAAAACTAAAGACAAGACGCTCCAAGAAAAACACATAGTGCATGAAGCAATAAAAATATAGTGTGTTGAAAGGTGGCCTGATTTTTGCCGATAAAGAAGGGGTGCCTCGGGGGCATCCCCAAGCTTTGATGCTTGTTACTCTTGGATATTTCTTGGGGTGCATGGGAATCCCCAAGCTTGAGCTTTTGTCCATTCTTCAACTCATCTCATCATTCTCCAATCCCTACACATGAAAACTTCCTTCATACAAAACTAAACACAATTCTATTAGCAACATTAGTGTAAGCATAATAATGAATCAACCCCTTTTTGCTTCAGATTTTAACTCAAAACCACCACATATAAAGCATATACTACTGTAGCAACTTCCCCACAAGTTCCGTGATCAAAAGAACTCAAAAAGAAAGCGATAAAGAGGCAAACACAAATAGTGGCAGAAATCTGTCAAAACAGAACAGCTGACAAAGGTCGATTTTTTCGAGGGTTTTATGTTGCTCAAATCAAAAAGTGTATATCTAATGAAAGTTGGTATATAACCTGGGGCATATGCACAAGAAATCGCAGGTCAAAAAGATATTCTGAGAATTTTCACGAATTTTTACGGTGCAGCACTGAAATCTGTTTCAGGACAGCAACATCCCCAAATCTTACCTCACTCAAATTAGAGGCATCTATTGGCACAACAATGAAATAAAAAGGATAAGGAGCGGTTATTACAGTAGTAATAACTTCCAAGACTCAAATAAAAGAAAAATAACTGAAAGTAAAACAATGGGTCATCTCCCAAGAGTGCTTTTCTTTAACGCCTTTGAGCTAGGCGCAGAAAGGTGCAAATCACGTAATATCAAGTGAAGCATTAAGATCCATTGCAGAAGTGTTTCCAACAATAAATTGAATTGTGTCCAAATGAGTTTTTGAGGATCCCTTGTGATCACGCTTTGGTACACTACTTTTATCAAAAATATTTTCAGGACAAATCCAATTAAAATTCTTTTCCAAAGCTTCATGCATTCCTACAAGTTTGCAAGGTATTGGTACTTTGAAATCTTCTTTGGTTGTACCAACAACATTAATAGGCAAACCAAGCATATTAAAGCGCTTAAAAACTTTCCTAGCTTCAATGGCAACATCTCTAAATTCTCTATGCAAAGTCTCTAAGATAAAATCTTTCTTTTCGAAGTCTTCAATATCATGAAGCTTAAGAAACATGTGTTGCATAAAAGGATTAAGGCTAGCAAACCTAGCTTCCAACATGTGAACTAAATAAGCAGAAGCAACTTCATAACTAGGAGCAAGCTTGGCCAAAGATTTATCCTCAACATCTTTATGCATGCTAATATGATTAAAGAACTCCTCAATGTTACTTTTCCCAATAATAGAACTACTACCTACTGAGAGGTCCTCCAAAACATACGTAGGGAACAACATAATGAACTAAAGTAAAGAAATAACAACTATAAAGGAAACTAATTTTTTTGTATTTTTGATATAACGATGCAAGTAAAAATAAAGTAAAGCAAAATAATAAACAAAGTAAAGGATGTACGTGCGAAACTCCCCTTGCAGAAGTCTTCTTCCTCCCCGATAACGGTGTCAGAAAACAGCTTGATGCGGACGGTGTTGATATATAGATCACCGACCAGTTGGGAACCCCAAGATGAAGGTATGATGAGCACAGCAGCAGTTTTCCCTCAGTAAGAAACCAAGGTTTATCAGTCTAGTAGGAGAAAGCCAAACTTAAGAAGGTGATGCTTGCTAGCTTCGTGACACTCCAGCAAGGGTGCCGTTTACGACACTTGTTGGTGCGTTTTCAACTAGTAGCAACGCAGAACCAGCACACAGCACAACCAAGAACTTTGCTCCCAACTTACGATGAGGTTGTCAATCTCACCGGTTTGCTGTAAACAAAGGAATAAGCGTATCGAGTGGAAAGCAATAGTAGTATGTGAGAAAGTAAACAGTGCGAGTAATAGTAAAACGGTGTAACAATGTAAAGGTAATTGGACCAGGGTCCACAGTTCACTAGTGGTGTCTCTCCATAAAATAAATAACAACATGCTGGGTAAACAAATTACAGTTGGGCAATTGATAGAATAAAGATAACGTGCATACGTCGTGAGGATCACTATGAGATTTACTCTGGGCATTACAGCAAAATACATAGACCGCCATCCAACTGCATCTATGACTAATAATCCACTCGTGGGGAATCATCCGAGGACCCCTTGAGTATTAAGTTGCGAACAACAGATAACTGCATTAAGCAAAGTGTGTAATGTAAACAAAACGAATGTCCTTAGACACAAGAATATTGTTTTCTCCCTAGTGGCAACATCTACAACCTTAGAGGTTTCTGTCACTCCTCCAGATTAAATATAGGCATGAACCCAACTATCGAGCATAAATACCCCCTCTTGGAGTCACTAGTATCTACTTGGCCAAGATAGCTACTAACAATGGAGAGCATGCAAGATCATAAACAACATAGAGATAACATAAGATATATAATTCAGCACATCAACTTAACATAACACTAATATTTATCGGATCCCAATAAACATAACATGTAGAATTACATAACGGTAATCTCGATCCTGTATGGCAGCTCACGAGATCTAAACATGAAGCACATGGTGGAGAAGACAACCATCTAGCTACTGCTATGGACCCATAGTCCAAGGTAGACTACTCACTCATCGCGCCGGAGGCAAGCATGGCGATGAAGAAGACCTCCGGTGGTGATTCCCCTCTCTGGCAGGGTGCCGGGAAGAGCTTTTGGACACTCCCGATCTCGGGTCGACGACGACGATGGATCGCGATGTGTTTCTAGAAAATTGATCGGGTACTTAGGTTTTTCCCGTCGGGGGTTTTTATAGGCGAAGGGGCAGCGTGAGAGGTGGACCAGGGCGGCCTCACACATAGGGGGCTGATGTCTACGCACGGTTCTATCCTTGTAGACAGTGTTGGGCCTCCAAGTGCAGAGGTTTGTAGAATAGCAGCAAGTTTCCCTTAAGTGGATCACCCAAGGTTTATCGAACTCAGGGAGGAAGAGGTCAAAGCTATTCCTCTCAAACAACCCTGCAGTTACGATACAGAAAGTCTCTTGTGTCCCCAACACACCCAATACACTTGTCAGATGTATAGGTGCACTAGTTCGGCGAAGAGATAGTGAAATACAAGTAGTAGTGATGATTATAAGTAGTAAATGTAATCTGAAATAAATATCGCTGCGAGCAAACATGTAACAAAACTGAAAGGAAACGGTGTGCAATGCTTGGAAACAAGGCCTAGGGATCATACTTTCACTAGTGGACACACTCTCAACAAATATAACATAATTGAACCAATAGATACTATCATCAATATGCAACTCAAAACAATTTTCCAATGGAAAACGAACACTAATCATGCGTAGGACTACGAAGCACTCCTCAAAGTCCGTATGTACCCAAACTAGATTGTCCCACACTATCACCATGAACGCACTAGATGGTTCCAACAAACACCAACAATTTATAGAGACATTAACCAAAAAGATACACATGATGCGTACACTAGTCACCTTCACACCATGATACAAGGTATCTCCAGAGATTATAAATATAAAGCACGGGAGTAGCATAATATCTGAATAATAGCATCTACCAATTCAGCTAGATACAAAGCTCATGATCACATAAAGATCACATCATGGGAGAGAGAGGTGAACCACATAGCTACCGGTAGAGCCCTCAGCCCCGGGGGAGAACTACTCCCTCCTCATCATAGGAGACAGCAAGGTTGATGGAGATGGCGGTGAGGTCGATGGAGACGGCGGAGACAGCGATGGAGACCGGTGGAGATGGCTCTGGGGGCACTTCCCCATCCCGGCAGGGTGCCGGAACAGAGACTTCTGTCCCCCGAAATTCGTCGGCGGTGGCGGCGGCGGAGCTGCGGAACTCTTTCTGGAAATTTGCCGATTCTCCTAGGGTTTTCCATCGGGAGGCTTTCGATAGGCGAAGGGGCATCGTCAAGAGGCGACCAGGGAGGTCACACAATGGTTGGGCGCGGCCAGGTGCTGGGCCGTGCCCCCTGTTGTGTGGGCAGCCCCTGGCCCCTCTCCGGCTCCCGTTTGGTCCTCGTCCTTCGTCTGGGAAAAATAGGAGTTCCAGAACTTGTTTTGTCCAATTTCGAGAATATTTCCTGTGTAGCTTTTCTAAAACACAAAAATAGCAGAAAACAGGGAACTGGCACTGTGGCATCTTGTCAATAGGTTAGTTCTGGAAATCGCATAAAAACACCACGAAGTGTAACGAAACACAAGGCAAATGGTATAAAAACAAGCATGGAGCATCAAAAATTATAGATACGTTTGAGACGTATCAGCATCCCCAAGCTTAACTCCTGCTCGTCCTCGAGTAGGTAAGTGATAACAAAAGAAATAATTTTTGAGGTGACATGCACCATCACAATTTGATCAACGAGGTAAAGCATTGAGTGTTGAGATCAAAGAACTTAAAACATGGGCATGAAAGACATAATCTTGATAATAGAAACTTAGCAACCATGTTATAGCATGAAAAGAAACACAATGGAAAGATCATGAAAATGAAACAATCAAAAGTCATGTGTGTGTTTCAACCATATGGAAAACATACAAATGGTTTTTAGCTTGTCCTTCATGGAATAGCAAAACATAAATGCATAGGACACCTTCAAGTTTAAGAGGGCGACTAGATACAAATAATTTAAGAACAAGTGAAACCAAAATCATGAGTCAATCAATGATAAACTTTGGGACTATGCACATTGAACTCAGAATGATAACTATGCTCTCTTAGATGGTGCATAAAGGTAGAAGGTGGTGACTCAACATAAAATTAAAAGAAAGGCCCTTCGCGGAGGGAAGCAGTGATTGCAAGTTTTATAAACCTTCAAAAATTATGGTACTTACTAGCTTTGAGCTCTCATTGCCCCCATCATAGGCATCTTGAATGGTTAAAGTTAATGCGAATACACTTATGATGCATATGCTTGACAAATCATAAGTTGAAAACCTCGTGTCCCGTGAAGTACGAATACCCAAGCTCTTGTCATTGTAAATATATGTGTATCATTGAGAACCGTCAACGGGGTACCTCCGAGCCCGATGACATGGAACAAGCCCACATCAAAATGACAGGACAAACAGACAATGAACACCTCAGGATCTATTTTATTTCCATTGGTATAGCTTTTTATTGTGAGATGCATCGTCGAATGTTCACTATGAGTATGCTGTAAATTTCCACCATGAATAATGCATGGCTTAGATTAGCGGCCCAGGCATTTCTCTAACACATATACAAACTCCATGATCCTGCAAGATTCCCAACTTATTTCACATCGCGAGTATCCATAAACAAAAGATCACGATATCAACTCAAATGAAAGAAAGTGCAATGTTGATAGCATGCCCCATGACGGCATGGCTGGGCTAATTTCCAACTTACAACTTGCAAGCATAATAACTCAACATAAGAGAGCCACAATGTCAAATTTTTAAGAATAAGAAAAGTAAAGTGTGCCATCAGGTTCGTGAGAGCTTTACTGACCAATTTTCGCATAACACCAAAAAGAGTTTAATTTGAAGGATAGATAAAAGCAAGTCAAATGTACTTGGAATAGCAAATTGCTAATAGGTATGTATGGTGGACACATTGGAACAACTTGGTTTTTAGGAGTTGGATGCACGAGCAGAGGTCATACTCAGTACAAAATGAGGGCTAGCAAAAGACTAGGAGCAACCAACTAAGAGAGCAATAACGGCCATAATCATGCAGAGCGACAAAGCAATATTAAAAGAAGCATAAGATGGCATCAAAAGTCAAAAACTAAATGATCATAGAGGCAATGGCGACTTTGTATGAGTCTAACATGTGTGAGCATGCGCCAAGTCAACCCAAATAAAGCATCAAAGGAGAAAACCAAATAAATGCTTCCATATAATAAAAACAACGCATGATTTTTTTCAAAGGCTCATTAAGCAATCTCAGTCATTTGAGAGAAGTCATGCTACAGCAAAACCACTAAGCATACTATCAAAATGATATCAAGCACGATATGCAAAAGCCTAATCCATAGTCTAAACAAGCTCCTTTTTGTAACACTTTTTGTATGAAACTTTTTCTCTTTTCCAACACCATTCGAACCTTTTTGAAACAACTCTTTTGATGAAAACCAACATATACCAGAGGTCCAAATACACCTTGATACAAAGATAAAACAAGATCTAAACAAAAATCAAGGTGAAAAACAAAAGCTAAACGCAGTAGCAGAAAAAGAGAACACTCGTTGAACGAAAAGAGTGAAAACTGGAGTGTTCTTGGAAATAAAAAAAGGAGCATAGCTCTTTCCAAAACATGATGTGATCCAACCATTTATTGCAGCAAACAAAACAAAATAAAACTGAAAGCAAAAACAACTGACGCTCCAAAAAACACGCAAAGTGCATGAAACAATAAAAATATAGTGTCTTGAAAGGTGACCTGATTTTTACCGATGAAGAAGGGGTGGCTCGCGGGCATCCCCAAGCTTTGACGCTTGTACCTCTGGGATATTTCTTGGGGGTTGCATGGGCATCCCTAAGCTTGAGCTTTTGTCCATTCTTCAACTCATCTCATCATTCTCCAATCCTTACACTTGAAAACTTCCTTCATACAAAACTCAACACAATTCTATTAGCAACATTAGTGTAAGCATAACATTGAATCAACCCTTTTTGCTTCAGGTTTCAACTCAAAACCACCACATATAAAGCATATACTACTGTAGCAACTTCCCCAAAAGTTCCACGATCAAAAGAACTCAAAAAGAAAGCGATCGAGCGGCAAACACAATTAATGGCAGAAATCTGTCAAAACAGAACAGCTGACAAAGGTCGATTTTTCCGAGGGTTTTCATTTGCTCAAATCAAAAAGTGTAAAACTAATGAAAGTTTGGATATAACCTGGGGCATATGCTCAAGAAATCGCAGGTCCAAAATATGTTCTGAGAATTTTCACGAATTTTTACGGTACAGCACCGAAATCTGTTTCAGGACAGCAACATCCCCAAATCTTACCTTACTCAAAATAAAAAGGATAAGGAGCGGTTATTACAGTAGTAATAACTTCCAAGACTCAAATAAAAGAAAAAGTACTGGAAGTAAAACAATGAGTTATCCCCCAAGAGTGCTTTTCTTTAACGCCTTTGAGCTAGGCGCAGTAATTTGCAAAGATGCTCATGTAGGCGCCATAAAGGAGCTTAAGGTAAAGACGCTATATAGGAACTTAAAGCAAGAGAGAGCATCAAAAAGCAAATATGAAACACATTTAAATCTAAACCACTTTCTATGAAAAATAGTCTTGTAAAGAGAAAAGTCATGAAAGCGCAAAGCAAAAAGCATAGGAAGGCAAAACAAGTACAACTTCAAGAATTGCAACATAAAGAGGGAAAACTCAATATTGTTGAGATCCATCAAACCATGTTTCCCTCTCTCATAATAACTTTCAATAGCATCATGAACAGAACTAACAATATAACTATCACATAAAGCATCCCTATCATGAGCCACATGCATAAAAGAATTAATACTCCCCACATGAACAATCGTAGTAGGAGCAGATTCTACAGAATAATTATTCTCATCACCATAATCATCAAAAACAAGAGAAATATTGTAATCATAACTAATTTTCTCCTCAAAAGTAGGTGAACTGAAAATATTATGCTCATCATCATAGCCATCATAAACTAGAGGCTTAGTATCATCATAAGCGAGAGAACAGCTATTTTGCAAAGCATATTCATCAAACATATCATCATAAGAAGGAACATGGGTAGTACTAATGGTACAACAATTATTAACCTTAGAATTGGTACCAAAAAGATTTTCAATATCAAAAGTAGAGTGCTTTTCTCAATCATGATCACTAACATAGGTAACAGGCATAAGAACATCATCCTAATCAGAATTATCATAATCTATAATAGGAGCAACATGCTTAGGGGAAGATATCGTTTCCTCTCTCCTTTTACTCCTCTTCTTCTTCTTCTTCTTACTCTTCTTACTCTCCTTACTCTCTCCTTTAGGAGGGAAAGGCATCTTCTCCACATATCCTTTAGGAGGGAAAGGCATCTTCTCCACATAATTTGGTTTACTGACAGAAACAACAGAAGAAACTTTGGAGGATTCCTCCTCTCTATTAATAAGATAAAAACATCTATCAGTCCTGTCATAGCTTGGCAAAACATCATGTTTTATAAGATTTTGTAAGTAAGTACTCGCGAGGCAATCTTTAACACAATAGAGACGACAACCACGAAGGGTGCTATTAATATCAGAATCACTCATATCTATCAAAGAAGTCTTTCTAGATATCTCTTCACACCCCAAAAACAAAGTAAGCTCATCATGCTGATTGAGAGTAATCTTGTCATCACAATACAAATTTGCGGTGCTCATTCGATTAGAAAGGTGACTATTAGGGCTCGAGCATTGAAAATTAAAATGACCTATGTCATCGCAAAACTCACAAAGAAAAGGATAAAACTTGCAAACCTTTTCACCAAGCTCGCCTATAGCCTTGTACCACATTCGGGTTTCTTCATTTGCGTGGTGGACACAATAATCCTTGTTGTGACTATGTTCACAAGGTCTATGTACTCCACAAAAATTAACATGCTTATAAGAAATAGGACTTTCAGAAATTCGAGCATGTTTATTGCAATCATCAACAACAATATCACTTTCTATGCAAGTGTCCTTAAAAGGTTCATGATACACGTCCCCATTTCCTTTAGGAACATTAATATGGAAAGCAAAGGCTTTAAAGCAATCAACCATAATTTGAGGATCAAGACCATACTTAGCACTAAGCTCTTGAAAATTAGCAGTTTCAGCGAAATACTTAATGCAATCAAACTCGTAATTCATACCTGATCCTTTACCTTTGTCGCTATCCCAACCTTCAATATTGTTTTGAATTGTTTCAAGCAGATCCCACTTGGTGTCAACATCCTTGCTTGTGAAAGACCCATCAAAGCATGCATCTAGATAGTCCTTGTAATATCGTGAAAGCCTTGCATAAAAATTATTAATAATAATATTATGGGGAAGATCATGTATAGGACATTTGTACATTAGTAACTTCAATCTTCCCCACGCTTGGGCAATGCTTTCTCCCTCATGCAGATGAAAATTATAAATGTAATTCCTATCTTTATAAACCTCACTAGAAGGATAGAATTTAGAATAAAAGAGAGGTACAATTTTCTCCCAATTAATAGGTCGACCATCCTTCAATGTTTTATACCATTCCGCAGCTCTGCCCTTCAGTGATAAAGAGAATAGCTTCTTCTTAACTCGGTTCATCGAAATACCTGCACACTTAAACAACTCGCATAATTCATGTATAAAAAGCAAATGATCACCAGGATGGACAGTTCCATCTCCTAAGTAGCAGTTATCCATAGCATGTTCAACAATCTTTATAGGTATTTTAAAAGGATGAGGAGCACAAGCATCATTAAAAACATCACGTATGGGAGATAAAATATCATCAGAGCAAACTTTCTCCACTAAAGCTGGGGAACTACAAATATCATGCTTAACAAAACCAGCTTCCCCAAGCTTAGACTTTTCTATAGCATTAGCAATAATGGTATTCAAAGCATTCGTACTAATAACATTGCTATACGAAATAAGCTCCAAAGGTTTTTCAATTTTCTCTTCAAATCTAAACTCGGGAAAAAGACTAAAGAACTCTTTACTTTCCATTAAGCCTAACTAGTGAAAAAAAAGAAACAAAAAGATATAATTGCAGAATCTAAAGGAAATAACTCCGAGCACTCACATAGGAGGATGCGAGTATCTTTTACCTTACCTCCCCGGCAATGGCGCTAGAAAAAAGCTTGATGTCTACGCACGCTTCTATCCTTGTAGACAGTGTTGGGCCTCCAAGTGCAGAGGTTTGTAGAACAGCAGCAAGTTTCCCTTATGTGGATCACCCAAGGTTTATTGAACTCAGGGAGGAAGAGGTCAAAGCTATTCCTCTCAAACAACCATGCAATTACGATACAGAAAGTCTCTTGTGTCCCCAACACACCCAATACACTTGTTAGATGTATAGGTGCACTAGTTCGGCGAAGCGATAGTGAAATACAAGTAGTAGTGATGATTATAAGTAGTAAATGTAATCTGAAATAAATATCGCTGCGAGCAAACATGTTACAAAACTAAAAGGAAACGGTGTGCAATGCTTGGAAACAAGGCCTAGGGATCATACTTTTAGTAGTGGACACACTCTCAACAAATATAACATAATTGAACCAATAGATACTATCATCAATATGCAACTCAAAACAATTCTCCAATGGAAAATGAACACTAATCATGCGTAGGGCTATGAAGCACTCCTTAAAGTCCGTATGTACCCAAACTAGATTGTCTCACACTATCACCATGAACACACTAGATGGTTCCAACAAACACCAACAATTCATAGAGACATTAACCAAAAAGATACACATGATGCGCACACTAGTCACCTTCACACCATGATACAAGGTATCTCCGGAGATTATAAATATAAAGCACGGGAGTAGCATAATATCTGAATAATAGCATCTACCAATTCAACTAGATACAAATCTCACGATCACATAAAGATCACATCATGGGAGAGAGAGGTGAACCACATAGCTACCGGTAGAGCCCTCAGCCCCGGGGGAGAACTACTCCCTCCTCATCATAGGAGACAGCAAGGTTGATGGAGATGGCGGTGAGGTCGATGGAGACGACAGAGACGGCGATGGAGACCGATGGAGATGGCTGATACGTCTCCAACGTATCTATAATTTTTGATGCTCCATGCTTGTTTTTACACCACTTGCCTAATGTTTCGTTACACTTTGTGGCACTTTTATGCATTTTCCGCAACTAACCTATTAATGAGTTGCCACAGTGCCAGTTCCCTATTTTCTGCTGTTTTTGTGTTTCAGAAGTGATACATAGGAAATATTCTCGGAATTGGACGAAATAAGTTCCTAAAGTCTTATTTTACCCGGAAGCTTCCAGAGATCCGAAGGAGAGTAGGAGGGGGGCCACCAGGGCCCCACACGCAGGGCTGGCGTGGCCAGGGCCTGGGCCGCGCCACCCTGGCGTGAGGGCACCTGGCCCCTCCTCTGACATCGTCCCTTCGCCTATAAAGACCCCCCGACGGAAAAAACCTAAGTACCCGATCACTTTTCCAGAACACATCGCGATCCACCACCACCGTCGACCCAAAGATCGGGAGGGTCCAGAAGCTCTTCCCGGCACCCTGCCGGAGAGGGGAATCGCCACCGGACGTCTTCTTCATCGCCATGCTTACCTCCGGAGCGATGAGTGAGTAGTCTAGCTTGGACTATGGGTCCATAGCAGTAGCTAGATGGTTGTCTTCTCCACCATGTGCTTCATGTTTAGATCTCATGAGCTGCCCTACATGATTGAGATCACCGTTATGTAATTCTACATGTTTGGTTTGTTGGGATCTGATGAATATTGGTGTTTATGATTGAGTTGCTGTACTGAATATTATCTTTTGTTATCTCTATGTTGTTTATGATCTTGCATGCTCTCCGTTGTTAGTAGCTATCTTGGCCGAGTAGTTGCTAGTGACTCCAAGAGGGGGTATTTATGCTCGATAGTGGGTTCATGCCTCTATTTAACCTGGGGGAGTGACAGAAACCTCTAAGGTTGTAGATGTGCTGATGCTACTAGGGAGAAAACAACATTCATATGCTCAAGGGCATATGCTTTGTTTACATTACACACTTTGCTTAATGCAATTATTGATTGTTCGCAACTTAATACTCATGGGGTGTTCGGACGATATCCCCGTGAGTGGATTATTAGTCATAGATGCAGTTGGATGGCGGTCTATGTATTTTGTTGTAATGCCCAGAGTAAATCTCGTAGTGATCTTCTTGACATATCATGTTTATCTTTATTCTATCAATTGCCCAACTGTAATTTGTTTACCCAGCATGAGTTATTTATCTTATGGAGAGACACCACTAGTGAACTATGGACCCCGGTCCTATTTCCATCATATTGCTATCACCTGTTTACTTTACTCACACTGTTAACTTTATTCGCATACTCTATTGTTTTCCACTCGATACACTCATAACCTTTGTTTCAAGCAAACCGGTGAGATTGACAACCTCATCGCAAGTTGGGAATGAAGTACTTGGTTGTGTTGTGTGCAGGTTCCGCATTGCAGCTAGCAAGCAAAGCTTGGACGAGGCGCCATATATAAATTGTCCGAAGCTGTCGCAAACTAGCAAGCATCACCTTCAGTCGTTTGTCTCTCCTCTCCAAGAACGATTAAACCTTGGTTTCTTAACTGAGGGAAAACTAGCTGCTATACTCATCACACCTTCCTCTTGGGGTTCCCAACGGGCTGGTCATTCACCACGCACAAGGACCGTCTGCTACACATCAACTTGGCACCAGCAGCTTCTTTTTCTGGCGCTGTTGCCGGGGAGGAAGTAGAAGACTTCTGCGAGGGGAGTTTTCGCACGCACATCCTTTACTTTGTTATTGTTTTGCTTTACTTTATTTATTTTACCTGCATTGTTTTATATCAAAAAACCCAAAAAAAATAGAATCCTTGGTAGTTGTTTTTACTTGTTTACTTTCATTTTGCTGAAATGGCCAATCCCGAAAACACCAAGTTGTGTGACTTTACTAGCACGAACAATAGTGATTTTATCTACACTCCTATTGCACCACCTGCTCCTGCTGCAAACTTTTATGAGATTAAGCCTGCTTTATTGAACCTTGTTATGAAAGAGCAATTCTCTGGTGCTAGTACTGAAGATGCTGCAGCTCATCTCAACAATTTTGTTGAGCTTTGTGAGATGCAGAAATATAAGGATGTTGATATTGATATTATTAAGCTCAAGTTGTTTCCTTTTTCTTTGAGAGGAAAAGCTAAAGATTGGTTGCTGTCTTTGACTAAGAATAGTATTGATTCATGGGCTAAGTGTAAGGATGCTTTTATTGGTAGATACTATCCTCCTGCTAAGATTATATCCTTGCGTAGCAATATTATGAAGTTTACTCAGTTTGATAATGAACATGTTGCTCAAGCTTCGGAAAGAATGAAATCTATGATAAAGAATTGCCCCACTCATGGACTGACTACTTGGATGATTGTCTAAACTTTTTATGCAGGACTGAATTTTTCTTCGAGGAACCTACTTGATTCAGCTGCTGGAGGCACTTTTATGTCCCTTACCTTGGGCGCCGCAACAAAGCTACTCGACAACATGATGGTAAATTATTCTGAATGGCACACCGAGAGACCTCCACAAGGTAAGAAGGTAAATTCTGTTGAGGAAACCTCTTCCTCGAATGATAAGATTGATACCATTATGGCTATGCTTGCTAATGATAGGACTCATGTTGATCGTAATAATTTTCCTTTAGCCTCTTTGGTTGCTCAAGAAGAGCATAATGATGTGAATTTCACTAGAAACAATAATTTTAACAACAATGCTTATAGGAACAAATTTTCTAGTAACAATTATATGCCGTATCCTTCTACCAATGGTAATGGTTATGGTAATTCGTATGGTAATTCCTACAACAACACTAGGGCCACGCCCTCCGAGCTTGAGGTAATGCTCAAGGACTTCATCGGTAAGCAAACTGCTTTTAACAAGTCTGTTGAGGAAAAGTTAGGCAAAATTGATATTCTTGCTTCTAAAGTTGGTAGCCTTGCTCATGATGTTGAGCTTCTGAAATTAAAAGTGTTGCCTAATGATGCGAAAGAGAATAATGTTTTTGCTACCGCTAATGCTATTCAAGTTGGAATTGATGAAAATATTAGATTGTTAGCGGAATTGCATGCCAGGTGGGAAAGAGAAGATGAGATGGCTAGAGAGATGAAGGTATGTACCATTACTACCTCTAATGATGTTGCTCCTAATGCTAGCAATCCTCTTACTTTGATTGGTGTAGAGAAAACTCCCACTCCTTGTGTTAAAAAGCCTAAAACTGCCAAAACTTTTTCTCAAAAGAGTGATGAAATTTTTCAGAGTGTGGGAGATGATAGCTCTACTTCTTTTAATGATTTTGATGTTGATGGCTGCAATTTATCTGAAGTAATTTTGTTCTTGCAAAAGCTTGCTTTGACTCCCAATGCTAGTTCTTTAAATATTGCTTTTACTAAGCATATTACCAATGCTCTCATGAAAATTAGGGATGAAAAGTTGAAGCAAAAAGCTTCTGTTCCCAAGAAGTTAGAAGATGGTTGGGAACCCATCATTGATATGCATGTTAATGGTTATGAATGCCATGCTTTATGTGATCTAGGTGCTAGTATTTCAATCATGCCTAGAAAGATTTATGACATGCTTGATTTACCACCGCTTGAAAAATGTTATTTTGATGTCCCTATTGCTGATGTTGCTAAGAAGAAACCTTTGGGAAGGATTAATGATGTTCTTATTGTGGTTAACAATAACCTTGTTCCCGTTGATTTGCTTGTTATGGATGTTGAATGCCATGCTTCATGTCCTATTATTTTGGGAAGACCCTTTCTTCGAACTGTAGGTGCTATCATTGATATGAGGGAAGGCACTATCAAATATCAATTCCCACTAAAGAAAGGTATGAAACACTTCCCTAGGAAAAGAAAGAAATTACTTTTTGACTCTATTCTGAGAGCAAATTATGAGCTTGATGCTTCATCACTTGATGTTACTTGATTCGTAATTTTCTGCGCCTAGCTCAAAGGCGTTAAAGAAAAGCACTCTTGGGAGATAACCCAATGTTTTATTTTCAGTACTTTTTCTTTCATTTGAGTCTTGGAAGTCATTACTACTGTAATGACCGCTCCTTATGTTGTTTATTTTGTTTTTGTGCCAAGAGAAGCCTCTAATTCGAGTGAGGTAAAGATTTGGGGATATTGCTGTCCTGAAACTGTTTTCGGTGCTGCACCGTAAAAATTCGTATAAATTCTCTGTATATCTTTTGGACCTGCGATTTCTTGTGCATATGCCCCAGGTTATATCCAAACTTTTGTTAGTATAACACTTTTTGATTTGAGCAACAGAAAACCCCTCAAAAATTCGACCTTTGTCAGCTGTTCAGTTTTGACAGATTTCTGCCAATATTTGTGTTTGCCACTTTATCGCTTTCTTTTGAGTTCTTTTGATCACGGAACTTTTGGAGAAGTTGCTACAGTAGTATTTACTATATATGTGGTGGTTTTGAGTTGAAACCTGAAGAAAATAGAGGTTGATTATATGTTATGCTTGCACTAATGTTGCTAATAGAATAGTGTTTAGTTTTGTATGAAGGAAGTTTTCAAGTGTAGGGATTGGAGAATGATGAGATGAGTTGAAGAATGGACAAAAGCTCAAGCTTGGGGATTCCCATGCATCACCCCAATAAATATCCAAGAAGTACAAGCATCAAAGCTTGGGGATGCCCCCGAGGCACCCCTACTTCATCGATAAAAATCAGGTCACCTTTCAAAACACTATATTTTTATTGCTTCATGCACTATGTGTTTTTCTTGGAGCGTCAGTTGTTTTAGTTTTCTTAGTTAGTTTAGTTTGTTTGTTTTCTGCAATAAATGGTTGGACCCCAACAAATTTCTTTTGGAGGAGATGTACTCGTTTTCATTTGCAAAGAACACTCCGTTTTTCATTCTTACAATTTCACCGGGTGTTCTTCTTTTTCTGCTGCTGCTTTTGGTTTTCGTTTTCGCCTTGATTTGCGTTCAGATCTTGTCATATCTTTTCATCAAGGTGTATTTTTGCCTCTGATCTTTATTGGTTTTCATCAAAAGAGGTGTCTATAAAAATTTCAAATGGTGTTGGAAAAGAGAAAAAGCTTTGTGCAAAATAGTGGTACAAGAAGGAGCTTGTGTAGACTGCGGCTTTGGCTTTTTCATGTCATGCTTGATGTCTTTTTGATAGTATGCTTAGTGGTTTTGCTGTAGCATGACTTGTCTCAAATAACTGAGATTGCTTAATGAGCCTTTGAAAAAAATCATGCGTTGTTTTTAATTGTATGGAAGCATTATTTTGGTTTTCTCCTTGATGCTTTATTTGGGTTGACTTGGCGCATGCTCACACATGTTAGACTCTTACAAAGTCGCCAATAGCCTCTATGATCATTTAGTTTTTGACTTTTGATGCCATCTTATGCTTCTTTTAATGTCGCTTTGTCGCTTTGCATGATTATGGCCATTATTGCTCTCTTAGTTGGTCGCTCCCAGTCTTTTGCTAGCCCTCGCCTTGTACTGAGTATGAGCTCTACTCGTGCATCCAACTCCTAAAAGCCAAAGTTTTCCAAAGTGTCCACCATACATACCTACTAGCAATTTGCTATTCCAAGTAAATTTGACTTGCTTTTATTTTCTCTTCAAATTAAACTCTTACCAGTGTTATGCGAAATTCGGTCAGTAAAGCTCTCACGAACCGGAAGACACACTTTACTTTTTCCTGTTCTTAAAAATTTGACATTGTGGTCTCTTATGTTGAGTTGTTATGCTTGCAAGTTGTAAGTTGGATACTAGCCCAGCCATGCAGTCATGGGCAAGCTTTCAACATTGCACTTCTTATTTGAGTTGATATTGTGATCTTTTGTTTATGGATGCCCGCGGTGTGAAATGAATTGGGAATCTTGTGGGGATCATGGAGTTTGTATATGTGTTAGGGAAACGCCGGGCCGCTAATCTAAGCCATGCATAATTCATGGTGGAAATTTGCAGCATACCCATGCTGAACATTCGACGACGCATCTCACAATAAAAAGATAAATAAAAGGCAAATAAAAGAGATGTCGAGGTGTTCATTGTCTGCTTGTCCTGTCATTTTGATGTGGGCTTGTTCCATGTCATCGGGCACGGAGGGACCCCATTGGCGGTTCTCAATGATATGCATATACTTACAATGACAAGAGCCTTGCTTGGGACTCTAAGTAAAGTAGCATGAGGTTTGGGTACTCGTATTCACGGGGCACGAGGTTTTCAACTTATGATTTGTCAACCATATGCATCATAATTGTTCTTGCATTAACTTTAACCATTCAAGATGCTTATGATGGGGGCAATGAGAGCTCAAAGCTGGTAAGTACCATAATTTTTGAAGGTTATAAAACTTGCAATCACTGCTTCCCTCTGCGAAGGGCCTTTCTTCTACTTTTATGTTGAGTCACCACCTTCTTTCTTTATGCACCATTAAGAGAGCATAATTGTCATTCTTAGTATAATGTGCATTGTCCCAAAGTTTTCATTGATTGATTCATATTGTTGGTTTCACTTGTTCTTAAATTATTTGTATCTAGTCACCCTCTTAAACTTGAAGGTGTCCTATGCATTTATGTTTTGCTCTCTTTGAAGGACAAGCTGAAAACCATTTGTATGTTTTCCTTATGATTTGAACACACGTTTGACTTTCATTGTTTCATTTTCATGATCTTTTGTTTATGTTCATTTGCATGTTTACAACATGGTTGCTAAGTTCTTATTGTCAAGATTATATCTTTCATGACCATGTTTTAAGTTCTTTTGATCCCAGCTCACAAATGCTTACATATATGATCAAGATTATGTAGGTGCATGTCACCTCAAAAATTATTCTTTTGTTATCACTTACCTACTCGAGGACGAGCAGGAGTTAAGCTTGGGGATGCTTGATACGTCTCCAATGTATCTATAATTTTTTATGCTCCATGCTTGTTTTTACATCATTTGCATAATGTTTCGTTACACTTTGTGGCACTTTTATGCATTTTCCGGAACTAACCTATTAACGAGTTGCCACAGTGCCAGTTCCCTGTTTTCTGCTGTTTTTGTGTTTCAAAAGTGATACACAGGAAATATTCTCGGAATTGGACGTAATAAGTTCCTAAAGTCTTATTTTACCCGGAAGCTTCCAGAGATCCGAAGGAGAGTAGGAGGGGGGCCACCAGGGCCCCACACGCAGGGCTGGCGCGGCCAGGGCCTGGGCCGCGCCACCCTGGCGTGAGGGCACCTGGCCCCTCCTCTAACATTGCCCCTTCGCCTATAAAGACCCCCCGACGGAAAAAACCTAAGTACCCGATCACTTTTCCAGAACACATCGCGATCCACCGCCACCGTCGACCCAAAGATCGGGCGGGTCCAGAAGCTCTTCCCGGCACCCTGCCGGAGAGGGGAATCGCCACCGGAGGTCTTCTTCATCGCCATGCTTGCCTCCGGAGCGATGAGTGAGTAGTCTACCTTGGACTATGGGTCCATAACAGTAGCTAGATGGTTGTCTTCTCCACCATGTGCTTCATGTTTAGATCTCATGAGCTGCCCTACATGATTGAGATCACCGTTTTGTAATTCTACATGTTTGGTTTGTTGGGATTCGATGAATATTGGTGTTTATGATTGAGTTGCTGTACTGAATATTATCTTATGTTATCTCTATGTTGTTTATGATCTTGCATGCTCTCCGTTGATAGTAGCTATCTTGGCCGAGTAGTTGCTAGTGACTCCAAGATGGGGTATTTATGCTCGATAGTGGGTTCATGCCTCTATTTAACCTGGGGGAGTGACAGAAACCTCTAAGGTTGTAGATGTGTTGTTGCTACTAGGGAGAAAACAACATTCATATGCTCAAGGGCATATGCTTTGTTTACATTACACACTTTGCTTAATGCAATTATCCGTTGTTCGCAACTTAATACTCATGGGGTGTTCGGACGATATCCCTGTGAGTGGATTATTAGTCATAGATGCAGTTGGATGGCGGTCTATGTATTTTGTTGTAATGCCCAGAGTAAATCTCGTAGTGATCTTCTTGACATATCACGTTTATCTTTATTCTATCAATTGCCCAACTGTAATTTGTTTACCCAGCATGAGTTATTTATCTTATGGAGAGACACCACTAGTGAACTGTGGACCCCGGTCATATTTCCATCATATTGCTATCACCTGTTTACTTTACTCGCACTGTTTACTTTATTCACATACTCTATTGTTTTCCACTCGATACGCTCATAACCTTTGTTTCAAGCAAACCGGTGAGATTGACAACCTCATCGCAAGTTGGGAACAAAGTACTTGGTTGTGTTGTGTGCAGGTTCCGCGTTGCAGCTAGCAAGCAAAGCTTGGACGAGGCGCCATATATAAATTGTCCAAAGCTGTCGCAAACTAGCAAGCATCACCTTCAGTCGTTTGTCTCTCCTCTCCAAGAATGATTAAACCTTGGTTTCTTAAATGAGGGAAAACTAGCTGCTATACTCTTCACACCTTCCTCTTGGGGTTCCCAACGGGCTGGTCATTCACCACGCACAAGGACCGTCTGCTACACGTCAACTTGGCACCAGCAATGGCTCCGGGGGCACTTCCCCGTCCCGGCAGGGTGCCAGAATAGAGACTTCTGTCCCCCAAAATTCGTCGGCGGTGGCAGTGGAGCTGCGGAACTTTTTCTGGAAATTTGCCGATTCTCCTAGGGTTTTCCATCGGGAGGCTTTTTATAGGCAAAGGGGCGTCGTCAGGAGGTGACCAGGGTGGTCACACATTGGGTAGGCGCGGCCAGGTGCTGGGCCGCGCCCCCCTGTTGTGTGGGCAGCCCCTGGCCCCTCTCCGGCTCCCGTTTGGTCCTCGTCCTTCGTCCGGAAAAAATAGGAGTTCCAGAACTTGTTTCCTCCAATTCCGAGAATATTTCCCGTGTAGCTTTTCTGAAACACAAAAACAGCAGAAAACAGGGAACTGGCACTGTGGCATCTTGTCAATAGGTTAGTTCCAGAAATCGCATAAAAATGCCACGAAGTGTAACGAAACACAAGGCAAATGGTGTAAAAACAAGCATGGAGCATAAAAAATTATAGATATGTTTGAGACGTATTAGGGGCGCGGGCCAGGGGCTGGCCGCGCCGCCCTCTTGTGTGGCCGGCCCGTGGCCCCTCCGTCTCCTCTTCGGTCTTCTGGAAGCTTCATTAAATAATAGGAGGTTCGGCTTTTGTTTCGTCCAATTCCGAGAATATTTCCTGTGTAACTTTTCTGAAACACAAAAATAGCAGAAAATAGGGAACTGGCACTGTGGCATCTTGTTAATAGGTTAGTCCCGGAAAATGCATAAAAGTGCCACAAAGTGTAACAAAACACTAAGCAAATGGTGTAAGAACAAGATGGAGCATCAAAAATTATAGATACGTTTGGGACATATCAATTACTATTGCTACACAAGGTTAAATGATTCATTCTCAAAAGGAGTAGCAATATGCAAGATAGATTATCAAATGATATCAAATATTCAATGTAAGGATGTTCAATAATAATTCACAAAGTAAAACATAGAAGAAAGCACTATGAACCAAATATATGCAAAATGAGACAAATTAAAGACATCGTATAATGGTCATAGAGTATTCTTCTTGAAACTGAATCTAAAGATTGACACTTTGGAGAAACAGATAATAAGCAGAGGTTAAACATGAATAAAGTAATATCTAGTTTCCAAATGATTTTCTCTTAAGCTTATGTTTGAGGCATGATATTCATTGGTGTTGGGCTCCCATTGCCTCTATCATTAGCATCTTGAAATGGTTAAAGGTTAAAGTAAAAGCAAATATGAGTGGTGCGCTTGACAAAATATAAGATGAATGTTTCATGCCCCTTGAAAATGAGTGCCTACACAAGATGTTACTAAACTTGGGCTACAAAGTAAGTTCTTGTCATTGTAAGTATAATAGTGTCATAAAGAATCTCAACCGGGGTACCTCTTGCCCCATGGGATGGGAGCTTTCCCATACCAAAATTACAAGACAAACAGACAATGAACATCTCACCATCTCTTTTATTTACCATGGGTATAGCCTTTTATTATGAGATGCTTCATAGAATCCTTAATATGGGATGCTGTAAATTTCCACCATGAATGATGCATGGCTTAGATTAGCATCCCAGGCGTCTCTCTAACCATTTATACAAACTCCATGAACTCACAATGTTTCCACTTTCTTTTCGCAAATGATAGGAATCCACAACAAAAGAGCATGATATCAAACAAGTGCAATGTTGAAAGCGTGCCCTATGACGGCATAGATGAGCTAACTCCCAACTCAAACTTTTTCAAGCTCACAACTTCATAATTTTAATCACAATGGTTCAGATTTCTTAAGTGCAAGAAAAATAAAGTGTGCATTCAAGTTTGTGGGAGCCTTTAAACCACTTTTCTCATAACAAACATAACCATAAGAATTTTAATATTTGGAAGCTAAGTAAAACAATAAAACATGAGAAAAATACTTGGAATATCATTTAAGCTAATAGGTAGATATGGTGGACTCACTGGAATAACTTGGTTTAAAGGTGTTGAAAAGACAAGTTTTTGACTTACCAGAATTTATTTTGGGCTAGCAAGAGGGAGAAAGTTGACTGTCTACATACATGCATAAGTGTCCATAGAGCTAAACAATCCATGTTAAAAATGTAAACAAGTATTAAGCATCAAAACATGAATACAAGATAGCTCCAAATAAACCACTTGCAGATCAAAACTCATTCAAATCATATGAAGCATGCAACCATATGTATCTTAATAATCAACTCCTATATCTCAATCCGAAATCTTTTAATGCATCCAATTTAAATCAAACCAAACCTCCAGTACCTCTCTCATCATGTAAATGAACATGGTGGTCTCACCCAAAGATAAACAAAACTAAACAAAAACAAACTATAACAATACTATAAAGACGCTCCAAGTTTATGTGATAAAAATGCGTTAATAGAAAAACAAAAAAAAGACGTGTGCAAACCGAGAGTGTTTAGTCCAGTGGGGTCTTGACATCCCCAAGCTTACGGTTTTCACCATTCTTGAATGGCTCTTGCCGTAGCTCCTCTATTTTCCTGTGAAAGAACTTCAACACAAAGATATATCTCATCTCTTTTTCTGTAGGGTGACATTAGTAGGTATGAAAAACATGATGCTTCCTGCTTGTAATTCCCAAAACAAATTGCATAAAGAGTGTCCAGTAAGTATATAATGTTTCATACTTCCTCATAAACTCAAACCAATCAAAAAGATTCAGCTTCAAAGCTTAAAGAACTCATAAAACAAGATAGGACAGAATCTATCCAGAAAAACAACAACAGCAAAATGTGACTAATTACCCTACTTAGACATGTCCAAAAATTATATAAAAAATCATGCATTCAGAGGACGAAAAGTTGTAACTTCAGTTAAAAGGGGTGCTCAATCGGAGCTATAGAAAAATCAGATAATTTTTACGGTGAACAGACTTTGCGCAGGAATTTCTGCTCCATATATTTTGGCAACTTTAACAATCAAAAATGTGTAAAACTTGGCACTTTATTAAAAATCCAGTAACAAAAAAAAGATAAAGTCTCTTGTTAAAAAAAGAGGATACAAATAAAAATAAAATAAAAACAACTAGGTTGCCTCCCGTAAAGCGCTTTCTTTATAGCCATATAGCTAGGCTTACTTACTTGGTAATCAAGATGGTTGGAGTGAGGTGGCTTGGGCATCCCCAAGCTTGAATTCTTGTACTTATTCGATATATGTAGGGTTAGCCCAGGGTAACATCCCCAAGCTTGAGTGCTTGTCCCTCTTGATCTCTGTTTATCCCCTTCAACTCTTCCACTTAAAATTTCTCTTCACACATAACTCATCATAAAATTTGATTAGAGGGGTTAGTGTATCTATAAATTAAATCCTCGTTGGTACAGAAAAGACATATCATGAGTTGATTCTAAAAATTAGCTACTGTTACTATGGTTGTGTATTGCTCCTTGATACAAAAGAACCGCACAAAACACAAGTAATGAGACTAATGCAAAATACAGTCATAATCTGTCAAAGAGCGAATTTTTAGAGGCACTTACGTTGCTAAAATCAGAAAAGTTTGAACTAATGAAATGTGTGATAATACCTGAATATTGCTGACATAAAATCTCAAGTCAAAATTCCACATCTGTGATTTTGTACATTTTTTGCAGTGAAACTTAGGAATCTATTTACTGGACAGCAAATCACTATTGTTTGATCCTACCTCTCAAAAGAGTTATTTTTGGCACAACAATGAGAAAGTAAGATACAAAGGTGATGTTACAGTAGTAAAACACACTTTATTTTATTTTGCTTTAGCTTGGGAATATTCTTAATGATAGAGACTTTGCAAAGGTTTCATTGGCATGAACAACACATGTTCAAGGTCGACCCCAACTTCTCCATTACTCATCTTTCTCATTTACTTTCCCAAATTTTTATATTTAGTGAAAATCTTAAACTAGTTATTAGAAAACGGTAGTTAAAGTTATTTTGCATGTTTAAAAAAATATAAAGTTGTGCCCAAACCGAATAGGAAATAAAAGCATAAAGAGCACACCACAAAACATCAAAACAATTAACTTTTAAGTCTAACTCCTTTCCTATGGCATTTTATATATGAATAAATAGCATCAATTTTGTGGTAACCAATGCATGTAATGATCAGTAGGTTGTATTTTAAATAACAAAGAAACATAAAGATAAGGCCTTCTTCCTCTCTCTCATAATAGTTACAAGTAGTGGAAACAAATTTGACAAAACAACTATTAGATTGGTGCAACTTTGCAAACTTGGGAACATAAAGAGGATTATTAATACTATCATGTGAGCTATTAGCATATTTTCTCCTCTCTAAATAATTGCAAGAAACATCATAAACATGATGGTTGTGGGTGGAATGGTTTTTTTTTGAAATGGGGGTGGAATGGTTATTAGTGCAAGATAATTTCAGCCCACATATGTACTTTTCAACATATAAAACTTCTCCTCTATGGTGTAAATAGGAGAGTTCAAAAATAAAGTAATACTCTAATAAGTGAGAGTATTGTCACAAATAGCAAGCATATCATCTTTATCCTCCCTTAAATTAATAACAATTTCTAAACATGGAGGATCATCAAGCAAAACAGGACCATCATCTAAAGTACTATCATAGAACATATTGAAACCACACTCCTCCTCATCTTTAAAATTGTTATCAATATTGTTCTCATTAGGCATAGGTTGATATTCCTCCTCATCATCAGAATCATAAAAGCAAAGTCTATCATCAACGTAACTAGTTTCATGAGCAAGAATAGCTTGAGCTTGAGTGTTACCCTCATCCATGGGTGGTGAAGGTGGAAGTTCCTTCTCTTCATTCTCTGGTTGTTCATCATTTTCAATATATTGGGGTTGCACGGGCATCCCCAAGCTTAGGTTCTTATCCTCCTTTACCTGCAAAATATCAGTGCTCTCCCGGGCAAGCTTGCCCCTCAGCTTCTCATTATAGTCAACAACATAAATATTTTGAAAGAAGTTCATTTTGCAATATTCAAGAATAAAAGTGACCTCTCTTTCAAATCTATTAGCTATAGGGCAAATTCTATTTTCATCAATGAAGGTTTGCAATTCAAAAGATGCCATAAAAGTAACAAATTCCTCTACTTGTTCCATCCCTAAATGAGCATAATCATCAGTATGGTAAGATGCAATAACACATTCTTCATGGAACCTACATTGAAATTCAAAGTGTTTATCTTTTTGTTTAGAGCAACAAGTTGTATCATGATGTAAAAGCAACTCCTTAGTAATATAATTTATTTCTATCATGAAACCTTCTAGTATTATCCCCTCCTTCGATTCTCTAAATTCCTTAGCAATCATAAAATCATTCATGTACCTAAACAAAGCATCATTTATATCCATATTCATGCTCATAACACGAGTATTTGTGGTATTTTCCATTTTCTATCCTTTTGTGTTTTGATATATAAAACTGAAAGTAAAACTAAACTAAATGCAAAACTAAAAATAAACTAGAAACAAACTCACAACCAAGCAAGTCAAAGAAGTAAACCTCCCCAAGCTTAGATGATTGCAGGATATAAAACAAACTAAAAGTAAAGCAAATGCAAGATGCAAAACTAAAAGTAAATAAATATCTAGTACAAACAAGAATAAAAACTTAAGCGCTACACTCCCCGGCAACGGCGCCAGAAAAAGTCTTGATACTCACAAGTATACGGGATCGTTGAAATCTTCGATGTGTAAGTATTAGTATCGATCCCACGAGGAGTAGAAGGTATAAGTATTTATCCTTTCAAATAAGAGTGTCACTACCCTTATTATCTATGCACTAGACAAACTAAAATGATTAAAAGATGTAAGTGTTTTTGGGTTTTTGGTGTAGAGTTTGCAAGTAAATAAAAGCTAAAAATAAAATGCGACAAGTAAAAGCTCTCAAAGAGAGAAATCCCAATCCTCTATGCAGCAAGAGGACAAGTTCAAGTGTGTGTTCTAATAAGTAGAAAACATTGTGGAAAATGTTCCCGAGGGCGGCATGGATTTCATGGCATAAATATTTCTAAAACAACACGGTGCATATCTTGTCAAGTTTTAATCTTAATTAGATGGAGCCTTAATTAGGTGCAGCCATATAAATGAACTATACCCCTTATTATGGATCTCATGGCCATGCAAATGAAAAACATGAGAATTATTAAGACATAAAGTCCCACCATAGCTTTACTCTCTAGGGTTCCCGATATAAATCCCCATAATGAAACGTCATGAATTAGACTTTAGGCTTACTGTACTCCCAAGTCCTCCCCACTCCATTGCACTACGATGCTATCCTATGAGCCCATAAAGGTGAAGTGATACGCAGTCGATGTTCGCATACCACCATCATAGAACAACAAACAAAGATAAAAACTAGAAAAAATACCAACACATGTTATATAAAAATCATAGCCAATTCATCCTATGCCCTCAGGAACATGGTGAACTACTCACAACAAGCCACCATGATAATGATCAGAGGTAAATAATATACAACACAATCTGAAAATATGATCTCCCCACAAAACAATGTTGTTATTTATCTTATGTAGAATAGCACTTAAACAATATCTAAGGTTTGAACAATCTGAAACTATGAGGGGGATTGCTTGTTGCGGCACGGTGTTGATGTAAATCACCGTCCAGTTGGGAACCCCAAGAGGAAGGTATGATGAGTACAGCAGCAAATTTTCCCTTAGTAAGAAACCAAGGTTTGTCAGTCCAGTAGGAAAAAGCCAAACTCTAGAAGGTGATGCTTGCTAGCTTAGTGACACTCCAACAAGGGCGTCGTTAATGATACTTGTTAGTGATCCCTTTGATGTCATGTGGTTGACGTGGGAGCAGACTGTCCTTGTGCGTGGTGGAAAACCAGCCCGTTGGGAACCCCAAGAGGAAGGTATGATGAGTATAGCAGCTAGTCTTCCCTCAGTTAAGAAACCAAGGTTTAATATCGATCAGGAGATGAGAGACAATGACGACTGAAGGTGATGCGGACTGGCTTAGTAACACTCCAACAAGGGCGCCGTTTAACGATACTTGTTGACTCGTCTTCGGCCAGTAGCAACGCGGAACCTGCACACAACACAACCGAGTACTTTGTTCCCAACTTGCGATGAGGTTGTCAATCTCACCGGTTTGCTTGAAACAAAGGTTATGAGCGTATCGAGTGGAAAACAATATAGTATGCGAGTAAAGTAAACAGTATGAGTAAAGTAAACAGGTGATAGCAATATGATGGAAATAGGACCGGGGTCCACAGTTCACTAGTGGTGTCTCTCCATAGATAAATAACACATGTTGGGTAAACAAATTACAGTTGGGCAATTGATAGAATAAAGATAAACGTGATATGTCAAGAAGATCACTATGAGATTTACTCTGGGCATTACAACAAAATACATAGACCGCCATCCAACTGCATCTATGACTAATAATCCACTCCCGGGGATATCAATCTGAACACCCCAGTAGTATTAAGTTGCGAACAACAGATAATTGCATTAAGCAAAGTGTGTAATGTAAACAAAGCATATGTCCTTGAGCATATGAATGTTGTTTTCTCCCTAGTAGCAACAGCACATCTACCACCTTAGAGGTTTCTGTCACTCCCCCAGGTGAAATAGAGGCATGAACCCACTATCGAGCATAAATACCCCCTCTTGGAGTCACTAGCAACTACTCGGCCAAGATAGCTACTAACAACGGAGAGCATGCAAGATCATAAACAACATAGAGATAACAAAAGATAATATTCAGTACAACAACTTAATCATAAACACCAATATTCATCGGATCCCAACAAACCAAACATGTAGAATTACAAAACGGTGATCTCAATCATGTAGGGCAGCTCATGAGATCTAAACATGAAGCACATGGTGGAGAAGACAACCATCTAGCTACTGCTATGGACCCATAGTCCAAGGTAGACTACTCACTCATCGCTCCGGAGGCAAGCATGGCGATGAAGAAGACCTCCGGTGGCGATTCCCCTCTCCGGCAGGGTGCCGGGAAGAGCTTCTGGACCCTCCCGATCTTCGGGTCGACGGTGGCAGCGGATCGCGATGTGTTCTGGAAATCTGATCGGGTACTTAGGTTTTTTCCGTCGGGGGGTCTTTATAGGCGAAGGGGTGTCGTCAGATGGGGAGCCAGGCGCCCTCACGCGGGGCCCGCACGGCCAGGGACCTGGCCGCGCCGCGCCTGCGTGTGGGGCCCTAGTGGCCCCCCTCCGACTCTCCTTCGGATCTCTGGAAGCTTCTGGGAAAAATAAGACTTCAGGAACTTGTTTCGTCCAATTCCGAGAATATTTCCTGTGTATCACTCTGAAACACAAAAACAGCAGAAAACAGGGAACTGGCACTGTGGCAACTCGTTAATAGGTTAGTTCGAGAAAATGCATAAAAGTGCCACTAAGTGTAACGAAACAATAGGCAAATGGTGTAAAAACAAGCATGGAGCATCAAAAATTATAGATACGTTGGAGACGTATCAAGCATCCCCAAGCTTAACTCCTGCTCGTCCTCGAGTAGGTAAGTGATAACAAAAGAATAATTTTTGAGGTGACATGCACCTACACAATCTTGATCATATATGTAAGCATTGGTGAGCTGGGATCATAAGAACTTAAAACATGGGCATGAAGATATAATCATGACAATAAGAACTTAGCAACCATGTTGTAAACATGCAAATGAACACAAACAAAAGATCATGAAAATGAAACAATGAAAGTCAAACGTGTGTTCAAATCATAAGGAAAAACATACAAATGGTTTTCAGCTTGTCCTTCAAAGAGAGCAAAACGTAAATGCATAGGACACCTTCAAGTTTAAGAGGGCGACTAGATACAAATAATTTAAGAACAAGTGAAACCAACAATATGAATCAATCAATGAACTTTGGGACAATGCATATCACACTAAGAATGACAACTATGCTCTCTTAATGGTGCATAAAGAAAGAAGGTGGTGACTCAATATAAAAGTAAAAGAAAGGCCCTTCGCAGAGGGAAGCAGTGATTGCAAGTTTTATAACCTTCAAAAATTATGGTACTTACCGGCTTTGAGCTCTCATTGCCCCCATCATAAGCATCTTGAATGGTTAAAGTTAATGCGAGAACAATTATGATGCATATGCTTGACAAATCATAAGTTGAAAACCTCATGCCCCGTGAATACGAGTACCCAAACCTCATGCTACTTTACTTAGAGTCCCAAGCAAGGCTCTTGTCATTGTAAGTATATGCATATCATTGAGAACCGCCAATGGGGTACCTCCGTGCGCGATGACATGGAACAAGCCTACACCAAAATGACAGGACAAGCAGACAATGAACACCTCGACATCTCTTTTATTTGCCTTTTATTTAGCTTTTTATTGTGAGATGCGTCGTCGAATGTTCACCATGGGTATGCTGCAAATTTCCACCATGAATTATGCATGGCTTAGATTGGCGGCCCGGCGTTTCCCTAACACATATACAAACTCCATGATCCCCACAAGATTCCCAATTCATTTCACACCGCGGGCATCCATAAACAAAAGATCACGATATCAACTCAAATAAGAAGTGCAATGTTGAAAGCTTGCCCCATGACAGCATGGATGGGCTTGAATCCAACTTACAACTTGCAAGCATAACAACTCAACATAAGAGACCACAATGTCAAATTTTTAAGAACAGGAAAAAGTAAAGTGTGCCTTCCGGTTCGTGAGAGCTTTACTGACCGAATTTCGCATAACACTGGTAAGAGTTTAATTTGAAGAGAAAATAAAAGCAAGTCAAATTTACTTGGAATAGCAAATTGCTAGTAGGTATGTATGGTGGACACTTTGGAAAACTTTGGCTTTTAGGAGTTGGATGCACGAGTAGAGCTCATACTCAGTACAAGGCGAGGGCTAGCAAAAGACTGGGAGCGACCAACTAAGAGAGCGGTAATGGCCATAATCATGCAAAGCGACAAAGCGACATTAAAAGAAGCATCAGATGGCATCAAAAGTCAAAAACTAAATGATCATGAAGGCTATTGGCGACTTTGTAAGAGTCTAACATGTGTGAGCATGCGCCAAGTCAACCCAAATAAAGCATCAAGGAGAAAACCAAAATAATGCTTCCATATAATAAAAACAACGCATGATTTTTTCAAAGGCTCATTAAGCAATCTCAGTTATTTGAGACAAGTCATGCTACATCAAAACCACTAAGCATACTATCAAAAAGACATCAAGCATGACATGAAAAAGCCTAAGCCGCAGTATACACAAGCTCCTTCTTGTACCACTATTTTGCACAAAGCTTTTTCTCTTTTCCAACACCATTTGAAAATTTTTTAGACACCTCTTTTGATGAAAACCAATAAAGATCAGAGGAAAAAATACACCTTGATGAAAATATATGACAAGGTCTGAACGCAAATCAAGGCGAAAACGAAAACCAAAAGCAGTCGCAGAAAAAGTAGAACACTCGATTTTTAATAAGAGTGAAAACTAGAGCGTTCTTGGCAAATGAAAAGCAAGGCAACTTCTCCAAAAGAAATTTGTTGGGGTCCAACCATTTATTGCAGCAAACAAACAAACTAAACCAACTAAGAAAACTAAAACAACTAATGCTCCAAGAAAAACACATAGTGCATGAAGCAATAAAAATATAGTGTTTTGAAAGGTGACCTGATTTTTGCCGATGAAGAAGGGGTGCCTCGGGGGCATCCCCAAGCTTTGACGCTTGTACTTCTTGGATATTTCTTGGGGTGATGCATGGGCATCCCCAAGCTTGAGATTTTGTCCATTCTTCAACTCATCTCATCATTCTCCAATCCCTACACTTGAAAACTTCCTTCATACAAAACTAAACACAATTCTATTAGCAACATTAGTGCAAGCATAACATATAATCAATCCTCTATTTGCTTCAGGTTTCAACTCAAAACCACCACATATATAGTAGATACTACTGTAGCAACCACCCCAAAAGTTCCGTGATCAAAAGAACTCAAAAGAAAGCGATAAAGTGGCAAACACAAATATTGGCAGAAATCTGTCAAAACTGAACAGCTGACAAAGGTCGATTTTTTTAGGTATTTTCTGTTGCTCAAATCAAAAAGTGTTTTACTAACAAAAGTTTGGATATAACCTGGGGCATATGCACAAGAAATTTCAGGTCCAAAAGATATACAGAGAATTTTCACGAATTTTTACGGTGCAGCACCGAAAACAGTTTCAGGACAGCAACATCCCCAAATCTTTACCTCACTCAAATTAGAGGCTTCTCTTGGCACAAAAACGAAATAAACAAGATAAGGAGCGGTCATTACAGTAGTAATGACTTCCAAGACTCAAATAAAAGAAAAAATTACTGAAAAGAAAACATTGGGTTATCTCCCAAGAGTGCTTTTCTTTAACGCCTTTGAGCTAGGGGCAGAAAATTGCGAATCAAGTATTTTCAGAAGAAGCATTAAGATCAACTGCAGAGGTCTTATCAATAAGACATTGTATTTCATCCACATAAGTTTTAGAAGACCCTTTGTGATCATGCTTTGGTACACTATTTTCATCAAAAAGATTTTCAGGACAGATCCATGCAAAATTATTTTCGAAGGCTTCACACAATCCCAAAAGCTTGCAAGGTATAGGTATTTCGGTTCCCTCATCATTAGTATCAATAACCTTTATAGGCGAACCGAGTTTATTAAAACGTTTAAGAACCTTTCTAGCTTCAATAACAACATCCTTAAATTCCGTGCGCAAGGTTTCTAAGATAAAAGCTTTCTTTTCGGGATCCTCAATTTCATGAAGCTTAAGGAACATGTATTGCATAATAGGATTAAGACTAGCAAACCTAGTTTCCAACATGTCAATTAAATAAACAGAAGCAACTTCAATACTAGGAGCAAGCTCAACCCAAGACTTTTCCTCAACTTCCTCATGCATACTAATGTGATTAAAGAACTCCTCAATGTTACTTTTGCCAATAATCGAACCACTACCTACTGAGAGGTCCTCCAGAACATACTTAGGGATCAACATGATAAACTAAAGTAAAGAAATAACAACTACCAAGGATTCCAAAATTTTTTTGGGTTTTTGATAAAAAGCAATGCAGGTAAAATAAAATAAAGTAAAGCAAAACAATAAAACAAAGTAAAGGATGTGTGTGCGAAAAACTCCCCTCGCAGAAGTCTTCTCTTCCTCCCCGGCAACGACGCCAGAAAACTAGCTGATCCATTTAATGTCGTGTGGTTGACGTGGGAGCAGACTGTCCTTGTGCGTGGTGGAAAACCAGCCCGTTGGGAACCCCAAGAGGAATGTATGATGAGTATAGCAGCTAGTCTTCCCTCAGTTAAGAAACCAAGGTTTAATATCGATCAGGAGAGGAGAGACAATGACGACTGAAGGTGATGCGGACTGGCTTAGTAACACTCCAACAAGGGCGCCATTTAACGATACTTGTTGACTCGTCTTCGGCCAGTAGCAACGCGGAACCTGCACACAACACAACCGAGTACTTTGTTCCCAACTTGCGATGAGGTTGTCAATCTCACCGGTTTGCTTGAAACAAAGGTTATGAGCGTATCGAGTGGAAAACAATATAGTATGCGAGTAAAGTAAACAGTATGAGTAAAGCAAACAGGTGATAGCAATATGATGGAAATAGGACCGGGGTCCACAGTTCACTAGTGGTGTCTCTCCATAGATAAATAACACATGCTGGGTAAACAAATTACAGTTGGGCAATTGATAGAATAAAGATAAACGTGATATGTCAAGAAGATCACTATGAGATTTACTCTGGGCATTACAACAAAATACATAGACCGCCATCCAACTGCATCTATGACTAATAATCCACTCCCGGGGATATCAATCCGAACACCCCAGTAGTATTAAGTTGCGAACAACAGATAATTGCATTAAGCAAAGTGTGTAATGTAAACAAAGCATATGCCCTTGAGCATATGAATGTTGTTTTCTCCCTAGTAGCAACAGCACATCTACCACCTTAGAGGTTTCTGTCACTCCCCCAGGTGAAATAGAGGCATGAACCCACTATCGAGCATAAATATCCCCTTTTGGAGTCACTAGCAACTACTCGGCCAAGATAGCTGATGTCTACGCACTTCTATTCTTGTAGACACTTGTTGGGCCTCCAAGTGCAGAGGTTTGTAGAACAGCAGCAAGTTTCCCTTAAGTGGATCACCCAAGGTTTATCGAACTCAGGGAGGTTAGAGGTCAAAGCTATCCCTCTCAAGCAACCCTGCAATTACGATACAGAAAGTCTCTTGTGTCCCCAACACACCCAATACACTTGTCAGATGTATAGGTGCACTAGTTCGGCGAAGAGATAGTGAAATACAAGTGGTATAGATGATTATAAGTAGCAAACGTGATGTGAAATAAATATCGCTGCGAGCAAACAAGTAACAAAATAGCAAGTAAACGGTGTGCAATGCTTGGAAATAAGGCCTAGGGATCATACTTTCACTAGTGGACACACTCCCAACAATGTAACATGACTGAACAAATAACTTCTCTTTGCTAAGGCACTCTGAATTACTCTCCTATTGAATAACACTAATCATTGCGTAGTGGCTACAGAAGCACCCCTTAAAGTTCATCAAGTACTTGACAAACACCACTCATAGAGACATCCAAATCAGATCACAACTCAAGATAGAAATCATTGCAACTTAGACCAAGTACTAACACGGTGCACACACTGTCAACTTTACACCATGAAAGGAGGAATAGATCACTCAAACTATCATAGCAATAATTATTCTCATAATCCACAAGAGATCACAATCATAGCCTAAACCAAGTACCACCATGATGCACACACTGTCACCGTTACACCATAGCAGGAGGAATAGATTACTTTAATAACATCACTAGAGTACACAAAATATCTGAATAATAACATATACTTGTTCAACATGATACAAAGCTCACGATCACATAAAGATCACATCATGGGAGAGAGAGGTGAACCACATAGCTACCGGTAGAGCCCTCAACCCCGGGGATGAACTACTCCCTCCTCATCCTAGGAGACAACAAGGTTGATGGAGATGGCGGTGAGGTCGATGGAGACGGCGGAGACGGCGATGGAGACCGATGGAGATGGCTCCGGGGGCACTTCCCCGTCCCGGCAGGGTGCCGGAACAGAGACTTCTGTCCCCCGAAATTCGTCGGCGATGGCGGCGGAGCTGCGGAACTGCTTCTAGAAAATTGTCGACTCCCCTAGGGTTTTCCGTCCCGAGGCTTCTTATAGGCGAAGGGGCGATGTCAGAGGAGGGCCAGGGCCTCCTCACACATGGCTGGCGCAGCCAGGGGCCTGGCCGCGCCACCTGTGTGTGTGGGGCCCCTGTGGCCCACCTCCTACTCCTCTTCGGATCTCTGGAAGCTTCCGGGTAAAATAAGACTTCAGGATGTGGTTTCGTCCAATTCCGAGAATATTTCTTGTGTATCACTCTGAAACACAAAAACAGCAGAAAATAGGGAACTGGCACTGTGGCAACTCGTTAATAGGTTAGTTCTGGAAAATACATAAAAGTGCCACTAAGTGTAACGAAACAATAGGCAAATGGTGTAAAAACAAGCATGGAGCATCAAAAATTATAGATACGTTTGAGACGTATCAAGCATCCCCAAGCTTAACTCCTGCTCGTCCTCGAGTAGGTAAGTGATAACAAAAGAATAATTTTTGAGGTGACATGCACCTACACAATCTTGATCATATATGTAAGCATTTGTGAGCTGGGATCATAAGAACTTAAAACATGGGCATGAAAGATATAATCTTGACAATAAGAACTTAGCAACCATGTTGTAAACATGAAAATGAACACAAACAAAAGATCATGAAAATGAAACAATGAAAGTCAAACGTGTGTTCAAATCATAAGGAAAAACATACAAATGGTTTTCAGCTTGTCCTTCAAAGAGAGCAAAACATAAATGCATAGGACACCTTCAAGTTTAAGAGGGCGACTAGATACAAATAATTTAAGAACAAGTGAAACCATGATCATGAATCAATCAATGAACTTTGGGACAATGCATATTACACTAAGAATGACAACTATGCTCTCTTAGTGGTGCATAAAGATAGAAGGTGGTGACTCAACATAAAAGTAAAGGAAAGGCCCTTCGCAGAGGGAAGCAGTGATTGCAAGTTTTATAACCTTCAAAAATTATGGTACTTACCGGCTTTGAGCTCTCATTGCCCCCATCTTAAGCATCTTGAATGATTAAAGTTAATGCGAGAACAATTATGATGCATATGCTTGACAAATCATAAGTTGAAAACCTCGTGCCCCGTGAATACGAGTACCCAAACCTCATGCTACTTTACTTAGAGTCCCAAGCAAGGCTCTTGTCATTGTAAGTATATGCATATCATTGAAAACCGCCAATGGGGTACCTCCGTGCCTGATGACATGGAACAAGCCCACACCAAAATGACAGGACAAGCAGACAATGAACACCTCGACATCTCTTTTATTTGCTATATTGATTAGCTTTTTATTGTGAGATGCGTCGTCGAATGTTCACCATGGGTATGCTGCAAATTTCCACCATGAATTATGCATGGCTTAGATTGGCGGCCCGGCGTTTCCCTAACACATATACAAACTCCATGATCCCTACAAGATTCCCAATTCATTTCACACCGCGGGCATCCATAAACAAAAGATCACGATATCAACTCAAAAAGAAGTGCAATGTTGAAAGCTTGCCCCATGACAGCATGGCTGGGCTAGAATCCAACTTACAACTTGCAAGCATAACAACTCAACATAAGAGACCACAATGTCAAATTTTTAAGAACAGGAAAAAGTAATGTGTGCCTTCCGGTTCGTGAGAGCTTTACTAACCGAATTTCGCATAACACTGGTAAGAGTTTAATTTGAAGAGAAAATAAAAGCAAATCAAATTTACTTGGAATAGCAAATTGCTAGTAGGTATGTATGGTGGACACAATGGAAACCTTTGGCTTTTAGGAGTTGGATGCACGAGTAGAGCTCATACTCAGTACAAGGTGAGGGCTAGCAAAAGACTGGGAGCGACCAACTAAGAGAGCAATAATGGCCATAATCATGCAAAGCGACAAAGCGACATTAAAAGAAGCATAAGATGGCATCAAAAGTCAAAAACTAAATGATCATATAGGCTATTGGCGACTTTGTAAGAGTCAAAACATGTGTGAGCATGCGCCAAGTCAACCCAAATAAAGCATCAAGGAGAAAACCAAAATAATGCTTCCAAATAATTAAAACAACGCATGATTTTTTCAAAGGCTCATTAAGCAATCTCAGTTATTTGAGACAAGTCATGCTACAGCAAAACCACTAAGCATACTATCAAAAAGACATCAAGCATGACATGAAAAAGCCTAAGCCGCAGTCTACACAAGCTCCTTCTTGTACCACTATTTTGCACAAAGCTTTTTCTCTTTTCCAACACCATTTGAAATTTTTAAAGACACCTCTTTTGATGAAAACCAATAAAGATCAGAGGCAAAAATACACCTTGATGAAAAGATATGACAAGATCTGAACGCAAATCAAGGCGAAAACGAAAACCAAAAGTAGTAGCAGAAAAAGAAGAACACTCGGTGAACGATAAGAGTGAAAAACTGAGTGTTCTTAGCAAATGAAAACGAGTTCATCTCCTCCAAAAGAAACATGATGTGATCTAACCATTTATTGCAGCAAACAAACAAACCTAACCAACTAAGAAAACTAAAACAACTGACGCTCCAAGAAAAACACATAGTGCATGAAGCAATAAAAATATAGTGTTTTGAAAGGTGACCTGATTTTTGCCGATGAAGAAGGGGTGCCTCGGGGGCATCCCCAAGCTTTGACGCTTGTACTTCTTGGATATTTCTTGGGGTGATGCATGGGCATCCCCAAGCTTGAGCTTTTGTCCATTCTTCAACTCATCTCATCATTCTCCAATCCCTACACTTGAAAACTTCCTTCATACAAAACTAAACACAATTCTATTAGCAACATTAGTGCAAGCATAAAATATATTCAACCTCTTTTAGCTTCAGGTTTCAACTCAAAACCACCACATATATAGAAAATACTACTGTAGCAACTCTCCAAAAAGTTCCATGATCAAAAGAACTCAAAAGAAAGCGATAAAGTGGCAAACACAAATATTGGCAGAAATCTGTCAAAACTGAACAGCTGATAAAGGTCGAATTTTTGAGGGATTTTATGTTGCTCAAATCAAAAAGTGTTCAACTAAGAAAAGTTTGGATATAACCTGGGGCATATGCACAAGAAATCGCCGGTCCAAAAGATAAACAGAGAATTTTCACGAATTTTTATGGTGTAGCACCGAAAACAGTTTCAGGACAGCAACATCCCCAAATCTTTACCTCACTCAAATTAGAGGCTTCTCTTGGCACAAAAACGAAATAAACAAGATAAGGAGCGGTCATTACAGTAGTAATGACTTCCAAGACTCAAATAAAAGAAAAAGTACTGAAAGTAAAAACATTGGGTTATCTCCCAAGAGTGCTTTTCTTTAACGCCTTTGAGCTAGGCGCAGTAATTTGCAAAGATGCTCATGTGGGCGCCATATAAAAGCTTGAGGCAAAGGCGCCATATAGGAACTTAAAGCAAAAGAGAGCATCAAAAAGCAAATGTGGAACACATTTAAATCTAAACCACTTCCTATGAAAAATAGTCTTGTAAAGAGACAAGTCATGAAAGTGCAAAGCGCAAAGCAAAAAGCATAGGAAGGCAAAACAAGTACAACTTCAAGAATTGCAACATAAAGAGGGGAAACTCAATATTGTTGAGATCCATCAAACCATGTTTCCCTCTCTCAAAGTAACTTTCAGTAGCATCATGAATAGAATTAACAATGTAACTATCACATAAAGCATCCCTATCATGATCCACATGCATAAAAGGATTAATACTCCCCACATGAAAATAGTAGTAGGAGCAGAATCAATAGAATAATTATTCTCATCACCATAATCATCAAAAACAGGAGGCATATTGCAATCATAACTAATTTTCTCCTCAAAAGTAGGTGAACTGAAAATATTATACCCATCATCACAAGCTAGAGAACTACTATGTCGCAAAGCATACTCATCAAACATATCATCATAAGAAGGAACATGGATAGCACTAATGGTATAACAATTATTAACCTTAGAATTGGTACCAAAAAGATTTTCAATATCAAAAGTAGAGTGCTTTTCCCAATCATGATCACTAACATAGGTAATAGGCATGGGAACATCATCCCAATCAGAATTATCATAATCTATAGCAGGATCATAACGCTTAGGGGAAGATACCGTGTCCTCTCGCCTTTTACTCCTCTTCTTCTTCTTCTTCTTCTTCTTCTTACTCTTCTTACTCTCTCCTTTAGGAGGGAGAGACTTGAAGGGCATCTTCTCCACATATTCTTTAGGAGGAAAAGGCATCTTCTCTACATAATCTGGCTTGCTGACAGAAACAACAGAAGAAACTTTGGAGGATTCCTCCTCTCTATTAATAAGATCGAAACATCTATTAGTCCTATCATAGCTTGGCAAATCATCATGTTTAATAAGATCTTGTAAGTAAGTATTTGTGAGGCAATCTTTAGCACAATAGAGATGACAACCAAGAAGAGTGCTATTAATATCAACATCATTCATGTCAACCAAAGAAAGCTTTCTAGATATCTCTTCACAATTCAAAAACAAAGTAAGCTCATCATGCGGATTGAGAGTAATCTTATCATCACAATACAAATCTGCGGTACTCGTTCGATTAATTGGGCATTGAAAATTAAAGTGACCTTTTTCACCGCAAAATTCACAAAGAAAAGGATAAAGCTCACAAACCCATTCACCAAGCACATCTAGATCCTTGAGCCACATGCTGGTTTCTTCATTTGCGTGGGTGATGCAATAATCTTCCTTGTTGTAACTCTGTTCACAAGGTCTATGTATTCCACAAAAATTAACATGCTTATAAGAAATAGTACTTTTAGAAGTTTGAGCATGTTTATTGCAATCATCAATAACAATATCACTTTCTATGCAAGTATCCTTAAAAGGTTCATGATACACGTCCCCATTTCCTTTAGGAACATTCATATGGGAAGCAAAGGCTTTAAAGCAATCAACCATAATTTGAGGATCAAGACCATATTTAGCACTAAGCTCTTGAAAATTAGCAGTTTCAGTGAAAGACTTAATGCAATCAAACTGATAATTCATACCTGATCCTTTACCTTTGTCGCTATCCCAACCTTCAATATTGTTTTGAATTGTCTCAAGCAGACCCCACTTGGTGTCTACATCCTTGCTTGTGAAAGACCCATCAAAGCATGCATCTAGATAGTCCTTGTAATATCCTGAAAGCCTTGCATAAAAATTATTAATAACAATATTACGGGGAAGATCATGAATAGGACATTTATGCATTAGTAACTTCAATCTTCCCCACGCTTGGGCAATGCTTTCTCCCTCATGAGGCCAAAAATTATATATCTGATTACGATCTTTATGAATCTCACTTGGAGGATAAAATTTAGAATAAAAGAGAGGTACAATTTTCTCCCAGCCAACAGATGGACCATCTTCAAGCAGCCGATACCATTCCTCAGCTCTGCCTTTCAGTGACAAAGAGAATAGCTTTTTCTTAACTTGGTTCATTGAAATACCTGCACACTGGAACAACTCGCATAATTCATGTATAAAGAGCAAATGATCACCAGGATGGACAGTTCCATCTCCTAAATAGCAGTTATCCCTAACACGTTCAACAATCTTCGTAGGTATTTTAAAAGGATGGGGAGCACAAGCATCACTAGAAACATCACATATGGGAGATAAAATATTAGCAGAACAAACCTTCTCCACTAAAGCTAGGGGACTAAAAATATCATACTCAACAAAACCAGCTTCCCCAAGCTTAGACTTTTCTATAGCATTAGCATTAACAGTATTCAAAGCATTCGTACTAATAACATTGCTATGCGAAATAAGCTCCAAAGGATTTTCAATTTTCTCTTCAAATCTAAAATCAGGAAAAAGACTAAAGAACTCTTTATTTTCCATTAAGCCTAACTAGTGAAAATAAAAACAAGAAACAAAAAGATATAATTGCAGAATCTGAAGGAAATAACTCCGAGCACTCACACAGGAGGATGCGAGTACCTTTTACCTTACCTCCCCGGCAACGGCGCCAGAAAAGAGCTTGATGTCTACGCACTTCTATTCTTGTAGACACTTGTTGGGCCTCCAAGTGCAGAGGTTTGTAGAACAGCAGCAAGTTTCCCTTAAGTGGATCACCCAAGGTTTATCGAACTCAGGGAGGTTAGAGGTCAAAGCTATCCCTCTCAAGCAACCCTGCAATTACGATACAGAAAGTCTCTTGTGTCCCCAACACACCCAATACACTTGTCAGATGTATAGGTGCACTAGTTCGGCGAAGAGATAGTGAAATACAAGTGGTATAGATGATTATAAGTAGCAAACGTGATGTGAAATAAATATCGCTGCGAGCAAACAAGTAATAAAATAGCAAGTAAACGGTGTGCAATGCTTGGAAATAAGGCCTAGGGATCATACTTTCACTAGTGGACACACTCCCAACAATGTAACATGACTGAACAAATAACTTCTCTTTGCTAAGGCACTCTGAATTACTCTCCTATTGAATAACACTAATCATTGCGTAGTGGCTACAGAAGCACCCCTTAAAGTTCATCAAGTACTTGACAAACACCACTCATAGAGACATCCAAATCAGATCACAACACAAGATAGAAATCATTGCAACTTAGACCAAGTACTAACACGGTGCACACACTGTCAACTTTACACCATGAAAGGAGGAATAGATCACTCAAACTATCATAGCAATAATTATTCTCATAATCCACAAGAGATCACAATCATAGCCTAAACCAAGTACCACCATGATGCACGCACTGTCACCGTTACACCATAGCAGGAGGAATAGATTACTTTAATAACATCACTAGAGTACACAAAATATCTGAATAATAACATGTACTTGTTCAACATGATACAAAGCTCACGATCACATAAAGATCACATCATGGGAGAGAGAGGTGAACCACATAGCTACCGGTAGAGCCCTCAGCCCCGGGGATGAACTACTCCCTCCTCATCATAGGAGAAAGCAAGGATGATGGAGATGGCGGTGAGGTCGATGGAGACGGCGGAGACGGCGATGGAGACCGATGGAGATGGCTCCGGGGGCACTTCCCTGTCCCGGCAGGGTGCCGGAACAGAGACTTCTGTCCCCCGAAATTCGTCGGCGATGGCGGCGGAGCTGTGGAACTGCTTCTGGAAAATTGTCGACTCCCCTAGGGTTTTCCGTCCCGAGGCTTCTTATAGGCGAAGGGGCGATGTGAGAGGAGGGCCAGGGCCTCCTCACACATGGCTGGCGCGGCCAGGGGCCTGCCCGCGCCACCTGTGTGTGGGGGGCCCCTGTGGCCCACCTCCTACTCCTCTTCGGATCTCTGGAAGCTTCTGGGTAAAATAAGACTTCAGGATGTGGTTTCGTCCAATTCCGAGAATATTTCCTGTGTATCACTCTGAAACACAAAAACAGCAGAAAACAGGGAACTGGCACTGTGGCAACTCGTTAATAGGTTAGTTCTGGAAAATGCATAAAAGTGCCACTAAGTGTAACGAAACAATAGGCAAATGGTGTAAAAACAAGCATGGAGCATCAAAAATTATAGATACGTTTGAGACGTATCAATAGCTACTAACAATGGAGAGCATACAAGATCATAAACAACATAGAGATAACAAAAGATAATATTCAGTACAGCAATTTAATCATAAACACCAATATTCATCGGATCCCAACAAACCAAACATGTAGAATTACATAACGGTGATCTCAATCATGTAGGGCAGCTCATGAGATCTTAACATGAAGCACATGGTGGAGAAGACAACCATCTAGCTACTGCTATGGACCCATAGTCCAAGGTAGACTACTCACTCATCGCTCCAGAGGCAAGCATGGCGATGAAGAAGACCTTCGGTGGCGATTCCCCTCTCCGGCAGGGTGCCGGGAAGAGCTTCTGGACCCTCCCGATCTTCGGTTCGACGGTGGCGGCGGATCGCGATGTGTTCTAGAAATCTGATCGGGTACTTAGGTTTTTTCCGTCGGGGGGTCTTTATAGGTGAAGGGGCGTCGTCAGAGGGGGAGCCAGGCGCCCTCACGCGGTGAACGGATCGTATGGGCACCTAGAGGGGGGGTGAATAGGTGCTACTCAAATTTTAATTATTTTTCAATTTAGGCTTGACACAAAAGGTAAATTCTCTAGATATGCAACTATGGTGAATTTACCTATATGACAACAAGTAAGCTAAGCAAGATACAAGTAGTAAAGGCAATAAAGGATAGAGGTAACCGAGAGTGGAGCACACGGAGACACGGATGTAATTCCCGTAGTTCCTTCCTTTTTAAGGGAAGTACGTCTATGTTGGAGGGGTGTGGTTGCCACAAAGGCCTAACCAACGCCACAAAGGCTCACCCTATTCTCCGGTGCAAGCTTCCGCCACAAAGGCCTAGCTCACTTTCCACTAAGGGATTCCTCAAGGCGGAACCAGCCTTTACAAAACTTGGGGCACCACTCCACAACTGAATTGGAGGCTCCCAAGCACCACAAAGATCTCAATCAACAAGTATCAAGATTTCAATCACACAAACAAGGTCAAGGGACACAAGGGAACCCAAGACCAAAGGGCCCTCTAGCAAATGAGAGGGGAAATCAAATCGCTTCGGTGAGGATGTAGATCAAGGCCTTCTCCTTCGATTCTCCAAAGATCAAGAGCTTTGGTGGGTTGAGGGAGGAGATCTTGCGAATTTGGTGGCTCCAAAATGATGTTCTTCCTATCCAGCTTGAGCAGCTTGAGGTGGAAGAAGGGGAGGGGTATTTATACCCCCTCCCAAAATGTAGCCGTTGCTGACTTGGAGGGGCGGATAATCCGGCCAAAGTTGGGCCGGATTATCCGGCTGGCCGGAATATCCGGCCCCTGGCCGGATTATCCGCCCCCTGGCCGGATTATCCGCCCCCCTATACTGGGTGACGCCGCGTCTGGTCCTTAGCCGAATTTGGGGTCGTCTCCGGGGGGGCGGATTATCCGGCCCCTGGCCGGAATATCCGGCCCCCTATACTGGGTGACGCCGCGCCAGGTCCTTAGCCGTTTTTCGGCCACTCCCCGAGGGGGCGGATTATCCGGCCACCCCTGGCCGGAATATCCGGCCTGGCAATTCTTCATTTGATGATCTGCACAATCTTAGCACACACTTAATCTCCCTAATGTTGTTATCTAACACACAAAATCTGAGGGAAACAAAGTTTGCACTTTCAATCTCCCCCTTTTTGGTGTTAGATGACAACAATAGGATTTGCAAGAAAGATTGAATATTTCAATCAACAAATATTTGAGCACGATAAAAGGCTCCCCCTAGATGTGTGCATCTTCACCAATAAGTTTAGAGGAGACATACCTTTGCATAGATAACACAAACATTATGGAATTCCGAATATGATAATACGATATACCGGACAATAATTCCATAGCCCCATTTCACCAATAATCATGAGCTCATAAACAATAAGTGAACAACGCATAAAGATCCACATGGCACATTAAGAACATATAACATAGTCTCATACACCACACGGTAGCACAACACGAAGTTCAACCACACACAAAGTTCAACTTAAGACAAATGAAATAAGAAGAAACACAAGCGCCAAAGAATGATAAGCGCGCAAGCTTGTGTTTCCACCCATGCAAATCCCGAAACACTCCTAATAGAACTACTTCTCCCCCTTTGGCATCAAGACACCAAAAAGGGAGAAGAGCGATGCTACTCGTCCCGAGGAATCACTCCTCCCCACCATCGAAGTCGCCGGAGTCCACATCATCATAATCTCCGCCATCACCCTCGTCATCTCTAGCATCTTCATCCTCATCATCAAAATCCTCCTCAGCCTCAAAGTCCTCCTCAGCCTCTGCACGAGCACCTCCTGCGGGAGCATCTGGAGCATCAAAGAGATGCTTCTGCATATCCACCCAGTTGTAGCGATCGGTGTTCCAAGCATTATAGGCCACAGGAGCAGAAGGAGTGGGATCTGCGGTCTGAGCACCACTGAGACGGTGAAGGATAAGCTGCTGAGTGTCCTAGATGCTCTTCCTCTCGACATAGGCCTGGTAGTTCTCGCGGTGGATCTCTACCTTCATGCATAGAACATTCCGCTCAAACCAACTGAGCTTCCTCACCTCCCGAGACACAACAGAAGCAGCAGCCCTCTGATCACGAGCAGTAGCACTAGTCCTCGCATCAGCCATGAAAGTGTCAGGATATGTAGCAGAAGGAGCAGATTTTGCCTTTCTCTTGATATACATCTTCTTGACCTTGTGCTCCACACAGTCATCATGAATATCATAGTCTCCAAGGACATGCTTAATGAGAAGCATGATGAAAGGAGCATATGGCACAGTGTTCCTCTGAATAATAGCATCCTTGATCTCATAGAAGATGAAATCCATCACATCAAGGGTAAAGTCCTCAGCAGGGTCAGTCGACGTGGCACACTCATGAGCAAAAGCAAGCAGATCAACCAGAGAGGTGCGAATGGCATCATTGTTACCACCACTAGGAGCAATGTTCTCCCTGAAAATGCGGACCAGCTGATCATAAAGCGGATGTAGGCCATTGATGAAGCCCACAACACCTGTGGAGTCATAGAGGTCATAGAGCTTGTCTTTGTCAGGCTTGTTCCCTGGGTTGTGAATACGGCGACCCACTGGAGTGTCTCCATCATACGCATACCCCAAGAGAGAGGCAAACGTAGTGAAGTTCGATGTACACTCATGTTCGCCGGTCATCCACTTCATAGATTTCTGAGCATTGGGCAAAATCACCAGAGTAGCATAGAACTGCTTGATAAGACCGGGATTGTAGTCGCACTGAATGTTGGCCAGCCCCATCAAACCCAACTTCTCAACCACAGAAATTGCTTCATCAAAATAAGACTTGCTGCGAAGGTGATCAAAATCAATAGGATGCATCGGACGACAAGGGTTCTTGAATGGTTCATAAACATCACGGAAAATCCCCCACTGCTCCTCATTCCAGAAACCCCGGTCCTCAATCTCTTCATCTCTTGCTGTGGCATACCAATTGTTGCGCCTAACAAGAATGTACTCGGCCTCGGGCATGCTCTTGTAGTTAGGACGTGGCTCTTTGCCTTTGCGACGACGGGCTTGAGCTTTGGCAACCTTGGCAGCTTTCTCCTTCTCAGCCTTTCTAGCAGCTGCCCTCTGACGCTGGTGAATAACGACCTCATCAACTAGGAGACCATCCTCATTCGGAATCAAGCGCCGCTTGCGCTTCGGCATACTCGGACCACCTGAGAAAGAGAGATGCACGGAGAGCATGGGGATAAGCGTATGCACACGAGTTACGGAAAAGATCAAAGAATTATGTAGTATGAACAACAAACTTCACCAAAGTATCAAAGTGAAAGCAGCAAAATAAAAAAATGCACTCCCAGGCCGGATTATCCGGTCAGGGGGCGGATAATCCGGTCACCCGGATATTCCGCCCAGGGGGCGGATAATCCGGCCCCCCGAGAAATTTTCTAACAGTTGCTGCAACTTTCAATTCGATAGATCGGGGAAGACAATCATACAACATAGTTCATAGGAGAGGAAAACAACACCTAGAAGACTAAATCACCAAGAACATGCTAGGGTAAACAAAACACATCCAAGAGAAAGAACTTTACCCGCATCCATTGCGAAAACGGCTTGGTGAAAGCCTTCTAGAGGGAGAGGAGAGCAACCTCCTAAGAAATCCGGCCAAGGGGGTGGACGGAGCTCTGGCGGTGGCGGCTGGAAAGAGGCGGCGGCGGCAGGGAACACCTGGAAGGGGTGGGGAAGGGACTGCCCTAGGGCAGCCCGACCCTGCCCCTTATATACCCAGGTGCCACTTGGGCCGGATTATCCGGCCAGGAGGGGGCGGATATTCCGGCCTGGAACCAGAAAACTGGCCAACTCGAAATTTTCAAAAACAGATGTTGTTTTGATGAAAAATTTGAACTCGTGTGCATAGATAGATGTCTTGAGAGAGGATGGCTTAGGTGAGAGAGCAAACACGGAGTGGTTCTCGGCACTTAACATTGCAAGAGCAAATTGACTAAAAAACCAATGCAAGTGCCTTCCCATATAAGAAAAAATAATAAAATCAAGAGAGAACACCAAACCTCAAATAAGATATGCAATGAATCAACTCTTCGAAAAGAAGAGGTCGGTGGCCGAAGCCACCATGTTTGAGTGTTATGGCATTGGACCGCGAAGATGTATCTTGAGTCCATAACCACTACTCGTCATTGAAGCTCAAAAATCATAAAATGATATTAAGAGAATGATATGATTACTATCGGCATTATGGGGGGAGGGATAGCCCAATTAATTAGGACCGCACTCCCCCTATTTTCATGCCCACACCTAAACCAAACATGCATTGAGATATAGGTGTATTTGCAAGATGTTCAAGCCACACTCCTTGAATCGATGATATTTAGCTCATTCCTCAAATATCCAAATCTTGCTTCATCAAGAGGCTTCGTGAATATATCGGCAAGTTGATCCTTGGTGCCAACATAAGCAAGCTCAATATCACCACGGGCAACATGATCTCTAATAAAATGATTCCGGATCTCAATATGCTTGGTTCTTGAATGTTGCACCGGATTATAGGCGATCTTGATAGCACTTTCATTGTCACATAAAAGAGGCACTTTGTCACAATTGACACCGTATTCCTTCAAAGTTTGCCTCATCCATAACAATTGAGTGCATCCACTTGCGGCGGCAATGTATTCGGCTTCGGCGGTGGAGAGAGATATACAATTTTGCTTCTTAGAGGACCAACACACCAAAGACCTACCAAGAAATTGGCAAGCTCCGGAGGTTGATTTCCTATCATCCTTGTCACCGGCCCAATCCGAATCCGTGAAGCCACAAAGAGAGAAATCCGAGCCTTTGGGATACCAAAGACCATAAGTTGGGGTATGAACCAAATATCAAAAGATTCTCTTAACCGCCATAAGGTGGCTTTCTTTAGGAGCGGCTTGATACCTTGCACACACACCTACACTCAACACAATATCGGGTCTAGATGCGCAAAGGTAAAGCAAAGAACCGATCATAGAACGGTATACCTTTTGATCCACATCTTTACCATTGGGATCAAGCTCAAGATGACATTTTGTGGCCATTGGTGTGGCGGCTCCATTTAGTTCCTTCATCTTGAACCTTTTGAGCATGTCTTGGACATATTTTGCTTGATAAATAAAAGTCCCTTCTTTCAATTGCTTGATTTCAAAACCAAGAAAGAACTTCATTTCGCCCATCATAGACATCTCGAACCTATCGGTCATAAGCTTTGAAAATTCATCATTAAAAGCTTTGTTAGTAGAGCCAAAGATAATATCATCAACATATAGTTGGCATATGAAAAGCTCCCCATTGACCCTCTTAGTAAAAAGAGTAGGATCGATTTGCCCAACTTCAAACCCACGGTCTACCAACAACTCCCTAAGGTGCTCATACCACGCACGTGGGGCTTGTTTAAGGCCATAGAGTGCCTTATGGAGTTTATAGACATGGTTAGGAAAGTTGAGATCCTCAAACCCCGGGGGTTGCTTAACATACACCTCCTCTTTCAATGGACCATTAAGAAATGCACTCTTAACATCCATTTGTTGCAACTTAAAATTATGATGAGTGGCATATGCAAGAAGGATACGGATGGACTCAAGACGAGCCACGGGAGCATAAGTTTCTCCAAAGTCAATGCCTTCCACTTGAGAGAAACCTTGAGCAACCAATCTTGCCTTGTTCCTCACAACAATTCCATGCTCATCTTGCTTGTTCTTGAATATCCACTTTGTGCCGATCACATTGCGGAACTCCTTTGGCTTCTCTACTAACACCCATACATTATTGCGCTTGAAGTTGTTGAGTTCTTCATGCATAGCATCCAACCAATCCGGATCTTCAAGTGCTTCAAATACTTTCTTGGGTTCAACCATGGAGATATAAGCATGATGAGAACTAAATTGTGCCAATTGACGCCGGGTTGACACTTTGCTTCTTAAATCTCCAATAACCCTCTCAAGGGTATGACCTTTAAGTTCCAAGTCCCTTTCAACTCTTTTCTTGCGACGGGCTTCGATCTCCTCATTTGATCTTGGAGGAGTCACTTGATCATCTTGATCATTTTGGTCCCCGTCTTGACCATCAAATTGACCTTGATCATCATTATCTTCATGAGTAGGTTGATCTTGGTCTTGTGAAGAATTGGGGGCGGTTGAGATAACCGGAGAGGATGGTGATGCCCCTTCTTCTTCATGAAGGTCCTTGTCTTGTTCTTCGGTTGGTGCATTAGTTGCTTCCTTGGGAGAGGCTTGTTGAGCTTGTGAAAATGAAGGCTCCACTTGAGTAGAGCATAGTCCTTCCCGGTCGGCCACAAGGTGTCCCTCAATGGGGCGGAAAAATCCCACGCCCATTCTTCCTATGGCTTCTCGAGGTATTTCATCATCTACATCACAAGAAACAACATCTCGCCCCTCTTGGGAGTCGTCATTCTCTTCGAATACCACACTACAAGATTCTTCAACACGTCCGGTGGACTTGTTGAAGACTCTATAAGTGTGGGATTCGGCACCATAACCAACAAAAATACCTTCTATTGCTTTTGGATCAAATTTACCTAAACGAACTCCTTTTATTTTAAAGAAACACTTACACCCGAAAACCCGGTAGTAGGAGATGTTGGGCTTGCTTCCGGTGAGTATTTCATATGGAGTCTTGTTTAGGCCTTTGCGGAGGAAGAGCCGGTTTGAAGAATGACAAGCCGTAGAGATAGCTTCGGCCCAAAAGTTGTATGGAGACTTAAACTCCGCCAACATGGACCTAGCCATATCCATAAGAGTTCGGTTCTTCCTTTTGGCTACACCATTTTGTTGAGGGGTATATGCAGCGGAATATTGATGACGAATCCCCTCATCACTAAGAAATCCATTTAAGGTGTAGTTCTTGAACTCCGAGCCATTGTCACTTCTTATTGCCAAAATAGTTTGCCCATGTTGACGTTCAACTTCCTTGGCAAAGTCGATGACGGTTTGTTGAGTCTCACTCTTATGCTTGAAGAAGTAAACCCAAGTATATCTTGAATAGTCATCAACAATCACCAAACAATATTTCTTCCCACCAAGACTTGCATGAGAGGGAGGACCAAAAAGATCCACATGAAGGAGCTCCAAGATCCTCTTGGAAGAAATGATAGTCTTGCTTGGGTGGGGAGAATCATGCATTTTTCCTAGAACGCAAGCCCTGCAAACACGATCTTTGGCAAAAGAAACATTCTCTTTTAGTCCGAGTATGTGGCCACCCTTGTGAAGGCTTTGCAAAGTTCTCATATTGACATGGGATAAACGGCGATGCCAAAGCCAACCCACATCGGCCTTTCCAAATAAACACATTGCACTTGTAGTGGTTTTCCCCGAAAAGTCCACCACATACAAGTTATTTTCAATGTGTCCAACGAAAGCGACCTTTAGAGACTTGCTCCACAAGAGTACCACAATATCATTATCAATGAAGACGGCAAAGCCCATCTTACCAAGTGCATGAACTGAAAGTAAATTATAACCTAGGGTCTCAACAAGCATGACGTCCACAAGGGAAATATCCGGTGCGACCACCACCTTGCCAAGACCCAATACCTCGGATTGTGACATATCTCCATAAGTGACGGTTATATGATTGTCATTTGGTCTCATCTCCGTCATAATCTTCTTGCTTCCGGTCATATGACTTGTGCATCCACTATCAAGCACCCATTTTGATCCACCGGAAGCATAGTCCTACAAGAGATCATTGCTTGGTTTTAGGTCCCCATTTTTCAATGGGTCCTCTTTTGTTAGCAACAAGGGTCTTTGGAACCCAAATAGACCAAGCAACATAACCATCATTTGGACCAACATATTTTGCATAAACATCACCATAATAATCACGAAATAAAACATAGTGAGGGTTAGCAATTCCCGCATGATCGTCATGAGTGGCTTTGCCACCCACAATAGGATCCTTCTTTGCTTGTGCGGGCTTGGCCTTCTTCTTCTTGTTGTTCTTCTTCTTCTTCTTTGAGACATAGCCAATCCCCGTTTTATCACCAAATGCCTTTTGCTTACTCAAAAGGTCATTCAAGTTTTTCTCACCTATGGGAATGGCGGACTTGGCAAGCTCATCTTTCAACCTAGCATTTTCTTCAATGACATTTGCATGATCACAAGTAGAAGTAGAAGAACTAGGCAAATTATTCTTAGTCAATTGAATTTGAAGTTGTTCATGTGACTTGGTAAGAATAGAGTGTTCACTTTTCAAGGCCTTGTGAGCCTTGTCAAGATCTTCTAAATCCTTAACAAGTATATCATGACCAACACCAAATTCAACCTTTTCCTTTTTAAGCATTTTTACTTTAGCACGAGCATGGTCACGCTCTTTAGTGAGTTTGGAAACCACTTCATTATTAGCTTCCTCAATGGAATCGAGCTTCTCTTCAAGAGTTGCTCGTTCCTCTTGCTCTTCTTCAAGAGACTCGGTTAGTGAGGCAATATCTTGAGCATATTCTCTTTCAAGCCTCATTTGTTCATCTAGTTTTTCTAGAGTTTTACCATATTGGCTCAATAGACGTTCAAAGTGAATCTTATGAACACCATCTACACTAGACACATAATCATCAAAAGCAACAATTTCTTCCTTTACTCTAAGACTAGCAAGATCATTCACGGGAGCATCATTTGTCTTAGAGGAAGAGAAAGATGTGGGTGATACCTCGGAAGATTTGGCCATAAGGCACTTGACGTTCTTGAGAAGAGAGTCCTCATTGGGGGATTCAAAGAGTGATGTGGAGGAAGTGGAGGTGGTTGCCATTGCGGCCATCTCACTAGTTGTGGTTTCTTCTTCATCACTCTCACTTGCGGAGTACTCTTCTTGAGTCAAGAACACAAACTTCGGTTGTTTCTTCTTTGGTCCACCCTTCTTCACAAATGGCTTCTTGGATGGTGACTTGGTCTTGCTTTTGAAGATGAGCTTTCCACCATGGTCTTCTCTCTTCTCATAAGGGCACTCGGCAACGAAGTGAAATCTATCATTGCAATTGTAGCAAGTCCTCACCCTTTGACCATTGTTGTCATTCCTTTGATAGCCACTTGACTTGCTTCTTCTTTGATTGTCTTCTTTGGCCTTGTGAGGATCAACCCAAAAGGTTTTTCCATAGAAGGCCATGTGCTCATTGTACTCATGCCTTATGTCCTCGGGACACATTTCAAGCCTTGCTTCAATACTTGCTTGAGAAGGAATTTCTTTCTCAACCACACTAGCCTTTAATGCAAGATTGGAGCTTCTTTGCATTCCTATGGCACGAGCACGTGCATCCTCCGCATTTTGTGCGGCAACCTTGTAGGCTTGAATCTCTTGCATCACTTGATTTGAGGTCATCTCATTGAAGTTGTGCTTGCCTTGAACACTCTTCACATCCGCGGGCTCATATGGAGTAAGAGCAAGAATATACTTCATCTTGATCCACTCATCATCAATATGGTGAGCACCGAGGTTCTTGAAGGTGGTAGCAATAGCCTTGAGTCTTCTATACATCTCTTGATGGTCCTCACCATCCAACATGAAGAATCCTTCCGCTTGATTTGAGAAGGCCACATATCTTGTCTTCTTCATGCTCTCATTACCGACAAAGACGTCGGAGAGTCCTTGCCAAGCTTCTTTGGCGGTGGAGAAATGTTGGATGTGAGGCAAGTCCTTGGACCCAACGGCGACTTGAATCATGTGGAGAGCGGTAGCATTGAGTTGACTATCGACCGTCTCTCTTCTTGTCATGTTGTGTGGATCCACGGCCTTGAAACCTTCCTCCACGATCCTCCAAAGCTCGATGCAAGAACTGCGCATATGAGAGATCATTTGATATTGCCATTGACCAAAGTTTAATGCATCAAGCTTAGGTGGATCTCCTCTATTGTTAATATAAGGATGAGGAACCGGCGGGTCGGGTGAATACCAAGGAGGGAATTCACCTTTCCCGTCGCCCTTGGTGGAAGACTTAGCATCGCCATTTTTATCGGTACCCTCCACATCAACCACTACATTCTCTACTTGTGGAGTAGCGGGTTTTTCCGGAGGTGGAGAGGCATTAGCGGTTTTAGCTTGCATGAGTTGCGCCATCATTTCACGCAACTCACTTATTTGAGATGTCATGGAAGCCATGGATGATTCCAAAGATTTGAACTCACCCATGGAAACTTGACCCGAGCCCTCACTCGGAGAGGTGTCCATACTCTTAGGCGGTTAAGCCCGAATAAAGAGCCGAGGCTCTGATACCAATTAAACGGATCGTATGGGCACCTAGAGGGGGGGGTGAATAGGTGCTACTCAAATTTTAATTCTTTTTCAATTTAGGCTTGACACAAAAGGTAAATTCTCTAGATATGCAACTATGGTGAATTTACCTATATGACAACAAGTAAGCTAAGCAAGATACAAGTAGTAAAGGCAATAAAGGATAGAGGTAACCGAGAGTGGAGCACACGGAGACACGGATGTAATTCCCGTAGTTCCTTCCTTTTTAAGGGAAGTACGTCTACGTTGGAGGGGTGTGGTTGCCACAAAGGCCTAACCAACGCCACAAAGGCTCACCCTATTCTCCGGTGCAAGCTTCCGCCACAAAGGCCTAGCTCACTTTCCACTAAGGGATTCCTCAAGGCGGAACCAGCCTTTACAAAACTTGGGGCACCACTCCACAACTGAATTGGAGGCTCCCAAGCACCACAAAGATCTCAATCAACAAGTATCAAGATTTCAATCACACAAACAAGGTCAAGGGACACAAGGGAACCCAAGACCAAAGGGCCCTCTAGCAAATGAGAGAGGAAATCAAATCGCTTCGGTGAGGATGTAGATCAAGGCCTTCTCCTTCGATTCTCCAAAGATCAAGAGCTTTGGTGGGTTGAGGGAGGAGATCTTGCGAATTTGGTGGCTCCAAAATGATGTTCTTCCTATCCAGCTCGAGCAGCTTGAGGTGGAAGAAGGGGAGGGGTATTTATACCCCCTCCCAAAATGTAGCCGTTGCTGACTTGGAGGGGCAGATAATCCGGCCAAAGTTGGGCCGGATTATCCGGCTGGCCGGAATATCCGGCCCCTGGCCGGATTATCCGCCCCCCTATACTGGGTGACGCCGCGTCTGGTCCTTAGCCGAATTTGGGGTCGTCTCCGGGGGGGCGGATTATCCGGCCCCTGGCCGGAATATCCGGCCCCCTATACTGGGTGACGCCGCGCCAGGTCCTTAGCCGTTTTTCGGCCACTCCCCGAGGGGGCGGATTATCCGGCCACCCCTGGCCGGAATATCCGGCCTGGCAATTCTTCATTTGATGATCTGCACAATCTTAGCACACACTTAATCTCCCTAATGTTGTTATCTAACACACAAAATCTGAGGGAAACAAAGTTTGCACTTTCACGCGGGGCCCGCGTGGCCAGGGGCCTGGCCGCGCCGCCCCTGCGTGTGGGGCCCTGGTGGCCCCCCTCCGACTCTCCTTCGGATCTCTGGAAGCTTCTGGGAAAAATAAGACTTCAGGAACTTGTTTCGTCCAATTCCGAGAATATTTCCTGTGTATCACTCTGAAACACAAAAATAGCAGAAAACAGGGACCTGGCACTGTGGCAACTCGTTAATAGGTTAGTTCCGGAAAATGCATAAAAGTGCCACTAAGTGTAACGAAACAATAGGCAAATGGTGTAAAAACAAGCATGGAGCATCAAAAATTATAGATACGTTGGAGACGTATCAGTTAGCGCGTCTTCAACTAGTAGCAACGTAAAACCTGCACACAACACAACCAAGTACTTTGCTCCCAACTTACGATGAGGTTGTCAATCTCACCGTTTTGCTGTAAACAAAGGTATGAGCGTATCAAGTGGAAAACAGTAGTAGTATGCAAGAAAGTAAACGGTGCGAGTAAAGTAAACATGTGATAGCAATGTAAAGGAAATTGGACCGGGGTCCACAGTTCACTAGTGGTGTCTCTCCATAAGATAAATAACAACATGCTGGTTGACGAGGGATAACTCGACAAATGTCCTAGATGAAGGACTTAGATCGGGGGAAGAGTAACGACTAGAGATTCCGGGATCGAGATTGGCACACGATGTACCCAGGTTCACGTCCCCTCGGTGGAGGATCGCTACATCCTTCTAGCAATCTAGTAGATAATCACAATGGTGTTTACATGGAGCCGCCGTAGGCAGAATCTTGTATCTAGTCTATGTCTAATCTATCTTGTCTAGTCGAGATATTGTTTGTCTATGATATTCGATGTCTATGAGATTGTCCAAGATATCTAAGTTGTAACTTGTCCCTCTAGGGGCGCCCCTGCCTGGCTTTATATATGCAACCGGGCTAAGGTTTTACAAGAGTTCTAGTCGAATACGGATTAGAGCCTTCCTTCTTCTACTCCAAGTCATATTTGAGTCCTTGTTCTGATCCATCTCCATCATGGGTCGGACCCGGTATACTAATCTGCGAGTACCCAAAGGGCATTCCCTCGTCAGTAGCCCCCGAGACTCAATTCGAGTTGCAGACTCGGGTTGAGTCTCAAAACTTCAATCTTTGACTTCTTTTATTTCCTGACTTCTTCAAACTTTAATTTCTTCAATCTTCGACTTCTTGAAATCTTCAATTTCTTCAATTCTTTGACTTCCTAAAATCTTCGGGTTCTTGAATCCGCTCTCCCGATGGGAGTAAAATGTCGAGTTTATGGACTCGATTTTCTTCCTTGTTCTTCTTTCATTGTCTTCTCGAAGTAGTTTTCATCGTTCTTCTCGAAATAATTTTTTATCTTCGACTTGATCAATACTTGAATTCTTCAAATCTTCGACTTGGTCTTTCGACTTATTTTTTATTATAATGTCTCGCAAGGGGTTTTGATGAACAAGCCTGACAACTCTGACGGATCAAGAGGTCAGTTAACTGCCGGAACAGATACTTGTCACCTACTTCAAATTCAATCCCCTTGGACTTGAATTCGGGATACCGGTCAAACCCATTCTTTTGCCGCATTTAGGACTTACAAAGAATGAGTCCCAGTGGTTCTCAGGGTACCCAGTGCGTCCACCAGGATTTTCTTCGCGTCGTAGACACGGATACGTACCAGCAGAGCGCATCCATGTGCGTATACCGGGCCACACACGACGGATCCTGGGGTCTTACCTTCGTGATATATTTCAATCACGGCATTCGAGTTTCGTTGCGATAACGCAACTCGAGAATCACATGTCGCAGTCAAATTTTGACTGAAAATATTCGGGTTATACAACCATAAAAACTCGCTCCCGATAGGAGTAATGACAATTCCTTAAGCTTCTCTCGCCTTCTTTGCTTCATTATTCATGAAAAAACATCGTCGGGTGCGCGCCCAGCGCTCCCGATGGGAGTAGCCCCCGAGGCTATGGTCGGATACTTGTAGTCGATCATAGGCTCAAATTTCTTCTTCTTCTCTTCTTGTCGAGTTCTTTCTCGAAATTGTCAATCTATCGGGTGCGCGGCCAGCGCTCCCGATGAGAGTAGCCCCCGAGTCTATGTTCGGGTACTTGTAGCCGGGCATAGACTCAAGTTGTACTACTCGAAGATGTTTGACTCATGCAGAAAATATGAAGAATTATGAAATAATTTGTCTCTCGAAGAAATATTGCGTTTGCATATTGCAACAATGATGTAGTAGTATGTAAAACAAAAACTCGATGTTTTTTGTGCAATTTTGTTGCTCGTACATAAGACCCTTTCGTTAGCCTGATGCACTTCATGGCTCGATCAGCTACTCAGTTCATACGTAAATCGATGCGTGTGCCGCATTTGATTTTCAAGATACTTGCTAAGCCTTTTCGTTAGCCTGACGCCCAAGATTTTGGCCTTGCCAACCGTTAGTCGAGCTTCATGCGACTGTAAACTAAATTGACAAGTATTCGACAAGGAACGCCAGCTAGCTACTAGGGCTTTCACAATTTTTCGAAGTCAATGATATGCAGGATGATTGTTCATGGCGGAGCCCCCGAGTGTCGGGTGCGGCGAAAGTAATAATCGACTCTTGGAAGAGGAGAACTTAGCTTTTATCGGGTGCGGCGTAGACACGGTCGAGGTCGTAGAGGTAGTCGAGTTGCTGCCGTAGAATCACGACCACGATCGGAGGCGAAGTTGTTGTCGAGCCCCCGAGCGCTGTTGTGATCGTCGCGTTGTCGATGTCGACGAAGTCGCAAGTCTTGAGGGTGATTTTCCGCACTCCGGGGCGAGTTGATGTCGAGCCCCCGAGTGTTGTCGATAGTTTGCGCGAGTGCGCGACGACAAGCCTCCGAGCGTAATAAGCCGCAATTGACGCCGCAGTCGACGATGTTGAAGACGAAGTAGTCGAAGTATTTTTCTCCGAGTTGTCCGAGCAGCGTAGTCGAAATATTTTTCTTCAAATTGTATACGCAGTAGTTTAGGAGACTCCAATCGAAAAACTCGATCTTCTTGATTTTGCACCACAGGACGAAGCCGATGCTGATCAATTGAGCTGAGCATATTTTGCTTGGGCTTTTTCTCCTTTTTTTTCTTGTGATGCTCCACGTAAGATTGTAGTATACTGAGGACTTGATCAGTTGAGCTATTCTTCTTGGAATCTGCTCGTACACGTCTTGGGCCTTTATCTCTTGTATGTATATTGGAGGCCTCCTTGTATTTCTTTGATTTTTGTGTAGACTATGGCGTTCACGAGGCGGAGAACCGGATTAGACTGCGCTAGTGCGCTTGGCAGATTGATGACCTTCCTTTTGACTTGACTCAGCAATCGTGGCTTGAGTTGATCTTTGCGCCGGTTGGCGAACATGTCGTCATAATTTTGGCAAAAAGAAACCTGGAGCCCCTTCTGCACACCGCAGGTTTTCCAGACCTACCCGACGGAACGCCGCAGAGAGGAAAAAACCGATCTGGACACTGACTGCAGTCTATCCCGTGGAGAGCAATCTGACAATACTTGGCTCCCGACTAGATGCGATTTGGCTTGTCGATGAAGGTTGATGGATTCCGCCGGATGACGAGATGCAAAGTACCACCACAGCGCGTGAGGGTCATCAATGTAGAACCTCTCGCGCCGTACTTTGTAGATGCTAACGTTGATTTCGCTGGTTCATAGGCTGACGCCGAGAACTTTTATCGACTCCGGAGTCGTGAAGCTTGGTGCGCCTTTCTTTGTCGATGATGAAGTATGCCTGAAGCGGATGGATATGTTGAAGCGATTTGGCTGCTGCTGCTGTTGGTAGTCGAAAAATTGGTTGATCTTGATTTCTTCATACTGTTCCGTATCCTTGCTCCATGAATCTTCGGCTGTACGCGTTGTTGATCTTGACGATGTAGAAAAAATTTGCTGATATCGCCGATGGAAAAGTTGAAGGATCCCGCCCGAATAACAAAATCCAGTCGCCGCGCTCCCCACGGTTGGCGCCAATTGACGAGGGGTAACTCGACAAATGTCCTAGATGAAGGACTTAGATCGGGGGAAGAGCAACGACTAGAGATTCCGGGATCGAGATTGGCACACGATGTACCCAGGTTCACGTCCCCTCGGTGGAGGATCACTACATCCTGCTAGCAATCTAGTAGATAATCACAATGGTGTTTACATGGAGCCGCCGTAGGCGGAATCTTGTATCTAGTCTATGTCTAATCTATCTTGTCTAGTCGAGATATTGCTTGTCTATGATATTCGATGTCTATGAGATTGTCCAAGATATCTAAGTTGTAACTTGTCCCTCTAGGGGCGCCCCTGCCTGGCTTTATATATGCAACCGGGCTAAGGTTTTACAAGAGTTCTAGTCGAATACGGATTAGAGCCTTCCTTCTTCTACTCCAAGTCATCTTCGAGTCCTTGTTCTGATCCATCTCCATCATGGGCCGGACCCGGTATACTAATCTGCGAGTATCCAAAGGGCATTCCCTCGTCACTGGTTAAACAAATTACAGTTGGGCAATTGATAGAATAAAGATAACGTGCATATGTCAAGAGGATCACTATGAGATTTACTCTGGGCATTACAACAAAATACATAGACCGCCATCCAACTGCATCTATGACTAATTATCCACTCGCGGGGAATCATCCGAGGACCCCAAAAGTATTAAGTTGCGAACAACAAATAACTACATTAAGCAAAGTATGTAATGTAAACAAAATGAATGTACTTGGATACAAGAATGTTGTTTTCTCCCTAGTGGCAACAGCACATCTACAACCTTAGAGGTTTCTGTCACTCCCCCAGATTAAATAGAGGCATGAACCCAACTATCGAGCATAAATACCCCCTATTGGAGTCACTAGTATCTACTTGGCCAAGATAGCTACTAACAACGGAGAGCATGCAAGATCATAAACAACATAGAGATAACATAAGATAATATTCAGCACATCCACTTAATTATAACACCAATATTCATCGGATCCCAACAAACATAACATGTAGAATTACATAACGGTGATCTCGATCATGTAAGGCAGCTCACGAGATCTAAACATGAAGCACATGGTGGAGAAGACAACCATCTAGCTACTGCTATGGACCCATAGTCCAAGGTAGACTACTCACTCGTCGCACCGGAGGCAAGCATGGCGATGAAGAAGGCCTCCGATGGCGATTCCCCTCTCCGGCAGGGTGCCGGGAAGAGCTTCTGGACCCTCCCGATCTCGGGTCGACGATGGTGGCGGATCGCGATGTGTTTCTAGAAAATTGATTGGGTACTTAGGTTTTTCCCGTCGGGGGGTCTTTATAGGTGAAGGGGGTAGCATCAGAGGTGGACCAGGGCGGCCTCACACATAGGGGGCGCGGCTAGGGGCTGGGTCACGCCGCCCTACTGTGTGGCCGGCCCGTGGCCCCCCTCCGTCTCCTCTTCGGTCTTCTGGAAGCTTCGTTAAATAATAGGAGGTTCAGCTTTTGTTTCATCCAATTCCGAGAATATTTCCTGTGTAACTTTTCTGAAACCCAAAAACAGCAGAAAACAGGAAACTAACACTGTGGCATCTTGTTAATAGGTTAGTTCCAGAAAATGCATAAAAATGCCACGAAGTGTAACAAAATACTAAGCAAATGGTGTAAAAACAAGCATGGAGCATCAAAAATTATAGATACGTTTGAGACGTATCAAGCATACCCAAGCTTAACTCCTGCTCGTCCTCGAGTAGGTAAGTGATAACAAAGAATAATTTTTGAGGTGACATGCACCTACGCAATCTTGATCATCTATGTAAGCATTGAGTGCTGGGATCAAAAGAACTTAAAACATGGGCATGAAAGATATAATCTTGATAGAAGAAACTTAGCAACCATGTTATAACATGAAAAAGAACACAAACGAAAGATCATGAAAATTAAACAATGAAAGTCAAACGTGTGTTGAAATCATAAGGAAAAACATAGAAAATGGTTTTCAGCTTGTCCTTCATGGAATAGCAAAACATAAATGCATAGGACACCTTCAAGTTGAACAGGGCGACTAGATACAAATAATTTAAGAACAAGTGAAACCAAAATCATGAATTAATCAATGAAAACTTTGGGACAATGCACATTATACTCAGAATGACAACTATGCTCTCTTAGACGGTGCATAAAGGTAGAAGGTGGAGACTCAACATAAAAGTAAAGATAGGTCCTTCGCAGAGGGAAGCAGTGATTAAACATGTGCTTGAGCTTTTCATTTGTAAAACAGAGAGATAAAAATTTGGTTTTGAGAGGTGGTTGTCTTTGTCAACGACTGGCAATGGGATTCTTACTATCTTCCATACAAAAATGAAGCAAGTTTTTGAGAGAGAGATTGGCACTTTTGTGCTCTTTTATAAAGCTTGGCACTCCTCTCCACCTTTTTCCTTCCACAAACCATGGCTAACCAATTCCATCGGGTGCCCACCAACATTCACATACCATGGAAGAGTGCCTTTTTTCTTTTCTTTTTTCCCTTTTTTTCTTTTTGGAATGAAACAATATGGAAGATAGCAAATCCGACCACTACGTCCCCATGAGCTGAAAACAGTGTCACAAAACGACAAGTATTTTGAAGGTTTTTTCAAAGGTAGCACATGAAAATTTAATTGGAATGGCTTGCAAATACCATGCATAGGAATTTTTAGTGGACACATTGGAATAACTTAGTTTTTAGGAGTTGGATGCACAAATAGAACTCATACTCAGTACAAAACAAGGCTAGCAAAAGACTGGGAGCGACCAACTAAGAGAGCAATAACGGCCATAATCATGCAAAGCGACAAAGCAACATTAAAAGAAGCATAAGATCGCATCAAAAATCAAAAACTAAATGATCATGGAGGCTTATGGCGACTTTGCATGAGTCAAACATGTGTGAGCATGTACCAAGTCAACCCAAATAAAGCATCAAGGAAAAAACCAAATTAATGCTTCCAAATAATAAAAACAATGCATGATTTTTTCAAAGGCTCATTAAGCAATCTCAGTCATTTGAGACAAGTCATGCTACAGCAAAACCACTAAGAATACTATCAAAAAGACATCAAGCACGACATGCAAAAGCCTAAGCCTTTTTGTACCACTCTTTTGCATATTTTTTTTCTCTTTTCCAACACCATTCGAACCTTTTTAAAACAACTCTTTTGATGAAAACCAACATGGACTAGAGGTCAAAATACACCTTGATGCAAAGATATAAGAAGATCTGAACACAAATCAAGGCAAAAATCGAAAGCTAAACGCAGTTCTAGAAAAAGAGAACACTTGTTGAACGATAAGAGTAAAAAACGGAGTGTTCTTGGCAAATGAAAAGCAAGGCAAATTCTCCAAAAGAAATTTGTTGGGGTCAAACCATTTATTGCAGCAAACAAAACTAATAAAAAATGAAAACTAAAACAACTGACGCTCCAAGAAAAATGCATAGTGCATAAAGCAATAAAAATATAGTGTTTTGAAAGGTGACCTAATTTTTGCCGATGAAGAAGGGGTGCCTCGGGGGCATCCCCTAGCTTTGACGCTTGTACCTCTTGGATATTTCTCGGGGTGCGTGGGCATCCCCAAGCTTGAGCTTTTGTCCATTCTTCAACTCATCTCATCATTCTCCAATCCCTACACTTGAAAACTTCCTTCATACAAACCTAAACATAATTCTATTAGCAACATTAGTGTAAGCATCATAATGAATCAACCCCTTTTTGCTTCAGATTTTAACTCAAAACCACCACATGTAAAACATATACTACTGTAGCAACTTCCCCAAAAGTTCCGTGATCAAAAGAACTCAAAAAGAAATCGATAGAGAGGCAAACACAAATAGTGGCAGAAATCTGTCAAAACAGAACAGCTGACAAAGGTTGATTTTTTCGAGGGTTTTCTGTTGCTCAAATCAAAAAGTGTATAACTAATGAAAGTTTGTATATAACCTGGGGCATATGCACAAGAAATCTAAGGTCAAAAAGATATTCTAAAAATTTTCACGAATGTTTACGGTGCAGCACTGAAATCTGTTTCAGGACAGCAACATCCCCAAATCTTACCTCACTCAAATTAGAGGTTTCTCTTGGCACAAAAATGAAATAAAAATGATAAGGAGAGGTTATTACAGTAGTAATAACTTTCAAGACTCAAATAAAAGAAAAAGAACTGAAAATAAAACAATGGGTTATCTCCCAAGAGTGCTTTTCTTTAACGCCTTTGAGCTAGGCTCAGTAATTTGAGAAGATGCTCACATAAGAAATATGAATTGAAGCAAAAGAGAGCATCAAGGAGCAAATATAAAACATATTTAAGTCTAACCCACTTCCTATGCATAGGAATCTTGTAAGAAAATAAATCAAAGAAGCACACAGTAACAAGTATGGGTAGATAAAACAAGAGCAACTTCAGAACTTTCAATATAAAGAGAGGTGTTTTAGTAAAATGAGAATTCCAACAACCATATTTTCCTCTCTCATAATAATTTTTAGTAGCATCATGAACAAACTCAACAATATAAATATCACACTCATCCTCCTTTGTTAAACATGGAGGGCAATCAAATAAGGTATTAGTTAAAGAGTTACTCTTATTGGGGGGTAGACATGGGTTGCTCCATTCTTCCTCCTCTTGATCATCACTCTCCTCCTCTTTTTCATCCAATGAGCTTCCAGTTTCAGCAATTTCTTCTTCCATAGGCTCCTTCAAGGTATTAGTCTCTTCCATTGGTGAGCATCTATTAAGATATTTAAGAATATAGCCATTTTCTTCCTTGTAATTATCAAAGCAAAATTTAAGTATATCATAAACCTCATATTTATAAGGTGCATCATCAGTATTTTCAAGCAAATAAGCAAGTTCGAATGCACCCTTCCAAGCAATAAATTCTTCAATTTGTTCCACATCATAAAAGTCATAATTTTCATTAATATAAGAAGATATGGTAACATCATCATTATACTCACATTGAAAAGGTAGGTGTTTATACCTTCGACAACAACAAGATTTATCAAAGCAATAAGTAACATTATAAGTAGAGCACACGTTCCTAGCAATGATATACAATCTATTGATTTGTTCCCATAAGTGTTTCCCTTTTTGTGACAAGTGGTGTTCCTCATAATAATTTTGCTGCTCTTCCGTGAACCCACCTTGCCAAAAAGATTTAGTTTCAAAGAAACCAACCATTGATAGAAAGCATGATAAAGCAAGACAATAACAGACCAACAAAAATAACAACTATAGTAGGAAATAAATTTTTTTGTATTTTTGATACAACAATGCAAGCAAAAATAAAATAAAGCAAAACAAAAACAAAGTAAAGGATGTGCGTGCGAAACTCCCCTTGCAGAAGTCTTCTTTTTCCTCGGCAACGGCGCCAGAAAATTGTTGCTTGTTGCGGCACGGTGTTGATGTAAATCACCGTCCAGTTGGGAACCCCAAGAGGAAGGTATGATGATTACAACAACAAATTTTCCCTCAGTAAGAAACCAAGGTTTGTCAGTCCAGTAGGAAAAAGCCAAACTCCAGAAGGTGATGCTTGCTAGCTTAGTGACACTCCAACAAGGGCGCCGTTAACGATACTTGTTAATGCGTCTTCAACTATTAGCAACGTGGAACCTGCACACAACACAACCAAGTACTTTGCTCCCAACTTACGATGAGGTTGTCAATCTCACCGGTTTGCTGTAAACAAAGGTATGAGCGTATCGAGTGGAAAACAGTAGTAGTATGCAAGAAAGTAAACGGTGCGAGTAAAGTAAACAGGTGATAGTAATGTAAAGGAAATTGGACCGGGGTCCACAGTTCACTAGTGGTGTCTCTCCATAAGATAAATAAAAACATGCTGTGTAAACAAATTATAGTTGGGCAATTAATAGAATAAAGATAACGTGCATATGTCAAGAGGATCACTATGAGATTTACTCTGGGCATTACAACAAAATACAAAGACCGCCATCCAACTGCATCTATGACTAATAATCCACTCGCGGGGAATCATCCGAGGACCCCGAAAGTATTAAGTTGCGAACAACAGATAACTGCATTAAGCAAAGTGTGTAATGTAAACAAAACGAATGTCCTTGGACACAAGAATATTGTTTTCTCCCTAGTGGCAATAACACATCTACAACCTTAGAGGTTTCTGTCACTCCCCCAGATTAAATAGAGGCATGAACCCAACTATCGAGCATAAATACTCCCTCTTGGAGTCACTAGTATATACTTGGCCAAGATAGCTACTAACAATGGAGAGCATGCAAGATCATAAATAACATAGAGATAACATAAGATAATATTCAGCACATCAACTTAATCATAACACCAATATTCATCGGATCCCAACAAACACAACAAGTAGAATTACATAACGGTGATCTTGATCATGTAAGGTAGCTCATGAGATCTAAACATGAAGCACATGGTGGAGAAGACAACCATCTAGCTACTGCTATGGAGCCATAGTCCAAGGTAGACTACTCACTCATCGCGCCGGAGGCAAGCATGGCGATGAAGAAGACCTCCGGTGGTGATTCCCCTCTCCGGCAGGATGCCGAGAAGAGCTTCTGGACCCTCCCAATCTCGGGTCGATGATGGCGGTGGATCGCGATGTATTTCTGGAAAATTGATCGGGTACTTAGGTTTTTCCCGTCAGGGGGTCTTTATATGCGAAGGGGCAGTGTCAGAGGTGGACCAGGGCGGCCTCACACATAGGGTGTGCGGCCAGGGGCTGGGCCACACCACCCTACTATGTGGCCGCCCATGGCCCCCCTCTGTCTCCTCTTTGGTTTCTAGAAGCTTCGTTAAATAATATGAGGTTTGGCTTTTGTTTCGTCTAATTCCGAGAATATTTCCTATCTAACTTTTCTGAAACACAAAAATAGCAGAAAAAAGAGAACTGGCACTGTGGCATCTTGTTAATAGGTTAGTTCCGGAAAATGCATAAAAATGCCATAAAGTGTAACAAAACACTAAGCAAATGGTGTAAAAACAAGCATGGAGCATCAAAAATTATAGATAAGTTTGAGACGTATCAGGGATGAAGTGGATCACGGAGATAGAGATGGAGATGGAGATGGTGCTGATCTTCAAGGTGGTGTTGATAGAGACACCGGAGGGGGAATGGAGGAGCCTTCCGCAGGTGATTCCGGTGGCGTTTCTCCCCTCCAATCTTCTCTGGCGGCAGCCGATAGACTAACTGTTTTGGTGTTTTTGATCTCTGCGCCGCCTCCCTTCACGACCCGCAGGGGGAACCTTTTTATAGTAGGTCTTAGGTCAAGACGAAGCCACAGGGATGAAGATCGACGACATCAGAGCCACAAGGGTGGAACGGGCATGCCCCACGCGGCCAGGGAATCTGACCGCGTGGGGGCTTCCCTTTTGCAACCTGTTGGGCTCCTCGTCTCCATCTTTATCCCATAGTATTTTCCTTGAAAATTCTAAACCGTGCTCTTTGACCTTGCCCTTTGTGGATTCCTAAAGCTCCCGGAAAGTCCAAAACACTAAAAAAGATATTTTTCTGAAAAACAGAGTTAGAACCAAAAGAGGGGGAATTGTTTAGAAAATCCCCGAAATCATTATAAAACATGAACATAGCATCTTATAAGTTGCAAATATGTTGGAATATTAAGTAATAAAGTGCAAAGTTCATGTATGCATTTTAGATGCATCAGACGCCCTACACGCAAAATTGTAAAACTGGACAAAATAAATTTCTCATGTGAAAATACTTACACCGAAAAGGAAAAAACCACATAATGTAAGTAAAACAGTAAACTAAACCAGACGGACAAAGGTTGCCTTCTAGAGTCGAAGGTGCGAGGAACATCTTCTAAGCAAATGCTAGAAGTACGACCTGGCTGGCCTTCCCTTTTTTGGTTATGTCTGTGTCTATTTGTTCTTAGCATGTGCCAAGAACACGACATCAAACAGGTAACCTACTCTTATGCGGTGCCACCAAAAATAGTTCTGGTCTAATTTCAACACAATATAATAGACCTAATTAACACGTTTGTATATTCATCCTAGATATTTAGCATCAGAAAGTACATGTATCACAACATAGTAAAGTAGATCTAGAAGTAATTTAATAACATAAACATAAAATTAACAGTAGATCTAAAAGTCACCAAGTGAATCTGCATTGCTAGCAGTGCGTATGTGAGATCCGTACTACAGCACACTTAGGACTGATGGAATCTAAGATCGGCAAGCTAAGATCAGGAAAGCTAAGAAGTAAACCTTTTGGAACACAAGTGCTCGCAGCATCGTTGCCATGGTGGATAACGAGGTCGAGGTGGCTTGAGCAGAGGTGTCGGAGGCACGTCCGGCCATCGCATCCACCTCCAAAACACCACCGGGGAGGTCATCATGTCTCCGGCCAGATGTTGCTTGCTTCCGCCTGTCCGACCAGGTGACCTATCTGGAGACCTAAAGAGGGAAGAGACGACTATCGAGTGGAGTTAGAGATAAGGACCAATAGCTGGTCCTTATTTATACCAAATATCTCATAGGGTTGCGTTTGTTGGACCCTAATGGGTGAACCTAAAGTAGACACTTTTTCATAAAATACCGTGTGCAACCGTGTCGTATTACATATGAATTATCTTCCTATACCCGCTTGCGTTGGTCACGAAAATACATTACTGCAAAACTTGCACCAAGTTATAAAGGGACCAAATTATACCCGACAGTGCTATTTCTACAATAATTAGGATTAATATAATAGTTGTAGCATAATGAACGCAATTTTCTTTGTCAGGAGTTTTTTTTTGGTCCTAACGGACTAAAATAGAGCACACGATTTTTAGTGCTAAACTGTGTGCAACATTCCTATATTACATACCAATTTTCTAGTTTTACTCGTTTGAATTGTTTGCCAGAAATAAATTACTGCAAACTTTCACCCATACATTTACATTATTCGAACTACTTGCATCTTGTTATACCTAATAGGGCTATTACAACACTAATTAGGATTACAAGAATAGCTAAAGCATAATGAAGGCAGTTTTCTTTGTCACAGGCATATTTTTTGATCTTCTTCATCTTCAACTTGTCTTCCTCCATTTTCATCTTCTGTATGCAGATAATATCTGCCAAATTATGTTCAATCTTCACCTTTTCTTCTTCAAACCTCTTTGCTCTTTCCTCTACTTTCGTCTTCTCCTCGACAGTCTTGCTCACTGCTAATAGAAGCTCCATGTCCTCACATGCGCAGCAACAATTGGGGACCTAGAATATTCACATAAAAGCTATCTGATAGTAAGTAGAGCACACGACAGAGCTTATCGATAATCAAGCCTGCAAAGTTTACCTCTTCTAAGACCGTGTCGTCACTGACAGAGGAAAGCAGTGGTGCACTGAATGCGCTCTCAGCTGCCCTCGAAACCATAGCGACGCGCATGGCAAATCCATCCTCACTGGGATGCGTGAGGCATGCGTCGGCTGTAATGGCTCCAAATCTATGAGGCGTTTCAAAAAGTAAGGGCATGTATATTTAAATGAGTGTTACTACAACATACATGATTTCTTACAATAAACTGTGTGTGTTATACAATTACACACATGGGAAAACAGAAGAAATCGTGTGTGATATGGTAGCTCCCACATGATTCCATAACCTAAACCATATGCGTTTCGGTGAATCGCACACGGTTAGTCCACTATTTTCGTATGTTTCCTTCAGAACCTTACATTTCTTTCTTATAGTATTAAAATCAAGAAAGAAAACTTTAATGAAATATACATAAATTTGTTCATTACATTGGATCGTCTCATATACAATATCTCATACGGTTCATGACTAGAAAATCGTATGCCATGAACTAAATTCAAAATATAACTTCTTATATAACATATAGATTATCCATGTACATAATCGAACTTATTCAAGAAGAGGTACATTGAGACATTCTACATGGGTATTGTACCCAGCCAATTGAAAGCACTTCCTAGCAATCTCGAATCCTAGGCGAGCATCTAGAGCGGCATACTTGACTTGTTTATAGCTCAACGGTATGTCGGCCCATCCTTCTCTTCTGATGGCTGCTATCTACGGATCATTTTTTGAAAGATTGGTCTCAATGTATGTATTGTCCAGAGCATAGAGACCTGGGGGATAGTTGGAGGTTGGGTTGGGGATCTCCCTCTGGAGGTCGCGCGCCCTAGGAACGGTGATTCTGTAGTACGCCAGCATCTGGACATCACGATGGATTGGCGCGCCCCAAAACATGATCGCCTCATTGTTCAGAAACTCCCTTAGGAGCTTTGGCACTATATCCGCATGGCATATATACCAGAGTCTCTAACGCCACAGAGAGTTGTAGGATGGCGGCGCATTGCTTCTTCTCTGGCAGAAGGTTCTTCTGGTTCACATTCTTCAATGCGTCGGTGTACTCGCAGTCCAAACCAACGCACATGGAATTTTCCGGTGTGTAGTCGAGAAACTCCCGCTGCACGCGACGGATCCACCTCTCCATGCGCTATTGTCTGAAAGTAACCGTCACTCTGAAGTGCATGCCTTGCTCAACAAAATAGTACAACCTGCTCCTAGGAACGGCCACCATAGCAAGCACTCGATCTGTCTCTGGATTTTGATGCAGTAGAATGATGGAAAGATCGAGAGGAGAATGCTCTGACTGTGGCCGGGGTGCTTATCTCGTCCTGTAATTGATCTTAAGATTTTATAGTGCACTATTGCTTGTTGTGGCACGGTGTTGATGTAGATCACCGTCCAGTTGGGAACCCCAAGAGGAAGGTATGATGAGTAAAGCAGCAAATTTCCCTCAGTAAGAAACCAAGGTTTGTCGAATCCAAGAAAAAGCCAAACTCGAGAAGGTGATGCTTGCTAGCTTCGCGATAGCTCCAGACAATTTATAAGGCGCCTCGTCCAGTGCTTTGCTTTGCCAGCTGCAACGCGGAACCTGCACACAACACAACCAAATACTTTGCTCCCAACTTACGATGAGGTTGTCAATCTCACCGGTTTGTTGTAAACAAAGGAATAAGCATATCGAGTGGGAAGCAATAGTAGTATGCGAGTAAAGTAAATTGTGTGAATAAAGTAAACAGTGCGAGTAAAGTAAACAGGCGATAGCAATATAAATGAAATTGGACCAGGGTCCACAATTCACTAGTGGTGTCTCTCCATAAGATAAATAACGCATGCCGGGTAAACAAATTACAGTTGGGCAATTAATAGAGTAAAGATAACATGGATATGTCGAGAGGATCACTATGAGATTTACTCTGGGCATTACAACAAGATACATAGACCACCATCCAACTGCATCTATGACTAATAATCCACTCGCGGGGAATCAATCTGAGAACCCCTTGAGTATTAAGTTGCGAACAACAGATAACTATATTAAGCAAAGTGTGTAATATAAACAAAGCATATGTCCTTGGACATAAGAATGTTGTTTTCTCCCTAGTGGCAACAGCACATCTATAACCTTAGAGGTTTCTGTCACTCCCCCAGATTAAATAGAAGCATGAACCCAACTATCGAGCATAAATACCCCCTCTTGGAGTCACTAGTATCTACTCGGCCAAGATAGCTACTAACAACGGAGAGCATGCAAGATCAGAAACAACATAGAGATAACATAAGATAATATTCAGCACATCAACCCAATCATAACACCAATATTCATCGGATCCAAACAAACACAACATGTAGAATTACATAAAGGTAGTCTCGATCATGTAAAGCAGCTGGTGGAGAAGACAACCAACTAGCTACTGCTATGGACCCATAGTCCAAGGTAGACTACTCACTCATCGCGCCAGAGGCAAGCATGGCGATGAAGAAGACCTCCGGTGGCAATTCCCCTCTCCGGTAGGGTGCCGGGAAGAGCTTCTAGACCCTCCCGATCTCGGGTCGACGACGGCGGCAGATCGCGATGTGTTTTTGAAAAATTGTTCGGGTACTTAGGTTTTTCCCGTCGGGGGGTCTTTATAGGCGAAGGGGCAGCGTCAGAAGTGGACCGAGGTAGCCTCACACATAGGGGGCGCGGCCAGGGCCTGGGCCGCGCCGCCCTACTGTGTGGCTGGCCTGTGGCCCCTCTCCGTCTCCTCTTCGGTTCTCTGGAAGCTTAGGTAAATATCTGGATGTCTGGCTTTTGTTTTGTCCAATTCCGAGAATATTTCCTATGTAACTTTTCTGATACACAAAAATAGCAGAAAACAGGGAACTGGCACTGTGGCATCTTGTTAATAGGTTAGTTCCAGAAAATGCATAAAAACGCCACGAAGTGTAACGAAACACTAAGCAAATGGTGTAAAAACAAGCATGGAGCATCAAAAATTATAGATACGTTTGAGACGTATCAGCTTTCCCAAGATTAACTCCTGCTCGTCCTCGAGTAGGTAAGTGATAACAAAAAAATAATTTTTGAGGTGACATGCACCTACACAATCTTGACCATATATGTAAGCGTTGTGCGCTGGGATCAAAAGAACTTAAAACATGGGCATAAAAGATATAATCTTGATAGAAGAAACTTAGCAACCATGTTATAACATGAAGAAGAACACAAACGAAAGATCATTAAAATGAAACAATAAAAGTCAAACGTGTATTCAAATCATATGGAAAAACATAACAAATGGTTTTCAGCTTGTCCTTCATGAGAGAGCAAAACATAAATGCATAGGACACCTTCAAGTTTAGGAGGGCGACTAGATACAAATAATTTAAGAACAAGTGAAACCAACATCATGAATCAATCAATGAGAACTTTGGGACAATGCACATGATACTCAGAATGACAACTATGCTCTCTTAGACAGTGCATAAAGATAGAAGGTGGTGACTCAACATAAAAGAAAAAGAAAGGCCCTTCGCGGAGGTAAGCAGTGATTGCAAGTTTTATAAACCTTCAAAAATTATGGTACTTACTAGCTTTGAGCTCTCATTGCCCCCATCATAGGCATCCTGAATGGTTAGAGTTAATGCGAGTACAATTATGAAGCATATGCTTGACAAATCATAAGTTGAAAACCCCGTGTCCCATGAAGTACGAATACCCAAACCTCATGCTACTCGACTTAGAGTCCCAAACAGGCTCTTGTCATTGTAAATATGTGTGTATCATCGAGAACCGCCAATGGGGTACCTCATGCCCGATGACATGGAACAAGCCCACATCAAAATGACAAGACAAACAGATAATGAACACCTCGACATCTCTTTTATTTACCATTGGTATAGCATTTTATTGTGAGATGCGTCGTCGAATGTCCACTATGGGCATGCTGTAAATTTCCACCATGAATGATGCATGGCTTGGATTGGCGGCCTAGGCGTTTCCCTAACACATATAAAAACTTCATGATCCCGCAAGATTTCCAACTTATTTCACATCACGAGTATCCATAAACAAAAGATCACGATATCAACTCAAATGAAAGATAGTGCAATATTGAAAGCTTGCCCCATGACGGCATGGCTGGGCTAATTTCCATCTTACAACTTGCAAGCATAACAACTCAACATAAGAGAGCCACAATGTCAAAATTTTAAAGCGATAAAAGTAAAGTGTGCCATCAGGTTCGTGAGAGCTTTACTAACCAATTTTTGCATAACACCAAAAAGAGTTTAATTTGAAGGATAGATAAAAGCAAGTCAAATGTACTTTGGAATAGCAAATTGCTAATAGGTATGTATGGTGGACACATTGGAATAACTTGGTTTTTAGGAGTTGGATGCATGAGTAGAGCTCATACTCAGTACAAAACGAGGGCTAGCAAAAGACTGGGAGCGACCAACTAAGAGAACAATAATGGCCATAATCATGCAAAGCGACAATGCAACATTAAAAGAAGCATAAGATGGAATCAAAAGTCAAAAACTAAATGATCATAGAGGCTTATGGCGACTTTGTATGAGTCTAACATGTGTAAGCATGCCCCAAGTCAACCCAAATAAAGCATCAAGGAGAAAACCAAAATAATGCTTCCAAATAATAAAAACAACGCATGATTTTTTCAAAGGCTCATTAAGCAATCTCAGTCATTTGAGACAAGTCATGCTACAGAAAAACCACTAAGCATACTATCAAAAATATATCAAGCACGACATGCAAAAGCCTAGGCCGCAGTCTACACAAGCTCCTTTTTGTTCCACTTTTTTGCATAAAGCTTTTTCTCTTTTCCAACACCATTCGAACTTTTTTGAAACAACTCTTTTGATGAATACCAACATGGACCAGAGGTGAAAATACACCTTGATGCAAAGATATAACAAGATCTGAACACAAATCAAGACGAAAAATGAAAGCTAAATGCAGTTCTAGAAAAAGAGAACACTCGTTGAACGATAAGAGTGAAAAACGGAGTGTTCTTGGTAAATAAAAAGCAAGGCAACTTCTCCAAAAGAAATTTGTTGGGGTCCAACCATTTATTGCAGCAAACAAAACTAAACAAAACTGAAAACTAAAACAACTGACGCTCCAAGAAAAACGCATAGTGCATGAAGCAATAAAAATATAGTGTGTTGAAAGGTGACCTGATTTTTGCCGATGAAGAAGGGGTGCCTTGGGGGCATCCCCAAGCTTTGACGCTTGTACCTCTTGGATATTTCTTGGGTGCGTGGGCATCCCCAAGCTTGAGCTTTTGTCCATTCTTCAACTCATCTCATCATTCTCCAATCCCTACACTTGAAAACTTCCTTCATACAAAACTCAACACAATTCTATTAGCAACATTACTGTAAGCATAACAATGAATCAACCCCTTTTTTCTTCAGATTTCAACTCAAAACCACCACATATAAAGCATATACTACTGTAGCAACTTCCCCAAAAGTTCTGTGATCAAAAGAACTCAAAAATAAAGCGATTGAGCGGCAAACACAAATAATGGCAGAAATCTGTCAAAACAGAACAGCTGACAAAGGCCGAATTTTTAGAGGGTTTTATGTTGCTCAAATCAAAAAGTGTATAACTAATGAAAGTTTGGATATAACCTGGGGCATATGCACAATAAGTGACAGGTCCAAAAGATATACTGAGAATTTTCACGAATTTTTACGGTGCAGCAGCAAAATCTGTTTTAGGACAGCAACATCCCCAAATCTTACCTCACTCAAATTAGAGGCTTCTCTTGGCACAAAAACGAAATAAAAATGATAAGGAGAGGTTATTACAGTGGTAATAACTTCCAAGACTCAAATAAAAGAACTAAAAGTAAAACATTGGGTTATCTCCCAAGAGTGCTTTTCTTTAACGCCTTTGAGCTAGGTGCAGAAAGTGCGAATCAAGTAATATCAAGTGATGAAGCATCAAGCTCATAATTTTCTCTAAGAATAAAGTCAAAAAGTAATTTCTTCCTCTTCCTAGGGAAGTGTTCCATACCTTTCTTGAGTGGGAATTGATATTTGATGGTGCCTTCCCTCATATCAATGATGGCACCTACAGTTCGAAGAAAAGGTCTTCCCAAAATAATAGGACATGAAGCATTGCATTCAACATCCATGACAAGAAAATCAACGGGAACAAGGTTATTGTTAACCATAATAAGAACATTATTATTCCTTCCCAAAGGTTTCTTCTTAGCAACATCAACAGTGGGAACATCATAATAGCACTTTTCAAGTGGTGGCAAATCAAGCATGTCATAAATTTTTCTAGGCATAATAGAAATACTAGCACCTAGATCACATACAGCATGGCAATCAAAACCATTAACATGCATATCAATGATGGGTTCCCAACCATCTTCTAACTTCTTGGAATAGAAGCTTTTTGCTTCAACTTTTCATCCCTAATTTTCATGAGAGCATTGGTAATATGCTTAGTAAAAGCAACATTTAAAGAACTAGCATTAGGAGTCAAAGCAAGCTTTTGCAAGAACAAAATAACTTCAGATTTATTGCAGCCATCAACATCAAAATCATTAAAGGAAGTAGAGCTATCATCTCCCACACTCCAAAAAAATTTAGCACTCTTTTGAGAAAAAGTTTTAGCAGTTTTGACCTTTTTAACACAAGGAGTGGGAGTTTTATCTACACCAATCAAAGTAAGAGGATTGCTAGCATTTGGAACAACATCATTAGAGGTAGTAATGGTACATACCTTCATCTTTCTAGCCATCTCATCTTCTCTTTCCCACCTGGCATGCAATTCTGCTAGCATCCTAACATTTTCATCAATTATAACTTGGATAGCATTAGCAGTAGCAAAAGGATTGTTCTCTTTCACCTTATTAGGCAACACTTTTAATTTCAGAAGTTCCATATCATGAGCAAGGCTATCAACTTTAGAAGCAATAATATCAATTTTGCCTAACTTTTCCTCAAGAGACTTATTAAAAGTAGTTTGTTTACCGATGAAGTCCTTGAGCATGACTTCAAGCTCAGAGGGCACGGCCCTAGTGTTGTTGGAGGAATTACCATAAGAGTTACTATAACCATTACCATTGGTAGAAGGATACGACCTATAATTGTTACTAGCAAAATTGTTCCTATAAGCATTGTTGTTAAAATTATTATTTCTAATGAAGTTTACATCAACATGCTCTTCTTGAGCAACCAAAGAGGCTAAAGGAACATTATTAGGATCAACATGAGTCCTATCATTAGAAATCATAAGCATAATAGCATCAATCTTATCACTCAAGGAAGAGGTTTCCTCAACAGAATTTACCTTCTTACCTTGTGGAGCTCTCTCGGTGTGCCATTCAGAATAATTTACGATCATATTGTCGAGAAGCTTTGTTGCGGCACCCAAGGTAAGGGACATAAAAGTGCCTCTTGCAGCTGAATCCAATAGGTTCCTTGAAGAAAAATTCAGTCCTGCATAAAAAGTTTGGACAATCATCCAAGTAGTCAGTCCATGAGTAGGGCAATTATTTATCATAGATTTCATTCTTTCCCAAGCCTGAGCAACATGTTCATTATCAAACTGGCTAAACTTCATAATATTGCTACGCAAAGCTATAATCTTAGCAGGAGGATAGTATCTTCCAATAAAAGCATCCTTACACTTAGCCCATGAATCAATACTATTTTTAGGCAAAGATAGCAAGCAATCCTTAGCTTTTCCTCTCAAAGAAAAAGGAAACAACTTAAGCTTAATAATATCACTCTCTACATCCTTATATTTCTGCATCTCACATAGCTCAACAAAATTGTTGAGATGAGCTGCAGCATCATCAGTACTAGCACCAGAAAATTGCTCTTTCATAACAAGGTTCAACAAACAGGCTTAATCTCATAAAAATTTGCAGCAGGAGCAGGTGCCGCAATAGGAGTACAGATAAAATCACTATTATTAGTGCTAGTAAAATCACACAACTTGGTGTTCTCATGAGTACCCATTCTAGCAAAGCTAAAAGCAGATAAGTAAAACTAACAACTATAAGGAAACTAATTTTTTTGTGTTTTTGATAAAATGATGCAAGTAAAAATAAAGTAAAGCAAAACTTAAAACAAAGTAAAGGATGTGCGTGCGAAACTCCCCTTACAGAAGTCTTCTTTTTCCCTAGCAACGGCGCCAGAAAATTGTTGCTCGTTGCAGCACGGTGTTGATGTAGATCACCGTCCAGTTGGGAACCCCAAGAGGAAGGTATGATGAGTAAAGCAGCAAATTTCCCTTAGTAAGAAACCAAGGTTTGTCGAATCCAGGAAAAAGCCAAACTCAAGAAGGTGATGCTTGCTAGCTTCGCGACAGCTCTGGACAATTTATAAGGCACCTCGTCCAGTGCTTTGCTTTGCCAGCTGTAACGCAGAACCTACACACAACACAACCAAATACTTTGCTCCCAACTTATGATGAGGTTGTCAATCTCACTGGTTTGCTGTAAATAAAGGAATGAGCGTATCGATTGGGAAGCAATAGTAGTATGCGAGTAAAGTAAACATTGTGAATAAAGTAAACAGTGCGAGTAAAGTAAACAGGTGATAGCAATATAAATGAAATAGGACCGGGGTCCATAGTTCACTAGTGGTGTCTCTCCATAAGATAAATAACGCATGCTGGGTAAACAAATTACAGTTGGGCAATTGATAGAATAAAGATAATGTGCATATGTCGAGAGGATCACTATGAGATTTACTCTGGGCATTACAACAAGATACATAGACCGCCATCCAACTGCATCTATGACTAATAATCCACTCGCAGGGAATCAATCCGAGAACCCCTTGAGTATTAAGTTGCGAACAACAGATAACTGCATTAAGCAAAGTGTGTAATATAAACAAAGTATATGTCCTTGGACATAAGAATGTTGTTTTCTCCCTAGTGGCAACATCACATTTACAACCTTAAAGGTTTCTGTCACTCCCCCGGATTAAATAGAGGCATGAACCCAACTATCGAGCATAAATACCCCCTCTTGGAGTCACTAGTGTCTACTCGGCCAAGATAGCTACTAACAACGGAGAGCATGCAAGATCATAAACAACATAGAGATAACATAAGATAATATTCAGCACATCAACTCAATCATAACACCAATATTCATCGGATCCCAACAAACACAATATGTAGAATTACATAAAGGTAGTCTCGATCATGTAAAGCAGCTCATGAGATCTAAACATGAAGCACATGGTGGAGAAGACAACCAACTAGCTACTGCTATGGACCCATAGTCCAAGGTAGACTACTCACTCATCGCGCCGGAGGCAAGCATGGCGATGAAGAAGACCTCCGATGGCGATTCCCCTCTCCGGCAGGGTGCCGGGAAGAGCTTCTCGACCCTCCCGATCTCGGGTTGACGACGGCGGCGGATCGTGATGAGTTTCTGGAAAATTGATCGGGTACTTAGGTTTTTCCCGTCGGGGGGTCTTTATAGGCGAAGGAGCAGCGTCAGAAGTGGACCGAGGTGGCCTCACACATAGGAGGCGCGGCGGCCTGGGCCGCGCCGCCCTACTGTGTGGCCGGCCTGTGGCCCCTCTCCGTCTCCTCTTCTGTTCTCTGGAAGCTTCGGTAAATTTCTGGATGTCTGGCTTTTGTTTCGTCCAATTCCGAGAATATTTCCTATGTAACTTTTCTGAAACACAAAAATAGCAGAAAATAGGGAACTGGTACTATGGCATCTTGTTAATAGGTTAATTCGGGAAAATGCATAAAAACATCAAGAAGTGTAACAAAACACTAAGCAAATGGTGTAAAAACGAGCATGGAACATCAAAAATTATAGATACGTTTGAGACGTATCAATTATCAGTCTACAACACCATATCACTAATTTCATGATCAATGTGAGCACGCTGGCGCCAAATTTTAGGCGACTAGCCAAGGAAGCGCCACCATCGCCAGCGTGTACTTGGAAGGCGAGAGCGCACACCATGATCGAAATACGAGGAGGCAACCTTGGGAACACACATACGATTAATGTGGCTAACGCATCAGCGATAGAGCTGGAAAAAGGAAACCATTGGCACAACGTAAGCGTCGCAAAATTAAAGCACACGGCAGGCGGTTGAAAGCCATGTGTGAATTTAGTGATGATCTCTAAAGGAAATCCGTATGCGATATTTCCACACACGGTTGTCTAGATATAACCGTTTGCGTTATGCCCATGCTGGAGCCCGCCCGGACCTCCCGCATACGGTATATTTTTCGGCCCGTATGCCATAAATGACATCGCACATGACTCATATTTTTCATTTACGACGGGGACCTTAAAAGATCAGATCTGTACTAGTGCCGTCTAGGGATCGATCAGCTAGGAGGGCCTCGTATGTGAGTGGCTGCATGCGCCTACGTTGACTTCAAGACCCAGCTCATAGCTATTTTTTATCGAAAATGCTACACCTACGAAAACTTACGGACTTTTTACGTGCTGACTAGGATGCGATCCGATGTGACCTAAAAAGAGAAATAGAGGGCGTTCCGCCCGCTAACAATTAGGCTGCTAATTATGGGACCAAAAGCAGCAACAGTAAGATTTGCCCTTTGCTGAGATTGAAACTGAGCGTTCCCTCCATCGCGCTGTCGTGTTCTCGTGGACGGCTAGGTCGTGCGGCGGTTGCCCATCATGCTGAGATTTCCTCAGCTACGTCATCATGAACAGCCAGCCAGGGCACATGCCGGTTGCTCCGCCAGCAACAAGAAGTAGTCCCTCCATCGCCATAAGAGGATTGGGGATTTTACAAGTCGTGACTCCTCACACTACGCTGTGATTTTTTTGTTTGCTTTCTCTTATTTTTCTCTCTTCGAGGGGTCTCTAATCTGGTGCCACGTCGGGAGACCCATCAGCACGTAAACTCGTCCGTAGCCCCTCGCGTCCGTAGGTGTAGTATTACTACTTTTTTTATTTCAGCTGGTCTAGTAATACGTATGTAGCATTGGTATACATGTATACCTGGGTGGGCCCCTACATTTTGGGGGCCCGGGTCTGGCCCTGAAAGAAATTAGATGTACGAACCACAGTATATATCATGTGGCCATAATATATGTAGATAGGTGTGGTAGAGCTATCTGAGAGGTGTGACCACCCCGTTGGCACACATGCGATAACACTTTGAAAAATCGAGGGGGGTAGACCGCGATGGGCTAGGGTTTCTCCGTAGACCGGGCTTCGGGGGCTATGCATGTCAAAACCTTTGCTTTACACATACATATGACCTAACCAAAGCCAAAGGAACACACGAGCCCACCGACGCGATGCCGTCCGGAAAAATCTAGGGGGGTAGACCGCGCGGGTGCAGCGGGCTAGGGTTTCGCCGTACATCGGGCTTCAGAGATAGCAACCCCCTCCAAAGCTATTATGTGGCCATAATATATGGAGATAGGTGTGGTAGAGCTATCTGAGAGGTGTGACCACCCCGTTGGCACACATGCGATAACACTTTGAAAAATCGAGGGGGCTAGACCGCGACGGGCTAGGGTTTCTCCGTAGACTGGGCTTCGGGGGCTATGCATATCAAAACCTTTGCTTTACACATACATATGACCTAACCAAAGCCAAAGGAACACACGAGCCCACCGACGCGATGTCGTCCAGAAAAATCTAGGGGGGTAGACCGCGCGGGTGCAGCGGGTGCTCCGAAACCCTGATATATGTGGGAGGGGATGAAGATGTAGAGTAGGTTATATGCAAGCATGTATATACACATCTTCTTAAGTAACACTAATAAATAGTCAACAAAATATAAAACTAATTGAAAAAATAAATATAAGTATTAAAAAGAATAAAATAGAAAGAAAACTAGATAATTTGCACACGGCAAAGAATACAACGCATGGCAAAGGATCATTTGCCGTGCTTTGTGTCATGACGCACGGCAAAGGGTGCTTTGCCGTGCATCCCGTCATGCCGCACGGCAAAGTTTGTGCCACGGCAGCGCAAAGCCTTCTTTGCCGTGCTTCTTCTCTTTGCCGTGCGCTTAGATGGATAGATGATTTAAAAATGGGGAGTAAATATCCAACTACAAATATTCCGATCATTAATGTAATGGCCCTTCTCGTGGTAATGATATCCCCGTGACATGATCCCCTCCGAGTGATCCACCCCATCGCTTTCATAGCAATACACAGCGCAACTACCGAGGTCCAGCGACCTAGCCAAGCACTTTGGACTGTCGTATTCTTGCAAGGAGTAGTAGATACAATTCATTTCTACCTTGCCGCCCGTGCCCACTGTCGACACGCGCACCGCCCTGCAGCATCCTTGCCCTAGGAACAAGGCGTGGTCGCCCAAACTCATTACCTCTATCCACATGCATTTATATCGCTTAGTTGTGTCGTTGTTGGCAAGCTCGAACACCCTAAAACTTCGAGCCTTGCTATTGCTTATAGGCGTGACCTCCACAGCTGTTGCCAGCTTGCCATGAAGCTCGAAGATGTACACCTTCAGAGCTCTTGCCAGCTTGAGGCAAAGCTCGAACTTGTAGAGTGGATCGAATGTCGCACCTCCTTGGATGGTTATTTTCTCCACCCAGATGATCATTGGAGCATTATCCTTGCTTAGGCCGATAGAGTACTTGTATAATAGACCACCAGGAGAAGAGAGGTAACAAGGCTCTGATACGAGACCATAGAGCTCACCGTTGCAAAACGCAATGTCGATAAGGTCGGCATCTGTGCAACAGTTCCTTGACACCCACCCTCCTCCCGGACCACAAAGACTACTGAGGGCTATGCACCTTGTGCTCATCGCGGCGAGGATGCAACCTTTGGCGGCAGGGTCTTTGGAGAAGACGATCTTCCTAGTAGAGAAGTTGTAATAGGTTAGTGTACGAGACCTGCATCCACACCCAATCACTTCCTTCTCCAGCACCCAGTCATGGGTAAACAGGTTCACGACGTCGATCTGGCAGCCAATTTCGGCGGCGACCTAGCCACCGTCGTAGGATCTGACGATCCTCTTGCCATATGGGAACGGGAGGTGGGCCGTGGGCACGTAGCACCCTGTCGTCCTCGGGGCTGTACGCCACCAGCGCCTTCCGGTCAAACCATCTGTTGTCCGTGGACGGGAGGAGCAGCGGCAGAGGCTGCAGCTTGGGCTGCCATGATGCCCAAGGGCGGATCTAGACTAATTCAAAGGTACGCGACGCATACCCAATAAATTTTGCAAAAGATTTACAGTATTTTTAACCCCTTATATACATGTATGTTTATGTGGTGGCCTCTTTTCTACGTGTAGAACTGAACAAAAATCATAAGTGTAGCCTCCAACGCCCTCCCGAGTCTCGTCTTCCTAACCAGGACCAACAAAATCGCTTTGGCCTGCTATTTGGCCACTTCATCTAGCCAGAATTTAACAATAGAGTTCAGCAGCCACGGCCGTGCTTCGTGTTGTTCCGACGCACAGCTCACAGTAACGGCATCAGTTCACAAAGATACTTCAAAGACAGTTCAAATAAAAAAGATACTTCCGTGACGTCTGGCCGTCCGACGCAATAATTCAACCCTAGTACCCTACCCTGTTGCGGTAGCCTGAGGCCTAGCGTACCCAAATTCTTCTCAATTTCTAAATTTTTCTTATTGTCACTTGAGAATAGAATATAAACCTTAATGCATTATTAGCTTCTGCGGAGTATCAGTGGAATTTAACCAACAATTTGCATATTGGCTCGTTCACTGGTGGAAAAAGGGCCAATGGTCCCAGTTCATTTGGGCAATTGGTCCCGGTTGCCAAACCGGGATCAATTACTCGGGACCAATGCCGGTCCCGGTTCCAGCATGAACCAGGACCGATAGGTCTCCACGTGGACACGCTGCAGCGCGATGCCCCCTGGGTCAATGGTCCCGGTTCGTAGCACAAACCGGGATCGTTGATCTCAGGGTTTTGTGTTTTTTTTTCCATTTAGGGTTTAGGGTTTATTTGGTGTGTATTGTATTCAATTTAATGGTACTATATATATACAGCAACAATAAAGGAACCACTATATATATATATATATATATATAGCCAAGCTATTCTACAACTGGTTGTAGATTAAGGATCTACAACCAGTTTTGAACTTCTATGGTAAACACGGTTGAACTTCTCGCTATTTATTTAGATGAACATTGTAGAACTTTTCGCTAAAATACATGAGACTACAATGTTTTGATTATAATTTCCTAACCGTTCATCAGATTTGAGCAAATGATATACCGTTAAAAAGCTTATCAAATTCCGAAACTTTTATGTTTTAACAGTTTTTTGAAATTTTAAATATTTTTTAGGTTATTTTAAAAAAACAATAATCGGATTTTCGCGTCATTTTGTATGGGTGGACAGTAATTTGGCCACGGTTTTCGCATCGTTTATTGGAATAACGCATACAATATACCGTTGGATTCGCAAGAAAATTGCCCAACTTATTGATCTTAAGTGTTTTTTGAAATTCAGAACAGTTTAGAAGTAATTTTAAATATACGAAACATTTGTTTCACGGATTTTTTCATATCGAGCAGTATTTTGCTCTTCATTTTTCAACCGTTTATCCGATTTATGCACATGATATATCATTGGAAAGCTGTGGATTAGGCGCAACTTTTTCATTTTGATCATTTTTTCGGATTTCCTACCATTTAAGAGCAGTTTTGAATATAGTTGATTCGGATTTCCGGATTTCTCGATTTTGCATGAACTGTTTTTGCAATTACTTCTAAACGACAAATCGGAATGAAGTAAATGATATACCGTTTGAAAGATATTAAAATTGCGCAACTTTTTTGTCAAGGTGATGTTTCCAAATTTTGCAAGGTTTAGAAATCATTTTCAAGAATAGTAAATAGTAGGAATGACGTCCATATGCGAATGATTTGAATTTGGCATGGCTATGGTGGTTGAGTGGGGCATGACACCATGTATAAGTATTTATGTGGTTTACTTGTGCAACCGGGACGTATAGAAACGATTTTAATAGGTAGGATTTCCGCTCGGAAAAAACAGAGTACTTGAACTGCTTCTCACATGCAGCTGAACTGCTCTGGATGTGTAACTGAACTTATTTTATGATTAAATTGAATGTTGACAAAATTTAACTTTTTAATTTCTTGCAATCGAACTTTCCTCTTATTCAAAGTAAACTTTCACTTAGTATAAGCAGAAATTTCCATAGTGGTAAAAAATAAATTCGACAAAAGTGAAAATTCTAGCGTGTTCAAGGTGAATTGATGCGTTTAGTGCATCCGAACTTCTCAGAGTTGCTTTCCTGAACTGTCTCCTCACTGCGCCTAAACTGCCCTGAGTCATGTCTATAGGTCACTTTCTCTGAACTGCCGCGTTAGTGCACCTGAACTGCCCGAGTCAAGTTGCTGAACTGCATCGTTGGTGCAGCTGAACTTCTTGAAGTTTCGCTAGCCTGTACTTCCCTCGTTTGTACGCCTGAACTTTCCGGAGTTGCGGTCCTGAACTTTTTGAGCTAGTGCAGCTGAACTGCTTGGAGTCGCGCACCGCGGTTGAGTTTTCTAAATTGCCTCGTTAGTGCACTTGAACTTCCCAAAGTTCCGCACACCTGTACTTCCCTCGTTAGTGCGCCTGAACTTCCGACGGTAGCGTTCCTGAACTTACCGCGCTAGTGCACCTGAACTGCTTTGAGTCGTGTATCATGGTCGAGTTTTTTAAAATGCCTTGCTAGTACACCTGAACTACCTCTAGCCACCACCTGCACTTCCCTCATAAGCCCACCTGAACGGCCTCGAGTAGCACACTTGAACTGCTTTGGTTAGCGCTCTTGAACTGTCCATAGTCATAAAAAATAATTCTAATTTAAATAAAAATTGTAGCATGTTCAAGCTGAACTGCCGTGTTTGGTGTGCCTGAACTTATACCACTCGCACTCTTGAACTTCCCGTAGTGATAAAAAATTAAATCCGATTAAAATAAAATTTCTAGCATGTTCAAGGTGAATTGCCACGTTTGGTGTGCCTGAACTTCTGCCACCCACGCTACTGAACTGCCCATGGTGATAAAAATAAAATTCGGTTTAAATATTTTTTTAGCATGTTCAAGGTGAACTGTCGTGTTTGGTGCGCCTGAACTTTCCCCACTTGCGCTCCTAAACTACCAATAGTGGTAAAAGTGAAATCTGATTTTTTTTAAAAATCTAGAATGTTTGAGGTGAAATGTCGCGGTTGATGCGCCTCAACTTCCTCCATGTGCGCTCCTGAACTGCCCGGTAAAATTTGAATCCAATTTTAAATTAAAATTCTAACTATATGTACATTACAATTAATTTGCCGACTTCTGTATTTTTGGGAACTTAAAAACAACCTTCCTTTTGCTGAACTGCAACGACGAACAGAGTGTAATGTAACTAATGTTGATTCCTTCGTAGCTAAACTGTCTTGGGGCAGCATTTGTACTTGCGCATTATTGAATTTCTCCACCACACACTTCGTTCTTATCCTCTTCCAATTTTTCTCTCTCCTTTCTTTACCACCGCATATCTTTTCAATCCATCTGCTTTGTGTGGGCTGCTTGGAGCTTCATCCGAAGGAATCCAAAACAAGAGCAGCAATTAGCTTAGCTCATCACTAGCAGCAGCATTAATTGAGAGGGTCCGCGGGACTGCAAGAACGGCGAAGCTTCACTGCCAACATGCAAAGATAGGAGCTGCAAAGAAGGCCACGGGAGTAGGGGCACCATGGCCAAGAAAGTAAAGCTGCACTGGTCTTCATCGGCCTGGAACGACTACGGATTAGAGAGGTGCAGAGCTCAACGAAGTAGGAGACCGGCAACCTCTGCTACGAGAAACGAGGGAAGCGGAAACAGCCGACCACAGGACGCGCAGGAGAATCGAGGAACACGACCATGGCGCACGTGGTAGCCTATCCACCGGTGGCGCGTGGTTCGCGCGGTGGCACGGGAGCTCCATCCCCCAGCAGTACAAGAACTAGTGGCGGCTCGCGATTCAGGCATCAGTTTGGGAGCCCGTCCAGGAGCGGCGCAGGAGCCAGCGCCTGGCGGCGGCGCGATAGCCCATTTCGGCGGCGACGTTGGAAACCAGCGCCCGGCGGTGGCGAGTTGTTCAGGTCCCGTGGCAAGCGAAGGAAGTGGGCGGTGGTCGTGCGAAGGCAGTCGGGCGTTGGTAGCTATGGAGGAGGTCGGGAGTGGGATTTTCCTCAACAGGCTACCGGCGACGGGAGATCTCCGGGGCTGCCGGCGGCGGAAGGTGCACATGGCTGCCGGCGGCCCGGAAGAAGGCAAGCGGGATTTGGGGCTTGGACGCCGGGTGGGAAGAAGGCGAGCGGGATTTGGGGAAATTTCCGTCGACGCGGATTTTCTAACCGGGGTGGTAGCTGTGCATAGGCCTATCACCATTGGATTCAGCCCACCTCAAACTGTTGATAGACGGAAGAGTTCACGGTCCTCTCAGACATATTACAACTTACAACCGTGCCCACCGATCTATGTTTGAAAGTTGAGAGAGAAAGTTCTCCCTATCCTCTATGACATATGACAACAGTGCCAACCGATCTGTGTTTGAAATTTCTCCTTATCCTCTATTTATATTTATCATGTGGATGTAATTTTTCTTGATTAAGTTTTCTCCCACAGACAGAGACAGAGTATACACGAGATTTAAGCAGGCTCATAATTTCTGTGTTTTATGCAAACCCAGAAAATCACAAAATCACGAAAACAATTCCTCATGTTTTCTGTGAAATAAACTGGATGGAAAATATTAGAAGATATTTAACAGAAGTTTTCTTCATAATATTTTAGACTTTATTCAAAAAACATGGGATCTGATTAAGAACACACCATGCACAAGAAAATCAACATCAAGCTGGTGAAACAAATCCAGATAGAAAATTTACTATTAATTTAAATGATCATGTCATCTGGATCAGGAAAACACCATGTACAAAAAGATCAACATGAGATCTGGATCGGGAACTCAAGATATTTCAGATCAGTACTGTAACATGTTACGTAGGGAGCACGGATCTAGAAATAGAATAAATCTTGAGCATCAAGTACAATCTACAACAGAAAACACATTCGGATCCGCAAATACGAAGTGTATGGATGTACTCCTACCAAAAAAAAGACAGGAACAGCACCGGAGATCCATGGGGGCAGGATCCAAGCGGCGGTCATCGCCCGAGCTCCTCCGCCTCCATCCACGTGCGGGCTCGACAGAGCACGTGCGCAGGCCTTCTGCAGGGGAGTGTAGTGGGGCTCCCTTCGGCGTGCACCTGCAGACGCCACTGACCTGGGAATCCGGCGCCATGACCGACCCCGCTACCTGCACGACGAGATCAACCCGGACCTCCAATTGCGAGTACCTTCCGCCTGGCATCCATCTGCCGTCTTTCCTATAAATCGGGAACTTTTAGCACCAGAAATCTTTTTAAAAAGCAATCTGGATCTGGATTGGAAGCCAAATCCAGATCGAGAAAAAAAGGCCTAACTCAAAATTCATCATGGACCTGCTCCCCTCAAACGGTGAACCAATCCAGATCGAGAAAAAAAAGCCAAACTCAAAAAGCTCAACAGGCTGACGATGCCCACGGCCGGGGAATTAACAGAGGTGCTAGGGGATGCATCGGGGAAGCCGGAGACAGCAGGTGTGCCGCGTCGTGGAGGAGCAAGGCCGCCGCGCCGTGAACTGAGCGAGCCCAGTGCAGTGGCAGTCTGGCGGTGGGCATTGCAGTGTTCGGGGAGGTAGGGGGAGGGAGGAGTAGTGGTGGACTGGCCGTGCAGAATGGGGATCGGGTGGGGTGAGAAGAGGCGTTCGACCTGATTTTATTATAAAAAACAACTACGGGGTGGGGTTTGGAACGTACAAGGTGAGAGAGACTGGTGCGGGGCGGGGCCAGACGGAGATGCTAACGACGTTACTTTAATCTACGATGTAGAATGCTCTATAGGCTGATTCGATGGTTGGATGAACGTGACAGCTAGCCGGGTGGGTATCCACTATTTCCCATATATATATATATATATGGGGTGGATCTAATCTAAAACCGGTTGTAGATTAACTATCTACAACCAGTCGGCCCTATAGGGACGCGATGCGCTGAAAAATAAAGAAACAAAATAGACCGCAGTGCCCCGCCCACCCACGCGAGTCGTCTCCCACCTCAATCTCTACCAACCACCTCCTTCGCCAGCCTTACCTCCTGCTTGCCGCCGGCCTTGCTTCCCGCCTGCTGCCGGCCCTGCCTCCCGTCCGCCGTCGGCCCTGCCTCCCGCCTGCCGCCGGCCCAGCACCCTACCCGCCGCCGGCCCTGCCTCCCGCCTGCCGCCAGCCCAGCACCCCGCCCGCCACCGGCCCGCGCACCCCGCCCGCTGCTGCGAACTCCACCAGCCACCGCTGGCCACTGGAAATTCGGAGCATGCCCTCCCGCTGCTCACTGGAGCTCCAGCCAACGGGCCATGCCGCAGCCGGCATGGGAGCTCCGACCCCGGCCTCCACTTCCGTCCACTGGAGCATCGGCTCCGGGCCCCCGACGCCACCTAGTGAAGCTCCTGCAGCTGATCCTCCCGCAGCCGGCCGCCCGCTGCTTCTCCCGCAGCTGGTCGCGTGCTGCTCCTCCCGCTGCTGGCCGATTGCTGCTCCCAGCCAACGGTGGACTTCCAGCTGCTGGTTCTAGTGCAAGAGAAGGTGTGGTGGTGTTCGGCTCGGCAGTCTGCTCCTCTTTCTCTTCCCTCTGTCGCTTTTCTCTGTACGAGAAGTACAACTATGTATTTATACAAAGTACAGTCACTAAAAGCAGTTCATCTTTTCCAAACGACTGCAGGACATCACGTTGTACCTCCCGCCGCAGTTCGCAAAGGCCTGAGACTCCCATCACCGGCGTACATTCTCTGCTCCTCCCGCGTACGACCTGCCATGATTACCTACGCTTCCGTTTGGCCGAGATGAATTGACCGGCAGTACAATCATTTCGCCAAGGCAGTTCAACCCGAACCAGCTCGTTTGCGGCAAAAGGAGCTACCCAGCTCCGAGCGAGATGCACAATGAGCCAATCTCGACTTTCATTTGGGCCTGGTCGCTTTATTGTTATCGTTCGGAAAACGTCTGAGCTCCTAATTTCTGTCGGAAGTGCAGGTTGTTCTGAAAAAAAAGCAATTTCGGTGCTCATATACTAGAAATACGCAGCTTTGTTCTAAATGTGATTGTTAGATTATTCATGTCCAGATACCTACCAGAATATGAGATATTAGAGAACGTTTTCATTTAGTAAAAAAATTAGGCAGTTTAGGGGTGCTTACCATGAAACTACATGCAACTATTTTTATTTAAAATTTAATTTAATTTTTAACATCACAGGCAGTTCGGGAGCACAAATGGGGGAAGTCCAGGCCTGCCAAACATAGCAGTTCACCTTGAAGAAGCTAGAATTTTTATTTCAATTGTATTTAATTTTTACCTCAGCGGGCAGTTCAGGAGCGTGAGTGGGGAAGTTCAGGCGCGCCAAACACGGAAGTTCAGCTCGAACATGCTCGAATTTTTATTTAAATTGGATTTAACTTTTACTAATACGGGCAGTTTTGGAGCGTAAGTAGGGGAAGTTCAGGCGCACCAAACGCGGCAGTTCAACTTGAACATGCTAGAATTTTTATTTAAATTGTATTTAATTTTTATCACTACGGGAAGTTCAAGAGTGCGAGTGGTATAAGTTCAGGCGCACCAAACGTGGCAGTTCAGCTTGAACATGCTACAATTTTTATTTAAATTAGAATTATTTTTTATGACTATGGATAGTTTAAGAGCGCTAACCATAGCAGTTCTAGTGCGCTAACCATAGCAGTTCAGGTGTGTTTACGAGGGAAGTACAGGTGGTAGCTAGAGGCAGTTCAGGTGTACTAACGAGGCACCTCAGAAAAACCTTACCGCGATACGCGGCCCAAAGCAGTTCAGGTGCACTAGCGCGGTAAGTTCAGGAACGCTACCGTGGGAAGTTCAGGCGCATTAACGAGGGAAGTACAGGAGGGCGGAACTTCGGGAAGTTCAAGTGCACTAAGAGGCAATTTAGAAAACTCGACCGCGGTGTGCGACTCCAAGCAGTTCAGCTGCACTAGCTCGAAAAGTTCAGGACCGCAACTCTGGGAAGTTCAGGCGTACAAACGAGGGAAGTACAGGCTAGCGAAACTTAAGAAGTTCAGCCGCACCAACGATGCAGTTCAGCAACTTGACTCGGGCAGTTCAGGTGCACTAACGCGGCAGTTCAGAGAAATTGACCTATAGGCATGACTCAGGGCAGTTCAGGCGCACTGACGAGATAGTTCAGGAACGCAACTCCGAGAAGTTCGGATGCACTAAACGCATCAATTCACCTTGAACACGCTAGAATTTTCACTTTTGTTTGATTTATTTTTTACCATAGTGGAAATCTCAATTTATACTAAGCGAAAGTTTACTTTGAACAAGAGGAAAGTTCGATTGAAACAAATTTAAAAGTTAAATTTTGTCAAAAATTCAATTTAATCATAAAATAAGTTCAGTTACACATCCAGAGCAGTTCAGCTGCATGTGAGAAGCAGTTCAAGTACTCTGTTTTTTTCCGAGCGGAAATTCTACCCATTAAAATTGTTTTTATATGTCCCGGTTGCACAAGTAAACCACATAAATACTTAATATACAATGATATGAGTCTACTTTCACTTGTACATGGCGTCATGCCCCCACTCAACCACCATAGCCATGCCAAATTCAAATCGCTCGCATATGGACGTCATTTCTATTATTTACTATTCTTGAAAATGATTCCTAAATCATGCAAAATTTGGAAACATCACCTTGACAAAAAAGTTGCGCATTTTTAATATCTTTCGAACGGTATATCATTTACTTCATTCCGATTAGTCATTTAGAAGTAATTGCAAAAACAGTTCATGCAAAATCGAGAAATCCGGAAATCCGAATCAACTATATTCAAAACTGCTCTTAAATGATAAGAAATCTGCAAAAATGATCAAAACGAAAACGTTGCGCCTAATCCACAGCTTTCCAATGATATATCATGTGCATAAATCGGATAAACGGTTGAAAAATGAAGAGCAAAATACTGCTCGATATGAAAAAATCCGCGAAATAGTTTTTTACCATATTTAAAATTACTTCTAAACTATTCTGAATTTCAAAAAATACTTAAAATGAATAAGTTTTGCAATTTTCTTGCGAATCCAACGGTATATTGTATGCGTTATTCCAATAAACGATGTGCAAACCGTGGCCAAATTACTGTCCGCCCATACAAAATGACGCGAAAATCCGATTATTGTTTTTTAAAAATAACCTGAAAAATATTTAAAATTTAAAAAAACTGTTAAAACATAAAAGTTTCGGAATTTTATAAGCTTTCCAACGATATATCATTTGCGTAAATCCGAGAAACGGTTCAAAAATTATAATCAAAACACGTAAATTGCATGTACAATAGCGAGAAGTTCAAGCTACTATAGCGAGAAGTTCAAGCACGTGTACAAGAAAAGTTCAGAATCGGTTGTAGATCCTTAATCTACAACCGGTTGTAGAATAGCTGGGCTATATATATATATATATTACAAACGGTAACTCACACAAATTTGATTTTACATCTTCTTTTTTATACTTCACCCTTCTAAATGAACCGGGTAATAGTATTCTCCTTTCGGATCTATGACTTGTTTTAATAAGAATTCAGTAATTTCCTCTTGAATTGCTTGCACGCGTTCCCGTGGTAGAAGACCGTCCCGCATCCGTTCGATCTAATTTAAAGAAGGGGATCAATATATATGAATGAAACTAAATACAGTTGATGGTAATAAAATAAAGTTGTGATTATTGTTTATCATACTTCAAGTTTTTTTAAGTTTCGGTCTGCGCCCTTCTCTTTGGTCATCTGGCGAATGAACTCGCAGACATAGTATCCAGATAAGTTATTCCCAGCTTCCTGCCTCAAGCACTTTACGAGAACGGAGTTCAATCAAAATAAGAATCAAGCATGGTAATTGTATTGAAACTAGAATCAAAGAGATGCGTGGATCTAGCAAGTAGTACTTACATTCAATGGTTGAAATGTAAGCTCTAGCTTCCAAACACCCCTAGTGTTGGCGGTGAACCGTTTCTAAGCCTTCTGGAGGCATTCCTGCATGTTCGCCCAGTTTCCTAAAGGTGTGTGTTTTGAGTCCATAACTTTGACTACTCTTTCGTCAACACTAATGATTAACAAAATAAAGTGGAAGCTGCACAGACATAACGAGTCAATTATACGTTTAACATCGAGTAAGCAAAAACAGAATGTGTACAAGACAGTAACACTCACCCGAAGTTGTAAGGAAATAGTGTTTCCTTTCTGTTGCTGAAATACTTCAACGATTGTACCAATTTATCCTCTGTCTCTCTGGATTTTTTTTAGAGTATCTTCATGAATGAAATTACAGTCAACGAACCCAAGGTCATAGATTCCTCCTTGGTTGCATTCACGAATCTTCATTCTGCATATATGATTAGTATAATGATGAGTAAGATTATACAAGCAACGAATGAGCTGAGCTAGAAAGACTTAATAATACTTACAGACAATAGGCACTGACGATAGTTTTATCGAGGGCGTCTTGTTGGTAAAACTGAAATAATTCTAGAAATTCAATCAGTAAGAAGCCATCTCCATGACCGTAATGGTGGTATTTATATCCAGCATAGATCCGGTTTGTGGATTCAGCACAGGCTTCCATGTACCAGTTATGCAATCTCCGCATTTTTGTTGGTAGATCTTTGACCAACTCGGGTTTGACGAGAGGAGCCCCGTACCGGTATATGTACGCTATTTGCTGGTACCCCTCGAACTCATCCAGACGGCTCATGTACTCAGCAATAGACAGTCCATATAACTTGGCCTTTTCTCCGTAGAGTTGAATAAACTCCGGATCAATGTTTGGATCATGCCGCTCCTGGGCTCTCCACTCATAGGTATCGTACACTTTGAGTGGTTCGATCGATTGATTTTTCTGTTGTCTGAGCTGGGCGACTTCTTTCCCGACTCTCCACTCTTTTGCCTCAGCCGACTTGGTAATAGAGCGATTATAGGCAGGTGTGAGCGCTATGGGTTGGTGAAGCTGAATCTTAAGCGCGGCTGCTTTGGCTTTATCTTCTGCGGTGACCGGGAAGATCAATGGCTCCGTCGGCTTTGGCTTTTTTTTTGTTAGCCATGTCAGTCTTCCACTGTTGATAATGGGCATCTGCGGCCGCAGGAATTTCCTCATCTGTCTTCTCGCAAGGAAGCTTCTTCATATTCTGATGAGGTACTCTTGGGAGGGGCGATAGCTTACGTTTCGGTGATCGGAACGTGCTCTTGCTGCTGCTGGTGGTGCTGCCCCTCTTAGTATATTTCCGCTTTAGTCTCTGAGGCTCAGGGGATGGAGACGGTTGACGCAGCGGCAGAGACGGCTGAGGCGGCGGTGGAGACGGCTGCGCTGAGTGGTGAGGCGGTGAAGGCGATGGTTGCGCTGGAGAATGGTGAGGTGGCGACAAAGGTGGATTGCTGCTCTGAGGAGTGGGTGGCCTTGGCGGGACATAATTTGGAAGCACGATGTGCTCCTTTGGCCATACAACAGTCCCTCCTTTGGCTTCTCCTAGTTTAGTCAGGTCCCTATCTTCCCCTGCAGGGTGGTCCAGCTTCAGCTCCTCAAAATCTTGCTTGACATCATCCACCGTGACGACAGCATACCCTTTTGGAACCGGTCTGCAATGCCAAGTTGCGTTAGGCGCAGTTGGTACGGCCATGCCGACCGCCGCCGTCACCCTTAAGTTCATAACTTGCACCTTTAGCTCACAAGCTGTGCTCTCCGTGATATCATCCACTGGGTAGCGTTTAGGAGGAGCCATCGTCAGTGCATCATCATCACCATCCTGGAGCTGGGTGGAAGCGACGCTGCTTTTCTTATTCGATAGGGCGCCGGTACCATCGAATGCAGCTTCTACCATGTGCCGCTGAGATTGGCCGCTGATACCTTGCTGGCTAAGTCTGTCGAGTTGATCCTGCTGCCGCTTTAATGCTTCTTCTACATTACGCAGCCGGTCTGCAGCTGCCGTTTTCTCAGCTGCCTCCCTTTCCTTTCTCCTCTGATGATTTTTATCGGGATATCTCTTCATTTCCGCGGGGAAGGCAACATTCCATGGCTTGGAGCCTGGTGTGCCTCGTGCTCGTCCGGTGTGTTCATCATTTTTAAGGGCGCGTGTGAGCTCGTCGTTCTCTCTATCGGGAACGAACTGTCCCGCAGCAACATCTTGTACGGCACTTCTAATATCTTCGATGGGCAGTAGGGGATGATCTTTGTGTTTCTGGGTATATATTGCCCTCCCTTCTTTGTCCAACGTGCCCCCATGGCCATAAAACCAGTTTCTCGCCCATGGTGTCCATGTTGTGGGCTCTGGTCTGACCCCGGCAGCAATATACTTGACCTCAAGTGCATCCCACTTAAGCATGCAACCGGCGTAGCCAGCAGACCCCATATTATGGTGGTACACTTTCTTAGCAGCGTTCTCCTTATTTATTCTCGACCTTTCCAAAGCTTTCTCTGATGTCTTGTACTTCACAAAATCAGCCCACTGGTGTCTTAACTTAGCATAGCCGGCTTGATTGAAATCCTGAGTCTTGTCTAACTTGACAAACTTAAGATACAGTTTCTTCTTCCAGTTCTTGAATGCCCCGGCCATCTTGATCAGAGCAAACTTCTTGACTCTTTTAAGTAGCTACTCATTTGCTTTCACCTCCTCATCTGGATTCACATCTACCCTCGGCAGCAGGAAATTAAGCATGAGCCTGTCAAAAAGCTTATCTTTGGCGACGTCGCCGACATACGGGACTCCACCGCTGCTTGGCCGATTCCATTCTTGAACAATGATCGGGATGTGGTCCCTCACAAGAACTCCGCATTGCTTGACAAATTTTTTTGAGACCTCTTTAGGAGCTTGCGGTTCGCCGTCTACACCGACCACTTCGATCCTATATCTCACAGTGTTATCCAACTTTTTTGTTGGGCCTCGTTTTGTTCTGACGGAAGAAGTGCTCGATCCGGAGGGCTAAAAGAAGAAAGAGTGTTAATATATGCATGTATATATATAGACAGTTGGGCATTACAAAAAAACATATATACACCTCGCCGGAGTTTCCGAGATTTAAGGTTTGACCGGAGCCGTCGCCTTCTCCCTTGTCGGCTTCTCCCTCGTCGGCTTCTCCCTCACCGGCTTCTCCCCTGTCCCAGGCTTCTACCTCACCAGAGTCATCTCCTCGGTTGAGAGATTCATCTCCCTCACCGGAATCGTTCAGAAATGACCTGGTGACATCGATATCTTCATTTTCACAGATCATTCCTTGGAGGAAGTATTCATCATCTTGAGTTTTGCCATGTGCTGGATCCATAGTATCTGCAAATTAAGAATTGCAAGTTATTATAATGCAAATAATCAAATGCAAATAAGCATATGCAAATAATCCATAATTATTGCGGGATATGTGTCGAAATGGGGTGGAGGAAGAAGGGGGATACATGTCGATATGTGTCGATACGTGTCGATATGTGTCGATACGTGTCGATACGCGCCGGTGCTCACAATGCATGAAATCTGCTATCGGAACTATAAAATTAAGTGAGATTGTGATTTAGTTTTATTATCTGTGCGTGCTTTAGAAAAAAGCAGCTATTCTATTGGAATGCTTGGCTATAAAACCTATATAAGTAAGAACAATGGGGAAGGAACCCGATTTGCACATGACGCGAAGGCGAGCACATTTTTCACATCTATAGGGCTCATTATGCAACGTCCGGGGACCCCAACTTTATAAAAATGGTTCCGTAAAGCATGCATGTGTTCATGGCTAATTACTGAACACAAAACGAGCATTCCCAAAACGCACTGAGATCATGAGAGGACTCGATAGAGAATTACTCTGATAATTCATATATTGTATAATTTATATTTTGTTACACCTAAGATTAATAGTTGTAGTCTAGAATCATCTAACAAGTTATTTGTTTGAATTACACATTATAAAAATAATGCATATTGTAGATAGTTAAGGATACAATGAAGCGCACATACAAAATGCAATATATAATGCATTAAGAGGCATTAATTACTATCTAAAGCAATGTAATTTTTTGCATTAAGAGGCATTAATTAATTCATAAATATTATTTTGCAGAAAAAATGGTTAATAACAAATAAGATTTACTGCAAATAACAAATAAATTTACTGTTAATAACAAATAAGAAAATACATACAAATAACAATAAATGAAAAAAAATTGGCCAAAGGCCCGGCCGGGATAGCTCTCTCTCCCGAGGAGCTCACCGTCGCAGGACGGGCGAGCGCAGGAGGGCTCGCGGCGGCGCTGGGGGCGGGGCGGCCTCAGGGGGGAATGCGGCAGCGCTGGGGGCACGGGGGCGGCGCACGGGGGCTGGGGGGAGGCGGCGCTGGGGGCACGGGGGCGGTGCTCACCGAGGCGGCGCGGGTCGACACTCGGGCAGCCTGCCGGCGTCGATTCGGCGCTCCGCGTATTTTCCTTAGCAGTTTTCAACGTGTGTGCGATTTGGGGGAAGTGGGGGAGGAAGAAGAGACACGCGCGGTTATAGTTCGGGACATTGGTCCCGGTTCGTGGCATCAACCGGGACCAATGGATCAACGGTCCCGGTTGATGCCACGAACCAGGACCAATGGTCCTGGGCACGTGGCGGCTCAGCAGCCCCCCCCCCCCGCCCAGGTCATTGGTCTCGGTTCGTGGCATCAACCGGGACCGTTGATCCATTGGTCCCGGTTGATGCCACGAACCGGGACCTATGTTTTTCTTTTTTGTTTTAGATTTTTTTTTAACTTTCTATTTTTATTTTAACAGGAAAAAACTTTCTTTTATTTGAAATTTGAAAAAACTTTCAACAGGAAAAGTGTTTCAATTTAAATAACTAATCCAAAACCATTTTCTTTTTTCAAAATTATTAATTCTAACTAAACAATTTTACTTATTTTAATTACAAATGCATTAACATATATTTATTGCATAATTTGGAATTTGAAAAAACTTTCAGCAGGAAAAGTGCTTCAATTTAAATAACTAATCCAAAAATATTTTCTATTTTCAAAATTATTTATTCTAACTATACAAACTATTAACAATTTTACCATTTTCAATTAAAAATGCACTAACGTGTTTGAAACGGGCATAAGAAATTCAAAAATGATCCAAACAATGTGAAACCTTCGCGTGGTGTCATAGTTGCAAGGAAAAATATTGAACTTTGAAAATTGCAAACGTCATAGTTTCATGGCATTTAGGTCAAACCACCAATATTATGGCTAGAATCAGGGCATAGTTTGTGATAATGTGCCCATATTGTGCACACATGTGCATCTAAGAAGCTTCATGTCCGCTCTTTACCCAACAGTATTAGAGGAGATGGAGTCTTTCACAGGCTTGCATGGAAATTTTCTGAGGCGGAGCTTTCGAAGATGCCGTAGGGCGTGAGCACCAACGACATCTTCGAGAAGCTCCACCACGGGAGGTTTCCGAACCCTTTACCCAACATACTGTTATAGGATATAGAGTCTTTCACGGGCTTGCAGGGAAAAAATTTCGAGGCGGAGCTTCCGAAGATGCCGTAGGGCGTGAGCACCAACGACATCTTCGAGAAGCTCCGCCACGGGAGATTTCCCAACCCTGTCCTCCATCCATGGGGATGAAACTCTCCCTACCTTCTAGGTTGGCTTGTTGAGCTGCTTGCCATGGCGTATGGATGCTCCTTTTATAGGCACGACGCCGCTTCTACTTTGTCTTGTTCCTCCAGCAGGGGCGTCGTGCGCTACATGCTTTATCTCATCGAGCAGTGCATCCACCCACGCGTCCTTATCTTGCCGACAGCTTTAGTCCCAGTTGTGCCCACCAACCGGGACTAAAGGTTACCCACACGTCCTTATCCCACCGACAGTTTTGTTAGATGACACAAAAACCATCTTTAGTCCCGGTTGTACCCACCAGCCGGGACTAAAGGTTAGATGGTTTCCCGCGCCACTGCGTTCCCGCCTATTTTCTTCCCGCCAAGGTTTTCAGTATCGGGATACTAGGTAGTATTGTTTTCTTGTCAGCAGTATTGTATCGTAGAATCGTATCGTAGTATCACGATACTATGAGATTTTATTTTTAATAAAATATATGTATACATTAGTAATATACCTAAAAAATATATCTAAATTTAATTTTTTATTTGAATTTTAAGCATATTTTATGTATTTCATAGAGTCTGATTATGTAAAATGATGCATTTACAATATAAATATGGGCCCACCCATATGATACATAATACAAACATAATTAATTAGGAACCCACAAAACAAAATACTAGGTTTGAGAAAATGAATACACACAACTCGCTAGTTGACTTCTTTCTTGCATATATGAAGTCCTTTTTTAAACCCATATCAATCAAACTAATGAATGTTGTATTGTTTATATACTTAGTTAGCCTTGAGACTACAAAACTAATTTTAATCTTGAGCTTGCCTCGGCTTCGTGTCCTTATTTTTTACTATAGGTGTGGGATCGTATGGTATCGTTTTTGTATCAGGATACTAAATATACCATGATACGTATCGGGATACGAGTATGATACTACCCAGATTAAGATACCATCACGATACGTATCGTTTTACCATGGTAGTATCGTAAAATTGTAAGATACTAAGATACGTATCGGGATACTGATAACCATGCTTCCCGTGCTTTCCACTGCTTCCCGCCTCCGTCTTCCCGCTATTTTTTCACTATATATATGTAGGCTTGATCTCCATTTACATATCACATCTAGACTCATATCTGCAAACCTCATCACTCTCTCCCAAGGCTTCCATCGTATCTCTAACCCCCCGAGAGGCGAAGACGCTTTGCGCCTCAAACTACCCCTGCCCGCCGGGCTACCGCGTCCCCACCGGCTGGATGCTGAGCGTCGGAGGCGTACCGGTCCCTCCTGTCCCTCTAGGTGTGGTGCGTCAGATGGCCATCACGAACCACTACTACTTCAAGCTCACGCCAGAGCAGCGGAGGAATCCCCAGTGGCATCCCGACTACAGCCTGACTTGGGACGGCTTCTTCATCAATCGGCGTGAGAGTGCGCTTGCCAGGCACGAGGAGGACGGCCCACATTGTTCGAACTTCAACGAGGCCGGCCGTCGGCTGTGGTGGCGCGGCTGGACTCTCCAGAGCGTCATGGCCTACCGTGGCCCCCGTCTGCGCTACCCTCAGTCTCAGCCCACGCGTGCTCACCCGCCGAGGTTCGACTACCGCGACCCCGATGCCAGCGACGACAACGTCGGCGACTACGACGACTACAGTGGCGATGTTTATAGGGCTAGGCACGACTATGACTGAATCACTCCAATATTATGTGTCATAGCTGCAAGGAAAAATATTAAACTTTGATAATTGCAAACATCATAAAAAATCCTTCACAAAATGAAATGTCATAGTTTTCATACATTACATAGATTTACATAGGGTTTAGGGTTTAGGGTAAGAATCCTTCGTCGCGTATGTCGATCCCTTGCCTATGATCGCTTCTTAGGCCATAACCATGGAGCATCTTCATTATTTAACAGGATGCAAGGGTCAGTTTTCACGGTGAAGGGCGGAATTTCTTCAAACTTATCATAATCTGCTGACATGTCTATCTTGTCCTCGACTCCCGCGATGTTTCTTTTCCCTAAAAGAACTATGTGATGCCTGGGCTCATTGTCTGATGTATTCCTTTCCTTATTTTTTCTTTTTTTCGGTCTGGAGGACATGTCCTTCACATAGAAAACCTGAGCCACATCATTGGCTAGGATGAATGGTTCGTCTCTGTAACCAAGATTCTTGAGATCCACTGTTGTCATTCCGTATAGCTAGTCTACCTTTACCCCTTCTCCATTCATGTTGACCCAACTGCACCGAAACAAAGGGACCTTAAAAGTAGGTCCATAGTCAAGTTCCCATATCTTCTCTATGTAACCATAGTATGTGTCCTTTTTCCCATTGTCACATGTTGCATCAAAGTGGACACCACTGTTTTGGTTAGTGCTCTTTTTATCTTGGGAGATCGTGTAAAATGTATTTCCATTTATCTCGTACCCTTGGAAAGTCAATACAGTCGCAGATGGTGTCGCGGCCAACAAGTAGAGTTGATCTCCAATAGTGGTGTCATTCATGAGATGTAATTGCAACCAAGTGCCAAAAGTCTCCATGTGATTTTCTTTAATCCAGTAGTCATCCTTCCCCGGGAACTTGGAGCGTACAACATTCATGTGTTCCTTGATATACGGAGCCACGAAGGTAGAACTTTGTAGAACTGTGTAGTGTGCTTGATTCAAAGAATGCCCGTCCCTAAATATCATTGCTTTCTTTTCTAGCGTGCCTTTTCCACTCAGTCTCCCCTCATACCGTGATTCAGGAACACCAATCGGCTTAAGGTCAGGAAGAAAGTCAACACAGAACCCAATGACCTCCTCTGTTCCATAGCCCTTGGAGATGCTTCCTTCTGGCCTTGCACGGTTACGAACATATTTTTTTAAGACTCCCATGAACCTCTCGAAGGGGAACATATTGTGCAGAAATACAGGACCGAGAATGGAAATCTCATCGACTAGGTGAAGTAAGAGATGCGTCATAATATTGAAGAAGGACGGGGGGAACACCAACTCAAAACTGACAAGACATTGGACCACATCCTTTTGTAGCCTTTCTAGACTTTCTCGATCGATCACCTTCTGAGATATTGCATTGAGGAATGCACATAGCTTCACAATGGGTACTCGAACATTTTCCGGTAGAAGCCCCCTCAATGCAACCGGAAGCAACTGCGTCATAATCACGTGACAATCATGAGACTTCAGGTTCTGGAATTTTTTTCTCTGCCATATTTATTATTCCCTTTATATTTGACGAGAACCCAGCCGAGACCTTGATACTGTTCAGGCATTCAAAAAATATTTCCTTCTCTGCTTTGGTAAGAGCGTAGCTGCTTAAGTATTGACGGCCTTTATTAGTATGCTTGTTGTATGGGTCTTTGATACGTTGCTGGTCCTCCCGTGCTTCTGGTGTATCTTTTGTCTTCCCATACACGCCTAGGAAGCCTAGCAGGTTCACGCAAAGATTCTTCATCACGAGCATCACATCGATTGAAGAACGGACCTCTAGGTCTTTCCAATACTCAAGTTCCCAAAATATAGATTTCTTCTTCCACACGGCCGTGTGTCCGGTAATGGGGTCTTTTGGAACAGATTGACCGCCAGAACCCTTTCCAAATATTACTTCTAGGTCCTTCACCATACCAAATACATCAGCACCTTTAGGGAGCTTAGGCTTCTTCCGGTGATCTGCCTCACCGTTGAAATGCTTGCCTTTTTTTCAATGTTACTAAGAGCAGGCCAATCATTGATGGTTACGAACAGCAACGCTCGTAGGTCAAATGGCTCCTGTTTATGCTCATCCCACACCTTTACACCTGGTTCTGCCCACAGCTGCAAAAGTTCATCGACTAATGGCCTTGGGTACACATCAATGTCGTTGCCAGGTTGCTTCGGTCCTTGGATGAGCACTGGCATCATAATGAGCTTCCGCTTCATGCACAACCAAGGAGGAAGGTTGTAGATACATAGAGTCACGGGCCAGGTGCTGTGACTGCAGCTCTGCTCCCCAAAAGGATTCATGCCGTCTGTACTTAGACCAAACCATAAGTTCCTCACGTCACCTGCAAAGTTTGATTACTTTCTCTCGATGTTTCTCCACTGCGACCCATCGGTGGGGTGTCTCAGTTTCCCGTCTTTCTTACGCTCTTCTTTGTGCCATCGCAACAACCTGGCATGCTCTTTGTTTCTGAACAGACATTTCAACCGTGGTATTATAGGAGCATACCACATAACCTTAGCAGGAACCTTCTTCCTGGGGGGCTCGTCATCGCCCTCAACATCACCAGGGTCATCTTGTCTAATCTTGTACCGACATGCAGTGCATACCGGACATTTATCTATATTCTCGTACTTCTCACCGCGGTACAGGATGCAGTCATTAATGCATGCATATATCTTCTCCACATCTAATCCTAGAGGGCAGATAGTCTTCTTTGCTTCGTACGTTGTCTCGGGCTGCTCGTTATCCTTTGGAAGCTTCGGCTTCATTATTTTCAGTAACTTCTCAAATCCCTTGTCAGATAAACCAGCCTCTGCCTTCCATTTCAGCAGTTCAAGTGTGGTACCGAGCTTTGTGCTGCCATCTTCGCAATTTGGGTACAACAACTTTTTGTGATCCTTTTGCATGGCCTCCAACTTCAGCTTCTCCCTTTCTGTATCGCATTGTTTTGCTTTGCATCAGAAATGACCCGACCAAGACCATCAGCGGGCTCATCCGATGCCCGTTGTTCTTCTTCATTGCCGCCTGCCTCTTCTTCATTGTCGTCCATTGCAGTATCACCGTATTCTTCAGGCGACATAGGATAGCTGTCATCATCCTCTTCTTTATTTTCTTCCAGCCTAACCCTTCTTTCTCCGTGCATGGCCCAACAATAATATCTGGGCATGAAACCTCTCCGAAGCAGATGGCTTTGAAAGATTCTCGGGGTAGAGTGCTCCGTCAAATTCCGACAGTCGATGCAGGGACAAGGCATAAAATTATCCACTTTGTTTGCCTTAGCCACATCGATAAATTTATGCAGGCCTGCAATAAAATCGGAATCGCGTCGGTCGCCGTACATCCATCACATCCATGCATCGATCTGCGTTATAATAATTAACTATTACAATAACATCGTGAATAGTGAAATGACCACCCGCATGGACACATATGCAAGATTTTTGTATCAGTTACAGATGAAGAAGATAAGGTTAATAACCTCGGCGGAGGATACCGTGTTGTGCGAACTTAAATGTGGCATGGACATTTCATCGAACACCTTATGTGCAATCAAAGGGAAAAAAAAGCTAGCACCCACACCTCACACACAATCCAGTAAATTTTTGTGGCAAAGGGCAAAGGGTTGGGTATCAATTAATAGCCAGGGGAGAGTCTTTGATCCCGGTTCATGGCATGAACCGGGACCAATGCTCCGCAGAGAGCCACGTGCCATGCTAGGGAGGCATTGGTCCCAGTTCATGCCACAAACCGGGACCGATTCCCCGAAATGAACCGGGACCGGCCCCCAAACGGTACGAACCGGGACCAATGCCTGTCATTGGTCCCGATTTGCCTACTGAACCGGGACAGATGGTTTTTGTGTCCTGGACCAAAGACCTTTTTTCTACTAGTGGTTGGTTGATCTGGTTCGGATCCTATATAATTGGTAGTGACACTGAGGAGTCAGGAATCACGATCCATGTCTATCCTGAATTGGAGATAGTCAAATTGGAATTTTCACTTGCTTCTGTAGCATAACTAAGACGCTGCCGTTGAAAAGAACAATTTGTAGTTTCACTAACATCATTGTAAAATTCTACTGTATGTTTTATATTTTTATGTTTAAAAAATTAAATCTTCGCATACCCAATTTAAAAATCTTGGCTCCGCCACTATTGATGCCGCAGCATGCCACGACGTGCATACTGACGCGAAGCGGGCGCGGTCCTAGGGCGAGGAGCAGTGGCGGTAGATGATGCCGAGGATATCGCCGGGGAGGTCGGGCCACCGTCCCTCAAAGCCGCCGCCGCCGATCATCCAGATCGACGGTCCCTCAGTAGTCAGTAGCTACTACTGAGAAGACATACCTGAAAATCGATGGATCGCCGTTATATATGGGATTGCGCGGCAGCGGGACGCGCACGCCACGGCACCTGATCAACTTAGTTGTAGTACTGAACGTATCCAATCTGACTCGTATGTGATTTCTGATTATACTCGAAGATGGATCGCGCAAAAGTGAAAATAACATGGAAAGAATTTATTACTGTGCTCCTATGAGTAATTCTTGGCAGTTCGGCTTCTGCGAACGAGGCTAATCCGACTCCAATATGAACTCTGCTTCGAGACGGACTATGCTCGAATATGCGGCCATGGGGCACATGCTTGAAGTTCCAGATCGAAATTGCCTTGCTTGAAGTTCGGTCCCAGTTCTACCATGGGGCCGGGTCCTCATGTAGGCCTTCTGCGGCGTGAGAGAAGGAGGTACCGCACGGGCGCTTGGTGTCATCATGGGCCACGGCCCAACCTCACCTTCTTCTTCTTCCTCGTCCCGACACCCCTGACACCCCCGACATATACGATCGGATGATTTAATCAGGCCAATCTTGTCTTCTTGCCTCGATTTTATCCGCATGTCCCCATCGAAACCGATCGATCTACTTCGCCCAACTGCCCACATACTAGAACGGCAGAACACCGACCCACCAGCGCCAGCCCTAGCGCAGTTCGCCCCCCACCGTGCTGCTTACGCCTTGAGGCTTGCTGGGTGCTCTGATTGAATTTGAATAAATTTGATCAATTGATCGGCGCTGCGCCCTTACATACGGGCTACCCACCAAGAAGACGATTAAGGTTTGGTTTTCTTCTACTCCCTCCGTCCCGAATTAAGTGAAGCGGACACTGTACAAATTACTTTTTGCAACGAAGTCCTCGCACAGTTCAAAACGTTACAAGATAGTCCAGAAATTAGAAACTCAAATCGAGTTCTTCCCGTCGGCCGTCCGCCGCTGCCCTGCCGTCCGCCGGAGTCCGGGCGGGCACGAGGAGGAGGCGGAGGCGGGAGGAGCACCTGCGAAGTCTCCAGGGCGAGAGTCGCGTGGACCCCAGGAGGCACCAGATCGAGGCTCCGTGGCCGCGGGTCGCTCGCCATGGAGGTCGATGTCGAGATGCCTCGAGCTCCGCCGTGCGCGCCATGGACAGGGATGTCCAGCTCAGCCGCCGCACACGCCAGGGAGCGGGAGGCTCAGGCGGAGCTCCTCGGCCTCACGCACCTCCCACCGTGCATCCTGTCATCCCTCACCGCGCCGCCGCCGCTGCGACCGCAGGCACCCTCGCCAGCCGCGCGTTACCTCCAGGTGAGGCGCCAGAGCACCAACGCTCCTCCGTTGCCGGCCGCCGCCAGGCCCATGCTCCTTGTCCAGCGCGACACTGTTCCCGTTCCAGCGCGGCAGACCATTACTCCCGTTCCAGTGCGCCCCCCGCCAGGCCCGTGCTCCTCGTCCCAGCCATGGTTAGTTTCCTCTCTGATTCTGCAAACTGGCATGAAATTAGCAATAATCAACTAGCCCTGCAGTCATATTATGCTGCACAAGCAATAATTCAGATTAAATAAAACTAGCCCTGCAATCCTCTCTGTGTTGTCCAGACATTCAGCATGTATGTATGAGAGCTAGAGATTCAGCATGTATGTATTGAGCAATGGTTACCTTGAGATACTCCTTGATCTGATCAGCATGAGGGAACAAGTAATCTGTCTCCACAGCAATGGTTACCTTGAGATACTCCTTGGTCTCATCAGCATGAGGTTACAATAAGCATCAGCTCTAAATATTCAGTTTAGAATTTCTGTTATTCAGAAGCTATAGACTCAGAAAAACAGTTTCAGTAATATTCAGAAGCTATAGATTCAGAAAATCATAAACTACTTTGCAAAAACAGTTTCAGTTTCAGAATTTCAGTTTAGAGTTTCTGTTATTCAGAAGCTATAGATTCAGAATTTATTCAGTTTAGAGTTTCTGTTATTCAGAAGCTATAGATTCAGAAAAATAGTTTCAGTAATATTCAGAAGCTATAGATTCAGAAAATATTCAGTTTAGAGTTTCTGTTATTCAATCAAGTATTCCGAGTATATATCATGCAAGTAGTAAATCATGTTACTGACCGTTTGAATTTTTTCCTTTAGGAGGATGGTCCTGGATCTCAACTTTGATCCTCTTGAAGAGGATGATGAAGTGACTCATCAAGAGGCAGTTCAACAAGAGGCAGTTCAACAAGAGGCAGTTCAACAAGAGGCAGTTCAACAAGAGGTAGTCCATCAAGAAGAGGCAGACCATCCAGAAGAGGCAGACCATCAAGAAGAAGCATTCCATCCAAAAGAGGCAGACCATCAAGAAGAGGCATTCCATCCAGAAGAGGCAGACCATGAAGAAGAAGCATTCCATCCAGAAGAGGCAGACCATCAAGAAGAGGCATTCCATCCAGAAGAGGCAGGCCATCCAGAAGAGGCAGACCATCAAGAAGAGGCATTCCATCCAGAAGAGGCAGGCCATCCAGAAGAGGGAGTTCATCAAGAAGCAATCCATCATGAGGAAAAAAGAAACTTGACAGATGAGCAGAGATTCGCGGCTTACTTTGCTTTGGTAGTAATCGAGAGCAAAGACGGCCAAGTTCAGAAAAAAGACAAGGAACTCGTTGCAAATCTCTTGAAGACAAGTCTAAGCACTATTGAAAGAATATGGAGAGAAGCAAAGCACCAGATAGAAGAAGGACAAGAAGTTCATGTCTCAAGCAAGAAGAAGGGGAATGTTGGCCGCAAGAGAAAAAACCTAGAGCTGTCGAGGGTGCCGACAGTCCCACTGAACAAAAGGAGGACGATCCGAGGTCTAGCAAGATCGCTAGATGTTTGCCGCTCAACCTTGCATAGAAGGTTCCAACTGGGTGAACTAAATCGGCATAGTAGTAGCTTGAAGCCGGCGCTGACCCTAGCAAACATGGTTCAAAGATTGCAGTTCTGTGTCGATATGCTCGATGAGTACTTCCGGATGATTTGGACTTCCGAAATGCGGTAGCACAAACAGATCTAGACATCAGACTAATGCAGCAGCCTCCCAACAGTCCAGACATGAATGTACTTGACCTCTGTTTCTTCCGATCTCTATGGGAGTGGTAATTAAAAGGGCTGCTGCTGCTCATATATACATATACATAGAAGAGAACCCAGACTACTAAGATCTTAAACATTTTTATAAAAACAATTATTCATGATGACATTACAAACTGCAGTGTACATACGTACACAACCAGTCAAATATATATGAAGACTGACACAAAGCAATGTTAGATTTCTCAAGACGTTTCTATGATCTACAAGTAATATTCAGCTTTAACTTGCAAATACAGTGGCAGGCAAGCTCTTGTTATTATCCAGGTTAGCATGCTACTAGCTGCAATCACATCCTATCAAATTTAATCATTGAGTATTCCTAAACTTAAGACACTAGCATGCTACTAGCTGTAATCACACAGAACACTGAACACTGCACATCATTACCAAGAAGGTATACCATTCTACTCCTTAAAGGATCATAAATCCTCAAATTTTGCATAATTTTGATAAAGTAACCCATAATTTTGCATCTTGAAACCATTGCAATACAACAACATAGTGATGCAAACATACCGAGATCTTCTCGGCGAGGTGGGCGATGAGTGAGTCGGGAAGGATAGGGGAGTGCTCTGTTTGTCGGAAGTAAGTAACGGTCCTTTTTGCAATTATGCCACCGCTTCACTTAATTCGGGACGGAGGGAGTATTATTTAACTACTAGTTATCTTAATGAGACAAAAAATTATGTACTCCGTAGTTTTTTTATTTCAATCTTATCATTTTTTTCTTCTATTATGCACTGACCCTTGGGCTGGTGCCGATGATGGCAGCGCATACGGACGTCGTTTATTTCCTTGGAGGCATCGTCGTGAATCTTTGCTTTCTCTTTCGATGAGTATGGCTTGGACCTCTTCGGGTGAAAACCCAAGTTTCGATTAGCCGGAGCGGGCGACGATGGCATCAATGTCACATCCCTCTTGTGGGCGTCGTCTGGCAGTTGTGTGTGACTTCTCCTGCGTTGTGGTCGGTGGACGTCGGGGCAGCAGCCCCGGATGGTGGATGTGCGCCGAGGCGGCGGCCTCGGGATTCATGGTGGGAAGATGCTTCATGAGGCGTAGCAGCTTGCTTGCATGACTAGGGTGACTGTCTTGTGTCGCTAGTGCGGCGAGGCTGTCGGCTCGGTCGACGTTGTCTCAGTGGAGGCTGTTTGACTTTTAGGCCGGGGTGGCGGCCCCGGATTTTGGTGCGGCGGTCGTGGTCTGCGAGCAGTTTGCCATGTGTAGCTTGGGCTGCCGGCGGCTGGGTTGTGCGGCGTTGTGTCTCAAGCTCGAGCGGTGGTACGTTGGGACGGCGGTCCCGAAAGGTCGTGTTGGTGGTCTGCTAGGCGTGATAGAGCAGTTGGATGTCGGGGCAGCGGCCCCGAAGGCTCTCAGTGCTGAGTGCGTTGAGATCCTATGCCGTGTGGGCGACGAGGTTATCTTAATTCTTGTCATTGGCGTCGGGTGGCACACAGTGGTGGAGCTAGAGACTAGCGATCAGGGGTGCACGGTGGTGACCCAGTTGACAAAAAACTTATTTTAGGGGTGGCACAAATGGTGAAAATTTATTATTTTACAAAGAATTTTGTTTTTACCCGGTGTCCTGTGCACCCCCAAGGCATGCCTTGGATCCGCCCCTGGTGGCGCAGCTCTTCTGGAGAGTTGACTTCTTTATCTTTATTGGAGCGTCCCGTGCTTGCTCCTCCCATAGCACTCACGGCGTATTCTCTTTGACTTTGGTAGGAAGTCTTCTCGTCTTGGTTGGGTCGTGTTGTGTGGCTTTGCCCCTGTTGTATCGGTTTTATCTCGGTTTTCTGTTAATTAACCGAGCAACTCTCTTCTTCTTAATTAATCGAAAAGGCAAAGCTTTTGCCTTATTTCAAAAAAAAATCATCTAGAAATATAAATTATGATCCTAATGCCAAAATGTGTAAGATTGATCATGATCTAGAGAAGATTAATTCAAAAGGTATAATTGAATATTTTAATTCAAGACATATGAGGAGCATGATGCTTTTTTGGTAGACTATATGATGTTTGTTTATATTAATTTAATAATGCTACATTTACTCTCTAAATTTTAAAATTTGATATATTTCTGACTATTGTATGAAAAAGCAATGCTGAAGTTATATAATTAAGTGAAATTGTAGTTTCATTTATTTGCTATATTATATTTATTTTTTAAAAATAGGGGCCCATTTTGCAGTTCGCACTGCAGCCCCAAATTTCTAGAGACAACCCTGGCATCCACAACAGTTCACCGTGTGGTATTTAGATAAAAAAATATTTAGATCTGGTTTTTCGTAGGAGAATTTAGGTTATGGCAGGGTGGGACAACACTTTTTTAAAATTAATTAGGGTGGGTCAACTCTCATAGGGCCGTCTTAAGTTAATTTTCGTTTCTTCTTTATTTACCTCTTGAAACCAGATTGTTTTCTTCGACATGAAAATTTCCCTCCTTTTGAATTCAGGCGTGAGGACAGGGAACCAAGCGTCCTGCTCGTGAAAGAGTTTCGCGACACTAAATCACTGGAGGAATCGTCCATGGCTAACTCTTCCTCTATGCTGCAGTCTCCATCGTATGAACCTCTCTCTCTCTCTGTGTGGTTAAATTGTCAGTTATTTCTCCTAGATCTATTGCTTGGGGAAGGACCATTTATAATTAGTATTGGGGTTTCATTTGGGTCTCAGCTCGATGGTTTCAATTTTCAAATGAGAGTAGAAATTAGGAATGTAACACCAACTTACAAACCATAAAAATGTGAGTAGAAATATAGACCAACTTCGATTCTTGATCTGGTACATACCGGACAATAGAGTTGTACATAGCTAGCTACCATCAGTCATTAATGGACACTTATTATATAGTTTTTAAACTCTGCATAGCCAGGCTACAAGTTAATTGTTTTAACACAGTTTGGCATCAGCGCCAAAGGACGGAGAAAAACTTTGACAACACCAAGCCTGACTATAAATTAAATATGTGATACATGTGCCAGTGAGCAACTGCACACTGTAATATCAATCTCTCTCCATGAACTTCTGACAGAACATTGCCACTTAAATTGCTAAATATAACCAATGCCCATTTTGAACCACTTAGCCGAACTATCTTTACTCCCTTGCATGTGCCACTTTTGCAATAGACAGATCAAGCACATCAACAACAGGTCACAGCGTGGTATTTCGATGAGAATATTATTTTGATCTAAGTTGCTTGTCATTTCATCTTTCTTTACTCTGTAGAAACCCGATTGTTTTTTCTACATGACAGTTGGCCTCTTTTTTACTTCAGGCACGAGGACAGAGAAACAAATGTGTTGAAGGAGTTGCCTGACACTACAACACTGGACAAATCGTGCATCACTTGCGTTTCTCCCTCTCTGCTGCAGTCTCTATTGTATGAACCTCTCTCTCCTCTGTTTTAAATCGTCAGTTGTTTTTCTTTGAGCTTTTGCTTAGGGACGGACCACTGATAGTTAGTAGTGCATGTATGAAGTAGTAGATTGCTTCTCTTCCACCTTATTTCCTATTTCGGATCTAATCGAAATCATACTTTTTGTGTTCCACTCCAGGTCTAAGATGCAAGATCCCTTGGCATTGAAGCTCGACAGGGCTCTCATGTTGTCTTCATTTGTTTTTCCATTGGTGCCCACTGGTCTATTTATAAAATATTTTGTCAGAGTTGACAAAAGGGGATTATTCCATACATATCCTGATCGTGGCGGGCCATTTCACACCTTACAGGAAGCCCAGGAAGCTATTGATTCACATCACGTTGTTCAGCGAAACATCATGTAAAGTCACACAACTTTATTACATATATATGTCCGTGTGTACATGCAAACTTATCAACCAAAATCCTTCGTCATTGGTTATTCTATTAATATTCTCCACTTTCCATTAAATAAAATATACTATCACTCTATATCTGAAATAGGTGCATGGATGGCCTTTCCGATGAGGAGAGGGCCGTACGAAACACACTATACTGGTATCATGATGGCACAAGGAAGCACTCAGCAGAAGCTTTCGCTTCCTGTACAAACCGCAACTCTACAAAGGAACTGCTTAAGGCTTTACTAGACAGGCACAATGAGGACAATGATCTTCTGGGGGTCTTCTCTCTCTCTCTCTCTCTCTCTCTCTCTCTCTCTCTCTCTCTCTCTCTCTCTCTCTCTCTCTCTTGCCTTTCTTGGTTGCAGATTGCTTAAATGCCATTGTATTCATGCTACACTCACTAACACCATCTATTCTTACTATTTTAGGATCGTGCATATGAACTAGAAAATATTGTGAGACACATCTCATGTTTTGATGGGAAAGACTGCATTTATAGGTCTTATTCTCATTTCAATCTGACCATGAAGAATAAAGGAGCTGATGCCAACAAGGATCTATATTTTGCTGAAGTCACCTGTATGCGTGGTGATCATGAAGCGTATGTGCTCAGCTGTATCAGCATGGTTAATCCTGATCACAACGGTATTATATCTACTTTGACAAAAAGTCTCTTTGGCCCCTGAGCTCCAGTGCTCCCTCTGTTTAAAAAAATTCAAAATTAATATTTAGAAGTTCCAAAAAAATCTGGAAATACTCAATGATACATCCTATCCTACAAGCATGCAAAATCTCAATGTGTTTGTATTGTGGGCTACAAAAAAATGAGAAAATTTGTTACTTTTTTTAGATCTGAAAATGGTGTATACCCATATCCACACATTTATCATTTTTGTGTAGCTCAAAATACAAGTTATTTCAAATTGATATTTTGTTCGTTTGTGGGATACATCATTGGCCACATTCATAATTTATTTCCAGATTGTTTTGAAATTTAGAAACGTGATTTTCAATTATTTTAAGTAACAGGTTCACTCATGCCTGGAGCCAAATATCTCCACTTGAGGAACTTCAGAATTTTCATTTATCAAACTTGTTCGTGCACTCCTAGTTTGTAGCTTTTGCATGCAGTAGTGCAGTCTTAAGTAGAGACACAAACTAATAAAAAGTTAGCATGCAAACGTGTGAAAGACAAAAAAATTCCAATCAATTGTTGAAGAATGTTTATAAGGCTGACTTAAGTAAAATGTGAATGATAGCTAGCTATGGCAATGTTGCGTACAGATATTTATTTACCTATTTTTACCTTTTTCTGAAGGTGAATGCCTTGTGTGTGAAGTTGAAATGAAAGACATGAAGCACCCCACTGATGATGGATACAACCATGGTCGCCGCCCCAAGTTTTATGTTAGATCATCACCTTCACGTCGTGATCGTGCATTTGGAGCTGACCTGTTTGAGAAGGTGTGTTTACTATCGTTCAAAGCTGATTACTGTTGGATCAAGTTTGGTTAGACGAGAAAACAGCCAACTACAGGCTGCAAATTAGGATAGATGTCTATAGTGTGTCCACTGAGGATAGATCCAATTAATATATTCTAGCTAGGTTGTCTCAGAATTTATCCAAGCATTCAACGACCTTGAAGTCACTGTAGGATCAGAAAGAATACCAGGCAGGCCGTTGAATATCATTCATATGAAATTGATCACAGCACAACATCTTACTTCCCCATTTTGCAGTTATACGCCGTCCATGATGAGGCTTGGTTGATAGCAGAGGAGGCTAGAGTGAGACGCATGATTAAGGAAGGGATGGAGGCTAGGCGCAACAGCGAGATGGAGATAGACAAAGGGGATGGCATGATTAAGGAAGAGAATGATACTAGGTGCATCGACTACATCCTGAAGGGGCCTAAATGCAAGCCGAAGGTGCACCACATCATGAAGGAGGCTACTATGCGAAGCAGGTTGGACTTAAAGGTGGACATATGGGATGAGATGGCGCTTAAGGACTTGGAGGCTAGACGCAGAAACTTGGAGGCTAGACGCAAGTTGGAGGTGGACAACAGAGTAGATAACATTATTAAGAAAGGAAAGGAGGCTTCACGCAGCAAGTTGGAGGTGGATGACCATGAAAAGAGGGATAAGTATGTTGTACCGGCTAGACGAAAATGAGTTGAACGTGATCAATCCAGAGCATATATCTGCATCCAATGGCAGGCCAACTAATGCATTACAAATTGGCCTCGAATGTTGCCTTGAGCATTCATACGTGTCCCTCACAGAGGACTGACCTGAAGCTGCACCTAACCAAAAAAATGTGTGTGGCTACTCTTCATCTTTGTTAATGCTTGCCGTCTCCACTCTAAGCTTCAGACGGTCTCTGACATTGTCCGCGTTCCACCTTTTTTCTCTTAGAGCATCTACAACGAACCATTTCTTTCCGTCTTAGTGACAACTAAATCGTAGATGCGCTCATTGTCCAAAAAAAACACATTTCAAAATGTCTAAAAAGAATTCAAATTTTTTTGGGTGTATATCTATACATTTTATGTTCACTCACAAACTTTTGTGAGAAAATGACATTTTTTATGCCATATGTGTAAAAAAAAATTGATGCTCTAAATTGCTACTTACGTGGCTATTTTTGTCCTTTTTACACAGTCCACAAAAAATGTCTCTTGTAGCGAGAAGGGACATCTATACGAAAATCTAATTCAGTTCTCGGGTGCATATGAACCTATTGTTTAAAAACATAATTTGAAATATCGAAATATTCAAAAAAATCTGCATGTACATCTGTGCATTCTATATTCGCACATAAGTTTTCGGGAGAAAATAACACTTTTTATGTCCATGTAAAAAGATAAATTTGGATACTCTTATATGTCAATTCACGGGATACTTTTGCCTTTTTTGGGAGAATATCTGGATGTACATGTAAAATTTTGTTACGTATTTTTTTAATATTTTGAAATTTGTATTTTTTTTTCATTTTGCATATGTACCTGAGAGCCAAACCACCACCTCCACATCTACACCGCTACACCATTTTCGTAGGGCATGAAGTATATCGTATTTACAATTGCTTACAAATACGTAAGAGCATAAGAGTTAAAGTTTATTTATTTAACTGTGCTATCTGCTAGATGATTTTCGGCTTATAGAAATCTAAGTAAGTCAATTTGGCTCTTTTATCATTTTTTTTTGAACGGGATGGGGTCTAGAAAGACCCCGAAACAGCTTCATTATACATCATCGGTTACACAAAAACAGCAAGGCCCCCAGGAAACTAGAAATTATAACTAAGCCCTTGTAAAAGTGCAAATGAGACCCTAGATCTGAAATAGAACATGATCAGATCCTTCGAGTTCTTCTCCAAAATTCCGACGATGCCATCACGAATCCGGCCACCGTGCCACCACCTGGGATATGGCCACTTGGGGCGAGACGGCGGGAGAGAGCCAGCACGGCCAGACAGAAAGCTGCGGGAGTAGTTGCCCTACAATTTTTTAGGTTCGGACGGGACAGTGGAGCAAAGCCGACGTAAGCTGCCCGAGAAGAGCTCCCTTTCGCAAACGAGACAGGAAGAAGACGAACGCGGCACCGAGCTTCTCCCCTCTCCTCCACGGCCGGCGGAAAGAGGCAGAGCACACCGCATCGCCGACGACTGCCAACTACCCCGCCACCATGGCCAGATGGCAGCGTCTAGTGATTACATCCCTAAAACTATACGAATATGTCGGTCATCTGTATAGAAATAAAAAAATCTATGTATAACCGGAAATTTCGAAAGAAAAATCAAAGTTTATAATAATATCGTATGATGATCCGAGAAGGAAAGGAAAAGGGACGTGCAGGTAATAATTCATTTTTTTTTTTTTGCGACTTGCGGCTCGAGTTAAACACGACTACACGAGTCTCCCTCGAACGAGAGATGAGCGAGGTTTCCATGGTCCGCCGCCGCGCGTCCCCCGTCTTGCCAGCCCCGGCGCCTGCGGCCCCGCTGGACGACGACGACCTCCTCCGTGAGATCCTCCTCCGCCTCCCTCCGCAGCCGTCCTCCCTCCTCCGCTCCTCCGTCGTCTGCAAGCGCTGGCGCCGCCTCGTCTCCGACCCCGGCTTCCTCCGCCGCTTCCGCGCGCACCACAGGAAGCCCCCGCTCCTCGGCTTCTTCTCCTTCCATGAATCTTCCGGCTATTGCTTCACTCCCACGCTGGACCCGCCCGACCGCATCCCTGCCGGGCGATTCTCCCAGCCGCATCGCCCCGGCGAGCGCTTGCGCCTCATGGACTGCCGTCACGGCCTCGCCCTTTTCCTCAACAGGGACCGCCCCGAGGTCCTCGTGTGGAACCCCATCTCCGGTCAGCGGCGCCGAGTAGGGGTTCCGCCAGAGTTTGACAGCATTAGAGGAAAGGGCACCGTAAACGCGGTGGTGCTCTGCGCTGCCGGAGATGACGACCATGACCATGTGCACGGTGGTTGCGACTTGAGCTCCTTTAAGGTGGTCTTGGTGCTCAGTGGCGGCCAAGGTCTCCCGCGTGCGTTCGCCTGCCTCTACAAATCGAAGACTGGCGTGTGGGGAAATGTCATCTCGACAGCAATAACAACAGATGGCTGGATTTATTCCAACAGGCCGGGCGTTCTGGTTGGCAACGCATCTTGCTGGTTGCTTACCGGAGTACCTAGAGGTGCCATCCTTCGCTTTGATTTTGGTATGCAGAGGCTTGATGTAGTTGAGAGGCCAGGAGACGGCTATATTCCCAACATTTCCTTCCAGATCACGCGGACAGGGGAAAGCAGTCTCGGGCTCATCATTTTGACCCAACTCAGGATGCAGCTATGGGAGCGGATGCTCAATTCTGAGGATGCTGCAAGATGGGTCCTTAAGAAAACCATTGAATTGGGCAAGCACCTCTTGCCAAGGTCGCCTATCAAGGACACATGGATGGCGATAAAGGGGTATGATGAGGATCATAATGTGATATTTCTGCATACGTCTATCGGTTCATTGTTCATGATCCAACTCGACTCAATGCGGTTCAAGGAGACTCCTAGATCCAAGTTCAGCACCACCTATTTTCCCTACGCAAGTTTCTATGCTGTAGGTAATAGCCTGTCTTTACATTGCAAGAGTAACTATCGCAAAACTCCTAATTATTGCACCTTCACCCTTTCTTTATATGTCGAATTTTTAATATATATTTTGGTTAATTTATTTAAATTCTTTTGCATGTAGGCTCGGCAACTGGTGCCACAGATGATGAACCTTAAATGTCAAGTAGTACACGACCTGATTGTCCTATTGCATAAGCTACTACTCCCTCCGTTTATAAATATAAGATGTTTTAGCTTTATGAAGCAAATGTATCTAGACATCTTTTAGTGTGTAGGTTCACTCGAATATACACACTAAAACTTGTCTAGATACATTTGTTTCACAAACCTAAAACATCTTATATTTATAAACGGATGGAGTATGAGTTAGTTGAATAGGTGATGTCAACTTAGCTTCTACTTCATGTATATTTATTTTTATCTTGCCAAGATTTTGATATAATCCTATAAACTGGTGTACCCCTTCAAATATTTAATTAGTACACTACCAGATTGAGTTCAAAATTTCTTTCGGTCGTAAACACTAAACAAGCTGCATATTATATATTTTATTGGGTGCAAACATTTGTGTTTTCTTCTTGTCTGCTTGCCCTTTTTGTATTCCTTCTCAAGGACTGAATTACTTACCAGTGAATCCCTGCCATCAGGCTTTGAGGCCAAGTGCTTTCTAGCTCCCGTCTCATGGACTAGATTCATTATCACTTGGTCAACAGATCTCCATTACTTTTACCTTGGTTCTGTCATCGCCAGTTCACCACCCACCGGACCTATGAACTTCTCCCTTTCGTCAATGATAACGCATTAGAGCATTGCTTTGCGAAGTAATAGAAGAATGCACAATTTTCCTTCCCTGTTGTCTTTTTGGACATTTAGACCATTCTTGTGTTTACAGACCCTCGACTTAGCCATGGTAATCACTTGATCATTTATGTCCTCCTTGCCCATAATAGTCAAGTGTGGCTCGATAATTCGGGGAATCAGTGTTTACTACTGGTGGAGGCTGTCATGTGGGCTAGTAATTTAGACGACGGGAGTAGGTGGACCCATTTAAGAGGATAGGATTACCGCGATCTTTTTTCTTTCAGAATCTTGCTAGTTTGGAAGTTTGTCTTTCAATACACACGTATTATTCACAAAAACGCAAAGCGTTGTGCTTTGATTCATTGATAGAGAAAGAAGGTTTATGTACAAATCCAAGGCAGGACGAATAGCACACCATACAACTCAACCCAAAGAAGCTAGCTTAGGGGGAGTAGCGAAGCAAGGAGGCAACTGAAGGCCGAGCATTGTCGAAGACGACTGTGTTGCGATGCTTACAAATCCACCAAGCCGTGAGTAAGATCACCGGCGAGGTACCTTTGTGCAGCGCACTAGGGTTGGATCATATAGCCTTCGCCCACCAGTTCTTTTTGGAGGATAGGTGGCTCGACGAATAGTCTCTTATGGACATAGCGCCGGACCTTTTCGTGCTCATCCCGTGATGCCCCAGGAAGCGTCACATGGTGCACAAGGCACTGGTCAAGCGCAACTGGATTATTGATATTAGAGGGACATTGAGCTCCCTAGACCTTTGGCAATATGTTAGATATGGATCCGGCTGCATGATGTTCAGCCCTCTGTGGAGCCAGTCACGTTGGCTTAGCGGTGGATGAACGATGCCCAGTATTCCTCTAAATCTTGCTAGAACATCTTTTTTTGGAAGCTTAACTGGAAGCATGATTATTGAGTCGGCGACTAGTCGCTGTATAGTCGCAAAGTCGTTGCAGCGTGGCTAGGTCGCGCAAGCGACTTGACTCACAGAGCGAGTCACACGACTTTCTGGCTCACCAACGACTATACATCGACTATACAGTGGCGGCTAGTAGACGCCGGTCACCTGGCTGGCTGGTGTCACAGATCAAATTTTGGGGGAATATAAGCTCTGCTGCCTCGGCTCTGGATTTCAGAGAGAGATGGAAAGGGAGAGAAAGGGCACAGCTAGGGAGCAGAGGAGGCAACCGCGCTTGCGGACTTGACCTAGAACCGCCACCGCTCCTCACCAGCGGCGTAGAGGAAGGAGTGGATTCGAGGGGAGAGGGGAGAGGCTGATGCAGGAGTGCGGCTGGCGGTGCTAGGTGGATTTCTGATGGGGTACGTGGGGTGCTAGGTTTAGCATGGGTGTGAGGTTGGGAGTAATTAGCTGGCCCATGTTGGGCCTAGCCGGCCTGGCTGCGATTAGATAACAAGACAACTTTGTTCATATGACATCGATGGACTATGCGAAGGAGAGATTCATGTGCGGGGGTGCTATATTTACCCTTTTTACTGCCATCGCGACTTGGGGCGATAATCATGCCAAGTTGCTGAGTCAAGTCACCAAGTCACTAGTCGCAGCCATGGTGACTTGACTTGACTCGGCAACTCAAAAATCATGACAGGAAGTCGTGGGCGCCCCTGAGGGGTGAAGTTCTTCTTCTGGCTTGCTTGACATAACACATGTTGGACGGTTGAAAGGCTCGCGCGCCACGGACTACCATATCCCGCGAGCTGCTTGTTGGGGCACATCCATACTGATTGCCCCTTCACACCAGGATGATATAGTATGACGTGCTGTCTTGGATCCAATCTACTTCCACACCCCGCATTGCTGAAGACGACTTCGCTGACTGGTGGCGACAGCGCTAAGTTCCACCCCTCGCCTGCTGCGCATGGGCACCTTGACGGTGATCATGCTCACAGCGTGGTAGATCTAAAAGCATCGCAAAGCGCCCGTCTTCAACAATGCTCGTCCTTCTGTGGCCTCCTTGCGTGACACAATCAAAGCCGAGGCACGGTTGTGGGCAGAAGCAGGGACTCTGGGCATTCGACATCTACTCTCCTAAGCTAGCTTCTTTGTGTTGAGTTGTATGGCATGGTGTTGGTCCTCCTTTTGGACTTGTGCAAAAACTTCTTTCCTGTCAATGCATCGTAACGCAATGTTTTTTTTGTTTTTGCGAAAAACTAATTCATCCGGGAGCAATCATATTATGTCATTGACGACAGCTGTAATCTTTATATCAGTAAGTAATGGAAGTCAGATTTGCTGAAGTTATTGTTTTCTTCACATGTATCCTCAGCAGCTTAATAGCCTGTTGCATTTTCGTACTCCTGTGCTATACTGATTGATGTGCTCCATCAGGACCTGAATATCTTTCCCCACCCTGCTGGAAGTTCTTGTGACCAAAAAACGTTAGCTGTCCTCCTTGGGTGAAACCAACAAAATGGCCACCTTTTAAACCTTGCCAGACGTCATTAAGCACTCTTCTATGGTAGTGAACGGACCCCACATATATCAGATCCATCCACATGCAGAGAGAAGATATTTATTTGGCTGCAGAATAAATAGGAGAGCAGATAATCATGATGTGCCACTGTTTTTGGTACCTATAGCAACCGAGATGTGTAACTACAAATAGCCTGGATAATTTTCACTAGCTAGTAAAGATTGGGTAATTAGCATCTAAAAAAAGATTGGGCAATTAGTCATGTTTCGATGTTTTTGTGTTAGTAATGTTCACGTACCGATGGTGGCAGGCTGGCAGCTATGCCTGATCTGTTGCTGGTTACAAAGCACTCACACTTTGAAACAAGTTGCAATATCAGATTGCTGTCATCTTCTATCAAGCACTGCCCACTGGTGCTAATATATTTGGCAACTAGCAATCCTCTATTGTGCCTGTATAGGCAAGCAAACTTAATTTTACTGGCTAGAAAGCTATGGCTGTTGCTTATAGTACCACTTTAGCAAGTGGATATTTTTGGCTCTTGGGCACTAGTGATCTCACTGTTTTAAAAAAATTGAAATTATATTTATGAGTTTCAAAAAATATGAAAAAATTCTGGATGTAGACAATGATTTAAACCACAAACGTGTAAAACATGCTTGTAGGTTATATTATTGGCTATATGTATATCCAGAATTTATTTTCATATTTCTTTGAATTTTGAAAACTTATTTTTTTTATTTTTTTTAAACAGCAAAAGCACTGGTGCCTAGGAGCCAAAAAGCTTTCCGCCACTTTAGCAGCATGCTGAATGAATGCAGTCGGCCGTTTCATCTTGAATCATGCTTGCAGCAAAGGGACACCGTGGTTTGTTTGGTCATCCGGAGACATGACGACTATATGAATTCAGTTATCTGATTTTGAACTCAAAACTATCGAGAAAACTTTTGACCCTTTATATTGATTATATTATTTTCTGAACATACATGGACATGGATATACACTACGAACAATCAAACCCAAAGAAACATAGATATATGAATTTGAGCTCTCTACCCCAACAAAATTTCGCTTCCATTAAAGAAAAAAGGACATGCAATTACTATCAGGTCACCACCCAAGTGTCCAGAATTTAGGCTTATTTGTGCATTCTCATCTTATATCTCCAGCAGTGGAAGCGTGGAACGTGCATGTTGGAATTCGCCCACAGATCGATCATATTAAACTAGACGAATACACGCGGAGACTACTTTTATAGCCAAGCGTGCATATCGCACGTTCTAAACTTTTTATCTTTATTTCTCTTTCTCACGGTGTTACAATCTGGTGACCTTGGTGCATGTATATATAGACGCACACCTACGCTGGACCAAAACCAAGTAGGACACGGCCTGACTTGATCCGATTCTATTACAACTAATGCTGCCTAAACTAGGACTCCTATTTCCTATTACCAAACTCATGTACCAACTAGTACATTAAGAACCAACACGTAACTTGCCTTGCCATATGTATTAACTTGGAAAGACCTAGCCGCACATGGCATGCAAACCAGCCTACTAACTAGGACAAGATTACTGCTAACAATTTCTCCCTAATCTTAAATTTGTCGTCTCCTCGTACTCTTCTGGTCTTGACTCCTTGCAGATTCACGGCTTATCGACTCAACTTCAACGTATGATTCGGACTACTAGCTCACACGGTCGCATCTTCGTGTGCAACGTGCAAGACTGGACGCATCTTCAGTCTTCACGTCGTAACAAACTTAACTGGTCACTGTCCCACTGTACGCTAAGCTTGATCTCCTCGCCGAGACACGCAGATGGTCACCTTGCCACCTTGTCTTCGCGCCCGTCTTCGCCCTTTGTGATACAACTCACTGGACCCCTCGATCATGACGCGCTTCAACTGCAACGTCTCGCAGATCAGCACTTGGACACAAAAACGCCTCCACACACCACTTCGAACTACCAGTCCACGTTGTTGCATCTTAGCGTGCCACATGCCGACTAAACGCATAGCCTCATATAGGTAACTCATCTTAACCGGTCCGCGTCCATATCTTTGTTATCGGTGACGCATCTTACCGAACAACACTTCACATTCGGCGGCAACACAACTTATCATATACGCGCAACGCATCTTTCCGTACATGAACTCGTTGAAACTCATTCACAACGAACAGAACCGCAAGGACATAATATCCTTTTTCCGTTCGCTTCTGCACACACTTATCTCCCGAACGATGATCTTCATGAGACTTCCGGTACCAGACTTCGGCACCATCTCTCCCATCAACGATCTTCCTCGTCCACCTCCTTGTCGACGACTTGTACCCGTCGTCTCCTCCTTGTCACTCCACCGAACAACGATCGCCCGCCGCCTCGCTCATAACGGCATGCTCGCCGTCTCCACTCGGTCGCTCCGCCGACCGACGGTCGCCCGCCCCGAGGCGCTAGTACGGGTCGCCTCTCCGGGGCAAGCGCAGCTTCAAAACTTTGACCTTGCTCTGATACCAATTATTGGAATTCGCCCACAGATCGATCACATCAAACTAGACGAACACACGCAGAGACTACTTTTATCGCCAAGCGTGCGTATCGCACGCTCTAAACTTTTTCTCTTTATTTCTCTTTCTCACGGTGTTACAATCTGGTGACCTTGGTGCATGTATATACACGCACACCTACGCTGGACCAAAACCAAGTAAGACACGGCCTGACTTGATCCGATTCTATTACAACTAATGCTGCCTAAACTAGGACTCCTATTTCCTATTACCAAACTCACGTACCAACTAGTACATTAAGAACCAACACGTAACTTGCCTTGCCATATGTATTAACTTGGAAAGACCTAGCCGCACATGGCATGCGAACCAGCCTACTAACTGGACAAGATTACTGCTAACAGTGCAAAGATCACTGGGAGTAGGCCTTGCCGGACAGAGCCACTGGCCTGAGCTCGCCACCGCGGAGGAAGCTGGCAAACCACTTGGCGGAGTTCCTTTGGTACCTGGTCCTCGCCTCAGAGTTGAAATCGACGCCGTAGAGGCCGAAACCCACCTGGTAGCCGAAGAGGTACTCAAACACGTCCAGGAATGGCCACACAAAGTAGCCCTGCACATTCGACCCTTTCCTGATCACCCAGCAACAGAGGGAAAATGGTGAGTACACTGTCGTATCAATTCATTTCAGGTGTTATCTAGCTGTTGTACTGAGGTGAATGGATGGAGTTGGTACCTGCTGGATTCAAGGGCCGCCTCGATGTAATCCTGCAGGTACTGCGACCGGAACTCATCGTCGAGGTTGTTCCCGCCTGAGGGGTCACGTATGCTGGCAACTCCTGATGGATATTCGAGAAACACAGCGATGAGTGATGACACAATGATTTATCAGAATGATGACTTACTGGGTTGTTGAATGTTCAATTTACCATTCTCGTGGATCATGACCACGGGGTTCTTGTATTTGACTTGGAGATGCTCCAGCATTTTCTTCAGAGCCCATGGAGTTGATGTCGCAAAAAAATCGATTTTCAACCCGAACAGCAACTGTTGCAGATTAAGTTTAGCCATACAGACATAGAAATGATTTGGTTATGCTGAAAAAAAAATCACTTCCCACCTAGATTTAGTGAAATAAATTGTATCGGAAAATACCTGATTCTTTGAGTTTAAAAATGGCACTGCAAGAATACATTTACAGAACTGTTAGGTTAATCCATTGAGAGTGGATTCTATGTGCACGTGGGTACCTACACACCCCCTTCCAACTTTTGATTCAAGACATATTAATCCATTTTTAGTTTGTTTTCCTAGTAGAACACGGGATTCTGGTGTACAAAAGTGGTTTTGGAATTTTGGTCTGAATTTTTTTTCATCAAAGTCAACTCATAAATAGATTTTTCGTTGACTTTTTTGGGGGTTGACTTTTGACCAAAAAATATATATACAAAAAATTTGAAACCACTTTTACACAGCAGTATTCCGTGTTCTACTAGAAAACCAAGCTAAAATAGGTTAATACATTTTGAATCAAAAGTTGAAAGGGGGGTGTGTAGGTACCCACGTGCACACCGTTTTGTTTTCGTTAATCCATTTCTCTCATCGCATTGTGGGATACAACATAGTATAACATAACTTGAAGTTATTAGAATTCTTACTGTCATATTTCACTGCTGCATCACCCATGTAATCTCTTAGGTTCTGATCTAGCTTACTGAGATCAGCCTTCACGTATACGGCCATGTAATGGTTAAATCCGACATAATCGAAAGATCCCCGCACTCTCTCCAGCTCTTCAGTGGTGAAAGATGGCAGCCTGGACCCAACATTCTTCCTCATCACTGGGGGGTAATCTCCATGCACTAACGGATGCATGTACCTGTGTCATGATAACATGATCTTTAGCTGTCGGTACATACAGATTCTAGGTTTTATTTTAAAACTTGAGATGTACAGATGAACATACCATCCAATGTGAAAATCATTCATCCTTGCAGCAGCTGCTACATCCTCAGGTGCTTGTGTCTCAGGCTCGTACCACCAACCCAGCAATGTGAGTCCAATTTTTCCTCCTTGCGTGGCCTGATCAGTACGGGAAACACAAAGGGAAATTACACCTGTGAGAATGACTAATCCCAAACGAACAGGCTGGTCCCGTAGAAGGTGGCATTGTTCCCAACCTGGTACTTCTCTTTGTACAGGGTCGCTGCGGAGGCATGTGCAAGCAGAAGATGGTGCGCTACAATGTATGGCTCTGTGGTAGAGTTGCCGTTGTCGCAACTAAGGGTGCCGAAGGGGAATGAGCATCGCCGTGGTGGGAGGATACCCTGATCATACCCGCCAATCGGCTCGATGTTTGGCTCATTTACGGTGCTCCAGTACTTCACCATGTCGCCGAAGTTCTTGAAGCACACATCTGCATATGCTGTGTAATCATCACTGCAACCATGAACCATGTGACGCAAGGAAAAATACGATGTTATTTCTTCTCTCATGGAATTGCAGTTGCAGCAATGTATTAGTGAGCCAAGAAAAAATTACATGAATTTTCGGCTAAGCAATCCGTTGTATTCATCTTGAAGACAGTGGCGGATCTAGGATTTTAGCAAAGGGTATGCCACCATAAAATTTTGGTGTGCGTATTAATAATGATTTTGTCTTAGAAGTTAGAATATAAAGAAGAAATAATGAGTATGAAATATAAATATAACAAAATAACTAAATGAAAAAGGATTTTACTCTATAATAAAAAAGGTAAATTGTTGGACACATGCACCATCGATGGGGCATTCTAATATTCGCTAAAAAAATTGTCCTTACTTGCAACCCTAAATTTCAAAAGTTCTCGATCATGGGATAATCATTCCGGCAACGATTAAAATACAGTCAGATTGTACCAAAATAAACATAAAAAATGTAAAAAGATGTTACAACTAGCTACATCAAAAGACAAAAAATATATTTACATGACTACTGAAGAGTAATTATCTGTTAACTAAATTATGATGCTACACAGCTAGCCTATATACCAATGGCTAAATTGTTCCTTTGGTTTAGTCATCATAGCTAATCAGGTCAAAACCATTACCAAAATAGCTATGTGCATGCATGGTGCATGGCCCTAGCTAGCCTAGTAGCCTGCAAGATTACACGCCGGAGTAACGCCAAAGCGAATGCTAATTAATTCGGTTGTTAAGCAACTACCAAGTTAATCAACCCATGTTCCTGAAATGAGCTAGCTCACTAATTAAGTAGTTGATTAACACAAGGGAGTAAGATTGCATGGCTGGATCGCAGGGTATGCCAAGGCATACCTGGCATACCTTGTAGATCCGCCACTGCTTGAAGAGCCTGAGGGAAGTCGAAATGATATATCGTTACGTGAGGCTGAATTCCTGCATGAGAAACGGAAAGTGCATGAGCTATCTCTTCGCAGCTGAACATTTGAAAAATCCTCAAGAGTTTTATTACTGGATGAAGGGTTCCGTTGGCCAAGGATTATAGATAATAAATACCACGGCTCAGGAGTTCATCAATAAGATTGTTGTAGTACTCCAGCCCCTTTGGATTCACAGCTCCTCGCCCGTCTGCATGATTCACAAACAACCACGTCACCGAAGTTCCAGCCTATTTTTGCAAGACACATAGCAGTGGTTCTACTGTTAGTATCGGCTTTTGGCCTTACCAGGAATAAGCCGAGGCCACGCAATGGAAAATCTGTACGCGTCGACGCCCATCTCGCTCAAAAGCTTTACATCTTCCTGTTGCCAAACGCAAGATAAATCATTGGAGTAAGTTTGACATCATGTTCTTGATCTGAGAAGTCTGTCATTTATCAGCACTCTGCCTTGCAAACTAACCTTGTACTTGTGATACTGGTCTGCAGTCACATCAGCGTTCGCTCCGCCGGTAGAGTAGCCTGTGGGAAGTCAAAGAAGTCGCGCCATGATCAGGAACATGGAAATGTATGACAGATTTGGTTGCAGGCTGGAGAAAAAACTACTAATCTGTACCTCCGTGCGTGAACGTGTCCCAGATGCTGGGTTTCCTTCCGTCCTCGTCAAATGCACCTTCAATCTGAGAAATCAGGCGATGTTAAGGTCAGTAAAACATGGCACGTAGTATGTCGGAAACTTGATATATTGGTTTGCTTTCAATCAAACTTGTAAACTTTGACTACTAATATCATATTTTTAATTCCTTAAACATGTTAATGTCCATTTTTTTTCTCCTCACTCTTAACCTCATCTCCAGTTTTTCCTCCTCCCCTCTTAAGATTTTTAGGCCCATCACATAGTTATGGTCAATTCCTATTTCAACTTGCACTAATCAATATGGTTCCTTCCAGCCACACGGAGCATGCAGCCAAGGGAGCAACCCAGTGACACTGAACTGACGGCGAAAGGAAAGGGGCACGAAAATGACATCTCGGTAGTTTTCTGAAGAGTATACGAGCATGTATTGATCGATGAACAAAGATATACTACGACTCCAGTACTGAAGCAAGTGTAATAAGAATATCTTGCCCATTCTACATCAAAACATACATAATTCTACACTTCCTGTGACCCGTATATATAATACTTGGACACACTAAAATGTCTCTACAAATATGCGATTCAGATTCAGCGATAAATATTAGGAGTATGAATCAGAGATTCAGAGTACTATATTGTCCTCGAGCATGACATGCGGCATATGCGCAGTATGATATTATCCTCGAGCAGGACATGCCAAGTAGTATATGCCAACCAAGCTGAAGCTGTCGGTTGGTCAATATTCTAGCTAGAAGAACCCGCGCCGCACGTCCTCTATCCGTGCGTCGCCGATCAGTCCCAGGCTCCCAGCCACTCGACCACAAGTACCTCCCCGTTCAAAAAAAAAAACAAAAAAACACCTAGCTAGCTAGCTTCCTTCTTACCTCTCTTCAGTGTTTTTTCTCTGTCAAAAGTTACTATCGTGGCCTTCCACCTGCTCCTTCGGTAACACCACACGTCTATCAGATAAAGTTAACCAACTGAGCCATGGAACCGGGCAATTTTTTCTCTTTCACGTGCTCTCGCTCTTCTGCTATGTTTTCTTTCTTCAGTAATAATCTGGTCTGAGGCGAATAACATGGCGAATTGGCGATTCTGTAGCTGGAAACTTAATCTTTGTTTTTGTTGTTAAGTTCCGGACGACGTCAGCTTTCTGTAGCTGTGACAGTCACGAGGATCCTTATAGAAGCTTGATTCAGTTCAGCATCCATCTCTGACCGAGACGCTTTTCTAGTGTTATCTATCCCTGCCGCCCTGCCACACCAAGAGCAACGTGCTACAGCTCGCGTTCATTCGTCTCGCGTGCTTTGTTTATGAGCGAGTTGTTTTATGGTACCCTCAAATAATTATTAACCCTTTATTTTAATCCATCCAATGGCTGAAAAGATTTCATACCGCTGTCAAAATCGTGACCGGTACCAATTTTCGCACCGAATGAATAAAAAGGCTGTAGCTGGGCCCCGGCCCAGTGGACGTCATTGGCCCATCACCTCGATTGCGTCGTACGGGAGTGGGTGCCGACGCTGAGTCGCCAATTCATTCCCAATTCAGCGATTCTATTCCTAACCCTAACTAGTTCTTCCGCGACCGGCGCTGGGTGGGTGACGCCGCCGATTACGGCCACCGGCACCTGGGACTTGCGCGAGCATGACATCCGTGAAGAAGGCGAGTGCTGTGGTGGCGTCACGACATCAGGACGGAGGCGAGGCATTGCTGCGACATCTAGGACTTGGGCGCCGGATCTCCCGGCCACCGGGGCCTGGGACTTGGTCGGCCAGAACATGAGCAGTTGCGGGCAGGCGAGCTGGACGGAGAGCCTCACGTCGTGGAACTGATGCACGTGCCGGCGAGCGAGGCCGCCTCGGTCCATGAGGCCACCGTACGGGAACGACGACGTACCTGTCCGCGTGAGAAGTGTCTGGTCCTGGCGCAGGCCCCCGTCGAGGCCGTCCCTCGCTCCGACGTTGCTCTTCGCGCCAAGCCGCCGTGGCTGCACGAGCCCCTGGGCCTCCTTCTAGACCTAATGGTGCCCTTCATCGGCGAGAAGGCCGTGGGTAGCCAGAGGGCCAGCTCCATGGTCTGGAGTACTGCATAGACTCCAACCCTTCATGGGGTATGTATGACATTCATTCTGCTCAAGATTTTGCTTAGACTTTTGTATGGTTCATTCATCAATTTGTTCTTGTCTGCTGCTCATTTAGCTTTGTTATTACTCATTTAGCTTGAATTGTGGTACTCCCTCCGACCCATATTACCTTTCGGAGATACAGATGTATCTAGCACTAAAATGTGTCTAGATACGTCCGTATTTGCGAAAGGTAATATGGAAGAAAAACAAAGTTTACCCACATGAGTTCTATGTTTTAGAAGGAAAGTGATTAAGATCAATGGAGAACCTTTTGCAAAATTAAATTGTTGTATTTCTTCTTCTTCTTTCTGTAGTGCTATAATGTTATCAAAGAAACTATCAAAAATCGAAATCAGCTGCGTGCGAGAGGGCGGAGTTCGGCCAGGCGTTCAGTTGTAAGGTGCCCACGATGACCAGGTGGCCGACGCTCGTGTACGTGCCGGGTAGGTGTGCCTGGGCTCTCACCGCCCGCCTGGTGGCTAGCACCAGCTCACTCAGCGAGCCCCAGCTCTCTGAACAAGACACCGACAGGCTCCATGTAAGTTTTGTGCTACCACATTCTCAAATGTAAACTGAAATTGCAGTATATAATTTTAGTAAAGCATTGTGTCATTTTTGGTCGAAACAACAATTATCGTGACACACAGAAGCTTACAATGGCATATAAATGAAGAGAGAAAGTATGAGTGGTTTTGCCACTTTGCTGTTTTTCTGATAAATGAAAAGCAGGTGCCATACATCATTCGGCCACCTAAGGATTATGTTATAACAAACTAGGATTTGGAAAGCAGCAGATATAAGACATAATATATTTTGTGTTTGAATTTTTTCTTCTTCTTTTGTACTGTAATACTTCGTAATAAAGGATCTGAACCTTCCACATTTGTTAACTAGTGTGTAGTTTGGCTACTTGTATGTTCATCATGTTATAACAAACTAGTATTTGGAAAGCAGCAGATAGAAGCCATAATATATTTTGTGTTTGTTGCATCCTTTTCTTTTTCTTTTGTACTGTGATACTTCGTAATAAAGGATCTGAAGCTTCCATATTTGTTAACTAGTGTGTAGTTTGGCTACTTGTATGTTCATCATAATTGACAGATACAACAAAAGTGAAGAAATTGTTGGTTAGTACTAACATTCATTTGATTTTGATAACTCAGTACAAAGATAGCGAGCTATTTGATTAAGTTTGTTTTATTCGAACATGATCATTGTTGCAACTCCCATCATTGGTTCTTCTACCAACTTGCTTGCAGGGTGATGCCGATGGTACTTTGGACAGGCTCTGGCAGCAGAACAGAACAGAACCGGCTGAGATAAGCAGTAGATGAGCTCTGCGTGGAAGCAAAGTAGCTGTCCAGTTTTGGTTCTCTGTTTATGGAGTATCCTTGTGTATGACTTGCCTAGTTGGTTGATAGGTGTTTACACTGGAGCTGAGAACTGTGGGTACAGAGACCAATGTATATATTTGCTACTAGGTTTTAGTTTGTCAGTTCATCTAGCATTTGCCGATATAGTTGATGTAACAAATCTGAGTGTAATTTGAGTATACAATTGATAGTTACATGTCATCTTGAACATGGGAACAATGTAGTAAACTTGGAATATAATTCATGTGCTATAAACAGGACATGTCATGCCCTAAGGTTGTGGCAGGAACATCTATAACTCGCTGAAATGGCATATGATAACAATCAATACATATAAGCAAATGCAAGATGCTTGAATGTTAAGCTGCACAAGATTCAGAAATGTTTACTGCAAACAACTTGTATCTACAAAGCGAAGAGCACACCAGCATATAGGTGAGAAAAAATAGCTAAACCGAAAATACTTCATTTCAAACTACAACGGAAGGGTACACAAAAATTGGTTGAATCATGTTTCTTTCCAGATAACCATCGATAGCATTGCCTGGGACTCCCAGTACTCTTCAGATTGCTTCAACATCTCGGTTTGCTCTTCGCGCATCCTGCACCTCCTGTAATCTTTGCATCTGGTGAGGCCACAAATGCAAATTCACAGTTAAAGAAAGGTTGTTACGTTTCTCTTTGCATCTGATGAGGCCATAAATACAAATTCAGAGTTAGAGAAAGGTTGTTACGTTTCCAGGATTCTTGTTGCGCGAGATTGTTCAACCCAAGTGCTCAGTAACATGGAGCACCTCTTGGTTTTATCAGAATGGGATTCATAACTGATATCCTTCCTCCTCACTTCTGAAGGTCTGGCTAACCACGCGGTGATACTCTTGACGCTCCTCGCCCCTGGCTTCACCATCCATGTCTGAAAACCGCCAATCATAAGAATATGTTTCATGTTACTAAAGTAAATCATGTCTTACAAAAAAAAACAGCTTAGAGTTGGTAGGAAAAATGTGAATAAGAGGGTCAATTAACAACTTTAGGAACATGAGGCAATTTTAGTTATATCGATTTCTTCCGGAGGTTAATTTAGGAAAATTTATCAATCAAGTTCATGAAAGTAGCAAACTCTGAATTGCTATATAGAGCTTATAACCTTCTAGACAGTTGAAACTACTAGCTACAACAGATACTAAGCTGAACACTTCAGAAATTACATTAGTGACATACTTATAGAGCTATGAAGATAACCTTTCAGTACTATCCTGATTGCAGAACTTCAGTAATCGCCAGCCTATGGCAGTATCATTTCCATCTATATAACAGAAGAACATGAACCGATTCACATCCATATTACTGCAATTCACCATCACATTCACACAATCTTATACATGAGCGACACTGTTTTTTTCAGATAGCGTAAACTTATAAATCTAATACTTGCATAAATCTTACAGCCGCACTTGTTGCTGCCTACAATAATCCTACTTAATCTGTGTAAACGGTGAATTAAACATCTAAAAATGGTGCAAATTTTGATGGCTAACACTGGGGCTGTACTAATTAACAAATTAGCTTTCGTAGGATCCCTGTAAGAATATCTAGCGATGGAGCTGATCATGGAGCGGTCAAGGAGAAGTGTAGGATTAGGGCCTACCTGAACCTACTACCACCTCCAAGGCGACAGCAACGGAGGAAGGGCCGAGCTGGTGGCGGCGTGTCCGATGGATATGGCGGCGGCGTGTCCGATGGATATGGCGGCGGCGTGTCCGATGGATGTGGTGGCAGCGGCGGCGGCGTCCCTGATCGATGTGGCGGTGATGGCGGCGCTCGCTGCTCGGCAGAGTTGTGGCAACGGAGTGGACGAGGCGGCGGCGGCGTCGCTGACCTCGCGTCCTTGGAAACCGATTAGACCGTGGGCTAGGCCGAATACTATGTTTTTGATTTTTTTTTCCATTATCTTGGGCTGCTGGGCCTAATCTACCTCGTTCCATCTTGATCGTTGATTGAAATCATACTCCTGCACCTTCGGGAGGAGTAAAAGGTACTGTAAAAGCTGCCTAGCGGAAACTGCTGGTGTGAGTGTCAGCTGCCATTCAAAAGTTTTGATTGACGAGAAAGAGGAAGAATCCCCGATACGAACGGCGAGGCGTCCGGAGTTCTGAGTGAGGGTACCTGGTAAGCGGAGGAGCCGGTGCCGAAGACGAACCCCGGCGGGAAGTCGCCCTTGGTGATGGCCGGCGCCGGCGTCGGAGACGCGACGGCCAGCAGAAGAAAAAAGGCGCAGGAGAACGCCGAAAACCTCGCCGACATCCTCATCGTGCTGCTCGCCGGCCAACCTCATTGTAGCTAAGCTCGTTGTGGTGGTTAACTAATGTCTCTCAGCTGGTGGCTCTCCGCTCTGGCGCTCTGCAGTAGCGTGGTATAGCGTATTGACGCAGACAGACATGGGACTGGGCGGGAGGTGTACGTAGCGTGGTACAGTGGCGGAGCCAGAAATTGAGATGAGCCGGGACAAACGTATAAGATCCAAATTTTTGTAAACACAAAAGTGAGTCTGTTCAGCAAAAAATGTTCTACAAAGATCCGATTTTTGTAATATATGAAGTACAACTACCAACAAATATGCCCATATCATTTCATCTCTAGTTTCTAGAGAACAATACTTATCAATTTGTCTCCGAATTCAGGGTCAGCAAAAACATTTGAGAGACGATAGTGGCAGCCGGTTGGGATTTTTCTTGGTAAAGAGCTCTCTTTCTTAGGATGAACATGGAATTTATTCACGTTTATAGGAATACATGTAATTTTATGCAAATTCGTAAGACAACTATGGCGGCCTTCTTGAAGAGAGAAGCAGCCTTTATTAAATTATGGGCGTCCACATTCGAATCCTGTTGTTTATTATCAAACCATACCTTATGGAAGAGGCTTCTCCTCTTGTGTTTAAAATCCTTTAAATCATTGCAAATTTGCGCAACATGTCATTTTCAGATTGTTAATCACTTCCAAACAATCCGATGCCACATGAACTCTTGATATATCTAGATAAAATGCAAGGGAAAGAGCTTCATTATATGCTATTCTGCGAGAGTAGAAGGATCATTTTTTTTACATCCATTAGAAGAATTTTTTTAGGGAAAGTAGAAGGATTATTGGTTGTTTCTTACATCCATTTTTAGAGGAGTTTTTTTTACATCCATTAGGAGTTAGTACTGCATAGACAACAGACGGTCATTGTTTTTGTGCGCCGTGCTCTTGTTTTGGGCGAGTTGCCTATTGGGCCTTTCCAATCTCCCATCTCCCCTCACGTCGCCACTTGACGGTTCATGCCTGGCCTGCTCTGCCAGCAGAAGCTTGACTCACTCCTCTAATGGTGTTGTCCGCCTGCGCCGCTGTGTCCTCTGAGCAGGAGATGCGGTGGGGTACCCTACTCCAAATTTGTTGAGCCGGGGCGACCGCCCCTCCTCGCCCCTGGTGGCGCTGCCAGTGGTGTGGTAGAAGTAGTAGCGTATGAGAGTAGTCTTTTTTTGAACAGGGCAAGGGGTCTAGAAAGACCCCAAATATTCTATTAATATATTGTGGCAGGTACAATATGTAGAAAGGCTCTTACAGTTCTAGCCCTAGAAAATCTCCTATCTAAAGATAAGGGCTTTCTGTTTACACAAAGCACCATGGGACAAAGAATAATTCAGCAATGTATTCCTCGTGCGCCTCCGCCACATCTCGCCGTCGTCTTCCAGGCGTCGCCACCGAGGAACAGAGACTAGTTGTTCAAGAGCCTCCTTTCGGCGATGATCTTCCACCGCGGTCCACCTCCAAGCTATGCGGAACGAATCACTTCGCCACTTGGATGCTTCGAGCACCCGCCACGAGATTGAAGGAATTATGCCCTAGAGGCAATAATAAATTGAGTTATTATTATAATTCATGTTCATGATAATGTTTATATTTCATGCTAGAATTGTATTAAGCGGGAACATTAATACTTGTGTGATTTATGAATAACACTGTGTCCCTAGTATGCCTCTACTAGACTAGCTCATTGATTAATGATGGTTAAGGTTTCCTAACCATAGACATGAGTTGTCAATTAATAATAAGGTCACGTTATTAGGAGAATGATGTGATGGACAGACCCAATATAAGCACAACAATTAGATCGTGTCATTGTGTTCACAATTGTGTAGCTTTTCCTATGTCAGTATCCTATTCCTTAGACCATGAGATAATACCACTCCCTAGTACTAGAAGAGAGCTTTGAGTTCATCAAATGTCACACTATGAGAGGGTGATCATAAAGGTGTCTCTCAGGTAATCGGAAAGTACTTGTTGGGTTGCATGTATCGAGATTGAGATTTGTCCCTCCCAAGTCAGAGAGATATACTCCAGGCCCACTCGGTAATCAATATCATATACCGTTTGCAAACACGTGATTAATGAGTTTAATCACAGGATGATATTGGATTGCGGAATGAGTAAAGAGTACTTGCTGTGAACGAGATTAAACTAGGTATGACGATACCGATGATCGAATCTCGGGCAAGTAAAGTATCACGAGACAAAGGAATTTGTATACGGGATTAATTGAATCCTGACATTGTGGTTCACAGATAATGATCTTCGTTGAATATGTGGGAGTCAATATGGATTTCCAGATCCCGCTCATTATTGATATCGATCATGTCTGCATATTCTCGAACCCGTAGGGTCACACACTTAACGCTCATCGACGTTAGGATAGTTTCGAGATTTATGGAAATTGTTTCGGAGAGTTGCAGAATTGTTTCAAGAAGAGGATTAATGATTTATTAATTAATTGAATTAATAAATATTAATACATATATTTATTTGTTGGAAATAAATAGGGCTAAAAGTAGTCCACGAGAAGTTTTGCTAACGGGCTCATTTTGTAGCCTATCTAGACAAACTACTAATAAAAGAAGGCAAAAGAGAAAAAGAAAAGGCAAAGAAAAAAAAAGATACAGCGCGGTGGCCAGCGAACGCCCTGGCTCGCTCGCTCGTGGCGGCCAGGGGCGAACGCGGCTCGCTCGCTGTGCATGCCCGCGCTGGGCTGCGCCTGGGCCAGGACGGATGAGCCGGCTAGGCAGGCCGCATCCGCCAGCGTGCCGCAGGGCCAGGCCGCATCCGCCAGCGTGCCGCAGGGCCAGGCCGCGCCAGGCCACCGCGCCAGGCCGCTGCAGGCCAATGCCAGCGACGCAACAACCGCTTGCTCGCCCGCTCACATCGATCAATCTTAGAGATCGGATCGAGGGCGGCAGCAGTTGGCGTGCCTTCCACGCCAAGAGCCACAGGCTGTGTGCTCACGCGGTTTCAGAAATCGTGGATCCTACTCCAAGGCACGCAGTGTCGTATGCCTATAAAAGAAAGGAGATGGCCATAGTTTTAGGTTTGACCTAATACCGAACTGTTTCAGCCGGCGCTATCTCTGTCTTTTGTAGTATTTTCTTGCCTCTCCACCATAAGCACCACGTCGTCGTGCTGCTGATCCCATCTACCACTCCACCGCACCTTGCTAGACCGAGGAAGAGGAGGAGTCGTTGCGCTGTACGTGTGCAACGCTCGAAGGCGCCACCCGTTGTGGCGCTTGGATCGGATCGCGAGAAGGAGACGCTAGTATGACTACGCCGACCACGTTCATCTGAATGTTTCCGCTGTGCGATCTACAAGGATATGTAGATATGTTTACCCTGCTCGTTGTTTTGCATCTCGTAGATCAGATCTTGGCTTGTTTCTGTTCATCTTTGTAGTAACTTTTTTTTGTTTTCTGTGCTGCGAAATCCTTTAGTGGTATCAGAGTGAGATCTATGCATAGATGTTTTACACGAGTAAAACACAACAATGTTGTTGCGGGCATTGATGTTTTTGGTGCAAGCTTCTTTTCGTGTACTTCTTGATGTCGCGGCATAGTGAGATTGAAGCGGCCCAGGCCAACTTTACATGACCGCGTTCATGAGACCTGCTCTGCAGTGGCCTGCTCCACACATGCGGCTGGTGGGTGTCTGTATCTTCCACTATAGTTGTTATCGGATTTGCAACAAGACTTTGGCAACTCTAATATCAACGTTGTGGCTTTGCATAGGTAAGAACCGTTCTTACGCGTAGCTCCCATAAACCACGTAAAATATGCAATCAACAAATTAAAGACGTCTAACTTATTTTTGCAGGGAGTGTTTGTGATATGGTATGGCCACAAGATGTGATTGTGATTGATATATGTGATGTATGCAATGGTTCATGTTTTGTAATATTTCACGACTTGCATGTCGATGAGTTCACAACTGGCAGGAGCCATATGGTTGTCTTTATAATTTTGTATGACCTGCGTGTCAACTTTTTATACGCCATGTAATAGCTTTACTTTATCGCTAAGTAGTTAGCAATAGTCGTAGTTGCTATTCGCTATGGAGGCAATCATGGTGGAGTGATGGAGATCATGCCGGCGCGCACGAGATGGAGATCAATGTGTGATGATTGGCTATACCATGTCACATATTGTATATGCATGTGATATTTATCCTTAATGCATCTTATTTTGCTTTGATCGCGACGGTAGCATTATAAGATGATCCATCACACTTAATTTCAAGATAAAAATATGTTCTCCCCTCGTATGCGCCATTGCGAAAGATTGTCGTTTTGAAGCATGATACGTCTCCAACGTATCCATAATTTTTGATGCTCCATGCTTGTTTTTACACTATTTGCTTAGTGTTTCGTTACACTTCGTGGCATTTTTATGCATTTTCCGGAACTAACCTATTAACGAGATGCCACAGTGCCAGTTTCCTGTTTTCTACTATTTTTGTGTTTCAGAAAAGTTACACAGGAAATATTCTCGGAAATGGACGAAACAAAAGCGAGAAGTTCAGATATTCACAGGAGCTTCCAGAACACCGAATGAGAGACGGAGAGGAGCCACTGGTGGGCCACACCACCAGGGGGGCGCGGCCTGGGGCTGGCCCGCACCCCCCTATGGTGAGCCCCACCAGGGCCACTTTTGACGTAGCCCCTTCGCCTATAAATACCCCCCGACGGGAAAAACCTAAACACCCGATCACTTTTCCAGAATACATCGCGATCCACCGCCACCGTCGACCCGAAGATCGGGAGGGTCCAGAAGCTCTTCCCGGCACCCTGCCGGAGAGGGGAATCGCCACCGAAGGTCTTCTTCATCGCCATGCTTGCCTCTGGCGCGATGAGTGAGTAGTCTACCTTGGACTATGGGTCCATAGCAGTAGCTAGTTGGTTGTCTTCTCCACCATGTGCTTCATGTTTAGATCTCGTGAGCTGCCTTACATGATCGAGATCACCGTTATGTAATTCTACATGTTGTGTTTTTTGGGATCCAATGAATATTGCTGTTATGATTGAGTTGAAGTACTGAATTTTATCTTATGTTATCTCTATGTTGTTTATGATCTTGTATGCTCTCCGTTGTTAGTAGCTATCTTGGCCGAGTAGTTGCTAGTGACTCCAAGAGGGGGTATTTATGCTCGATAGTGGGTTCATGCCTCTATTTAATCTGGGGGAGTGACAGAAACCTCTAAGGTTGTAGATGTGTTGTTGCTACTAGGGGAAAACAACATTCATATGCTCGAGGGCATATGTTTTGTTTACATTACACACTTTGCTTAATGCAGTTATCTGTTGTTCGCAACTTAATACTTGTGGAGTTCTCGGATGGATTCGCCACAAGTGGATTATTAGTCATAGATGCAGTTGGATGGTGGTCAATGTATCTTGTTGTAATGCCCAGAGTAAATCTCATAGTGATCCTCTTGACATATCACGTTGTCTTTATTCTATCAATTGCCCAACTATAATTTGTTTACCCAGCATGTGTTATTTTATCTTATGGAGAGACACTACTAGTGAACTGTGGACCCCGGTCCTATTTCCTTTATATTGCTATCACCTGTTTACTTTACTTGCACTGTTTACTTTACTCGCATACTATTACTATTTTCCACTCGATACGCTCATTCCTTTGTTTACAGCAAACCGGTGAGATTGACAACCTCATAGTAAGTTAGGAGCAAAGTATTTGGTTGTGTTGTGTGCAGGTTCCGCGTTGCAGCTGGCAGAGCAAAGCACTGGACGAGGCGCCTTATAAATTGTCCGGAGCTATCGCAAGCTAGCAAGCATCACCTTCAGTCATTTGGCTTTTTCCCCTTCGAATCGATAAACCTTGGTTTCTTACTGAGGGAAAACCTTGCTACTGTACTCATCATACCTTCCTCTTGGGGTTCCCAACTGGACGGTGCTTTTCATAATCAACACCGTGCCGCATCAAGCTCTTTTCTGGCACTGTTGCCAAGGAGGAAAAAGAAGACTTCTGCAAGGGGAGTTTCACACGCACATCCTTTACTTTGTTTTAAGTTTTGCTTTACTTTATTTTTACTTGCATCGTTTTATCAAAAACACAAAAAATTTAGTATCCTTTATAGTTGTTATTTCTTTACTTTAGTTCATTATATTGTTCCCTAAGTATGTTTTGGAGGACCTCTCGGTAGGGAGTGGTTCAATTATTGGAAAAAGTAACATTGAGGAGTTCTTTAATCATATTAGTATGCATAAAGATGTTGAGGAAAAGTCTTTGGCTGACCTTGCTCCTAGTTATGAAGTTGCTTCTGCTTATTTGATTCACATGTTGGAAGCTAGGTTTGCTAGCCTTAATCCTTTTATGTAATACATGTTCCTTAAGCTTCATAATATTGTGGATCCTGAAAAGAAAGCTTTTATCTTGGAAACTTTGCGCATAGAATTTAGAGATGTTGCCATTGAGGCTAGGGAAGTTTTTAAGAAATTTAATAAGCTTGGCTCGCCTATTGAAGTTGTTGGTATACCCAATGAAGATTTTAGAGTGCCAATACCTTGTAAACTTGTAGGAATTCATGATGCTTTGGAAAAGAATTTTAGTTGGATTTATCCTGAATTTTTTTTTGATGAAAGTAGTGTACCAAAGAGTGATCATAAAGGTTTTTCAAAAACTCATTTGGACACAATTCAATTTATTATTGAAAAGACTTCTGCAATTGATCATAATGGTTCATTCGATATTACTTGATTCGTATTTTCTGCGCCTAGCTCAAAGGCGTTAAAGAAAAGCACTCTTGTGAGATAACCCAAAGTTTTTTACTTTCAGTTCTTTTTCTTTTATTTGAGTTTTGGAAGTTATTAATACTGTAATAACCACTCCTTATCATTTTTATTTTGTTTTCGTGCCCAGAGAAGCCTCTAATTTGAGCGAGGTAAGATTTGGGGATGTTGCTGTCCTGAAACAGTTTTTGGTGCTGCACCATAAAAATTCGTGAAAATTCTTTGTATATCTTTTGGACCTGCCATTTATTGTGCATATGCCCCAGGTTATATCCAAACTTTCATTAGTATAACACTTTTTGATTTAAGCAACAGAAAACCCTCTAAAAATTATACCTTTGTCAGCTGTTCTGTTTTGACAGATTTCTGCCAATATTTGTGTTTGCCGCTTTATCGCTTTATTTTTGAGTTCTTTTGATCACGGAACTTTTGGGGAAGTTGCTACAGTAGTATATACTTTATATGTGGTGGTTTTGAGTTGAAACCTGAAGCAAAAGGGGTTGATTCAATGTTATGCTTACACTAATGTTGCTAATAGATTTGTGTTTAGTTTTCTATGAAGGAAGTTTTCAAGTGTAGGGATTGGAGAATGATGAGATAAGTTGAAGAATGGACAAAAGCTCAAGCTTGGGGATGCCCATGTCGCCCCAAGAAATATCCAAGAAGTACGAGCGTCAAAGCTTGGGGATGCCCCCGAGGCACCCCTTCTTCATCGGCAAAAATCAGGTCACCTTTCAGCGCACTATATTTTTATTGCTTCATGCATTATGCGTTTTTCTTGGAGCGTCAGTTGTTTTTAGTTTTTAGTTTTTTTTAGTTTTGTTTAGTTTTGTTTAGTTTTGTTTGCTGCAATAAATGGTTGGATCCCAAAAAATTTCTTTTGGAGAAGTTGCCTTGCTTTTCATTTGCCAAGAACACTCAGTTTTTCATTCTTATAATTTCAACGAGTGTTCTCTTTTTTTAGAACTGCGTTTAGCTTTCGATTTTCGCCTTGATTTGTGTTCAGGTCTTGTTATATCTTTGCATCAAGGTGTATTTTTTGCCTCTGGTCCATATTGGTTTTCATCAAAATAGTTGTCTATAAAAAGTTCAAATGGTGTTGGAAAAGAGAAAAAGCTTTATGCAAAAAAGGTGGTACAAGAAGGAGCTTGTCTAGACTGCGGCTTAGGCTTTTGCATGTCGTGCTTGATGTATTTTTGATAGTATGCTTAGTGGTTTTGCTGTAGCATGACTTGTCTCAAATAACTGAGATTGCTTAATGAGCCTTTGAAAAAATCATGCGTTGTTTTAATTATTTGGAAGCATTATTTTGGTTTTCTCCTTGATGCTTTATTTGGGTTGACTTGGCGCATGCTCACACATGTTAGACTCATACAAAGTCGTCATTGCCTCTATGATCATTTAGTTTTTGACTTTTGATGCCATCTTATGCTTCTTTTACTGTCGCTTTGTCGCTATGCATGATTATGGCCGTTATTGCTCTCTTAGTTGGTCGCTCCCAGTCTTTTGCTAGCCCTCATTTTGTACTGAGTATGAGCTCTACTCGTGCATCCAACTCCTAAAAACCAAGTTTGCCATTATGTCCACCATACATACCTATTAGCAATTTGCTATTCCAAGTACATTTTACTTGCTTTTATCTATCCTTCAAATTAAACTCTTTTTGGTGTTATGCGAAAATTGGTCAGTAAAGCTCTCACGAACCTGATGGCACACTTTACTTTTCTAATTTTAAAATTTTGACATTGTGGCTCTCTTATGTTGAGTTGTTATGCTTGCAAGTTGTAAGTTGAAATTAGCCCAGCCATGCCGTCATGGGGCAAGCTTTCAACATTGCACTATCTTTCATTTGAGTTGATATCGTGATCTTTTGTTTATGGATACTCACGATGTGAAATAAGTTGGGAATCTTGCGGGATCATGGAGTTTTTATATGTGTTAAGGAAACGCCTGGGCCACTAATCTAAGACATGCATCATTCATGGTGGAAATTTACAGCTTGCCCATAGTGGACATTCGATGACGCATCTCAAAATAAAAAGCTATACCTATAGTAAATAAAAGAGATGTCGAGGTGTTCATTGTTTGTTTGTCTTGTCATTTTGATGTGGGCTTGTTCCATGTCATCGGGCAGGAGGTACCCCATTGGCGGTTCTCAATGATACACATATATTTACAATGACAAGAGCTTGCTTGGGACTCTAAGTCGAGTAGCATGAGGTTTGGGTATTCGTACTTCACGGGACACGAGGTTTTCAACTTATGATTTGTCAAGCATATGCACCATAAGTGTTTTCGCATTAACTTTAACCATTCAAGATGCATATGATGGGGGCAATGAGAGCTCAAAGCTGGTAAGTACCATAACTTTTGAAGGTTTATAAAACTTGCAATCACTGCTTCCCTCCGCGAAGGGCCTTTCTTTTACTTTTATGTTGAGTCACCACCTTCTACCTTTATGCACCGTCTAAGAGAGCATAGTTATCATTCTGAGTATAATGTGCATTGTCCCAAAGTTTTCATTGATTGATTCATATTGTTGGTTTCACTTGTTCTTAAATTACTTGTATCTAGTCGCCCTCTTAAACTTGAAGGTGTCCTATGCATTTATGTTTTGCTCTCTCCATGAAGGACATGCTGAAAACCATTTGTATGTTTTTCCTTATGATTTGAACACACGTTTGACTTTCATTGTTTCATTTTCATGATCTTTTGTTTGTGTTCATTTTCATGTTATAACATGGTTGCTAAGTTTTTTCTATCAAGATTATACCTTTCGTGCCCATGTTTTAAGTTCTTTTGATCCCAGCGCACAACGCTTACATATATGATCAAGATTGTGTAGGTGCATGTCACCTCAAAAATTATTTCTTTTGTTATCACTTACCTACTCGAGGACGAGCAGGAGTTAAGCTTGGGGATGCTGATACGTCTCCAACGTATCCATAATTTTTGATGCTCCATGCTTGTTTTTACACCATTTGCTTAGTGTTTCGTTACACTTCGTGGCATTTTTATGCATTTTCCGGAACTAACCTATTAACGAGATGCCACAGTGCTAGTTCCCTGTTTTCTACTGTTTTTGTGTTTCAGAAAAGTTACACGGGAAATATTCTCGGAATTGGACGAAACAAAAGCCAGAAGTCCAGATATTCACAGGAGCTTCCAGAACACCGAAGGAGAGACGGAGAGGAGCCACTGGTGGGCCACACCACCAGGGGGCGCGGCCTGGGGCTGGCCCGCGCCCCCTATGGTGAGCCCCACTAGGGCCACTTCTGACGCCGCCCCTTCGCCTATAAAGACCCCCCGAAGGGAAAAACCTAAACACCCGATCACTTTTCCAGAATACATCACGATCCACCGCCGCCGTCGACCTGAAGATCCGGAGGGTCCAGAAGCTCTTCCCGGCACCCTGCCGGAGAGGGGAATTGCCACCGGAGGTCTTCTTCATCGCCATGCTTGCCTCCGGCGCAATGAGTGAGTAGTCTACCTTGGACTACGGGTCCATAGCAGTAGCTAGTTGGTTGTCTTCTCCACCATGTGCTTCATGTTTAGATCTCGTGAGCTGCCTTACATGATCGAGATCACCGTTATGTAATTCTACATGTTGTGTTTGTTGGGATCCGATGAATATTGGTGTTATGATTGAGTTGAAGTACTGAATTTTATCTTATGTTATCTCTATGTTGTTTATGATCTTGCATGCTCTCCGTTGTTAGTAGCTATCTTGGCCGAGTAGTTGCTAGTGACTCCAAGAGGGGGTATTTATGCTCGATAGTGGGTTCATGCCTCTATTTAATCTGGGGGAGTGACAGAAACCTCTAAGGTTGTAGATGTGCTGTTGCTACTAGGGGGAAAACAACATTCATATGCTCGAGGGCATATGCTTTGTTTACATTACACACTTTGCTTAATGCAGTTATCTGTTGTTCGCAACTTAATACTTGTGGAGTTCTCGGATTGATTCGCCACAAGTGGATTATTAGTCATAGATGCAGTTGGATGGTGGTCTATGTATCTTGTTGTAATGCCCAGAGTAAATCTCATAGTGATCCTCTTGACATATCATGTTGTCTTTATTCTATCAATTGCCCAACTGTAATTTGTTTACCCCAGCATGTGTTATTTTATCTTATGGAGAGACACCACTAGTGAACTGTGGACCCCAGTCCTATTTCCTTTATATTGCTATTACCTGTTTACTTTACTCGCACTGTTTACTTTACTCGCATACTATTACTATTTTCCACTCGATACGCTCATTCCTTTGTTTACAGCAAACCGGTGAGATTGACAACCTCATCGTAAGTTGGGAGCAAAGTATTTGGTTGTGTTGTGTGCAGGTTCCGTGTTGCAGCTGGCAAAGCAAAGCACTGGACGAGGTGCCTTATAAATTGTCCGGAGCTGTCGCAAGCTAGCAAGCATCACCTTCAGTCGTTTGTCTTCTTCCACTTCGGATCGATAAACCTTGGTTTCTTACTGAGGGAAAACCTTGCTGCTGTACTCATCATACCTTCCTCTTGGGGTTTCCAACTGGACGGTGCTTTTCATAATCAACACCGTGCCGCATCAAAGCATCACGTGATGATCGGGTGCTATAAACTCTACGTTCACATACAACGGGTGTAAGCCAGATTTACACATGCAAAATACGTGGGTTAAACTTGACGAGCCTAGCATGTACATACATGGCCTCGGAACACACGGATCCAAATATCAAGCATGAGTCATATAGATGATATGATCAACATGTTGATGTTCACCATTAAAGCTACATCATCTCACGTGATGATCAGTCTTCATGTAGTGAATTTGGATCATGCTTCACTAAACAACCTCGAGGGATGTTGAATTTAGTGGGAGTTCATTAGTAATTTGATTAACTTGAACTAATTACCATGAACTAAATCTTAATGAATTTGCATAAGTCGTTGTAGTCTTTGGCAACCGTTTTTCACCAACACATAGTTTTAATTGAGTTGATAAAACTATAGAATTCTGGATAGTCACTTTTCGGACTAGTGCCGTTTAGTTAAAGTGTCAAGATCAAAGATTAAGTCCTATTGCAATTTTAGCAAACCTCACTTGCTCCATGCGATTTAATAAGTTGTATTAATCTAAGAGCAATGATTCAAGTTTAGTATCTAAAGATCATATGTTTGCCTTCATGAGAAATTGATCTTCAAAATTGTTTAAGAATCAAAGTGATCATCAAGCTAAAAGAATTGTTTCAGAAATAAACAAAAGGTGAAAGATATTTGATATATAAAACTTTGATTGTTTGCAAAAATGATGAAGTATAATTTAGTAAAAGAACATATGCTTATATTGTATGAATATATGCAAAGGTTGAAGACGCTTAGCATCCAGATCACCCAAACATTTGGGGAACTAATATTATGCTTGCATTCGTCCTTATGAGCTTTAATAGCTTCATCATGAAAGTTGTCATGATAGGATGAATGATAAGGTATCGGCTAAATTGTTTTGCTATACTAAAAGAATGCTAAAGAATAGAATCTAGAAGAACGCCAGTTATATGATGATGGTGATCCATCTCAATATGCAAAATCCAAGGCCATTAGTATTTGACTAGTATTCTTTGGAATAAATGTCAAAGGGATTGGCGCCACTATTGATGTTGATAGATTCTTCTAAAAGGAGAGGAAACGCTAAATAGAATCTGCAAAAATATTTGGTAGAAAAGGAAAAGACTAGAAATGTCCAGCTCAGGTATATAAATGATATACATGTTATAGATGTATTCTTTGCTCGTTAACAATGTAATTCTTGGGTATTTGATATTGGATTGTTGGTATGAAATGTCATACAAAAGCAACACAATGTGAGAACTACAATGGCCTAAATAACTAGCAAAAGAATATGGTAATAATGCATGTTGAGAAACAAATAAAAGTGTTATTGTGTTTTTCATTGGCATCAAACCTAGCCTTCAAGATTTGATTGAACTTAATAATTGTTATATTGTTCTGGTATTATGAGAACAATTGTTTATCATATTATTACCTTCTTCCATAATCGATGGATAGATTATAATTATAAATCTTGTTGCTAAAATAAACATTTATAACACTGATGCTAAAGGTCGCAAGACAAAACGAATTTCACTTATTTGAGACACCACTATTTTAAGTCATATTGGAAAAAAAATGAAAGAAATTTCATATTGATGGATTTTCGAGTCATTTGATTTTGAATTGATTGACGCTCGTGAGACTTTTCCTTAAGATGATTAAACTCCGTTCATGGGCCATGGACAAACAACCGACTAACTAAATGGAGATGGCACATGTTGATGTATGTAGTCCATAGTGTGAAATCAATCACGCTGTATTTTCTATTTCATCAATGACTCGAATAGATGTATGGTATATCTACTTGATGAGATAGAAGTATGAAATGATTGAAATTGTTCAATTTATGAAGTGGAAATTGTTGTAACAAAAAGATTCAAATTTTTATGATTGGATCATAAAGAAGAATACTTGAGTTACAAGTTTAGCAAACATCTAAGAGTTAAGGGAATTGTTCCATAAACTTGCATCGTGATAAAACACCATATGAGTATGGAGTTTTCGATGGATGTAATCAAACCTTGTTTGACATGGTTAGATCAATGATAAAATAAAATTGCCAATATAATTTGTGGATTAAGCTTTAGAGACTTCCGCTTTTCACTGAATAGAGCACCATCATAATCCGCTGAAATGACTCCATATAAGTTATTGTGGTCTTTTCTTAAATTTTGGTATGCAAAGCATATGTAAAATGTTTACAACCAAAATCGGATTTGTAAGTCTTTGTAGGTTATCCCAAAGAATGTCGATGGGTATTCCTTCTACTGTGAACCTGAACACATAGTGATTGTCGCTAAAAGAAGTGAACTTCTTATGAAGAGATTTCTCGTGAAAGGTTTAAGTGGGAGGAAAGTAGAACTTGATGAGGTTATTGAACTTGAGCAAGATGAGCAAAATAGCGTAGCATCAGAAAATGTTCTAGAAGCAGCAACTGCATTCATGGTTCCCGCACCTACAATATGTTGTAGTACCAGACATCAAAGTTGCTATTTAATCAAGTTGGTCGTAATCAAATAGCAAGATTTGAGGACGAGATATTATTAGATAATAGTAACCGACAATATACAAAGAAGCGGTGATGGGCCCTGACTTTGTCATATGGATTATTCTAGCAACAATTACATATTAAGATATGATAGTTGAATAAACGAAACAATGTTCCTCTACCGGAATGCACACCAAGGATGTGTACATGACACGACCCAATGGGTTTTGTTGATTCAAAGGTTGCTAGATATGTATGCAAACATCAATGGTAGAAGTAAGCATAGTGAAGTTGGAATCTTCAATAATGAAAATGTTAAAGTGTTAATTTCATCAAGATATTTGAAGATGCTTGTATTACAAGAAAGTAAGTGGGAGCGCTGAGACATATTTCTAATACTTTATGTGGACGACATATCGTTTATTGAAAATTATGTTTTTTTATATTGTGAAGATTTCATTAAAAATTAGATTTTTGATGAAAGACTATGGTAAAACCAAAATATTAAGCATCAATGTCTATACAGATAGATTAAGGCACTAATATAATTTTGTCAGAATACATAAATGAAATATTGAATTTGTTCAATATGGAAACAATAAGAACGGTTCTTGTTGCATGGAAGAGGTTGAAGCAAGAATCAAGCGTTTTAACACTTCATCAGTAAAACCGCAAGAATGATTTTATCAATCTTGTATACTATGATATTTAGATCCAGATATTTCCGATGCTCTAAAGGTTACGGGCATTCATATGATGATCAATGGACAATAGTAAAGATATTCTTATGTACTTTAGAAGAACTAAGAATATGTTCTGTATGCAGAAGTGACAAATGGTTCATTGCAATGTGTTACATTGGCTTTGTCATATATACACGTGAATTTTATCTCAATTTTAGGCTATTTGTTCTGAGTTAGAAGGTGGCAACATAAGATGGAAGAAAGTTCCATGATGACTTGAATGAGTTCCAAAAGTTAAATATTGTGACGGATGCTACAACAAAGGCTAAGTATATAACTGTTCTAGAAGCAGCAAAAGAACTAGGTGTAGTTCTAAGTGTGCTAGTACTATGTAGTTCTATTGTATGACAATAGTGACAACATAGTCTCGGCAAAGAAACAAAGGTCTCACCAGAAGACCAAGTTTATACGATGTCATCTCATACAAGATGAGTAATGCATGTTGACGCAAAAGATATGCAAATACACATGGACCTGAAAATGTCATACCCGTTGATAAGGTTTACCATGTGCAATGCGTATGAATAACACCAGAATGCCATAGGTGTTAAAGGCACAAGTATGACTAGATTATTGACTCTAGTGCAAGTGGGAGACCGAAGGAATTATGCCCTAGAGGCAATAATAAATTGAGTTATTATTATACTTCATGTTCATGATAATGTTTATATTCCATGCTATAATTGTATTAAGCGGGAACATTAATACTTGTGTGGTTTATGAACAACACTATGTCCCTAGTATGCCTCTACTAGACTAGCACATTGATTAATGATGGTTAAGGTTTCCTAACCATAGACATGTGTTGTCAATTAATAATGAGGTCATGTCATTAGGAGAATAATGTGATGGATAGACCCAATATAAGCACAACAATTAGATCATGTCATTGTATTCACAATTGCGTAGCTTTTCCTATGTCAGTATCCTATTCCTTAGACCATGAGATAATGCCACTCCCTGGTACTAGAAGAGAGCTTTGAGGTCATCAAACGTCACACTATGAGAGGGTGATCATAAAGGTGTCTCTCAGGTAATCAGAAAGTACTTGTTGGGTTGCATGTATCGAGATTGGGATTTGTCCCTCCCAAGTGAGAGAGATATACTCTGGGCCCACTCGGTAATCAATATCATACACCGTTTGCAAACACGTGATTAATAAGATTAATCACAGGGTGATATTGGATTGCGGAACGAGTAAAGAGTACTTGCTGCGAACGAGATTGAACTAGGTATGGTGATACTGACGATCGAATCTCGGGCAAGTAAAATATCACGAGACAAAAGAATTTGTATACTGGATTAATTGAATCCTGACATTGTGGTTCACCGATAATGATCTTTGTTAAATATGTGGGAGTCAATATGGATTTCTAGATCCCGCTATTGTTTATTGATGTCGATCTTGTCTGCATATTCTCGAACCCATAGGGTCACACACTTAACGCTCATCGACGCTAGGGTAGTTTTGGGATTTATGAAAATTGTTTTGAAGAGTTGCGAAATTGTTCCGGAAAGAGGATTAATGATTAATTAATTAATTGAATTAATAAATGTTAATACATATATTTATTTGTTGGAAATAAATAGGGCTAAAAGTAGTCCACGAGAAGTTTTGCCAATGGGCTAATTTTGTAGCCTATCTAGACAAACTACTAACAAAAGAAGGCAAAAGAGAAAAAGAAAAGGCAAAGAAAAAAAGATACAGCGTGGCGGCCAGCGAACGCCGTGGCTCGCTCGCTCGTGGTGGCCAGGGGCGAACGCGGCTCGCTCGCTGTGCATGCCCGCGCTGGGCTGCGCCTAGGCCAGGACGGATGGGCCGGCTAGGCAAGCCACATCCGCCAGCGGGCCACAGGGCCAGGCCGCGCCAGGCTGCTGCAAGCCAATGCTAGCGACGCAACGACCGCTTGCTCGCCGGCTCACAGCGATCGATCTTAGAGATTGGATCAAGGGCGGAAGAAGGTGGCGTGGCTTCCTGATCCCTTTGATGTCGTGTGGTTGACGTGGGAGCAGACTGTCCTTGTGCGTGGTGGATAACCAGCCCGTTGGGAACCCCAAGAGGAAGGTATGATGAGTATAGCAGCTAGTCTTCCCTCAGTTAAGAAACCAAGGTTTAATATCGTTCAGGAGAGGAGAGACAATGATGACTGAAGGTGATGCGCACTGGCTTAGTAACACTCCAACAAGGGCGCGTTAACGATACTTGTTGACTCATCTTCGGCCAGTAGCAACGCGGAACCTGCACACACACAAACAAATACTTTGTTCCCAACTTACGATGAGGTTGTCAATCTCACCGGTTTGCTTGAAACAAAGGTTATGAGCGTATCGAGTGGAAAATAATATAGTATGCGAGTAAAGTAAACAGTACGAGTAAAGTAAACAGGTGATAGCAATATGATGGAAATAGGACCGGGGTCCACAGTTCACTAGTGGTGTCTCTCCATAGATAAAATAACACATGCTGGGTAAACAAATTACAGTTGGGCAATTGATAGAATAAAGATAACGTGATATGTCAAGAAGATCACTATGAGATTTACTCTGGGCATTACAACAAAATACATAGACCGCCATCCAACTGCATCTATGACTAATAATCCACTCCCGGGGATATCAATCTGAACACCCTAGAAGTATTAAGTTGCGAACAACAGATAATTGCATTAAGCAAAGTGTGTAATGTAAACAAAGCATATGCCCTTGAGCATATGAATGTTGTTTTCTCCCTAGTAGCAACAGCACATCTACCACCTTAGAGGTTTCTGTCACTCCCCCAGGTGAAATAGAAGCATGAACCCACTATCGAGCATAAATACCCCCTCTTGGAGTCACTAGCAACTACTCGGCCAAGATAGCTACTAACAACGGAGAGCATGCAAGATCATAAACAACATAGAGATAACAAAAGATATCATTCAGTACAGCAACTTAATCATAAACACCAATATTCATCGGATCCCAACAAACCAAACATGTAGAATTACATAACGATGATCTCAATCATGTAGGGAAGCTCATGAGATCTCAACATGAAGCACATGGTGGAGGAGACAACCATCTAGCTACTGCTATGGACCCATAGTCCAAGGTAGACTACTCACTCATCGCTCCGGAGGCAAGCATGGCGATGAAGAAGACCTCCGGTGGCGATTCCCCTCTCCGGCAGGGTGCCGGGAAGAGCTTCTGGACCCTCCCGATCTTCGGGTCGATGGCGGCGGCGGATCGCGATGTGTTCTGGAAAACTGATCGGGCCCTTAGGTTTTTCTCGTTGGGGGGTCTTTATAGGCGAAGGGGCGTCGTCAGAGGTGGGGCCAGGTGGCCTCACGCGGTGGTGGCGCGGGCCAGGGGCTGGCCGCACCACCCCTGTGTGTGGGCCCCTGGTCCCTCGCCTCCTACTCTCCTTCGGATCTCTTGAAGCTTCCGGGTAAAATAAGACTTCAGGAACTTGTTTCGTCCAATTCCGAGAATATTTCCTGTGTATCACTTCTGAAACACAAAAACAGCAGAAAACAGGAAACTGGCACTGTGGCACTTCGTTAATAGGTTAGTTCCGGAAAATGCATAAAAGTGCCACTAAGTGTAACGAAACAATAGGCAAATGGTGTAAAAACAAGCATGGAGCATCAAAAATTATAGATACGTTTGAGACGTATCACTTCCACGCCAAGAGCCACAGGCGGTGTGCTCACGCGGTTTCAGAACCAGTGGATCCTACTCCAAGGCACGCAGCGTCGTGTGCCTACAAGGAGATGGCCACATTTTTAGGTTTGACCTAATACCAAAAACTGTTTCAACCGGTGTCATCTCTGTCTTTTTTAGTATTTTCTTGCCCTAATTTGACTAGATCTTTGCCTATTCTTCTTCCACCTTGCGCGCATAGACGAAGCCCAGCCCGCAGATACTGTCCACCATAAGCACCACGCTGTCGTGCTGCTGATCTCATCTACCACTCCACCGCACCTTCTGGACTGAGGAGAAGTCGTGGTTGCACTATACGTGTGCAACGCTCGGAGGCGCGGCCCGTTTTGGTGCTTGGATCGGATCGGATCGTGAGGAGGAGACGCTAGTACTACTACGCCGACCACGTTCATCTGAACGTTTCCGCTATGCGATCTACAAGGGTATATAGATCTCTTTACCCCGCTCGTTGTTTTGCATCTCGTAAATCAGATCTTGGCTTGTTTCTGTTCGTCTTTGTAGGAAATTTTTTGTTTTCTATGCTGCGAAACCCTTTAGGGATCGAACCAAGGCCTCCTCACCGGAGGTTGCAGGTATGTCGCCATGCCGGCAGAAAATCATGGAGATAAGCACGCCCCCAATGTGGTTGAGCTCGATAACACCCCCATCTACTCCATCGATGCAGAGAGTCATTGGTGTCGAGCCCCTCTCCACGCCACCACGACCGGTCAGAGGGGAAGGACGCAGCAGCAATAGGATCTGGCAGGTCCAGGGAAGGAGATGTCGCCACTTATTGAAGAAGTAGAAGACCTCGCCTGCAACGCCGCGTGCATCTCGCCGCCACCTCGATGGCTTGACCAAGATTGTCACTGACGAGCAACCGGTGTCGTGACAGAGCACCAGGACGCACAGCCTCCAAGAGCGCCACCCTCGACAAGAAGATCTCGGAGTGAAGAACTGCTTCGGCCCCTCGCCTCCATGGCCAGCCGGGAGAAAAAGCTCGCCACTGCAAATCCACCCCCACAAAGTGGTCGGGAACCTCGTCTTTATTGAAGGAGCTCATGGTCCTCCTCAACATCTTCTGCTCCAACCGCTAGAGCAGGAGAAAGCGGGAGAAGATCCGCCTATCAAGGACAGGTGGACATCTATACAGGGCCACCTTGTCGACCACAAGGCCCAGGGCGTCGCCTTTGTTGCCATGGCAGACTCCCACAAGTCCCTCTGGTGAACTACCTGTCCAAGAACTACTTCAATCTGTAGTGCGTACCTTAGGGCATTGTGGGGCTAAGGAGACATGCATGCTTTCTTGTGATTGCTGAAGATGATGATCTTGCGATGTATATTTTGGTGGTAGTTAGGACTCAAAAACTTGTTATAGCCTGTAAGTAAGATGAGGTGGTACATACTAAACCTCTCATGTGATGAAGACTATGCGGTGGTAGGATGACACCCACTTTTGTTGTGGTGCTAGGTTAACATCTTAGTGCTAGGAAGAACTTATGATCCCCTTTTGGAAACTATAATGCATGCTTCCCTAAGTTACAATCTTGCTGACGAGGGTTAACTCGATAAATGTCCAATATGAAGGACTTAGGATCGGGGGAATAGGGCGTCGGATGAACTCGAAGGTAAAATCAGTCAAACAAGGTGTGTATCGAAAGTAAACGTAGGGTGAACTTTGGCTTGTTTTCAATCTGTCCCTCTCCGTCCTCTCCTGGCCCCTATATATAGGTGGCCAGGTCTCAAGGTACGGGAGGAGTCCGACACAGATTACAATATTGATATACGACATGAACTCGTATTTCGACTAGGTCTACACTTGGGCCTAGCTTAACGGGCCTCAGGGGTACTCAACTATCAGGCTCTATTATCTATACCCTTGTCAGTAGCCCCCGAGATTCTACCAGAATTGCAGATTCGGGTTGAATCTCAAATCTTCAAATCTTTGACTTGATCAATCTTTCGTCTTTTTATTCTTCCTGTACTCAAAAACAAACAACTCTCATTATATTATCTCTAAAGGGGTTTTGATGAACAAGCCTGACAACTTTGATGGATCAAGAGGTCAGTTAATTGCCAGAACAGACACTTGTCACCTACTTCAGATTCAATCCCCTTGGACTTGAATCCGGGAAACTGGTCAAACCCATTTTTTTGTCGCATTTAGGACTTACAAAGAACGAATCCCAGTGGTTCTCAGGGTACCCAGTGCGTCCACCAGGATTTTCTTTGCGTTGTAGACATGGATAACTGCTAGCAGAGCGCATCCATGTGCGTATACCAGGCCACACAGGACGGATCCTGGGGTCTTACCTTCATGATATGTTTCAATCATGGCATTCGAATTTTGTCGCGATGACGCAACTCGAGAATCATACGGTGCAGCCTTGTTTGACTATTTCAGTTCTGAAAATCTTCGGGTTGTTCAACCTTAATTTACTATATATATATATATACAACGCGGATTTGCTACCACCGGTGGTAGCTATGCATGCATGCATAGTCCTTGGATTATGTGAGCATGTTATTCCTCCGCATGCGATGTAGAGAGCAGGAGATGACGGTGATAACGGATGAAATTCCTCCGTTTGTTGCATGCACATGGTACTCTTGAATGGCTACCTAGCATGGCAACTGTGGATGGCTAGAGCATGTGGTGATTTTAGACATACCATGCCTAGTTGCCATGCGTAGTTGCCATGCACACTCTTGAATATCTATCTAGGATGGCAATCGTGTATGGCTAGAGGAGGTGGTGATTTAAGACATGACATTCCTAGTTGCCATGCACACTTTACTAACCAAGTAACTTGCAGAGTTGCCTTGTATGATTTCCTAACTGATCAAGGTGGTGATTTTGGGAATGCCACACCTAGTTGCCATGCACACTCTCCAAACACACTAACCACCTAGACATGTCATGTGATGTAGCCGTCTTGCCTAGCCATACGTGTGGTTTTGGCGGGATTTTTTTGTTGGCGCGAATGTTATGGTCTTCCTTTTCCCTCCATTATCTCACTGCTGCCACTTGATTAAGAGAGAAAAAAGACATTTATGAAATGAGCTCTACTTGATTAAGTAGCGGCGCTCTCAAAATCAACAAATCAATTAACCGCTGATTTTTATGGATCAAGGTGTTCGTCCTAGTGAGCTATGGTATGAATCCGATTATGTATCAGGGAAATGCTAAATAGAAAATGATACGGCAGCTATGAGTACACAATGTGAGTGGTGAGATGAGATGATTTGTTTGCATGGTTCCACGGTGTGGTGGCTTTGGATGGATAGGTTGAGTGGATGGTGTAGTAGGTGTGTGTGTGGTTAGTTGGGGTGGATAATCCAATAGGTTGCATGGTGTGGTGTGTTGGTGTGGTGTGTTGAGGTGGTGTGTTGAGGTGGTGAGAGATAGGAATATGCATGCAAACACCGTCGCTTCCGTCTGTTAACTCTTGTGCTCCTGGTAGAAAATCACATGCTCCCTATAGAGAATCTAATGGTGGATGATGGGTGCATAGCTACCACCGGTGGTAGCAGGCTATTTTGCTATATATATATATATATATATATATATATATATTCCCTCGCGATGCTAGTAATTGCACTTTCCAAGTCTCCTTTCGCCTTCTCTACTTCCTTCATGTTCGTAAGAATTTCGTCGGGTGCGCGGTCAGCGCTCCCGATGGGAGTAGCCCCCGAGGCTATAGTCGAAAACCGTGTTTTTCGAGTATATGCTCAAATAAATTGTTGCTCCTTTAATCATCAGATAATAGCCCCCTCTTTTTTATATAATATCGTCGGGTGCACGCACAGCGCTCCCAATGGTAGTAGCCCCCGAGGCTATAGTCGAATATTTTCTGGTATAGACTCAAAATAAAATGAGTTTCTCTTTCCTGACTCCTTTGCATCTCCCGTAGCAGATTTCGTCGGGTTCTTTGATTAGCGCCAATATGCATATCGTAATGCTAAATGTTTTGCTGAATCTTCGCCGAATATCCGTAACTATTATATTGCACAACAATGTTGTTGTTTCCCCCTTACTTAATCGCTCGTGACGTCACTGACAGAATCCCTTTGTATGTAATTTTGATTTAACGCTGACCGTTACTCGTGGGCAGTGCGGTAATTTCACAATTTTTTCTTGCCCGTTAGTGGGCTACCGCTTCCGCTTCTTGCGCCATGTCGCAGCCCACGTTCCTTCACCAGGATGCTTTATAAGGGGAATAGTGGGGCTGTTTACTGTTTATCAGTTCATTGTTCCTCCGCCGCCGCCATTGCTGCGTCCTCTTTGCGCTTCTGAGCTCCTTCACAGCCTCCTGGCCGCCACTGCTGTAGATGCGCGTAAAGACCCTTGCGCACAAGAACAAGATGGGGAAGAACAAGACCACCAATACGTCAACCAGATGGGTGCCCTTCGAGTTTAAGCAAACGGATCTCACCAAGGCCCAGAAGGAGGGCCTCATCGCCGAAGGGGATAAGGTTGTCTTCCCCAGCACCGAGCGCATCCCCAAGCCCCCGAGCGGCTATCGGGTGATGTTTCTCGCCTTTCTCCTGCACGACTTATCTTTTCCTGCCCATAAATTTCTTCGCGGACTTCTCTTTGTCTATGGCGTGCAGCTTCACCAGCTCACGCCAAATTCGATTTTACACATTGCTTGCTTTATCACTCTTTGCGAGTCTTTTCTGGGGGTCGAACCCCATTGGATTCTCTGGAAATATCTCTTTCGCCTCCGCCCTAGTGTTGCTTTATCGAAAAAGGCTGAGCTGGGCGGGGCTGTTGTTTCTATCCGTGCGGAGGCTCATTACTTGGAATTTGCCATGGCTGCCTCAGTACAAGGTTGGAGGAAGAAGTGGTTTTATATCAAAGACCAGAAAATCTCTTCCTCTGACCAATACGGTATTGCCCCTTTTGATGCCGATAAAGATCTGAAGAAATTGGCATCGTGGGATTCGCCTCCCACGGAAGCTGAGATGGAAGATAGCAAACCACTGCTAGCTCGCATCCAAGCTCTGAAGAGTGGTAGCGGAGGTGCGCTGTCAGGGACTCAGCTTATGTCATTTTTTCTGCAGCGGCGAGTTCAGCCTCTTCAGCATCGTATTTCCAAACTTTGGTCGTACTCTGGCTTGGAAGATTCTTCTCGAGTATCTGAAGATGATATGGATAAGAAGGATCTCGACAAGCGAGTGAGAGCTCTGACTACTCTCACAAAATACCATGAAATTCCAGCTTGAACCGCTGATTTCTTCGACTTCGAGCGTCCCTTGCCTGCGGTATATGCTTTTTCATGCACCACTGTCTCATTTATTCGCCTTCTTTTATCTTATCACTGTTTTTCTTACAACTTTTCGACTTACTTTTCTTTCAGGATCACCAGTCCCTTGTTTCTCGTCCTCCTCTTCCAGAGGGAGGACCTATTCAGGTTGTTCTTGTCTCTGCTGCGTCCGAAGCCCCCAAGGCTGAGGACAGCCAAGACGGAGATGAAGCCGAAGATTTGCTGGAAGGAACCAGTTCAACTACGTCGCCTCCTCCTGCGCTTTCCGAAGATCTTGGTCTCGATAAGAAGAGGAAACGTGTCGAGGAGCTCCTTTCTTCGAGTACCTCTGCTCACAAGAGTGTGGCCGGGGAGGCCTCTGCTCTAGAGGATGAAGAAGAGCTTTTCGACCTCTTGGACTTGTGAGTCTTTTGCTGACTGATTTATATACTTTTCTTTCTTTCGACTTGTGCAGAGTGTTTTACTCTTTTGTTCCTTTTTCAGTGATAACGAGAACCCAAAGAAATATGTTGCCACAACTCCCATTGTTGATGCTCCTGCTATCGATGAGCCACCCTCCCAAGAGGCAGCTGTGGTGCCTAAGTCACCAGAGGCTTGCTGCCAAAAAGGCTGGTTCTCGTGCTTCCAAACGCCTGAAGAAAGTGTCAGTGGCGAGTACTTCTCTCGACGCCCCTCGACCAATTACCTCCACTGATGATGTAAGTGCTATTTTTCTTTTTGTTGCTTACTAGCTTTGAACAGCTCTTCTCATGCCTTTCTTTGGACAGACTTTGATGAAAAAGTTTGTCTCTTTGGGTACTGAATGTGTCGAGTTTTTGAAAGCTGCCCAGGCTTCTCATGGTAAGCTTTTTGCCATCCTGTGTCTTTTATTCGCCTAACTTTGCGCCTCTGTGGCTCTTTATCGATCTTTCTTTCCTCTTCTTGTGCTGCAGATGCTTTGTCGGCGGCCAATGCTCGCATATCATCCCTGGAAGCTGAACTCGAAGCTTCCAAAAAAGCTTGGGATGTTGCCGCCGCTGCCAAGACCGCTGTGATGTATGCTTACTTATCTTCTGTCCTTGTCCCTTCATTTCTGTATAACATACTGGGGTGTCTTTGGCGCCTTTGCAGCCGGATGATGATCCTCTGATGGCCGCGGTGAACTTACTAGAGTCAAATTGGATATCTATCCAGGAAATCTTCAAGCTGGCTAGTCGCGTGCTAACGCGGATTTTCGTCGGGTTGTGGCCCAAGCAAAAGGCGGATGTGCCAGCTGCTGACCTGAAGAAACTTGCAGCGGCTTTTGACACCCCCGAAGATCCTATCCTTCTGATGAAGAGCCGCTCGGTGAAGCGAGGCGCTGAGGGTGCCATTGCGCTTACTTATGCACATGGCGAGGAGGTTAACTGGGAGAAGGTGAGCTTTTCCCGCGGTCGACCTCTTTCGGAGCTGCGGGGTTTCTTCGAGAAGGCGAAAAAGTATGCGCCAGGCATCGTATCGATTATCACTCCTTCAGCGGCTTCTTCGACCTCCACTACGATTTCTTCGACTCCGACGACCAGTGCGTCGATGCCCCTGCCAAGCGCTGGTGCTACTTCTCCCGCGCCTTCTTCCGTCGCGGAGCCTGCTGCCGAGGTGGCGTAGACTTTAGACTTCCCTTGTAGTCTTTTCCTCCTTTTGTAATGAACTTGTTCACTTGTTGCCCGAAGTCCAGTCAAGGAACTTGCGCTCTTTGTAAATATTCTGTCTTTATGAAATGCCGTGCTTTTCTGAATTGTTTTCTTTTGTCTTTTCTTTACCTCCAGTGCGAATGTTTTGGTGGATCGATGGATCATGGTCGTAGGTCGCCTCCTGTTGATGTGCCTGCGACTTCTTCTGTTCCTCTTTCTTGTTGTCGATGTGCTGAGTACTTATCGAGGATTGCGGACCTTGAAGGCCGTTTATCTTTGATGAAGCGTCAGGCGAGTACTGCTATTACCCAGGCCAGTAAATCTTACGGCCTGATGAAGCAGGTTTCTGTTCTTGAAGATAAGTTGTCGGGTTTAGCTGCCGAGGTTATGCATCTGAAGGAGTGCGACTCTTTCCTTGTTGAGTTTATCGAATCAGCTTGAGAACAGTTAAAGTGTAAGTTTCCTATGGACCTTTCTAGAATCCTTGGTGCTTTTGTTTGATGAATTGGCACTTTTCAGGTACTTGCTTGCATCCTGATGATGAAAATCGTTGGGTTGCCGAACGGATTGCAGCTTTGGAGAAGGTCTCCAAAGATGCCTCTTCTTTGTGGGCTAACCCGAGGCGTCGTAGTGCTATTGTGCTCTTGCAAGATCGCGCTCAACACATTGGTGAGGCTGTGGATGGTTGTCGAAGATCTTTGACGACCATGTATTCTGTCATGCTTCCTTGGAATCCTCTGCCTGGGAGCTTTCTGCAGCTACTCGACGCTTTTAGATCTAGTCAGCGAATTCATCGGCTGATAGAGCTCAACCTGGTGGCTGGCGCCAATTTTGCTCTTGGGTGGATACGTAAGTGGCATCCAAGGCTCAATTATAGTTCTATGTCCCTAGGTTTTCCTCTAGGGGGAGTTAGGTTGCGAGTCCATATGGATGCTACACTTCAACCGGCAAGGAGGATCATAGCTAGGTTGCTTTGAGAGGATGCCGCATTTTTCCGCGAGCACCATTACTTAAATCCCCTAGGAGTAGATGATTCTGATCAGCCAATGTTGTGATGATTGTATTGCATATATATATATTTGTATGTAGAACGCGAGAGTTTCTGTTTCTGAATCCTTTTGTCAGAAATTTTGTTTTATTCTCAAAGCATTTTCATTTATGTGTTTAGTGCGTTTACCACAGTTTTGTTTAAAGACACATAAACTCGAATAGGAGGAACTTTGTCTTTATTTATGCTTGTAATGTAAGATACATGGGTTGTCCCAAGAGATCCGGCCAGTGACCCATGTTCTAGATCTAGAGGGCATTGCCCTAGGATAACTTATGTCTTTTAATAGCCTTGTTTTTCTACTCTACTTTTGTCTGCTTGTCGCCTATGTTGCCGAAGTTTTTCCCTTGTCCTCTGCTATCTCTCCTGGATCTGACGGCTGCACCCGCGGTTTCTTCACTTCTGGCTCTGCTGGGTGCCCTTCGAGTTGTTGTGCGACTCCTGTAGTCGCATTTTTGCCTTGTCTTTGGGTTCTCCGTAGTTTGCCATCATACCGAAGTTTTGGGCCATTTTGTGAAATTCCTTGTCGCATAGATCCGATAGCTCGAAGCTTCCTTTTACTGTGATAATTCTATTGGGTCCTGGCATTTTTAGTACCAGGTACGTATAGTGAGGTACTGCCATGAATCGCGAAAACGCGGGTCGCCCGAGGATTGCATGATATTGTGATGGCCAGTCCATGACTTCGAAGTCGAGCTTCTCTCTTCTGTAGTTTTATCGATTTCCGAAGCAAATGTTGAGTGCTATTCGACCTAGTGGATAGTTGGCGCTCCCTGGGACAATTTCATGAAAGGAACAGTCAGTTGGTTTCAAGAACTCTAATGAAATGTGCATTGCTTGTAGAGTCTTCGCGTATATAAGATTTATTCCGCTTCCTGCATCCATAAACACTCTGTCGACGTCGTATGTCCCAATTTGGGCTTTGAGTACCAGAGGCGCGTTTCCTGGCCGAGGTACTGTTATGGGGTGATCATCCCTGCTAAATTCTATGGGTTGCTCTGACCAGTGTAGATACTCGGTTGTTGCTGGAGGCGAAGTTACTGCTAGGTTAACTTGGCGAGTTATGTTTTTCTCCTCTTTGTTCAACTTTGGCACTGGTTGTATCATTGCTGTGATGTGCCCCTTAGATGGAACATATCCTCCGTCATCGTCACGTCCCTGGTTCGGCTGGTCTTGACCTTGAGGAACTCCATTGTTTCCTTGTTGACTTGCAGGCGCGTTGTTTGTATTCCCTTTGTATCCTTGCCTCTTTGCTTCGGCTTGCTTGTTCAGTGCGGCCTCCTAGAGTTTTAAGAACATCATGCAATCTTTCATCGCGTGTCTCAATACTCGTTTCCCATCAACGAACGCAGAGTGTATGTGGCATGGTCCGTTTAGCATATCCTCTGGTGATGGGTTGTATTCTATGGGTTCTTTTGTCTGGAATTTCTTGCTGCTCCCGTAGTCTTCTTTTCCGTAGCTACGGTATCCCGAACTTCTACGGTCGTTCCCTTGGTATCTATTGTCTTCGTACCCTGCGGCTACTTGGCTGTGGGAGCCGTAGTTGTCGTAATTGCGGGATCTCCTCCTTTGGCCTCCATATCTGTTTCCTCTATCATCCTCTGGTGATCATGTTCGTTTGTTGTTGCATGCATCTTCTCTATCTGCGAACCTATTTGCTATATTCATTAAATCTGATACTGTTTTCGGCTTGATTCTGCCCATCTCTTCGACTAGGTCTCCTTGCTGCAACCGGAGTGTGAATGCATCTATTGCCCTTTCGTCTGAGACTTCGACTGCTGAATTTTTTATAATGCTCCACCTTTGGATATACACCCTTAATGTCTCATTGCGTTGTTATACGTAGGCTTTGACTTCTTCTATGGACGCTGGCCGCTTATATGTCGATTTGAAGTTGCTCATAAATTGCTTTGTGAGCTCCTCCCAGCTTCCAATTGTTTCTTTTTCTAATTTGCTCAACCATGACCTTGCTGCGCCGGTGAGGTATAGTTGTAAACTTTGCATCGCTGTTTCCTTTGTTCCTCCTAATATTTTCATTGCTTGTAAGTAATCTGAGAGCCATGATTGGGGTTCCTGAGATCCATCATACTTTTGTTGATCATGGGGTAACTTGAAACCCTTGGGTACTGGCGTGGTGCGAACCCTGTGGGTAAAGCACGATACCCCCATCTCTTTTTCGTCGTCTTCATAGTCGTACGCTTTGGTGGGGGTCCTGGACCTTCGGGTTCCTCCATGCTTTGGGCTTTTATGTCGCCTAGGTGATGGTGACCTAGATCGTCGGTTGCCGCTTCTATGTCGAGGACTGCTGTGACGGTGTGGTGATCTTGATTTATGCGCTCCTTTGCTGCGATGTGCTTCCTCTTCTTTTGCTATCAGTTTATTGCCTACCATCCTTAGGCCTTGCAGTGCGGCTCGATGCATATGCTCTCTCGGGTCTCCTGGACTTGGTCGTGTTGTGTATATATATGTTTGTGCTGCCACAAGCGCTGCTTCTGGTGTCTTCGGTATGATGTTACCTTGCTCATCGACCGACAGGAAGGACGAGTCAAGATTTTTGGAGAGGCTTTGCCTTTCGGAGTGTTTGAGGTTTTCAAACCTTGATCCATGTCGACGATGCTTTTTGCTATTTGTATATGATGCATCACTGCGCGCTTTGTGGTAAGCTATGCTTGCTGCGATGGCTGACTCTGTTATCTTCTGTATTTCAATTTTCTCCTTTGCTAATTGCTTTGACTGCTGTCTTGAGGCATAATGATACCCTAACAACATGTTTTTGCTTGCATCTCCTGGTATTGGTGTGCCGTGCTCCACGGCTGTTTTGATTATCCTCCATTCGTCGACTGATAATCGAACTTTCTCCCTAGTTGCCAAGGAATCTGCAGTTTCTCCTTCTGCCAGGTAATTTGCCCATCTGTTTATGTTTACTGGGTTGAGCACTGGTGACAAGGGTATAGTTAATAGAGCCCGTTAGTTGAGTACCCCTGAGGCCCGATAAGCTAGGCCCAATTGTAATGATAGTCGAATACGAGTTATTACCGTATGTCGATATTTGTAATCTGTATCGAACCCTACCCGATCCTCGAGACCTGGCCACCTATATAAAGGGGCCAGGAGGGGACGGTGTAGGGCAGATTGAAAGCAAGCCAGGTTGAACACCCAAGTTTACTTTCGATATACACATATTTCGACTAACTTTACCTTCGAGTTCATCCGACGCCCTATCTCCCCGATCCTAAGTCCTTCATCTAGGACATTTGTCGAGTTAACCCCTCGTCAATTGGCGCTGACCGTGGGGACTTTGGGCGTTGGAGTCATGAATTCGACGGCTTTTTCACTTTTAGCCAACAGCAATCAAGAAATCGACGGAAGTCAAGAGGTGGAGCTAACCATCGGAAGTTTGAGCATCCTCATCGGGCCGTCGGGTTCGTCCCGCCTTTCGGATCCGATGAAACAAGATCCATCGGCAAACGAGCCTGAAACAACAGCAATAATGGAGTATTCCGACGGCTCATCCAGCGAGGTAAACTCGCCGGTCAGCTCAGAAGAAGTGCAAAAAAGGGAAATTTCAGAAGACAACAAAGAAAAGGGCAACCTCAGTACAGAAATCCAACTCGACGATCTCGTGATCTGCCTCGACAATATCTCAGACAACTCAACAGATACATGGAAGACAGGGTTAGAGCTTTCTGAAGACAGCGACTCGATCTTTTCAAGCTTTAATAGCAACATCGGCAAGCAGTGCCAGGTACTCGCCATTGTGGGCGACAACTCAGAAGAATTCGATGAAAATAACAACCCAGTGATAAACCCAGCAAATATCGACAGAGGAGCAAATCACCTAGCAGAAGGACAAACAGTGGAATCCCTCACAGCCAGGGAGAAAATTCGACTATCAGTCGACGAGTGGAAAATAATAAGAGAAGCCGTAGAACACGGCACACCAATACCATCCAGCTCCAGCAAAGACATGCTTTTTGGGTATCATTACGCCCTCAGGCAGCAAGCAAAGCAATTAGCAAAGGAAAAGGTAGAGATACAACGAAGAAAAGATTCAGCAATTGCAGCCAGCGAAGCTGCTCGTAGAGCACGAAGCGACGCATCATACAGCAACGCGAGGAAAAATCGTCGACATGGCTCAAGGTATGACAACCTCGAGTACTCCGACAGGCAAAGTATTTCCAAAAACCTCGACTCGTCCTTCCTATCGGTCGACGAGCAGGGAAATATCCTACCAAAAACTCCTGAAGCAGCACTAGTGGCAGCACAAGCATATCTACTTACAACTCGACCAAGTCCAGGAGATCCTAGAGAACATATGCATAGAGCAGCACTAAACGGACTCAATATGGTGGGCCACAAGCTATCAGCAAAAGGAGAAGAAGCACATCACCACAAGGAAGCGCACAAAGCAAGATCACCTCGCCGTCACAATAGTCCTCGGCATAGAAGCAGCAAACGCCGATCTCGATCACCATCACCAAAACAGCACGGTGGAACTCGAAGATCGCGATCCCCAAATGACAGGCGCGACTATGAGGACGACGAAAAGGAGATGGGGGCATCGTGCTTTACCCGTAGGGTTCGCACCACTCCAGTTCCTAAGGGATTCAAGCTACCTCATGACCAGCAAAAGTATGACGGATCACAGGAACCACAATCATGGCTCGCAGATTACTTACAAGCAGTTCAAATACTAGGAGGAACCAAAGAGACAGCAATGCAAAGTTTGCAGTTACACCTCACCGGCGCAGCAAGGTCATGGTTGAGCAAACTAGAGAAAGAATCCATTGGAAGCTGGGAAGACCTCACAAAGCAATTTACAAGCAACTTCAGGTCGACGTACAAACGGCCAGCATCAATAGAAGAAGTCAAAGCATGCGTACAGCAACGCGACGAAACACTACGGGCATACATCCAAAGATGGAGCCTCATCAAGAATTCAGCAGTCGAAGTTTCAGATGAAAGAGCAATAGATGCGTTCATCATTGGATTAAGGCGAAGAGACCTAGTCGAAGAGATGGGTAGAATCAAGCCAAAAACAGTGTCAGATCTCATGGACACAGCAAACTGATTTGCAGATGGAGAAGATGCGTGCAACAACAAACGGACACGATCTCCAGAGGACGACAGAAGAAACAGATACGGAAGTCAAAGGAGACGATCCCGAAACTTCGACATCTACGGCTCTCATAACCAAGTCGCCGCAGGATTTAAAGACAACAGTTATCAGGGAAACGACCGTAGAAGCTCGGGATATCGCAGCTACGGAAGAGAGAAGTATAAGAAGTTTCCACCAAGAGAATCTAGAGAGTACAACCCATCACCAGAGGATATGCTCAACGGGCCTTGTCATATACACTCAGCGTTCGTCGACGGGAAGCGAGTGTCAAGGCACGCGATGAAAGATTGCACAACATTCTTAAAGCTACAAGAAGCAGCAATAAACAAACAAACCGAGGCAAGGCGACAAGGATTCGAAGGTAGTAACAATCCCGCGACAAACCAGCAAGGAAACAACGGAGCTCCTCAAGGACAAGACCAGCAAAACAAGGGACACGACGACGATGACGAAGGGTATGTCCCATCAAAAGGACACATTACAGCAATGATACAACCTGTGCCCAAGTCGAACAAAGAAGAAAAGAGTATAACTCGACAAGTCAATCTAGCAGTCATGTCGCCTCCAGCTACAACAGAATATCTGCATTGGTCAGAACAACCAATCGAGTTCAGCAGAGAGGACCACCCCATAACAGTACCTCGGCCAGGAAACGCGCCTCTGGTACTCAAAGCTCAAATCGGCGCGTATGATGTCGACAGAATATTCATGGACGCAGGAAGTGGAATTAACCTGATATACGCGAAAACACTCAGGGCAATGCACATATCATCGGAATTCCTAAAACCAACAGATTGCTCCTTCCATGGAATCGTACCAGGAAGTGCTAATTACCCGTTGGGTCGAATAGCACTCAATGTTTGCTTCGGCAACCGACAAAACTACAGAAGGGAAAAACTAGACTTCGAAGTCATGGACTGGCCATCGCAATATCACGCGATCCTCGGATGACCCGCGTTTTCGCGATTCATGGCAGTGCCTCACTACACATATTTGGTACTTAAAATGCCAGGACCAAAAGGAATAATCACAGTGAAAGGAAGCTTTGAAGTTTCAGATCTCTGCGACAGGGAATTCCACAAGATGGCGCAAAATTTTGGCGTAATAGCCAACCATGCAGAAAAGGCAAAGAGCGCGACTACAGAAGGCGTCAAGCTACTCGAAGGATGCACCGCGGAGCCCGAAACGAAGAAGCCACGAACAGGAACATCAGGAGAAGACACAGGCGCAGAAGAAAAAGGGAAAGCTACGGCGACATAAGCATCATAAAGACAATAGAGTAGAACAATAAAGGCCGTAAAAGCCACGAGTTATTCCAGGGGCAATGCCCTCTAGATCCAGAACACGGGTCACAGGCCGGATCTCTTGGGTCACCCCATGTATCTTACATTAAAAGTATAAATAAAGACAAAGCGTTCCTCATATTCGAGTTTACGAGTCTTTCAAAGAGAAGATGCGGCAAACGCACAAACCATACAAATACGCCTTGAGAATAAATTTCAGACATATAGTCGCGAAATAAATAATCTCTCGCGTTCCACACATACTTTACAACATCGGGTTGTCAGAATCATCTACGCCTAAAGGGTCTAAATAATGATACTCGCGAAAAAACGCAGCATCCGCCTCTAGAAGCCTAGCTACAAGTCTTCGAGCAGGTTGAAGCGTGTTCTCCATATGAACCCGAAGGCTAGCTCCACCTGGAGCTAAACTTAAGGACATCATGCTATAATTCAATCTGGGGTGCCACTTGCGTATCCACCCGAGAGCAAAATTGGCACCAGCCACCAAGTTCAGTTCTATTAACCTATGAATACGATGGCTGGATCGGAAAGTATCAAGAAGAAGTGGGAAAGTTGCAGGCAAAGGATTACGGGGAAGCATGATGGAGTGCATAGTTGTAAGAGCTCGCCGGCAACCATCAACTGACTCGCCAATGTGCTGGGCACGATCTTGAAGCAATACAATGGCGCTACGGCGTCGAGGATCAGACCACAGAGTCTCATAGCCAGTCGACATCTTCTCCAAAGCAGCATTTCGCTCAGCAACTCGACGTTCTTCAGCAGCAAAATCCAAGCAAGTACCTACAATGACAAATATATCACAAAAGAAGTGCACAAACAGCCAAAAGAAGAAGTCGAAAGAAAACTCACATCGCAACAGCTCGCAAGCAGACTCGACAATTCCAAGAATGAAAGATTCGCACTCTTCATTATGAACAACCTTCGCCGTCAAGCTGGAGACCTTTTCTTCAAGTGAAGAGATTTTCTTCATATAGCCACTGGCCTGGCTAGCCTTTTTAATAGCCATCTGTGCTTGGCGTTTAGCCAAGGATAGGCGAGTCTCAAGGTCGGAAATCCTGGAAGAGTATCCTTCGCAGTGACTACGTCGACTAGGAGTCGACGAAATCTGAGGATTGAATCCGCGAGCAGAGGAAGGAGCAGGAGCATGAGAAGAAGGATCACTGTCACACATCGACTACAAAAAGAAAGAAAGGAGAAACAATTTCAGAAAGATAGCATAATACTCCATACAAAGAAGATATATTTACATAAGACCACAACCCTATGGCTAAGATTCTTGGGTTGCACTTAATTGGAGTCTTTACATTCAAAAGGAGAAAACTAAATACTACAAAGAAGCTGAATCTACGCCACCTCAGCATTGTGCTCCGTGGAAGAAGGGGGCGCAGCCAGTTCCTCGCTAGAAGTCCATGGTGGCACTGGAGCCTTCGGCGCTGGAGATGGTGCAGCAGGCACAGCAGAGGCTGCCGAAGGAGAAATTGTGTTCAGCAATGCAGGCGCCAACTTCTTCGCCTTCTCGAAAAACACCTTCATCTCATCGCGGGTATGGCCATGGGGGGAGTTAACTTTCCCCCAATCAAAGTCTGTGCCATGCGCAAGAGAAAGGGCAATGGCACCTTCGGCGCCGCGCTTAATGGACAGCCCCTTCAGATGGAGAGTGGGGTCTTCATCGCTATCAAAAGTCTGGGCGAGTTCAGTCAAGTTGCCCTTCGGGATTGCCATCTTTTTCTTCGGCCATAACCCGGCAAATAGTCGTGACAGAACGCGGCCAACCAACTCAAAAGTTTCCTGGATAGATATCCAGTTTTCTTTGAGTAGGTTAACCGCATCCATAAGAGGATCATCGTCCGTTTGCAGGGACGACGGAGATACCCCGGTGAATTCTAAAGCAATAGAAAAGAAAGGAAGAGGCAAGTGTCAACAAATACACCAGTGCAACAGGGGACGAAAACAGAAGACAAGTCAAAGAACTCACTTTCGGCAGCAGTAGACATGGTGTGAAGACGCTCCGCCACGGCTTGCTCTCGTTGAGCATGCTCTTTGTTGGCATCTGCTAACGCCCTCTCAGCTTTCTTCGCCTTGGCAAGCGCAGATTTCTGCGACTTCTCAGCAATTACCTTAGCAGCGGTCGCAGCATTATAAGCTTTTTGCGAAGCTTTGAGCTCCGCTTCCAGTGATGCAATGCGAGCATTAGCTGTCGCCAAAGCAGCTGCAAAAGCATATGAAAGGAAGTCAGATAAACAGCAAGAGACGAAGCGCAGAAGAAAAGTAATGATTGAATATCAAAATTGTACCTTCGGAAGATTTTGCAACCTTTAGGTACCCCGCACACTCCGTGCCCAGGGCGACAAATCTCTTCACCAGAGCCTGATAAAAGAAGAGTGTAAGAGTAGAAGTGCATGAAAAGAAAGAAGGGAAAAAAGAATCGCTCACGTCATCAGAAGAAACTGTAGAAACATGGGCCTCCAGAGAAACCTCGGCTTCTTTGGTCTTCTTCGCGCGTTTGAGGTTTCGGGCTTGATTTTGAGAAACCTTCTTTACAGAGGCCCTGGTAGTCCTCGGAGCAACATATGGTTCGACGGGCTCATCAATCGCCACAGGAGAAGGTGGTGGAACAGCCATCGCACATGTTGGTGGTTCTTCATCATCACTGCATGAAAAGTATAAGTTATAAGCAAGAGGCAAGAACAAAGCAATTGAAAAGTTCGACTACAACGCTTACGATGCAAGCATGTCAAAGTACTCCATATCTTCTGCAAGAGCGGGGGTTTTTCCAGCCGCTGCAGAACTCGATGAAGCAATTTCGTCGACACGTTTCCGTTTTTTGTCGACACCAACATCTTCAGTAAGAGCAGGAGGAGGAGATGTCGACGAGCTAGTCTCATCTTCTGATTCTTCGACATCATCTCCGTCCTGACTTTCGTCAGCCTCGGGGGCTTCAGATGCAGGAGATGCTAGATCAGCAGGAAGGGGCCCTTCCTCTGGAAGAGGGGGACGAGAAACAATGAATTGGTGCCCTGCATATTAATAAATCAGCAGAGTGCAGAGGCAAAGAGTAATGCAAGTCGAAGTTAAGAGAAATTTGACAAAAAGTGGATGCAGCGATATATACCTCAGGAATAGGGTGCACGGAGTCGAAGAAATCTGCCTTCAAGTCAGCAACTGAGTGCTCTTTGGTGAGCTTGGTGAGATTCCTGACTCGCTTGTCAACATCTTCTTTCGACATCAGATCTTCAGATATGCGAGTAGGGTCTTCTAAGCCAGAATAAGTCCAAAGCTTGGTGAGGCGGTGCTGTAGGGGTTGAACTCGACGTTGTATGAAAAACGCCATGAGTTGGACACCCGACAAAGCACCTCCTAGGCCTGTTTCCAGAGTTTGAATGCGGGATAGAAGAGGAAGAATTTGTGCAACTTCCGCATCTGAGGGAAGTGAGTCCCATGACTTCAATTTCTTCACCTCTTGAGAAGCGTCAAAGGGAGGAAGGCCGAACTCATCTTCGGGAGAGGATTTGCGGTCCTTGATATAGAACCACTTTGTCCTCCACCCTTGGACAGATGCGGCCATAGAAAATTCAAGATATTGCGCCTCAGGGCGCACAGAAACAACGGCTCCGCCCAGTTCGGGTTTCCTTGCCAGAGAAACATTGGGACGGAGTCGAAAGATCGATCTCCAGAGAGCGAAGTGGGGCTCAATGCCCAAAAATGACTCGCAGAGAGTCACGAAACAAGCAATATGGAGAAGGGAATTTGGTGTGAGCTGATGGAGCTGAACACCATAGACAAATAGCAGCCCACGGAGAAACTCGTGGGCAGGAAGTGACAGACCGCGGAAGAGGAGAGCAAGGAACATTACCCAGTAACCGCTCGGGGGCTTCGGGATCCGTTCGGTGCTGGGAAACTTGATGGAATCTTCGGCAGCAATGAGGCCGTCCGCCGTGGCTTTCTCCACCTCCTTCTCGGTGATGGTGGAGCGGACCCAGTTGGTAGCAGAAGACTTGGCCATAGCGCTCCTGGTGGCCAGATGCTTCACGCGCATACAGCACAAAAGTGCGCTCGGGGGCTCCGCAAGAGAGGAAGAGGCAGAGGAGATCAGCAATGGAGGCGGCGGAGGTAAAGAGCTGGTGAACAGTACGATTCCCCATTACGCCAGTTATATATCTTCTGGGAGAAGGATCGTGGGCTGGGTCGTGGCGCAAAGATTGGAAACGTTAGCCCACCAACGGTCAAAAATCGTGCAGCCCACTAAACGGTCAAAAAATCGGGAAAATTACAGTGCTACCCATAAAACGGTTCGCATTGATGAAGAGTTACGTCTTTATTGACGTCATCAAATATATATATAAAGGTAAAAGGATGGCGCCGACGAATGCTGAAATTTGTAGAAGGGATCAGATATGAAGGATTTTTTGGTTACAAGTCTTGGGGGCTGTTAATTGCATAAATATCAAGTGGAACTCTTCATTGAAGTAGTGGACCTGAACTAGAAGACAAGATGTTTTTGAAAGTATCTCGAGTTGAAGAACTTTGCAGGTGAGGTGTTTCGAGTTGAAGTGTGACGAGCTATATTATTTCTTGAGCCTATACTCGACAAAATCTTTTTTCGACTATAGCCTCGGGGGCTACTCCCATCGGGAGCGCTGAGCGCGCACCCGACGATATTCATTGGCAAAGCATTGAAGATTGGAGAAGTGTTACTCCCATCGGGAGCGAGTTTTATGGTTGTAGGAACCCGAATATTTTCAGTCAAACTTTGACTGCGACATAAGATTCTCGAGTTGCGTTATCGCAACAAAACTCGAATGCCGTGACTTGTCACGAAGGTAAGACCCCGGGATCCGTCCTGTGTGGCCTGGTATACGCACATGGATGCGCTCTGCTGGTATGTATCCGTGTCTATGACGCGAAGAAAATCCTGGTGGACGCACTGGGTACCCCGAGAACCACTGGGACTCATTTTTTGTAAGTCCTAAATGAGGCAAAAAAAGTGAGTTTGACCGGTATCCCGAATTCAAGTCCAAGGGGATTGAATTTGAAGTAGGTGACAAGTATCTGCTCCGGCAGTTAACTGACCTCTTGATCCGTCAGAGTTGTCAGGCTTGTTCATCGAGACCCCTTGCGAGCAAATTATCATCAATATAAGTCGAAAGACCAAGTCGAAGATTTGAAGATAAAGTTGAAGAATTGATCAAGTCGAAGATTTGAAGATTAGAGATTCAACCCGAATCTGCAATTCCGGTAGAATCTCAGGGGCTACTGACAAGGGTATAGTTAATAGAGCCCGTTAGTTGAGTACCCCTGAGGCCCGATAAGCTAGGCCCAATTGTAATGATAGTCGAATACGAGTTATTACCGTATGTCGATATTTGTAATCTGTATCGAACCCTACCCGATCCTCGAGACCTGGCCACCTATATAAAGGGGCCAGGAGGGGACGATGTAGGGCAGATTGAAAGCAAGCCAGGTTGAACACCCAAGTTTACTTTCGATATACACATATTTCGACTAACTTTACCTTCGAGTTCATCCGACGCCCTATCTCCCCGATCCTAAGTCCTTCATCTAGGACATTTGTCGAGTTAACCCCTCGTCAACTGGATTGTTGTTTTCATCGAGCTCTTCTGAGTTATCCCCTATAATGGCGAGTACTTGGTACCGATTGTCGAACTTGCTGCTGAAGCTTGAGTAGATTGAACTGTCATCTTCATGAAGCTCTAATCCTGTCTTCCAGGTGTCTGTTGATTTGTCTGAAGTATCGTTATGGCAGATCATGAGGTCTTCGAGCTGCACTTCTAAGTCGAACTTTTCCATGGTTTCGTCACCTTCTGCGATTTTTCTCTCTTCTGTTTCTGTTTCTATGAAGCTGACCGGCGAGTTTACCTCGCTGGAGGAGCTTTCTGATGATTCTGACATTGCTATTGTCTTGGACTCGCTTGCCGACGGATCCGGTTTCGCCGGATCTGAAAGGCGAATCGAACCTAAAGATCCGACGCGAAAGTTTAGACTTCCGATCGTCAGGTCCATATCTTGATCCATGCTCTCAAATACTGGCGTGAAGTTTGACTGGTGAAGTTGAAAATCGACGGTCCCGAAAGATATCTGATTCTCGTCGACTTCTGGATTACTGTTGGCTAAAAGCGAAAAAGCCGTTGAATTCATGATTCCAACGCCCAGAGTCCCCACGGTCGGCGCCAATTGACGAGGGTTAACTCGACAAATGTCCAATATGAAGGACTTAGGATCGAGAGAATAGGGCGTCGGATGAACTCGAAGGTAAAATCAGTCAAACAAGGTGTGTATCGAAAGTAACGTAGGGTGAACTTTGGCTTGTTTTCAATCTGTCCCTCTCCTGGCCCCTATATATAGGTGGCCAGGTATCAAGGTACGGGAGGGGTCCGACATAGATTACAATATTGATATATGACATGAACTCGTATTTCGACTAGGTTTATACTTGGGCCTAGCTTAACGGGCCTCAGGGGTACTCAACTATCAACTATCGGGCTCTATTATCTATACCCTTGTCACTTGCTGTCATCATTTATTACCTCATCGTGTACTTATCCCTTATGTTTCTTTGTTAGTGGTACATTGTGTTCAGGGGGAGGCAACCCGGAGTCTACAGCTCGTGGAGAATCTGTCAGGCTTAGGTGAATGGTTTCTCGAACAACAGCTACATAGGGTACCAGACTGTGGAGTAAGCAATGGAGGAGTTCAACCAATTTCTGGCCGATGAGGCAATGACTAATCAAGGTATGGCTGTTCAAGCACTCCCTGCTCAAGGAATGGCTCTTCAAGCCCTGCCTGTTCAAGATATGCCTGTTCATGACATGCCTCTCCAAGCAATGGCTGTTGAAGCAATGCCAGACACAGGTTTAGAGATTTCATCATCGTTGTACTGATGGTGGTGATCTTGAGGCTCTTATTCTTCAAGTAGATGGTGTACTCTCGCATGTTGTGGTAAGCTCACCAGGGTTTGAAAATGGGTAACTCTTAGAACACCTCTGTGGTTAACCAAATAGTTAGACAGTGTTGCTGGGCTAAAAATTCGATTTGTAGACATCCAAACAAATGGGCTAAAATTAACTCTCAGAGACAGCGAAATCTATTGTGAGCAACCAAACAAAACGCCCTCTATATCTTTTACCCGTTCCAAACGATCCTAGCGCCAGCGCCTATCCCAGAGAGAAAAAAAAGGTGCACGCTACCAATGGCGCCCTTACTCGAGCCCTCTCGCTATGCGACTCGCGGCTTGAGTCAAACACGAGTCTCCCTCAAACGAAAAGATGAGCGATGTTTCCATGGTCCGCCGCCGCCGCCTCGCGTCCCCCATCTTGCCGGTCCCAGCGCCTGCGGCCCCGCTGGACGACGACGACCTCCTCCGTGGGTTCCTCCTCCGCCTCCCTCCGCAGCCGTCCTCCCTCCTCCGCGCCTCAGTCATCTGCAAGCGCTGGCGCCGCCTCGTCTCCGACCCCGGCTTCCTCCGCCGCTTCCGCGCGCACCACAGGAAGCCCCCGCTCCTCGGCTTCTTCTCCTTCCATGGACCTGCCGGTCATTCGTTCACTCCCACGCTGGACCCGCCCGACCGCATCCCCGCCACGCGATTCTCCGTGACGCAAGACCCCGGCGAGCGCTTGCGCCTCATGGATTGTCGGCACGGCCTCGCCCTTTTCCTCAACAGAGACCGCCCCGAGGTCCTCGTGTGGAACCCTATCTCTGGTGACCAGCGCCGAGTAGCGGTTCCGCCAGAGTTTGACAACACTAGAGGTAGAGGAAAGAGCGTCCTCGACGCGGTGGTGCTCTGCGCTGTCGGCGATGACGACCATGGCCATGTGCACGGTGATTGCGACTTAAGCTCCTTTAAGCTGGCCTTGGTGCTCAGTGGCGGCGAAGGTTCCGCACCTGCAATCGCTTGCCTCTACAAATCCAAGTCTGGCGTGTGGGGAAATGTCATCTCAGCAGCAATAACAAATGCTGGATTCATTCCAACAGGCCGGGCGTTCTGGTTGGGAATGCACTCTGCTGGTTTCTTAACGGAGCACCCAGAGGCGACATCCTTCGGTTTGATTTTGATATGCAGAAGCTTGATGTAGTTGAGAAGCCAGTACACCGCTATAGTCCCTTCCAGTTCCAGATCATGAAGACAGACGACAGATCACTTGGGCTCATTGTCTTAACAGGACCAAGCATGTATCTGTGGGAGAGGAAGGTCAATTCTAATGATGCTGCTGCTAGAAGATGGGTCCTTCAGAAAACCATTGGATTGGACAAGCACCTCTCGCCAACACCGCCTATCAAGGACACATGGACATCGATACAGGGGTACGATGAGGATAATAATGTCATATTTCTGCGGACATCTATCAATTTCTATATTATGATCCAACTCGACTCAATGCGCTACAAGGAGATCCCTAGATCCAAGTTCAGCACGACCTATTTTCCCTACTCAAGTTTCTATGCTGCAGGTAATGGCCCGTCTTTACATTGCAAGAGTAACTATTCCACCTTCACTCTCTCTTTTCGTGTTGAATTTTTAATATGTATTTTGGTTAATTTATTTGAAATCTTTTGCATGTAGGTTGGGTAACTGGTGCCACAGATGATGAACCTTAAATGTCAAGCACTACACGACCTGATTGTCCTATTGCATAAGCTACCATGAGTTAGTTGAATAGGTGATGTGAATTTAGCTTCTACTTCATATATATTTATTTTTATCTTGCCAACATTTTGATATAATCCTATAAACTCGTGTACCCTTCAAATATTTAATTAGTACACGACCACATTGGGTTCAAAATTTCTTTCAGTCGTAAACACTAAAAACCTGCATATTATGTATTTTATTGGGTGCAAACATTTGTGTTTTCTTCTTGTCTGCCTGCCACTTATGTATTCCTTCTCTAGGACTGAATTACTTACCAGTGAATCCGGGACTTCTCAAGTGCGCGTATGTTCGTCAGATGCCACCACCTCCTGTCATCAGGCTTTGAGGCCAACTGCTTTCTAGCTCCCAGCTCCTGGCCTAAATTCATTATCACTTGGTCAACAGATCTCCATTACTTTTATCTTGGTTCTGTCACGGCTTGTTCACCACCCGCTTTCCTTGTGCAACAACCAGATCCGACCTCTAAACTACTTCCTTTCGTCAATGATAACGCATTAGAGCATTGCTTTGCGAAGTAATAGAAGAATGCACAATTTTCCTTCCCTGTTTCCTTTTTGGACATTCAGACCATTCTTGTGTTTACAGATCCTCAACCTAGCCATAGTAATTACTTGAACACTTATGTTCTCCTTGTCCATAATAGTCAAGTGTGGCTTGATAATTCAGGAAATGTGGGCTATTAATTTAGATGACATGAGTAGGTGGCCCCATTTAAGAGGATAGGATCGCCGTGATCTTTTTTTCTTTTTGAATCTTGCTAGTTTGGAAGTTTGTCTTTGACTACACATGTAGGCAGGGCGATTGTGTTTCGATTCATTGATATAGAAAGAAGGTTTATGTCAAGCCCATGGCAGGGCGAACAACACACCATATAAGGCAACTGAAGGCCGAGCATTGTCGAAGACGGCTGTGTTGCCATGCTTCCAAATCCACCAAGCCGTGAGTAAGATCACTGGCTGGGTTGGATCACATAGCCTTCGCCCACCAGTTCGCGAAGTACACACGTGCTTGGCGACGGATCCTACGTCCTCTTTTTGGAGGATAGTTGTCTTGACGAATAGTCTCTTAAGGACATAACGCCGGACCTTTTCGTGTTCATCCCGTGACGCCCCAGGAAGCGTCACATGGTGCACTAGGTGCTGGTCGAGCGCAACTTGATTACTGACATTAGAGGGACCTTGAGCTCCCTAGCCCTTTGGCAATATGTTAGGTATGGATCCGTCTGCATGATGTTCAGCTCTCGATGGAGCCAGACATGTTGGTTTGGCGGTGGATGACCGATGCCCAAATGCCCAATATTCCTCTAAGTCTTGCTAGAACATACTTTTCATGGAAGCTTAACTGGAAGTCGTGGCACCCCCGAGGGGTGAAGTTCTTCTGGCTTGCTTGCCTTACAGGACAAGTGTTGGACGATTTTCACTGGTCCTGACTAACGGTTGGCAAGCGATCCCCTATTTTGCATCCCGAAGGTCAGACGGCCCAGAGCTAGAGCGATCATTCCAGCAAGTTACCCAGCTTGAGTTTTTCAGTCAATCAATAGATTGTGCAGTTTCTTAGTCTTTTGGTCCACGTCTTCATGACTTATAGAAAGGGTTTCTTTCTTTCTTTTACAAGATCATGGAAGCTTCAGAAACCATCCAAGATCTTCTGGAAACAAAAAAATGTTGCATCAAAGGGTTCAGTGGTCATATCATAGTGAAATCGAGTTTATTGATTTAGTCGATATAAATTTCATTTTCCTCAAATGGGTTTGCGAGTAAAGAGTACGAGATGGACATGTCAATGCTCGGTCGATCTTATCAATCATTTTAGCACAGCATAACCACTTTAAAGTCGGTCAACGTGTCACCCACCATCAAAGGTAGAAAAGCCCCTATTTGGGGCATTAGGCTCGCGCGCCGCGGACTACCACATCCTGCGAGCTGCCTGTTGGTGCACATCCTTAATGGTTGCCCCTTCACACCAGGACGATATGGTACGAGGTGCTGTCTTGGATTCAATCTTCTTCCACACCCCCCATTGCTGAAGACGACTTCACTGACTGGTGGCGCGACAGTAGGTCCACCCCTTGCCTGCTGCGCACGGGCACCTCGTCGATCGGTGATCATGCTAACGGTGTGGTGGATCTGAAAGCATCGCAAAGCGGCTGTTTTCGACAATGCTCGGCCTTCTGTGGCCTCCTTGCTTGACACAATCAAAGTCGAGGCACGGATGTGGGCAAAAGCAGGGACTCGGGCATTTGCCAGCTACTCCCCTAAGCTAGCTTCTCTGGGTTAAGTTGTATGGCATGGTGTTGGTCCTCCTTTTAAACTTGTACATAAACTTCTTTAAACCGGAATGGAGGAAGTAGCTAGTGAAAACTATCCAGGCTATTTGTAGTTACACATCTCGGTTGCCATAGGTACCGAAAACAGTGGCACGTCATGATTATCTGCTCTCCTATTTATTCTGCAGCCAAATAAATGTCTTCTCTCTGCATGTGGATGGCTCTGATATATGTGGGGTCCGTTCACCACCATAGAAGAGTGCTTTATGACGTCTGGTAAAGGCTAAAAAGATGGTCATTTTGTTGGTTTCATCCAAGGAGGTATATATTATAAAATTATAAAATTATATCATCTGGGAGGAATCATGTTCTTTAAACCGGAATGGAGGTAGTAGTAAAGATTGGGCAGAGTTAGTCATGTTCGATGTTTTTTGTTAATCCTGTTCACTTACCGATGGTGGCAGGCTGGCAGCTATGCCTGATCTGTTGATGGTTACAAAGCAGTGACACTTTCAAACCAGTTGCAGTATCACATTGCTGTCATCTTCTGTCAAGCACTGCTGCTGGTGCTAATATATTTGGAAACTGGCAATCCTATATTATGCCTGTATAGGCAAACAAACTTAATTTTACTGGCTAGAAAGCTATGGCTGTTGCTTATAGTACCACTTTAGCAACATGCTGAATGAATGCAGTCGGCCGTTTCATCTTGAATCAATCATGCTTGTAGCAGAGGGACACTGTAATTTGTTTCGTCATCTGGAGACACGACGACGATAGGAGGCTCTTTGTTTAGAGATGTGTGTGGCTTTTAGTGTCGTCGAAAATGGTGAAACACTGTTAAATTCAAATTCAGAGAACTATTTAGGTACTCTCTGAATGCAAGGTATTCGAATTCGAACTCAACTGTCCGTTCATGTTCAGCCGTCAGTATATAATGTATATGAATATAACAGCAGGCAGTGATCATACATTCAGCCAATGATCCTGTAGCCACGACTATCTGAATTCAGTTATCTGATTGTAAACTCAAAACTATCAAGAAAACTTTTGACACTTTATATTGATTTTATGTTATTTTCTGAACATACATGGACATGGATATACACTAGGAACAATCAAACCCAAAGAAGCATAGACCTATGAATTTGAGCCCTCTATCCCAACAAAATTTGACTTCCATCAAAGAAAACAAGACACAATTACTATCAGGTCACCACCCAACTGTCCAAATTTTTACGCTTATTTGTGCACTCTCCTGATCTTCTATCTCCAGCAGTGGAAGCGTGGAACGTGCAAAGATCACTGGGAGTAGGCCTTGCCGGACAGAGCCACTGGCCTGAGCTCGCCACCACGGAGGAAGCTGGCAAACCACTTGGCGGAGTTCCTTTGGTACCTGGTCCTCTCCTCAGAGTTGAAGTCGACACCGTAGAGGCCGAAGCCCATTTGGTAGCCGAAGAGGTACTCGAACACGTCCAGGAACGACCACACAAAGTAGCCCTGCACGTTCGACCCGTTCCTGGTCACCAGCACCAGAGGGGAAAATGGTGAGTACACTATCGTATCAATTCATTTCAGGTGGCATCTAGCTGTTGTACTGAGGTGAATGGATGGAGTTGGTACCTGCTGGATTCGAGGGTCGCCTCGATGTAATCCTGCAGGTACTGCGACCTGAACTCGTCGTCGTAGTTGTTCCCGCCTGAGGGGTCACGTATGCTGGCAGCTCCTGATGGATATTAGAGGAAACACAGCAATAAGTGATGACACGATGACTTATCAGAATGATGACTTATTGGGTTGCTGAATGCTCAATTTACCATTCTCGTGGATCATGACTACAGGGTTCTTGTATTTGACCTGGAGATGCTCCAGCATTTTCTTCAAAGCCCATGGAGTTGATGTCGCGAAATCAATTTTTAACCCGAACAGCAACTGTTACAGATTAAGTTTAGCCACGCAGACATAGAAATGATTTGATTATGCTGGAAACAAATTTCACTTCCCAACTAGATTCAGTGAAATGATTTGTATCGGAAAATACCTGATTCTTTGAGTTCAAAAATGGCACTGCAAGAATACATTTACAGAACTGTTAGGTTAATCGATTTCTCTCATCGCATTGTGGGGTACAACATAGTATAGCATAACTTGAGGTTATTAGAATTCTTACTGTCATATTTCACTGCTGCATCACCCATGTAATCTCTCAGGTTCTGATCCAGCTTACTAAGATCAGCCTTCACGTATACGGCAACGTAATGGTTAAATCCGACATAATCGAAAGATCCCCGCACTCTCTCCAGCTCTTCAGTGGTGAAAGATGGTAGCCTGGACCCAACATTCTTCCTCATCACTGGGGGGTAATCTCCATGCACTAACGGATGCATGTACCTGCGTCATGATAACATGATCTTTAGCTGTGGTTACATACAAATTTTAGCTGTTCATGTTAAACTTGAGATGTACAGACGAACATACCATCCAATGTGAAAATCATTCATCCTTGCAGCTGCTGCTACATCCTCAGGTGCTTGCGTCCCAGGCTCGTACCACCAACCCAGTAATGTGAGTCCAATTTTTCCTCCTTGCGTGGCCTGATCAGTACGAAACACAAAGGGAAATTACACCTGTGAGAATGACTAATCCCAAACGAACAGGCTTGTTCCGTAGAAGGTGGCATTGTTCCTAACCTGGTACTTCTCTTTATACAGGGTTGCCGCTGAGGCATGTGCAAGCAGAAGATGGTGCGCTACAATGTATGGCTCTGTGGTAGAGTTGCCGTTGTCGCAACTAAGGGCGCCGAAGGGGAATGAGCATCGCCTTGGTGGGAGAATACCCTGATCGTACCCACCAATCGGCTCGATGTTTGGCTCATTGACGGTGCTCCAGTACTTCACCCTGTCGCCGAAGTTCTTGAAGCACACATCTGCATATGCAGTGTAATCATCACTGCAACCATGTGACAGCAAGGCAAAATACAACGTTATTTCTTCTCTTATGGAATTGCAGTTGCAGCAATGACATTGATTAGTGAGGCAAGAAAAAAGTACATGAATTTTCGGCTAAGCAATCCGTTGTATTCATCTTGAAGAGCCTGAGGGAAGTCGAAATGATATATCGTTACGTGAGGCTGAATTCCTGCATTCAAATGGGAAGTGCATGAGCTATCTCTGCGCAGCTGAACATTTGAAAAATCCTTGAGTTGTATTACGGGATGAAGGATTCAGTCGGCTAAGGCTTAGATAATAAATACCATGGCTCAGGAGTTCATCAATAAGATTGTTGTAGTACTCCAGCCCCTTTGGATTGACAGCTCCTCGCCCATCTGCATGATTCATAAACAACCACGTCAGCAAAGTTCCAGCCGATTTTTGCAAGACACGTTGTATAACATGTGTAGTGGTTCTACTGATACTGTCGGCTTGGCCTTACCAGGAATAAGCCGAGGCCAGGCAATGGAAAATCTGTACGCGTCGACGCCCATCTCGCTCAAAAGCTTTACATCTTCCTGTTGCCAAATGCAAGATAATTCATTGCAGTAAGTTTCATATCATGTTCTTGATCATTTATCAGCACTTGGTCTTGCAAACTAACCTTGTACTTGTGATACTGGTCTGCAGTCACATCAGCATTCGCTCCGCCGATAGAGTAGCCTGCGGGAAGTCAAAGAACTCGCGCCATGATCAGGAACATGGAAATGTATGACAGATTCGGTTGCAGGCTGGAGAAGAAACTACTATTATGTACCTCCGTGTGTGAACGTGTCCCAGATGCTGGGTTTCCTTCCATCCTCGTCAACTGCACCTTCAATCTGAGAAATCAGGCGATGTTAAGGTCAGTAAGACATGTCACGTAGTATGTCGGAAACTTGATATTTCCGATATGCCTTCAATCAAACTTGCGAACTTTGACTACGAATACCAATTTTTTGTAATTCCTTAAATTGAAAATTGAAAAACTATGTGTATAGACGTGTCCCAAAAAATACATATTATCAGAATACAAATTAGTGATCAGAGTTTCCGTGTTAGCGGAGGGAAGTACTACATAAACCTTAAATATCTCCATGTTTTCCTCCTTCACTCTTTAAGAATTTCAGGCCCAACATATTACGGTTCAGTTTTGCCAATTGTGAGTTCCTATTTCAACTTGCACTAATCAAAATGGTTCCTTCCACTCCAGGCAGTGTGCCTGGGAGCCACACGGGGCAAGCAGCCAAGGGAGCAACCCAGTGACACCGAACTGACGGCGAAAGGAACTGAAATGAATATGACATCTCGGTGGTTTTCTGAAGACTACACAATGGAATACAAACATGTCTTGGTCATAAACAAAGCATACGAGTCGAATGAACGCGAGCTGTAGCACGTTGCTCTTGGTGTGACAGGGCGGCAGGGACAGATATCACTAGGAAATCGTCTTGATCGGTCAGAGATGGACGCTGAACTGAATCAAGCTTCTAGAAGGATCCTTCTGACTGTCACAGCTAAACAAAGAAGACGTCGTCTCGAACTTTGACAATAAAAGTGAAGTGTGTGATGCATGCTGAAGGAGAGGTTAATTATCCAGCATATGCATCACCACGTTATTCGCTTCAGACCAGATTATTACTGAAGAAAGAAAACATCGTAGAAGAACGATGGCACGTGAAAGAGAAAAAATGTCCTGGTCCATCGGTCGATCGATGGCTCAGTTCGTTAACTTTTTCTGAATGCACGCGTCGTGGACGTGTGGTGTGACGGAAGGAGCAGGTGGAAGGAAAAGGAAGTCCACGACAGTACCTTTTGACGAGAAATATCAGTAAAGAGAGCCGAAAGGAAGCTAGTAGCTATGTTCGGGGAACAAAAGATATGTTGCTGTGAAGCCTGATTCCACATGTATGTTTTCTAGTTTAAATCCTATACTTCTTCCGTTTTAAATTAGTTGTCTCAAACTTTATATAGATACACATGTATCTATAGTGTGTAGATACACGTGTATAGATACATGTGTACCAAGAAAAAGTTGATGTAGATACATGTGTACTAAGATAAAGTTGAGACAACTATTTTGGGACAGAGAGTACTGTAAATCATGAAACGAACTAGAAGTGAGACTTTGCATCTCTACCTCTCCTTCCTTCTATCTACGTATGCATGAACATGTGGCCGAGTTGCTTTCACTAATTGGCGATGCACGGACGGAGGAGGGACACGGGTGCCAATCGAGGACGTGCGCTGACGGTTCTTCTAGCTAGAATTTCGACGAACAGCTTCGGCTTGGCATGTACCACTTGCATGACCTGCTCGAGGATAATATCATACTACACCTATGCGGCATGTCCTGCTCGAGGATAATATCATACTACGCCTATGCGGCATGTTCTGCTCGAGGACAATATATTACAGTACAGAAAATTGCTCCTCCGTGTCGGGAACAATCGATCGATCGTAGGCACGCACATATCGATGGCGGCGGATTTCTGTATGTTCTCATCGAGAATCGGCAAGATGTTGTGGTCGATGGCTTAATTCAGTACATCTTTGTAAATCACGGAGCAGAAACTGCTGCGAGCGTCAGGTCTCGTTTGACGAGAAAGAGGAGGGATCCCCGATACGAACGGCGAGGAGTGATCTAGCGGTGTGGCCTGGGCGACGCTCGTACGTACCTGGTAAGCGGAGGAGCCGGTGCCGAAGACGAACCCCGGCGGGAAGTCGCCCTTGGTGATGGCCGCCGCCGGCGCCGGAGACGCGACGGCAAGCAGAACAAGAACGGCGCAGGAGAGCGCCGACGACCTCGCCGGCATCCTCATCACGTGCTGCTCGCCGGCCAACCTCGGTGTAGCTAAGCTCGGTGGTGGTGGTCAGCTAATCTCTCGCTGGCTCTCCGCTCTGCAGGCCCCGGCCGGGCGTCCAGGTTTTATACGCCGCTCCTCCTGCTGACGACTCCAGTACGAAGTACACCGGCGCTAGAGTCCAACAGGGGCGAGGCCACGTCCTCGCTGACGCACCGCGCGAGTGCCAGGCAGACATGGACCTGGACGGGAGGTCTACGTAGTGCAGTTGGAGTAGTACAGTGCTTTGGCTCTACTTTCAGCTCGGCGCTCGTGAGTCATCACGCGCGCGTAGCTTGCTTGACCTTTGCCGCCGGTGAGCGCCACGTAGCGCCAGTGCGGCCGTGTAGTCCCACAGATCAGGCGAGCTTCGGGATGGCTTGGAGCGAGCGGGCGGGCGTGCACCGCTCGCGGTATGGTCGGCCGGAATCTGAGCTGTCGCCGTCGGAGAAAACGAATCTGCCCGCCGGACGGACCGGCAAGCGTCGTCTACTGCCAGAGTGAACCGGCAGCACGCAACATCCGAGAGGCAGAGACCGCTCGCTCGTTCCTTCCCGAGGATAGCAGACGGAATTAGTGGACGCCCATGTCGACCGACCGACCGCCGTTAACCGTGACCTCTTTGCTCTAAAACGGAATATCTTAAGCCATTTCTGCCATAGGGTCGGCGAAAATAGCTATGATATCCCAGTTTGGTTGTCTATTTGCAAGGATCTTTTTGGTGGAGAGATTGTTTGTCCCTTATAGACATATACAGAGGTCTTACATCATGCACAGTGAAAAATAGTTAATCTTTATTTTTATGGAAAGACATATGGGATAATTCGTTCAGAGAAAATGAATATCCACATTTCTATTCTTTTGCCAAGGACAAGAATCTGACAATGGAAAAGGCTATGGAATCTGCTTCAAATAACATTTATGATATTTTCTCTGTCTATTTTTATCCTGCATTTTAGATTTAGTCAAAGTCAAATAAAATAAAGTTTGACCAAATATATTATTAAAAATATAAAGTCTCATAGTATAAAATATATATAATATAAAAGTATTTTTCATGATGATTCTAACGATATCTATTCTATATTGTAAATGTTTATATTTTTTTGTACACGTAGTGTCAAAGTTAACAAAATTTGTCTTTAACTAAATCTAGAATGCAGGGTAATTTAGGACGGAGGGAGTATGTTCAGCCTTTCTCTATCCTCGGTGGCACATGATCAATTGCAATATTGCATGACCTTCAAACTAAACTATCCTCTTTTATAACATACCAATGAGAATGATATATGGAATCTCCTACTCGTATGTGGAAGCTCCCAGTACTCTACAAAATATGGTATATAACGCTCTGATTCAACAACATGACACACCTAAACCAATCTTGGACATCTGAAAACCTGCTGCCTTCCTAGGCACAATTTTTTTTAGGTGGGTGCCTTCTTTATAATAGAATCAATGAGCTTATGATAAGAAGGAATTTTAAAGGACTGCATTCTGTGTGATACTTGCCCTGTTGCACCTGTTCTTTAAATGTAGTTCAAAGTTTTTGGTGGGCTCTGGGAATTGAATGGAACTAAATGGACCTAAATATGTTTGCTTTGCCTCGTCGTTCTTGGTTCTTTGCTGGGTGCTGCTAAATATGTTTTCTTTGCTTATTGATGCGGGTAGTCTACGTGTTTGCCGTGTCGCAACTTCACCAACATGTTGCATAAAAAAGGGAAAACCACAAAGAACAAAAAACGCATCTTTCGACTTCCAACAATAATGGCTGTAAAGCGAACATGACAACAAAAATAACTACCAGTGCACTGCTCACACATAGGATCAAGATTCCAAAACCTTAATGGTATAGTCTAACTAAGTAAATCATTAGAACTTTAGAAGCGAAGAAGCGTCTTACAATTTAACTACGTAAAGCAGTAGAAGAGGTTCCAAAAATAGCTACCATAGCATTGCTTACACATACAGTTAAGCTTCTGAAACTTTGGTGTTTCAAAAATAGCTAATGGTGCATTGCTGACACATTTTCAACCCCTTTAAATATGTGTTGAGATAATTTATTTTAGATACACATATATTCGCCGCTGACTACATTCATTCTTTGGTGAATAAATTGCAACTCATAGGATCATTTGCAATGTATATGTTATAAACTCATCATATGGCACTATAATTTATATTTATCACTAGATCAAAGCTTTAATGCTAAAACAATAAATAATGTTCAATAATATCTCTGATTTAAATTTGCAAAGTTTCTTGGCCACTCCTGAGTAAAAATAGTCTAGCACCAAAAACAAGTCAAGGGGTAGATGCCAGATTTCCATATACTTATATTATTTTGAATTTGAAGTGAAGTTCTGGATCAAACATTTCTAGGGTCATATTTGGACTCGTGATGAGAACTAAACAATTATTATTAGAAAATTTCATCTATTTCTTTAACTCAAATAGTGACATGCCCACTCCTCCTAATATAAAAAACTCAAACTAGAAGAGACCGACGCGATCAACAGGCCAACCAACGGGCCAAAGCCAACTCCCCCAGCATGTGGGCATGTTGATAGTGACTTGCCACTTCTTCTAAGAAGCTCAAAGCTAGGAAGCTTGGAGCTCTTAGAGGATACCGATTATGACATCCATAATGTGATAACTGAGGCAAAACAAAGATATCCAATCAGGTATCTCATGGAAATTCTTATCAATGGATGCTGGAGCTTTTCGAATCAGAGGATAGTTATATATTTAATAATAAGATTCCTCTAGATAGATATTGTGTAAATTGGTTTAAGTCTTTTTTTTTCCTCATTGACTATGCATAGAGATAAGCCTAGTCTCAAAGAAGGCATGCAAGATTGGTTAGATACTCCATGAGTTGATAAGTGTTATGTGTACATCATTGTAAATATCCCCCATTTTATAAAAGAGAAAATGATGCAGTAGAGGTTTTCCCTATTGTATTTCAGTATTTGTGTCCTAAAAATATTTTCCCAAAATAGTACAAACAGTTAAAAGTTACTAGCTTTAAGCACCACCTAGAAGGAAGAAGTCGCTAACCATTTCCGTCCAGTCGACTGCTGCCGCGAGAAACTTTTCTTAACAACACCAGCGCGACAGATTACCTATGGGTCCACGTTTGTTTGCCTGAGAGCTGTCAGGTTAAGGTGTCCACGTGGCAGTTATTTATCTATGGGTCGCGCTGTAAACCGGCCTGCTAGCTGTGGGTAGGGTGCTTAAAGAAAGAGGTGAATGTTAATTAGCAGATGGATGGACTAGCTGCACGGTGCAAACTACGCTCAGCCAACGCAACAAAGTTAGGAACCCGTCCGCCTGGCCCTGGCCTGCTGCGTTTCTGCAGCGTTCCTCCTTCGTTCCAGCTGGATTGTACACCTGTAGGTGACATGTCGACGTGGCGCCTGCCTACTTTTACGGAGTACTTCTTCTGGTAAAAATGCAGTTACCCAGTCTGTCCGTGGTACGTGTGGTGTCCTACGTGTGCGTGTCTTTTTCATGAGAACGTGAGTGGCAGTCGAGAGCTTGAGATCTCGACAAGACGATCGAACTCAAATTGGTGAACGGAGCTGCGTCCCTTCTGCTCTCTCTTTCTCTCCATTGTCTTCTGCTCCGTTCGAGATATTTTCTGTTTCCATGTCTGGCCTGGTTCTAGAAGGCGGGCCCTGCATATCTTAACGGTTTCTGCAGAACTCTAGCACACACGCTTGGTCGACAGCACGTCCGATTTACGTCACTATCGTCTAGTTTTGAAATCTGGGTTTATGGCATCGTTTACTTCTATTTGAGAGAATGAGAGAAGATTATTTTATCCTAAAAATCTTCAATAGTCTATTTACGATGTCGGATTTGAGCGGGATAATTTTGAGATATTCCCAAAAATCCTCTCCTATTCTGGTATATTTTTATTTATACTGAAAATCTCCACCATTCTAGTGTAATTTTGCAAAGACTACGAGTGGATTTGGTGAACATCGAACCCCCTCCCATACCCTCCACTCTAATCCCCTTGAATACATTACAGTAAACAAGGCTTTAATGTGAAAATTTTAAAAATCGTGGTTGTATGAAGAGTTGAAGACCGATAAAAGGAGTGCGTCGAAAACCACAAAACTGTTATACTGAATTTCAGCATAAAACCAATTCCAAACTATTTCATAAAATAACCTTTGAGTAGCACATGTTACCTGGGCACTACTCTCCCTATCAGCAAGGCAAAGACGCACACGACTCAGTTAGGTGGCGCCTTTGTGAAAGGCGCTATCCTATCTAGCATAGCGCCCTTGACTGGGACGCTACGTAGCTTATTGGGCCGGCCCAGTAAACACCGCGCCGAACGCGCAGCGGGTCGAACAAGTCCAACCTCCAAAGTGTAGAGACAGCACGACATGTTTATATATAGGGGTGTTGAGAGGGAGACTTGGCAAGGGCACATCTTTACTGTGACATGTGGTTCAGGGCGTCCTAGGCCGCCCTAGTCAGCACTATCCCACCTTTCTATGCAGTCCCAATCAACCCGAGTGGGCTTTTTTATTTATTTTTACACGGTACGCATATGTAGTGTCCTTCTCAAGTGCTTTACCCCTTGAGAATAGAGCTACTCGACCCTTCTCAGGTATGCAGGTGAACTGGCCAACGAGAGACCACTCCCTCTAAAATCCCTTCAACGGTTGGATATTTTGTGGATTTCGACTCCCCCAAGCGCCACAAGAAGGGCATCCGCAATTACTTGATTTATGGTTATCATCCTTTTATTGTTTTCAAGATCTTTATTCAGGTGTTTTCAATGGGTTTTTCTTTGCGATGTGAAAATGATAGTATGTAGCAGGTTGGGAGAGTTGATGGTTCTACCTAGGCGGTTCTAGAGTTGCATGCTTCTGGAGTAGTCCCCACATAGTGTTGGTGTTCAGTTTTCGCCTAGTGTTACCGTCAATTAGCTAGACAAATATATTTTTCTTAATTAATAGATTGGAACAAATTTTGAAGTACTGCATTTCATAAAACAGGCTTTCTGTGGATCCCCATAAGTGATCAATTCTTGCATGAATTGCTAAGGATCCAGTAATTTCAATATTAAAACAAAAGGCCTAAGCCCGGTGACAAGGGTATAGATAATAGAACCCGTTAGTTGAGTACCCCTGAGGCCCGTTAAGCTAGGCCCAATTGTAATACTAGACGAAATACGAGTTCTTACCGTATGTCGATATTGTAATCTGTATCGGACCCTACCTGATCCTCGAGACCTGGCCACCTATATATAGGGGCCAGGAGGGGACGGTGTAGGCGAGATTAAAGGCAAGCCAGGTTCTACACCCACGTTTACTTTCATAGCCATCTTGTTTGACTGATTTTACCTTCGAGTTCATCCGACGCCCTATCTCCCCGATCCTAAGTCCTTCATCCAGGACATTTGTCGAATTAACCCCTCGTCAATTGGCGCCGACCGTGGGGACTCTGGGCGTTGGCATCATGAACTCGACAGCTTTTCTACTTTCAGCCAACAACAACTCGCAAGTCGACGAAATTCAGATACCCTTCGGAACCGTCGATTTTCAACCGCACCAGTCAAGTTTTACCCAAGTATTCGAGAGCATGGATCAAGATATGGATTTGACGATTGGAAGTCTAAACTTTCGTTTTGGATCATTAGGTTCGATTCGCCTTTCAGATCCAATGACAGTGGATCCGTCGGCAAGTGAACCCGAGACAGTAGCAATGTCGGAATCATCAGAAAGCTCTTCTAGCGAGGTAAACTCGCCGGTCAGCTTAGCAGAAGCAAAAGAAGGAAAAATCGCAGGAGGCGACGAAATCATGGAGAATTCTGACTTAGGAGTGCAACTCGAAGATCTCACAATCTACCACGATGACAACTCAGATCAATCAATAGACTCCTGGAAAACGGGACTAGAAATTTCTGAAGACGATAATTCGATCTTCTCAAGTCACAATAGCAAGCTCGACAATCGGTATCAGATACTCGCCATCGCAGAAGATAATTCAGAAGAACTCGACGATAACAACAACCCAGTACTTAATCCAACAAATATAAACAGAGGAGCGAATCATTTAGCAGAAGGAGAAACCGCTGACTCTCTCGCAACGAGGGTAAAAGTTCGACTATCAGAAGAAGAGTGGAGAGCAATCAATACAGCCGTGGAGCACGGCACGCCAATACCAACAAACTCTAGCCAAAACATGCTCTTGGGGTACCATTACGCCTTAAGGCAACAGGCGAAACAATTAGCAAAAGAGAGGATTGAAATACAGAAAAGGAAGGACTCAGCCATTGTAGCAAGCGAAGCTGCTCGCAGAGCACGTAGCGATGCATCATATACAAACAGAAGGCATCGTCGATATGGTTCAAGGTATGAGAATCTAGAGTACTCAGAAAGGCAAAGCATCTCAAAAAAACCTCAACTCGTCCTTCCTATCGGTCGACGAGCAAGGAAATATCATCCCAAAAACTTCGGAAGCAGCATTAGTGGCAGCTCAAGCGTACCTGCATACGACACGACCAAATCCAGGAGATCCGCAGGAGCATATGCACCGAGCAGCACTAAATGGACTGAAGATGGTAGGTAACAAATTATCAGCAAAAGAGGAGGAGGCATATCGCAACAAAGGAACTCACAAACCTAGATCACCACGCCGTCACAGCAGTCCTCGGCACAGAAGTGGAAGTCGACGATCTAGAACGCCATCACCAGAAAGACACGACAATTCAAAGAACAAAGGAACACGACGATCCAGAACTCCTAGTAAAAAACGCGACTACGAAGACGACGAAAAGGAGATGGGGGCGCCATGCTTTACCCGCAGGATTCGCATCACGCCAGTACCCAAAGGTTTCAAATTACCTCATGACCAGCAAAAGTACGACAGATCTCAGGAGCCACAATCATGGCTTTCAGACTATGTGCAAGCAGTACAAATATTAGGAGGAACCAGGGAAACAGCAATGCAAAGCTTACAGTTACACCTCACTGGTGCAGCAAGGTCATGGTTAAGCAAACTAGAAAAAGAAACAATTGGAAGCTGGAAAGAACTCACAAAGCAATTCACGAGTAACTTCAAATCGACGTACAAACGTCCAGCATCTATAGAAGAAGTCAAAGCCTGTGTGCAGCAGCACGGGGAAACATTAAGGGCATATATCCAAAGGTGGAGTATAATTAAAAACTCGGCAGTCGAAGTATCAGATGAAAGGGCAATAGACGCATTCATAGTCGGGTTGCGACGAGGAGACCTAGTCGAAGAAATGGGAAGGATCAAGCCAAAAACAGTATCAGATCTAATGGACGTAGCGAACAGATTTGCAGATGGAAAGGATGCGTGCAACAATAAATGCACACGTTCACCAGAGGACGATAGAGGAAACAGGTATGGAGGGCAACGCAGAAGATCCCGCAACTACGACAACTATGACTCTCACAACCAAGTAGCCGCAGGATACAAAGATAACAGCTACCAAAGCAACGATCGGAAAAACTCGGGATACCGTAGCTACGGAAAAAAAGATTACAGAAAGTTTCAACCAAGGGAGTCCAGAGAGTATAACCCATCACCAGAAGATATGCTCAACGGACCATGTCATATCCATTCTGCGTTTGTCGATGGGAAACGTGTATCCAGACACGCAATGAAAGATTGCACCACGTTCTTGAAACTGCAGGAAGCAGCACTCAATAAGCAAGCCAAAGCAAAACGGCAAGGATACGAAGGAAATACAAGCAACGCACCTACAACCCAACAAGGAAATAATGGAGCTCCCAAGAGCCAAGATCAACCAAACCAGGAACGCGACGACGATGAAGGGTATATTCCATCCAAAGGGCACATTGCAGCAATGATACAATCGGTACCCAAGTCGAACAAAGAGGAGAAAAGCATAACTCGACAAGTTAACCTAGCAGTAACTTCGCCGCCAGCAACAACAGAGTATCTACATTGGTCAGAGCAACCCATAGAATTCAGCAGGGATGACCACCCAATAACAGTACCTCGGCCAGGAAACACGCCCTTGGTACTCAAAGCGCAAATAGGGACGTACGATGTCGACAGAATATTCATGGACGCAGGAAGCGGAATAAACCTGATCTACGCAAAAACCCTACGGGCAATGCACATTTCATTAGAGTTCCGGAAGCCAACTGATTGCTCCTTTCACAGAATAGTCCCAGGAAGTGCCAACTACCCACTTGGTCGAATAGCACTCAACATTTGCTTCGGAAATCGGCAAAACTACAGAAGGGAAAAACTCGACTTTGAAGTCATGGACTGACCATCACAATATCACGCGATCCTCGGGAGACCCGCGTTTTCACGATTCATGGCAGTACCTCACTATACCTACCTGGTACTAAAAATGCCAGGACCTAAAGGAATTATCACAATAAAAGGAAGCTTCGAGGTATCAAACCTATGCGACAAGGAGTTCCACAAGATGGCACAAAACTTTGGCATGATAGCCAACTACGGAGAACCCAAGGAGAAAGCGAAAAGCGCGACTACAGAAGTTGACAAGTTATCCGAAGGACGTCCCGCGGAACCAGAGATAAAGAAACCACGAGTAGAAGCATCAGGAGAAGACAAACCTACAAGGGAAGAAGAGAAGGCCACGGAGGCATAAGTGTCGAGAGCACAAAAGTACGGTAGAAGAAAAGAAAGGCTGTAAAAGCCACAAGTTATCCTAGGGCAATGCCCTCTAGATCCAGAACACAGGTCATAGGCCGGATCTCTTGGGTTATCCCATGTATCTTATATTACAAGTATAATAAAGACAAGTTCCTCATATCTGAGCTTACATATCTAAACGCAGCAAACGCCAAAACAAACCAAACATCTCGAGTACCAAAATTTCCCTCGAGGTAACAACTCAGGGAAAAGTACTCCTACGTTACAATAACTATGTACATCGAAATCACGGTGCAGGTGGTTCTGAGTCATCGACACCAAAAGGATTCAAGTAATGATACTCCTGAAAAAACCTAGCGTCCTCTTGCAACAGTCTTGAGATAATTCTCCTCACTGGCTCCAGCGTCGCCTCCTTGTGAATGCCAACCGTAGTTCGTCCTGGAGGCAAACTCTGAGACAAGCGGTCAAAATTAAGTCTTGGATTCCATTTTCGCATCCATCCAAGAGCGAAATTAGCACCAGCAATCAGATTCAGCTTTATAAGGAGATGGACTCGCTGGCTCGTCCGGAAAGTTTTGAGTAGCTGTCTAAAATCCCTCGGCATAGGGTTACGAGGCAACATGACAGAGTACATGGTTGTCAGGGCCTTGCGGCAACCATCAACAGCTTCGCCGATGTATTGGGCACGATCCTGGAGAAGCACGATAGCACGACAATGATGGGGATTGGACCATAAGCTTTCGGTTCCCTGTGCAGCATTTTGAAGAGCATTAATCCGCTCAGTAACTCGACGTGATTCACCAACAAGATCAAGGCAAGTACCTGCAGTTCAAGCAAAAATTGGCACACGGAAGATAAGAGGAAAAACAAAGAGGAAAGGTTCCCCGAAGACTTACATAGCAGCATCTCGCAAACAGATTCGACGATACCAATCAGAAAAGACTCGCATTCCTCAAAATGGGCGATTCTCGCTATTAGACTCGAAATTTCATCTTGAAGATTGGATACTTTACCCGAAGGGTTCAATCTATGCTTTACTCGAAGCGGAGACAAAGAAATGGTGGCGGCGACGGAGACAAAGAACTGGTAAACAGTACAAATCCCCACTCTCCCCTAATATACCTTCTCAGTGAAAGAACGTGGGCTCACACGTGGCCCAAGGAGAGGAAGCGGCAGCCCACTAATGGGCAGGGAAAATACAAAATTACCGCGCTGCCCACAAAACGGTTCGCGCTCAGTCTATGTGACGTATAGGGAAATTTGGCCATTGACGTCATGAAGAAGATACAAGACCAATGGTATACTCGACAGATGCGTATACTCAACAAATATTGAATATAGCGATTTGTGATGACAAGGAAGTAGAGAAAAACGATTGACGCCGACAATACAGGAGTCAATTTTGGAGACTATATCCGAAAAACATTCGACTATAGCCTTGGGGGCTACTACCATCGGGAGCGCTGAGCGCGCCCCCGACGATATTATTATTATTAAATTATTTTGAGTTCACGTATAAAGAAGGAGCACATTATATTTGAGCCTATACTCGAAAAAATAAATTTTTGACTATAGCCTCGGGGGCTACTCCCATCGGGAGCGCTGGGTGCGCACCCGATGATGTTTATTCACGAGCTGGAGCAAGGAAGGTGAAGAAAGAATTCGTATATAACTTTACTCCCATCGGGAGCGAGGTTTTTATAAATCATGGTTATCTAACCCGAATATTTTGTGTGTTGGATCAGTCAAATAAGGCTGCGACATATGATTCTCGAGTTGCGTCATCGCGACAGAACTCGAATGCCGTGATTTATCATGAAGGTAAGACCCCGGGATCCGTCCTGTGTGGCCCGGTATACGCACATGGATGCACTCTGTTGGTATATATCCGTGTCTATGACGCGAAGAAAATCCTAGTGGACGCACTGGGTACCCTGAGAACCACTGGGATTCATTCTTTGTAAGTCCTAAATGCGGCAAAAGAATAGATTTGACCGGTTTCCCGAATTCAAGTCCAAGGGGATTGAATTTGAAGTAGGTGACAAGTATCTGTTCCGGCAGTTAGCTGGCCTCCTGATCCGTCAGAGTTGTCAGGCTTGATTCATCAAGACCCCTTGCAAAGTACTATAAAACGAAGTCGATGATCTAAAGAGACGAAGAAGTCAAAGAATTGATCCAGTCGAAGATTTAAAGATTAGAGATTCAACCCGAATCTGCAATTCTGGTAGAATCTCAGGGGCTACTGATAAGGATATAGATAATAGAACCCGTTAGTTGAGTACCCCTGAGGCCCGTTAAGCTAGGCCCAATTGTAATACTAGACGAAATACGAGTTCTTACCGTATGTCGATATTGTAATCTGTATCGGACCCTACCCGATCCTCGAGACCTGGCCACCTATATATAGGGGCCAGGAGGGGACGGTGTAGGCGATATTAAAGGCAAGCCAGGTTCTACACCCACGTTTACTTTCATAGCCACCTTGTTTGACTGATTTTACCTTCGAGTTCATCCGACGCGCTATCTCCCCGATCCTAAGTCCTTCATCCAGGACATTTGTCGAGTTAACCCCTCGTCACCCGGCTTTAAATTAATAAAGCCACGAACGGCAGGTACAAACATGCTTACAAATAGCTCAAAGGAGCAGGCAACACAAGCAAACAAAGGATCGACAAAGAACGCCACTTGGAGCGCCTACACCACAGTAAGACGTCGAGGATAGCACCAGGAAGGCAGCGAGAACTTGGGGAGGCCGCCAGAATGTGTCGTCGTCCACACCCACTAGGCAAAACTAGATCAAAACTCCGTCGTCTCCACCTCTGGAAAGAGACCCCTTGTCCCTCGCCCTGGATCGAAGGGCACCGTACCGTCGGGAGGCAAAGGAGTTCCCCCAAGAACACGTCGGAGCAGAGCAAGCTGGACTGCCAAAGTGGATGCTATCAGAGACATTAGGGAGCTTCCACGAGACCACCACCCGCGTAGGAACATCCACAACACCAGACCGAAGCTGCAGGAAGAGGACGTAGCAAAGAAGAAATGATGGAAGAGGGCACAACCCACCCCCGCGGAAGCACAGGACCACCATGTCATGGCTGCTCGCCATCCTAGTGTCACTGCTGCCGTAAAGGGGAACCCTTTCCCCTTTCGCCCAGGCTCGAGGGCGACGACCACCGGCAAACAAGAGAACTGGAGCGGCAGAGCATCAAGCCAGGCATCTGCAAATCACCACGGGGCGAAGGCATCGCCGAACAGAGCAAGTCGCCACGGCCACCCCCAGCCGCCATTGCTCAAAACCCCACCTCTGCAGTTCCAAAGACGGCGCCTTCAAGAAGGGATCCGACGTTGCAACGTTGCCGCCGTCCGCAAGGGAAACAAGAGGCTTTCGCCCACGCAGAGGAGAGTAGTGCGGGTGGTACCTCGACGAGGCCTTCAAGAAGGAGCTTGGCGCCGGTGACGTCATCCTCGTCGTGGTTGCCCAGAGGCTTCCCCCGGTACCACGAGCCAGCACCACCCACCTGCCCAGCACCTCAAACCGGCGGCCATAGACCACCGAGCTCCAGATCTGGCAGGGGGACGAACAAATCAAGGAGGGAGAGGCTTCATCTTCAGCTCTGGCACCCGGGCTGGCGGAGCAGACCCTGTGCCGCGACCAACGACCTCCGTCTCCTCGCCGCCCGCGCGGCCGAGAACAACGGCCAGCATGAACCACGGCCGCCGCCCGCCGCAGGGCCGACGCCATCCACACCCGCCCAGGGCCGCCGCCCTGGCTTCCATAGCCCCCACCGAGGCGACCGCCGGCCGGGAGAAGCCACCGAGCAGCAGCCACGGTCATGGCGATCCCCGCGCAGCGTTCCTCCACCTATCGACGCGCGAGGGGCGAGGGCTTAGATCCCCGCCGCCCCCTTCACCGGCGTCGCGTGCTTAGACGGCCGCGCCTCTGGGAACGGCGAGGAGGGAGGTAGACGGAGGGAGGGGGCGGCGGCGGAGGGCGCTAGGGTTCGCTCCCTCGGTCGCCAGGAGGGGGCGACGCGAGGGGAGCTTCCATAGAGTGCCATTTCGTAATTTCAATATTGATTCCTTCAAACGTGTCAACTGGACAAATACATCGTGACTCGAATGAATATCTCGACTTCAAAAACTTGTAGTTCTCCCTGCCAACCTTCCGGGACCTAAACAACTCACTCTTTTGTCCGTGAACAGTTTGTGTCACTGGATTCGTTTGATAACATGAGATAACGTATATGTGCAAACAAAGGTCTCAAAATTGGTTATTAATAAAATCGAAGTTGAATTGGAGTTAAGTTGGGGAGTTGGTTTCGATTTCTTGTATGAATACTATACGGATTTCTTTTTTGAACGACATGTTGTAAATGACCAAGACCCTGTCTGAATTAATCTTGTAACGGACCGGCAACTGAATGAATACGTTTATTTTTCAAGTGATTCATGTCGTCATCATCAAGTATACCCATTCCAAATTTCATTCCAGTCAAATGATCTGTAGCAGCCAATACATCTCGCGGTAACAAAAAATATATTGTTCTGAGGTATACTAAAATTAGTTAAGTATCCATTCATATTTCTTTGACCAATCCTTCCTAAAAAAAATCTTTTGTAATTCCTCACACAAGGATTCCCGAAAATACCAGGTCCCCACCTACACAAGCAAATTATTGATAAAACTCCCAAAGAGCTTTTTTATTTTACTCGATTAATCCTCTTCTTCTCCTTAGCATTTGGGAAAGACGAAAATATCAGGGTAGGAAACATTATCTACAATTTTTCTTATTTTTGAAACCATGCATCGCTGGTGATGGAACTAGAATATATACCTTTTTTTCCTACTCACATGAGCCCATATTATTTCTTTTTTTATCGATTGCTAATTCCGGTCTTCCTTCCCAATCTGATATTACAGTCTCGGTGTAGATAGAAATTCCTTTATGATCTCATTCCAGACGGTAGTAAATACTAGGACTTAAGAATATTTGATTGATGACAATTCTATATATTCCATTTATAATAAAAGTTCCTAAGGAATGTATTATAGGAATGTTTCCAACTGAAATAGTTTGCTAGCTTTTGCACATCGAAACCCAAAATTAATTCGCGGATACATATAATTCGGAAGAATAGGTGAGTCATTCATACACAACATTCCTTTCTTTTATCGAGGGCTCTGGCAATCGATATCCTCTCGCAAATAATTGAAATGCAATTTCATGATGTGGATTTTTAATTGTTGGAACTTGTCAAGTTCTTCCGACGGGCTTTATTAATGAACCTACAAAATCAATTGAATTGGATCTGACTAAATCCAGGTATTGTGGACATTCCCTTGTTTCCATTCCGGAGCATCTTAATCTTCAGTTTCCTATTTATCAAAGAAAAATTCCATTATCAGCTCATTCTCATCAATCCCTATGGAATCTAGCAATCATGAAATCTACATTTTGTTTACTTAATCACATGAAATTTTAGGAAACTCCACATATATATTTCATATATTCATCGAGAAATTCTCCACAAGTACAAGTATTCTACAAGAACCCAGAACACATAAGGTGACCTATTTCCTCGTATAGAATCCGGCCGACGGCCGTTACAAGGTTTTATTGGAAGAAAAAGGGTACACATGACACATGTACAGATACAGAAGTGACTTGTTTTTATTTCTGTTCACTCAATTCGGGATTTCTGGGAGTTGGCAACCGGCCGGAGCTCGCCACCGTGGAGGAAGCCGGAGTACCATCGGGCCGAGTTCCTGACGTGCCTCGTCCTCCCTTGGGAGTTCATGTCGACGCCGCACAGGCCGAAGCGCGCGCTGTAGCCGAAGAGGAACTCGAACACGTCGAGGAACGACCACACGAAGTATCCCCGCGCGTCCGATCCGTTCCTGCAACAACGTCATTTCGAAAAAAAAGAAAAGAAGATTAGTCGCCTGAGTTTGATTGATTTCTTCTTACAATTTCGCACAAATTCAGAGCTAGCGTGCAGGCAGAGAACAGGGGGTGTGTCCGCACCGTATGGACAGGTAGAGCGCTTCCAGGTAGTCCTGCAAGAACTCTGCCCTCTCGTCGTCGTCGCCGTTGCGGCCGTCGCTCACCGCCTTGCTCAGGGTGCCCGGGGCATCGGCGTATCCTGGACCAGGCAAGAACCGATATTTCATTCACACATGCTTGAGCAGTCATTCTGTATCTCACTCATGACAGGAAACGCGAGTGGTACTGCAAGCCTACTGAAATCTTTGAGGATCCACATGTTTGTGCACCTTAATTACCGTTTTCATGGATCCAGACAGGAGGATTCCCGTAGTTCAGTTTCAGGTGCTCCAGCAGTTTTCTCAGAGACCACGGAGCAGTCTCGACCTGGCCCTGCATCCAGCACCATGTTGCGCCAAAAAGGATCAATCACGGGTGATACTACTACTTACCTGTGCTGAAACAAGAAAATCATCCGCTCGTGCTTTTCGCTATACCTTGGATATGCCTTCCGCGGGATCTGCATGATCAGGAAAACAAAATGGTACACAACTCTGACCAATTTCAAGAAAACGTAGAGTGATGTAAAAGCTTGCTCTTCTGAATGCTGATAGTCAAATGTACAATTGTTCAGGGATCATTACTTTCAACAGCTGCGTCCACGTAGTAGTCCACCGGGTTCTGGATGGAATCGGCGTGGATGGATCGTACACGCAAGAAGAGATAGTGGTTGAAACCGACGAAGTCGAACGATCCACGGATCTTCTCTGACTCCGCCGCCGTTAGAGCCGGCAGTCGAGCACCTACCCTGGACCTCATCACCGGAGGGTAGTCTCCGTACACCAAAGGATGCATAAACCTGTTTCATATGGGGAGTGATTACTACTTACTTTTTTTGATAAAAACAATAAACTGTGTGCTGTTTTTCCTTCAGAGTTTTTTGAACGATATATCAATTATAGATTTGTGTATGCTATTTGATTGCAGGGGTAGCACTAACCATCCAATATGGAAGTCATTCATCCTCAAGGCAGCAGCCGCATCCTGTGGTGTGTTCGTAGCAGGTTCATGCCACCAACCTAGTAGTGTGATTCCTATCTGGCCTCCTTGAGCTCCCTACAGGATGATCAGTTCAACACCATGGTCAAGTCAATCATAAGCCTTGCCATGTTTAGATGAGAGTGTGAAGACTGAAGAGAGACACCTTGTACTTCTCTCTATACAGGAGCACAGCTGAAGCGTGTGCAAGCAGGAGATGGTGAGCAACAATGTATGGCTCCATCGAAGAATTCCCTCCGGTGCAGCCTTCGCCAAATGGATAGGAGCAGCGCCGCGGCGGTTGAGATCCAGAGTCGTATCCGCCGATGGGTTCTATGTTTGGCTCGTTGACGGTGACCCAATGCTTCACCCTGTCGCCGAAACTCCTGAAGCATGCGTCTGCATATGCGGTGTAATCTTCTCTGCAACACATGGTATAAGAGTTAAAAATTGGTTCCTTCAAGTGAAGTCTCTGAATGTTATTTCTTGCAAGATGATAATCTGAATTTTTTCTAATTAGAATGGCTAAAAAATTGGTTCTTTCAGTTGAAGTTTCTTTTAGTAGTGTGGTTGCTAGGTTTTGCACTCTTTCTAATTGTCGGCTGGGAACGATGTTTCTTTTATTTTGTGTATTTTAATCTTGTAAAACTGGTAACCCCAGAGATTCCTGTCCTGTTGCTTTCTATATAAAGCAGGGCTCTATGAGCCTTTTCTCTAAAAAAGATCATCTGAATTTTTGTCATGGTCATGAATGATTGACATGTAGAATTAAGCAATTAGAATTTTGGGCACTGACATGAATCTGGGGCTAAGTAGCCCACAGTACTCGTCCTGCAGGACCTGAGGAAGATCAAAATGGTAGATGGTGACATGAGGCTGTATTCCTGCCAAATGTAACAGGACAAGTAGCTGGATAAGTTAACACTATTAGATTTGAGCAAAAGTAGTTGTACACTTCAATCTCACATCAACAAGAACTGAGATGCATCAACATGTCACTTTTTCAGAGAATAATTTGTATATATACCGTGTAGAATCAGCTCATCTATCAAATTGTTGTAGTACTCCAAACCCTTTGGGTTGATCTGCCCTCTTCCATCTACACAGTTTGTCACCAACTACTGTCAGAATTTTTTCAGATAGATATCACGCCTACCTGTGGCCGTGCGCACTTCCTACCGGGAATAAGCCTGGGCCAAGCAATGGAGAATCTGTAGGCGTCCAGACCCATCTTGTGCATAAGCTCTACATCTTCCTGATATTAAGGGAATTCTTTTTATGCTCGAAGAAGAAGAATCTAATTTCTTGAATCTTGATTTTAGCTGTCTGTGTTCTTTCAGAATTTGAGAGCCAACAACTATAGAACACACGGTCAAGCAGTTTTTACCTTGTAATGATGGTACTGATCTGCCGAAACGTCTGCTGTGGAGCCGTCAAACGAGTAACCTGCCACCACGGACACAAACCTTACAAACTCTGAATTCATCACCCATATTAGACTGCCATTTAGGGGTAGCTAGGGATGATCTGGACTGGGCGGACCTTGGTGGGTGAAGGTGTCCCATATGCTGGGCTTCCTTCCATCCTCTGCAGCTGCGCCTTCCACCTGACGTTGTCGAGAAATTCAGCTCCTCGGACGGTGCAGATTAAGCATGTGCTAAGCACTAGTAGTACCTGGTTAGCCGAGGTGCCTGCGCCGAAGACGAACCCCTCGGGGAAGTCGTGGCGGGTGAGCGCGGCCGCGTGTCTCGGCGTTAAGGCGGCGGCGAAGACAACGACCGTGACGGCGAAGGGGAAGATCAGCGGCCTGAGCACCGCCATAACAGTCGCGCCTCTGCACTGCTCTGCTGCCGAGGCGCCCAAATAGAGGGATTCTCCCGTGTTGGACTTGTGGAATGAGCCAGAGGAATTCTCTCTTCTTGGCCACTCCTTTCTCTCTCTCTCTCCATCAATCTTGACGCCGACCAGCGGCTTGTATGTTGTATGTGCAGCTTTCGCAAGCCCTGCTTCTCGAGCACGACCTCCTGACTAGACGGCCTAGGAGCATCCACTGGCCCCGGAAACCCCGTAAGGCCGGTACGAATGCATCACACACTCTCACCCCACTATAGCCTCGCCACGTCAGCTTTTACCCTCACTCTCACCCCACTCTCACCCCACGGTGCCAGTGCACGGGCTATAGTGCCAGCTCTCATTTCTCTCTCCTCCACATCAGCTTTTCTCTCTCCTCTCTTTTACAACATTCAAAATAATGCAAGAAAATTATTTTATTCCACTAAAATTGTTACCGATTACATTATTTGAAAAAATTACATAAAAATTTGAAAAAATTACATAAAAATTTGAAAAAATTACATAATCTAGGCATTAGCCCACACATGCTCAATCAAATCATGTTGGAGCTGTGTATACATCGGTGAGTCCCTCATGTCGTTGTCCATCTGAATCCTGGCTGCTAGGCTTGGTGGTGCAATGTTGTGTATCGCCTCATCCGATGCCTTCGCCGAAAGAAGCTAGGAGGATAATTGCAGTCGTCGGCGAAGTAGTCCTCGTAGAGCCGATCGTGGGCACCCACACGATCACGCCTGATGGACCGTCGGCGGCGTCGCGGCGGTCTTGGCACCGCCTCGGGGTTGAGCATCGCCTCCTCATACTCCGCCTGGAATGCATCGATCATATCACCCTCCATTCCGTCGCTGGAGTTCGAACTGCTGCTAGAAGACATGGCGTCGAGAGGAGTGGAAATGGAGAGTGGAGGAGACGAAGTGGGGTGTGGAATGACTGAAACCAGGTGGGGGTATTTATAGGGGGTTGGGGATGAAATTCCGAATTTTTTTGAGCTCCAACGGATACCTCAACGGCTAGCTGATGTGGACGAATCAGAGCTCGCCACGTCAGCTAGCCGTTGGCACTACCGCCTCGCTCCCGCCCCGCTCTCGCCCCCCCTCTCGCCCGCTCCCGCCCCGCCAGCGCGCCGCCTCCCTCTCGCCTCCCTCTCGCCCCGCCAGCGCGGGCGCCGGCCGGGCGGTATCGCCCGCTCCCGCCGGGCGACGGCGCCGGCGCCCGCCGCTGGCCTCCCGCCCCTCTCCCGCCTCCCTCTCGCCCCGACGCGGGCGATAGCGCCCGCGCTCACGCCTGCGTTGGCACCAGCCTAAGAGCATCTCCAGTCATGAATCCGACGAGGCATCCGGCAGCCCTTTTTTTTATCCGGATGGTGAAAAACGGCCCAGTCGTGCCCTCGATTCTTCATTTTCCCCAAAATTTAGGCATTTATCCATCCAGCGAGCCCAGGTTATCCCCGGCCCCCCGGAGCACGCTCGGGGACTCCGGACGAGAGAAAAGCGGGGACGGGCCCGCTCTGTCGGCGAGAGAACACACGAATCCTACTATCTGGTCGCAAATTCCCCTCTCCCTCCCCTCATTGCTCTGTCGCCGCCGGCACCACCCCTCGCCAATCCGCTGGCCGGTTGCCTGCACTTCGCCGTCCCTCCTCCCACCAGCTCCCACCAGCCTATATTCCGCCGTCCGGCGTGCCGTCTGGCTATATTCTGTCGTCGGGCAACTCCTCCCGTCGCGCCTCGTCGGCCGCCCGGCAGGTGTTCGTCCATTTGCCTGGCCGAACATGGACTCGGACGACGAGGAGGAGCAGATGTTCGCCGAGATTTTTGAAGAAGAGATGGCAACCGCCGCCCAAGACGAGGAGCATATGTTGATCCTAGCTTGCCTGTCGGGCTTGTACGCGGAGACGGCCATTGGTCGCCGTGGTGGGTCGGCACCAGGTGCCTGCATCGTGGGCTGCGTTCATCGCTATGCGTCAGGAGATTCGAGACTCCACAATGCATCAACTACTGCAGGATAATCTGGTGGAGCACATATGGAGGCTTCGAGGCAACACCAACTAGTTTCCATTTGATTTGTTTTGAAAACTTGTCAAATTATTTGCTTGTTTTGTTAAACTATAACGTTTATTTGTACGCATAGATCTAGCTCTGATACCACAGAAGGGTTTCGCAGCATAGTAAATCAAAAAATTCCTACGGATGCGAATAAGAAAGCCAAGGTCTAATCTAGGAGATGTAATCAACGAGAGAGATAGATGAGATCTTCATACCCTTGAAGAAATCGCACAGCGGAAACGTTCAACAGAACGTGAATGATGTAGTCGTACTAGCCGTCTCCTCCTCGCGATCCGATCCGATCCAACACAGCAAGTGGCGACGCCTCCGAGAGATGCACACGTACGGTGCAGCGATGTCTCCTCCTTCCTTGGTCCAGCAAGTATGGAGGGGAGATAGATCAGATCAGCAGCACAACGGCGTGGTGCTTATGGTGGAGAATTTCTACAGTAGGGTTTCGCCTACGTGCAGTCGCGAGAGAGAGAAGTGAAAGGCAGTAGTTGGGCCGGCGGCTAGGGTTGGGAGAGGAGGAGGCTGGGCGGCCAGCTTGGACCCTCCTCCAAGCCCTAGGGCCGGCGGCCAAGGGGAGGAGTGGGGGGCAAGTTTTCCCCCTTCCCTCTAGAACATTCCCTTAGGGTTTCCCCTTGGGCTGGCCGGCTGGGCCTTAGGGGGTTGGTGCGCTAGGCCCAAGTAGCCAGGACACTCCCCTTTAGGCCCACGCAGGCCTCCGTCAAGTGGGCCCACAATGGCCCCACTCCGAAACCTTCTAGAACATTCCGATACAATACTGATAAACTCCGAAACTTTTCCGGAATCCAAAAACTGCTTTCCTTTATATGAATCTTATTCTCCGGACCATTCCAGAACCTCTCGTGATGTCCGGGATCTCATCCGAGACTCCGAACAAAAACTCAATAACCAATTATTCATTCTATCCTAGCATCGATGCACGTTAAGTGTGTGACCCTACGGGTTTGAGAATATGCAGGCATGATCTTCTATCAATAATCAATAGCGAGATCTGGAAACCCATATTGACTCCCACATATTCATCGATGATCATATCAGATGAACCACGATGCTAGGATTCAATTAATCCCGTATATGTATTCCCTTCATCTCGCGATATTTTACTTGCTCGAGATTCGATCGTTGGTATCTGCATACCTAGTTCAATCTCGTTCACAGCAAGTACTTTACTCGTTCCGTAATCCGATATCACTTTGTGATTAACTCCTTAACCACGTGCTTGTAAGTGGTGTTGATATCGATTACCGAGTGGCCCCGAAGTATATCTCTCCGACTCGGGAGGGACAAATTCCATCTCGATACATACAACCCAACAAGTACTTTCCGATCACCTGAGAGACACCTTTATGATCACCATTTCATAGGATGACGTTTGATAACCTCAAAGCTCTCTTCCGGCACTAGGGAGTTGCATTATCTCATGGTCTAAGTAATGCAATACTTGACATAGGCAAAAAAAAAGCTTCGCAAAGATGAACACAATGACACGATCTAATTGTTGTGCTTTATTTGGGTTTGTCCATCACATCATTCTCCTAATGACATGATCTCATTATTAATTGACAACTCATGTCTATGGTTAGGAAACCTTAACCATTATTAATCAATGAGCTAGTTCATAGAGGCGTACTAGGGACACGGTGTTGTTCATAAACCACACAAGTATTAAAGTTTCCGCTTAATACAATTCTAACATGGAATATAAACATTATCATGAACAAGAATTATAATAATAACATTTTTATTATTGCCTCTAGGGCATAATTCCAACACTTTATGCAATTGGGGAGCTTAGGCCAGAGATGATCAAGCCTTCATCTGGTGAAATTCCAAGCAAGATAAGATACAACAAGAGATGGTACCCGTACTTCAAGGTGAGCTGAAATTCTCATTTGCACATTCTTTTTTAATTCTGCAATGCACATAAGCTTGAATCTCTGTCTGTTATTATCATGACAGGACTGCATTGGGGCAATTGATGGCACTGATGTCACTGCTAGAGTTCTGAAATCCCAATCAGCAGCATAGAAAGGCAGGAAACACTACACCAACAAGAATGTACTAGCTGCTGTGGATTTTGACCTCAAGTTCACTTATGTTCTTGCTGGTTGGAAAGGATCGGCCCATGATGCCTGCATTCTCAACGACAGCCTCAACAGACCTGATGGCATTCACCTCCCTAAAAGTAAGTTCTACCTTAGAGATGAAGGTTACGCTTGTCGGCCAGGAATCCTTCCCCCCTTTAGGAAAACCAGGTATCATCTAAACGAGTTCTCTTCAAGGAACAGACCACAAAATGCAGAGGAGTTGTTCAACCTTAGGCACTCTAGCCTCAAGGTGACCATCGAGAGGGTTTTTGATGCATTGAAAAATAGGTTCAAAATCCTTGATCAGAAACTATTCCACACTTTCCCAACTCAAGTGAAGCTTGTTCTTGCTTGTTGCATCCTACATAACTGGATCCTGGGCTGGAGCGAGGATGAGTATGTCCCAGATGAGGCTGAAGTTACTCCTGATGGTGTGGACAGTGGACTTGGTGTCGAGCAGAGCGACATTCAGGCTTGGAAGAACAAGAGGCACGACTGGGCTCAATCAATGTGGTGCATAGAAATTATGTCTTCTACAGTTGATATTGAAGCAAGAATCAAGATTTGCACCCCCGCCTTAGGACGCCATTGTTGACTGCTCCCCGGTATGTAATGTTGAACTATCATTCATGAGTAGCTAGGGTTCGAATGCATGTCATGCTACTGACATGCTAAACAAGTTGTGCTTAACTGAGTAACTGCTATTCGTACCTAGTTAGGGTCCGGCTTATATGGCCGTAATTCAAGAACTGCAGTTCTCACTATGTGTTACGAGGTTATGTCATGGTGTGCTTCGTTAACCTCACCACCAAAGAGAAGAGGTGACCAGATAACCTGTGCAGCATGAACCAAACAGACGACCCTGAATCCATTTCAGGCGATTCTGGCTCGCGCAGGGTACCAATCAACCTGAGCCTTTTGACTCTTTAGATGCGATGTTGGCCACCAAACGAAATGCTCAAGTTGGCCTTTGCATCGTACGGTGCGACCCAGGTCCGCCAGCACGCGCAGTTACCCTAAAAATAACTACAGGATACCAATCACACCTTAAGCAAAGATCTAATTTTTGAGTAAGTGGTTGGCTTTAAGATTGGGTAGGTCTGATGCATTTAATTAACGCATTGCCTAGTGATTGGTATAGAGCCCGCCCTGCCCTGACATATGTTGAGTCTGCTTCCTGCATGCATGCGAATCAGGTGGTCCAGCCCTGTATTTGGTTCTCCGATTACACAGAATGATACTAAGCGAGATACGGAGCATGTGAAAGAAATGGATGGCTTGATTGGGATAGGATAAACGGAGCAAACAAGCTCGGGCAGACTTCAGAGTTTTTGACCCTAAATACACACATATTCTAACAGATTTCATGTCGCAAGCCGAGATCGAACTAAATCCCATCTGAACGCTATATTAGATGGGGAGGTTTTTGTGTAGCTTTTACTAGCTTATGAGAAAATGGAACAAATCAGAATCCTCTGGCAGTCTCCAAGAACCAAAGTCATGTGGCGCTGTAGGCTTTCCTGGACGGCGACACCGGCCGCAGCTCGCCGCCATTGAGGAAACCGGAGTACCAGCGGCCAGAGTTCCTTACGTACCTCGTCCTCCCTTCAGAATTCATATCGACGCCACACAGGCCGAACCGCCTGTGGCTGCCGTACAAGAACTCAAACACATCCATAAACGACCACACGAAGTATCCTCGTGCGTCCGATCCGTTCCTGCAACCCAAGAATTAGTTTTTCCTCAGAAACTACGCAATATCAAGATTTACTGTATCTCAACTGAACTTTTTTCTCGATTCTTGAACCCAAGAATTTTGGGTGAATTTGTATAATGATGAGCAAACACGATACATATGTAGGAAGATGTACACACCGTATGGACAGGTATATAACTTCCAGGTAATTTTGCAGGAACTCTGATCTGTCATCATCGTCCAACTTGATCTTGCTAGGGGTTTTAGGGATGTCTCGGTATCCTGAATCATCAAACAAAAGATTTTCCATGTCTCTGATTTTGTTTACGGAGGTCAACATGTTGTGTTTTTCAGTTCATGTTACAGACTCAGCTTATCTTCAGAAAAGAAGACAACTCATGTAACAAGAAAGGTCAAGCAGTACTTGAGAATTTACTTTATTCTTTATTATTTTTCTTTTCTTTTCGCCTACTTATTTTTAATGAAACCGGCACAGTGTCACATATATTGCCAAAGATAGTCTAACAGAGTGTGCCTACCGTTTTCATAGATCATGACAGGAGGATTTCCGTAGTTGAGTTTCAGGTGCTCCAGTAGCTTTCCTAAAGCACAAGGAGATTCAACGTCGTCCTGCGCATGTTACATTAATCAAATTTACAAGCCTGATAATTCAGAACATAAGGAAGGAATTCATCACCGTAATGCGGCTGATGTGATGTACTTGCTGTATGCTTCACAGCAGCATGTATATATACCTCTTCAATGCCTGTAAGTGGAACTGAATCCAGGCAAGAAAGAGTTAAGCAATGCTGATTTGGATCCACGATAGAGCAGCTGCTAAACTTAGTTACCTGCAATTACAGCTGCATCAGCTTAGTAATCCCTCTGCTTCAGACTGAAAGCGCTCTCATCGGCTCGCGTGAGAGTGTCAGGGTAGTGATTAAAGCCGACGAAATCGAACGATCCAGACACTTTCTTCGACTGCTCCATTGTCAAACCTGGCAACCGTGAGCCGACCCTGCTCCTCATTCGGGGGATAATCCCCATACACCAAAGGATACATGAACCTGTCCAGCGAGGGCATTAGCTCTTACTACTTGTCTGCAAAAATTATCGGTAAAGTTGTGCTTTGAGATCATGTCGATGACAGCTTCTCAGTAACCAGCGTGATTACAGCCACTGCCCACTAGAACTATTGTACTAACCATCCAATGTGGAAGTCATTCATCCTTGTTGCAGCAGCTATATCCTGTGATGTATTGGTAGCAGGCAATGACCACAAGCCCAAGAGTGTAATTCCAATATGTCCTTTTTGAGTTACCTAAGGAGTGAGCATAACAATGGTCATGTTAATTACTAGTATGCATCTCTTCGATGCAGAAGCCGGGGGTCTTATCCTCCTTTTTGAAAAAAAAATGTTAATTACTGATATCAACTACAGTTCTTTTTTGACGAACCTGGTAGGTGTCTCTATACAGGGATACTGCTGAGGCGTGTGCAAGCAGGAGATGGTGAGCGGCTATGTAAGGCTCCGTCGTGGAGTTCCCTCTGGTGCAGTTTGCGCCGAAAGGATAGGAGCAGCGCCGTGGTGGCAGCATGCCGATGTCAAAGCCACTTATAGTCTCGATGTTGGGCTCATTGACGGTGACCCAATGCTTCACCCTGTCCCCAAAACACTTGAAGCAGGTGTCGGCGTATGCAGTGTAATCATCTCTGCATCACAAACACATTCAAATTAATTAAGAGCATCTGAAGATTCTGGATCTTTGTCATAATCCAGCCTTGTTTTGCTGGTATCATGTCATGCCACAAAGGTCGCACTTACATGAATCTGGGGCTGAGCAATCCGTTGTATTCGTCCTGAAGGGACTGAGGGAGATCAAAATGGTAGATTGTGACATGAGGTTGTATGCCTGAAACACATGTGAGGAATCGAGATCAGAGGGATTGGGTGAAGGACTATGTCCATGTCTGCGTGAACTTCCAACTGACAGCATTTTTATGCCATGTCAAATAGAGAAATTAATCTTTACCGTGAAGTATCAATTCATCTATTAAGTTGTTGTAGTACTCCAAACCCTTTGAGTTGACCTTTCCTCTTCCATCTACACACAGTGGCATTCAATATCACAAAATCTCAGAGGTGTATTGGTTACTGATTGGGTACCTGGAATAAGCCTGGGCCATGCAATGGAGAATCTGTAGGCATCTAAACCCATCTTGCGCATAAGCTTTACATCATCCTAATGTTAAAAGAACAATTAAACTTGTTTAATTAGTTAGCATCTGTTATTGAATAATCTTTTGCTGGACAGCATATGGTGTGCATTAGATAATTCTGTGAGATCTGAGCCCATGAACTGGGATATGCGCTAATTAGCTGACAAACAGAACACTAACAAAGCAATACACAATACACATAGAGCTTGTAGGCAGGAGGCAGGTCTTTTAACTGTTTAGTAGACTCCTAGTTTGATGACTGATTTGATAAACGCACACTGGGTACTAAAATTTGCAATTAGAAAAACATATTGACTAGTGTACAAATATAGAACACTGAAGCAAATTTGTCTAAATTTCTATTAAGACACAAACGTGCATGCAGGAGTAAAATTTTCAAACACAAAGAGATACGTGACGTCAAATTCACTTTCAATAAGAATGTGCACTATATTTGTTCAATTGGTCAACATCTGTCCTTGGCCAGTTGCGTTTTTGTTTGCAAGTAATCGCTGCTGATGAAGACAGTACTGACCTTGTAATGATGATACTGATCCGCTGCAACATCGCCGGTAGATTTGTCAGGAGCATAACCTGCCATCATCAAAACATTCCATAACTTAGACCCAGAGGACATCAAAAGGTTCATTTTGCAGTTGTCAAATTGTAAATTTGTAACGAGGGATGAGCATATATAAAAATCATATTCAGAATTGACCTTGATGAGTGAAGGTGTCCCAGATGCTGGGTTTTCTTCCATCTTCTGCAGCAGCCCCTTCCACCTACAAGGTATCTGAGAGATTAGTGTGTCATGGTGACCCCAATTAAAACGACAAATAAACCATTAGCACTGCTCACTTGCACATACAAAAAGAGATGTGCATATATGATAATATGATATACCTGGTATGCGGAGGATCCCGCGCCGAAGATGAACCCGTCTGGGAAATCGCGGCGGGTGAGCGCGGCGACGTCTCTTGGCAAGGCGGCCAGTAGGAGGAGGAAGAAGAGCAGCAGCAACGCCATGATCAATCACCGCCTGGAGCTAGAGCTGAAGCTACACTCAGAGCACCGCCGCTGCTCGTCGCCGCTTAGAAGGGAACGTGTGGGCAGAGAGGGGGGATTTCTTCACCCAATTTAAAATGACGTGACTAACTAGGCTTTTGTTTTAAGCTAACCGACTATGGCACCTGCCATGACGTGCCGGGGCTTCAGCGGAGGCTCCAGCCGCACCGTCAGTGATGACCGTTTGACCACGGCACGGCGGTGGCTGCGGCGGCTGATTTCCGAGATTTGTGAGGACGGAGGAGGCTTGGGCCAACTTTAGGGGTTCGGAAGAAGAATCTGAAGAAACTGGTAACTCGTTTTTCATTAGCATTAGAAGTAGTACCATATTTTGTGTATTTTGTCTCTACAATATCTTTTACTGCACTCTTTGCCTTGACAGAGTTTGTTGCGGCCCGGACTTGTGAACATGGGTCCACGTGTACCCGTTTTTCTTTAAATTGAAGAATGTTATTTTTAAGTTTCAGAAAATTAAAATAATTCTATTTATGTCGCCTTGATACTTTTCTCAGATTTTTAAGACAAAATGCGTTCGTATGTGGCCTACACAAGAAAGAGAAAAATGGAAAAGATTTATTTCTTTATACATTGTGGATTCAATTATTGTACGGAGTACCGTTATTTGGATATTTTATCATTTATATGTAGACCACATACAATCGTATTTCTCTTGAAAACTTACATGAGTAAGTATCAAGAAAAATGTACACGAATAATAATTCCAAATATTTTAAAAACTTTGATTTTTTTTAAAAAAAAGGGTACACATGGACCCATATTTGATTTTGTATTTTTGGAGTTTGCCAACCGGATCTGCTGGACATGAGTCCACGTGTACTCATCTTCCTTTTGTTGCACTTTTATACCGATATATTCCTCTTCTCGAATTATTGGACTGACACATTTCTCATCAAGTTTAATGTACTCTATTTGCCAAGTCTGCTACTTCCACCATTGCGAAAGAAGTGTCGCTAATTTTTTTATTCACATGTATATACTAGTTAAGGATACATTGCTTTGCATGTTGACAAAAATGAATGTCATTTAGGGGTATTTGTTTACTTCATTTTTAAGCAAGATGCACTTATGACGACTGCTTTCTCTTAACACATGCCTAGATAATACTCCCTCTGTTCGGGATTATAAGGCCTCTTAACCAAGTTGCTAATACCAAGAAAGTTGATAACTCATATCATTAATTAGTGCATGCACTAATAGTTTCACATGCATGAGAGAAGAGAGAATAAAAAGAACATGCATTGGGAGAGAGAGGGCAATAAATAAGATACGTCTTATAATTTCAAACATTTTAGAAAAACTCTTAGGACTTATAATCCCAAACAGCGGGAGTATATATCATGATCTCACAGAGTTTCATGTGAAATTAAACATGTGTACCATTCCAACGTATTTGAAGTCATAGGATTATCTAAGTCAAACTACTTTAAGTTTAACTGAGTTTATAGCAATATCTAAAACACCAATTTAATTTGATTATATTTTTTGTGAAATATATTTTTGAAATACATTGATTTGATGCAGGATGTTTTTTTTAACTTGAACAAACTTATAAAATTTTGACTTTGGATAGCCTAAAACTTCACTTATTTTGAAACAAGAGCAATATATATATATAAAGTATGATGAGTGGACTCCTACCATTCACCAATCAACAAATATTGTGGGAAACATTATTTATTCGAAGAATGATGTGAGAAACATCGACGACTTACTCCTTGTAATCAATACAAAAATAATACCATTTTGACATAAATCAAAAAACTATTTGCACTGTGAATAAGTACGTTCGATATATAAGATTTTACACAAAAAAATATTTGCAAAAGCTAAGAAGAAAATACAAGGTCCTCCTTGTAATTACAAATCGATTTATAGAAGAAAATACAAGGTCCTCCTTGTAATTAGGAAGACAAATTTATAGAAGAAAATACAAGGTCCTCCTTGTAATTACAAATTGATTTACTCATATTTAACTTTTCTCATGTAATCGATTATCCTTTTTAGCGGAATCTAACCGATTATCTAGGTACGCTACTTACGTTATCCAGTGGTGATGCGACCCATAAGAAGGTCGACTGACGAGGGTATGACCCCTCGATTCTCGATATTTGCCTACCCGCTATCGGCCACGGAAGAAGCCTACTCAAAGGATACATGAAGCCCGCAAGGCCTAACACGCCAACTTGGAGTAGAAGTCAAGAAACCCCTTGTAAACCCTAACTGACTGTATATATAAAGCCACCAAGGGGCACCCCTAGAGAGGGGATACATATTAGACAGACAACCATCCGCCTACGGCGGCTCCCTGTAAACACAACTATGATCATATACTAGATTGCTAGCAGGATGTAGCGATCCTTCACCGAGGGGATGTGAACCTGGGTAAAACTTTGTGTGCTCCTCGTCGTTTATCGACCGCCGTCGAGTTCGCCGGATCCCACTCTCTCCTCTCATGAGTCGAAAGCCCTCAAGCATGGACATTGTCTGGGTTGAACCTCGTCAATTGGCGCCGACCGTGGGGACGACGGGATCTGGATTTACAAACTCGCTGGCTCCTTCATCATCTTCAACAGCGTCATCAACCAGATCCTTTGACAACATCGAAATCTAATCTACAAGACGAGTTCACAGTTCCGTCGGTGTTCCGTGCGCGGCCTCTTTGCGATCCAAAATCGCGTTCACCAAGATTGACAGAAGCTACCATCCGTGATCCGTTGCTTCGCTGCCGTACTGAATCGCCACGTTCGTCATATCGAGTCCCGAGATCACCAGCACCGCCAGACTCGTACTATCGTTCCTGTCCAAACTCGTGCGATAGTTCCGACGCACACGCGCGTGAAGCAAGCCAGATAGTCTAGCACGCCTCAAATCCTAAGGAATAAAGAATTAATCTGGAAAAAGAGGCATCCATCAATTAGTAGAAGCCTGCAAGGCTGCAACGCACGGAGATCCAGATCAACGCCGTACTCTTGTGATTCATCGGCTGCTCAAGGCGCTTAATCTCGCGACCAGGCGATTCCTGTCTTGATCGTACTTATCAGATTTACAAGAGAAATTTTCCGGCGGTGCAACAGACGCGGTCTTTCACGATCAATTAACCGCGATCGATGCAGTCGATTCGCCGGGTTACAGCTGAACTCGGTTGCGCTTCAAGGAAGGAGTAGAAGATATAAACTGAGTTGATCACAAAGTGAAAATTAGAAGCAGGCGTTGTAGCTTTAGCAAAATCTCGGAGAAGAAACCCATCACGGGTCTGAGTTCCAAGACGGTGCAGCCGCCAGTGTATCAGATTCGCATTGAAAACAACAAATTTTGGCATCTATACCAGGATAGATCGGTTTCAAGAAAAAAACCGACTCCAATCAATCGGCGGCAAACAACATGGTCCGTAGATATACGCGTGTACGCGGCCGCGCATAAGCATTGACCAACACTGCTATCTTTCAAGCAAAAAATCCATCAGCCGGAGCAACACACCTGATCGAACAGGCGTCATACTTGAAGACCAAGTTGCACACTTCGAGAAAAAGAAGGCATCCATCAGGCTGCTAGCTCAGACTCCATCCGTGCCGTGCCGCTGTCTACGTCGACTCCGTCTGTATCGACTACACCGCGCCCTAGTCCGCATCGACTGCGGCTTGCCACGCCCGAGGGACGTCGTCGCGTACTCAGCACCGCTCGGGGGCTCGACATCACCTCGCCTTTGTGTGCGGGAGCTCACGCTCATGACGTTCGACTCCATCGCCATGATCTTCGAGTCTGTCATCAAGATGTTCGACTCCATCGCCATGATCTTCGACTCCGTCATCATGACCTTCGAGCCAAGCATCAAGATCTTCGACTCGTCGTCATGACTTTCGAGTTCACCGCCATGACCTTCGAGACCGTTGTCAAGAAATTTGACCTCTGTGTTGTCAAGAAATTCGACCTCTGCGTCGTGAAGAAATTCGCCATCATCATATGATTGGTATTCTTCCAGATTCCATTCTTTAGTATTCTTTTGGTATAGCAAAAACAATTTAGCCGATACCTTTTCATTCGTCCTATCATGACATCTTGGTTCACCGATAGTGATCTTGTTGAATATGTGGGAGTCAATATGGATTTCCAGATCCCGCTATTGATTATTGATGGTGATCATGTTCGCACATTCTCGAACCCGTAGGGTCACACACTTAACGCTCATCGACGCTAGGGTAGTTTCGGGATTTATGGAAATTATTTCGGAGAGTTACGGAATTGTTCCGGGAAGATGATTAATGATTTATTAATTAATTGAATTAATAAATATTAATACATATATTTATTTACTAGAAATAAATAGGGCTAAAAAGTAGTCCATGATTAGTTTTGCTAACGGGCTAGTTTAGTAGTCCATTTAGACAGACTAATAGATAAAGAAAGGCAAAAAGAAAAGAAAAAAGAGAAGACGCCGAAGTTGGGCTGGCTGGGCCGGCCGGCCGCGCTGTCCCACGCCCCGTGCGTCACACTCTAGCTGCCGCACATGGGCCGGCTGGGCTGGTCGCTCACCTAGCTGCATGGGCCGTGCACACCTGGGCCGCACGCTGGGGCGATCAGCGCCGTGGCCGAGTGCTCCGAATAGCCGGGATCGATCGGATCGATTCTTTGCCTGGGCGTGTAGTGCGCTCCACGTAAGGCCAGTTTGGCCGATCGCTCAAGCACTCCTTTATCATCAAGAAATTTGACCTCTGCGTCATCAAGAAATTCGACCACAAAGATATCATTCAGAGAGCTAAGTATTTTTCTATTAAGAGTCAATTCTTGTTTTACTTTTGCTATACCCGATACTCGGGGGCTGCGCTATGCAAGCTCGCTTTACAGGTCATCGACTACAAGTCTCCGTCACGTCGACTCCGGTCCACCGCGTTAAGTACATCTCCGCCTATCGCAGACTCGCTCAAACGCGACTCGCCACTGTGAAAGAGCATTTCCCGCCTAATTGATTTTGGCGTTTGTTAACAATACATTATCTATTAATGTGTGATTATGCTTTGCAGGATTTCATAATATTCTTGCACAAGATATTGGGTTTTATATGTTATATTTGACAAGTATCATTATCCAAAGGAAATTATTGAGGAAATGGTGGAAATAAGCTCCTGGAGAAGTTTCAGACAAAGTTGGGCCAGTCAGGCCGGCTTTAGCCGGTCCCCAGACCGGCTATAGCCGGACTGCACGTTTTCGAGAGGGGTCCTGCGCCTCTGGACTCAACCGGCTATTTGTCCGGCTATTTCTGGCTAGGCCGGATTTTTCAGGCCGGCTATAGCCGGTCTGAGGCCGGCTTTAGCCGGTGTGGCCAGCTTTAGCCGGTGTGGCCGGCTTTAGCCGGACTTAACTCCGGCTATAGCCGGACTTCCTGGCCTCCAACGGTCAGATATTTTGGGGGGTATAAATACCCCCCTCTTCTTCTCCAACGGGCAGCCGGCACAAAAAGAAGAAGACCACCATTGTTGAGCTCACCAAAGCTAGTAGATCTCCTCCCTCACCCCACCAAAGCTCTTGATCTTTGGAGAATCGAAGGAGAAGGCCATCCTCTACATCCTCACCGAAGCGATTTGATTTCCCCTCTCATTTGCTTGAGGGCCCTTTGTGTCTTGGGTTCCCTTGTGTCCCAAGACCTTGTTTGTGTATTTGATATATTGCTACTTGTTGTTTCACAGCATTGTGTTGTGCTTGGGAGCCTCCAATTCGGTTGTGGATGCGTGCCCCAAGATTGTAAAGGCCGATTCCGCCTTGAGGAATCCCTTAGTGGAAAGTGAGCTAGGCTTTTGTGGTGGAAGCTTGCACCGGAGAATAGGGTGAGCCTTTGTGGCGTTGGTTAGGCCTTTGTGGCAACCACACCCCTCCAACGTAGACGTACTTCCCCTAAAAAGGAAGGAACTACGGGAATCACATCCTCGTCTCCGTGTGCTCCACTCTCGGTTACCTCTATCCTTTATTGCCTTTGTATATTGTATCTTGTGTAGCTTGCTAGTTGACATATAGGTAAATTCACCTTAGTTGCATATCTAGAGAATTTACCTTTGTGTCAAGCCTAAATCGAAAAAGAACTAAAATTTGAGTAGCACCTATTCACCCCCCCCCCTCTAGGTGCCCATACGATCCGTTCAATTGGTATCAGAGCCTCGGCTCTTTATTCGGGCTTAATCGCCTAAGAGTATGGACACCTCTCCGAGTGAGGGCTCGGGTCAAGTTTCCATGGGTGAGTTCAAATCTTTGGAATCATCCATGGCTTCCATGACATCTCAAGTAAGTGAGTTGCGTGAAATGATAGCGCAACTCATGCAAGCTAAAAATGCTAATGTTCCTCCACCTCCGGAAAAACCCGCTACTCCACAAGTGGAGAGTGTGGGGATAGATGAGAAGGGTGCCGACAAAAATGGCGATGCTAAGTCTTCCACCAAGGCCGACGGGAAAGGTGAATACCCGCATTGGTATTCACCCGACCCGCCGGTCCCTCATCCTCATATTAACCATAGAGGAGATCCACCTAAGCTTGATGCATTAAATTTTGGTCAATGGCAATATCAAATGATCTCTCATATGCGCAGTTCTTGCATCGAGCTTTGGAGGATCGTTGAGGAAGGTTTCAAGGCCGTGGATCCACACAACATGACAAGAAGAGAGACGGTCGATAGTCAACTCAATGCTACCGCTCTCCACATGATTCAAGTCGCCGTTGGGTCCAAGGACTTGCCTCACATCCAACATTTCTCCACCGCCAAAGAAGCTTGGCAAGGACTCTCCGACGTCTTTGTCGGTAATGAGAGCATGAAGAAGACAAGATATGTGGCCTTCTCAAATCAAGCGGAAGGATTCTTCATGTTGGATGGTGAGGATCATCAAGAGATGTATAGAAGACTCAAGGCAATCGCTACCACCTTCAAGAACCTCGGTGCTCACCATATTGATGATGAGTGGATCAAGATGAAGTATATTCTTGCTCTTACTCCATATGAGCCCGCGGATGTGAAGAGTGTTCAAGGCAAGCACAACTTCAATGAGATTACCTCAAATCAAGTGATGCAAGAGATTCAAGCCTACAAGGTTGCCGCACAAAATGCGGAGGATGCTCGTGCTCGTGCCATTGGAATGCAAAGAAGCTCCAATCTTGCATTAAAGGCTAGTGTGGTTGAGAAAGAGATTCCTTCTCAAGCAAGCATTGATGCAAGGCTAGAAATGTGTCCCGAGGACATATGACATGAGTACAATGAGCACATGGCCTTCTATGGAAAAACCTTTTGGGTTGATCCTCACAAGGCCAAAGAAGACAATCAAAGAAGAAGCAAGTCAAGTGGCTATCAAAGGAATGACAACAACGGTCAAAGGGTGAGGACATGCTACAATTGCAATGATAGATTTCATTTTGTTGCCGAGTGTCCTTATGAGAAGAGAGAAGACCATGGTGGGAAGCTCATCTTCAAAAGCAAGACCAAGTCACCATCCAAGAAGCCATTTGTGAAGAAGGGTGGACCAAAGAAGAAACAACCGAAGTTTGTGTTCTTGACTCAAGAAGAGTACTCCGCAAGTGAGAGTGATGAAGAAGAAACCACTACTAGTGAGATGGCCGCAATGGCAACCACCTCCACTTCTTCCACATCACTCTTTGAATCCCCCAATGAGGACTCTCTTGCCAAGAATGTCAAGTGCCTTATGGCCAAGTCTTCCGAGGTATCACCCACATCTTTCTCTTCCTCTAAGACAAATGATGCTTCCTTGAATGATCTTGCTAGTCTTAGAGTAAAGGAAGAAATTATTGCTTTTGATGATTATGTGTCTAGTGTAGATGGTGCTCATAAGATTCACTTTGAACGTCTATTGAGCCAATATGGTAAAACTCTTGAAAAACTAGAAGAACAAATGAGGCTTGAAAGAGAATATGCTCAAGATATTGCCTCACTAACCGAGTCTCTTGAAGAAGAGCAAGAGGAACGAGCAACTCTTGAAGAGAAGCTCGATTCCATTGAGGAAGCTAATAATGAAGTTGTTTCCAAACTCATTAAAGAGCGAGATCATGCTCATGCTAAAGTAAAAATGCTTAAAAAGGAAAAGGTTGAATTTGGTGTTGGTCATGATATACTTGTTAAGGATTTAGAAGATCTTGACAAGGCTCACAAGGCCTTGAAAAGTGAACACTCTATTCTTACCAAGTCACATGAACAACTTCAAATTCAATTGACTAAGAATAATATGCCTAGTTCTTCTACTTCTACTTGTGATCATGCAAATGTCATTGAAGAAAATGCTAGGTTGAAAGATGAGCTTGCCAAGTCCTCCATTCCCATAGGTGAGAAAAACTTGAATGACCTTTTGAGTAAGCAAAAGGCATTTGGTGATAAAACGGGGATTGGCTATGTCTCAAAGAAGAAGAAGAAGAACAACAAGAAAAAGAAGGCCAAGCCCGCTCAAGCAAAGAAGGATCCTATTGTGGGTGGCAAAGCCACTCATGATGATCATGCGGGAATTGCTAACCCTCACTATGTTTTAATTCGTGATTATTATGGTGATGTTTATGCAAAATATGTTGGTCCAAATGATGGTTATGTTGCTTGGTCTATTTGGGTTCCAAAGACCCTTGTTGCTAACAAAAGAGGACCCATTGAAAAATGGGGACCTAAAACCAAGCAATGATCTCTTGTAGGACTATGCTTCCGGTGGGTCAAAATGGGTGCTTGATAGTGGATGCATAAGTCATATGACCGGAAGCAAGAAGATTATGACGGAGATGAGACCAAATGACAATCATATAACCGTCACTTATGGAGACATGTCACAATCCGAGGTATTGGGTCTTGGCAAGGTGGTGGTCGCACCGGATATTTCCCTTGTGGACGTCATGCTTGTTGAGACCCTTGGTTATAATTTACTTTCAGTTCGTGCACTTGGTAAGATGGGCTTTGCCGTCTTCATTGATAATGAAATTGTGGTACTCTTGTGGAGCAAGTCTCTAAAGGTCGCTTTCGTTGGACACATTGAAAATAACTTGTATGTGGTGGACTTTTCGGGGAAAGCCACTACAAGTGCAATGTGTTTATTTGGAAAGGCCGATGTGGGTTGGCTTTGGCATCGCCGTTTATCCCATGTCAATATGAGAACTTTGCAAAGCCTTCACAAGGGTGGCCACATACTCGGACTAAAAGAAAATGTTTCTTTTGCCAAAGATCGTGTTTGCAGGGCTTGCTTTCTACGAAAAATGCATGATTCTCCCCACCCAAGCAAGACTATCATTTCTTCCAAGAGGATCTTGGAGCTCCTTCATGTGGATCTTTTTGGTCCTCCCTCTCATGCAAGTCTTGGTGGGAAGAAATATTGTTTGGTGATTGTTGATGACTATTCAAGATATACTTGGGTTTACTTCTTCAAGCATAAGAGTGAGACTCAACAAACCGTCATCGACTTTGCCAAGGAAGTTGAACGTCAACATGGGCAAACTATTTTGGCAATAAGAAGTGACAATGGCTCGGAGTTCAAGAACTACACCTTAAATGGATTTCTTAGTGATGAGGGGATTCGTCATCAATATTCCGCTGCATATACCCCTCAACAAAATGGTGTAGCCGAAAGGAAGAACCGGACTCTTATGGATATGGCTAGGTCCATGTTGGCGGAGTTTAAGTCTCCATACAACTTTTGGGCCGAAGCTATCTCTACGGCTTGTCATTCATCAAATCGGCTCTTCCTCCGCAAAGGCCTAAACAAGACTCCATATGAAATTCTCACCGGAAGCAAGCCCAACATCTCCTACTACCGGGTTTTCGGGTGTAAGTGTTTCTTTAAAAGAAAAGGAGTTCGTTTAGGTAAATTTGATCCAAAAGCAATAGAAGGTATTTTTGTTGGTTATGGTGCCGAATCCCACACTTATAGAGTCTTCAACAAGTCCACCGGACGTGTTGAAGAATCTTGTAGTGTGGTATTCGAAGAGAATGATAGCTCCCAAGGGGGGCGAGATGTTGTTTCTTGTGATGTAGATGATGAAATACCTCAAGAAGCCATAGGAAGAATGGGCGTGGGATTTTTCCGCCCCATTGAGGGACACCTTGTGGCCGACCGGGAAGGACTATGCTCTACTCAAGTGGAGCCTTCATCTTCACAAGCTCAACAAGCCTCTCCCAAGGAAGCAACTAATGCACCAACTGAAGAACAAGACAAGGACCTTCATGAAGAAGAAGGGGCACCACCATCCTCTCCGGTTATCTCAACCGCCCCCAATTCTTCACAAGACCAAGATCAACCTACTCATGAAGATAATAATGATCAAGGTCAATTTGATGGTCAAGACGGGGACCAAAATGATCAAGATGATCAAGAGTCTCCTCCAAGGTCTAATGAGGAGATCGAAGCCCGTCGCAAGAAAAGAGTTGAAAGAGACTTGGAACTTAAAGGTCATACCCTTGAGAGGGTTATTGGAGATTTAAGAAGCAAAGTGTCAACCCGGCGTCAATTGGCACAATTTAGCTCTCATCATGCTTATATCTCCATGGTTGAACCCAAGAAAGTATTTGAAGCACTTGAAGATCCGGATTGGTTGGACGCTATGCATGAAGAACTCAACAACTTCAAGCGCAATAATGTATGGGTGTTAGTAGAGAAGCCAAAGGAGTGCCGCAATGTGATTGGCACAAAGTGGATATTCAAGAACAAGCAAGATGAGCATGGAATTGTTGTGAGGAACAAGGCAAGATTGGTTGCTCAAGGTTTCTCTCAAGTTGAAGGCATTGACTTTGGAGAGACCTATGCTCCCGTGGCTCGTCTTGAGTCCATCCGTATCCTTCTTGCATATGCCACTCATCATAACTTTAAGTTGCAACAAATGGATGTTAAGAGTGCATTTCTTAATGGTCCATTGAAAGAGGAAGTGTATGTTAAGCAACCCCCGGGGTTTGAGGATCTCAACTTCCCTAACCATGTCTACAAACTCCATAAGGCACTCTATGGCCTTAAACAAGCCCCACGTGCGTGGTATGAGCACCTTAGGGAGTTGTTGGTAGACCGTGGGTTTGAAGTTGGGCAAATCGATCCCACTCTTTTTACTAAGAGGGTCAATGGGGAGCTTTTCATATGCCAACTATATGTTGATGATATTATCTTTGGCTCTACTAACAAAGCTTTTAATGATGAATTTTCAAAGCTTATGACCGATAGGTTCGAGATGTCTATGATGGGCGAAATGAAGTTCTTTCTTGGTTTTGCAATCAAGCAATTGAAAGAAGGGACTTTTATTTATCAAGCCAAATATGTCCAAGACATGCTCAAGAGGTTCAAGATGAAGGAACTAAATGGGGCCGCCACACCAATGGCCACAAAATGTCATCTTGAGCTTGATCCCAATGGTAAAGATGTGGATCAAAAGGTATACCGTTCTATGATCGGTTCTTTGCTTTACCTTTGCGCATCTAGACCCGATATTGTGTTGAGTGTAGGTGTGTGTGCAAGGTATCAAGCCGCTCCTAAAGAAAGCCACCTTATGGCGGTTAAGAGAATCTTTCGATATTTGGTTCATACCCCAACTTATGGGCTTTGGTATCCCAAAGGCTCGGATTTCTCTCTTTGTGGCTTCACCGATTCGGATTGGGCCGGTGACAAGGATGATAGGAAATCAACCTCCGGAGCTTGCCAATTTCTTGGTAGGTCTTTGGTGTGTTGGTCTTCTAAGAAGCAAAATTGTATATCTCTCTCCACCGCCGAAGCCGAATATATTGCCGCCGCAAGTGGATGCACTCAATTATTATGGATGAGGCAAACTTTAAAGGAATATGGTGTCAATTGTGACAAAGTGCCTCTTTTATGTGACAATGAGAGTGCTATCAAGATAGCCTATAATCCGGTGCAACATTCAAGAACCAAGCATATTGAGATCCGGAATCATTTTATTAGGGATCATGTTGCCCGTGGTGATATTGAGCTAGCATATGTAAGCACCAAGGATCAACTTGCCGACATATTCACGAAGCCCCTTGATGAAGCAAGATTTGGATATTTGAGGAATGAGCTAAATATCATTGATTCAAGGAGTGTGGCTTGAGGATCTTGCAAATACACCTATTTTCAATGCTTGTTTGGTTTAGGTGTGGGCATGAAGATAGGGGGAGTGCGGTCCTAATTAATTGGGCTATCCCTCCCCCCATGATGCCAATAGTGATAAAATTGTTCTCTTTCTATCATTTTTGTGATATATGAGCTTCAATGACGAGTATTGGTTATGGACCCAAGATATATCTTCGCGGTCCAATGCCATGACACTCATACATGGTGGCCTCGGCCACCGACCTCTTCTTTTCGAAGAGTTAATTCCTTGCAAATCTTATTTGACCTTTCATTGAGTTTTCTTGTCATTATCTCTTTCCGTGAAATGGGAAGGCACTAGCATTGGTTTTTCAAAGTTTTCTTGTGTTTTGCAATGCCAAGTGCCGAGAACCACTCCATGCGTGTTTTCTGTCCTAAGCCCACTTATCTAAAGCCAAATCATCCTCTTGTGCATGCCCAGAAATTCCAGAAATCAAAATCTCCAGTTTTGGGTCATCTAGACCGGCTATAGCCGGTCTGGTACCGGAAATAGCCGGTGTCCGGCTTTAGCCGGTCACCCCGGCTATAGCCGGCCTGGGAGCTTTCGGGCCCAACTCATTAGGCCGTGGGGGTGAGGGTTTCCTCAGTTACCCCCCACGCCTATCCTCCACTCGCTCGAGCTCCCCTCCCTAGCCGCCGCCGCCGCCGCTCTTCGTCGCCCCGGTCGCCGGAGCTCCTTCTCCGGCCGGCCACTCCTCTCCGGCGCCTCTCTCTCATGGACCAGGGTACCTTCCCCCTCTCTCTCTTCTCTCTCTCTCCCTAGGTTTCTCTAGGGTTAGGGTTAGATGATTCAATGGGGCCTTGTTGTTCATCTGAGATTGTTTGGTCGTATGATTTCCTCTGCATTGCATACTTTGAAAATGTGTGACAAGTTTTGGTGGCCTACAGCTGAGATGTCGATTTTGTTCATCTGGTCCGGCTAAAGCCGGTGTCAGGCCGGCTATAGCCGGTCTGACCGGCTAAAGCCGGCCTGAGGCCGGAAATAGCCGGTGTAGATCACCTACTACTGTCATGCTTTTTCCTTTTATGCTATTGCTCCTTGATCCTCTGGCATGCATGCTTATCCTATATGCTCTCTTCATATGTGCTGTTTGCAGGTGGCTCTCGACCCAAGAGGTCAAGATATGTTGATCCCTCACTTGCTCGCCGTCAAGAGCATCAAGATGCTCGTGTGGCAGCAGCTCCGAAAAGGAAGAGGTTGGAAGAACGCAAGAAGAAATCTCTCTTTGCCAATGTCAGTGATCTCAAGAAGCTGTCCAAGCAAGAGTACAGGGAGTTCCGTGAGCAGAAGTTCTACACCATGCCTAGAGACATTGACAGTGCTTCTTTCTATTGGTCTGAGCATCAGCGGATTTATGAGCAGATTTATGCGTCCATGAGCACAAAGGTGTGCCCCATGAAGGTCACCAATATTGCAGCTTTGTCAAGAGATGAGTACTTTGAAGATGCTCTTTGGGTCACCGAGAAGCTTGGGTTGCACAAGCTGATGGTCTTCAAGCAAGACTACAACCCGCATCTGATTCAGCAATTCTTTGCCACATTAGAGTTTGATACTCAGGATAAGGTCGGTTTCACTTGGATGACAGGTGAAGTGAGGAAGTACTCGACCATGTCTCGGTTTGGGAAGCTTTTGGGCTATAGGTTCGATGGCATTCATCGACCTAGGGGTGCCCGTTTGCATCTTGATACCACTGAGTACAACAAGGGGAAGATCCAGTGCCTGTATGGTCCAGGGGGCAAAGCAGGAGAGACTGCAAATCTCCTTCCCCTCTATGATATTTTGCTCCGTATGTTCCGTGCCAACATTGCTCCAAGTGGGGGCAACAATGATTCTATCAGAGGTGGTCTTGTGCATTTGCTCCACCATGCCCGGCTTGTCTTCGAGGCCGGAAGAGATTGTGAAGGGATGGAGCTTGATGTGATGTACTTCATCTTTATGGAGATGAAGATTGCTATGCTTGATCGGAAGATCCCTCCTTATGCTCCGTTCATCATGAGGCTCATCATTGACAGAGGCATTGAGGGAGACTTTGAGATTGAAGAAGATTTGCTTGATGAAGACTTGGAAGTGCACAAGCCCAACAAGCTCTACAAGAAGACAGCTCATTTGGTGTCTAGCACCTCAAGTGCTTATCCCTCTTCGAGTGATGTGATGGGTGGCAACATCTATGCTACCGGCTCTAGGAGGAAGAATGCGGATCCACCAAGTGGTGGAATGGCTCAAGAGATGAAGAAGCTCAAGTGGTGGCAAAGGGCTCTCTTTTGTATGAACAATGATGTGCGTCACACTCAGTACAAGGACTATGTGGACCGCAAGCACATCTCCAAGAAGCAAAGAGAGTTGGATACTCGTTTGAGGGCTGTGGAGAAGGGCAAGGGAGCTAGCCATGAAGAGGAGTCCCAAGAGCAAGATATATCCGAGGACACCTTCTCATTTGGCAAGTGGAATGAGGGCTCAACCTTTGATTGGAAGGAGTTAGCCGAAGTCACCTCCAAGGGCAAGGAAGCCATTGATGAAGAAGAGGAAGAAGGAGATGACGATGATGATGAAGAGGAAGAAGACGATGACCAAGAAGATGATGAAGATGATGAGGACTTTGACGATGTGGATGAGTGATCTCTTGTTGTGGTCTCCCTTTTTGGCGTCTTGATGCCAAAGGGGGAGAAGTCTCATTTGCATGTGTTCCATTTGGATTTGGTGGATTTCCATTTGGATTTGGTTGGGTCACAAGCTTTTATATCTTGCTTGCTTGTGTCCCATGGTTGAACTTATCGTCATCTACTATGTGTTGAACTATGTGCTATTATATTGTGTAGTAGAACTTGTGTTATATCGTTATTAATCCTATATTATATCTTGTCATATTATATGTTTGTTGGATTATGATATATATCTTGTGCATATATGGATCACATTATAAAATCTAGGGGGAGTTCTTATTGTTGATGTGCCTTTGTATTCAAATACAAATTTAAAATAAGGCACATAGCAAGGGGGAGCTCCGTCTATATTTTATATCGTTTGAAACATGCAAAATTGTGTATTGTCATCAAACACCAAAAAGGGGGAGATAGAAAGAGCATTTCCCGCCTAATTGATTTTGGCGTTTGTTAACAATACATTATCTATTAATGTGTGATTATGCTTTGCAGGATTTCATAATATTCTTGCACAAGATATTGGGTTTTATATGTTATATTTGACAAGTATCATTATCCAAAGGAAATTATTGAGGAAATGGTGGAAATAAGCTCCTGGAGAAGTTTCAGACAAAGTTGGGCCAGTCAGGCCGGCTTTAGCCGGTCCCCAGACCGGCTATAGCCGGACTGCACGTTTTCGAGAGGGGTCCTGCGCCTCTGGACTCAACCGGCTATTTGTCCGGCTATTTCCGGCTAGGCCGGATTTTTCAGGCCGGCTATAGCCGGTCTGAGGCCGGCTTTAGCCGGTGTGGCCGGCTTTAGCCGGACTTAACTCCGGCTATAGCCGGACTTCCTGGCCTCCAACGGTCAGATATTTTAGGGGGTATAAATACCCCCCTCTTCTTCTCCAACGGGCAGCCGGCACAAAAAGAAGAAGACCACCATTATTGAGCTCACCAAAGCTAGTAGATCTCCTCCCTCACCCCACCAAAGCTCTTGATCTTTGGAGAATCGAAGGAGAAGGCCATCCTCTACATCCTCACCGAAGCGATTTGATTTCCCCTCTCATTTGCTTGAGGGCCCTTTGTGTCTTGGGTTCCCTTGTGTCCCAAGACCTTGTTTGTGTATTTGATATATTGCTACTTGTTGTTTCACAGCATTGTGTTGTGCTTGGGAGCCTCCAATTCGGTTGTGGATGCGTGCCCCAAGATTGTAAAGGCCGATTCCGCCTTGAGGAATCCCTTAGTGGAAAGTGAGCTAGGCCTTTGTGGCGGAAGCTTGCACCGGAGAATAGGGTGAGCCTTTGTGGCGTTGGTTAGGCCTTTGTGGCAACCACACCCCTCCAACGTAGACGTACTTCCCCTAAAAAGGAAGGAACTACGGGAATCACATCCTCGTCTCCGTGTGCTCCACTCTCGGTTACCTCTATCCTTTATTGCCTTTGTATATTGTATCTTGTGTAGCTTGCTAGTTGACATATAGGTAAATTCACCTTAGTTGCATATCTAGAGAATTTACCTTTGTGTCAAGCCTAAATCGAAAAAGAACTAAAATTTGAGTAGCACCTATTCACCCCCCCCCTCTAGGTGCCCATACGATCCGTTCACACTGAAAGATCATGTCGAGCCCTATGTGTGATTTTGGTAATTAATGACAATCCCTATGGACTAATGGTTGCATTGAGTTATATGTGTAGGACTTGTCCATAGACAATGCTTGAACCATTTGTTGGATTCAAGGTTGTAAAAAGAAGATTATGTGTTGACCAAGGTGTTATTCAAGGAGTGATCCAAAGATTGGTCTTAAGGGAGTTGAGCTTATGTCATGTGTGTCTCGAAGAATAAGATTGAGTGAGCTCTCTCGTGTATCCTCGAGACACCATCATTATGGAGGAAGAAGAATTGGCTCGAGGATTGATCAAGTCAAAGCGCAAGTTCAAGATGAGCAACTTGAAGAGAACATATGCTTGAAGCGTGCCATCTATATTGTGATCATGGATATGTGAAGATATGCTTAAAGAGAGTCTCTTCCATAGTAGAGTATGGGGGAGCAATCCGCAAGACTTCACCAAGCAAGCTCAATCAAGAAAGGTGGTCCAACTTGAGAAGATCAAGATCGTCATTATCCACCTCAAGTGGAATGCTCAAGGCAAAGGTATGATATTGATAGGGTTTCTTTCTTACCGGTCTTATGGTGTTAGTTGTGAGACCGGGTTATAGGATCGGTAGCCGTACTATCAAGAGGGGCTCTCGAGTGAGTAACTTAATCGTATCGTTCGGAGAGAGCTCAAACCTTTGCATACTTGGCATCATCTTTCTTGGTTCTTATTTGGGTTTTATCCATGTGAGGTTTTAGAGCTTGTGGTTATTTCCATGACAAGCTCTAGCTCATCAAAAACGGAATTCGTATGGAACACTTCTTGCGTTTTTTATGTTTGGAGGTTTTACCGGCTTGTCTTCGAAGAGAGGTCAAGCCTTTCATCATTTGGTTTTATCCTCCTTGGTTGGACTATGATGTTTCTCTGCATAAAGTTGTAGAGCTTGTTGTTGTGATTCCAACGAGCCCAAGATCATCGAAAACGGAGTCTGGATGCTCAAGTTATTGCCGTTTTCGTTTTGGTGTTTCTGCCAGTTTCAGGAGGGGCGGCTTTAGCCAGCCCAGGGCCGGAAATAGCCGGACCAGGGCGCTCGATTTCCTCTCTGTTTCAGTCCGGATTTTTGTCCAGCTTTAGCCGGTGTTAAGTCCGGCTTTAGCCGGTCTAAATGGCTGTAACGGTCAGATTTCGTGGGGGGGCCTATAAAAAGCCCCCTTCTTCCTCCTTGGGCTGGTTGGTTGCTTTCTCTCTCTCCTCCATTGTTTTGACCTTCAAGAGCTTGCAATTCCTCTCTATCCCTCCCATATTTCTTGAATCTTGTTGAGAGATTTGAAAGAAAAGATCTAGATCTACAACTCCACCAATCAATCTCTCCTATAAGTGAGGGGAACATCTTGGGATCTAGATCTTGGAGTTCTTTGTGGATTTCCTTTGTTCTTCCTCTCATATCTCTCCATAGCATTAGTTGCTTTGGTAGGATTTGAGTGAGAAGGATTTGAGCACCTTGTGTGCTCTTGCCATTGCATAGGTTGCATCGGTTTGAGTTCTCCCCGGAGATTCGAGTAAGTGAAAGTTTGTGAACTTATTACTCTTGGGTTCTTGGAACCCTAGACGGCTTTGTGGTGCCTTGGTGGCTATTCTTGGGAGCCTCCAATTAAGTTGTGGATGCGTGCCCCAAGCTTTATGTAAAGGCCCAGTTCCGCCTTGAGGAACCCCTTAGTGGAAGAGTGAGCTAGGCCTTTGTGGCGCAAGCTCACACCGGAGAATAGGGTGAGGCCTTTGTGGCGTTGGTTAGGCCTTTGTGGCGATACCACACCCCTCCAACGAGACGTACTCCCTTTTAAGGGAGGAACTCGGGAATACATCATCGTCTCCACGTGCCTCGGTTATTCCTATACCCGAGCTCTTTACTTATGCACTTTACATTGTGATAGCCTTCGTGCTTGAAGTCATATATCTTGCTATCACCTTGTTGCTTGTATTGCTTAGCATAAGTTGTTGGTGCACATAGGTGAGCCTAGTTTATTTAGGTTTTGTGTGCTTGGCAAAATAAACGCTAGTTTAATTCTGCTTTTGTTCAAGCCATTCGTAAAATTTGATATCGCCTATTCACCCCCCCCTCTAGGCGACATCTGTGTCCTTTCAATTGGTATCAGAGCCCGGTCTCTCATTTTAGGCTTCACCACCTTGAGAGCAAAGATGTCGGCTAGGGGATTAGTGCACAATAACACTTCTATATTCAATGGCACAAACTATGATACTTGGAAAATTCACATGCTTAATTATTTTCGGGTCATGGACCCAACTATGGAGCAAATTGTGGATATGGGTTTTTCTCCTCCAAAGGATTCTCAAAATCTATCTTTAGAGGATGAGAAGAACTTGTATCTCAATGCTCAAGCTACTCATGTGATTGTTAATGCTTTGAGCAATGTAGTTACCTTCTCTATCACGCCTTTTTGGAGCGCTCATGAGATATGGACAAAGCTTCAAGAAAAATATGGTGTGTCCAAGATTATTGAGGATGATTGTATTCCTTCCACTTCCGGCCGTGATGAACTTTCATCCACTTCACCAAAGTGTGGCAAGACACAAGGTAATGATATGGTGAGTGGTTATGAAACTTGCAATGGTGACAACATGCTTACTTTTGATGATCCTTCATCTCTATCTCATTGCAATGCTTCATCTTTGGACTTAAACACTTGTAGCCCCATAAATGCTTTACATGCTTGTGTTGATAGTCCTTGCATATCATGTATAAGTTTTTTGAATAAATCTCATGATGATATGCTTTCTTTGTCTAGTTGCCATAATATAAATGCTTCTATTTCCTCTAGTTGTTGTGTGTCTAACAATGTAGAGGAAACCGAAGATTCTATGGGTCAAGACAAGATCTTGAATGGAGCTTCAAGTAATTCATCATTATCATCTCATGTCACCCACCTATGCCTTATGGCTAGGGGTTCAAAGGTATCCCCTACTTTGGAACCCAATACCTCTTGTGTTGATGTGGATGAGGATAATGATGATCAAGAGGATGAAAATATATATGAAGAGGAGGATAGCATAAGAAAGGAAGGTGAGATTATCTATAATGCTCTTCCCAATGATATGAAGGTTCGCTCCCTTCTTGTTAAACTTGTGTCTAGTGCTATTGAGAGCCAAAAAATCATTGAAGAAAAATGTAGACTCGAAAGAGAGTATGCTAATGATATTGGCTCCTTAGAAAATTCTCTTGAAGAAGAGCAAGAGCTTCGGGTTTCTCTTGAGGAGAAGCCTGAATCCATTGAGGAGTCATGTAATGAAATAATTTCTAAACTCGTCAAAGAACGTGACCTTGCACTTAACAAGTTGTCTTCTCCTATTGCTCATGATAATGATGCATGTGCTACTAACTCTATTTCTTGTGAAGCATCTATTTTGAAGGAGAATGTTGAGCTAAGGTCTCAACTTGAATTGCTAACTAGCAAGTATGGGAAATTGGAAGAAAGTCATGAAAAGCTATCTAGCTCTAATGAGGATCTTCTAGTGTCCCATGCTCGCCTAAAGTTAGCTCATGAGGCTATATCTACAAAGATAACATCTTGTGAGCCTCATGTGGGCACTAGTACTATTTCCCAAAATACTATATTGCCATGTGCTAGTACTAGTAATTTATCCTCTCATACTATTGCTACATCTAGTGATGAATTACCCTCCTTGCCTTGTTGCTCTAACCATGTAGCCTCTACTTCCACTAGTACTTGTGTTGTCACTAACCATGTAGAGGAAATCAAAGAGCTCAAGGCCCAAGTTACTTTGTTGAAGAAAGACTTGGAAAAACGTCATGAAGGGAAGTCCACACTCAATAAGATCTTGAGTGTGCAAAAATCCCCCAATGACAAGAGTGGACTTGGATTTATCTCTAACAACATGAAGAAGTCCAAAATATACAAGAAGAAGAAGGGCCAAGAACAAGTCAAGAATTTGGCCAAGATTGTTTGCTTCAAGTGCAAAATTGAAGGGCGCCATGTTAGATCTTGCTCTTTGAAGAAAAAGGCACTTAGTGAGAAGCAACAAGGGAAGCGGCCTCAAGTTCAAGCCCTTGCTCAACCTCAAGTTGAAGAAAGGTCACTTCCCAAGAAAAATCAAGCTAATGCTCCCCTTGTAGAGAAATCAAGTGAGAAGAAGGTGAAGAAAAGAACTTGCTACATATGCCATGAGAAGGGTCACCTATCTTCTTCATGCACTAGTGGTAACTCATCCAACCCTATCATAATTGAAGATGTTTATTCACTTTGCAAGGATAAGGTTGGCAATGTGTTTGCCAAATTTGTTGGTGCTCAAAGTGGTGTCAAAAAAAGAACCATTTGGGTTGCCAAACCTATTGTTTCTAACTTCTTAGGACCCAACTTGGTTGGGGACCAACAAGCCATTACTTGAACAATAGGTGTTGTTGAAGGGCATTGGAGACTTGGCTATATCATGAAGAATTAAGGGATCTTCATCAATTATATTTTCTCAAGTCAAGTCATTTGGATTATCTTATTTCTATCATATATCCAATGTTCCTCCTTGCGGTAACATGTATTCAACTTATCTACCTTGAAAGTTACTCACCCCTTTGCATGTGTTGGGTTTTGTACCTCCCATGTGTTTGTATATGTTGTGCTTCCTACTTGCTTAATTTTGAGTAATTAAGTATGTGCATTTTGGGTTGCACACCATATACGGTTGTTCTTGTTGAGCCTATTGCATCTCGTTTTATCTTACTTGGCTCTTGTGAGAGATTACTAGACCATCCCATTTTGGGGGAGTGATATGCTTTGCACTTCACAATCCTAAAAATGTGTGTACATGAGGAATACCACTTAGTGTTGATATTTAAAGATTATCTAGTCTCTATGTGGTATGTCATTCTCATGATAAATTCAAATTCTATAATGTCCATTAATCATCTTGTTGGATTTTATTTGCCTCTTGTGAAAAATAAATGTTTTATCACATTATGGGGGAGTAATATGCTTTGTGCATACTACAAACCAATATAATGTGTATATTTGAGGTTGTCTCACATAGTGTTGATATTGTAAATTATCTTGCTTCTATGTGGCATGTTTTCTCAAACAAATTCCAATTTGCCAAATTGTTTTATTGCTCTTGTTTTGGATCTTGTTTGTGAGATACTTTCTTGGTAGGGTTTTCCTAAAATGTGAAATTCTATATTAAAGTTGGAAAACTATTCGCTTCAAGTTATCCTAATCATTGCCTTGCATGATTGTTTAACTATTTGAGTCTATCAAGAATATCTTCTTTAGCATGGTTTTTAATTCTTATCCTTCTCCGTATGGTTCTTTGTTGTGAAGATGATCTTGGATTTATATGTAAACTACCACCGGGAAATAAATCCAAATACCTCTTGTTCTTGGACAATTGGTACTATATCATGTGGCACATGTATATTGATCATATTTACATTGGCTATTGCTTTTAATTGCCTTATCTCTAGCCAAAAATGTATTTATTTTAGCTCCCATTGTCTTCCGTGACTTTTGTTATTCCATTTGATTTCGTTGAACTTATCTTGTGTTATTTCTATATAGGTAGATGTGATGATCCCACTTGTGTGCATTTTGTATTCAAATACAAAATCATAAATAATGCACTAATCTTGGGGGAGCTCTCATATATTTATTATACCAAACTCTTTCTGCTTATTTCATTTGGTATTGGTTTTTGTTGGAAGATAAATCTTTTCTTTTTGGTACTTAGTGTGCCATCATAAAAAGTGTGGAGAGTTTGGTTTGTTTGTTTGAACCTTGCTCTCTTTGGGAGTTGGTGATCTCATTCCTTATTATTTATTTCTTACTTTTAAAATGAGATATGTCTTTGAGCATGTGTGTTTTAGTTATGCTTTATGCTCATTGGCTTTTGCTTGGTTCACTAGTTGAACTTTGGAGTCAATCTTGTGTTGATTTGATTCTTTGATATAATTTGGACAACCTTTTGTAGCTTCACAATTTTGTGTGCTCGCTTGTCCTTCTTGGTGTTTTATCCAAATTATATCTCCTTTGGCTCTTGAAAGTCTTGTGCATGCATATTTACTAAATGTATATTGTATGGCATGCTTTTGCTTTCTTTGATCAAATATATAGGAGAAGTTCCATCAAATCCTAAATCGGCTAAGATGTGCATGAAATTCTATTTCATATATATATGCACATATTTATGTGAAGTTTGTCCTATATGTTGTAGTTTCTAACTACTTTGGACCCAATGAGTTTGGGGACCATCTTGTACTTGAACTTTGTTTTAGGTACATGGAGATATATTGGTGCTTGTCTCAATAATAAGGATGAAGTGGTGACTAAATGATAATTTGAGGCAAGCTAGGATTATTGAAGAACTCCTATCTACTACATCCTACCTTTAATATCTCGGTAACAAGTATCTTTTTATGCATACTTTTCTAGCGTCCAACCTTGTGTAGGTTGTTTCTTGGCATGGATATCTTTATTTGAAAATCATGTGGTTCTTGCAAGGATTCTAATGAAACCTCTATATTGCAAATGGGAGCAAGTTGAGATGAGGACATATTATTGGGAACATATAAAAATCATGCTCATGATTCTCCTATCCCATATATGTCAACTTAGCAATCTTTTTGCATATCAATTCCTCAATAAGCTCACATGTGCAATATTGATGAAATTGTAAATTTATTTCTTCCGTTTGGTATCCTTCATTTTGATACTTGTTGTTTTTATCAAAGCATCCCAACTATCTTCTTTCCCTTGTTGATATTTGCGATGTCTTTGACATGTTTGTGGTTGAAGTTCTTCAATATACAATAAGATAAATTGAGCCTTTGGCCATGCTTTAAAAGCAAAAATCTCATTGGTATATTGCATGACTTCATTTTGGATATCATGGGGCGATGCGAGGCATTCAACGACAGGTGCAGCGGTGCGTGGTCGGAGACCGACGTAGATATCGCCTGCAGCAGGGCGTCAGGGAAAGCGAGATCCCAGTCAATTGAAGCCAGCGCACGATCTATCTTGGTCATCGTAGGATTTTGGCGTTCATTGCTCCAGGTGAAAAGTCTCCCGTGCATATAACACTCCTTCAGTTCCTGGTTGCTGACGAAGTCCCGGAAGCGGCGCATGCTTGCACGATCCAAGTTCTCATTATTTTCCTCCGAGGCGCGGAGGATCATGTTGAAGTCTCCAATAACTAGCCACGCACCGGGGCAAGCGTTTCGACGCACCGAAAGCTCCTGAAGGAACTGAATTTTGAGTCCTTTTGGTTGCAGCTGGATGGTTTTGAGGATGCTGTGAAAGAGGGGTGGCAGTGTGACCCGAGCATGGTGGATCCCTTTCTCCGTCTAGACACATGTTACAGAAACCTGGCGGCTCATTTTCAAGCCTGGGGAGACCGCAAAGTAGGAAACCTAAAACTCCAAATTGCTCTGGCAAATTTGATCATTCACCGCTTTGACGCCGCGCAAGAGCTGAGACAGCTGTCGCCAGAAGAATGGTGGCTGAGGAAAACCCTGAAGCTAACGGTCCTAGGCTTGTCCTCACTGGAAAGAACCATGGCACGCCAACGATCTCGAATCCGATGGCTCAAGGACGGAGATGCTAACACTAAGCTATTCCACACAGTGGCTAATGGGAGGCGTGTCAAGAACTTTATCCCAGCAATCAGGCATGGAAATGAGCTCATAACCGACCAGTCCAGAAAAGAAGAGGTTTTCTTCAACAATTACCGGGAGCTGTTGGGCAGAATCCAGAACAGAGAGAGTACGATTGATATTGACGTGCTTGAGATGCAGGAACAGCTGCTCGGTGATCTAGAGGAGATCTTCTCGGAGAACGAGGTCTGGGAAGCAATCAAGGAGCTCCCGCATGACAGAGCACCAGGTCCGGACGGCTTCATCGGCGCCTTCTACAAGCGAGCTTGGCCAATCATCAAGCCTGAAATCATGGCGGCAATCTTAAAGCTATATGTTGGGGACGGGCGCGCTTTTGGTAGGCTCAATCGTGCCCTCATAACCCTGATTCCAAAGAAGCAAGGGGCAGAAGAGGTAGGCGATTTCCGCCCGATCAGTCTCGTACACAGCTTTGCCAAACTCTTCTCCAAATTGATTGCGAATCGGCTGCGCCCGAAAATGGAGTTACTAGTCAGCCAGAATCAATCGGCTTTCATCAAGGGGAGGAACCTACACGACAATTTCCTGCTTGTGCGTCAATTGGCAAGGAAGATCAACCGGAGAAAAGAACCAGGTGTGTTACTGAAACTAGATCTTGCACGCGCTTTCGACTCTCTCTCCTGGGCTTTTCTCTTCGAAGTGCTGAGGAAAATGGGTTTCCCGGATAGAGTTATGCGCTGGATTGCAATTGCGCTTCGCACCGCAACCACCAAGGTTTCAGTTAACGGAGTTCCAGGGCGACAGATTGAACATGCACGTGGTCTCAGGCAGGGCGACCCCCTGTCACCTCTGCTGTTTGTCCTATCTATGGAGGTTATCACGATCTTGCTGAGCAAAGCCGCTGAATTGGGAATCCTCTCGCCTATTGGAAACTGTACCGTGGAGCAACGAGTCTCCATCTACGCTGACAACGTTGTTATCTTTGTCAAGCCTGAAGTTCAGGATCTAGTGGCTGTCAGGGAGCTGCTGGCGCTGTTTGGAGATGCTTCAAGTCTGAAGGTGAACTACACAAAGACCTCGGCCACTTTGATTAGAGCAGGAGACAGAGAGGAAAACCTGGTTGCGAGCCTGCTGAATTGTGCAATCACTAAATTCCCGATTAAGTATCTTGGCCTGCAATTGGCCCTACGTCCCCTCACCAGAGCTCAATGGCAGCCCCTGTTGGACGCAACGGTGCACATTCTCCCTGCATGGCAAAGGGGCCTCATTGCCCGAGCTGGGAGACTCACACTTCTGAAAGCTGTCCTCTCTGCAAGGCCGATACACCAGCTTCTCATTATGGAAGCCCCTTGCTGGTTATTCGATGAGGTGGAGAAGTGTTTTCGGGGATTCTTCTGGAGTGCGAAAGACAGAGCGAACGGCGGCCAATGTCTTGTGGCATGGAGTTAGGTATGTCAACCACCTGAGATGGGAGGTCTCGGAGTCAAAGATCTACGTCTGCAGGGGCTGGCTCTCCGTGTTCGCTGGGAGTGGCTACGTCGAACGGATCCATCTAAACCTTGGCAGGGCCTACAAGTGCTGTCTGACGTCAAAGCCCGTGAGGTGTTCGACAGCCTGGTTCAGATACAGACAGGAGATGGGCGTCGGGTTTTATTCTGGCGTGATCGTTGGATCGACGGAAAGCATGCTCTAAACCTTGCACCTTCTATTGCAAGCAAAATCAAGACCAGAGCCTTCAACTATCGGACTGTAGCTCAAGCCATGACCAACAACAGCTGGTGCCTTGATCTGAAGGGCGAACTTTCTGACTTGGAAGCTGCCGAATGTGTGAGACTGTGGATTGCTATCCAGGCCACGGCTAGAGATGCTGCTGTGGAAGACGTGTTTCGCTGGCCCTGGTCTCGCTCGGGAGTATACACGGCCAGGTCAACCTATCGCATGCTGACTCAAGGAGGTGTCGTGCACCCGTTGGGGACGGCAAACTGGCGAAACAAAGCGACGCCCAAGAGTAAGCTGTTTGTTTGGCTGGCTGCGCAGGGAAGAATTTGGTCCGCTGAACGTCGGTTCAGGCATGGTCTGCAGGACAGGGCAACAGCGTGTGAGGTTTGCCTTCAGGAGATTGAGACCTCAGAGCACATACTCATCCAATGCGTGGTTGCCAGGGAAGTTTGGCACATCATCAGACACTTGCTCGACCTGAACTTTGATGAGCCTACTACTGCTCACACTTTCCAAGATTGGTGGCTAGCTGAACGCAGTAGGCTAAGAGGAAGAGAGCAGAGGAATTTTGACGCCCTTGTTTGCATCGTCAGCTATGCTCTTTGGAAGAATAGGAACGCTTGGGTCTTCAATGACGCTCGGCGACAGCACATGCCTATCACCCTTGCTGCACTGGTAGCTGAAGAATATAACATCATCATAACCGGTAACAGAGATGGTGGAGTAGGAGAGAGAGCTGTGAGAGAGTAGCTAGCTTGGTTTTTCTTTTGGAGTTTGTTTGGCTTCTTTCTTCTCTGAAGTTAGAGCCACTTCTTGTAAATAACTTTTGCTGCCTTCTATAAATTGATGGTACGCATTCGCGTACTCTCAAAAATTTTTTTGGATATCATGTTCTGTTCTTAGTATCTATTTTGTGTGTACATGTTTCTTTGTGATAATTATCTTTGTGATATTGTCTACTTAGAAACTTATACACATGAGAGATGATATCTCATTATTTGATATCTTATTTGAACCTTATATGTTGGGATGGAATGCTAAGCAATATCATTCATTGAAGACTATATGGACGCTCTATTCTTATCCTTGTGTTAGTCTTATAATATTCTTTGTCATTCCTATCACACATTCCTTTGGTTGAGCCTTTTAATATATTGTCCCTTTCTTGTTGCCCAACCATTTGTTTGATGCAAGTGTAAGCTTAATTTCTTCTCTATGATCTCTTGCAAATAGTTGCGTTTTAAATGTTATTGAGGGAGTGAGAATTCCATGTTGTGCAAATTGTATTCAAATACAAACATTCTAATTTTTGCATGTACCTTGGGGAGCTTCCTCATTTCATTTAAAGCACCATTTTGCGGTTAGCATAGTATTTAATTTCACTTGGTATCATTTTGTTTTGAATAATATTGAGGGAGTGATGATTCCATGTTTATGCACCTTATACTTCAACTCAAATAGAATATTTTGTGCACACACCTTGGGGAGCTTCCTCATATTATTTGGAGCACCTTTTCGATCTTATCATAATATCTTTATTCAATTTGCTCTTTGGATTGTTTGATTGCTCTCTTCATTTGTTGAAGTTTATCCATCATGTTATCTTTTTTTTTGCAATCTTTGATCATCAATATAGTTTGGTTTCCTTCATATATTTGTCTTTGTATACGTGCATGTGTCTTCACTTATTTCTTTTGGATATGCACACCGTTTTGGAGGAACTCACACTATATTGGCCTTCTAAGTTTTTTGCCCATTTTGGCAATGGATGCCAATGGGGGAGAAGTTTCGAGGGTTTAAAGGGAATTGGCTTTTATACTTTGGTTTGTTCTTAAGCATTTGCCTTGCATGCTTTGCATGGTTGAGTATATAGTGAAAACTCCCCCAACAACCTTGGTTGGCAATATATGCAATGAAATCAAGATCATTCACACGTGCATAGATTGTGGGGGAGTTTGCTCTATATATGGTGATTTTACTAACATCACATACTTTTGTAGTATTTGATGTTAGTACAACCATTTTGGTTCTTTGAATTCATAATATAAACCCTCTCAAAGAGATTGTCATCAATTACCAAAATGGGGGAGATTGAAAGATCACGTCGAGCCCCATGTGTGATTTTGGTAATTAATGACAATCCCTATGGACCAATGGTTGCATTGAGTTATATGTGTAGGACTTGTCCATAGACAATGCTTGAACCATTTGTTGGATTCAAGGTTGTAAAAAGAAGATTATGTGTTGACCAAGGTGTTATTCAAGGAGTGATCCAAAGATTGGTCTTAAGGGAGTTGAGCTTATGTCAAGTGTGTCTCGAAGAATAAGATTGAGTGAGCTCTCTCGTGTATCCTCGAGACACCATCATTATGGAGGAAGAAGAATTGGCTCGAGGATTGATCAAGTCAAAGCGCAAGTTCAAGATGAGCAACTAGAAGAGAATATATGCTTGAAGCGTGCCATCTATATTGTGATCATGGATATGTGAAGATATGCTTAAAGAGAGTCTCTTCCATAGTAGAGTATGGGGGAGCAATCCGCAAGACTTCACCAAGCAAGCTCAATCAAGAAAGGTGGTCCAACTTGAGAAGATCAAGATCGTCATTATCCACCTCAAGTGGAATGCTCAAGGCAAAGGTATGATATTGATAGGGTTTCTTTCTTACCGGTCTTATGGTGTTAGTTGTGAGACCGGGTTATAGGATCGGTAGCCGTACTATCAAGAGGGGCTCTCGAGTGAGTAACTTAATCGTATCGTTCGGAGAGAGCTCAAACCTTTGCATACTTGGCATCATCTTTCTTGGTTCTTATTTGGGTTTTATCCATGTGAGGTTTTAGAGCTTGTGGTTATTTCCATGACAAGCTCTAGCTCATCAAAAACGGAATTCGTATGGAACACTTCTTGCGTTTTTTATGTTTGGAGGTTTTATCAGCTTGTCTTCGAAGAGAGGTCAATCCTTTCATCATTTGGTTTTATCCTCCTTGGTTGGACTATGATGTTTCTCTGCATAAAGTTGTAGAGCTTGTTGTTGTGATTCCAACGAGCCCAAGATCATCGAAAACGGAGTCCGGATGCTCAAGTTATTGTCGTTTTCGTTTTGGTGTTCCTGCCAGTTTTAGGAGGGGCGGCTTTAGCCGGTCCAGGGCCGGAAATAGCCGGACCGGGGCGCTCGATTTCCTCTCTGTTTCAGTCCAGATTTTTGTCCGACTTTAGCCGGTGTTAAGTCCGGCTTTAGCCGGTCTAAATGGCTGTAACGGTCAGATTTCGTGGGGGGGGGGGCCTATAAAAAGCCCCATTCTTCCTCCTTGGGCTGGTTGGTTGCTTTCTCTCTCTCCTCCATTGTTTTGACCTTCAAGAGCTTGCAATTCCTCTCTATCCCTCCCATATTTCTTGAATCTTGTTGAGGGATTTGAAAGAGAAGATCTAGATCTACAACTCCACCAATTAATCTCTCCTCTAAGTGAGGGGAACATCTTGGGATCTAGATCTTGGAGTTCTTTGTGGATTTCCTTTGTTCTTCCTCTCATATCTCTCCATAGCATTAGTTGCTTTGGTAGGATTTGAGTGAGAAGGATTTGAGCACTTTGTGTGCTCTTGCCATTGCATAGGTTGCATCGGTTTGAGTTCTTCCTGGAGATTCGAGTAAGTGAAAGTTTGTGAACTTATTACTCTTGGGTTCTTGGAACCCTAGACGGCTTTGTGGTGCCTTGGTGGCTATTCTTGGGAGCCTCCAATTAAGTTGTGGATGCGTGCCCCAAGCTTTATGTAAACGCCCGGTTCCGCCTTGAGGAACCCCTTAGTGGAAGAGTGAGCTAGGCCTTTGTGGCGCAAGCTCACACCGGAGAATAGGGTGAGGCCTTTGTGGCGTTGGTTAGGCCTTTGTGGCGATACCACACCCCTTCAACGAGACGTACTCCCTTTTAAGGGAGGAACTCGGGAATACATCATCGTCTCCACGTGCCTCGGTTATTCCTATACCCGAGCTCTTTACTTATGCACTTTACATTGTGATAGCCTTCGTGCTTGAAGTCATATATCTTGCTATCACCTTGTTGCTTGTATTGCTTAGCATAAGTTGTTGGTGCACATAGGTGAGCCTAGTTTATTTAGGTTTTGTGTGCTTGGCAAAATAAACGCTAGTTTAATTCTGCTTTTGTTCAAGCCATTCGTAAAATTTGATATCGCCTATTCACCCCCCCTCTAGGCGACATCTGCGTCCTTTCAGCCACCCTCGGGGGCTATTGGGGGAGATAACATCAGCCAATCGACAACATTGTTCGCATATTATTTTTGAGTGCGGGCTCTCTTGTCTCTCGAATTGATCATTCAGGCCAGCAGCGCCTTGGCATTATTCGAGTGCGGGCGTTCTTGTCCCTCGAATCGCTCATTCAGGCTAGCAGCGCCTTGGTATTATTCGAGTGCGGGCGTTCTCGTCCCTCGAATCGTCTTCATCGGACCAACAGCATCTCCGAATTATTCGAGTGCGGGCTTCAGTCCCTCGAATCGTCTTTTTTCGGCCAGCAGCGCCTCTACGTTATTAGAGTGCGGGCTTCGGTCCCTCGAATTATTCTCTTCGGGCCAGCAGCGCCTCTACATTATTCGGCTGCGGGCTTCGGTCCCTCGAATTATTCTTTTCGGGCCAGCAGCGCCTCTACGTTATTCGAGTGGGGGTTTCAATCCCTCGAATCGCATCTTTCGGCCATCAGTGCTTTCATTCTATTTGAATATAGACCGCTGTCCTTCGAATCTCTGTTTTGTGCTATCAATGCTTTCGAATTGCCCGAAATATGGTGGCAATATACCAATTCGGATGCCGTATGTCAAATACGAAGATAAGTCCATAGTTGGCAACACTAGATGGCCCGGTATTCGTATCAAGCGCGCTCTGCCAAGAAATTTTCCATACCTACGGTATGAAGTTTGCATCGATGGACGCATCGAGTGCCTCACACTGAACTGGGCTTCGACCTGGTAAGTCCACATGCGGCTCGGGTCGAAGTAGCGCCAGCCCACGCGGGTTCGAGTCGGGGGACTCGAATCTGAATAAGCTAACCGAATGTTTTTGCGGCTATGCAATTAACTGAGACCCGGCGTGAGTCTCAGGCCGGTTATGCCAATCCCCTAGCAACCAAACTATGCGTTTTCGAGACTCGAAATGAGTGCTACTCGAATTAACTACTTTATCAAGTAAATCATTCGTATCCCCATGATCATCACCCGACGCACTTCGGGGTCTCGCTACTTCCACTCATATATTCACCCCGGCGTTGGCAGCATGCTCGGGGGCTGTGCCTTGCATTGGCTTTTCATTCGCCCCGGTGTTGGCAACACGCTCGGGGGCTGCGTCTCAAATTGGCATTCCTTCGCCCCTGCGTTGGCAACACGCTCGGGGGCTGCGCCTCAAATTGGTATTCCTTCGCCCCAGCGTTGGCAACACGCTCGGGGGCTGCGCCTCGAATTTGCATTCCTTCGCCCCTGCGTTGGCAACACGCTCGGGGGCTGCACCTCGAATTGGCATTCCTTCGCCCCTGCGTTGGTAACACGCTCGGGGGCTGCGTCTTACAACCCGATGCTAGCAACGCTCGAGGGCTACGCTTACATGCTAACCTTAGCATCCACTATTTTTGTACCCGGTGTTAGCAACACGCTCGGGGACTCCGCTTTACGCTGTTAACCTTAGCAGCCTTCTACATCATCTACGGCGCTCTGTGTGTTACGCCGACTTCAGTTCGACATATTTCGACAACGACATCACCTACAGCAAGCATTCGACAACGACATCGCCTACAGCAAGCATTCGACGACGACATTGCCTGCAGCAAGCATTCGACAACGACATCGCCTACAGCAAGCATTCGACAACATCATCACCATGATTTAGCCACCGAGCGACTACACCGACCACGACATGCAAGAACTTCATTTGGTGCCTTCACACGCGACATGCAAGACTATGACGTCAAGGCAAGATTTGAGTCTCTACCCGATTCTACGAATCGACTAGACACTCGGGGGCTACTGACGAGGGTATGACCCCTCGGTCCTCGATATTTGCCTACCCGCTATCGGCCACGGAAGAAGCCTACTCGAAGGATACATGAAGCCTGGAAGGCCTAACACGCCAACTTGGAGTATAAGTCAAGAAACCCCTTGTAAACCCTAACTGACTGCATATATAAAGCCACCAAGGGGCACCCCTAGAGAGGGGATACATATTAGACAGACAACCATCCGCCTACGGCGGCTCCCTATAAACACAACTATGATCATATACTAGATTGCTAGCAGGATGTAGCGATCCTTCACCAAAGGGATGTGAACCTGGGTAAAACTTCGTGTGCCCCTCGTCGTTTATCGACCGCCGTCGAGTTCGCCGGATCCCACTCTCTCCTCTCATGAATCGAAAGCCCTCAAGCATGGGCATTGCTGGGGTCGAACCTCATCATCGACCAAAGCTGACATTTAACTCGGAAAACAAGGGCCAGGCTTCATTCGTTCTAGTTTTTTGTTACTCTAATAAAAACTGTATTCTACCGTAAAAAAACCCAGTACCCCCTTTGACCACTAATACTTATCTCTATGTAGATATATTTAAACACTAACATATGTCTAGATACATTCATGTAGAGACATATATTAGTGGTCGAAGAAAGTATTAGCTATCGTTTTGTTGCAAAGTACCGAGGAGATTCTTTCTAGCAGTATTGTAGTCTTTACAAGTTTGCAATTCGTACCAGCACCATGAATGAAATGAATAAATTTGAAATGGGTAAAGAACAAAAGGGTATTTCCGAATCCGTCATGATGCATGCCTACACCTAAGTAGAATATCTTAGGACCTAATTGAAGAATTAGATCTTGGGGATTATTTGCTTGCCGCCGGCCGGTCGACCAAAGATCCAATGGACGACTAGGACGGTCGTGTTGGAGTTGATTGGATCAACTAGCCCAAGCTTGAACCATAGAGAGAGGGATGAGAGGTTAATCACCTTGACCTTGATCTGCCATCTCTTCTCTAGTTTCTGTTCTGCTCTTAGAGAAGGAGCAATGGGCGTGTTCTTCCCGGTGCTTTCAGTGTTGTTCCGATCGTTCCCGATCGGAGAGAAGGGTGCAACTTAGGTGTGAGAGAGAGAAGCTTAGGGTTGTCATTTTCATCTCCCCTTTATTTCCTTTTTATACCAACACCTACGCCAAGGGAACCAACACCAGGAATGGATGGTGGGGATGCTCCCGATCAAAGCAAACCGACCAGCTATAGTGCATCTACAGTAGTCGGTGCTACAGTAGCTGCCATCTTATTTGACTTCTTGACTTAGCCAATAGATCACATAATAATTACTTAATATCCAATAGGCCGCTCCCCATGGTTCTCAAGCCATTGAAATCAATGACGGTGCTTGCCTCTCCAAAGTGATCCGATGTGCCATGCACACGGAGTGTGACGATGCACTCTTACTTATAGAGCCAGGGAAGAGATTAGTACGGCTTGTATTTTGAGGAGTGGGAAGAGATGATCATAGAGATGGATGTTCATTGTGTGAGCTTGTTTATATCCTCATCATACTTGGTTTAATATGTGAATACTTATGGTGTATCATTGTTCTTATATTTCCCCACATCACCAACTTCATGATTATATTCTAGTTATCCAAGTACTTATCACCGAGATTAATCGACCATGAGTTTTAAAATGTTGAGTTGACCGAAGGCATTGCCCTTTGTAGCCCTTCGCTCTTTTACCCAAAACATAGATCAACTTAGTGATCCTTCCTAGCGCTAGCTTTGTAGGGTTCTCCTTTGTATTTCACCTAAAATCTGAGGGTGCAGTGTCGTAGGCGTGTGTGGTTGGTTGTTTCGTGGCTCTTATGGCTTCACACTACTGTTGCGGTGTGTGCGTTTCGATTGGAAGTCGATGGTGAAGTCGGGTTCGATCCCTTGGGGTGGAGCGACAATGATGACACTTGTGTGATAACCGGTGTTGTGGGTTCCCCTTGATGGTGTGTGTCGCATCGTTGCTATGTGCCAGTTCAGCCATCCTTGTTGTATCGGTTTTGGCTAGGTTTTTTGGTAATTAATTGGCAAATTCCCCTCTTTATCAAGAAAATGGTAGTCCTTTTGTCTCATTTAAAAAAATAGATAGCTGAGACAACAAATGGAAGGAAAAGCCAAATAATTGACGCTCAAACAAAATAGAAATAGAGGTCTTAACGCATTTTGGAGATAGGTCTAGGGCAAAGGTTCACACACACCTTAGTCCCTAAGGATACTAAAACTAACTTCACAATATCATATCCATGTTTAGTCTTCTCGAAGTGTCGTCACCACATTTATAAAAGGAATGTCAAGTTGCAAATGATAACATAAGAGGTTTTAATTTTAAATGGTACTCTCTTCGATTCATAATAAGTGGCGCTAATATAACTTTGTACTAAATCAGTGATAGATAATCCGTTTTAAAAAATAGCATAGAGAGATTGCTAAAAAATGTTACACTAAAATAAAAAAGTTACTCGTAGCATTGAGGATTTCATGGCACCGTCCATTTCCAAACGAAAGGTCTGCTTGTACCCGAGGTACGTTCTCCGACGTGATGTCACCCAACCAATGGGAGCGTCCCGAACACCGAACCACGGGAGCCACGAGGTAGGTTTTATCCAGATTTCACCCTACTCATTTTCAGTTCTCCCAATACGGTACCTCAAATGACCCTGAATACGCTGTGACCGGAGTCGAACGCAAATACAGCATGATTGACGTACTCAAGAGAAAGTATGCCATAACCGAACCGTATAAGATGCAGAGACCACCTCGACATCTCGAAAATTCCAAACAAGAAAAAATAACTCATTCCCTCTCCAGTCTCCACTTCTCCGCAGCTGCTCTGTCGTCCGTGGCCATGGCGAAGGCGATGGCGCACTCGGAGCGATCCAGTCACCACCACCTCCTCCTCCTCGTTGCCGTTGCTCTCCTCTCAGCGGTTCTCATCCTTCCGGTGCCTTCGGCCTCGGCAGCGGTGGTGGTGACGGCGGCGGAGGGGGACGGCGAGAACAGGTCGGCGGCGCAGTGGGCGACGGGGAAGGATGAGGGGGAGCTTTCCGCGGAGAGGGAGGCCGCTGGCGGTGGGTCCGTTGTGGAGGACGACTTCGCGGGTGGGTTCGGCTCCCTCGACAGTATGCTGCAGTGGGCGATCGGTACGGGAATCCCCAAACCCTCCTCAGATTCTACGATTAATTCTTTTGATTCACTCTGGAAAATGCTTAATTCGAGATGGTTTAGTTTGTTAATTATATCAGCGATGCAAGGTGTCGCTTAGTAGTAGGGTCACGACGAACTTTTCTAAACTGTTCAGGCTTTGGGTTAGCTTTCGGTGGTGGAAGTAGAGGCAGATTTCTAGTTAGAATTCTGCCCCGTTGGTAAGTTTACTCCGATTTTTAGGATTGCAGGGGTGATAAATGGTTTTAAGATCTAGGAACTTGCAGTTTATGGTTGTAATTGCAAAGTGAACTACTGAACTGAAATTGTACAGTTTTTTTTTAGATAAAAGGCTTTCGCCCGACTTTAAATTAATAAAGCCCTTAACGGTCAGAGTACAACACCATGCTGGGGATGCCAGCTTACAAATAAGGACAGTCTGGTTGGCTTTGGAGACATACCTGCAATTTGACCGAGTTCTATCCGGTACTGGTGATGCAGGGAATTCTGATCCAGGAAAGCTGAAAGAAGAGGCAGCGGATGTGCAGAAACTATCGGAGGATGAGCTGCTCAAGCGGCGTGTGGAGATTAAGGTGAGATTGCTGCTTCAGAATTTGTCTTCGGAGTTCACGGGTTTTGTATTGTTTCTAACGCATTATCTTGAGACTTGTGTTGCTAATGACCTGTGTTGTTTCCATCATATACTTAGAAATTTATTGTTGCTAACCAGCTCTGTTTGGTTGCGTCATATGCATAAAACATTTTTGGCAAACATTTCTTGCTAACTAGCTCTATTTGTATATGCATAAAACATTTTGGGAAAACAGTTTTTGCTAACTAGCTCTATTTATATATGCATAAACTTTGCAAAATTTACTAGTTCTTTTCTGGGATGCTCGTGTGCACCATAGAGTATCCCTAGTTGTTGAAGTGGTTTATAGCTGCAGATGTGTGCTTTATGTGATTTGGATTAACCACCATGTGTGCTCTAATCTCAAAAAATCAAACTTCTAATGTTTATTGTCCTATTGTTGATTTGCCTTATAGTATCCTTAATCCTGAACTTGAAGAAACCGTGCCACTAACATATATTTGTGTTAAATTTTGCAAGTTTTGCCTTTTTTCATGCCTACCTTTTTGTGGGAAAATTTTCATTTCTTGTAGAAAATATCATGGTCCAGGAGAAATAAATAATAGTTGTGTAATTCCTTATGTTGATTTTTTGTCCCTGGAACCTATGTTGACTAGATAAGATGTGCATAAGTTAAGTGGACAGCTGGTGCACAAATAGGCAGTTGGGCGTAAAGCGGGTCTCCTCTACCGTTCGACGTAGATGAAAGACAATGCACAAGCATGATTGCAGCTGCACGCTATACTGAATCTTATCTGTCTTCTTACAGGAGTTGATGGAGAAGTTAAAGATGCCATCAGATACTGACTTAATGAAGATTGCAATTGCTGACCTGAACAATTCTTCCATTTCACTAGAAGATCGCCAACGTGCATTGCAAGAGCTTTTAATTCTTGTTGAGCCCATTGACAATGCCAATGGTAAAGCTGCACTTTGTTTTATTCCCCCATCAGTATGCTAGTATCTCACCACTCTGCGGATCAGCCGGAATATCCACTTGTAACGACATATAACTGAAACATCTAACATTTAGCATTTTGAGTTCACACCAATGAAATATTCTCTGGTTTTTTCGTAGCCACTGTTTTAGATTTGTAACAATTACTAGGATGCTCCATATATCTATGTGTTTTTACTACTATAAAGAAAAAAGAGTCTGACATTTCATGCAGCAAAAGCTTAGAGTTGTCTGTGTGACCTTTTGGAAGATTCTCTGAAATGTTTCTTGCTCATGCATTTGTGATCAGACCTTGACAAAATTGGGGGCCTTGTTGCTGTGATTCAAGATCTTAATAATGCAAATGAAGAAATACGGACCACCTCTGCATGGATCCTGGGTAAAGCCTGTCAGAATAATGCTCTTGTCCAAAGCCAGGTAATGCCATTAGTCGTACACAAAGGAGAAATTTGATTTCAGTGCTGTATCTTTTTCGTGGAGAGTATCCGCTTCATTATTAGTAGTGTTGTGCCAATTTTGATAGTGAATGTTCTTTCATGTTATCTCAGACTCAGAGCACAGGGGTGATTTCTTTTATATTTACCATTCATGTTTCTTTTGATAGTTAACAGTTAGTTCCCTTATCTATTTCCTCCCAGAGCACAGGGGTGCCTCTTGTTAAAGTATTTCTTAATCATCGTTTTCTGTTCTAGCCATGTAATATGAGCTGACTGTTTCTTTCTTGGCCAGATCCTTGGTTATGGAGCTTTGGGAAGATTAGTGAAGATGGGCTATTCCACTTCAACAGAAGAAGCCGCGAAGGCAATGTATGCTATATCTGCTTTGATCAGAAATAATGTAAATGGTCAAGAGGCATTCCGCTTGGAAAAAGGAAGCGCAATGTTGCAGGTAGTGAAAATCCTGTCTTAGGCATACAAGCACATAGTTGGTTCAGCTGTGACAAAACTTCCCCGCTTTTGCAGCACATATTGGCAAGCGACAGTACTGATGTTCGGCTTCAGAAGAAGGCGGTGTTTTTAGTAACAGATCTAGCTGACTTTCAGCTAAACTCTGGAAACTCAGGGCTTGCTTTCTTGAGCGAACACGTTTTCCTGAAGTTAATGGTCGATTTGCTATCAAAGTTTGACCTTGACCTTCAAGAAAAGGTATGATTAGGAAAACAAGCTTTGGTTACCAGTCACAGTCTGCACTTTTAATGAAAGTTGTTCCTTGTGTCTGTCATTTAGTGTACTATTGTTAATATTTATCTTTCAGCAATTGTAAGTATTATTATGCATTCATTAAAATTTTCAATGCAAATTTATGCTACCTGTCTATATCCATTTTTTGGTTGCAGAAATGCGCTGATATTTTACTCTTGTCCAGAGATGGAAGTAATAATGACCAGTGCACTTGACAAAATTCCCCATTGCCAGTAAAACCTACCGTGCTACAGGTTTTAACTAACATTCGCTCCTTGTGCAGGTATTGTTGGCCATCAGGAGTCTACTGAATCTTCCATCGACCGACGCTACAGACTTGGAGTCCTGCAACTTCAACAGCGTACTGTACAGACTGGGGGTGCAGCTGGAGGAGTTGCCGTCAGAGGAGCAGAAGGAGTACGCCGGGGAGGTGGACGCCCTCCGGATAGAAGTCCAGACGCTCTTCCAACAGAAGCTCAAGCAGGTAAGCAAACAAGTGCAGTAGTTCTTGCTTGAGCTGAGACGCAGCGATGGCCATTGTCTGATTCTTAGTCAGCTAACTCGCGTTTCCCCTGCCTGCGACCTACAGGTGCAAGGTACAGCCACCTTGGCATTATAGATAGAGATGCTTGGATGAACTCAAAGCGAAGAGGCTGTTCAGGACCCGGTGCTGAGCTGAGTTGAGTTGAGTGACTTGTTTTGTCGGAGGGGTGTAGTTGTTGTAGGATTTGGTGTAACGGTAGGTTAGACAGTTAACCGTACTAGGGATTATAGTTTTGTTCGTGACTAGAGTATGACGATGGTCTCCTTCTCTCCTGTTGTGCGATACAGTTATAAGGGCACTGCAACTGAAACGTATCCTTTTGTCCTGTGTTGTATACCTCCCTTTTGAGAGAGTTGTTGGGGTCGGACAGTGGCGCCGCATTTGCTGCTCTGAATTGAATCGTGGTTGCTCCAATTGATCGAGAAGGATGAACAAATGTAATAGTACCTCCTGTTTTACAGATCTCTATTCATCAGAGGCATTAGTAACTTCAATTCTCAGAACGTTATAAAGGAATTTAGTGATCATTTGTTACTGGATTTCCCAATAAGGTTAGTCTCTTACCAGTGTTTGGCATAATACCACCATCACAGTGAAACCGACCATGGAATGAAAATCTGGTTCTCCTCTATGCCCAGGTGTCTATCTCCTTCAATTTGTTCCTGCTTTTTGGTGTGTTGAATTGCTCACATCATGTTGTTCATTGTTTACAATTTCACTTATTTGCTTGATAGAGGAACCAAATTGTGTACAGGAGTTGTAGAATTTTTTGTCGATCAGCTCATCCATAATACATGAGGAGGGAAGGATCGATAAAATCTGTAAGCACCTGGTTTTCTAGGTCCTCAACACGGTGAAAACTCAATACAGTACATGCTTAAATTTACAAAGTGCACGCCTGTTGTTGAAAGGGATGGTGTGAGATGCAGAGTTTCACTTCTGCACCTGGGATTTCAGTCTCCTTAATTTGGTGAGACCAAGAGATTATGGCTAAGGCTTTACGAGAGTTGTTAGAAAGTTAAAAACAATGACAAAAAATACTTTTGAGTGATTGTATAGAGTTGTATAGACGTGCGTTACTATTTAAAAACGGGGGTATATTGTTTCATGATGGATGCGTCGATCCTCTGAAAAAAGAATGTCGATCTGCTAAGCGCATTGATGGTGATGACAGGTTCAGAAATCAGTAGCTAGAGATTTGGTGACATATCTTTGTAGACCGAATGCGAGAATTACGTCCTCCGCACAGGCGTTAATGATGAAGCCAACGTAGCTGACCTCTAGGTCGTGTAGATCCCGACGTCACGACACTAGTGCGACAACACCGGCGCACTCGCGGAAATTATACATGAAGGATTTCGCAGCATAGTAAATCAAAAAATTTATGCGAATTTAAACAAAAAAGCCAAGATCTAATACAGAAGATGGAATCAACGAGATGGATCCTCAACCAACGGGTCACCGCCGAGGAGTCGGTCGCCGCCGCCAGCGGCGTCTTCTCTCTTCCACCCTTGAAAACCAACGCGTGGAGTGCTTTCGCGTCGCCGGAATAGGGAGGTGCAGATGTAGAGATGAGGAAGATCTCCTACATCCTCGGCTAGCAGGTCGCCGTCGAGGAGCCGACCGCCCCCACCGGTCAACCTCCCTCTCCTCTCATTTTCATTCATCGGGAGACAGTGATGCATGAGAGAGAGACGAGAAGATGGGGACGGGCTAGAGAGGTCGGTCCGTACCTGGTCAACTTGGTGGGCCCCAGCTATCATATTTGCTGTTAAGCTTTATAATACAGCAAATTTAGACCTTTGTTTAACAAATGACATCTAAAGTAGGTGTTTTATTATGCAACTAAGACAGCAAAAGTAGGTGTTTCCTGCAAAAGATATGAAAATAGATATTTTGTGCAACTAAGATAGCCCGGCTAAGCTATAAATCCAGCTAAGATTAGCAGCCTAATAAAAACATATTAGCAGCCTAGGCGCGGTCAGCGGGGCACGTGACACGCCATCGTCAAGAAGGATGAGCAGATCCATCGCCCACGGTGACGGCCTTATCGTCCGTGGACCACGCCTCGCCTCGCCGTGACCACCACCGCCGTAGCTGGAAGGAAAGCTCACCTACTCCCCGCCGCGCGCTGCCGCTTCCTCTCCCCACCGCACGCGCGCGGTCCAACTCCTTTTCTCCTTCTCCTCGCACCCCACTAGGATCCACCCCGCCCCCGGGTAGGTAGCCCCGCCACGCCCCGCGCAACCAACCTGCCCGCGCCCGGCTGGCCACCCCAAAACCCGCCCCTCCTTCACCTCCACTCCCCACCCACCTCTCCCCGTCCACCGCGCGCACGATCGACCGCCACCACGCGCGCCCGCGCATTCCTTCCCGCGGGGGCAGCTAGCAGCGCCATGGAGGCGACCGCGGCGCTCCGGCCCTTCTCCGCGCCGGGAGCGCCCGCCCGCGCCGCGAGGGCGGGCTGGCGGTGCGCGCCCGCGCGGCGGAGGCTGTCCTCCGTGGTGGCGAGGCTGGAGGGGGGACTGGGGAAGGGGGTGCCCACCACCAACTACGTCGTGCCGCTCGACAAGCCCACCGGGATGACCCGCCCTCTCGTCGAGATCCTCAGGGACCTCAACAAGCGCGTACCCGACAAGATCATCGACCCACACACAAACACCGTACCCTGGTCAGTCATTCGCTCCCCGATCGCGGTGCTGATTGTACTGTCTGCTGCCCGAATTGCCGTCAGCTACCAGTCCATCGTAGGGAGAATTGGCGCCTAATTACCAATCGTTCTGCTTAGATAATCAAAATGTGTTCCCCATACACGCGGTGCTATAGTGGACGCGCAGTTTGGCTAGGTCGGTTGCTGCTGTCTGCGAGTTCAAGGCAGATAATCTATGCAGCTAATGTCTTTCCCTTCTCTCTTACTTGCTTAGCCTCTCAAGGCCTAAGTTAAATTGGTGTGAGATTGGATAAAATGGCCCTGGCAAACACATTTAGCTGTGGCATAAGCTCTGTATTGGGTTCGTACCATCGCTCAAAAATTTCTTACATATGTTTGCTGTTTTGCTTGGAATGAAAAAAGTCAACTCGGAGCAATTTTCATTTGTTAGGTTTGAGCGAGGAGAAACCATGATAGGACGGCCTGGTTTGCATGATTTCACCTATCCAAGTCCATAACTTTTTGCTGGCCTATAATATAATAAGTTTAGGTACTAGCTTATGCACTAAATAGACCAGACTTTGTGACTGAGATAGTTTGATATTTTGCAACTTGTCGCTTCCTAGTTGGTAGGTTGGAACATCTGTTCGATGGGAAAGTTATTTTACTTTGCTTCACTTTTATGCGCTTGTAGATAAGATATATCAAGGCAATGGTCGATCATTTGGTGTTGTTGATTAAATTATGCATTTTAGACAAGGACTGGTTGGTGGACAATTCTGTTTGCCTAAAAAGAGGAAGACTCCTGGTACTCTGGACTTTGTAAATGGATAATAGCTACAATGTATGCTGTCATGTCATCCTTTTTTAAAACCGCGATACCTATGTTGCTTTTAAGATGATGCGTGGGGATCTGGTTTAATATCTACAAAGTATTGTATGTTACGTAGCATACAACAACAAAATTTACATGTACAGTCTTTTTAGCTAGTACATAAAACAGTTGGTTTAATCCATTTCCTGGCTGTTGAATTGGACCTTACCAGTTATCTGAACTACTTCATTTACGTCTCCTTTTTTGTAACAGGAAATAATATAGTTGTGTGCATGCTTTTATTTATGCCAAAACAAATAAATCACCATGATATATAAGTTATCCTAGCCAATGGAGATAATATTGCGAGGTTAAATAATAGGAGAGTAGAATGCAACTCAAGTATAAGTTATGATGATTTCCTGGCTGTTGAATTGGACCTTAGCAGTGATCTGAATTACTTCTTTTCTGGCTCCTTTTGTCACAAGAATAATATAGTGGTGCACATGCTTTAGTTATGCAGAAAAAATAATTCACCATGATATATAAGTTATCCTAGCCAATGCAGAAAATACTGTGAGGTTAAATAATAGGAGAGTAGAATGCAACTCAAGTGTCAGGAGAGAGTGACATGTCTAGCATATCTGCTGATCGCTTGAGCTAAAAATACAACCAAACTTCCTTTTCCATTTGATAACACATGGATAAAAGTTTGTTGCTATTTTGATCCCTTAGTCATGAAGCTAGTCCTGTCCACTCATTAACAAGATTACTTTGTAGCATCTTCTTTTGCCATGGTTGTGTTAAGCTCGCGACAAATTACTTGCATTCAGCGAGCCATTTATTTTAATAGATACAGAAGTAAGCCACTAAGCCCGACAAACGTTGACATACAATATCAGTCATTTGGCTTCTACTATGACTACTCTTCTTAACAATGTTTGATAAGAATCATGTAGGTGATACCTTTCCCCTTACAGAATCTTTTTTCTCTCATTATGCAGGTACCATGCCAACAGAATGCTGAGTTTTTATGCACCAGGTGATTTCTCATTAAACTTACTCACCCTGGTGCTTTTATTTTTTTAATACAACTTTAGTTCCAAGTCTGTATATTGATGCCACGTGTATTTACGTCCTCCCAGTATCATATTGAGCAATACCAACTTATCAAGTACACATGACTAGCTTATACCATGCCATACCTGTAGTTTGTTATACAGAACCAGAATGATGGCTCAATATACTCTGAAGATATAGTGCTTAGCAAAGGTGTTGTTTCAGCTACTAAAAGTTCTTAATCTCGTTATACTAGATATTTGATCTATTGTGATCACACATCAACACTTGGAGATATCCGCGTAGAAAATTAGAAGGAGATAATTTGTGTAACGTTGAACACAGAAAGCACCATGAGGAGTAAAAAGAAGTGATCAAAGGTTCCTATTTTTTCAGGTTGGTGTGGTGAAGTTCGCGATGTTATTTATTCTAACAATGGAACTGTGACTGTGGTCTATCGTGTGATTCTGAAAGGAACGGATGGAGAGGTATCTGTTCTCCCTTTTCTAAAGAACATTGTCCGCTATATATTCTGCATTAGTCATTTTTGAGTGTCAATAATTAGAGTGAAAAATTTCAAGAGTCGAATCAAATGTACCAATTTGTTTTGGTTGAGCATCATACATGAGAACAGCCTTCATTTTCCTTCTTGTCCAATTTTCTTACCTTACAAGTATACAACTTGACACTCGTATCTGTGTGGTATAGGCTTTCAGAGACGCCACAGGCACAGCCAAGGTGCTTGAGGGACGTAGCGACGACGCTGTTGCGGCTGCGGAGGAAACAGCTTTCAGCAAGGCCTGCGCACGGTTTGGTTTTGGCCTTTACCTGTACCACCAGGATGAGATTCCATAGGGAGGACAACAGCTTTCAGGCCACGTCTGTAGGAAGGGAGTTTGGAATACTTTGTGTCTTGGAGGAAAATGTTCAGAACAAACCATGAAGGGTGCTTTGCCAAGCCTGTAAATTATTCTTCTGTTACGGTCTTTGGTGTTGTCGGCTTCGCCTGGCAGAATTCATCCTGTTAGAGATAAAACAAAAAGAACACGAAAGATGTGGTTCATCACTTCGCTGCTGCATTTCCTGCCTCATGCTGGTATATTAGTTTCTGGAGATGTATTTTTCCTCCTCTTACTTTTTTTAGAAACTTTCCCATCTGATAACAGTCTACTTAAGCACATTTCACCATCCAAATTGTAGTTGTATTTTCAAGACTATGTCCGTGTCCTTTTTTTTTTGGAAATTGACTATGTCCATGTCCAAAATCATTTAAATAGAGTGGTGAAATGTGCTTAATCAAAGAGTGGATGGAATATAGCACTTACTATAAAAATAGAGTGGTCAAAATTTACGAAGTAAACGTGATGGGGAATTTTGTTCTCTGGCAGCAGATTTTGTTCACTAGTTGCCTATGCACTCTATATTGGTGGCACCATTGTGTCGTATTCCCCCTTGGGGCCTTCGTCTTTGGAGCTGGACATCGACAAGCGAGACCAGTGGAAGGAAAGGTGTTTGCGTTGAGGCTTCTGCGGCAACGACGGTAGTGTCGAAGGATGTCAGAGACGTGGCTCTGGTTGATGTAGTCGGCTCTTCTTCGACGTGTTCGTGGGTTTGCCTTGGTTATTTGTTGTTGTGAAGTCGAAGCTGCGGTGGTGGGTTCCCGGCGGTGTACGATAACTAGCGATAGGTGGCCTGTTCGGTGATCTTCCACGACGCCATCCTTGCCTGATTCTCCATCTTAGTTCTTCATCAGAGTCTTGGCTTTGCGCGGCCTCTGTAGTGTGGGTTGGTTTGACCATCATCTATGGTTGCCTCCTAGGGGAAGAGTGATGACGATGACGTTTGTGCTGTCTTGACGAGACCCTCTTTTGAGAAGTGTGTGTGGGGGGTATTCTTTGTGTGCCGCTCAGCGGTTGTGATGATTTTCGCTCGGTTTTCACTAATTAACTGGGTAATCTTCTTCTTAATTAATGGATGAGGCAAATCTTTTGCCTATGTTTCAAAATAAAATAAAATATTCTCTCTATTCTTTCTCTTCCTTTCTCAATTTTCAAAAAATAATTTTCATTGTGTGAGAAAGCCGTGTGCACTTGCAAAAATTCGCAAAACATTATGGCCATTTGTGACCTAGACGAAAAAGATAAGAGATGAATTTAGCTTTCTCCTTATATTCGACACATAAAAATGCTAAAGTGTACACAATGGCCATATGTTTTGCGAATTTAGCATTTAGAAAACATATTACTGTTTTCGCAGAACATCTTTAGTTTTTGTGCTCAAGTTATATACCTCTCGATAATACCATGGGTCGACATATTTATCTTTTTATATAGGTCACACTAAATATGTCGAATATACACTGTATTCTCGAGAGGTATTCTGAATGTACATGCGAAATTTTCTTCTGAATTTTTTAAAATTTAAATTTTGTGCATTTTTCATACGTTTTTTTTAGGGAATGCATTTTTCATAGGTTCGTACCACCTCTGGAACACTCTGGCCTTTCGCAGAAATCAGGCAATGCACAAAGTACACAACGCGTACATAGACCGATAGACGCCACCGGCGTTCCCCACGCGGCCTGGCCAGACCCAGACCAAGCGAGAGTTGCAACGAAACAACCCGACCGCTTCGAGAAGCCTCGTCAAGCGCCCACCCCCAGAACCGGATTCGCGTTCCAGACTCGCCTACCCCGCTCGATTCGCTTTCCCGATCCCCGTTCGGCGACGCGGCGGAGGAAGAAGGAGCAGAGCAGCCGAGGAGGAGCAGGCGGAGGCCCGGAAGAGAAGAGATGGCGGAGAACCCGCAGCTGTTCGGGAACGGGATGCCCGTGCCCTTCAACGGCGAGATGTTCGTCCTCGCCCGCGACGGCGTCGAGTTCCACGTCGACAAGATCCCCTCGTGCGTAACCCTCCCTCTCCTCCTTGATTGCCTTTTCCGCGCAGAGACGGACCGGGGCTTGTGATTTAGCGGGCGATCACGCTATCCGGATGGGGATTTTGTTTATTTGGGGATTAGGTTAGGTTTGGATGGGGAGAAACCGTGTGGGGAATTGGCTTCGAAGATGACGTTTATTCTTCATAATTAGCTCCTCGGAAATCCCAGGTGGATGGTGCGGGCAACCGAAATTGAGCCGGGGAATTTTGCCTGTCAGTAGGGCTAGCGCTGCAGCATGTTCATCCTTGTAAAGAAAAAGAAAAATAGAAGATCGCAGACTAGATTGCTGGTTCTGTAGTTCTGTGCACTGATATAGAATTCGGAACACTTGGTGGGAAATGCTGGATGACAGGAAGTAAAACAAATGCTGAATACTGCATGGGATGGGATGGGTTGTGGGAACCAAGTATGAAACTGCATGCTGCGATTTGTAAGGATGAATATGCGCAATCTGTTTATCGTGCTTGAGAACCCGAGTTAGATGAGTTCTCTCATTGTTGTAGTCATTTAAAATGCTTTATCAGTTATGTTCATCTTGAGATTTTGTCTTACTACGCACTGCTTTGCAAAAAATAACTAACCGAGTAATATCTGTTCTCAGAGCGCCTGGCGGTCACGCAAAAACCAAGGGCACCATTTAATTATTTTGTGGTGCAGTTTGTATCTACTGATAGGCGCAATTTGTTTGTCATGCTGAGCACTTGAGTTCAATGAGGACTACTTTCATTTGTTGTAGTTATTTAAAAGGCTTTATTAGTTATGATCATCTTGAGATATTGTCTTACTAACTGTGCGTGAAAAAATTACTAACTGAGTACTATCTGTTCTCAGAGCGCCTGGCGGTCACGCAAAAACCAAGGGCACCATTTACCTGTCCAACATAAGGATGGTGTTTGTTGCTGCCAAGCCTGTTGGGAACTTCTTTGCTTTTGATATGCCCCTGGTGAGTAATTGCATCCTGAGAGTTGTCTCTTCCTATCCCCTGTGAATTCGGTTGCATCATGAGCTCAGGACAAAATGTGAATTATTTAACATGGTAAATTGTTTGCAGCTGTACGTGCATGGTGAGAAATTTAATCAGCCGATATTTCACTGCAACAACATTTCTGGATACGTTGAGCCGGTGAGTTATCACAGAACATTTTATGATGAAACTGGAGCATATTTGTACATCCGAGATTCAGTCTAGAAGATACTAACCATGGGTTTTTAAATGCAGGTTGTTCCAGACAGCCAGAACAGGGCTTTGTACTCGACCCACACCTTCAAGATCTTGTTCAAGGAAGGTGGCTGTGGTACCTTTGTCCCTCTCTTCCTGAACCTGATTACATCAGTGCGGCGCTACAATCAGTTTGAGGCCCAGTCTGCTTCCGTGCCCCGTGTGGACCCTCTGCAAGCTGCGCAGACCCCTGTCGACGATATGATGCGCCATGCGTGAGTGCACGATCTGATATGTCCTTATCTTCCTTGTTCCAGCTATTTTCCTCTTGTAAACTCTTGCCTCTTGACATTTACAGGTATGTTGATCCGAATGATCCTACCAAGATTTTCCTTCAGCAACCTGCTGCAGAATCCCAGCTGAGGAGGAGAAACTACCATGGCCCTGCCGATAACGCATACTAATGTTTTGGCCTGATAGCGGAAGTGGATGTGTTGCGGACGATATGCCTGGTGCCTAATAGCATGTGTGTTTCCTGTCTTTCTGGTGATTGTCACTAAGAATGTGATTATGTATAGTTTGATCTCGGACAACAGTGTATTTCGCTGTCGGATTCAGTCCAAATCTTGAATCCAAATCTCAGTAATAATGTACATATGCTGTGATCTGCTCGATTATTGCTGACGATGGTTGTTTCCCCTTTGTGTATGTGTATGTTTCTTATCGTTACAGGTCGAGTTCGAAGTAAAGTTGTCTCGACATTTTGCTGGAATTATTTTTTTGAATGTTATCTTAAGACGCGTCTCTTGTCAATTTGGTCCACTGAGGGCAATCAGAAGATATGAAACCGCATTATCTTGTGTACTGTCAGCCCTTGCGTGCGATCATTTCCATCTGTTTATTGGCAATTCCAGAAAATGTTTAGCTTTTTTTTAAAAAGGGAAATACGGCACTTTATTGATTAATCATATCAATACACAGGGTTTTCCGGATAATCTCCGGTGCAACATCGGAGATAAAACCTACTGAAGCCAAGTTACATGACCTAGCCAAAATGTGTGCCGCTTCATTGACAGAACGATGAACATGACGAAAGATCGCAGTCGAGAAGCCTGCTACCATACTCCTGATGTCCTTGACCAGAATGCCCACCTGGGAACGATCTTGATTCAAGGAATGTAAACGTTGGATCAAAGACAAACAGTCTGAGGCAAATATTGCCTTGTCGAAACCCTTATCGCGCGCGATGGCCACAGCACCCCGGAGGGCCAGCGCCTCAGCGATCTCAGGAGTAGTGAACCCCTGAAGAGGTAGACTGGCAGCAGCTAGACATCCTCCCGCACTGTCGCGAATCACCGCTCCCATAGCCATACGTTGACGATCTTCGAACAAAGCAGCATCAGAATTCACAAGAACAAAGCCGGACGGCGGCGGGGACCATCGTGGGGCCTGACTGGTCTCACGCCTAGAGCTTGGCTTTGTGGTATAGCAATTCTGAATAATCATGTCAACATATGCGAGGGACTTCACGCTAACCTGTTTAGGATCAGGGTGGGCACGGTTGTTTCTCGCATCATTCCGTGCCTCCCAAAGATGCCAGAATCCGACAGCAAGAATAGTGGCCTCCACATCAGTTGCCTTGGAAAGAAACTCAAAGAGCCATTGTTTCAAAGTAATGAAATCACGTCGTTGCAACTTCAGGTTGTAGAGATCTTTAACATGGCACCACACATCCCTTGCAAACGGACACAGTAATATGGAATGCTCGATATTTTCTTCCACACCGCAGAAAACACAAGCATCACTAGTTGGAATCTGTCTCCGAAGCATTTGAACACCACTAGGGAGGCAATCGTGTGCAAATCTCCATAAGTGAATCTTCATTTTACCGGGAGCTTTTATTTTCCAGATTGCCTTCCAAAATTTCTCTTCACCTGCATACTCAGAGGACATGCCTCTGCCGTGTTGACTGCGATCAGTGAAGAATTTTTCTGACCTCGCTAAATTGTAAGCAGAGCGCACTGTGTATAATCCGTGTTTGGAATGAGGCCAACACACAAAATCATCACCATTCCGATTGATCTGAATACTTAAGATCTGATTAGCTGTTTCCGGGTCAAAGAACGCATTCACCGTCTCAGGTATCCAGCTGCAAGATTCCTCATCAATCAAACAACTAATAGTCGCAACATTTGGAATATCCTTCACCGGTTTGAGCATATACGGGGGACTGTTGGGTATCCAAAAATCTGAAGTGATTTTAACGGTTTTTCCATTCCCAATGCCCCATTGCACACCTCGGAAAAGAAGATCACGTCCATGGAGAATACTCCTCCATGTGTAGGAAGCTGATCTGGGTTTAGCTGCATGCCAAAAATTAGAATGAGGGTAGTATCTTCCTTTGAGCACTCTGGCACACAGTGAATTAGGCTCGGTGAGGAGGCGCCATCCCTGTTTGCCAAGCATGGCTTGGTTAAACAGGGCTAAATCACGGAAGCCCATGCCTCCAAGCGACTTGGGGGTCGACAGCCATTTCCAAGACCTCCAATGTAGTTTCCTTTTCCCATCTTCTATGCCCCACCATTGATTAGCAATGGTTGATCTCATTTTGTCACAGTTAGTGATAGGAATCTGAAAACAACTCATGACATGGGTGGGAATGGCTTGGATCACTGCTTTTAAGAATGTTTCTTTACCTGCCCGTGACATTGGCCGATCCACAACCCCATTCAACCTTTTCCATATCATCTCATAAAGGAAATTAAACGTGGCCGTAGGAGATCTCCCCACCGAGGTGGGCATCCCTAAATAGAAGTCATTAAGGATTTCACTCTGCACTCCTAGGCTGTCCTTCACCCTTGCTTTGATATCATCATTGCAATGGTTACCAAAGAAGACCGATGATTTGTCCAAATTGATTTTCTGCCCGGACTCATCACAATAGGTCCTCAAAATAGTCTTCAGAGATTCCACACTCCTACTATCACTCCGAGCAAAGAAAATGCTGTCATCTGCGTAAATGAGATATAGGAGGACCGAGTCTACCATTTTTGATACCATGTAGCTCAGCTCGGTTCTCACTCTGTTGCAATAACGAGGACAGACCTTCCGTGCAAAGAAGGAATAGATAAGGATTGATAGGATCACCTTGATGAATGCCCCTTGAAGGCACCACCGGTTCCGTTAACTCGCCATTAACCCGAACCGCATATCTCACACACGTGACACATCTCATCACGGACTGAATCCATGAAGGGTCGAAACCCAGCTTGCTTAGGCAACCATGGAGATAGGCCCATTCGACTCTATCATAAGCTTTCATCATATCAATTTTGAGAGCAAAGAAATGTCGCTTGTTGTCTTGGTTACGGATGGTGTGCAAGCATTCAAAGGCAATGAGAGCATTATCAGTGATCAGTCTACCTGGGACAAAGGCACTTTGATGTTCAGAAATAATCTCTGGCAGGATCACTTTAAGTCTGTTTGCCAAAACTTTGGAGGCGATCTTGTAGATTACATTGCATAAACTGATAGGCCGGAATTTATTCAGATGTTTCGCTTTTGCCACCTTAGGAATAAGGACAATTACGGAATCACAGAAACCCTCCGGCACTTCCCCTCCATTAATAAACGACCGAACAGCACTGCAAATTTCCTCCTTAAAGAAGTCCCAATGGGTCTGATAGAAGAGCGCCGGGAAACCATCCGGACCCGGTGCCTTTGTCGGCCCCATTTGAAAAAGAGCAGCTCCAATCTCCTCATCCGTGTACGGCTTACACAAGTCATCATTCATAGCAGCCGTCACTTTGGAGGGAATAGCATTGAGAACTGCATCCGTAGAAGCACTATTCTCAGAGGAAAACAACTCTTCATAAAAACCGTGTACCATATTCTTTATTTCCCCTTGTGCTTCACACTTAGAGCCATCCGCACGGAACAACACATCAATCTTGTTAGTTCTGCGGCGTGCAGATGCTCTTGCATGGAAGAAGGCTGTGTTGCGATCACCTTCCCGCAACCACTCAACACGGGACCGTTGACGTGCCATAATCTCCTCTCTTTCAAAGAGTTCACAAAGCTGACGCTCAACGTCTCGTTCCTCCTCCAGACCGGCATCCGAAAAATCTTGATTGTGGATATAGCGAAGACGACCTTCAAGCTTTCGAATATTTTTTCGGACAGACCCAAAAATCGCACGGCTCCAATCTTTCAGCGACCCAGCCACCCTATTCAGTTTTGTCCACGTTGCCTGCAGCGAACGGGACCCGTCCCTTGCTTCTTCCCATGCCTTCTCTAGAACATCTTTATAATCTGGCGCACGTAGCCACATTGCCTCAAATTTAAAGCTTTGTTGAACAGGCTGATCATTAACCAATCTCGTGCTGCGCTCTAGAGAGATTAGTACCGCATAGTGGTCAGAAGAAGTGGTGACAATATTCTCCACGGCACAATCCTCAAACAGGCCAGAGAAGGTGATGGTAGCTCCACCAGATGTGTCAAAGCCCATTGGTAATAATCTGCAATGAAAACCAAATGGAATGTGTAAACATCGGTGTACGAGTGTTGATCCTTCGGAACTGTTGTATTGTAAATTTGTAATACCTGTCCCTTGGAAGTGTTGTATTGTAGTATCGTGCTCTCCATTGTATCACTGTGCTAGTGGATACATGTCCTTGTCGTTCTGAATGCACCGATATGCAGTAAGAGACTAGCATGGGTTTGGCAAGATGATGTATTCAACATTTAATTATCTGCAAATTGTTCTTATTAGTAAAGCTGATCTGTTCAGCTACATGTCCTTCACCTTTTCCAATAAATTTTACAAATATGCACTTGAAAATACAGACAAAGTGGAACTTGCTAGTACAAAATTGTGTCATAAAATACTTTCTTGTTAGAGGGGAAAAGTATATAGAAAAAAAAAATTCCGTCTAGTTTGTCCCGATCAGCAACCTCCTCTTCTTCTTTGTCCCCAAGCCCTCATCAAGGGTTTTCCTCTCCGAGCCCTTCACCGCTGCTGCCTTACCTCCCCCGCAAGCCTCCCTCGACTCCCCCGTCGCCGCCGTCCGCCCGCTCGTCCGATCCGCCATGGCTTCCGGTAACTAGCTCTAATCACTCCTCCCCGTCGGTCTTCCCCGCCGTTCACAGGGTTCTCGCTGTTTTTTTTTCCGCGCGCTTCCTTACTCCCCGCACCGTTCCATGATCCCGTCATCGGCTAGCGTCCCGCCGCTAGATCCGCGTTAGGGACCGTAAATTTAGGAATTCTAGTGGTCGCGGTGTGGGAATCGGACCGTTTGGTGCGCGCGGTTTAGATCGATTTTGGCGGATGTGCGGCATGTCGCTGAGGGGAACTAGTTCGGAGTGGTGATTTCGGAGCTTGCCGTGTCGCTGTTACATGGCAGTGGCAGTTAATTCTATAGATTGTGAATCGATTATTGTTTAGAAGACCACAGCTGCTGGTATACGATTTTAGGGGATGTGGCTGAGGGGAACCAGTTACCGGTGTGGAGTGGTGGCTTCGGAGTTCATCGTGATGCTACATGGAAGTGTCAACTAATTTTATACGACCTCCGTTCCAAAATATAAAGATGTTTTAGCAGCCTACGAAGACGTCTTATATTTTGGAACAGAGGTAATAGGTTTTTGGATCGATTAATTTTTTAGCATAGTAACACTGTTATTCTGTACTACAATTGCTTCACTTGTCGTTCACTAATTGTAAACATAAAGCGGTGTGTGCTTACAATGATTCCCAGCTAGAGTGAGCTTCTACCTTGCTGCGGCTGTGCCATGGTCATGAGCAGGACATGTCTAGGTGTAAAACCTGAAACCATCTGCTGCTTGTATAGGATGCAGCTTGGAACCTTGGAGCTTGCTCTTTTAAGTAAACTATTGTTATTGCTGTAATTGTGCTGAGCACGCAATTGCATACACTACCGGTTAAGATACTTAAATAACGCATGTAACTTGACTTATGTGATTAAGACAAGACATGCAATGTTAATAGCCATTATTTATTTCTATATATAGCCTCTGATGTGCTTCTTTTTCTGTCTTGCCAATTACATTTCAGACCAGAACAAGAGTCCGAAATCAGATGAGTCGTCTGAGACACAAAAAGGGTCTTCGCCGACAGCAAATGCAGCCCTTCCCAGCCCTTTTGATTTTTCCAATATGAGCAGCTTGCTCAACGTATGGTTTCTCCTTATGACCTTGATATGTTCTGTTAAGTACGGACTTAAAATGTACTTTGTCCCGCTAGAAGCATCAAACATATTCTCTTCTGTGTATTGCAGCAGATCTAATTTGTGTATATGTCTAACTTTGTTGTTGCCACCTGCAGGATCCATCTATAAGGGAGATGGCTGAGCAAATTGCGAGCGACCCTGTATTCAACCAGATGGCCGAGCAGCTTCAGAAAAGCGCCCAGGCTACCGGGGAACAGGGTCTTCCAAATTTGGATCCTCAAGCGTACATGGAAACCATGACACAAGTTATGCAGAATCCTCAGTTTATGTCAATGGCAGAGCGACTTGGGAACACTCTTATGCAGGTACCACATTTACTTTCTTACTTGTCACCCTAGTGTTATGCTCCATGTTATTTTGCCTGAAGTGTTTTCGTCTGTATGACAGGATCCTGCAATGTCCAGTATGCTTGAGAACATGACCAGTCCAGCTCACAAAGAGCAGCTTGAAGAGCGAATGGCCCGTATCAAGGATGATCCATCTTTGAAGCCTATTCTTGAGGAAATAGAGAGTGGTGGTCCATCTGCTATGGTGAAGTAGGTATTGTATGCGTGTATGGATACCTGATTACAGCTTAAAGGTGCTAAGATAGTTTGCTGTACTTAATCTAGGTACTGGAATGACCCAGAGATTCTTCAGAAGATTGGCCAGGCTATGTCATTGAACTTCCCAGGTGATGCTGCTACTTCCACTCTAGTAGCTGGACCTCAAGAAAATGAGGAGGATGGCGAGTATGATGATGAAGAATCCATTGTCCATCACACCGCAAGTGTTGGCGATGCAGAGGTAATTGCGTTAGATAGCCCTTGACTTCTAATTCGAGTCCGTTGCTATTTGAGTTGCCCATTTTTATTAGTATTTATCCATGTTAGTATTTTTCACAAGAATGATCAACTATGCTACTTAGTAGTTAACCTGTAGGGTTATCCATATCTATCAGTATGCATGGTTAGTGCAAGGCATGTATCTCCAACTAAGCAACACAGACTTACAGTTGTATGACTAAGGAATGCTCGCTTCCTCCATGGCTTTACATCATAATCAGGCTTCCTGGGCTTATAGCTTACAGACGATATGCTTATTATCTATTTCTTTCGAGGCAGCTCACAGGTTAGCCTGCATTTGGCGTGGATCCTGAAATAGACTCCATTCTCAGATGATTGCTGTTCTTTGCATTAGAACTATCTGGGGTTGAACTTTGAGCGCATTTCTCACTGGAGACCACCGTTATTGTTTTTTCTTTCTAAATGGACATTTCCCTGAACTTCGTGCTAGATATGGTTTCTACCATCTTCAATCTTTTATCTGTGTTTGAGGAAATCTCTATGAAATTGTTGTACTTATTTACTATTTAGTGCTGCATTGACAAGTTGAATAAGAAAACAGGGTCTGAAGAAAGCATTAGATGGTGGAGCAAACAAGGATGAAGACGATGCAGAGGGAAGGAGGGCCTTACATTTTGCATGTGGATATGGCGAGGTGCGTGATGTGCTGAACTTGTGTAAACTTAAACCAGTGATGAAAGGGACTATGTTTCACATTTTGGCTTCTCTCTTTCGGTAACTTGTGAGTTTTAAATTCCATCAGTTGGTAAACCTGGCTTGGTTGACTTGTTTTCTAGGCATTGTGAATTTGTGCATCTCTTTGCAGTCAGTTTTAGCAATGTACTTCGTGTTTTGGTAAATTTGTAATGTTTGCAGATACTTTTATTTACAAGGTGTTTCGTAACAATCACTAGTCCTTAGTTGTCGCATTGCTGCAGAATTACATACTGTGTATACTAATCCGAGCTCTGAATTCAAAGTCCAGCTGTGCTGTATGGTTTTTTTTGTGTCTGTTCGATATCTTGTAGGGGGTCTTGCGTAACCTAGAAAAATGGAGTTGGTTATCAGCAATTAATTTGATGAACTTTTGTATTTTCAGTTCAAGTGTGCAGAAATTCTTCTGGAGGCAGGTGCCGCAGTGGACGCACTGGATAAGAACAAGAACACTCCACTGCATTATGCCGCTGGGTATGGTCGGAAGGAATGTGTGGATCTTCTCTTGAAGCACGGCGCTGCTGTGTAAGTTAAAACCACCTGTTTTCTTATAACTTTCTTAAATCACGGATCCCTTGGTTTTGATTCAACTTTCTAAATGGTTGCAGCACACTCCAAAATCTGGACGGGAAGACCCCCATCGAGGTGGCCAAGCTCAACAGCCAGGAGGAGGTCGTCAAGCTGCTCGAGCAGGCCGTGTTCCTATGAACCAAAACCCCCCGCGCACATCAAGCCATAAACTCCCTTTGGTTCCAGACTGCGGTGTTCCAGACTATCGGTGGTGTCATCTCGTTGCATGTTGGCTGTTTCCCTTCGTTTAGTTGGTAGCTCTTGCCTGTAAACCTGTGTGGCCGTTCAGTTGCTTCTCGACACACATGTTCTTGTTCGACGTATATTTGATCCTGCTGTGTAAGTTGAAGTGCCATCTCGGGAACCGCGTGGGCAGTGGCGAGCCTGTTCTTCCTATTTTCTGGGGGAAATGTCAGAGGTGATGATTGGGTCGTGAATGTTTCTTGGTGTTATTTTTCATGATGCGGCAGATGGGATTTATCTTTACTTCGTTCTGCGTTTCTTTCCCTGAATCTTTGGACTCGCCTTGTGCTTGGTTCCTGGACGAGTCATGTAGCCGAAACTGTCAGCTCGTTCAGGTTGCACACAGGTTTGAGAACGCGATTAGGATGCCAGGCCCAGAAATTTGTTCATACTACTCTCTAGGCCAATTGCTGTTTCTTCTGTTCCAAGTATTACAAATACGGTGTGTCATACTCAGCTTGCAAGCCGGGCCGGTACTCTCTTCAGTTGGCGTGGGCCGAGTCATGGCGTAGTGGTAGCTGTTGCTGACACGATCGTAGCTGGAGCAGAGCCCTACCGGCATTAAAATTTGTTGGGGACAGATCGTCGCTGTTGTCCTCCTTCCTTTTGCTGCATCTTCCTCCGAGAGCGAGCCCATCGCCATGATTGTGGCTCCGGTGTTGCAGACCATGCCCGAGCTTCAGGAGCTTTGTGTGACCCCTGATTTGGCTTTGTCCGTAGAGCATGTGAAGGTAGATGCGTTGGTGATATTGAACTTGCCTGAGCTTTCGGAGGTGGGTTCTGCACCCATTTTCCGCCCACATGCGGAAGAGATTTGTGACTTACTCAGCAGATTGGATGTTGTTATTCCTGGATTAGGAAGGGCGATTGCTTGCCTCCTAACAGGGACGCCGATCAAGGACAAAAGCAAGAAGGTGGGTGATTGCCCCGGCATCCGGAAGGAGAAGCCTGTTAGGTGCAAACACAACAAGAGTGGCACCATTGGAAAGGTGTCCGTGGCTGCTTAATGGAGGATCTTCAGTTTCTTGGTGGCTATGTGGCTTTGGTGTTGTCCATTAGGTGTTCCTGTCAAGGGCTTCGTTGCTTTGTTCAAGTGTATGGGGCTCAGTTGTAGTTGTTTTGTTTTGTGTTGGGAGTGTTTGTTGGGTTGCCTGTGTGGACGTGGTGTTTTCTAGCTTTGTGAGTTATATCGGTTTTTGCCCGGTTTTTCTAAATTAACTGGGCAATTCTCTTCTTCTTAATTAATAGATTGGGGCAAACCTTTTTTGCCCCCATTTCAAAAAAAAAATTAGGTGCACACAGATCGTTTCCCTTTGCCTCTCTCTTATACCTGGGCATCTTATCGGACTAGGCCAAGAAAAAGCCCGACACAGAAAATGGCGGCCCAGGCCCGGCCTAGCCCGACTATCGGGCCTAAAATATCTGCCCAGGCCTATCCCGAGTGAGGTGTTTTTCATCGGGCCGTCGGGTTTTCGGGCCGGGCCTTCCCAAAAACTTCTGAAAATACTACCCAGGCCCGGCCCGAGTCAATAGTCGGGCCATGTTTCTGCTGCCCAGGCCCGCCCATCGGGCCAAAAAATGCTGCCCAGGCCCGAGATTTTCGGGCCGGGCCGGGCGGCCCATGCCCATGCTTGCTCTCTCTAAATGGCCAAGAGCATTGCAGCTCCACCACTCATTTGGTGATCGATCATGGCATTCCTCCTTCACCTCCTCCTACTGGCCATCTTCCCAAGAGACTCTGCCTCTGAGCTCACCCGCTGTGTCTTCTCGGAAGGATTCATCTTCGGCGCTGGCACCTCGGCCTACCAAGTACGATGTTGCAAGTGAGAGTACATATAAGACGTCTATTGTTTCTTCAGTGGAAATCGGAAGGAATCGTCCTCTTTATCATCCAAAAGATTGTTGCAAGTGAGAAACTTTTCATGCTTTATTTTTTGGTGATTTTATTGGGTCGCCATGACACACTATGTTGCTGAGGAAGTAATCTTTTTTTTTTGCCTTAGGTCGAAGGGGCTGCTGCTGAAGATGGGAGGAAGCCCAGCATCTGGGATACCTTCACTCATCAAGGAAAGTTCAGATGGTTCATGGTGTTGTTAGTTGTTGCTCATCTTCTTCATTCATTGCACTCGAAATTTAGCACCTGCAAAATATATCTTGTGATGGACTATAGGAGCTGAACTTTTTTTTCTGAGGGCATAGGAACTGAACTTCTGGAATGTATCGATGATGTGACGACAGGTTATTCCCCTGAAAATTCTACCGGGGATGCTGCAGCTCATCAGTACCATCATACAAGGTTAGTGTCAAAATCGATCTGGGGTCGTCGGTTACTCTGCTTAGGAACAATAACACAATGCATGATATAAGGACACCCCATATTAGCTAATATGCTTACTAATGTACCAGTCATCATTACAAGCTCAGTGTTGACATTAATCCAGTACCAATTACGTCACTTACAAAGAAAAATGCGATGGGATAATGACTCATGATACTGATTAAACAAGTTTAATTTATTTTTACATTAGCATGATGTAAAGCTTATGGGCGAGATGGGTCTACGCCTATAGATTCTCCATTGCTTGGCCCCGGCTTATTCTAGGTAGCGATGTATACATAGTAGTACTTGTTGAGTGCTAGTACATCTCTGATTATTTATAATACTGAATGCCACACCGTGCAGATGGAAAAGGGAAGATAAATCCCAAGGGCTTGGAGTACTACAACAACTTAATACATGAACTGATACTCCATGGTAAGATTAATTTTTCTATCTGAACATGGCATCCACGTGTTGCAGTAGTGACAACCTTTCTTCCCGTTGTTGCAAGCCTGAGAAGTTCACCCTGATCATCTCGATCAACCAACATTAATTATGTGACAAGTGTTTCAGGCATACGCTGACGACTGCTTTGAGAGCTTCGGAGACAGGTCCAAGCCCAACGTCGAGAGCATAAGTGGTTTCGCTCTGCCACCGCGGCGCTGCTCCTCTCCGAACGCAGGAGACTCCACGGCGGAGCCGTACATAGCCACTCACCATCTCCTGCTTGCACATGCTTCGGCAGTGTCCCTGTATAGAGACAAGTACCAGGTTTGTCATATCAGTATTCTCCCAACCTGACATTGACTAATAAGATGGATGGTAACTAATATGGTCATGCAATGTCATTTATTTTGTAGAACAATCAAGGAGGACAAATAGGAATTACTCTCTTGGGTTGGTGGCATGAACCTGCCACTGACACACCACAACAGCTGCTGCTGAGAGGATGAATGACTTTCATATTGGATGGTTAGTACTTCATATACTAGTGATTAGTAAGTAAACTGCTCTATGCTCCAAGATGATGAATGGCTTCCATTCTACATTGGAATTACTACCTGTGAGCCATTATTTAACACATCATACAAAATTTAAACTGCTAAACTAGATGTACCCTTAATTTCTGGACAGGATCATGCATCCTTTGGTGTATGGGAACTACCCTGCTATGATGAGGAGCAGGGTGGGCGCACGGTTGCCTGATTTAACGGCGGAACAGTCAAAGAAATTGATTGTCTGGATCATTCGACTTCATCGGCCTCAAGCACTACCTCGTTATTTATACGCAAGCGGATAAGATCGCCTTCAATAGGAAGCCGCGTAAATTGATTGTGCAGCTGCTAATTCTAAGGCCCCAAATTACTTGATCCACAATGCAATTAATTCAGACTTGCTTACATCACGCAACACTTGTTTGCCTAGATTCAGATTCACTAGAAGACATATTCTAAAAGGTATATATATAGAACCACTGAAGTAAAGTATCTCTTCAGCAATCACAGCAATACAACAGCTGTGTTTTCTTCTGAATCATAAGGTGAGTAAGTTTTGGTGTAACCTTTGCAGGGCTTCTATGAGTATGATCCATGGACTCTAGGGAACTGCTGGATCACATGAGACTCAAGTACGGAAATCCTCCCGTCATGATCCACGAAAACGGTAGGCCAAAAGAAGAGAAAAATCTAAGTACTGGTTGACCTTGCTTCGCCGCATATGTTGTCTTTTTACCATGTTTTTATTTCTGAAGACTACCTAACACTGTAAGTAATTATCACTTGTCAGCTTTTGGTGTTAGGTTTTTTGAAAAAGAAAAACATGTTGACCTATATACAAGGATCAAAGGCTTGATAAACCTTCTCCGTTGCTTCATAATTCAGGAGACACGGAGTTGTTCCCTACGACCCCGAGCACGATCAAGTACGATGACGATGCCAGAACAGAGTTCCTGCAAGCTTACCTAGAAGTTCTCTATCAGACCATACAGTTAGTTCATCTTCTTATATCTACCGTGTCCGTTGGTTAATCCATAAAAGGGACCGTGACTGAATTCAAATAAATCTATTGGGTTCAAGAAATGAAGAATATATTTGAGACTTGACAGAGAGAGCTGTGTTCTGCTGTGGTTGCAGGAACGGATCGGACGTGCAGGCATACTTCGTGTGGTTGTTCCTCGACATGTTTGAGTTCGAGGCCAGCAACGGCATGCGCTTCGGCCTGTGCAGTGTCAACATGAACGCCAAGGCGAGGACGAGGTACGTCAGGAACTCCGGCCGCTGGTACTCCGCCTTCCTCCGCGGGGGCGAGCTGCGACTGTCGAGGAAAGCATACGGCGTCGCATGACATGGCTTCTTCGGCACTGCTAGAGAATGGACGTAGGCATCCTTCTTTAGGGTAACTGACACATAGGGCCACAAGAGATGGAACCCACCTGTCAACTATCTAAGCCTGAACAGTATTATTGGATCGATTTATATATATTTTTCGTGAAATAAAGCAAAAGACTTTCTGTTTTTAATATTTAAGGAGAAAAGAGTGGATGTGTTATTGGGGAACCAGAAAACCAGTACAAACATCCTCACCAACAATCATGAACACGACAGTCGCGAGACACACACAATCACCCCGGCTATCAAACACAATGCACACATGGCTCCCGTTAGGGCTTGAGTGCTTGAAGTGGTAAGAAGCTTGACAACATACCAGGAATCATCAGGGTCAACATCAGCAATCTGGCTCTGTGTAGTGAGGCGCGCTCTTCTAAACCTTCAGGCAACATACCCCTGTACACATACAAAACACAATTTAGAATCAAAAAAGGATTGTACATGGGCAACCTAAACCTCTCAGCAGAAGGGGTAAAACTCAAAACATCTCGAGTAGGATGATAAGATTTGACCGACAGGACTGTAATTATTAGAAATAAATTTCACATTCCTGCCTATTTGCTCCAGCAAATTCTACCCAGTGACCTGTGGCACCCGCACGCCATGGCACAGCTCCTCTTATTTCATTTCTGGCCATATATGTAAATATCATACATGTGAAAATTTATTTGCATGGGAAAAATAGCTACATAATATTCTATAAATATTAATATCCAACTCCCTTTAAAATGTAATTCGATAAAAGCTAATTCGACATTATATAAAAAGCAAAGGCTAACTACTTATTTATTACTAAGATGTACTCCCTGATGTTCTTTAGATATTTTGCTATGTTAGGAATGTCAACAATGCCTATGATTTTATACCAAATCTGTGGTTGAAGCGCCATCTGTGGATGATCAATAGAAAAATCACCGCCATGTGCAACAAATTAATTAGAAAAATAAAATACTATTAGTATTTGTTCTTACCACCACAATTTATGCCATCATATAGGTATTCTTTTGAGAAGGAATCAGTAAAAATAAATGCTTTTACGCATACATTTGGCCTTCACCAGTCAACTTCCTGAAAACCATGTCCACCGTAAAACCCACATGCTCTGTTCAGGTATTTATTGAAATGTGAATGTAGACGGTCTAAGAACTTTGATAGCAAGAGAAAAATAAATCATCTCTTACCATTGATCTCAACGACAAGTCCTTCATTTGATATCTTCTATGTGTATGAGATCCTGAAACACCATTGTATACAGTAAGAAGGATGATGGAAGCACGTACTAAACCAAGTCAAAGCAGCAGAACACATTGTCTGATCCTGCATTTACCTGTTTTTTATGTGTTCATTATTTAGCTGAGCTGAGGAGAAATCACCCTTGCTCTCTGCTTTTCATTTGGCATTATTCGACAGAAAGATTCGGACATTGATCTGCAAGATATCTTGTCAGAAATACCAATCGATCTTGAAGTTATCACTTGGAAACATCCTGCTTTACACAAGAAAAGGGAGGTTAGTCAACTGAATTCTTTTGACCAATAGTTACTATTTAAAGCGATACCAAAGTCCAAAGTACTAATGGCTGATGGAGAATTAGTGCTGCACAAAGAATTTCCATCCCTAAACTGTGAACACCAAATGTTCTGTAACCCCGCAACATAAAATCACGCAGAAACCGATCGGCCTCTTCTCCATCACGCCCATGAAACAAGTCTCCGAGTGAAAAAACGAGAAAGAATATCGTCTAAAATCAAGAATAGCAAATGAACAGTGAAACCTTCAACAGCACAGCACATCCAACCCTTCACAGATACTCCCTCCGTTTGGAAATATAAGATGTTTTAGCTTTGTGAAGTGAATGTATCTAGACAGATACACTTGCTTCACAAAGCTAAAACATCTTATATTTCTAAACGGAGGGAGTACATACATAGTTTGACTCTACAGCACATAAAATTGTGGAGTAATGAGGTTTCACTGATTGATATGTGCAAGTAAACCTTTTAGTGTCTAAAACTCTAAATTAAAGTAGTCCATAGACTCACAATATGGATACAGAGAAACCGAATAAGAAATAAAATGTTTGTGATAGGACATGAATATTGTTGTTGTGAAATGTGATACATACTTGTAATTTTTTTAAATTGTCATTGACTCCCAGAAGAGCTTCCCCGCCACATACTTGATAAATGCTCAAGCCCTAGACCGTTATATCCATGAGGAAGGCAAATGACAAGCCCTGTCTAGCGGAGCCATTTTGCTTCCTGCTACACTTAAGCTCCATTTGAAAAAACACCAAACTGTGCTTACCATAGAAGCAGTGAGTTTGGGTTCTCCATCGAATAACCCAACTCAAAGCACATAACATAAAGTTGTTGGAACTGTTCAAATTCTTGCCTACATGAGGTCGTAATAAAGCCAGATCCATCAAGAAAGGAAAACGTATGAAGTGGAGAACATCTGTGTATATTTAAATACTACATATCAGATGACAAGGTTATGACTTGGTAAAGTGCATCCATATTAGTAGTTTCTATCTAATATCAGTAATTCTAATGCTTCGTTTGGATGTTTGATTTCAGCGTTGGTATTGGATATTCGGAAGGGCTGAGGTCCGAATACCTCAATTTCAGTTGTTTGGCTGGTCTCTGTATTGGAACGTGGTATTTGGGCTCGATATCGAGGCCCGGCTCTGAACAGCAAGAATCCACGAGAGCAAATGTCGAGGTCTGACTGTCTGAGGCTAGACATCGCTAGGTATTCGCTATTTCGGACTCGCTCGCTTGCCACAGTTCCCCGACCCTCCCTCCAGTCGCTCGTCCCAAGCAGAAACCTAGAGCCAGCGGCTGCGGCAGGGCAGCAGAGCTGGGCAGAAAGGCGGAATCGCAGTCGCAGGCGCAACTTCCACCACGGGGGGAGGCGCGCCTGCCGCGGTTCGCGCCAGAGTTCGACGGGATCGACTGCTTCGACACATTTTTTCTTAAATTACAGCGTTATTACCTGTCTAAGTGTGACCATTTTTTCTTAAATTTGTAAGCTAGTAATAGAGTTTGTGTCCACATTCATATCAACGAAACGAGCTCAGTTCGGTGTGACTAGTCGCTTGGATCGGCCTCTAGTTTTGCAAAGGTCAGAGAGATGTTGCAGAGTTGTTAAGCCTTCACGGTTGATGGCTTGATGCGACGGAGATGTTCCGAGGGACATTATTTGCTTTTCTGTGGATACAAAACGGTATAATGCTCAGAGTCTTGTAGAACTGGAATTCGTCATTTTTAGCATCCAAAAAATATTTGGTATTTAACTTCAACATTTAGTCTGGGTTCCCAATATCACATCCAAACAAAAATATTGGCATTAGCCCTCAATATCAATATCCTGGGTATTGGACATTCAGTCCAATATAATACCTAGCTTCCCAATACAAACATCCAAACGAAGCATAAGAGATGTTTTGGTCTACTTACTTTTACATTTCAGTTTGATGACACTTCTATAAGTATTATATCTTTTCATCTACACCATCTCTGTACTTATAATGCTCTGATATTAAAATAAGATGCAGCAATGATTCTGTCCCTGGCCAACATGTCTGCTACATCTCACTTGTGCTGCTACGTACCTCTTTTGAACTTTTCTGTTCCTCTAGCAGGCCTCTCGGGTGGGTTTTGCTAAAACCATCCACCAAACCATGATGCTGATATTCTATTGAAGATGAGAAAGGGGGGATTTACAAGATGGGACTCAGTGGTGGATGGCATGGATTCGTAAAACTGCACCATCCTGGTCTTTCACCTTGTGAACCCAACAAAATTTACAGTGAGGGGTGACGGCTTCAGTCATTCCTTTGTTTCAAAAAATCAGGGTAGGACCACTAAATCTTGCTTAGAAATGTTTGTTAGTGATGTCATTAACTATTGACTACTATTTACAAGTGTGCATATTCAAAAAGAATAAGTTCACTACAACAGATGGAGCTCTTGGTCTTCTGAGTTTGGATACATTCACGCAACGGAATACCCTATCAAGTGAGTTGAATGTATTACGAGGCAGAGAAAAAAGAAAAAAGTTCAATCCACGTGGTGTATTGACAAAGAAGAAAGTTCCGACAAAAATGTCAAGTCTAAGGAGGCAACAGACGGTGATATCAGATCTCCAGGTCCAGACACCAATGATTTCGCCGCCGTGAAAAGCGTTGAGGATTTCAAGGTTATCGTCGACGACGGTGTGGTATTACCGCAGATCACTTGTGCAGGACAAACTTTGATCTCTGCTACACCTAGAAGACGTTCATCCACTACCAATCTCGCTACGGTGATCATGGAGACGGCCAACATCGCTGAGGGCATCAGGGAGTCGTTCGAGACCATGGGCATGGATGTCGCCTAAATGCGCAAACGCGTCGACGACCTCCTTGGCCTCCTCAGTGCTCCATCAATGGTGCGCAAGGGGTACGAGAAGGAGAAGCTGAAGCAGCTTGTGCTACAAAGCAGTAGAGAGACCTCGAGTTGAGGGTGTCAATCCTCAAGGATGCTCTAAAGGATATAGATGTGAAGATGGAGAAGATGGTGGAGGCAAGCGCAAATAAAAAGGACCAAGCTGTGCAGAAGCTCCTCAAAGATGCTCTGAACGAGATAGATGTGAAGATGGAAGAGATGATGGAAGTGAGCACAAAGAAGAAAGAGCAAGCTGTGTGTTAGCTGGCCTCTACGCCATGGTGATCCACGACTACATCGACGACTATAGTCGTCAATCACCATGGCACAGTGGTAAGCTTATGCAAAGTTTGGTCCTTCTTCTTCGCGTTCGCTTCCACCATCTTCTCCATTTTCACATTTATCTCCTTTAGAGCATCCTTGAGGAGCTTTCGCACAGATTGGTCATTCTTCTTCGCACTCGCCTCTACCATCACCTCCATCTTCACATCAATCTCCTTTAGAGCATACTTAAGGATCAAGACCCTCGACTCAAGGTATCCCAACTGCTTCGTGGCATGAACCTGCTCCAGTTTCGCCTTCTCGTAACCCTCAGGCACGATGTCGGTGACGAAGCACTGAAGAGGCCAAAGAGGTCGTCAATGCGCTTTCGCATTAAGGGGACATCCATGCCATGGGCTCGAACGACTCCAGGGCCTTCTTCCACCCACAAAGTCCTTAGCGATTAGCGATCTTGACCGTCTCCACGATCACCGCCATAGCGAGCTCGAGCTTATATGCTTCAACAGACCTTCTGGACGCAGCAAAGGTCGTCGTATGTGCTGCGCATGTGATCTAGGAGTACTACCGCACTGTCGCTGACTATAAATTTAAAATCTTAAGGCTTTTCACGATGACAAAATCATTGGTGTCTGAATCTGGGGACCTGATTCACCATCTGTTGCCTCCTTAGACTTGCCATCTTGTGTCGGAACTTTATTCTTCTTTCTCTCTATCACGGAATTGAAACTTTCTTCTTCTTTCTCTATGTTCAACTGTCTAGACTCAGAAGACCGAGAGCTCCATAGTTAAGTGTAGTCAAAATTTAATGACATCAATAACAAATATTTCCAAATAAGGTTTAATGTTTCTACCGTAATTTTTTAAACAAATGAACATCTGAAGCACTCAGCGTAAATTTGTTGGGCTCACAAGGTGAAAGACCAGGACGTTGTCAACCTCAAGATGGTGCAGTTTTACAAATCCCTGCCATCCAACATTGAGTGCCTTTTTCTAATATTTGTATTTTGTGACACAAATCTCCCCTTCCTAGTTTTCCAATAATATCAAAATTATGATTTGGTAAATGGTTTTGCAAAAGTGAGCTAGGAGGCCTTGCGAAAGGAGGAAGAGAGCAAAAGGGAATGGTGGCCCATCTATGTTCTCTCCCTATCACCTTGCATATAAAGGAACCGAAAAAAACTACTTGGCTAACTAAGGCTAAAGTGAATGACGCAAACATTTTGATTTTTGAATTATTTATGATTAATGTAAATTCAGAACAATATGGAGATTCTAAAGCAATAAACATGGGCATAGTTCACCTCATTACTGATAATCATTCTGCATTTATCAGATGGTAACAATACAAAAAGGGAGAACTAATATATGTTCCCATTCAAATCCTCTATAGTTGCAATGGACTGCTATTGAACTTAAGTGCAAATAGCCATAACATGATGTAAACAAAATATTGTGAATCTAGAGGGTATTAGGATTCTTCAAAAGGACGAAAGCTAATGACAAGCCCTGTCTAGGGGAGCCATTTTGCTTCCCACTACTGACGGACTCATCAATTATCACTTGAGCTCCATTTGAAAAAACACCAAACTGTGCTTACCATAGAACCAGTGAGTTTGGGTTCTCCATCGAATAACCCAACTCATAGCACATAACAGAAAATTGTTGGAACTGTTCAAATTCTTGCCTACATGAGGTTATAATAAAGCCAGATCCATCATGGAAGGAAAACGCATGATATGGAGAACAGCTGCGTATATTTAAAATACTTCATATCAGATGACAAGGTTATGACTTGGTAAAGTGCATCCATATTAGTAGTTTCTATCTAAAATCAGTAATTCGTTAAGATAAGAGTATAAATCAGGTTCACACAGTATTATTGTACATCCTGAGATGTTTTGGTCTACTTATTTTTACAACTCAGTTGATGATGCTTCTTTAAGTATTATCTATTTATCTAGACCATCTCAGTACTTATAAAGCTCCGAAGTTAATATAAGATGCAGCCACGATTATGTCCCTGACCAACATGTCTGCTACACCTCACTTGTGCTGCTATGGACTCTGCTTTTGACTTTTGTGTTCCTTTCGCAGGCCTCTCGCTTGGTTTTGCAAAAATCATCTACCAAACCATGATGTCGATATTCTACTTGAAGATGAGGAAGGGGAGATCTATGAAACAAAATACAAAACTTACAAAACAGGACTTAGTAGTGGATGGCATGGATTCGTGAAACCACACCATCTTGAGGTTAACAACATACTGGTCTTTGATATTGTCAGCTCAACAAAATTAAAGGTGAGTGCTTCAATCGTTCTTTGTTTAAAAAATCATGGTAGAAACACTAAATCTTGCTTGGAAATATTTGTTAGTGATGTCATTAACTATTGGCTACTATTTTCATGTGTACATATTTAAAGAGAATAAGTAGATGGAGTTCTCGGTCTAGAACAACCTATCAAGTGAGTTGCATGTATTAGGAGGCAGAGAAAAAAGAAAGTTCAATCACGTGCCGTATTCCGTGACATGGAGAAAGAAGAAAGTTCCGACAAAGATGACAGCTAACGGTGGAATTAGATCTCCACGTCTAGAAGATTTTGCCGCCATGAAAGGCCTTGAGGATTTCAAGATGATCATCGGCGACGGTACGGTAGTACTCCCAGATCACATGCACAGGGCATACTACAATCTCTGCTGCACCCAGAAGGCATTTATCCATGGGCGTCTAATGAAGCAGATAAGCCTCAAACTCGCTACAGCGATCATTGTGAAGACGACCAACATCGTTGAGGGCATCACAGGGTCTCCTCTGCTGCTTCCCTCGAGGACTTTGCGGGGTAAAAGAAGGCGCTAGAGTCGTTTGAGCCCATGGGGATGGATGTCGCCTTAATGCGCAAGCGCATCAACGACCTTCTTGGCCTTCTCAACCTTCTTGGCCTTCTCAGTGCTCTGTGACTTCGTGGTGCCCAAAGGTACAAGAAGGCGAACCTAGAGTAGGCTCGTTCCACGAAGCAGTTGAAAAACCTCGACTCGAGAGTGTCAATGCTCAAGGATGCCCTGAAAGAGATAGATTTGAAGATGGAAAAGATGGTGGAAGCAAGCGCAAATAAGAAGGACCAAGCTTTGCGGGAGCTCCTCAAAGATGCCCTGAAGGAGATAGATGTGAAGATGGAGGAGATGGTGGAAGCGAGCACAAAGAACAAGGAGCAAGCTGTGCGTAAGCTAGCCACTACGCCATGGTGATCAACGACTATATTTTGTGGCTATGCATCTTCAGCACCTGGCCACTGCGCCATGGTGATTTGAATCAAATGCTAGGTGCTAAAGATGCACAGCCATAAAATATAGTCGTCAATCACCATGGCATAGTGGTCAGTTTACGCAAAGCTTGGTCCTTTTCTTCGTGCTCACCTACACCATCTTCTCCATCTTCACATCTATCTCCTTCAGGGCATCCTTGAGAAGCTTCCGCACATCTTGGTTCTTCTTCTTCGTACTCGCCACTACCATCACCTCCATCTTCACATCTATCTCCTTTAGAGCATCCTTAAGAATCGAGACCCTCGACTTGAGATATCTCAACTGCTTCGTGGCACAAGCCTGCTCCAATTTTGCCTTCTCGTAACCCTCGGGCACGACTGATGTCGGTGACGGAGCACTGAGGAGGCCATAGAGGTCGTCGACACGCTTTCGCATTAAGGCGACATCCCTGGCCATGGCTTGAACGACTCTAGGGCCTTCTTCCACCCTGCAAGGTCCTTGAGGGAAGCAGCCAAGGAGGACCTGATGCCCTTAGCGATGTTCATCGTCTTCACGATCACCACCATAGCGAGCTCGAGCTTATATGCTTCAGCAGCCCATGGATGAACGACTTCTGGGCACAGCAAAGAACGTCGTATGTGCTGCGGAGGTGATCTAGGAGTTCTCCCGCACCGTAGCTGACAATAAACTTAAAATCCTAAGGCTTTGCACGGTGACAAAATCATTGGTGTCTCGATCTGGAGACCTGATTCCACCGTCAGCTGCCTCCTTAGACTTTTCATCTTTGTTGGAACTTTTTTTTTCTGTCACACAATACGCCATGTGATTGAAACTTTCTTCTATTTTCTCTACCTTCTCATACATTCAACTCACTTGATAGGTTGTTCTGTTGCGTGGATGTGTCTAGACTCGAAGATCGACAGCTCCATGTTGCAGTGAAATTCTTTTTGAATATGTACACCTGAAGATTTAGTGTTCCTACCGTGATTTTCTAAACACTCACCTTAAATTCTGTTAGGCTCACAATGTGAAAAACCAGGACGTTAACCTCAAGATGGTGCATTTTCACGAATCCATGTCATCCACTAGTGAGTCCCATCTTGTAAGATTTGTATTTTGCGTCACAAATCTCCTCTTCCTTATCTTTCACCAGAATATCAACATCATGGTTTGCTAGATGGTTTTCGCAAAACCCAGCCGAGAGACCCTACGAGAGGAGGAAGAGAGCAAAGGGAATGGTGGTCTGTATGTGTTCTCTCCCTATCACCTTGCATATAAAGGAAACCAAAAAAAACTAGTTGCTAACTAAGGCTAAAGTGACTGACACAAACATTTTTTTGAATTGTTTATTATTTCGTAGATTAAGTAGATATGGGCATAATTCGCCTCATTATAGAAATCAATCTGCAATGCAATTATCACATGGTAACAGTACAAAAAAGGAGAACCGATAACTGTTTGGATTCAAATCATCTATGGTTGCAACGGGCTGCTATTGAACTCAAGTGCATATAGCAATAACATTCTTTGAACAAAATAGTGTGAATCTTGAGGGTATCAGGATTATTCAAAAGAGCAAAAGATAATGAGGTGTGCATGTTTACAGACAATGTAAAACAATTTGTCTTCTGGAATTTTTGACTTGTTTATCGTTCATGTAAATTCAGATTAATATGGACATGCTAAAGCAGTTGACATGGACATAGTTCGCCTAATTACTGAAAATCATTCTACAATTAACAAATGGTAACAGTTTAGAAAAAGGGAGAACTGATATACGTTTCTATCCAAATCCTATATGGTTGCAACATATTGCTATTGAACTCAGGTGCAAATAGCCATAACATCATGTGAACAAAATAGTGTGAAAGCTAATGAGGTATGCAGATTTACCAATGATGTAAACAATCCCCCATAAGCATAACACCAAACAGGCGGTGGGCACAAGTTTTGGAGTAGCGGAGGAACCAAAATTGAATGATTAGTGATACAAAGAAATAGCCAATCCACCCGGCATATCTGGTGCTAAGATGGATAATCGGATACATAGGCAGGAGGTCGACTTGCTCCATTCACTACTTGATTTGATGGCTTGCTGGCTTGGAGTAGGGCTAAGCCTTCGTGCTCGAGGTCGTTGGGGCATGGACGGCATGTGCTTTGATACAGGACCGAGGGAGGGGAATGGGGTCGGGCATACCAGGGTAACCTTGTTGATCGATGCAAATGCTGGTTGTCGTCCCCGATGCCGGGTAGCCCCACCCGCTCGTATCCCTCCTCCTCCCTGTAGAATACCGCCGTCTCCCTCCGGGAAGGACCGTATGCTACATAGCGATTTGTGATGCTGCTGGTCACTGAGGTTCGTTGGCAGCGGCGGCAGTTTAAGTGAGCCAAGGATCGGGCGAATGGCGGATGGAGGCGGAGGCCGATGTATGATCTGGTCTGCCGATGGAAGCATCATGGCAGTCAGGGCAGGATCTTCCGTTCGACTAGATCATGATGGCACGCATTGTCGTGCCCATTTATTTTGGTAATAGAATGATTGAAAAGATATATAATGGCACACATGCCCTTCTAAGAAATTTGAGCAGTGCAAACATTTAATAAATTTTACTGATTTTATTAAAATCTTGTGTACAATGGCTCAATATAGTTAATGTGGCATATTTGTAAGTATAAACTTATCAACTCACATACATATTCTTTATATGACGATATATAATTATAAAGTTTTAGTGAACTCAATATTTTCAATGCGCATTCTCCGCCGCGGTAATAAAACCAAATAAATAAACGATATTCATTATTTTGGGAATGGTTCAATGAGGGATTTTCTCCACAAATATAAGAAATTTTTAATGGTAGCATCATTTTTGCCTCCTCTTCTTTTCAAAATAATCACCACAACTATGCAACAAAGATTACATTATCATGGATCATTTTATGAATATGCTTCGTTCCAATAACGTGTACTTAATGTCTCCTATATATGTTAGCAACCTCTTAAATTCTACCAGTACAAACTGAACATATCATCAAGTTGTAGACTTGAAGCATTCTGCCTAGTTTAAATTGAACACATCGTCAAGTTGTAGATTTGAAGCATTCGACCTAGTACAAACTAAGCACATCATCAAGATCTAGACTTGAAGCATGTGAACCAAACAAATCGCATGAGAGCATTATACGTACCACATAGATCAACTAATTGTAGTGAATATCTCGACTTAAATCTTCACCGTCACTTTGCATACCTTGTATTGGCTTTGAGGCACTCATAACAAATCGTTGGATCTTTGATTTCAAGACAGAAGTACAAGTTTCATCATCTTTGTGGGGTTATATCATGTGTCCTGTCCCAACTGTGGACCTGCAATACTGTTACAAATTCTGAATATCAATTATTATAAATGTGTCGTATCGAAAAGAGGGACTCTCCAATGAAATCATTACTTGGTACAGTGTGGAATATGTACTAAGTAAATAAAAAAAGCAATGATGAAGACTTGCAGCAGCATGTAAATATTCTACTCCATATGAACCATACCATATGATGAGTGATAAGCGAGTAAAGCTATCGAGGCATTAGGTGGATTTGTTGACATAATATATATCCACTTCAGCAGTTATTTTCTTAGTGTTGTCTCAAATATTGTATGCCATACTGCTTCAGAACTTCCAATTAAACAAGAGTTATGTACATGTGCAAGAATGGGTGATGCTAGTTATTGCATACAATGAAAATCAGATAAGCATGCATAGAAAACAAAAGAAGAAAATGTTGAATATCTATGAGACTAAAATACCAGCTCCATCAGTTGTCTTTTTGTTTTCTAATTCAGCAAGTTTTGTACCAGAATTTGATAGATGGACCTTTACTCCTTTAGTTCTTCAGAAGTAATCGTCCTACCTTATCAGTGTCGAGATGCTTGAGGATTTCTCTCTTAAGACCATAATCTTCTCCTCACGGGATCTCTGCAATAATAAATACAACAAAAGAAATGAAAAGATTTATCATAAATATATAGATCCGATGCCAAGCAAGAAGGAAAATAAAAGCCAGGAGTTTATGCACGACTGGAGTTAGAATTATTATTGCCTTGAATTTTCTTTTCTCATACATTCAGCAGAAACTTAGCAAGTCAAATTATTGTATTCTTATGATATAGTTCAAGATGCAAGAACAACAATACAGTATACAGCTGCAAAGAAAATAGAATGAGGAAATAATATCAGATTTGCAAATAGAGAACATCACTCATTGTTGGAATTACACTAATAGTGCAGGTAGAAAAAGTTACAACAGAGTTCAGATACACGGGTAGTATGATAAACATAAACTTTATATATAGTTTCAATCGTAGTGGTATGTGCAGAAAAGGAAGAAGCTAGCTATTAGGAGAGCAAAACCGTAATCAACAATTTCTTAATATCCCAATTACTCACCTCCAGTGATTATGCAAGAATATTTTTGTTTATTGCTACATCTTCTCGTGCAAATGCCGCCTTCTCCCGTGGTATGCATCTTCTGAAATTATTGTGGAGGGAACATGAATTAATTAATCTTCGGTCGGTGATTGGGATGAGATTGCAAAGAAAATAAAAGTAGGAGAGATTACTTTGACAGTTGGGGGTCTCCCTTCGTTGCTTGTTGCCGGCCGCAGCAGCAGAGATGGTGACATGGCCGTAGCCTCACCTCCGATCACAGCGAGTGAGGTGGGATGAGGAGGATCGGGGCCATGGTCATCAACTTCGACCGCACGGCAGCAGTAACGGCCATCGAGATTGATGTGGGCAACGCGGCCGACGCCGTCGCGTTACGCTGATGCCCTCGCCGGTGTGGAGACCGAGGATTTGTGCTCTCCTCTCCTTCCGGATGCCCTCATGGACTTCTGCCATTGATGCAAACGGCGAGCGAAAGGTCGTTTGAGGGTCGATATCCGATGAGGGATGACGTCGCTTGTGGAACAGGTCGCGGGAAGGGAGCCGCCGTTCTCTTCTTCCCCTCCACCGCCACGCCAATAGCAGCGCGGCGGCGGCGGCGGCGGCGGCGCACAAGGCTTCCCATAGGTCGGGATAGAAGAGTGGTACTGCGGTGCGGGGAAGGTGGGATCGCCCAGGTCCCAAATTTATCGTACCCGTCAATCTAACGGGCCGGACAGCAGGACGCCTAAAAAACCAGGCCCAACGGACCGACACAAATAGATAGGTGGGGAGGACCGATCCATCCTAGCCAATTTATGATGCTAAAAAAAAAAATCCTAGCCTAGCTCTACTAATAATATTGCAATCGGACTGGTCCGTGTCCGTAAAATACGCTTTCGTCCAACTAAGAAATACGTTTTTATTCCACCTTAGACCGAAACGTTTTCTTCTTGAATAATAACCCCTCTTTCCGAACAACGTTTTCTATTCACCGCCGAACGACGTTTTCTCCTCACCGCAGCATGATCGTTCGAATCCGCTCAACGCCAGAAAAAACAGAAGAAAAATCATGCGTGCGCACGAATCGCTCGATCAGATTGATTCCGATCATCTCTCTCGCGGCGACTCGGCCTCCTCGCCGAGAGCTTTAAACCTATGTCTCCTTGGACGGCAGCGGCCGTGGAATAGCGCCACCGGCAGTCGTGTCAACGTCGGTCGTCGCTCCTGCCATGTCGATTGCATCCCTCCAACGCTGCTCCTGCTGGTGCTTCTGGCCGTCGGTCGCCGCCTGGGGCACAGGCTCGGAGCCCTCCACCTGATCCTCGTGATGGAAGCTGGCACATCTTCTCACGGCGGCGCGTACGTATGTAGTGGAGGTGCAGGCCGGCGATCCAGCACGCTGCAGTGCGCTCTGTTCGACGCCTAGCGGCAGACGTAGTTACTCCACAGCAGGCTGTCAACGACTGCGAAGTACAACTCGCCGTTGCGGCCGGCCTCACGTGGCCTCTTGGCACGGGGCTGGTCGTCGTGATTGGGGAGACAGGGTGAGGCCAAGGAAGGCGTCGATGCCGACTCATAGATGAAGCACCGACCAACGGCCCGTACGTAGCTAACCAAAGTACTCTAGCCAAGCTGCCATTACGTGCATGTCTACCTGATCGATCAGTGAGCCTGCTTGCTAGCATGATTGTACGATCGTGCGCGTCTTGCCGCTAGCAGCTTACACGCAAAATGCTTGATGGTAATTTGGTGAGAGTTGATTTGATCTCTAATCTTTGGCTCTACAAAAGATAATCTTACAAGTTTGAAGAAAAACACAATTATGTCTTTACAAGAAACCATGGTGTGGGGATTGCGTGGGAGATGAATATAAGAGTTGAGGACTGGGGTAGGAGAGAGAAACATAGGTAGATTATTAAACTCAAATATAGTTATATCAACTTTCAAATATATTTATATTTGCAACACAAGGGCATAAGTGGTCCGCATGAGGGGTTTAGCAGGCATTGCTTAAGAGTCAATGTCCCATGGTTTTACATCCTCTTCGTCACTCTTTTGCACCTTGCCATGGCAAAAATTCACCGAGCTCTCCATCTCTACCTCAGTGTGTTATCAATCACATATGGCCAATTTTGATCTTAAACAACACCCATATAAAGGAGAGATGTGTTGTAAGATTGGAAGAAGTGATGGGGGCGCCGATTGCGTCGGCGATAAGGGTGCCAGCTGAGGAGGAGCCTAAATTGGACTAGCAGTCCCGACCACAGTTTGTTGTCCTACACGGCCACTTCTTGGACATGGTATTAACCTGTCTACCCATGTGCGAGGCGTCATCGACCTCACCGGGGTGAGATTCCTCGACCCCCCTTCCCACAGTTAGGGTTTTGAGCCGAGGAAGGAAAATCTAATACAACAAATTAAGCCATAAACAACATCCCATACATTGTATGAGAATATCTAGACAATGTCGAGGTCCAGATAATGTTAATGAAATATAATTAGGTGGTCCTTATATTATATTCATGTCACGTCAAATTGTACATTTTAGAAAATACCGTTTATGCAAGGTGTAATTTTAATGTTTTGCCAATAACATGTGCTACTTTTGACACGATCTTTATATTCACATGCATTATATACACTACACTATAGGTTTTACATGAAAAAATAACCGTAGCAACGCACGGGTATTTAGCTAGTATATATGAGTCAGGAATAGGTCAGTATGGACAGAAGCATGGGCGGACGCACGTAAGCCAGGGGGGTCAAATGCCCCCACTCGATTTTTAGGCCTCCTTATACGTGACCTGTAGTATAGGGCGTTGCCCCCCCCCCCTCCCCCTCAGCCCAAAATAGTTGCCCCCCTACTTATTTTTTCTGGTATTTTTTCAAAGCCTGTCTAAGGAAAACATGCACTAGTGGAAAACAGGGCATCAGTCCCGGTTCGTTTGGGCCTTCAGTCCCGGTTGCGCAACCGGGACTAACCAACCGGGACTGATGCTCAATCTTTAGTCCCGGTTGCTATACGAACCGGGACTAAAGAGAGACCACGTGGCAAGGGCCAGGCGCTCGTGGGCGTAGGATCTTTAGTCTCGGTTCGTGTTACGAACCGGGACTAAAGTGTCCACACGTGGCAGCATCTGCTGCTTCTTTATTTTTTTGGATTTCAATTGTTATTTAGGGGTTTAGGGTATATTTGTATTTTGCTCCATTCAATTGTTTGATTCATTTCAAATAAGTTTTCTTATATACTTATTCATACAGCATTACATAATATATAAACCGATACATATATAATATATTTGGTTCACCGAGCATATACATGCATACAAGTATATATACAACTTGTTCACACACATAAGATCACGACTTGTGTTGTATTATAAACATTGTCTAATCGAAACTGACATGAAATTCACCCTTTGGGTTAATGACATGGTCAAGCAGAAATCCGGCTATTTCCTCTTGAATTCCTACTATGCGTTCAGTCGGTGAGAGCCGATTCCGCTTTGCTTCGAACTACGAAGAAGAAGAACAATATGAATATGAATCATCATAACAAAATTGATGCCAATAAAATGAATTTGTCAGTATATTGTTTACTTACTGTTTGAAAATCAATTCCTTCAGTGACCTGCGCACGAAGGTTCTCGCAAGCGTAGTATGCATATAGATTAGTCCCCGAAGGCTGCCTCGCACACTTTACGAGAATAGATTTTAGTCAGTGACATATCAAGATTGATATACTTAATGGTATTTGAAACTAGAATTAAAGGGATGTGTGGACCTAGCTCGTACGACTTACCTCGATCTGACGGTAAATCAGCTCATTTTTCCATTCACCTTTAACTATGTGTATAAACCGTTTCCAAACACTGCCGAGCAAATAAAATGAATAGATGAGTTATAGATGAATGAAAGAGACCGATATAATGCCGTAATGATTAAAATTACCTATCCATCACATCAATGATGCTTTGGTATTCATTAAGTGGTTTATTCATCGAGTCAAAGATTTGAACCTTTCCATAGTCAGGTTCAATCTTTAGCAAAATCCAGTGGTAACTGCGTGCAAGTTTAATTATATAAGTTAATAAACTCATCAATTACACTTATAACATCGAGTAAGGAAAAGTAACTGTGTATAAGATAGTAACACTCACCTGATGTTGTACAGAAACAGTATTCTAGCTCGGTATTCCTGCGTAAGTAGGAACTCTAGCAAGATATCCTCCGGCTCCTTGCGTTTCGTCTGTATCATCGCTCCGTTAACTCGATTTGGATCAATGAATCCAAGTTGGAGGTCATTCCTTTTCTTACATTCCATACTCTTCATTCTGCATAATAAACAGCGTAGTGAGAAAAATTACATGCAAAGAACGAGTTGAGCTAGAGACTTATAGAAATAATGAATCACTTACAAAACATAGGCACTGACGAGAGATTTGTCGAGCGCGTCTTGATTGAATAGCTGAAAGAATTCATCAAACTCAATATGCACCAAGTCTTCACCTAAGAAATGGTCCTTTGTGATTTTCATAAGGAGAAAATCTTGCGTGCCATTTGCGGCTTGCAGGTACCACTTATGCAATTTTCGCATTTGTGTTGGTAGATTCATTTCAATCTCAGGTGGGACCAGACTCTTCCCCTTTTCATATTGCCGTGCTATAGGCGCCTTTGGGGTGATATCTTCATGTAGCAATTGAGAAAGAGTCAAACCAGCTTCTTTAGCAAAGTCGGCGGGATTGGGTTGACCAACACTCCCACCAGCATCACTAGCAAAGACCTTTAGCGGGGAGATCAATTTTTTGGTCTGTGCTCCAAGCTGGGCAACGTCTCTTTTCCCTCTTGCAGTTGCGCTTGTCTTATTAGCTTCTTTTTTTGCATCTACGTGCTTATCCAAACAACGCTTGTAGTCATCTGGCTTACGCAATTCATATTGCGAAGGTTGGGTAAGCATATCAAAGGCCCACTCCTTCTGTTCTAGAGTATATACCTGCTTCGGTGTAGGGGTCGGGCGTAGGGCTGCGAGCTTCCTTTTCACTTTGGCTCTGTCCTCCGCCTCAATTTCTTCAGCAGTCTTCTCGAGAGGAGGAGGCGGCACCGCCTTAGCTTTCTTAGCCCGTTTCTTCGGAGAGATATTGCTAGTGGACATAGCAGCGGACTTGCCATAACTCTGGGACTTACGAGTGGGCTGAGGCGGCGGAGGTGGCGGAGGCGGCTGACATTGAGGTGGAGATCGATGTGGACTCGGGGTATGGTGGTAGTCGTCCCTGTCATCGTCGGGAGGTGGTGAATTGCGAGGACTCGGAGGAGAGGATGGCCGCCTTGGCGACGAGCCTGGAAACACGATATGTTTCTTATCCCAAAGAATTATACCACCCAATACTTCTCCCAGTTTTTCCTCCTCTTCAGGTCCAGCGACGTCAAGATTGAGGGACTCATACCCCCTTTCAATTGCATCCACCCCGACCTTAGCATAGCCAGCTCGAATCTCACGGCCATGCCAGGTTTGTCCAGGTCCAGATGGCAACACATAGCCAACCGCCACCTTCATCGATATGTTCTTCATGGGAACATGCAGCTCACAGTCTATCTTCTTGGTGATATCATCCACGGGGTAGTGAACCATCGGTACCTCCGTGGAAGCCACGCTGCTTCTCCGCTGAGATCGGTCGCCTGATGCATGTTCTAGGTGTTGCTGATGCTGAGTTGCCCCTTGCGACTTTAATTCCTCCAGTGCCTTCTGCTGCAGTAAATACAACTCTCTCAGCTCAGCCTGTTGCCTTTCTATGCTCTCTATCCGTGAGGCCTCCTCCTGCGCCTTCCGCTTCTTCGCTCTCTCTCGGCTTCTATAAGTCTGGCTCTCTTCGGAGAACCCAGACCTCCACGGAATAGCAGAACCCAGACCCCGTGTTCGTCCTGTGTGTTCTTTGTTCCCGAGGGCCTTTGTCAGCTCGTCGTTCTCTCTGTCCAGCTTGAACGTCCCCTCTTGAACCTCGGCGATTGTCTTGACAAGTGCTCCCAGGGGTTCAGCAATTTGTTTCTTCTCTTCAACTAAATGAAGGGTTTCGCAGCATAGAAAACAAAAATTTTCCTACGGAAGCGAACAAGAAAGCCAAGATCTAATCTAGGAGATGTAATCAACAAGAGAGGTAGATGAGATCTTCATACCCTTGAAGATTCGCACAGCGGAAACGTTCAAGAGAACGTGGTTGACGTAGTCGTACTCGCCGTCTCCTCCTCGCGATCCGTAGTCGTACTCACCGTCTCCTCCTCGCGATCCGATCCGATCCTACGCCGCAAGTGGCGGCGCCTCCGAGAGTTGCACACGTACAGCGCGCCAACGACTCCGCCTTCCCGGTCCAGCGAGATATGGTGGAGTGGTAGTTGGGATCGACAACACGACGGCGTGGTGTCTATGGTGGAGAGTATACGCCGACAGGGCTTCGCCTGTTTGCGTGGTGGAGAAAGAACGGAAAAAGGAGGCTTCAGAAAGCGGGCAGCGGCTTCGCAGAGAACTAGTTTTTTTTTCACAAACCGGCTGCGCGCCCTCGTCCTTTTATTAGCAGCCCGATGAAGAAAACCAGCCGGATCCTTCGTAAGTATCCGGATCAAACTCCTCTAAACAATCTGATCTTAATCAGATCGGAAGCCAGCTCGGCCACGGTCGCGCAGCCCACGAGCCAAAAAGCCCAGCCGCCAGCGAGCCAGCGCTATGCGCATTATTTCATGCGAGCGAGGAGCCTGCTCGAGCGGCTGCTGTGCGTGCGCACCAGGCACGTGCGTGAGCATGCCATGCATGCATCGCATGCATGCATTGCACTGGCCGCATCGAGCCATGCATGTGCGCTGCTTTCTCCTTTTTTTTTCTTTCTTTATTTCTTCTAAATAAATACTGTTTCATATTTATCAATTCTCATAATTGATAAATACTAATATTTTTCCACCCGGAACAATTCCGTAACTTCCCGAAACACTTTCACATATATCCCGATACTACCCTAGCGTTGATTTGCGTTAAGTGTGTGACCCTACGGGTTCGAGAATACGCGGACATGATCTCTATCAATAATCAATAGCGGGATCTGGAAATCCATATTGACTCCCACGCACTCAGCGATGATCATATCGGATGAACCACGATGTCAGGATTCAAGCAATCCCGTATTTGTATTCCCTTCGTCTCGCGATATTTTACTCGCCCGAGATTCGATCGTCGGTATCGGCATACCTAGTTCAATCTCGTTCACAGCAAGTACTTTACTCGTTCCGTAATCCGATATCACTTTGTGATTAACTCTTTAATCACGTGCTTGCAAGCGGTGTTGATATCGATTACCGAGTGGGCCCGAAGTATATCTCTCCGACTTGGGAGGGACAAATTCCATCTCGATACATACAACCCAACAAGTACTTTCCGATCACCTGAGAGACACCTTTATTATCACCCTCACATAGGATGACGTTTGATGACTTCAAAGCTTTCTTCCGATACTAGGGAGTTGTATTATCTCATGGTCTAAGGAATACAATACATGACATAGGAAAAGCTTCGCAAAGATGAACACGATGACACGATCTAATTGCTCTGCTTTATTTGGGTCTGTCAACCATATCATTCTCCTAATGATATGATCTCATTATTAATTGACAACTCATGTCTATGGTTAGGAAACCTCAACCATCATTAATCAATGAGCTAGTCCATAGAGGCGTACTAGGGACACGGTGTTGTTCATAAACCACACAAGTATTAAAGTTTCCGCTTAATACAATTCTAGCATGGAATATAAACATTATCATGAACAAGAATTATAATAATAACATCTTTATTATTGCCTCTAGGGCATAATTCCAACAGTCTCCCACTTGCACTAGAGTCAATAATCTAGTTTACATCTGGCAACAATCTAACACCCATGGCATTAAGGTGTTGATCATGTTTTGCTCGTGGAAGAGGTTTAGTCAACGGATCTGCGACATTCAGATCTGTATGTACTTTGCTAATCTTCAGATCTCCATCTGCTATATAATCTCGAATTATATGGAAACGGCGATTGATATGCTTGGTTTTTGGATGATATCTTGGTTCCTTAGCCAGTGCTATGGCTCCAGTGTTGTCGCACAATATCTCCAGTGGGTCCAAGGCATTTGGAACCACACCAAGCTCAGTGATGAAGTTTCTGATCCAAACTCCTTCACTTGATGCTTCTGAAGCAGCCATGTATTCCGCTTCTGTTGTAGATCCCGCAATCACGCTTTGCTTGCAGCTTCTCCAGCTCACAGCTCCACCATTCAAAATATAAATGTATCCTGTCTGAGATTTAGAATCATCCGGGTCGGTGTCGAAGCTAGCGTCAACGTAACCTTTTACGATGAGCTCCTCGTCACCTCCATAGACCAAGAACATTTCTTTAGTCCTATTTAAATACTTTAGGATGTTCTTTACGGCTGTCCAGTGTTCCACTCCTGGATCACTTTGGTATCTGCTCGTCAAACTAAGAGCATTGGACACATCCGGTCTAGTACATAGCATGGCATACATGATAGAACCTATGGCCGAGGCATATGGCACTTTGCTCATAGTATCTCTATCTTTTACCATAGCTGGACACTGAGCCTTGCTCAATATCTTACCTGACAACATGGGCAATGAACGTTTCTTTGCTTTATCCATTCTGAACCTCTTCAGAACTTTGTCCAGATATGTACTTTGGCTTAAAGCTATTAGGCGTCTTTCTCTATCTCTATAGATTTTGATGCCTAATATATAAGCAGCTTCCCCTAGGTCTTTCATTGAAAAACATTTATTCAAATAACTCTTCACATCGTTAAGCATATCGATGTCATTTCCAATAATCAATATGTCATCCACATATAGTACTAAAAATGTCACCGAGCTCCCACTCACTTTCTTGTAGATACAAGCTTCGTAGCAATTTGGAACAAATCCAAAACTTTTGATCACTTGATCAAAACGAAGGTTCCAACTCCGAGATGCTTGCTTCAGTCCATAAATGGAACGCTGAAGTTTGCACACCTTATTAGCATCCTTAGGATCGACAAAACCTTCGGGTTGCATCATATACAACTCTTCATCAATGTTGCCATTGAGGAACGCAGTCTTGACATCCATCTGCCATATTTCATAATCATGAAACGCAGCAATTGCTAATAAAATCCGAATGGACTTAAACATCGCTACGGGAGAGAAAGTCTCATCGTAGTCAACACCTTGAACTTGCCGAAAACCTTTTGCGACAAGCCGAGCTTTATAGACAGTAACATTACCATCCGCGTCCGTTTTCCTCTTGAAAATCCATTTGCACTCAACGGCCTTACGGTCGCTAGGAGGATCCACCAAAGTCCACACTTGGTTTTCGCTCATGGATCCCAATTCGGATTTCATGGCCTCTAGCCATTTCTCAGAGTCTGGGCTCATCATTGCTTCCTCATAGTTCGCAGGTTCGCTGTTGTCTAACAACAAGACGGTTAAGATAGGGTTGCCGTACCATTCAGGAGTGGCACGTGACCTTGTCGACCTGCGAAGTTCAGTAGTAGCATCGTTCAAAGTTTCATGATCTTTATCATTAGCTTCCTCTCTTGTTGATGCAGGCGGCGCCGGAACAATTTCTGGTGCTGCGCTACTCTCCAACTCGAGAGAAGGTTCAATAACCTCGTCTAGCTCTACCTTCCTCCCACTCACTTCTTTCGAGAGAAACTCCTTCTCAAGAAATGATCCGTTCTTAGCAACAAACACTTTGCCTTCGGATCTGTGGTAGAAGGTATACCCAATCGTTTCCTTAGGGTATCCTATGAAGACGCATTTCTCCGCTTTGGGTTCGAGCTTGTCCGGCATCAACTTCTTGACGTAAGCTTCGCATCCCCAAACTTTAAGAAACGACAACTTAGGTTTAGCACCAAACCATAGTTCATACGGTGTCGTCTCAACGGATTTAGATGGTGCCCTATTTAAAGTGAATGCAGCGGTTTCTAATGCATAACCCCAAAATGATAATGGCAAATCTGTAAGAGACATCATTGATCGCACCATATCTAATAGAGTTCGATTCCGGCGTTCAGACACACCATTGCGCTGTGGTGTTCCGGGTGGCGTGAGTTGCGAAACAATTCCGCTTGCTTTAAGATGCGTGAGAAAATCATAACTCAAATACTCACCTCCACGATCGGATCGCAGAAATTTAATTTTTCTGTTACGATGGTTTTCCACTTCGTTCTGAAATTCTTTGAACTTTTCAAATGTTTCAGATTTATGTTTCATTAAATAGATATACCCATATCTACTTAAGTCATCAGTAAAAGTGAGAAAATAGCGATATCCACCGCGCGTCGAAATACTCATTGGTCCGCACACATCGGTATGTATGATTTCCAATAAGTCCGTTGCTCGCTCCATTATACCGGAGAACGGGGTTTTGATCATCTTGCCCATGAGGCATGGTTCGCACGTGTCAAATGATTCAAAATCAAGAGACTCTAAAAGTCCATCAGAATGGAGTTTCTTCATGCGTTTTACACCAATATGACCTAGACGGCAGTGCCACAAATAAGTTGGATTATCACTATCTACTTTGCATCTTTTAGCCTCAATGTTATGGATGTGTGTTTCATTGCTTTCGAGATTCAGAAGAAATAAACCATTCACAACAGGTGCATGACCATAAAAGATATTATTCATATAAATGGAACAACCATTATTCTCAGATTTAAATGAATAACCGTCTTGCAATAAACACGATCCAGATATAATGTTCATGCTCAACGCAGGCACATAATAACACTTATTAAGGTTTAAAACTAATCCCGAAGGTAAAACTAAGGAGAGCGTGCCGACGGCCATCACATCAACTTTTGATCCATTGCCAACGCGCATCGTCACCTCATCCCTTGCTAGCCGCCGTCTATTCCGTAGTTCCTGTTTCGAGTTACAAATATTAGCAACTGAACTAGTATCATATACCCAGGCACTACAACGAGCGCTAGTAAGGTAGACATCAATAACATGTATATCAAATATACCTTTGATGGTGCCAGCCTTCTTGTCCGCTAAGTACTTCGGACAGTTGCGCTTCCAGTGACCCTTGACCTTGCAATAGAAGCACTCAGTGTCCGGCTTAGGTCCAGACTTGAGCTTCTTCTCAGCAGGGGCAACGTGCTTGCCTTTGCCTTTCTTGAAAGATCCCTTTGCACCTTTAGCTTTCTTAAAGCTAGTGGTCTTGTTGACCATCAACACATGATTGTCTTTCTTGATATCCACCTCCGCAGCTTTCAGCTTAGCGAAGAGCTCAGTGATCGTATCAGTGGAACCAATTTGATTATGAGTAACTACAAAACCTTTGTAGCTAGGAGGGAGTGATTGCAGAACTCTGTCAATCTTGAGCTCCTCTGGAATCTTGCAGTCCAGTTGCTCAAGGCGTTGAGTGTAGCCCGACATCTTAATGGCGTGCTCACTAACGGAACTCCCTTCCTCCATCTTGCAGTTAAAGAACTTCTCAGAGATCTCATATCTCTCAGAACGGGCCTGAGTCTGAAACATGGTTTTCAGTTCCTCAAGTATCTCATAAGGCCCGCGGTACTTCTCAAAACGATTTTGAAGTTCCGGTTCCATAGAAAACAGCATGGTACTCATAATCACATCACAATCATCTCTACGAGCATTGAAGTCAGCAAGTTCTTCAGTTTTCGCAGTTGCAGCAGGGGTGTCACCTAGCGCTTTGTCAAGTACATATGCTTTTTGTCCGCCAGCGAGTATGATTCTCAGATTGCGGAACCAGTTGGTGAAGTTAGACCCATTGTTCTTAAGCTTTTCTTTCTCAGCAAACACGTTGAAGTTGAAGTTGGACTTAGCCATTTGATCTACAATATTGCAAGTACAATTTTTAGACTATGTTCATGATAACTAGTTCAACTTAATCAAATTACTAGATGAACTCCCACTAAATTCAACATCCCTCAAGTTGTTTAGTGAACACGATCCAAATTCACCACACCTAATCCGATCTTCACGAGAAGAGATATGGTTTCAATGGTGGACAACTCAGTGTCGATCATATCATTTATATGACTCATGTTTAACCTTTCGGTTCGTGTGTTCCGAGGCCATGTCTGTACATGCTAGGCTCGTCAAGTCAAACCCAAGTATTTTCCGCGTGTGCAAAACTGGCTTGCACCCGTTGTATGTGAACGTAGAGTTTATAGCACCCGATCATCACGAGGTGCTTGAAAACGACGAACTTTCGCAACGGCGCATACGAGGGGAGAACACAATTTTATCTTGATCTTTAAGTGAGGAATCATCTTATAATGCTACCGTCGCGATCTAAGCAAAATAAGATACATAAAAGGATAAACATCACATGCATATAATTTTATGTGACATGGTATAGCCAATCTCCGCGCCATGATCTCCATCTTGTGCGCGCCGGCATGATCTCCATCACTCCACCATGATTGCCTCCACCACGAATAGCAACTACAACTATTGCTAACTATTTAGCGATAAAGTAAAGCTATTACATGGCGTATAAGAAGTTGACACGCAGGTCATACACAAATATAAAGACAACCATATGGCTCCTGCCGGTTGTGAACTCATCGACATGCAAGTCGTGAAAGATTACAAAACATGATCATCGCATACATCACATATATCACATCACATCTTGTGACCATACCATATCACAAAACACTCCCTGCAAAAACAAGTTAGACGCCTCTACTTTGTTGTTGCATGTGTTACGTGGCTTATGGGAGTAGCAAGCTAAGAACGATTCTTACCTACGAAAAGCCACAACGGTGATATTATGGTTGCTAACATCCGATGTAAGTCCCATGACTACTATAGTAAGAGAAACTGGCATCCACCAGCCGCATGTGTGGAACAAGCCACACGTCAAGTGCGGAGCCGGTCTCGCGAACGCGGTCGCGTAAAGTTGGCTTGGACCGCTTCGATCTCACTATACCGCGCCATAAGAGATACACAACAAGAAGTTTGCAACAGAAAACATCAACGCCCGCAACCAACATGTTGCGTTCTACTCGTGAAACACATCTACGCATAGATCTGGCTCTGATACCACTGAAGGGTTTCGCAGCATAGAAAACAAAAATTTTCCTACGGAAGCGAACAAGAAAGCCAAGATCTAATCTAGGAGATGTAATCAACGAGAGAGGTAGATGAGATCTTCATACCCTTGAAGATTCGCACAGCGGAAACGTTCAAGAGAACGTGGTTGACGTAGTCGTACTCGCCGTCTCCTCCTCGCGATCCGTAGTCGTACTCGCCGTCTCCTCCTCGCGATCCGATCCGATCCTACGCCGCAAGTGGCGGCGCCTCCGAGAGTTGCACACGTACAGCGCGCCAACGACTCCGCCTTCCCGGTCCAGCGAGATATGGTGGAGTGGTAGTTGGGATCGACAACACGACGGCGTGGTGTCTATGGTGGAGAGTATACGCCGACAGGGCTTCGCCTGTTTGCGTGGTGGAGAAAGAACGGAAAAAGGAGGCTTCAGAAAGCGGGCAGCGGCTTCGCAGAGAACTAGTTTTTTTTTCACAAACCGGCTGCGCGCCCTCGTCCTTTTATTAGCAGCCCGATGAAGAAAACCAGCCGGATCCTTCGTAAGTATCCGGATCAAACTCCTCTAAACAATCTGATCTTAATCAGATCGGAAGCCAGCTCGGCCACGGTCGCGCAGCCCACGAGCCAAAAAGCCCAGCCGCCAGCGAGCCAGCGCTATGCGCATTATTTCATGCGAGCGAGGAGCCTGCTCGAGCGGCTGCTGTGCGTGCGCGCCAGGCACGTGCGTGAGCATGCCATGCATGCATCGCATGCATGCATTGCACTGGCCGCATCGAGCCATGCATGTGCGCTGCTTTCTCCTTTTTTTTTCTTTCTTTATTTCTTCTAAATAAATACTGTTTCATATTTATCAATTCTCATAATTGATAAATACTAATATTTTTCCACCCGGAACAATTCCGTAACTTCCCGAAACACTTTCACATATATCCCGATACTACCCTAGCGTTGATTTGCGTTAAGTGTGTGACCCTACGGGTTCGAGAATACGCGGACATGATCTCTATCAATAATCAATAGCGGGATCTGGAAATCCATATTGACTCCCACGCACTCAGCGATGATCATATCGGATGAACCACGATGTCAGGATTCAAGCAATCCCGTATTTGTATTCCCTTCGTCTCGCGATATTTTACTCGCCCGAGATTCGATCGTCGGTATCGGCATACCTAGTTCAATCTCGTTCACAGCAAGTACTTTACTCGTTCCGTAATCCGATATCACTTTGTGATTAACTCTTTAATCACGTGCTTGCAAGCGGTGTTGATATCGATTACCGAGTGGGCCTGAAGTATATCTCTCCGACTTGGGAGGGACAAATTCCATCTCGATACATACAACCCAACAAGTACTTTCCGATCACCTGAGAGACACCTTTATTATCACCCTCACATAGGATGACGTTTGATGACTTCAAAGCTTTCTTCCGATACTAGGGAGTTGTATTATCTCATGGTCTAAGGAATACAATACATGACATAGGAAAAGCTTCGCAAAGATGAACACGATGACACGATCTAATTGCTCTGCTTTATTTGGGTCTGTCAACCATATCATTCTCCTAATGATATGATCTCATTATTAATTGACAACTCATGTCTATGGTTAGGAAACCTCAACCATCATTAATCAATGAGCTAGTCCATAGAGGCGTACTAGGGACACGGTGTTGTTCATAAACCACACAAGTATTAAAGTTTCCGCTTAATACAATTCTAGCATGGAATATAAACATTATCATGAACAAGAATTATAATAATAACATCTTTATTATTGCCTCTAGGGCATAATTCCAACACTAAAGTCCCTGTTCTCTCATCATAGACAGCTCCATGGGCAAGTGCCCAATTTCTTGACCTTCTGGGCCATTGTTCTGTTTCTGGTTCGATGCCTTTTTCTCGTAGGGCGGCCTCTTGCATATCCCACTTAGGCTCGGCCCTTTTGTAGCCACCTGGACCAAACTTATGGTGATATTTCTTTTTCGCGGTATTTGCCTGATTTTTCTGACTCCTTAGCTTACCCAGCTCTGACTCCTTGTACTCCACAAATGCGTCCCAGTGATCCCGCAGGAACTCATTGGGGCCAGTAAATTCTGGAGCTTGTCGATCGGCGTTGACATAGGCGTTCCATAACCTCTTCTTGTGGTTATTGAACTGTGCAGCCATCTTCTTGAGAGCCCACTCCCTGACTTTCTCCTTCTGTTTCTCTGCTTCTTCCAGGGACTCGGTGACCGGAAGATTGAAATGTGGAATGAGGGAATCCCAAAGTCTGTCTTTCAAGACCTTGGTGACATAATTGACTGCTGCACCCTCTTCTGGCTCTGGCTGTGCTGGCTCTCCCTTTGCCGCCTTGGGCTTATACCAATAGTGAATGCTTATCGGCACCATGTCCCTGACAAGACATCCACATTGATGTGTGAACGCATTTGCGACACTCTTGGGTTCCAACGGTTCGCCTTCACTTGAGAGACGCCCAATCGTGTAATGCTGATTCGATGCCAGCCGTTTGGCCGGGCCTCGCTTCTTTCTAGAAGATTCAGAGGTCTAAAATAAGAAAATACTCGTTAATATATATACCACATAATGCATCGTTATCTACTGATTCATGAATAGAGCTAGTCTTCATATATATATACCTCACCGGACCATTTTATTAAGTCACGTCCAGTCCCTTGTGAGCCGTCCTCGCAATCATCATTTTCTGATTCATGCGGCTGCTCCTCCTCCATTCCGTCACCCGACTCGTTCAAAAATTCTGAGCCGTCTCCTTCTGCACGGGTGGTACCCTCTCCTTGTGCACGGGTGCCACCCTCTCCTATAATATTCAATATCTCTTCTTCACCTTCTCTTCCGACGCCGAAATCCATAACTGAAATCCATAACATATATTCACTTTCTAACTCTATATATCTAACATAAATAAAATCTAACATAAATAAAATCTAACATTTCTATTTCTAATAGCATTTCTATTTCTAATAAAATCTAACCTAAATAAAATCTATATAGCATTTCTATTACCTAACTAATAGCATTTCTATTACCTAACTAATAGCATTTCTATTACCTAACTAATAGCATTTCTATTATCTAACCTAAATAGCATTTCTATTATCTAACCTAAATTGCATTTTACTAACTAGCATTTTACTAATAGCTTGTTTGGATGTTTGCATTGGAACTAGATATTAGACATTCGGTGGCATTGGGGACCGAATGCCAAGATTCTCGCCGTTTGGCAGGTGAAGACATTCGGGTATGGTATTGTGTCTCAATATCTAGAAGATGGGCCGGACGGTAGAAAAAGAAGACATGCAATGTCGAGGGGTAAGGCTGGAGATTGCAGTGCATTCGCTCGCTTCCCACGATCGCTTCGCTTCGCTATGGTCCCTCAACTCGCGAGTTGACGTAATTTCCACGATTCGCTCACGTCTTTGACTTGCACGATGCGGGAAATCTGGCACCTAGGAACGGATCTGCCAGGCTGATCGATGGATTGCAAAATAACTCAGCTGGCTGCAGTACTTGATCGATTGCAAACAACTCTGCTCTATATCCCCTGCGCCATACTATACCAACTACGGATTTAGCCATAAAAAATGTAGACATCAGGATAACTGAGACCGAGGACATGGACGTCGGCGCGTCTATCCCGCTACCGTGCCTGCTCTTGGTACGTTGTGTTCTCAATATATTACGTATATAAAAATGTTTGAGAATATTTACCGTACGTACTTTGTCCGATCAAAAATAAGGGTCAGTAATTTGATACTAATTTAATATAAATTTATAGTACACCATCGACACTTATTCCCGATCGGAGGGAGTAGTGTTCTCAACATATTATTTGCTTGTTTTCGCGAGTACAAAAATGTTGTGGATGTTGCGTATATTTCTTGTGGTCAATAATACAGTATAATGATCGAAGTCTCGTTTAACTCTAATTCAGCACTTTTATCATCCAAACAGTATTTGGCATTCAACTTCAATATTTAGGCTGGGTTTTGAATATCTAACACATCCAAACAGAAATATTGATATTCGTTCTCAATATCAATATCCTGGATATTAGACATTCAGCTCAATACAATACCTAGCCCTCCAATGCAAACATTAATAGTAATAGCATTTCTATTACTATTCATTTTTATTACTATTACTAATAGTAATAGCATTTCTATTACTATTACTAATAGTAATTGCATTTTACTAACTAACATAAATAACTTATTTTCTAACATAAAATCTAACTATTTTTCTAACATAAAATCTAACATAAAATCTAACTAATAGTAATTGCATTTTACTAACTAACATAAATAATTATTTTCTAACATAAAATCTAACTATTTTTCTAACATATAAAATCTAACATAAAATCTGCATTTTACTATTACTACATTTTTCTAACATAAAATCTAACTATTTTTCTAAATGTTTCTAACTTATTTTCTAACTACATTTTTCTAACATAAAATCTAACTATTTTTCTAACATAAAATCTAACTATTTTTCTAAATGTTTCTAACTTATTTTCTAACTATATTTTTCTAACATAAAATCTAACTATTTTTCTAACATAAAATCTAACTATTTTTCTAAAAAAAAATCTAACATTATTTTGCAAAAAAAATTTGCAGGCCGACCGGCCGGCGGGGTGCTGCTGCATACTTGCGCGCGGGGGCGTCTCGGGCGGCTCGGGGGTGTCTCGGGCGGCAGCGGCGCGGGCTTGGGCGGCGTCTCCGGCGCGGCGGCGGCGGCTCGGACGGCGCGGCGGATCGGGCGGCGCGCGGCGGCTAGGGCGCGCGGCGGCGCGCGGCTAGGGCTTGGGCGGCGCGCGGCGGCGGCTAGGGCGCGGCGGCGCGGCGCGGACGTCTCCGGTGCGGCGGCGGCGGCTCGGCGGTCACGGCAGGTGGCGACCGCAACGATCCAGAGACCTGCTCCTCCGCGCGCGATGAATGGAAACGGCTAAGTGTCGTGGGGAAGAAGGAGGGGGCGGCGCGGCCCTTATATACCCCCCCTTTAGTCCCGGTTGGTGGCTTCAACCGGGACTAAAGACCTTTGGACGGTTCGCGCCCAGGGCCCAGACCTTTAGTCCCGGTTGGTAATATACCAACCGGGACTAAAGACGTAATAAATGCGCGCCAATGCTGCATATTTTTTCAGATTTCATTTGAATATGAATTTTGAATTTCAATTTGAATATCTTCTATATATTTTAGAATTTGATAAAACTTTGAATATGAAAAGTGTTTAAAATTGAATAACTAATTCAAAAATATTTTCTATTTTCAAAATCAATTATTCTAACTATTCAAACAATTAACTATTTTGCCATTTTCAATTAAAACAATATTGATTAAAATTCTTTTTAGCATATTTTAGAATTTGATAAAACTTTGAATATGAAAAGTGTTTAAAATTGAATAACTAATTCAAAAATATTTTCTATTTTCAAAATCAATTATTCTAACTATTCAAACAATTAACTATTTTGCCATTTTCAATTAAAACAATATTGATTAAAATTCTTTTAGCATATTTTAGAATTTGATAAAACTTTGAATATGAAAAGTGTTTGAAATTGAATAACTAATTCAAAAATATTTTCTATTTTCAAAATCAATTATTCTAACTATTCAAACAATTAACTATTTTGCCATTTTCAATTAAAACAATATTGATTAAAATTCTTTTAGCATATTTTAGAATTTGATAAAACTTTGAATATGAAAAGTGTTTGAAATTGAATAACTAATTCAAAAATATTTTCTATTTTCAAAATCAATTATTCTAACTATTCAAACAATTAACTATTTTGCCATTTTCAATTAAAACAATATTGATTAAAATTCTTTTAGCATATTTTAGAATTTGATAAAACTTTGAATATGAAAAGTGTTTGAAATTGAATAACTAATTCAAAAATATTTTCTATTTTCAAAATCAATTATTCTAACTATTCAAACAATTAACTATTTTGCCATTTTCAATTAAAACAATATTGATTAAAATTCTTTTAGCATATTTTAGAATTTGATAAAACTTTGAATATGAAAAGTGTTTAAAATTGAATAACTAATTCAAAAATATTTTCTATTTTCAAAATCAATTATTCTAACTATTCAAACAATTAACTATTTTGCCATTTTCAATTAAAACAATATTGATTAAAATTCTTTTTGCATATTTTAGAATCTGACAAAACTTGGAATATAAAAAGTGTTCGAATTTGAATAACTAACCCAAAATCATACATTTACATCAAAGGTTTAATACATTATTACACATCACCAACATCCCCATCTAGTGTTGGGGTTTCCTTCTGCACCGTAACCATGGAGTATCTTCTTTGTTTAAGAGGAGGGTTGGGTCAGTGTTCACTCTGAAGGGCGGAATTTCATCAAACTTGTTATAATCTTCTGACATATCTGTCTTGTCCTCCACTCCCACGATGATTCTTTTCCCTGAGAGAACAATGTGTCGCTTTGGCTCATCGTGTGATGTATTCGTTTTCTTATCTTTTCTCTTTCTCGGTTTTGTAGACATGTCCTTCACATAGAAAACCTGAGCGACATCATTGGCTAGGACGAATGGTTCGTCCATGTACGCAAGATTGTTGAGATCCACTGTTGTCATGCCGTACTTTTGGTCTACAACTACCCCGCCTCCTGTCAGCTTGACCCATTTGCACCGAAACAAAGGGACCTTAAAAGACGGTCCATAGTCAAGTTCCCATATCTCCTCTATGTAACCATAATATGTGTCCTTTGTCCCATTGTCGTGTAATGCATCAAAGCGGACACCACTATTTTGATTGGTGCTCTTTTTATCTTGGGCGACCGTGTAAAATGTATTCCCATTTATCTCGTAACCCTGGAAAGTCAATATAGTTGAAGATGGTTTCTTGGCCAACATGGACAGCTCATATCCAACAGTGGCGTCATTTATGAGAAGTGTTTGCAACCAACCACCAAAAGTCGCCATGTGCAACTTTGTAATCCAGGAGTTTGACTGCCCAGGTGACGAGGGGTTAACTCGACAAATGTCCTAGATGAAGGACTTAGGATCGGGGGAAGAGCAACGACCAGAGATTCCGGGATCGAGATTGGCACACGATGTACCCAGGTTCACGTCCCCTCGGTGGAGGATCGCTACATCCTGCTAGCAATCTAGTAGATAATCACAATGGTGTTTACATGGTGCCGCCGTAGGCGGAATATTGTATCTAGTCTATGTCTAATCTATCTTGTATCTCTAATATTGCTTGTCTATGATATTCGATGTCTATGAGATATCTTATCTGATGTCTAAGTTGTCCCTCTAGGGGCGCCCCTGCCTGGCTTTATATATGCAACCAGACCAAGGTTTTACAAGAGTTCTAGTCGAATACGGATTAGAGCCTTCCTTCTTCATCTCCAAGTCAATCCTCGAGTCCTTATGCTTGTCCACTTCCTTAATGGGCCGGGCCCGGTATACTAATCCGTGGGTACCCGAATGGCATATCCATGTCAGTAGCCCCCGAGACTCAATTCGAGTTGCAGACTCGGGTTGAGTCTCCAAACTTCAATCTTAAAATGCTTCAATCTTCGACTTCCTGAAATCTTCGATTTTCTTCAATCTTTGACTTCTTCAATCTTCGACTTCTTAAAATCTTTGACTTCATGAATTTTCGACTTCAATTCTTTGACTTCCTGAAATCTTTGATTTATTCAATTTTTGACTTCAATTCTTCGACTTCCTGAAATCTTCGGGTTCTTGAATCCGCGCTCCCGATGGGAGTGAAATGTCGAGTTTATGAACTCGATTTTCTTCCTTGTCTTCTCGAAGTAACTTTTCATCGGGTGCGCGACCAGCGCTCCCGATGGGAGTAGCCCCCGAGGCTATGGTCGGATACTTGTAGTCGATCATAGGCTCCAATTTTCTTCTTCTTCATCTCCTTTTGTTGAATTCCTTCTCAAAATTGTCTTTCTATCAGGTGCGCGGCAGCGCTCCCGATGGGAGTAGCCCCCGAGTCTATGTTCGGGTACTTGCAGCCGGGCATAGACTCAAGTTGTACTACTCGAAGAAGTTCGGCTCCTGTTGAAGGACTTGATGATTTTGTTGACTCCTGCGGAAAATATGAATAATTATGAAATAATTTGTTTCTCGAAGAAATATTGCGTTTGCATATTGCAACGATGATGGAGTATGTAAAATAAAAACTCGATGTTTTTTGTGCAATTTTGTTGCTCGTACGTAAGACCCTTTCGTTAGCCTGATGCACTTCACGGCTCGATCAGCTACTCAGGTCACACGTAATGTGATGCGTTTGCCGCATTTGATTTTCAAGATACTTGCTAAGCCTTTTCGTTAGCCTGATGCCCAAGATTTTGGCCTTGCCAACCGTTAGTCGAGCTTCATGCAACTGTAAACTAAATTGACAAGTATTTGACAAGGAACGCCACGCCAGCTACTAGGGCTTTCACAATTTTTCGAAGTCAATGATATGCAAGATGATTGTTCATAGCGGAGCCCCCGAGCGTCGGGTGTGGTGAAAGTAGATAATTGACTCTTGGAAGAGGAAAACTTAGCTTTTATCGGGTGTGGCGTGGTCGGCGCGGTGTAGTCGACGATGACGCAGTCGAGGTAGACGCAGACGTAGTCGATGCAGCGGATCGAAGTCGTGGTCGTAGAGGCCGACGAGTTGATGTCGTAGAATCACAACCACGATCGGAGGAGAAGTTGTTGTCGAGCCCCCGAGCGTCGTTGGGATCGTCGCGTGGCTTATGTCGATGAAGTCGCATGTCTTGAGTATGATTTTTCGCACTCCAGGGCGAGTTGATGTCGAGCCCCCGAGCGTTGCCGATAATTTGCGCGAGTGCGCGGTGACGAGCCCCCGAGTATGGCAAGCCGCAGTTGACGAAGATGTAGTCGAAATACTGGGTTGTCCAAGCAGTCTGGCAGTTTGCCGGTGAAATCTTTAGCTGACTTGCAGTCTCATCCGAAAAATATACACGTAGTATTCTTCACGGCTTGATTTAATCGACTTGTTTACTGCCTTTATGTCTTCGCGTAATATCCAGGCATCAGCTTTTGCTTTCTTGATTCCCGTGCTAGCAGTACCAGACCACTTTGATTTCACCTTGTTTTGCTTGTTGCGCTGCCCCTCAAATCAATTCATGCATAGTGTTAAATGTAATTGAGAGACAAACCAGAGAGAGACAACAAATGATTCAAGTGTGTTCTTTATTGATGATGTTTATGTATATATATAATGGAAAGGGATGCAATCCAAGAGACATAACTGTTAGTGAAGGAGTGGATCAAGAGGAGCAACCGTAGGCGGTTGCCAAAATGGCAACCGCACACACATGTGGGAAATGCGGGGATTCCCCTAATTAACCATGTGGGTTAATTACTCTTAACACTCCCCCTAATCACCGCTTGACTGCATATTTGTTCATCATCTTTATAAAGTCTCCTCCAAAAACCCTGTGGGAAAAATATGAGGAGTGGTGTTTGATATGTCGCTAAAACTCCTTTAAACCCAGCGGGAAAATAAGGAGAAAATGATGCAACATGTAATGGTTGGATATGTTGTTAAAACTCCTTCAACCCAGTGGGAAAATAAGGAGAAAATGATACAGCATATAATGATTATTGCCTCTGTTAACTTCATATGAGAAAAACCTTGTAAAAGGGGAAAACCCATAGAGTTTAGAGAACAATATATATGTCGTGAATACTTTCCTAAAAACCCCGATGGGGAAAACAGAAAGTATGACATATGATCTTGTGTTGATATTACCTCATTAAAAACCTTGATGAGAACCTGGATAGTAAACTCATAAAGGGAAAAAGAGTGTAATATGATGCTTTGAACAAGATAGTCTAGGGAGATACTCCCCCTGATTCTTGCAAATCCTGAAGCCGTCGAATACCAATTCCATGAAAATATTTTTTGGAATATGAAAGTTGGTAGAGACTTCGTGAATAGGTCATCGAGGTTATCGCATGATTTTGACTTGCAAGATGTTTATTCTCCGGCTATTAAGGAGCTCATGGAGATAAAACAATTTAGAGGCAATATGCTTAATGATATTGCTCTCGATGTATCCTATTTGCATCCATGCAACACAAGCAACATTATCTGTGTAGATAATGGTTGATGATTCAAGAGAATCAATACCACATGACTTATGTATGTGATTTATCATTCCGTAAAGCTACACGTGTAATGCGGCTTCGTATTTCAGAATGATTGGTAGGTGTAGTCACTGAAGTCTGTTTCGAAGACATTAATGGAGTGACACTTCTACCATGGAGGTACACATTGTGAGGATCATTCAAGTAGCCAACCTCAGTGTATCCTGATGATATTGGAGTTCATATTTCAATTACCAGAATAGGTCAAGTAATGTGTGGTGCCTTGGAGATATCGGAAGATATTCTTGATTCCCAACTTTTGATGGGTCCAATGGCACTAGGATATGGAACTTCAGTCCCAACATCCCTTCTACATCATCCCGCGGTTTGAGTGAATCTTTCTCTATGTCTAGAGATTGAACAACCGGCATGGGAGATGGATATGACTTGTCCATTTTAGCTTTCTCCAATATTTATAATATAGGCAGCTTGGTGTACCATAATACTTGAGTGAAGTAGCCCGACTTGTAGTATCTAGCAATGTTTGGGTTTAACCAAATCCTTCATCTCAAATTCCGTCTTTTAGATGATCACGTGCTTTGTCATTGCAGGAGTATCCTTGTGTATGACAAACACGCATGGGTAATCATCATTGTAGGAGTAATCCTTGTGCATAAGGAACTCACTATGTCGGTTGTACCAAAATATACCAACAACAATAAGCCATGTAATGACTCATTGATTTTACACAATGCATGTTGCATTTACATTTCGATTCGGATAGAGATTCCATCGGGAACCATACATGTCCAAATCTAGTGATCCACATGACATGTAGTCACTACATCTATCAACTGCATAGATAGATGATTTTGCACCGCCAATGATATAATTATCGGAAAATTTTGAGGATTCCAATCCTGTCTAGAGAGTAGGTCTCGGATCTCTGCGGAAACCCGACCTTATGCTACAAGCCTTGCTTTCTCACCACCTTGTTGTTCTCTAGAAGAAAACATATTGATTCCCGTAGGGAATTCAATTGGAGGAGCGAGGCTAATTCTGCTTGGATTGCATCCTTTGTTTGTTTCAGTCCGAGCGAGTGGTTTACACTCTGCCATGGCCATGGTCTTTGGATCTGAATAATTTGAAGGATGTACGCAATCATACAAGAGAAATATTTGTCGACAATTGTAGACTTTGGTTATATGATTCTCCAGAATCGATATTGTTGGAGGAAATCTCATGCACCCATGATGACTCTTCGTGATTTCCCAATACGCGTGAGTCCAGGTGTTCCGATGTCCCAGCCAGTGTGAGCAAGCTGAAGCTGGGGTTGTGGAGGTTTCCCTTCCACTGGGTGTATACTACCCATAAGGTGTTTATCAACACAAGGTTGACTTGCATTTACTGATTTAGAGGATATCTCCTCGATTTCCTTTGTTGCTTGCAGGAAGCTAGATCCTGGTTAGAGGCCGTACTACTCCCCCTCTTTTCAGGTACGGGGAGTTGAGTGGTTTTTATTGGTACCTCCACTCTTTCGGGTGCATTTCTAGGCGGACTAAAGGATTTTGTAATACCTTTGAGATCAGTAAATGAATCTGGCAGGTTATTTGCAATGTGTTGCAAATATGTGAATTCTGGACGTAGTCCAAATTCTTGAATATGTGGATATAATGTGGGACGTGGAGTCCCTGTTGATTTCCTGGCATTATTTGTGGTACATGAAATCTCCCCCTAATGCCTGGAAATAATCCATTCTTTATAAGCAATCAACATACTGGGCTATGAATGAATCCCCAATGAGGGGTTCAAGGTATGTGTTGATCGACGGAGATCTGTACCCCACATAAATCCTTAGTCTGTGGGCCCAATGATGTACGCTGCGGTGGTGAGATCGGTACGCGTGAAGCGCATCCAAACTTACGCAGATGGGAAATGCTCGGAGGATTTCCACGTATCAATTGCAGAGGAGGAGTACTGTGATATACAGTTAGTCATTGAGCAGTGTGTAAAGCTGCATGACTCCAACGTCAAGTTGGTGATTGCAATTCAGTAACAAAGGTCTTGCAATGAGTTTGATCCTCTGAATAATGGATCTAGACAAACCATTTTGAGTATGGACATATGGGATAGAGTGCTGAACTTCAGTCCTCAAGGCCATGCAAGTCATTGAGGCCACATGAGGAGAATTCTGCATCGTTATCCATGCGAATTGATAAAATTCGACTTTCATGATAATGGGCGTGTAACTTAATTACTTCCCTCATTATCGTGGTAAATGCATGGTTTCATGTGGACATAAGCACACGTGTGACCATCATGTAGATGTGTCAATGAATACCATGAAAATACCTAATATGGTCCACACGATGGTTGGATGAACACAAATGTCCCCCTGAGTGAGTTCAAGGAACTGAAGTGGTTCATCTTGTATGTTGAGGTGCGAAGGCCTCAAAATTGGCTTCCCAGTAGTGGCGCACGAGGTGAACACACATTCTAGTGAGGGAATTTAAACTCGAGCAAGTTGTGACCAATGGAATTGCTTTATATGCAACATGTGGTACGGGTTGGATGCATGTGTAGTACAATCCAAACAATGGAGAGGGTACTTTTTCAAATACTTGTTCCTCATCCATCGGATTGCTTCCCGTAGAAATCTATATATCGAGTTAAAGGATTTCCAGGATTGAAAAATCTTTCTCAGATATATAGAACTCATACAATCTTATTATATCAAAGTGTTGATACAATATAGATGACAACAATACTTATGTTCTAGTACAACTTCACACATGGACATAGATACATAAAGCGATCATTATGGAGATAGTGGGACTATCTAGTCGAAGTCTCCAAACATGTCCGTTGAGGCGTACTCAACCATCATGTTCTCCGTTCCCAAAGGGTCCTCTGACGTCTGGAGGGTCGTAGTGCTGCTAGGTCCCGAAGGAACGTCTTGCGAGCAACTAGCTCCATCAGTGTCATCCGGATGAAGGTTGAAGTTGGCTTCAAACCTTTTCCCTTGAGGTCCTTTGCGTCCTTGGGATTGCTGGTAGAGAATGGCCAGATGCTTCGGGGTCTTGCACTTGTCAGTAGGATGCGTGTAGCACCCACACCTATCACAAAGCTTAGTTTTTTCAAACTTGGGCTTTGTGGTGCTATTCCCACAGTCCGAGTTTCTAGGCTTCTTGTTCCGCTTGCGCTTTCGCTTACCATTGAATTTCGATGAGTTGCCTTTGGAAGCACCATCAAAATATGTCCATTCGCAACATTCATATGAACTTCAGGGAGAGGTTGGGAACCAACCGGGCGCTGAGAGCCATTCTTAGCGAGTAGCTCATCATGCTTTTCAGCCTGAAGTAGGATATGAATGAGGTCAGAATAGACTTGGTAGTCGTGAGCACGGTATTGCTGCTGGAGGAGCCTTTCAGATGGGAGCATAGTAGACAAAGTCTTTTCTATCTTTTCCGCATCAGTAGGTTCCTTCCCGCAAAAACGCAATTTAGAACTTATCTTATGAACCTCGTGATTGTACTCTCCAATGGACCTGAAGTCCTGGAGTCGAAGATGTGTCCAATCATGTAGTGCTTCAGGCAAGACAAATGCCTTCTGCTGTTCATACCTCGTTTTGAGGGCCTGAAACAAAGTAAGTGTGGATTCCTCCTCCAAATACTCGGACTTAAGATCTTGGTGAATATGGTGCCTTATGATGTATAAGGCAGAATGTTTCTACTCATCTCTTAGTGGCATGACTCCAGCCGGAAGGGGGGGCCTCCGGATTCTGGATTGCACGCACTAATCCACGGGATGCAAGAGCGATCTTGATGTCCATGGCCCAAGTAGGGTAGTTGCGGCCATCGAGCTCGAGAGGATCGAACTCTTTTCCAGCCATCAGTTACGTACATGGGTAAACCAGAGATTACTAATTTACGCATGGTAAATCAAAAACCATCATGGTTATGTTGTAATGAACAATGCAAAATTAATGATATTCAAGAAGTGGGCTTGAAAATCACTAGTGTGGGCTTCAAGTTGTTAAATATGACACATTGTAGATACTCCCCAAAAGAATTTCGGGGTCCATCTCTCAGCACTAGAGAGTATAATCTGATGATATCAGTAGATACTCATGTTTCTAGTACCTTATGTCATGATTTAATTAAAATGTATGGGAGATCACTTTATAAGTAATCACGGTAACGGAGATAATCTGCAATGCATGCAGTAGATCTGTGCACTACCTTTATTCCCAAACATTAACTTGAAGTAGTCACTTAAAATTTTGCATATCAATTCGTGCTCATATTAAGCCAAAGGCTTAATTAAGATGATGAATCGATTTTACTTGCAAGAATTTTAAAAACTCATTGCAAATATTAGATGTAATTAATCTCAACATGTTGATAACATGGATATATGTATATTACATCACAAAATGCTGGAATACTTGTAGTACTCTACAGATTTGCAGTACCGGAGATTAAATACTGCAATAAAAACAGGTCTAAAAACAAAGTTAATTTGCTAGAACAACTGTTAAAGGACAGAAATTGCGAAATTTATTAAAAAAAAATCTCAAGCAATTTCAGCCCAAAGGCATCCTAGTGGGCCGGCCCACATCCAGCCAAAGTGGTTACCACGAGTGGATAGCTGATCGATCCCCAATCACTGGTCAACGCCATGGCCAGTACTGCGGCCGTGCACCACGAGCCATCGCTGCACAGGCGTTCTTCACCGGCGGCCAGAGCCGCTCCCTCCGCGGTCGTCCTCGTAGGAGGAGTATTCGAGCAGGCCAGCGCCAGACGCCACCCCGTTCGCGAGTCCCAGCGCCTCCGGGCTCCGGGTACCTACGCGGCGCCCGCGGCCGCTCGACGGCGGGCTGGGGAGCGAGAGGCCGAAGGCCACAAGGTGGCGGCAAGCGCCCGTGCGAGGTGAGGAAGGAGTGGCCGGCGTCGGGCGCGGTGGAGGCGGGGGCGCTGCAGACATCGGGAACGGCAGCGTTGGCGACGTGACTGTGTCGGTGAAGGCGGCGCTTGAGAAGCTGCGCACGCCTGTGTCGAAGGCGAAGGAGGATGCTACGGTCGGCGCCGAGACGAAGGCGAGCGCGTCGCCCTCGCAAACCTGCACGCGAGCCACGTCCGTGGGGCGTGCCTCCGATGGCGGCATCTGCAGCAGCGCGTCGGTGCCAACCGCGCCGGTGCCAACCTCAACGACCACGGGGGTCGGGGACGGCAGGCGCGGCTCGATGGCGTCGGCGTCGAGCGCTGATGCGCTGGATGTGCCTCTGAATCCGAAGATAGAGGTGGGCGACAGACCGGCGGCAGAAGCCGTCGGAGGCTGCAGTGGTGAGTCGTCGCCGTCAATGATGACCACCTCATCCTCCGGAGGTGGTGCCATGGCTGCAGAGCCATACTCATGTAGAGGGCAGACAACCCATCAATGCTCAGAGCACCAGAACGGCGGTGGCGGCGGCGCAAGGGGCTGCACTGCCGGCGCAACGCCGTTCACCGGACCGGCAGCGCTCTGGTTGTGGCTGCGAGGGCCACTCGGAACAAGCACACCATGGCCGCGCTCACGGTAGCGTCCTCGGCGACCGTCGAAGCAACGAGAACCATGGACTTGGTGAAGAAAACGGCGGCCTCCTCCAACTCCGCGTCGGCGACGAGCAACGAAGCGGGAGCAACGGAGGAACAGAGGCTTCGGGCGAGGCATGTTTCTCACCTTTTTTTCTATTCCGGCGATCGTCGGAGTTCGCTCTCGGTAGAGCGTGCTGATAACGTGTTAAATGTAATTGAGAGACAAACCAGAGAGAGACAACAAATGATTCAAGTGTGTTCTTTATTGATGATGTTTATGTATATATATAATGGAAAGGGATGCAATCCAAGAGACATAACTGTTAGTGAAGGAGTGGATCAAGAGGAGCAACCGTAGGCGGTTGCCAAAATGGCAACCGCACACACATGTGGGAAATGCGGGGATTCCCCTAATTAACCATGTGGGTTAATTACTCTTAACACATAGGTTGAGAGATAATCTATTCTGCCAAGGTATAGTCGAGCTGAGCACGCCTCCTCTGTTTTCCTTGTCTTCTTTTTCTATGAGCCTTTTCTGTATCCTTGACGTTGCCGAGTGAACTGCACAGCTTCCTAGGAAGCGATCTCACCATAAATCTGCAACTGTACTAATTCAATCCGGACGAATAAGTGTCTTGCCCTTTTTTGATGCGTGCGCGGAGTAGACGCCGATTTGGACGCCTGCCCGAGGATCGACTTGAGATGTTGGTGCAGATGTTGTCGTCTTCACTGACCCGGCCGGAAGCTAACGGAAGAAAACGGCCCGGAGACGTATCACGAGTTGGAGATTTGTCGGAAACCAGCCGAAGAAAATAGATCGGCCGATTCAGATACAGATTGATTTCGTCGACTATCGATTTCGTCGACTTGCTGCGAGTCGTTTGGAGAGACGACAAAGCTTCTGCTGAGAGATGAATAATATGGCGATGTACTCGCCAATTGTTGATGTGGATGGCCGCCGATGATCCGACAAGAAGCGATCTGACTACTGTCTGCAGCCGCAAAATTTGCTGATCTTGATTTCTTCATACTGTTCCGTATCCTTGCTCCATGAATCTTCGGCTGTATGCGTTGTTGATCTTGATGATGTAGAAAAAATTTGCTGATATCGCCGATGGAAAAGTTGAAGGATCCCGTCCGGATAACAAAATCCAGTCGCCGCGATCCCCACGGTCGGCGCCAATTGACGAGGGGTTAACTCGACAAATGTCCTAGATGAAGGACTTAGGATCGGGGGAAGAGCAACGACCAGAGATTCCGGGATCGAGATTGGCACACGATGTACCCAGGTTCACGTCCCCTCGGTGGAGGATCGCTACATCCTGCTAGCAATCTAGTAGATAATCACAATGGTGTTTACATGGTGCCGCCGTAGGCGGAATATTGTATCTAGTCTATGTCTAATCTATCTTGTATCTCTAATATTGCTTGTCTACGATATTCGATGTCTATGAGATATCTTATCTGATGTCTAAGTTGTCCCTCTAGGGGCGCCCCTGCCTGGCTTTATATATGCAACCAGACCAAGGTTTTACAAGAGTTCTAGTCGAATACGGATTAGAGCCTTCCTTCTTCATCTCCAAGTCAATCCTCGAGTCCTTATGCTTGTCCACTTCCTTAATGGGCCGGGCCCGGTATACTAATCCGTGGGTACCCGAATGGCATATCCATGTCACCAGGGTTTTCCGAGCGTACAATATTCTTGTGTCGCTCCATATACGGCTCCACCAACGTGGAATTTCGTAAAACTGTGTAGTGTGCTTCACTCAAAGAATGTCCGTCCATACAGTATGCTGATTTCATTCCTAGCGTGCCTTTTCCACTTAGTCTCCCCTCATGCCGCGATTGAGGAAGACCAATCGGGTTCAGGTCAGGAACAAAGTCAACACAAAACTCAATGACCTCCTCTGTTAGATAGCCCTTGGAGATGCTTCCTTCTGGCCTAGCACGGTTATGCACGTATTTCTTTAAGACTCCCATGAACCTCTCAAAGGGGAACATATTGTGCAGAAATACTGGACCGAGAATGGTAATCTCTTCGACTAGGTGAACTAAGAGATGCGTCATAATATTGAAGAAGGACGGTGGGAACACCAACTCGAAGTTGACAAGACATTGGGCAACATCATTCTGTAACCGTTGTAGATCTTCTGGATTGATTACCTTCTGTGAAATTGCATTGAGGAATGCACATAGCTTCACAATCGGTACTCGAACATTTTCCGGTAGAATCCCCCTCAGTGCAACCGGAAGCAATTGCGTCATAAGCACGTGACAGTCATGAGACTTTAGGTTTTGGAATTTTTTCTCGGCCATATTTATTATTCCCTTTATATTTGACGAGAATCCAGATGGGACGTTGATACTGCTCAGGCATTCAAAAAAGATTTCCTTCTCTTCTTTGGTAAGAGCGTAGCTCGCAGGACCCTTAGAATCCTCCGGATGCATGCCGTCTCTTCTTTTCATACGGTGCTGGTCCTCCCGTGCTTCTGGTGTATCTTTTGTCTTCCCATACAAGCCCAAGAATCTGAGTAGGTTCACGCAAACATTCTTCGTCACGTGCATCACGTCGATTGCAGAGCGGACCTCTAGGAATTTCCAATACTCAAGCTCCCAAAATATAGATTTCTTCTTCCACATGGGTGCATGTCCGCTAGCGTCATTCGGAACAGACAGACTGCCAGGACCCTTTCCAAAGATTACTTCTAAATCTTTGACCATATCAAATATATCATCACCAGTATGGCGTTTAGGCTTGCCCCGGACTTCTGCCTCGCCCTTGAAATGCTTGCCTTTTTTCTTCAATTGATGTTTGGGCGAAAGAAATCGACGATGCCCGAGATACACCACCTTCTTACTTTTATCCAAATATATACTATCGATCTCACCTAAACAGTGCGTGCATGCATTGTATCCCTTGTTTGTCTGTCCTGAAAGGTTACTAAGAGCAGGCCAATCATTGATGGTCACGAACAACAACGCTCGTAGATCAAATTCCTCTTGTTTGTACTCATCCCACACACGAACACCTTCAGTCTGCCACAGCTGTAAAAGTTCATCAACTAATGGCCTTAGATACACATCAATGTCATTACCGGGTTGCTTCGGGCCTTGGATAAGCACTGGCATCATAATAAACTTTCGCTTCATGCACAACCAAGGAGGAAGGTGATAGATACATAGAGTCACGGGCCAGGTGCTATGACTGCAGCTCTGCTCCCCAAAAGGATTCATGCCATCTGTACTTAGACCAAACCTCAGGTTGCGTGCGTCTTCCGTAAACTCCGGGAAATCTCTGTCAATTTTTCTCCACTGCGACCCATCAGCGGGGTGTCTCAACATCTCGTCACTCTTACGGTCTTCTTTGTGCCACCTCAACAACTTGGCATGCTCTTTGTTTCTGAACAAACGTTTCAACCGTGGTATTATAGGTGCATACCACATCACCTTGGCAGGAACCCTCTTCCTGGGGCGCTCGCCCTCAACATCACCAGGGTCATCTCGCCTGATCTTATACCGAAATGCACTGCACACCGGGTATGTATTCAAATTCTCATACTCACCGCGGTAGAAAATACAGTCATTAATGCATACATGTATCTTCTGCACCTCCAATCCTAGAGGGAAGACAATCTTCTTTGCTTTATACGTACTGGCGGGCAATTCGTTATCCTTTGGAAGTATCTTCTTCATAATTTTCAGCAACTTTTCAAATCCCTTGTCAGATAAACCACTCTCTGCTTTCCATTGCAGCAATTCCAGCGTGCTTCCTAGCTTTTTCTGGCCATCTTCGCAATTTGGGTACAAATCCTTTCTGTGATCATCTAACATGCGTTCCAACTTCTCCCTCTCCTTTTCACTTTCACAGTCGATCTGTGCATCAACAATGACCTGACCAAGATCATCAACGGGCATATCTGATGCCCGTTCTTCACCTTCTTCTTCTTCATTATCTTCCATTGCGGTATCGGTGGTTTCAGGGAACTCAAGATAGTTGTCATCATTCTCTTCTTCATCGTTGTCTTCCATCATAACCCCTCTCTCCCCATGCTTGGTCCAACAATTATAGCCGGACATGAAACCGAACCGGAACAGGTGGATGTGAAGGGTCTTTATGGAGGGGTAATCCTTCTTATTTCGACAACCACCGCATGGACAACACATAAAACCATTCCGCTTGGTTGCCTCAGCCACCTTGAGAAAAGAATGCACGCCTTTAATAAAATCTCCAGAGCGTCGATCGGCGTACATCCATGCTCGGCTCATCTGCATTATATAAGTACATATCAAACGCAAATCAAATATACAATTTCTATTTCTATCTCTAATTTTAGTTTGATAAGTAAGAATAAGTTAACAAAACTTTAGTCCCGGCTGGTGGGTACAACCGGGACTAAAGGTGGTTTTTGTGTCATCTAACAAAACCGTCGGTGGGATAAGGACGTGTGGGTAACCTTTAGTCCCGGCTGGTGGGTACAACCGGGACTAAAGCTGTTGGCAGGATAAGGATGCGTGGGTGGATGCACTGCTCGATGAGATAAAGCATGTAGCACACGACGCCCCTGTCGGAGGAACAAGACAAAAGTAGAAGCGGCGCCGTGCCTATAAAAGGAGCATCGATACGCCATGGCAAGCACAGCTCGAAGGCAGGGAGAGTTTCATCCCCATGGATAGAGGAAAGGGTTGGGAAATCTCCTGTGGTGGAGTTTCTCGAAGATGTCGTTGGTGCTCACGCCCTACGGCATCTTCGGAAGCTCCGCCTCGGAAAAATTTCCCTGCAAGCCCGTGAAAGACTCCATCTCCTCTAACAGTGTTGGGTAAAGGGTTGGAAATCTCCCGTGGCGGAGTTTCTCGAAGATGTCGTTGGTGCTCACGCCCTACGGCATCTTCGGAAGCTCCGTCTCGGAAAAATTTCCGTGAAAGACTCCATCTCCTCTAACAGTGTTGGGTAAAGGGTTGCAAATCTCCCGTAGCGGAACTTCTATTTTTATTTTTAATTCTATCTCTATCATCTCTCTATCTTTATTTTAATTTTCTATTTTATATTTCTATTTATATCTCTATCTCTATCTCTATTTTTACCTCTATCTTCACCTACTTCTACACATAATCAAATGAACATCTAAATAATTGCTCCCATAAAAAATCACAAATCTCTCTACTTCTAGAGCATTAAATGAGCTAAATTACCAATGAAAGATAAAAGCACAAAGTTCCTCACCTTTTAGTCCACTTAGATTGAAGTGGGGACACCAATTTGTGACAAAAAATGGTGGTCAAAGATGATGTACTCGAGCTAGCTTGTTGCATGAAGAACACTTGGAGAGTGGAGAAGGGGGAGTGGCTGGCTCGGGGAGGAAGAAGGAGATTTTTTATATAGGAAAGTTATTAGTCCCGGTTGGTATTACCAACCGGGACTAAAGGCTGGGTCTTTAGTCCCGGTTGGTGTTACCAGCCGGGACTAATGAGTCTGACAACGGTCGGGTTCGACCCCAGAGTCATTAGTCCCGGTTCATATTACGAACCGGAACTATAGGTTCAAAACGAACCGGGACTAATGAGTTCTGGGCTCCTGCGGCCGAAAAAGCGGTGGGGCCCGGGGCATCAGTCCCAGTTCAAACAGCAACCGGGACTAATGCCCTGGAATATTAGGCCGGTTTTCTACTAGTGATGGGAACACATCCTATTAAGTATTAACTGGCCTGGTCACGTACGAGCTACACGCCTACACCATGGAACTAGTGCGATCGGAAATTAAGAAGAAAAAAATAGCAAAAAACGAAGTGGCGGAAGTTTAGCCAGAAACCAAGAAACTTAACGCTCGCCTCGGCCTCGCCACCTGCCGCCCTTCCGCCCGGCGTCCTCGCGGCCTCGCCTCTGCCGCCTTCCCCGTCCTACTCTGGCGCGCCCTCGCGGCCTCGCCTCCGACAGATCGGCACGACGACACGTTCCGACATCCGCAGTCCTCCGCGATGGTGCACGCCGTCGGCTACCGACTGCATCAAGCCATCAAGGTAAGCCGTGAGTTCTTCCCCAATTTCTCTTCTAATTTTCTCTGTTCTAATTTCTGAACTGCTAACTCTTTGTAATTCCTTGTTGTACATTATGAGCGAGCCTAAATGTTTGATTAACTATGTGTATATTGTATTAGTTGTCAATCTGATTGGTATATGAAAAATAATTTTGAAACATGCAGAGAAGCTATGGAGAGATTTTATCCAAAATCAAGTTCCAACATGCCTCAAATAATTGATTTGGACAAGCTTCCTCGCGATCCATCTAAACGGAAAAGAATTACAGATTTCCATCCCAATCAGCAAGAGGAGATTAGCATAAAGTACTTGACATGGGGGCAACCGTTTCGTGGCCATGATGAGTCGAAAGACTGGACAAATAAAGGAAATTATCTTGAGTTGAAGGATTATACTATGGTGCAAAATGATGTTGTAGCCAAGGCATTTAAAAATGCTCCGCTTAATAATCAGATGGTGTCGCCAACAATCCAAAAGGATATTACTAAATGCTTTGCGAAAGAAGTCGGGGCCATATGCTGTGAACTAGCTCCATCAGGTGTACTAGTATATTAGTGTACATCCGATTATGTTACAGAGCATCCAGATTGATGCGGACGGACACTGCATCCTACTATGTATGTATGTGAACTATTTGTACAGATTAAACTCCATTCTCTTAGCTCCCAATTCGGCAGCTTTCCCTTTTATTTTCAAATTACGTTTAGATTTTTGACATATACGTTAGCTGAGCAAGGACAGTCTATCTGAAACATACGTAGGTACATGCACTATCCAATAAGTTATTAGGTTAGAAAAAGGGTAACTTGGGATAGCCGGGTTGCTGAGAGGGTGCGGCTAAATGTAGCATGTATCCTATTCCTGCTTTTTGAAAAATTCAAAAACTACAATTTTTGGCTGTGGAAAAGTGACGAATTCTAATTTTAAAGTAGTGAACAGTGCAACTTTTCAAATCTCTAAAAATTGTCAGATTTTGTATTTTTTTTTGTAGCCTAGAATACTAAGTATTTGAGTTGAAAATTTATAGATTCATGTAATACACCATTGACTATATTTAGGATTTTTTTAAAGATTTTTTTGAATCTTCAAATTATTCAATTCTGAAAAAAGTGGGCTACATTTTAAGTTTTCAGTCACTAGGAGAGTGCGAGTACATGTGAGAGAGATGTTTTTGTTAAAATATGTTGCTGTTGGAGGTGTTGTGCGGTAATGTGTAAGCAAGTGAACGCCTAACAACCTGCTTTAATCTAGAGCGTCTATTCCATATCCAATGGTACAGATTGGCTAGTACACTAGTACATCTGATGGAGCTAGTTCACAGCATATGCCCCCGAAGAAGTCATGAGAAGTATCTTGAAGGACATTGGCAATGATGTGTTTAGCTTATTGGTTGATGAGTGTCGAGATGTTTCTGACAAAGAACAAATGGCAGTGGTTCTACGATATGTAGATAAATATGGGGTGTCAAATAAGAGGTTTGTTGGTGTTGTTCATGTGGAGGAGACAACGGCAGCATATCTCAAGTCTAAAATTGATTTTATGATTGCGAAGTTTAGTTTGAGTCTACAAGGATATGATGGAGCAAGTAATATGGCGGGTGAGTTTAATGGCTTGCAGGCTAAGATTATGAGAGAGAACAGTTCAGCTTATTATGTACACTGTTTTGCTCATCTTTACTATTAAATTGCAGTTTGCGATGGTACGTCATCTCAAATTTTTTGACATCAAACATTGCAGCAATCTCGACCACACAATCGCCTCCAAAAAACAATCCGAACCATCCAACCATGGGCAGCGGAAATCACAAATAAAGGATACATTTAATGACACTGATGCTAATTATAGGATGCAAAAATCATGGGATGCAAACGGCAGCGGAAATCACAAATAGAGGATACATTTAATGACACTGATGCTAATTATAGGATGCAAAAATCATGGGATGCAAACAACATGGAATCCTAATTATGACACCACCACGGGGTAGCTGAAATCATGGAAACCAAAAATAAACGTCCCAGCCAACGCCACAGCTTGGTCTCAACAACGCCGCCATCTCTTACACAGCCACCGTCACCTCAACAACGCCGCCGTCTCTTACACAGCCACCGTCGCCTCAACAACACCGTTGTCTTGTACACAGCCACCTTCGCCGCAACAACTAAGTCTTCATCCACGTCTGAAGTCTTCATCCACGTCTGAAGTCTTCATCACCGCCGTCGACTGCTGCTACCAGTCGGTCCACCTCTTCTCACAGGTAATCAAGCGCATCCTCTACCCCTTGTTAATCTTTCTCAACTGCTGCCAGAATTATTCGACTGCGCCGTTGACTGCTGTTACACCTATCAGATGAAAAAGAAAATAAATGAATCTTCTCCGGGTGATCGTACACCTTTTAAAGACCTAACAAACACAGGTACATTGCAATTTAATAGTAAAGAAAAAATCTTCTGTTTCTTACTCATTGCAAATTACCAGGAGAGCATACCCCTTTCAACAAACGGACTGACAGAAGTAATGATGAAAATCAAAACGGCCAACATCATATTACAGGTAATCATATTCTATTGATGTCAGGTTCTTCCTGAACCTTTTACAATCTTTACAATCAGGAGATAAATACCCCTTTCAAAAACCGGACAAACAGAATAAATAATGAAAATCTAGCAAACATTCTTGATGAACCTTTTACGACCGATATCTAGACATATTAACAATCTTTACTTCTTTACTATTAAATAGGAGTCTGTGATGGTACGTCGTCTCAAAATTATTTGACATCAAACATTGGAGTCATCTCGACCACACAATCGCCATAAAAAACGTCCAATACCGTCCGATCGATGTGCACCAGTTAAGGAAGTAAACAAGAGAATTCAATAAGGGAATTGCACCAATCAGGGGATGGCCACCATTAATTCATACTTGCCAAAATCTCCCTAATTGTCATTATTTCGTTCCACCAAAATCTCCCTAATTATCATTAATTCACACTTACCAAAATCTCCTTTTATTATGATTTTTTATCATGACACTACGAATCAGACGTGATGGTTTGTTGGTGATGGTGCGTCCTTTTTGCCTTTTAACCTCCGTCGCACGACAACCAAATCGAGCCGGCCCACTGCCCGCTTCCACCGTACCCTCCGGTGGTCGTGGTCATGCAATGATGCCGGCGGCCGTGTCGCGCCGACTGAGATCAACCGGCCGGACAACCGACTCAGCAGCCGCGGACATGGTCCTTCCTGCGGATTGCATTGTCGAGAAGGTGAAGTGGGGCATGGAGCCGTCCCACTGCCCGCCTCCACCCTCAGCGGGGGTGGTCATGCACTGCTGCCGGTGGCCGTGTCGCGCTGCCCGACTCACGCCGACCACCATCAACCGACAACTCAGCGGTCGCATCCTCGTGTTCCTTCCCGTGTATTGCTGGGTCGAGAAGGTGAAGTAGGGGCATGAGGAGGCAGAGAACGAGACCTGGTAGGGGATATACCGCCTCAACATCCTCTATGTAGGATGAGATTTTGGCACCTGGAAGATAGCGGGGCTCGGCCGAACATGCAAGCACAAGAGGACGCCCTACTTCAGCCACACGCCGCACCAAATCTAGACGTATGCTCCATTGCTCCCCCCGCCTCCTATAAGTGGATTTATAGCATTGCATTCTCTCAGGTTTATTCTGAGAGTGCCCCCGTCCAGATGAGACGCAGCGGGAGGAGCTGGGCAAGAAGCTGTGCCTGAAGCCCATCAGGTCAAGTTCTTGATCTGGAAACGACACATGTAGATGAATGTTGCAGGCTCAAGTTCAGCTACTCACGTGCGCGTCCCTTGGAATTATACACTTCAGACACATACATGAAGCACTTCTGCTGATGCACCAAACAACGCATAGTATCAGACACATACATGGAGCACTTCTGCTGATGCACCAAACAACGCATAGTATGCAAGCCATCTGTTGGAACTTAAAGATAACATCAGTGAAACATAACCCCAAAAAAGAAATCAAGAGATGTTCTTCTATGTTTTGGATAAAGATTGAAAAAAAATGTCAATGGTGTATTTCCTGTTACTACATTTGAGATGTATCATGTACATAAATTCTTTCGCCCATGAGATAACAATCGGCAATCAAGTAGGTGGAGGACACCACAGGTGCATGGTGGTCGTTGGTGAGAGAACTGAAAGCAAGAGGAAACAAACATCGAGATAATGTAAAAATATGTTACTTGTTGATCCTCATACACAAGTTAGCATTAGCGTATAATTTTTTGTGTTTGCCGTAGCAGCGCACGGGCATCTAACTAGTAAGCTTAACTTGGTTGTTGTGTCTCTTGCAAAGAAGATAATTGATGTTGGTGAATTCTTTGATATGATATCATTATTGGTTACTGTGGCTGGATACTCTTGCAAGAGAAAAGATAAGCTTAGAGAATATCATCAAGAAGAAGTGAGGAAAGCCATTGGCAGGGGAGAGCTTTCTACAAGATCTGGATTAAACCAGGGGATTTCTCTCCAAAGACCGGGAGATACTAGATGGAATTCTCACTATACAACTTTGTTTGGTTTGTCTAAGATGTTCCCCTCAGTGGTTAAAGTACTAGAATACGTGGAAGAAGATGTAAAAGATGCTTACAAGCAACGTCAAGCCAATGGTCTTCAAAAATATTTTCAAACATTTGATTCTGTATTCTTTCTTCACATGATGATGATTATCTTAGCTTTAACAAATAGGCTATCAACTTTTCAAACAAAGACCTGGATATTGTAAATGCTATATCAGATGTAGAATCTATTAAGCGGGAGCTAGGGAAGCTTAGATCTGAGCATGGTTGGAAATCTCTCCTGGAGAAGGTATGCCTCTATTGCGAGAAACATAACATTTCAATGATGGACATGGAAACAGACTATGTAAATCCAAAAAAGCCAAGGCAGAGGACCAGTATTAACAATGAGCATCATTATCGAGTTGATTGTTTCTTTGCTGTCCTAGATTTGTTGGGAGAAGAATTAAATCGCAGATTCAATGAGGTAAATTCCGAGTTGCTTTGTTGTATGTCCGCTTTCAGCCCAAGTGATCAGTTTAGTCATTATGATGGTCAGAAGCTGATAAAGTTGGCCAAGTTTTATCCTAAAGACTTCAGCGACGAGGATTTAAATCATCTTGAGCATGATCTTTCCCTCTACCTACATAATGTACTGAATGATACAAGGTTTGTTAGCTTGGACACAATCAGCGATTTGGCTAAATTGATGGTCAGTACAAGGAAGCATATTTCTTATCCTTTGGTCTATCGTCTTTTAAAGTTAGTGCTAACTCTTCCCGTTGCCACGGCAACTGTCGAGAGGAGTTTCTCGGCTATGAAGTTTCTGAAGAGTGCTCTACGTAACAAAATGGGTGATGATTATATGAGCCATAGTCTCATTTGCTTTGTAGAGAAGGAATTGTTAGACCAAGTTCCTAACGAGGTGATAGTTGAACGTTTCCATGTGAAAAATCGCCGTGGGATGAAAAGAAAGGTGATGTTCTCAAGTTTTTATTATTTACTGTCACTTTCACTTTCAGTTTTTACAATATTTTTGAGTATGACACATGTTTGCATTACAGGCTGCAAACTAAAATTATATTAAGAAGACGTGAGGCTTGCATATCAGAAGACAATTGTTCTCTTTTCCAATTTAGGAACTACCAACTATTATCTGTATCAAGTTAGTTTGTCTAATTTTCTTAGTTTACTTCACTTTCTGAGATGAACTCGTCATAACTTTGTCGACAATATTATCTTATAAGAAAATGCATTATTTTGGTCCTTGGTCATATGTTGTTGTGAGGTTAACTTTTTTCCGACAACCTACTTCGCCCCCCCCCCCCCCCCCCCCCCCTCATTTTTCATCCTGGATCCGCCCATGGACAGAAGAGCGATTCTTTATGTGCGTACACAGGCCAGTCTCCGAGTCTGCGACGCAGTTGTTGCACGCGTGAGGCATTGATGACATGCGTGTGGCTGTGTATATCGGACATCAATGCCCCACCGCTTTGGCTCTCGTGTTTGCCATCAATGGGCCTTGACTTTCCTTTTAAGGTCAGACAGACGCTCTATTTGTAGGCACCATTATTGGTGAGCCACTAGAGACCACTGCAAGCACCATGGTCGGTGGACATTGGCCCTTCAGCAAGAAGCCAAAGAACGACCACAAGGTCAGGTCCTCTTTTGGTGGCTGGCGCCACCATCCACCCTCCTCTCTAAACTGTGTGCCTCCACCATCGTCGCAGCGCCTTCCACGAGACCGCTTCTATGTGCGGGTGAAGCAGGCGTGCCGCCTATACCAGCGCAACTAGCCCATCCCCCGGCCAGACATAAACCTGCCAGGGAGATGGCACCTCAACTCGCGGTGTGTCATGTGTGCGCGTGTCCGTGCCACCGATCCCACGCTACGAGATCGAGTGAACCACCGAGATCTCGCGGCGCCGAGCCCTGCTATCGATGGATTTGTCGTGACCCCACTACGCCATCGAGTCTAAGTGCTGGGACACGTTCTTATCCTAGGAGTGGGACACCGAGTGTCGGGCGGGCTATCTCGGCGACCAAGACTGCGAACAAAACTAGGTCCTAGAGGCCTCCGACGACGACGACGAGCCAGCGTTCGTCAACAATGACAACGACTATGTTGATGTCGATGTCAAGCATGTCATCAAGCTGGTGTACATGCAAGGTGAGGTATCCGATGAAATTGTAGGAGGCAAGGTGGTCTGCGACGACAATGACAACATTGTCGACCACGTCGCGTACCACGTGATGATGGTGGTGGAGCAGGGCGAGCATTTTGAAATGCCGCCCAAGCTCACCTAGGAGGAGGCCCTACAGGTCACCATCATCATCAGCGAGGAGGAGAAGCGCGGGTACCCATGCATCAAGGATGCTCGGGCCCTCTCCATGGCGCAGCTCCACCACCTTCATCTGCGATGCCGCCGCCATCGCCTCCGACTGGGACATCACCACCAGACATGTCATCAAGGCTGCGTCGCACCCCTAGGAGCAGCGGAGAGGTCCGGGACCCCAAGCATGTATCTCAGCCTCCTCCCGCGGCGGCATGTATGCCTCCTCTCGAGTTGGCCGGAATGCTTCCTTTAGCGGGACCGCCCCGCGGCCCATTCCTGCATGGCCATGGCGGCCGGGGACCTTCATCGGCCTCTCCGGCGAGTCCGCGGCGAGGACGGCAGCGCGTAGGCCTCTCCGGCGAGTCCGACAGCGAGGACGACGGTGCGTAGGCCTCGGTGGCGCCCGTGCAAGCCCTAGTTTAGGCTAGGCTTTGATCTTTACATATTTTATACTTTTATCTTTTTTAATATGTAATATATATTTATCAATGAAAAAAAGGACTGGTTATTAGGACCACAAAAGATATTTGTGCCCTCCTGTTGGGTTGACCCTGCTACCCAAATAGACAAACCCGATTTTCATGTCCGTGGGCCGACCCAAACATATTGAATAGGACATATTCGGACACTTAAATGGGTCAGCAAATTGAGAATGGCTGATGCATGCAAAATACATGCATGAACTTTGTAGTTTATTGATGCATATTCCTATATATTATAATGTTATTAGTTGTTATAATTATGTTATATAATGTTTTATGGGGATTTTTCATCGATCCCCCATTGCCCCCGGACGCTTCTCCACCCTCTTCGACGTCAATACCATCATCACCGCCATGAAGAGGAAATATTCCATCTCTGAACTATGAGTTTGTGGCAGTAGCTTGTCCTATTTCTCTCTTATGCTTCAATGTTTAGACATCATATGAGCTGTCCAATATAATTATGATGTATATTATGTAATTCTCATATGGTGGATCTTTAAATTATTGAATGATTGATAAGATGTGATATATTATTATGTTCTTGATGCACGAGTAGATGCATATTATTATCCCGACGCGGTCACGCCCAGAAATCGCAGACCCCTCCTCGCACCACCTTCTGCGTACCCCGCGTAGAAGCGGTGCGCAAGGAACCCCGAGAGCAAGGACGCATCCATGGCGGACAACTCGAGCACGCAGAGAATCCTGACGCGCGGCCGCGACAACGCAAGAGACCGTAGCTCCGTGGCACGGCCCTAGGCGTCGGCACCGTCGACCGGCCAGTATGGGGACCATCACGTTTCTGTGCTGCGATTTAGACTGAGATGCAAATGATCTATTGGATTGATCTCTGAACTCTAAGCTCTGCCTCTATTGTTGTCCTAAGCTACTGCTAGCTAGCCAAAGATGCGAGACGTTTGGATTTGAGTGAGACCAGAGAGCGGTGGCGGGATTTGTGGCGGCCGTGGCATCACAGATCAATCTGTCTAGATTTGAGAAGGGGATGGATATTACAGATGGGCCAGCATAGTCAGTCACAGTAGCAATTTATATTTATTTTTATGCTCTAAAAAACAGGCCCAGGGACCGGGATTCGTAAGTTTAGGGTGTATATGACGGGGATTTAGAATTTAAAATTTATTTCACCAAACTACTACAAGTTTAAGATTTAAAATAGACTCTTCCCTTTGAGGAAACATATACTCCATCGTACGACTCGTCTCAGCTCGATCATCTCGCTGCCTAAATATTTTTATCTGGCACCGCTGACGCGTCCTCTGTTGCCTTCTTCAACGATTCCACGCGTCGTTCATTGCTTGAACTGAGCTCTACCGGCGCTATAATTAAAATCGGGTGCCGACAAGTGACTTGTTCCCCTTGCCTCTCTCAGCCGCTTTTAAATGGCGACGGAGCAGCGGTGGCACTGCAACTCTGCAACTCCACCACGCATACGCATGGCGCAGACGCTCTTATTCGTCGTCGTCCTCCTCTCCCTCGCCGCAGCCTCGCCGAGACACGCGGCCGCGCTCACCCGCGGCGACTTCCCGGAAGGGTTCATCTTCGGCGCGGGCACCTCGGCCTACCAGGTACAAACATACATCTCTCTGGACTGTAGTATGTTGCAAGTCAGAAATGTCAGAATTTGTGGACCTGAATATTGGATGGTCCAATATCCAGTGGACATGACGAGGCAGCAGTAGTCGTACCCTCGTACTGTATCAGGGATCGGGATGGGAATCGATGGCCGTCCCCTCCGCCGCCGACCGCAAGCGGCGCTCCATCCTACTCTTGCTCTCTTCCGCGGCCGGCCTCTCCAACCCATCCTTCCCTCCCCACCAACAGCAGCGCAGGGCGCAGCCCGAGCCTAATTCCCACCCCGGGAAGCTCCGACGACCTGCAAGGCTACAACTGAATGCCCCTGCCTCCTTCGTTGCGGAAGAATCGGAAGATAAGGCCGACGCATCGACGCCAGCCGGCCCAGCCGCCATTGCAGTCGCAGGGGGCAGCGGAACCAGAGACACGTCGCGGCGGAAGTCGACACGAACGAACGGGAAGGAAGAGTGACACATGCGTCAATGTGGCCGGAGTAGATGACGACGACGCAGCGGTGGTAGAGGAGAGGTGGAAGACGCTTAAGCTGAGGAGGCGTGTGCCGCCGGCGGACTACATCGATCCCCTGCCGCGGCAACAGGTCTTCCCCACGGAGCCGGTTCTTGCCGGTTAGTCATCCACCGTCCACGCGTCTAGTAATTCGTGATGCGTCCTTTTGTCATTTTTGACCAGCTTCAGTTAAATATGATATGTATTTTGAAATTTATTTGAAACTGAAATGAAACCCTGACAAATTTAATTATTTCAGAAGCATAACATATAGTGTTCACACATATTTAGACTATTTCAGTTTTCTCGGCCAAATTACAGTTCATAATAAAAAACGAAATTTCATCCAGTCAACTAAATTCCAAATACATATCATATCAAACCGAAACTTGTCAAACATGACAAAAGGACGTAGCACGAATCATGAGGGCGGGCGGTGGATGACTGACCGTTAAGAACCGGTTCCGTGGTCCCGTGGGAAAAATTGGGTGACACAAGACATCTCGTCTCACGTAGGCCAGTGTATGTTCAATGTTAAAGATCCATATGGACCTTGGATATCCAAGGTTGTAGTTGCTTTGGACTAGATGGATTTGGACATTGGGCAAGGGTAGACTGGACATGGATAAGAGCATGTTTGAGTTTGTATTTGTTGAACAGCAGTTTATTTTTAATCTGGACACTGATACAATTCAAGGTTTACCGAGAATGGTGCTGAAGAAGTAATCTTTCTGGATGCCTTATTAGGTCGAAGGGGCTGCTGCGGAAGATGGGAGGAAGCCTAGCATCTGGGACACCTTCACTCATCAAGGTCACTTCAGATATCATTTATAGTGTTTTTAACAATGCAGCATCTGCAAGCAGAATATATTTTATGATGCCCTCTGTGAAATAATTTCTGATATATATTAATAATGTCGTGACAGGTTATCTTGCTGATAAATCTACCGGGGATATTGCAGCAGATCAGTACCATCATTACAAGGTTAGTACTGGCTAGATTGAACTAGCACAACTGTTACTATACTTAGACAAACCACTGGATCTCGTAAAGGAAAAATTAGCTAGCTCAGCAGGTTTGGATCCGGGTGAATCAGTTCGGTGAAGGAAGGGAGCCTAAACTTAAGGCTTTTCCAATCCTTGCCGATAGACGCCTCATGGCTCACTCATAAAGGAAGAGTAGCACACTAGCGCGGCTCGCTTCGCTTTTCGACGCAGAGCTCGCTACTGTCGAAGCCTGCTTAAAAACTACAGGCCGTGCTTCTCATGGCTGTCTGAATTTCTTAGTTTTTATCCTAAGATCTAGTGCAATGCCCAACAAAGAAAGTGCTGTGATAACTAATTAATTTTAAAAACCATTTTCTATCTTGACATTAGGATGATGTAAAGCTTATGCACGAGATGGGCCTCGACGCCTACAGATTCTCCATTGCATGGCCCCGGCTTATTCCAGGTACCCATGTAAATATAGTAGTGGTGTACTAGTATATCTCTGGAAATTTGTGATGCTGAAATGAAATAACACACTGTGTAGATGGAAGAGGGAAGATCAACCCGAAGGGCTTGGAGTACTATAACAACTTGATAGATGAACTGATACTGCACCGTAAGATTAATTTCTCTACCTGAACATGGCATAAACATGTTGCAGTAGTGCAAACCATTGCTTGAAAAGTTTACTCTCATATCGATCAACTAACATTAGTTTCCCGACATGTGGTTGCAGGGATACAACCTCATGTCACAATCTACCATTTCGACCTCCCTCAGTCCCTTCAGGATGAGTATGGTGGACTGCTAAGCCCGAGATTCGTGTAAGCATGGCACAAATCAGGACTGAAAAATAAAGGCATGAGTTTTCAGATGCTCTCCTCTTTCTTAAATTTGACTGTGTTGCGATTATGTGCAGAGACGATTATACCGCATATGCCGAAGCGTGCTTCAAGAGCTTCGGGGACAGAGTGAAGCACTGGATCACCGTCAACGAGCCCAACGTCGAGAGTATAGGCGGCTTCGACACGGGCGCGCTGCCACCGCGGCGCTGCTCCTCTCCCTTCGGCACCAACTGCACCGTAGGCAACTCCACAACGGAACCGTACATAGCCGCTCACCATCTCCTGCTTGCACATGCCTCGGCAGTGTCCCTGTATAGAGACAAGTACCAGGTTTGTCATATCAGTTTCTTCCCAACCTGACAATGGACTAATGTGATTGATAATAATTAATACATAATCATGGAATATTTGTGCTCATCAATTCTTCAGGCCAATCAAGGAGGGCTGATAGGAATTACTCTCTTGGGCTGGTGGCATGAACCTGTCACTGACACACCACAGGATTCAGCTGCTGCTGCGAGGATGAATGACTTTCATATTGGATGGTTAGTACTTAATATACTAGTGCTTAGGAGTAAATTGCTATCTACTGTCACAGGATGAATGACTTCCATTCTATATTGGTATTACTACTTGTTTGTGTCAGTTAACACGACATGAAAAAAATGCAAACTGCTAAACTAGTTATATGCCCTTAATTTCTGGACAGGTTTATGCATCCGTTGGTGTATGGGGACTACCCTGCTTTGGTGAGGAGGAGGGTGGGCGCACGGTTGCCAGTTATAACGACGAATCAGTCGAAGAAACTCTCTGGATCATTCGACTTCATCGGCTTCAACCATTACCTCGTTATGCATACGCAAGAGGACAAGAGCGCCTTCGATCGGAAACAGAGGGACTACTACGCCGATGCAGCTGCAATAGTAGGTAAGTAAATTGATTGTGCGGCTGCTAATCCTAAGGCCACGAATTACTTGATGCACAATGCAATTCATTCACACTTACATTATACACCACTTTCTTGCCTGGATCCAGATTCACTTGAAGACATATTCCTAGAGGTACGTAAGCACTGACCAAACTATCTATTAAGCAATCACAATAATTCAACAACTTTGTTTTCTTTGGAACTATAAGGTGTGTAAATTTTGATGTAATCTTGCAGGACCACTATGAGTATGATCCTTGGGCTTTAGGGAAGCTACTGGAACACGTGAGACTCAAGTATGGAAATCCTCCTGTCATGATCCACGAAAACGGTAGGCGAAAAAGAAAGAAAATTCTATGTAGACCTAGCTTTGCTGCATATGTTGTCTTTTAATCATGTTTTCATTCTGAAGACCACCTTAACAGTGTAAGTACTTGTCAGCTATGTGGTGTGAACCGTGAAGTGAACCGAAAATCAAAAACATGTTCTTATATACAAGAAAGATAAAACCTTTTTCGTTGCTTTATGATTCAGGATACGCAGAGTTCCCTACAACTCCAAGCAAGATAGAGTACGACGACGGCTACAGAACAGAGTTCCTGCAATCTTACCTGGAAGTTCTCTACCAGTCCATACAGTGAGTTCATCTTCTGTGTCTATTGGTTTATCGACCAGAAACGGAACCGTGACTGATTCAGATGATTCTCTTCCGTCCAATAGTTAAAGTATTTAATTGAGAGAGAGAGCTGTGTTCTGCTGTGGTTGCAGGAACGGTTCGGACGTGCGGGCATACTTCGTGTGGTCGTTCCTGGACGTGTTCGAGTTCTTGGCCGGCAACGGAATGCGCTTCGGCTTGTGCGGCGTCGACATGAACGCCAAGGCGAGGACGAGGTACGTCAGGAACTCCGGCCGCTGGTACTCCGGTTTCCTCCACGGTGGTGAGCTGCGACCGTCGCCGAAAGCCTACAGCGTCGCATGATGTGGCTTCTTCGGTCCTGCCAGAGGATGGAGGGCACCGTTTTATTTCCTTCCATCCTGGTGTGCATACATTCATCTGATGATTTACTGTAACTGCCAACATTGCTTTTGCACGTAGTAAGTAGTAATTCATAAGTCATGGAAAATAAGCATAAGCATCATTTTTGGATCATTTTTTGTTGTACTACTGATTAACACTTGTTTTCAGTTTATTGATTTGTAAGTACGACACAGCTTCTGTAAATGTATCAGTTTTTTACATGTAAAATGTACCCTTTTTAGTCACTTATTATTTCTAAGTAGTATTAGAGCATCTCTACGGATTGGCCTCTATAATTTCCTTGATTTTAGAGGTCAGAACCCAAAAAGCTTAGCAGAATCCCTACTCCGGCCTGCAAAATTACGCAGAGGCCTCTAAAATCGGCGATTTATGTTTGTACACTCCACCCTGAAAGTTTCGTTAACAAATGCAAGGCAAGCGAAGCAGTTTTACAAAAGCGGAGCAGCTTTATTGAAGCAAATAAGTTCTCTTGTTTGGAGCAAAATTTATGTGCTATTCATTCGTAGCAATTTGTTGGTGCTATTGTAGCATGTCCACTTTCCTCCCAAATTCCACAAATGCTTCACTGAAGCAAAAAAAAAAACATTTTAGTCGTAGCAATTTGTTTGTGCTATCCTAGCATCATTCCATCAATTTTTTTTCCCACGAATAAAGACACAAAACAGCATTGCAGCATTTCCAAAACATCAATGTAGCAAAAAAGAAGTATAAGCCCGGGCTCTGCCAGATGGTAGCATTGTCGCCCGCTCGGTAGTTCAGCTCGGCACCGCTTGCATCCCAACAGTCTCGTAGCAATGACACCACAGGTAACCACATGTTCCCCTAGCATACTCACATGCATGCATGCCACAATCTCAACTTACTAAACCAAGGAATGTTTTGTGGTAGGAAAAAGTAAATGCTTCCAGGAAACGGACTATTGCCGAAATTGTGATGGCCAAAACGAATCTATGTGAGTGTGAAAAAGAAAGTCCTCAAAATGGCGGCACTGTCGCTAGCTTGAAAGTGAAAGCCAAATAACTTATATGTGGATCATTATCATGGTTATCTCTTGATTGAACTGGTGAATTTAGTACATCATTTATCTGGTTGTTTTATATACGGTTGTCGCTTGATGTGATGTTCATGATTTTATGTTCATGACTCTATATTGCATGATTTTATATTCATGATTGTATGTTCATGATTTTATGTCACATTATTTCCTGCCACGGCAGAGAAAACCAGCAGAATCTCTGCCGTGGCAAAGAAAACCAGTAGAATTTATGCCGCAGCGGAGAAAAACGGCTAAATCTCGGTCGCAGCAAATAGAAACAACTGAATCTGGGCCGAGACATAGAAAACTGGTGTATCAAAGTTTAACTCAAAAATAGCAATTTTGAATCTAAGTTAGAAAAACAAAAAATATCATGGAATGCAAGACATTAAATATGTAATGATGATCAAATGATGAAACTTTAAAACAAGCATCTCCATAGTTTAGCTTAACAGAAGGGTTCATATTTAAAGCAAACAAATGTTCATTGCAAACATAACGAAAACACATCTAATAACGGAATTCCGATGGTAGTATATCACTCATCACATATTACCTTCATCCTCCTAAGCTTATCCGAGTTAGAAGCACCTGCGTTGAACAAATCACGGATCACACACTCAAGCTTTTCAATTTCCTCCTTAAGACTAACTCTTTCATCATTCCACTTCGTCTCATTGTTAACCATTATATCTACTTGAGTTTTGTTCAACTACTTTAGCATTGCCACTTGGATCTTCAACACATCCACCTCACTTTTTTCCTCCTCATTATTGTCCATAATCCTAGCATGGTTTTGCTGAATGATCCTTCCCGTGGTTTCATCCATGTGCTTGTTCACATCATCAATGAGACTGGAGTATTTACTCTCTACCTTGTTTTTCTCATCGCAAAGTTCTTTGACAAACTTTGCGTTCTCAGTCCTCTCATGTCTTCGTGCAGAAGTGCAGTCATCGTACTTTGCCCATAGCTTAGCTAGTGCATTCTTCAATGTTCCAGGACACTCTGGATCTATCCAAGAGTGAAATCCACAGTTCAAGACTTAATACAAAAAAGATTAGGACATAAGAAAACTTATGAACAAACATTAATCAAGCAGGCGAAGACTCTTGTGAAGATAATAATCAGCCTAGCAAAAATCACTTACTTTGACATGTTGACACATGTAGAATTTACGACCTGTGTTAGTCCCTCCAAAGGCAACGTACTTGTGCAGCTGAAGCTTGTGGACGAGACAGACCAGTGGGCAGTCCCTATCTATGCCGCAGAAAGCGGGATCATCAACCGTATCAGGAGCAAATGCATAATCGAATTTCACCATGTCCTAATTGGAAATTAACAAGAAAAGACCTTGTCCAAATTAATCAACTACATAACAAGTAATCGAATTGTGGAAAACACGCCAAACGCAATAAGTAGAAATTCTAAATCAAGTAGAAATTGTATTACAGAAAAAGAACCCTAACATTGCAATTATGTACCAGTTCATCACAATATACACGGTTAAAGAAAGAGTAATCATAACACATACCGACAGCTGGAAGAACGTGTTCGAAGTTTCGCCGTCTTCCCAGCAAGGCATGGCAGCGTACACGGCTTGGTAAACACGACGGCGGCATGGTAATCACGGGCGGCGGCGGAAGAGAGGGGGTATGCAGTTTGATTTTGAATTAGGGCATAGCCAACTATGGGGATCGTGCGAGGCGATGAGATAGAGGTGGGGGAGCTTATGGGGCGGTCGGGGTACGGGTACGTGACATGTCAGCGTACGGATACGGGACACGTCAACATATACGAGACACGTCAGCGTATGCGGTATGTACAAATGAGCTCTACTGGCTTTCCAGGGTACCCAGATCGGATCCGTGCGCCACCAGCTGAAGCGGTATCGCGCGATCTCGGCCGTCCATATGTTTCCGTCCGAAACTTTTAGAGAAAAGGGATCTATTGAAGCAGAGGCCATTATTCATAGCTTCTCATATCATTTATATCTAGTAATAGTCTTTTATCCAAAACGAAAAACTAGTAGAGTACTAATACTCTAGCTAATACTACACGATTTGAAGACAAAAAATAGCCATTAGCTTGTACATCATGTACATGGACTAGTAGCTAGCCAATACTATTACACAACTATAAAAGTCAAAAGATGTGACATGGCATCATGCGCCTGCCGGAGCACGTCCCTGTGAAGGTCACTCGCATGCGAAACCACTCTACTGCTGCGGGAGCACAACAGGAAGCTGCCGGCGTCAACACCGGACGCGACGTGCGAAAATTAAGATGCGAGTAGCAGCGCGCGGGAACGGGACGGGAGGAGAAAAGGCTACGCGCGCGAGAGCGAGACACCTCGATCGGTCGAGCGTTTTCCACTTATTTTTATCTGATACCGCTGACGCGTCCTCTGTTGCCTACTTCAACGATTCCACGCGTCGTTCATTGCTTGAACTGAGCCCTACCAGCAGTAAAATTAAATGGATTGCCAACCAGAGATCTGTTCCCTTTGCCTGTCCCAGCTTTTTAAATACCAACGAGCAGCGGTGGGTACTGCAACTCCACGCCGCATACGCATGGCGCTCCAGCTCTTCTTCGTCGTCCTTCTCCTCTGCCTCGCTGCAGCCTCGCCGAGACACGCAGCGCCGCTCACCCGCAGCGACTTCCCGGAAGGGTTCATATTCGGCGCGGGCACCTCGGCCTACCAGGTACAAACATACATTTCTCTGGACTATATATGTTGCAACTGAGAAAATGTGAGAACAGTTTGTTCTTTATGTATTCTGGCCTAGAATTAAATCTGGAACTGGATACGTGTTGTCCAATGGACTTCGACTACGTATATTTTATTGGATCCAATTGGATTGAATATTAGTGGACAGTAGGGGAGTGATGTTTTGGCACCCGATATGCTTCCGTTTTGAAATTTTGTTTACTCGGGTTTGCTAGTTCTTCGTAGACTCGGAACTAACTTAGGCTCAGTAGAATTCTAAATCATTAAATTTGCATCATGTTTTATACAATAAGTTGTAAGTTGAGTTGCAACTGAGATTTTGACTGTTGCAAATTGGGTTGTAACTAATTTTTTCAGTTGCAACTAGGAACGATACATTTAGCCTGTTAAATATTTTGTAATTCATGCTAATAGTGAGTGGTAACATGATTTACCACTAAGATGTGATGACGTCAGTCTACTGAGCATTAAGCTAATTCTAGGTAGACTGAGCCCTAAGCATACCATTGTTTTAAATACCTATTCGAAATGTAGTATGGTCGTTCCCTCCGCTGGCGGCTGCAAGCGGTCCTACTCTCGCTCTCCCTCTTCCTCGGCCCCTCCTCACCCAGTCCCCCCTTCCTCCGGGCCTCTCCACTCCATCCTTCCCTCCCCACCAACAACAGAGCAGCCCGAGCCTAGTTCCCACCCCAGGAAGCTCCGATGACCTGCAACTGAACGCCCATGCCTCCTCTATTGCAGAAGGATCGAAAGATAAAGTCAGCCCCACAGCCATCATGCATAGTCGCGGGGGAGGGGGCAGCAGAACCAATGACAATTCACAGCTAGTTGGCGAGACCGGCGATGCAAAGCAATCGGCACGAACGGGAAGGGTGAAGCATACGTCAAAACAGCCGAAGTAGATGACGACGATGCAATGGTGGTGGAGATGAGGTGGGAGAGATTTAATGACAAAGAACTACCATATTATGGGCAGAGTTGTCAGAAAACTACCATCTTAGGGTTTTTCGATACGTAAGTATCACCTTTGAGGCATGGTCGGGATAAGTAGCACTGATTGCTCATGTTTAGCCCTTTAACATGATTTCTGACCAGTGGAACCCACATGTCAGTGGCAAAAACTGATAACTGGTTCCTATCTATTTTACAAAAAGGACCTCCATAAATTATATCTTCTTATTTTGTGCCCCTCTAAATTTACACCCAATCCCCACCACTACTACTCCTGACCTGCTGCTTTGCCTGCTCGCGACGTGATTCCCGTGGAGAATTGCCTCCACATCGTTGGCTAGGTGCAGCTGCTGTGCACCACTGCCTCCTCGACGGAGTAGGATACGAGGGTGACGAGATCCGTGGGTGGCGGAGTGCGGCGAGATCCATGGCAGGCCGGGAACAACGAGCTTGGTGTATGGCCGGGAGCGGCGAGATCGGTGGGTTGCCGGCGGCAGTGAGCTTGGTGTGTTTCCGGCGACTGCGCGCTGGGTGGCAGGCCGAGGGCGGCGAGCTCCATGGCTACAGGCGACGGAGATCTTTGTGGGTGGGCGGGGATGGCGGCGACCTCCTGGCACGCGCGGCGGCGACCTCGCTGCTGGGTGGGCGGGGACGGCGTGTTGGGTCGGCCGGAGTTGGGGATGACGACCTCTATTCGGCCAACTTCGGGCGTTCCAGCCTGTGTTCTGCGGCGAGAAGGAAGAATGCAAGGCGACAGAGCTTGTGTTGTGGTTGTGGATAGAGAGGCTCGAGAGAGAGGGCGTCGGGTGGTCTTTATCCCCTTGGCACGGCGGCGACTGGAGCATGGGTTCGACGACCGGAGCAAGATCGTGTCGAGAGATGTGGTGCCCATCATTTAGGGTGTGTTTGGTAGCCCGGGCTACTCAGAAACTCTCCTCTCAACCGAGATTTTCAGAGGATACCGTGTTTGTTAGCCCGGCTCTTCTCATCTGCGCTCTGCTGAGGGGATACGAAAAACACCCCAGAGCCGGGATGAGGAGCGAACCTCAAATCGAGCTTCGCTGCTCATCCGGGATGAGCTAATCCCGCAAACCACTGTAGCAGTGGCCCACGACCCCCCCCTAGACCTCAACCCCGCACCTCATTTCCCTCCCCAACGTGACCTGCATCTCCTCTCTCTCTCTATCTGTGACCACATCGCCGCCACCAGCGCCGCCTCCTCACGCCGCCAGCCATGGCCTCGCGCCACCCCCGTGGCCTCGCGCCGCCGCCACGGGCTCGCGCCGCTGCCACGGCCTCGCGCCGCCCCCGCGGTCCCGCTCCAGCCATGGTGCGCAGGCCACAACTTGGCGCTTCGACCTCGTCGCCAAGCACGGCCGCCATGGGCCTGGCGCGCCGTCCTCGTCCCCAACCACGGCCGCCATGGCCTAGACCGGCAGCCTACACGGCAGCTCGAACGGCGACCTGCTCCTCCATCCTCGACCGGTGCCAGGACCAGCGGCGGCCGGAACCCGCCAAACTCCTCCGGTCAGGACCAGCGGCGGCCGGAACCCGCCGACCTCCTCCGGCCGCGCCCCTGGCCCGCCGACCTCCTCCGACCATGGCCATGGCCAGCGCCAGAGCTCCTCACCGGAGTTCCCAGTATAGGGACCTGATTGCGTTTTGAGGACTTGATTGCCTTTTTTATATATTTACAGGGACCCAATTGCATTTTGAGGACTTGATTGCGCCAGAGCTCCTCGCCACACGTACGAGCCAACCAAACAATATCTTTGTAGAGCATGGGCGAACACATACGAGCCACCAAACACTGATAAAATCTCTATGCACCTTGTATGAGATGAGAATCTCTGTGATGAGAAAGACATTCTCCGTAGCTCCGGGCTACCAAACACACCCTTAGTACTACCAGGCTTTTTTCGAATGAGAACTACCAGGCTGACCATCGGTGACGCATTCATGGACGAGATCCAGATCATGAACGAAATCGTCTACGGTTATATCCTCACCAAGATATTTGTGGGTATGGACGCCCAGATCTTTAGTCTTTTTTTGAAAAATTAGAGAGGCACAAAACAAGAAGATGTAATTTATAGGGAGGAGGAGGGGGGGGGGGGGCTGTTTTGGATGCCATGTGCATATACTCCTATTTTTTGAATGTAATATTTGACATATTTTGAAATGTTAAAAAAAATCAAACGAAAAATTCACGTGTACGTCTTCACATGTTGTGTGTGTACAAAGTCGTTTTATAAAAAATCGACGTGTCATTTGACCTACGTAAAAAAGACAAATTTTGATGCTAAAAAAAAGACGTTGTATCATACATGTTTTGTCTTTTTTACACCGACCACGTGCAATGTCATTTTTTCGCAAAACTTTTACGAACGCATATGGATTATGAAGATGTACATGTGAAATTTTTCGTTTAAATTTTTCAACACTCAGAAATATAATTTTTTAGCATAGAGAGCATATGCACATGGGAGCCGAATTGAATTTCCGTTTTATAAAGGTCCTTTTTGTAAAATAGATAGGAACCAGTTATCAGTTTTTGCCACGTAGACCTGACATATGGGTCCCACTAGTCAGAAATCACGTTAAAGGGCTAAATACGAGCAATCAGTGCTACTTATCACGACCATACCTCTAAGATAGTAGTTTTCTGACATCTCTGCCTATAATATGGTAGTTCCTTTCTCATTAACTCGGTGGGAGACGGTTAAGGTGAGGGGGGCATGGCTGGCGGCAGATACATCAATCCCTACCGCGGCAACAATAGGCACAAACCATCTAAAACTTGTTTCTCATGGCGTTGGTTCTTATAAGTCAGTCATCCACCGTCCACACGTTTTGGTGATTTGTGATGCGTTCTTTCGTCATGTTTGTCAAGCTTCAGTATCATATGATATGTATTTTGAAATTTATTTGTAATGGGAAATAAAATCATGACGATTTTAGTTATTTCAGAAGCATAACATATAGATTTCACACATATTAAGACTATTTTAGTTTTCTCTAGACAAATTACGGTTCGTACTAAGGAGTGAGAGCGAGTTATAGGGCTTGGGCGCTCCCTCTGCGTCGTCGGCAGCCACCCTAGCTCCGGCACCTACCTCCCGCGCCGATGGCCACCCTGGCATCGACAGCCACCACCTCCGCCCCCCTCACCTAGCCCCATCCCTCGTCCGCCCCCTTCCCATGGTCGCCACACCCTGCTCCTCTAGATCTAGGCGGTGGGCCAACATGGCTGAGTAAGAGGAGGCCTCCATCGATGAGATCTTCTCCTACTATGACGTGGTCTGTGATGGGTCGCCTCCCTCGGCGTGCCCGGTTTCCCCTCCCCCCAAGTGGTGCTTAGGCCGTCGCGCGCCCTCCACCTTTTTGACGGCTGGCCTCTGTGGTCATGCGGCTAAAGCAGTCGTGGCGGTCCTCGCCGGAAGATAAGTGGCAGATGACGGGCTTCAAACCCAAGCCCCAACGCCAACATGGGCCAAGTCGTCGTTCTCGGTGCCGGACAGAGTGTCGCTCGACCTCGCTGGGCTGTGCTTCAATTGTATCGAGCCGGGACATGTGGCGAGGATGTGCAAGGGCAAAACCCAGTGTTGGAAGTGTAAAGGTGAACACCATGTGGCTCTCTAGTGCATGGAGAGGCCCGCCACCGGCCGGCATGCCAGTGCTAGTGCCAGTGCATCCTACGCCTGCGTAGCGACGAGTAGAGCATAAAGTGGAGCGCACACCGTCCCAACCGGCGCATGGAGTTGGATGTGGTGCCGCCTCCTTCCAGAGCTGCACCGCCTCCACCGCGCCTGGAGCTACACCAAGCGCGCGAGTGGACGTTGTGCCGCCGCCGCGTGTGGATTCTGCGCCTTCTAGGCACGAGGATGTTGCACCGCCGACACAGAGCATGGATGTTGCGCTCTCTAAGGTGCCGGCACACGAGCGCCTATACCTAGAAGCGGCCTATGATGCTTTCTTTGTCGGGATGACGAAGGCACCGACCCAAGATAAGATTTGGAGATCAAGGGCCCCATATGGCTGCAAGTTCTTCGCGTGGCTGGTTTCGAGGAACCGCTGCTGGACGGCCGACAGGCTGCAATGCCAAGGTTTGCAGCATCCACCAGCTTGCCCTCTATGTGATCAAGATCCGCAGACCTTGAGACACCTACTCCTAGGCTGTGTGGTTGCCCGCTAGGTGTGGGCTTGGGTGGTGCAACACTGAAGGGAAGCCTACTTGGACATCGGGAGCAGATGCAGACTTGGTCGAGTGGTGGACTACACGAGCATGTCTCGCTCCTCACCGGAGGGATATGTGGGCGGCCATCATCTTAGTCTTCTGGTGCATCTCGAGGCACCGGAATGACGTGGTCTTCAACAGAGTGGCTCCTTCCCAGCTCGCGATCAAGGAAAAGATCAAGGAGGAGCATGGAAGGTGCCGCCTAGCGAGACTGTTCTGGGGCATTGAATTGGGCTTTCCGGTGCCGGTAGCACAAAAGTGGCATCTAGGAGAGTTGGCTCGAGTACGTGGTTGAGGAGCTGCCACCTCATGTTGGCAGCATGAGCAGCTTTCTTTGGCGTTGTGTATGCCTTTTGGCATCCCTTCTATGTGATTGATACACCACCTTTCCAAAGTGTATTCTCGAAAGGAAAAACGGTTCGTACTAAAAAATGAGATTTCATCTAGGTTTCAACTAAATTTCAAATACATATCATATCAAACTGAAACAAGTCAAACATGACAAAAGGACGTAGCAAAAATCACGAGGCACGTGGGGAGTGGGTGACTGACCGGTAAGAATCGGCTACATGGGAAAAATCACGTTACACAAGGCACCTCGTCTCACGTAGGACAGTGTATGTTCAAGGTTAAAGATTCATATGGACCTTGGATATCCAAGGTTGTACTCCCTCCGTTTATAAATATAAGATGTTTTAGCTTTATGAAGCAAATGTATCTAGATAAGTTTTAGTGTATAGGTTCACTCGAATATACACACTAAAACTTGTCTAGATACATTTACTTCACAAACCTAAAACATCTTATATTTATAAACGGAGGGAGTAGTTGCTTTGGACTGGATGGATTTAGGCATTGGGCAAAGAAGGGTGGACTGAACATGGATAAGAACATGTTTGAGTTTGTATTTGTTGGACACCGGTGTTTTTGGATCTGGACACTGATCCAGTTCCAGGTTTACCCAGAATCTGCTGAAGAAGTAATCTTTCTGGATGCCTTACTAGGTCGAAGGGGCCGCTGTGGAAGATGGGAGGAAGCCCAGCATCTGGGACACCTTCACTCATCAAGGTCAGTTCAGATATCATTTATAGTGTAGCAATGCAACATCTGCAGGCAGAATATATTTTGTGATGACCTCAGTGAAATAATTTCTGGTATATATTGATAATGTTGTGACAGGTTATTCTCCAGATAAATCTACCGGGGATATTGCAGCAGATCAGTACCATCATTACAAGGTTACTACTTTCGAGATCAATCTAGCACAACTTTTACTCTACTTACACAAACCACACAGTATGTTGTGATAACTAATTAATTTTCAAAAACATTTTCTATCTTGACATTAGGATGATGTAAAGCTTATGCACGAGATGGGCCTCGACGCCTACAGATTCTCCATTGCATGGTCCCGGCTTATTCCAGGTACCCATGTAATATCGTAGTGGTGTACTAGTATATATCTGGAAATTTGTGATGCTGAAATGCCACTGTGTAGATGGAAGAGGAAAGATCAACCCGAAGGGCTTGGAGTACTATAACAACTTGATAGATGAACTGATACTGCACCGTAAGATTAATTTCTCTACCTGAACATGGCATAAACATGTTGCAGTAGTGCTAACCATTGCTTGAAAAGTTTACTCTCATATCGATCAACTAACATAAGTTTCCCGACATGTGGTTGCAGGGATACAACCTCATGTCACAATCTACCATTTCGACCTCCCTCAGTCCCTTCAGGACGAGTACGGTGGACTGCTAAGCCCGAGATTCGTGTAAGCATGGCACAAATCAGGACTGAAAAATAAAGGCAAGAGTTTTCAGATGCTCTCCTCTTTCTTAAATTTGACTGTGTTGCGATTATGTGCAGAGACGATTATACCGCATATGCCGAAGCGTGCTTCAAGAGCTTCGGGGACAGAGTGAAGCACTGGGTCACCGTCAACGAGCCCAACGTCGAGAGTATAGGCGGTTTCGACACGGGCGCGCTGCCACCGCGGCGCTGCTCCTCTCCCTTCGGCACCAACTGCACCGTAGGCAACTCCACAACGGAACCGTACATAGCCGCTCACCATCTCCTCCTTGCACATGCCTCGGCAGTGTCCCTGTATAGAGACAAGTACCAGGTTTGGCATATCAGTTTCTTCCGAACCAATGGACTAATGTGATTGATAATAATTAATACATAATCATGGAATATTTGTGCTCATCAATTCTTCAGGCAAATCAAGGGGGGCTGATAGGAATTACTCTCTTGGGCTCGTGGCATGAACCTCTCACTGACACACCACAGGATTCAGCTGCTGCTGCGAGGATGAATGACTTTCATATTGGATGGTTAGTACTTAATATACTACTCCCTCCGAGCGGAAATAAGTGTCGGCAATTTTGTACTAGCTTAGTACAAAATTTGTACTAAGTCCCGACAGTTATTTCCGATTAGTTATTTCCGATCGGAGGGAGTAGTGGTTAGGAGTAAACTGCTGTCTACTGCCAGGGGATGAATGACTTCCATTCTATATTGGTATTACTACTTGTTTGTGTCAGTTAACATGACATGAAAAAGATCCAAACTGCTAAAGTAGATATATGCCCTTAATTTCTGGACAGGTTTATGCATCCGCTGGTGTATGGGGACTACCCTGCTTTGGTGAGGAGCAGGGTGGGCACACGGTTGCCAGATTTAACGACGGATCAGGCGAAGAAACTCTCTGGATCATTCGACTTCATCGGCTTCAACCATCACCTTGTTATGCATACGCAAGCGGACAAGAGCGCCTTCAATCGGAAACAGAGGGACTACTACGCTGATGCAGCTGCAATAGTAGGTAAGTAAATTGATTGTGCGGCTGCTAATCCTAAGGCCACGAATTACTTGATGCACAATGCAATTCATTCAGACTTCCTTACATTATACACCACTTTCTTGCCTGGATCCAGATTCACTTGAAGACCTATTCAAAGAGGTACGTAAGCACTGACCAAACTATCTACTCAGCAATCACAATAATTCAACAACTATGTTTTCTTTGGAACCATAAGGTGTGTAAATTTTGATGTAATCTTGCAGGACCACTATGAGTATGATCCTTGGGCTCTAGGGAAGCTACTGGAACACGTGAGACTCAAGTATCGAAATCCTCGTGTCATGATCCATGAAAACGGTAGGCGAAAAAAGAAAGAAAATTCTATGTAGACCTAGCTTTGCCGCATATGTTGTCTTTTAATGATGTTTTCATTTGAAGACCACCTTAACAGTGTAAGTACTTTTCAGTTGTGTGGTGTGAACCGTGAAGTGCACAGAAAAAACCGTTCAAAAAAAACCGAAAAATAATAACATGTTGACTTATATACAAGAAAGATAAAAACCTTTTTCGTTGCTTTATGATTCAGGATACGCAGATTTCCCTACAACTCCAAGCAAGATAGAGTACGATGACGACTACAGAACAGAGTTCCTGCAATCTTACCTAGAAGTTCTCTACCAGTCCATACAGTGAGTACATCTTCTGTGTCTGTTGGTTTATATCAACCAGAAACGGAACCGTGATTGAATTCAGATGATTCTCTTCGGTCCAATAAATGAATAATTTAACTGAGAGAGAGACCTGTGTTCTGCTGTGGTTGCAGGAACGGTTCGGACGTGCGGTCATACTTCGTGTGGTCGTTCCTGGACGTGTTCGAGTTCTTGGGTGGCATCCGAATACGCTTCGGCCTGTGCGGTGTCGACATGAACGCCGAGGCGAGGACGAGGTACGTCAGGAACTCCGGCCAGTGGTACTCCGGTTTCCTCCACGGTGGTGAGCTGCGACCGTCGCCGAAAGCCTACAGCGTCGCATGATGTGGCTTCTTCGGTCCTGCCAGAGGATGGAGGGCACCGTTTTATTTCCTTCCATCCTGGTGTGCATACATTCATCTGATGATTTACTGTAACTGCCAACATTGCTTTTGCACGTAGTAAGTAGTAATTCATAAGTCATGGAAAATAAGCATAAGCATCATTTTTGGATCATTTTTTGTTGTACTACTGATTAACACTTGTTTTCAGTTTATTGATTTGTAAGTACGACACAGCTTCTGTAAATGTATCAGTTTTTTACATGTAAAATGTACCCTTTTTAGTCACTTATTATTTCTAAGTAGTATTAGAGCATCTCTACGGATTGGCCTCTATAATTTCCTTGATTTTAGAGGTCAGAACCCAAAAAGCTTAGCAGAATCCCTACTCCGGCCTGCAAAATTACGCAGAGGCCTCTAAAATCGGCGATTTATGTTTGTACACTCCACCCTGAAAGTTTCGTTAACAAATGCAAGGCAAGCGAAGCAGTTTTACAAAAGCGGAGCAGCTTTATTGAAGCAAATAAGTTCTCTTGTTTGGAGCAAAATTTATGTGCTATTCATTCGTAGCAATTTGTTGGTGCTATTGTAGCATGTCCACTTTCCTCCCAAATTCCACAAATGCTTCACTGAAGCAAAAAAAAAAACATTTTAGTCGTAGCAATTTGTTTGTGCTATCCTAGCATCATTCCATCAATTTTTTTTCCCACGAATAAAGACACAAAACAGCATTGCAGCATTTCCAAAACATCAATGTAGCAAAAAAGAAGTATAAGCCCGGGCTCTGCCAGATGGTAGCATTGTCGCCCGCTCGGTAGTTCAGCTCGGCACCGCTTGCATCCCAACAGTCTCGTAGCAATGACACCACAGGTAACCACATGTTCCCCTAGCATACTCACATGCATGCATGCCACAATCTCAACTTACTAAACCAAGGAATGTTTTGTGGTAGGAAAAAGTAAATGCTTCCAGGAAACGGACTATTGCCGAAATTGTGATGGCCAAAACGAATCTATGTGAGTGTGAAAAAGAAAGTCCTCAAAATGGCGGCACTGTCGCTAGCTTGAAAGTGAAAGCCAAATAACTTATATGTGGATCATTATCATGGTTATCTCTTGATTGAACTGGTGAATTTAGTACATCATTTATCTGGTTGTTTTATATACGGTTGTCGCTTGATGTGATGTTCATGATTTTATGTTCATGACTCTATATTGCATGATTTTATATTCATGATTGTATGTTCATGATTTTATGTCACATTATTTCCTGCCACGGCAGAGAAAACCAGCAGAATCTCTGCCGTGGCAAAGAAAACCAGTAGAATTTATGCCGCAGCGGAGAAAAACGGCTAAATCTCGGTCGCAGCAAATAGAAACAACTGAATCTGGGCCGAGACATAGAAAACTGGTGTATCAAAGTTTAACTCAAAAATAGCAATTTTGAATCTAAGTTAGAAAAACAAAAAATATCATGGAATGCAAGACATTAAATATGTAATGATGATCAAATGATGAAACTTTAAAACAAGCATCTCCATAGTTTAGCTTAACAGAAGGGTTCATATTTAAAGCAAACAAATGTTCATTGCAAACATAACGAAAACACATCTAATAACGGAATTCCGATGGTAGTATATCACTCATCACATATTACCTTCATCCTCCTAAGCTTATCCGAGTTAGAAGCACCTGCGTTGAACAAATCACGGATCACACACTCAAGCTTTTCAATTTCCTCCTTAAGACTAACTCTTTCATCATTCCACTTCGTCTCATTGTTAACCATTATATCTACTTGAGTTTTGTTCAACTACTTTAGCATTGCCACTTGGATCTTCAACACATCCACCTCACTTTTTTCCTCCTCATTATTGTCCATAATCCTAGCATGGTTTTGCTGAATGATCCTTCCCGTGGTTTCATCCATGTGCTTGTTCACATCATCAATGAGACTGGAGTATTTACTCTCTACCTTGTTTTTCTCATCGCAAAGTTCTTTGACAAACTTTGCGTTCTCAGTCCTCTCATGTCTTCGTGCAGAAGTGCAGTCATCGTACTTTGCCCATAGCTTAGCTAGTGCATTCTTCAATGTTCCAGGACACTCTGGATCTATCCAAGAGTGAAATCCACAGTTCAAGACTTAATACAAAAAAGATTACGACATAAGAAAACTTATGAGCAAACATTAATCAAGCAGGCGAAGACTCTTGTGAAGATAATAATCAGCCTAGCAAAAATCACTTACTTTGACATGTTGACACATGTAGAATTTACGACCTGTGTTAGTCCCTCCAAAGGCAACGTACTTGTGCAGCTGAAGCTTGTGGACGAGACAGACCAGTGGGCAGTCCCTATCTATGCCGCAGAAAGCGGGATCATCAACCGTATCAGGAGCAAATGCATAATCGAATTTCACCATGTCCTAATTGGAAATTAACAAGAAAAGACCTTGTCCAAATTAATCAACTACATAACAAGTAATCGAATTGTGGAAAACACGCAAACGCAATAAGTAGAAATTCTAAATCAAGTAGAAATTGTATTACAGAAAAAGAACCCTAACATTGCAATTATGTACCAGTTCATCACAATATACACGGTTAAAGAAAGAGTAATCATAACACATACCGACAGCTGGAAGAACGTGTTCGAAGTTTCGCCGTCTTCCTAGCAAGGCATGGCAGCGTACACGGCTTGGTAAACACGACGGCGGCATGGTAATCACGGGCGGCGGCGGAAGAGAGGGGGTATGCAGTTTGATTTTGAATTAGGGCATAGCCAACTATGGGGATCGTGCGAGGCGATGAGATAGAGGTGGGGGAGCTTATGGGGCGGTCGGGGTACGGGTACGTGACATGTCAGCGTACAGATACGGGACACGTCAACATATACGAGACACGTCAGTGTATGCGGTATGTACAAATGAGCTCTACTGGCTTTCCAGGGTACCCAGATCGGATCCGTGCGCCACCAGCTGAAGCGGTATCGCGCGATCTCGGCCGTCCATATGTTTCCGTCCGAAACTTTTAGAGAAAAGGGATCTATTGAAGCAGAGGCCATTATTCATAGCTTCTCATATCATTTATATCTAGTAATAGTCTTTTATCCAAAACGAAAAACTAGTAGAGTACTAATACTCTAGCTAATACTACACGATTTGAAGACAAAAAATAGCCATTAGCTTGTACATCATGTACATGGACTAGTAGCTAGCCAATACTATTACACAACTATAAAAGTCAAAAGATGTGACATGGCATCATGCGCCTGCCGGAGCACGTCCCTGTGAAGGTCACTCGCATGCGAAACCACTCTACTGCTGCGGGAGCACAACAGGAAGCTGCCGGCGTCAACACCGGACGCGACGTGCGAAAATTAAGATGCGAGTAGCAGCGCGCGGGAACGGGACGGGAGGAGAAAAGGCTACGCGCGCGAGAGCGAGACACCTCGATCGGTCGAGCGTTTTCCACTTATTTTTATCTGATACCGCTGACGCGTCCTCTGTTGCCTACTTCAACGATTCCACGCGTCGTTCATTGCTTGAACTGAGCCCTACCAGCAGTAAAATTAAATGGATTGCCAACCAGAGATCTGTTCCCTTTGCCTGTCCCAGCTTTTTAAATACCAACGAGCAGCGGTGGGTACTGCAACTCCACGCCGCATACGCATGGCGCTCCAGCTCTTCTTCGTCGTCCTTCTCCTCTGCCTCGCTGCAGCCTCGCCGAGACACGCAGCGCCGCTCACCCGCAGCGACTTCCCGGAAGGGTTCATATTCGGCGCGGGCACCTCGGCCTACCAGGTACAAACATACATTTCTCTGGACTATATATGTTGCAACTGAGAAAATGTGAGAACAGTTTGTTCTTTATGTATTCTGGCCTAGAATTAAATCTGGAACTGGATACGTGTTGTCCAATGGACTTCGACTACGTATATTTTATTGGATCCAATTGGATTGAATATTAGTGGACAGTAGGGGAGTGATGTTTTGGCACCCGATATGCTTCCGTTTTGAAATTTTGTTTACTCGGGTTTGCTAGTTCTTCGTAGACTCGGAACTAACTTAGGCTCAGTAGAATTCTAAATCATTAAATTTGCATCATGTTTTATACAATAAGTTGTAAGTTGAGTTGCAACTGAGATTTTGACTGTTGCAAATTGGGTTGTAACTAATTTTTTCAGTTGCAACTAGGAACGATACATTTAGCCTGTTAAATATTTTGTAATTCATGCTAATAGTGAGTGGTAACATGATTTACCACTAAGATGTGATGACGTCAGTCTACTGAGCATTAAGCTAATTCTAGGTAGACTGAGCCCTAAGCATACCATTGTTTTAAATACCTATTCGAAATGTAGTATGGTCGTTCCCTCCGCTGGCGGCTGCAAGCGGTCCTACTCTCGCTCTCCCTCTTCCTCGGCCCCTCCTCACCCAGTCCCCCCCTTCCTCCGGGCCTCTCCACTCCATCCTTCCCTCCCCACCAACAACAGAGCAGCCCGAGCCTAGTTCCCACCCCAGGAAGCTCCGATGACCTGCAACTGAACGCCCATGCCTCCTCTATTGCAGAAGGATCGAAAGATAAAGTCAGCCCCACAGCCATCATGCATAGTCGCGGGGGAGGGGGCAGCAGAACCAATGACAATTCACAGCTAGTTGGCGAGACCGGCGATGCAAAGCAATCGGCACGAACGGGAAGGGTGAAGCATACGTCAAAACAGCCGAAGTAGATGACGACGATGCAATGGTGGTGGAGATGAGGTGGGAGAGATTTAATGACAAAGAACTACCATATTATGGGCAGAGTTGTCAGAAAACTACCATCTTAGGGTTTTTCGATACGTAAGTATCACCTTTGAGGCATGGTCGGGATAAGTAGCACTGATTGCTCATGTTTAGCCCTTTAACATGATTTCTGACCAGTGGAACCCACATGTCAGTGGCAAAAACTGATAACTGGTTCCTATCTATTTTACAAAAAGGACCTCCATAAATTATATCTTCTTATTTTGTGCCCCTCTAAATTTACACCCAATCCCCACCACTACTACTCCTGACCTGCTGCTTTGCCTGCTCGCGACGTGATTCCCGTGGAGAATTGCCTCCACATCGTTGGCTAGGTGCAGCTGCTGTGCACCACTGCCTCCTCGACGGAGTAGGATACGAGGGCGACGAGATCCGTGGGTGGCCGAGTGCGGCGAGATCCATGGCAGGCCGGGAACAACGAGCTTGGTGTATGGCCGGGAGCGGCGAGATCGGTGGGTTGCCGGCGGCAGTGAGCTTGGTGTGTTTCCGGCGACTGCGCGCTGGGTGGCAGGCCGAGGGCGGCGAGCTCCATGGCTACAGGCGACGGAGATCTTTGTGGGTGGGCGGGGATGGCGGCGACCTCCTGGCACGCGCGGCGGCGACCTCGCTGCTGGGTGGGCGGGGACGGCGTGTTGGGTCGGCCGGAGTTGGGGATGACGACCTCTATTCGGCCAACTTCGGGCGTTCCAGCCTGTGTTCTGCGGCGAGAAGGAAGAATGCAAGGCGACAGAGCTTGTGTTGTGGTTGTGGATAGAGAGGCTCGAGAGAGAGGGCGTCGGGTGGTCTTTATCCCCTTGGCACGGCGGCGACTGGAGCATGGGTTCGACGACCGGAGCAAGATCGTGTCGAGAGATGTGGTGCCCATCATTTAGGGTGTGTTTGGTAGCCCGGGCTACTCAGAAACTCTCCTCTCAACCGAGATTTTCAGAGGATACCGTGTTTGTTAGCCCGGCTCTTCTCATCTGCGCTCTGCTGAGGGGATACGAAAAACACCCCAGAGCCGGGATGAGGAGCGAACCTCAAATCGAGCTTCGCTGCTCATCCGGGATGAGCTAATCCCGCAAACCACTGTAGCAGTGGCCCACGACCCCCCCAGACCTCAACCCCGCACCTCATTTCCCTCCCCAACGTGACCTGCATCTCCTCTCTCTCTATCTGTGACCACATCGCCGCCACCAGCGCCGCCTCCTCACGCCGCCAGCCATGGCCTCGCGCCACCCCCGTGGCCTCGCACCGCCGCCACGGGCTCGCGCCGCTGCCACGGCCTCGCGCCGCCCCCGCGGTCCCGCTCCAGCCATGGCGCGCAGGCCACAACTTGGCGCTTCGACCTCGTCGCCAAGCACGGCCGCCATGGGCCTGGCGCGCCGTCCTCGTCCCCAACCACGGCCGCCATGGCCTAGACCGGCAGCCTACACGGCAGCTCGAACGGCGACCTGCTCCTCCATCCTCGACCGGTGCCAGGACCAGCGGCGGCCGGAACCCGCCAAACTCCTCCGGCCAGGACCAGCGGCGGCCGGAACCCGCCGACCTCCTCCGGCCGCGCCCCTGGCCCGCCGACCTCCTCCGACCATGGCCATGGCCAGCGCCAGAGCTCCTCACCGGAGTTCCCAGTATAGGGACCTGATTGCGTTTTGAGGACTTGATTGCCTTTTTATATATTTACAGGGACCCAATTGCATTTTGAGGACTTGATTGCGCCAGAGCTCCTCGCCACACGTACGAGCCAACCAAACAATATCTTTGTAGAGCATGGGCGAACACATACGAGCCACCAAACACTGATAAAATCTCTATGCACCTTGTATGAGATGAGAATCTCTGTGATGAGAAAGACATTCTCCGTAGCTCCGGGCTACCAAACACACCCTTAGTACTACCAGGCTTTTTTTCGAATGAGAACTACCAGGCTGACCATCGGTGACGCATTCATGGACGAGATCCAGATCATGAACGAAATCGTCTACGGTTATATCCTCACCAAGATATTTGTGGGTATGGACGCCCAGATCTTTAGTCTTTTTTTGAAAAATTAGAGAGGCACAAAACAAGAAGATGTAATTTATAGGGAGGAGGGGGGGGGGGGGGCTGTTTTGGATGCCATGTGCATATACTCCTATTTTTTGAATGTAATATTTGACATATTTTGAAATGTTAAAAAAAATCAAACGAAAAATTCACGTGTACGTCTTCACATGTTGTGTGTGTACAAAGTCGTTTTATAAAAAACCGACGTGTCATTTGACCTACGTAAAAAAGACAAATTTTGATGCTAAAAAAAAGACGTTGTATCATACATGTTTTGTCTTTTTTACACCGACCACGTGCAATGTCATTTTTTCGCAAAACTTTTACGAACGCATATGGATTATGAAGATGTACATTTGAAATTTTTCGTTTAAATTTTTCAACACTCAGAAATATAATTTTTTAGCATAGAGAGCATATGCACATGGGAGCCGAATTGAATTTCCGTTTTATAAAGGTCCTTTTTGTAAAATAGATAGGAACCAGTTATCAGTTTTTGCCACGTAGACCTGACATATGGGTCCCACTAGTCAGAAATCACGTTAAAGGGCTAAATACGAGCAATCAGTGCTACTTATCACGACCATACCTCAAAGGTGGTACTTATGTGTCGAAAAACTCTAAGATAGTAGTTTTCTGCCTATAATATGGTAGTTCCTTTCTCATTAACTCGGTGGGAGACGGTTAAGGTGAGGGGGGCATGGCTGGCGGCAGATACATCAATCCCTACCGCGGCAACAATAGGCACAAACCATCTAAAACTTGTTTCTCATGGCGTTGGTTCTTATAAGTCAGTCATCCACCGTCCACACGTTTTGGTGATTTGTGATGCGTTCTTTCGTCATGTTTGTCAAGCTTCAGTATCATATGATATGTATTTTGAAATTTATTTGTAATGGGAAATAAAATCATGACGATTTTAGTTATTTCAGAAGCATAACATATAGATTTCACACATATTAAGACTATTTTAGTTTTCTCTAGACAAATTACGGTTCGTACTAAGGAGTGAGAGCGAGTTATAGGGCTTGGGCGCTCCCTCTGCGTCGTCGGCAGCCACCCTAGCTCCGGCACCTACCTCCCGCGCCGATGGCCACCCTGGCATCGACAGCCACCACCTCCGCCCCCCTCACCTAGCCCCATCCCTCGTCCGCCCCCTTCCCATGGTCGCCACACCCTGCTCCTCTAGATCTAGGCGGTGGGCCAACATGGCTGAGTAAGAGGAGGCCTCCATCGATGAGATCTTCTCCTACTATGACGTGGTCTGTGATGGGTCGCCTCCCTCGGCGTGCCCGGTTTCCCCTCCCCCCAAGTGGTGCTTAGGCCGTCGCGCGCCCTCCACCTTTTTGACGGCTGGCCTCTGTGGTCATGCGGCTAAAGCAGTCGTGGCGGTCCTCGCCGGAAGATAAGTGGCAGATGACGGGCTTCAAACCCAAGCCCCAACGCCAACATGGGCCAAGTCGTCGTTCTCGGTGCCGGACAGAGTGTCGCTCGACCTCGCTGGGCTGTGCTTCAATTGTATCGAGCCGGGACATGTGGCGAGGATGTGCAAGGGCAAAACCCAGTGTTGGAAGTGTAAAGGTGAACACCATGTGGCTCTCTAGTGCATGGAGAGGCCCGCCACCGGCCGGCATGCCAGTGCTAGTGCCAGTGCATCCTACGCCTGCGTAGCGACGAGTAGAGCATAAAGTGGAGCGCACACCGTCCCAACCGGCGCATGGAGTTGGATGTGGTGCCGCCTCCTTCCAGAGCTGCACCGCCTCCACCGCGCCTGGAGCTACACCAAGCGCGCAAGTGGACGTTGTGCCGCCGCCGCGTGTGGATTCTGCGCCTTCTAGGCACGAGGATGTTGCACCGCCGACACAGAGCATGGATGTTGCGCTCTCTAAGGTGCCGGCACACGAGCGCCTATACCTAGAAGCGGTCTATGATGCTTTCTTTGTCGGGATGACGAAGGCACCGACCCAAGATAAGATTTGGAGATCGAGGGCCCCATATGGCTGCAAGTTCTTCGCGTGGCTGGTTTCGAGGAACCGCTGCTGGACGGCCGACAGGCTGCAATGCCAAGGTTTGCAGCATCCACCAGCTTGCCCTCTATGTGATCAAGATCCGCAGACCTTGAGACACCTACTCCTAGGCTGTGTGGTTGCCCGCTAGGTGTGGGCTTGGGTGGTGCAACACTGAAGGGAAGCCTACTTGGACGTCGGGAGCAGATGCAGACTTGGTCGAGTGGTGGACTACACGAGCATGTCTCGCTCCTCACCGGAGGGATATGTGGGCGGCCATCATCTTAGTCTTCTGGTGCATCTCGAGGCACCGGAATGACGTGGTCTTCAACAGAGTGGCTCCTTCCCAGCTCGCGATCAAGGAAAAGATCAAGGAGGAGCATGGAAGGTGCCGCCTAGCGAGACTGTTCTGGGGCATTGAATTGGGCTTTCCGGTGCCGGTAGCACAAAAGTGGCATCTAGGAGAGTTGGCTCGAGTACGTGGTTGAGGAGCTGCCACCTCATGTTGGCAGCATGAGCAGCTTTCTTTGGCGTTGTGTATGCCTTTTGGCATCCCTTCTATGTGATTGATACACCACCTTTCCAAAGTGTATTCTCGAAAGAAAAAACGGTTCGTACTAAAAAATGAGATTTCATCTAGGTTTCAACTAAATTTCAAATACATATCATATCAAACTGAAACAAGTCAAACATGACAAAAGGACGTAGCAAAAATCACGAGGCACGTGGGGAGTGGGTGACTGACCGGTAAGAATCGACTACATGGGAAAAATCACGTTACACAAGGCACCTCGTCTCACGTAGGACAGTGTATGTTCAAGGTTAAAGATTCATATGGACCTTGGATATCCAAGGTTGTACTCCCTCCGTTTATAAATATACACTTTTCCTATTTATCAGCTAGCTGAAATTGCATTTCGCCATAAGTCAGATCGTGGTCCGTCCAAAACGAAGGCGCAGCGCGAATCTTGGCGGTCTTGTGCTGGCACCGCTGGTTTGTTCTGGTTTTTCAACGCGCTGGTTTATTCTCGTTTGGTTTTGCTAAGCCGGTTTGTTTCTCATTTTTCAGTCGATTTTTGGAGGAAGCGGTGGGGGATCTCCCCACGGCGGAGGTGGAGCGGGGTGTGGCCGCCGGTGGTGGAGTGGGGTGTGTTCTTCTCCTCGTTTTCTACTCCGCATGTCCAGTTCCTTCCCATCCGCGTTGGAGACCGATTCGTTTACAGGGAGGAACCGGTGGGGCTCTCCTTTTCTAGCGGAGCTCGAGCGGGGGTGTGGCCGCCGTTTTGATGGCGAAGCTGCAGGGAGGCTGGATGAGAAGATTGTCCTATGGCGAAGCTGCCACAGAGGGGAGAGGTGGAAGGAGATGTCGCCGCCGGCGTGATGGTACGCTGGTTCGTCTCTGATTTGTTTTCTCACCAATCCCTGCAGGTCTCCAGGCCGCGTCGTCACAAGGAAGGGGTGTTTGTCCCTGTTGCGCAGAGTTTTTTGAGGTAGTATTGCTTTGGCGCTGACTAGCTTTGAGAATCGTGATATTTCATGGTATATCCTGACCGTGTTGCAGTGAAGGACAGTGTATGCGATTTCGTTTGGTGGCACTCATGTTAGGTATACACTAAGATCCAATAAAGCTTCTCTTCATTTATCTATCCAGTAGCAGTGCCCTCCAAACCTGTTTCACTTTCTTTCATTTGAAAAGTTTATGCCCTCGACCCTCCATCTTCATCCACACGATGATACATAGGTGATAGGACAGATTGTATCTAGATGAAATCATTTTCTTATCATTTATCATTTTCTTCAGTTTTGTTATTGTTATCAGTGCTTCTCCATCTAGTTCATCTGCAGGGAAGTACTGGAGCAGTAATTCGAGGTGATCACGGCTTTTTGTTGCGGCTGTGAATCAATTGATTGGCCAAGTATACTATGTATTGGTAGTTAAAGTATACCTCTTGCTGTCAACAAAACAGTTCAGTCATTTCTTTGGTCGTCTTTATTGATTTCAGTCATCCTCATTTTTTTTAGTTTTGTTATCAATACTTGTTTTCTTAGTCATTCAATTTTTCTTTGTTTCTTCATTCTCTTCATTTTCTCTGTCTTTCTTTTTTAGTCTTTCATTCTTCATTCAATTTTTCTCGGTCCTCATTTCTTCCTTCCTTTCATTGATTGATTGATTGATTCATTCATTCATCCATTCATTCATTTATTCATTCTTTCATTCATTCTTTCTTTCTTCACTCTCTTCATTTCTTTTATCTTTCTTTTTAGCCTTTCATTTCTTCATTCTTTCAGTTTACATTTTAGTCCTTGTTTCATTCTTCATTTGGCATTTTTCATTCATTTTAGTTTAATTTTCAGTCCATGTTCAACTATTTCATTTTTCATTTTTGTTATTTTTCTTTTATTTTCTTCCTTTTTAGTCTTTCATTCTTCATTCAATTTTTCTCAGTCCTCATTTCTTCCTTCCTGTCATCGATTGATTAATTCATCAATTCATTCATTTATTCATTCTTTCATTCATTCTTTCTCTACTCTCTTCATTTCTTTTATCTTTCTTTTTAGCCTTTCATTTCTTCATTCTTTTAGTTTACATTTTAGTCCTTGTTCCATTCTTCATTTGGCATTTTCATTCATTTTATTTTCATTTTGAGTCCAGTCTTTCTTTGGTTATGATTTGCTCAACAATTCTTCGGACTTACACCCTGTCTTTTCTTTGGTTATGATTTTCTCAACAATTCTATACATTCTCCCATTCTTTCTTCATTCACTTCATTGCCTTTGTCTTCCATCAGTTTTCACAACATTTTACATTTTATTTCTAGATATCTCATCATTCTTGTTTTCAGTTTATAGTCGGTTAGTTTCAATCTATTGTCAATTTCAGTATGTTCTCTTCTTTAGTTTCTCAATATTATTTATTCATTATTCAATTTTATTGCTTCATTCTTAATTCTAATTCTTCAGTACATTATTCTAATTCTTTAGTTTTATTTGCTTCGGTTGATTGTTATTTGTTCATTGTGCCTAAGTCTAATTCTTCAATACCTTATTATTCTTAAATTTGCGTTCGGAATGTTCAGTTTTCTTCTCTTATTTTTTCGGTTCTGGCGGTGAGTGGGCGGAGGGTAGAGGACGGAGCGTGCGGCGGAGCGGACCAGGTCGCCGCGCGATCACAACTTCGACGATGTGGCCACGCCACCATGCACGCCAGTCGGCGATGTCATAGCGGGTGTGGGTGGGCGCGCCGATGTCGAAGTCGGCGATGGTGTTGCGCCACTCCTCCTGGAACAACGGCTGCTAGAGCACGCTGTTGGACGCCAAGTGGGGCTGTTGTGTTGCTCCGACGGCAGAGCTCGACGCTGATGCTCGATGTAGGCTTCCATTGCTGGCCCCTCCGGCAGAATGGGGGCATAACCAAGCCGCCCGCTGAGATCCTCCAGCCATGCAGAGCTTCCATCCCAAAGGCACCAGGAAGTTGTTCTCCGAGAGGATGGAGGCCTCCTCGGTGTTGAAGCTGAGGGGGCGGTAACCTGCGCGCGAACCGATCGCTTCGTGGTTGTGCGCCATTGCCGTGGGTTGGTGGAGTGTGTGTGTGTGCTGGTGAGGAGGTGGATGTGTTTGGTGAGGAGGTGGAGTGGCGTGAGGACGGGGAGGGCTTCGCCTTAAAGACTAGAGACGCAGTGGCCGGCGCGTGCATTCAATCGTCGGCTAGGAAGACATGTCGTCGCCTCGTGTTGACCGCATCGGGAACCGGTGCCTCCATTAGGGCTAGCGACCTAACTCTCTGCCATCTTTTTAAAGTAGGTTGACCGCGGTTCGTGTCGCTGTCAAGGAAGGCCGTAGATCCTACATGGCGTGAGGCGCCGACGCTCCCAATTGGCTCCTGGCGCCTTGGATCGGCGTGGGAGTATCGTATATTGGGCTCCAAAACCAAAATGCGCCAGCCTCCTACCAGGGCCGCTGCTGTGAGCCTAAAATCGTGTTGGCGTCCCAATAGTACTATTGGAAGCCGTATTGGAAGCACCGATGGAGATGCTCTCGTACCTTATACCTGCTAGAATATGTGTGTACGTGCATCATCAGTATGACAAAGTCACGAAGCACATATATTTTTCTCGGGCTTTTCATTCACTACTACTTTAAAGTTAACGTTCTTAATTAGTACAGTATCACGGGCGGGAACCACTCTCTGGGGCAGATGTATATATCAGTCTCGTTGAATTAAAAAACCGGTGAAAAAAACCTAGACTGAGGGATTTTAAAAGGTTTTTTTCGTTGTCAAACTGTTCGGAATGAACGAATGGAAGCCAGCGAATGAGTCATTTACTCATCATAGTAGTATAAAAATGTGACTTATGGCCAATTGTGAAATCAGCTAGCTGATACTTAGACAGTCCCTAAATATAAGATGTTTTAGCTTTATGAAGCAACTGTATCTAGATAAGTTTTAGTGTATAGGTTCACTCGAATATACACACTAAAACTTGTCTAGATACATTTACTTCACAAACCTAAAACATCTTATATTTATAAACGGAGGGAGTAGTTGCTTTGGACTGGATGGATTTAGGCATTGGGCAAAGAAGGGTGGACTGAACATGGATAAGAACATGTTTGAGTTTGTATTTGTTGGACACCGGTGTTTTTGGATCTGGACACTGATCCAGTTCCAGGTTTACCCAGAATCTGCTGAAGAAGTAATCTTTCTGGATGCCTTACTAGGTCGAAGGGGCCGCTGTGGAAGATGGGAGGAAGCCCAGCATCTGGGACACCTTCACTCATCAAGGTCAGTTCAGATATCATTTATAGTGTAGCAATGCAACATCTGCAGGCAGAATATATTTTGTGATGACCTCAGTGAAATAATTTCTGGTATATATTGATAATGTTGTGACAGGTTATTCTCCAGATAAATCTACCGGGGATATTGCAGCAGATCAGTACCATCATTACAAGGTTACTACTTTCGAGATCAATCTAGCACAACTTTTACTCTACTTACACAAACCACACAGTATGTTGTGATAACTAATTAATTTTCAAAAACATTTTCTATCTTGACATTAGGATGATGTAAAGCTTATGCACGAGATGGGCCTCGACGCCTACAGATTCTCCATTGCATGGTCCCGGCTTATTCCAGGTACCCATGTAATATCGTAGTGGTGTACTAGTATATATCTGGAAATTTGTGATGCTGAAATGCCACTGTGTAGATGGAAGAGGAAAGATCAACCCGAAGGGCTTGGAGTACTATAACAACTTGATAGATGAACTGATACTGCACCGTAAGATTAATTTCTCTACCTGAACATGGCATAAACATGTTGCAGTAGTGCTAACCATTGCTTGAAAAGTTTACTCTCATATCGATCAACTAACATAAGTTTCCCGACATGTGGTTGCAGGGATACAACCTCATGTCACAATCTACCATTTCGACCTCCCTCAGTCCCTTCAGGACGAGTACGGTGGACTGCTAAGCCCGAGATTCGTGTAAGCATGGCACAAATCAGGACTGAAAAATAAAGGCAAGAGTTTTCAGATGCTCTCCTCTTTCTTAAATTTGACTGTGTTGCGATTATGTGCAGAGACGATTATACCGCATATGCCGAAGCGTGCTTCAAGAGCTTCGGGGACAGAGTGAAGCACTGGGTCACCGTCAACGAGCCCAACGTCGAGAGTATAGGCGGTTTCGACACGGGCGCGCTGCCACCGCGGCGCTGCTCCTCTCCCTTCGGCACCAACTGCACCGTAGGCAACTCCACAACGGAACCGTACATAGCCGCTCACCATCTCCTCCTTGCACATGCCTCGGCAGTGTCCCTGTATAGAGACAAGTACCAGGTTTGGCATATCAGTTTCTTCCGAACCAATGGACTAATGTGATTGATAATAATTAATACATAATCATGGAATATTTGTGCTCATCAATTCTTCAGGCAAATCAAGGGGGGCTGATAGGAATTACTCTCTTGGGCTCGTGGCATGAACCTCTCACTGACACACCACAGGATTCAGCTGCTGCTGCGAGGATGAATGACTTTCATATTGGATGGTTAGTACTTAATATACTACTCCCTCCGAGCGGAAATAAGTGTCGGCAATTTTGTACTAGCTTAGTATAAAATTTGTACTAAGTCCCGACAGTTATTTCCGATTAGTTATTTCCGATCGGAGGGAGTAGTGGTTAGGAGTAAACTGCTGTCTACTGCCAGGGGATGAATGACTTCCATTCTATATTGGTATTACTACTTGTTTGTGTCAGTTAACATGACATGAAAAAGATCCAAACTGCTAAAGTAGATATATGCCCTTAATTTCTGGACAGGTTTATGCATCCGCTGGTGTATGGGGACTACCCTGCTTTGGTGAGGAGCAGGGTGGGCACACGGTTGCCAGATTTAACGACGGATCAGGCGAAGAAACTCTCTGGATCATTCGACTTCATCGGCTTCAACCATCACCTTGTTATGCATACGCAAGCGGACAAGAGCGCCTTCAATCGGAAACAGAGGGACTACTACGCTGATGCAGCTGCAATAGTAGGTAAGTAAATTGATTGTGCGGCTGCTAATCCTAAGGCCACGAATTACTTGATGCACAATGCAATTCATTCAGACTTCCTTACATTATACACCACTTTCTTGCCTGGATCCAGATTCACTTGAAGACCTATTCAAAGAGGTACGTAAGCACTGACCAAACTATCTACTCAGCAATCACAATAATTCAACAACTATGTTTTCTTTGGAACCATAAGGTGTGTAAATTTTGATGTAATCTTGCAGGACCACTATGAGTATGATCCTTGGGCTCTAGGGAAGCTACTGGAACACGTGAGACTCAAGTATCGAAATCCTCCTGTCATGATCCATGAAAACGGTAGGCGAAAAAAGAAAGAAAATTCTATGTAGACCTAGCTTTGCCGCATATGTTGTCTTTTAATGATGTTTTCATTTGAAGACCACCTTAACAGTGTAAGTACTTTTCAGCTGTGTGGTGTGAACCGTGAAGTGCACAGAAAAAACCGTTCAAAAAAAACCGAAAAATAATAACATGTTGACTTATATACAAGAAAGATAAAAACCTTTTTCGTTGCTTTATGATTCAGGATACGCAGATTTCCCTACAACTCCAAGCAAGATAGAGTACGATGACGACTACAGAACAGAGTTCCTGCAATCTTACCTAGAAGTTCTCTACCAGTCCATACAGTGAGTACATCTTCTGTGTCTGTTGGTTTATATCAACCAGAAACGGAACCGTGATTGAATTCAGATGATTCTCTTCGGTCCAATAAATGAATAATTTAACTGAGAGAGAGACCTGTGTTCTGCTGTGGTTGCAGGAACGGTTCGGACGTGCGGTCATACTTCGTGTGGTCGTTCCTGGACGTGTTCGAGTTCTTGGGTGGCATCCGAATACGCTTCGGCCTGTGCGGTGTCGACATGAACGCCGAGGCGAGGACGAGGTACGTCAGGAACTCCGGCCAGTGGTATTCCGGCTTCCTCCATGGGGGTGAGCTGCGACCGTCGACGAAAGCCTACGGTATCGCATGATGTGGCTTCTTCGGTACTGCCAGAGGATGGAGGGCACCTTTTTATTTCACTAGTGATACTGCGCGCGTTGCTGCGGGAATTATAGAAAAAATGCACGAAATAAAATTAGTAGACATGCAAATTTCTCTATGTTGTAAAAAGAGTCATTCTATAGATAATGCGAGCAAAATATTTGGCTATCTATGTAAGGTTAACATACTGATTAAAATGCTACTGTATCACATTATTTCTTGCAAATTAGTCACACAGAATAATACAATGAATAGTTCCAACTTACTTAATAGGCAACTAAGTTCAGTAATCAGATTCATTGAAATTCCAAGAGGCTAAGTCATGATATGCCTAGTAGTTCACAAAAAAAAAGTAACTGTAGCGAAACAGATTTTGCACATGTATACCACGAATTAGTGAGTACAGAGAAAACTTCTTGACATGTTAGAACCAAGCAAATAAGTTTTGACACACATCAGTACAATATGCTTACTTCTCCCAAATGCGAGTACACTTTCTAATGATGTAGACTGCAAAGCTGAACGGACGAAAAGTACTAAAAAAGTGCTACTGTATCATATTGTTGCTTGCAAATTGCAGTGAAGAATGTAATAAGACTGTGCCGAACAGCATATTATATAGTGCTTAAGGCACATTCTGAAAATCAACGTATGACATGACATATACTTGGTCTTGAAAGGAAAATCTCCAACAAATAGGCGCTGTAGTATGGTACAACCCCTGCTCAAGAATACACAGCATGGTACTTAATCCAAATAATTGGCCAAAGTAAAAAGAAAAAACGATGTGAGCAGCGGGAAAAGAACATATATGACATGCCAATAAGGGGAAAAGATTGCATTTTGTGTAACAAACCTGTTAAAAATCTGGTACTGAACTTCCGTTGTACATCAGTACATACTTATAAGTATATTTCTGTGATTTGCGCTGCTGGATGCTGCTCAATCAACCACACGTCCACCCCACAAGTGAAAGATTAAACGGAAAAAAATCCCAAGATGACCGGAGATGACAATTGTAGGTAGAAGAAGTGAAGAACCACTCAAAGGCAAAAGAAATGCTGAATCCATGGCTTAGTGGATGTCTGTGTATTTTCCAGATCTCAAACCGTAGCTTGGTATAAAAAAAATCCAGGCGGTTCCTTCTAGAGCACCCAATGAGATCATGAAATAGAAGGCCAGAAAGACATCGGCCACCACATGCACCTTCCGCTGGGAGAGCAGATACTGAGAGGAGAAGGAGAGCCTGATGGAAGGGACAAAAACATGATACGCACCAGGCAAACCGGAGAAGATGCTTGAGAAGGATCTGCGGCCCCATAGTGCAATCTGTACTTGGTAATCAACCAGAGGGGCGGAGATGATGTTGGAAGAAGAGGTGTGTAATCGCCGTAAGCGCATAGTCGATCTACCGAGGACAAGCAATCACAGCACGATAACGACATCGAGATTTGGTAATCGCAGTTCGGTGCTCAACGCCTATATCCGCGGGGCATGACTACGGGCGCTCCTCCCCATGATACCGCAGCACCGGCTGCCTTGGTCGCCGGCATAAGCCGCCGGCTTCCCTTGCGCTCCTGCTGCTATCAAGTCGTCATGAGTTACAATATGTGGTGCCCCCCTCATTATATGGGAGGCCTAAGCTACTATTGTCTGACTCGAACACTACTCTACCTATCCACACCTAATACAACTCGTAGTCCTAACGTAACCTACCTAACTCGTACAAATATTCGACACAAACACAACAAACTCCACCTTGGTGAATATTGTCTGCCACCTTGAGTTCGCCTAAGCATCAAACCTCTATGTACTCCGGACTCGAGTTGTCTTTCATGAGCTCAGCTGCTACCCCCAGACTCCTTGTGACTCCATCTGCAACTGTAATCCTTTCTTCATGTTCAACACTATCACACACCAACCACTGATCTGCGTGAAAGCTATATAACTTGAAGGAATTTCACCGTTGCCTCTAAATCACCTTGAGTAAAATTCAAAGTCGTCTCATCAACACTTTCTTAGATTCTTTATGACCGACTCTTGTCCATCACTCGACGTCAATCCTGATAGACCCTGTCACCAACTTCAACCTGGTACTCGCCAACACTGCTTCAGCACCCCTGCACACATGTCAAACCAACTGTCTGACCGCTTATGCCCTGGTCTGTCGATGTGTCCCGTGCTTATCGCACGCCTCGCCACTATCACCGTGTCGAGCATCCGCAATCTTGGCCAAGATCTCTTAGGTCTCGCACCCACACCACCTCAGGCCCCATCGCAGACAACCATCACTAGTGGAAAATGGGGCTAATATTCGGGGGCATTAGTCCCGGTTGCTTTATGAACCGGGACTGATGCCCTGGGCCCCACCACTTTTTCGGCCGCAGGACCCCAAAAACCATTAGTCCCGGTTCGTAATACGAACCGGGACTAAAGGCTCTGGGGTCGAATCCGGCCGTTGCCAGGCTCATTAGTCCCGGTTGGTAATACCAACCGGGACTAAAGACCCAGCCTTTAGTCCCGGTTGGTAATACCAACCGGGACTAATGAGTTTCCTATATAAAAAATCTCCTTCTTCCTCCCCGAGCCAGCCATTCCCCCTCTCCACTCTCCAAGTGTTCTTCATGCAACAAGCTAGCTCGAGTTCATCCTCTTTGACCATCATTTTTTGTCACAATTTGGTGTCCCCACTTCAATCTAAGTGGACTAAAAGGTGAGGAACTTTGAGCTTTTGTCTTTCATTAGTAATTTAGCTCATTTAATGCTCTAGAAGTAGAGAGATTTGTGAATTTATTATGGGAGCAATTATTTAGATATTTATTTGATTATGTGTAGAAGTAGATGAAGATAGAGGTAGAAATAGAGGTAGAGATATAGATAGAAATATAAAATAGAAAATAAAAATAAAGATAGAGAGATAGAGATAGAATTAAAAATAAAAATAGAAATAGACATAGAGATAGAATAAAGATAAAAATAGCAATAGAAATAGAGATAGAACTAGAGATAGAAATAGAAATAGAGATAGAGATAGAAATAGAAATAGAAAATAGAAATAGCGATAGAAATAGAGATAGAAATAGAAATAGAAAATTGAAATAGAGATAGAAATAAAAATAGTGTTAGAAATAGAGATAGAAATAATGATAGAAATAGAGATAGAAATAGAAATAAAAATAGTGATAGAAATAGAAATAGAGATAGAAATATATAGATAATAGAAATAGTGATAGAAATAAAATTAAAGATATAGAAATGGACATACAAACAAAATTAGAGATAGAAATAGAAATTGTATATTTGATTTGCGTTTGATATATACTTATATAATGGAGATGAGCCGGGCATGGATGTACGCCGATCGACGCTCTGGAGATTTTATTAAAGGCGTGCATTCTTTTCTCAATGTGGCTGAGGCAAACAAGCGGAATGGTTTTATGTGTTGTCCATGCGGTGTTTGTCAAAATGAGAAGGATTACCCCTCCACAAAGACCCTTCACATCCACCTGTTCCGGTTGGGTTTCATGTCTGGCTATAATTGTTGGACCAAGCATGGGGAGAGAGGGGTTATGATGGAAGACAACAATGAAGAAGAGAATGATGACAACTATCCTGAGTTTTCTGAAACCACCGATACCGCAATGGAAGATAATGAAGAAGAAGAAGGTGAAGAACGGACATCAGATATGCCCGCTGATGATCTTAGTCAGGTCATTGTTGATGCATAGATAGACTGTGAAAGTGAAAAGGAGAGGGAGAAGTTGGAACGCATGTTAGATGATCACAAAAAGAATTTGTACCTGACGAGGGTTAACTCGACAAATGTCCAATATGACGGACTTAGGATCGGGGGAGTAGGGCGTCGGATGAACTCGAAGGTAAATCAGTAAAACAAGGTGTGTATCGAAAGTAAACGTAGAGTAAACTTGGCTTGCCTTCAATCTGTCCCTTACCGTCCTCTCCTGGCCCCTATATATAGGTGGCTAGGTCTTAAGGATCGGGAGGGGTCCGATATAGATTACAGTATCGACATACGACATGAACTCATATTTCGACTAGCATTACAATTGGGCCTAGCTTAACGAGCCTCAGGGGTACTTCAACTGGCGGGCTCTATTATCTACACCCTTGTCAGTAGCCCCCGAGATTCTACCAGAATTGCAGATTCGGGTTGAATCTCAAATCTTTATTTCTTCGACTTGATCAATCTTTGACTTCTTTATATCTTCAAATCTTCGACTTCGAATATCTTTCATTATACTGTCTCACAGGGGGTTTTGGTGAACAAGCCTGACAACTCTGACGGATCAAGAGGCCAGTTAACTGCCGGAACAGATACTTGTCACCTCTTCAAATTCAATCCCCTTGGACTTGAATTCGGGAAACCGGTCAAACCCATTCTTTTGCCACATTTAGGACTTACAAAGAATGAATCTCAGTGGTTCTCAGGGTACCCAGTGCGTCCACCCAGATTTTCTTCGCGTCGTTGACACGGATAATTTCTAGCAGAGCGCATCCATGTGCATATACCAGGCCACACAGGACGGATCCTGGGGTCTTACCTTCACGATATATTTCAATCATGGCATTCAAATTTTGTCGCGATGACGCAACTCGAGAATCATACGTCACAGCCTTGTTTGACTGTTTCAGTTCTAAAAATATTCGGGTTATTCAACCTTGATTAATATAAACTCCCTCCCAATGGTAATAACGATGTTGTCCAAGTCTTCTTTCTCCCTCTTTACTCTCTTTATACATGTGAAAGTTTCATCGGGTGCGCGGCCAGCGCTCCCGATGGAAGTAGCCCCCGAGGCTATAGTCAAAAACATGTTTCGAGTATAGGCTCAAAAAATGAGTTTTTCTTCCTTGATTCCTCTGTATCTTTCATAACAGTTTTTCATCGATTTCCCTGGTCATCATCAATACGCAGACATGTCATACCAAACTTTTGCTGAATTTTTTCCCCATTAGTGTCCACCACTGTCATATTCTTATTTCCACGTTACTCAAATTCTCGTGACATCATCAATATAATTACTCTGTATGTGATTTGACTAGAGGCTGACCGTTACTTGTGGGTAGCGCGGTAATTTTGCAATTTTCCTGCCTGTTAGTGGGCTGTCGTTTCCGCTCCTTGCGCCACGTCTTAGCCCACGTTCCTTCATCAGGAAGCTATATAAGGGGGAGAGTGGGGATTTTACTTTTTACCAGTTCCTTGCTTCTGCCGCCGCCACCATTGCTGCAAACCTCGCGCGCTTCTGAGCTCCTGCACAGCCCGCGTGCGCAACTCGTAGATGCGCGTCAAGACCCTTGCGCAAAAGAACAAGATGGGGAAGAGCAACACTACCAATGCATCAACCAGCTGGGTGCCTTCTGAGTTCAAGCAAACGGATCTCACCAAGGCCCAGGCTGATAGTCTCATCACCGACGGCGACCAGGTCATCTTCCCTAGCACCGAGCGCATCCCCAAGCCCCCAAGCGGCTTCCGGGTGATGTTTCTTGTCTTTCTTTTACGCGGTCTCTCTTTCCCTGCCCACGAGTTCCTTTATGGGCTTCTCTTTATGTACGGTGTGCAGCTTCACCAGCTCACACCAAACTCAATTCTTCACATTGCTTGCTTCGTCACCCTTTGCAAGTCCTTTCTGGGGATCGAACCCCATTTTCTTCTCTGGAAATTTCTCTTTCGGCTCTGCCCCAGTGTTGCTTTATCAAAAAAGCCTGAGCTGGGCGGGGCTATTATTTCTGTCCATGCGGAGTCTCAGTACCTGGAATTTTCTATGGCTGCCTCAGTACAAGGTTGGAGGAAGAAGTGGTTTTACATCAAAGACTAGAAAATCTCTTCCTCTGACCAATACGACATTGCCCCTTTTGATGCCGCTAAAGATCTGAAGAAATTGGCCTCGTGGGATTCGCCTCCCACGGAAGCTGAGATGGAGGATATCAAGCCACTGCTAGCTCGCATCCAGGCTCTGAAGAGTGGTAGCGGAGGTGCGCTGTCAGGGACTCAACTTATGGCGTTTTTTCTGCAACGGCGAGTTCAGCCTCTTCAGCACTGTATTTCCAAACTTTGGTTGTTCTCTGGCTTGGGAGATTCTTCTCGAGTATCTGATGATCTTATGGAGAAAAAGGATCTCGACAAGCGAGTGAGAGCTCTAACTACTCTCACGAAAGATCATGAAATTCCAGCTTTGGCCACTGGTTTCTTTGACTTCGAGCGTCCCTTGCCTTCGGTACATGCATGTCTCCATTTATTCGCCTTCTTTTATCTTATCACTGTTTTTCTTATAACTTTCAACTTATTTTTCTTCCAGGATCACCAATTCCTTGTTTCTCGCCCTCCTCTTCCAGAGAGAGGACCTATTCAGGATGTTCCTGTCTCTGCTACGTCTGAAGCCCCCGAGGCTGAGGACAGCCAGGATGGAGATGATGTCGAAGATTTGTTGGAAGGAACTAGCTCGACCACATCGCCTCCTCCTACACTCTCAGAAGAACCTAGTCTCGATAGGAAGAGGAAGCGTGTCGAGGAGTTCATTTCTTTGAGTACTTCCATTTCTAAAGTTGCTGTCGGGGAGCCTTCTGCTCCCTATGAAGATGAGGAACTTTTCGACCTCCTAGATTCGTGAGTCTTTACTGACTCAAAATTTTATCTTTTACTCGCTCCCTTTCCTTCGACTTATGCGAAGTCTTTGCTTTTTCTTTCCTTTGCAGTGACAACGAGGACCCGAAGAAAGGTGCCACCACTGCTCCTTCTGCTGAGGCTACTGCTGCTGATGAACCTTCTTTCCAAGAAGTTGCTCCAGTGGTGAAGTCTCCAAAAGCTCCTGCTAAGAGGGTCTCCTCTACTCGCGGTTCCAAACGTCTGAAGAAGGCGACAGATGTCAGTGTTTCCCTTGACGCCCATCGATCTACGAGCTCTTCTGATGATGTAAGTAGTAATCCCGGTATTTTTGCTTTGTTCAGTACTTGAACTTTTCTGCTCATGTCTTTCTTTTGACAGATTTTGATGAAGAAGTTCGTCTCTTTGGGCACAGAATGTGTCAAATTTTTGAAAGCTGCTCAAGCTTGTCAGGGTAATTTTCTTTCCTGTGCGGTGTCTTTTACCTGTCTTGTGTGTCTTCGTTCATTTCTTTTATTCGACTTTCCTTTCCCTTTTTCCACGCTGCAGATGCTTTGGCAACGGCCAATGCTCGCATAGCGTCCCTTGAAGCCGAACTCGAAGCTTCTCAAAAAGCCTGGGACGCTGCCACTGCTGCCAAGACCACTGCTGAGAAAAATGCTAAGGTAGCAGCGACCAAGGCAAAGAAAGCAGAAAAGGCGCTTGCTGATGCTAACCAGGGGCGCATTCAGAGAGAAGAAGCCGTAACTGAGCGTCTGAATCGAATTTCGGCTCTTGCTGGTGGTGAGTATCTTTCCACTCTTTTTTTATTGTCTGCTTGCTTGTCTTGCTGATGGTTACTCATAATCCTTTTTGTATTCTGCTTGCCGAGAAAATTGGAGTATCTTTGGCGCCGTTGCAGCCAGTTGATGAAGATCCTCTCATGGCCGCGGTGAACTTGCTTGAGTTGTACTGGATATCTGTCCAGGAAGTTCTTGAGGTGACCCGCCGCGTGCTAACGCGGTTTTTTGTTAGGTTGTGGCCGAAGAAGAAAGCCAACATGCCCGCTACTGACCTCAAGAAGCTTGCCACCGTCTTCGACACCGCTGAAGACCCTGTCCTGTTGATGAAGGGCCGTTCGGTGAACGAGGCGCCGAAGGGGCTATTGCCCTTGCCTATTCACATGGCGAGGAGGTTGATTGGGAGAAGGTGAGCTCTTCTCACGGTCGACCTCTTTCGGAGTTGCGGGGTTTCTTTGAGAAGGCGAAGAAGTACGCGCCGGGCATCGTGTCCATTATCACTCCTTCAGCGGCTTCTTCGACTTCTACTCCAATTCCTTTGACTCCTGCGTCAAGTGGGTCGATGCCTCCGCCCAACGCTGGTGCTACCTCTTCCGCACCTACTTCTGCCGTGGATCCTGATGATGAGGTGGCGTAGACTTAGTCTTCCCTTGTAGTCTAGATTTCTTTTGGTGTAGTAAACTTTATCTATATTTTGCCCGAGAGCCAGTCAAGGGGCTTGTACTCTTTGTAAATACTTTTCCTTTATGAAATGTCGTGCTTGATTGAGTTTCTGAGATGTTTTATTTTTCTTTCTGTTGGCTTCCAGCCTGTGCGTGCCGGTGGGTCGCCAGATCGTGTTCGGGAATCACCTCCTGCCGATATGTTCGACTCCAGAGCTTCTTCGCCTCCTCGTTCTTCTTGTCGATGTACTAAATATTCGTCGAGGATTTTGGACCTTGAAGGCCGTTTATCTTTGATGAAGCGTCAGGCAACAATTGCTTTGGACAAGGCCAGCAAATCTTGCGGCTTTATGAAACAGATATCCACACTTGAGGATAAAGTGTCGGGTCTGGTGGCCAGGATCGTACATCTTGAAGAATGCGACTCCTTTCTTGTTGGTATCGTTGAGTCTGTCTGTGAGATGTTGCGATGTAAGATTCCTTGCAGCCTTTCTCTTTTTCCTTTTTCTCCACTATTGTGGGTTAATATCTTTTCGTGTCTCAGGTACTTGCCTGGACCTTGTTGGTGAGACTCGTTGGGTTGCTGAGGGAACCGTGGCTCTCGAGAAAGCATCGGAGGGAACCGACAGTTTTTGGTCTGATCCCAGGCGCCGTCGTGCCATTGTGCTTCTTCAAGATCGTGCTCAACATATTGGGGAAGCGATTGATGGTTGTCAAGCATCTTTGATGACCATGTACTCTGTTATGCTCCCCCGCAACCCACTGCTGAGGGATTTTAGACAATTGCTCGAGACCTTCAGGACAAGCCAGCGGGTTCATCTTTTGATAAAGCTCAATTTGATTGCTAGTGCAAATTTTGCCCTTGGATGGATGCGGAAATGGCATCCAAGGCTTAATTACGACTCGATGTCGGAAGGGTTGCCTCCAGGGTGTGCTACACTTGGTGTCCATATGGATGCTACACTGCAGCCCGCGAGGAGGATTATTTCAAGGTTACTACAGGAGGACGCGAGGTTTTTCCGCGAGCATCACTACTTGAACCCTTTCAACGTGGACGACTCAGATCAGCCAATAGTGTAGCATGTTACTACGTGTTATGCTTTGTGTGTGAAACTTGAAAGTTCCCGTCTCCTGCGTTTTTCTTACTAGAAAATTTTCTCAAGGCATTCCTTGCTTAGTGCGTTTGCCGCGATTTCGTTTTAGATAATAGAGACATGTAAACTCGAATAGGAGGAACTATGTCTTTATTTATGCTTGTAATGTAAGATACATGGGGTGTCCCAAGAGATCCGGCCAATGACCTGTGTTCTGGATCTAGAGGGCATTGCCCTGGAATAGCTCGTGGCTTTTACAGCCTTATTTTTCTACTCTACTTTTTGTTGTACTCATTGCCTATGTCGCCGAGGTCTTCTCCTCTTCTCCTGTAGACTTCTCTTGTTCTGTTGACTGCACCCGTGGTTTTTTCACCTCTGGCTCTGTTGGGTGCCCTTCGAGTTGTTGTGCGATTCCTGTAGTCTCGCTTTTTGCCTTGTCTTTGGGTTCTCCGTAGCTTGCCATCATGCCGAAGTTTTGCGACATCTTGTGAAATTCCTTGTCGCATAGATCCGATAGCTCGAAGCTTCCTTTTATTGTGATAATTCCATTGGGTCCTGGCATTTTTAGTACCAGGTACGTGTAGTGAGGTACTGCCATGAATCGCGAAAATGCGGGTCGCCAAAGGATCGCGTGATATTGTGATGGCCAGTCCATGACTTCAAAGTCGAGCTTCTCTCTTTTGTAGTTTTGTCGATTCCCGAAGCAAACGTTGAATGCTATTCGACCTAGTGGATAGTTGGCACTCCCTGGGACGACTCCGTGGAAGGAACAGTCAGTTGGCTTTAGGAACTCTAATGAAATGTGCATTGCTCATAGAGTCTTTGCGTAGATCAGATTTATTCCACTTCCTGCATCCATAAACACTCTGTCGACGTCGTATGTCCCAATTTGGGCTTTGAGTACCAGAGGCGCGTTTCCTGGCCGAGGTACTGTTATGGGGTGATCATCCCTGCTGAATTCTATGGGTTGCCATGACCAGTGTAGATATTCCGTTGTTGCTGGAGGCGAAGTTACTGCGAGGTTAACTTGGCGAGTTATGATTTTCTCCTCTTTGTTCGACTTGGGCACTGGTTGTATCATTGCTGTGATGTGCCCCTTAGATGGAACATATCCTCCGTCATCGTCGTGTTCCTGGTTCGGCTGGTCTTGACCTTGAGGAACTCCATTGTTTCCTTGTTGACTTGCAGGCGTGTTGTTTACGTTCCCTTCGTATCCTTGCCGTTTTGTTTCGGCTTGTTTGTTAAGTGCTGCCTCCTGGAGTTTCAAGAACGTCGTGCAATCTTTCATCGCATGCCTGGATACTCGCTTCCCATTGACAAACGCGGAGTATATGTGACATGGTCCGTTTAGCATATCTTCTGGTGATGGGTTGTACTCTCTGGGTTCTCTTGTCTGAAACTTTTTGCTGCTTCCGTAGTCTTCTTTTCCATAGCTACGGTGCCCTGAGCTTCGACGGTTGTTCCCTTGATAGCTATTGTCTTTGTACCCTGCGGCTACTTGGCTGTGGGAGCCGTAGTTATCATAATTGCGAGATCTCCTCCTTTGGCCTCCATATTTGTTTCCTCTATCATCCTCTGATGATCGCGTTCGTTTGTTGTTGCACGCATCTTCTCCGTCTGCGAACCTGTTTGCTATATCCATTAGATCTGATACTATTTTCGGCTTATGCATGCCCATCTCTTCAACTAGGTCTCCTCGCTGCAACCCGAGTGTGAATGCATCTGCTCTTTCGTCTAAGACTTCTACTGCTGAATTTTTGATAATGCTCCACCTTTGGATATACGCTCTTAATGTCTCATTGCGTTGCTGTACGCAGGCTTTGACTTCTTCTATGGACGCTGGCCGTTTATATGTTGATTTGAAGTTGCTCGTAAATTGCTTTGTGAGCTCCTCCCAGCTTCCAATTGTTTATTTTTCTAATTTGCTCAACCATGACCTTGCTGCGCCGGTGAGGTGTAATTGCAAACTTTGCATTGCCGTTTCCTTGGTTCCTCCCAGAATTTTTACTGCTTGTAGATAATCCGAGAGCCATGACTGTGGCTCCTGAGATCCATCATATTTTTGCTGATCATGGGGTAGTTTGAAACCCTTGGGTACTGGCGTGGTGCGAACCCTATGAGTAAAACATGACGCCCCATCTCCTTTTCATCGTCTTCGTAGTTGTATGCTTTGTTGGGAGTCCTGGATCTTCGGGTTCCTCTATGCTTTGGATTTTTATGTCGCCCTGGTGATGGCGTTCTAGATCGTCGACTGCCACTTCTGTGCCGAGGACTGTTGTGACGGCGTGGTGATCTTGGTTTATGGGTTCCTTTGTTGCCGTATGCCTCCTCTTCTTTCGTTGATAGTTTATTGCCTACCATCTTCAATCCTTGTAGTGCTGCTCGGTGCATATGTTCCCTTGGGTCTCCCGGATTTGGTTGTGTTGTGTGCAGGTATGCTTGAGCTGCCACTAGTGCTGCTTCGGGTGTCTTTGGTATAATGTTCCCTTGCTCGTCGACCGATAAGAAAGACGATTCGAGGTTTTTGGAGAGGCTTTGCCTTTCTGAGTACTCGAGGTTTTTGAACCTTGATCCATGTCGACGATGCCTTTTGCTATTTGTGTATGACACGTCGCTATGTGCTCTGCGAGCAGCGTCGCTTGCTACAATGGCTGAGTCTCTTCTCTTCTGTATTTGAATCCTCTCCTTCCTAGTTGCTTCGACTGTTGTCTTAAGGCGTAGTGGTACCCCAAAAGCATATTCTTGCTGGCGTTTGTTGGTATTGGCGTGCAATGTTCTACGGCTATTTTGATTATTCTCCACTCGTTAACTGATAGTCGAATTTTCTCCCTAGTTGCCAGGGAATCTGCAGTTTCTCCTTCTGCCAGGTAATTTGCCCCTCTGTTTACATTTGCTGGGTTGAGCACTGGATTGTTGTTTTCGTCTAGGTCTTCTGAGTTGTCTCCTATAATGGCGAGTACTTGGTATTGATTGTCGAACTTACTATTGAAGCTTGAGAAGATTGAATTGTCATCTTCATGAAGCTCTCATCCTGTCTTCCAGGTGTCTGTTGATTTGTCTGAAGTATCGTCATGACAGATCATGAGGTCTTTGAGTTGTACCTCTAAGTCAAAATTTTCCATGTTTTCATCGCCCTCTGCGATTTTTCTTTTTTCTGCTTCTACGAAGCTGACCGGCGAGTTTACCTCGCTGGAGGAGCCTTCTGATGATTCCATAATTGGTACTGTCTTGGACTCGCTTGCCGACGGAGCCGTTTTCGTCGGATCTGAAAGGCGAATCGAACCTAAAGACCCGACGCGAAAGTTTAGACTTCCGATCGTCAGATCCATATCTTCATCCATGCTCTCGAAGACTTGCGTGAAATTTGACTGGTGAGGTTGAAAATCGACAGTTCCGAAGGGTATCTAGATTTTGTCGACTTCCGGATTGCTGTTGGCCAAAGGCAAAAAAACGTCGAATGCATGATTCTGACGCCCAGAGTCCCCACGGTCGGCGCCAATTGACGAGGGTTAACTCGACAAATGTCCAATATGAAGGACTTAGGATCGGGGGAGTAGGGCGTCGGATGAACTCGAATGTAAATGAGTCAAACAAGGTGTGTATCGAACGTAAACGTAGAGTAAACTTGGCTTTCCTTCAATCTGTCCCTTACCGTCCTCTCCTGGCCCATATATATAGGTGGCCAGGTCTCAAGGATCGGGAGGGGTCCGATACAGATTACAGTATCGATATACGACATGAACTCGTATTTCGACTAGCATTACAATTGGGCCTAGCTTAACGGGCCTCAGGGGTACTTCGACTGATGGACTCTATTATCTACACCCTTGTCAGTACCCAAATTGCGAAGATGGCCAGAAAAAGCTAGGAAGCACACTGGAATTGCTGCAATGGAAGGCAGAGACTGGTTTATCTGACAAGGGATTTGAACAATTGCTGAAAATTCTGAAGAAGATGCTTCCAAAGGATAACGAATTGCCCGCCAGTACGTACGAAGCAAAGAAGATTGTCTGCTCTCTAGGATTGGAGGTGCAAAAGATACATGCATGCCCTAATGACTACATCCTCTACCACGGTGAGGAGTATGGGAATTTGAATGCATGCCCGGTGTGCAGTGCGTTTTGGTATAAGATCAGGCGAGATGTCCCTGGTGATGTTGAGGGCGAGTGCCCCAGGAAGAGGGTTCCTGCCAAGGTGATGTGCTATGCACCTATAATACCACGGTTGAAACGTTTGTTCAGAAACAAAGAGCATGCCAAGTTGTTGTGGTGGCACAAAGAAGACCGTAAGAGTGATGAGATATTGAGACACCCCGCTGATGGGTCGCAGTGGAGAAAAATTGACTTAGAGTTCCCGGAGTTTACGGAAGACGCACGGAACTTAAGGTTTGGTCTAAGTACAGATGGCATGAATCCTTTTGGGGAGCAGAGCTGTAGTCATAGCACCTGGCCCGTGACTCTATGTATCTATAACCTTCCTCCTTGGTTGTGCATGAAGCGGAAGTTTATTTTGATGCCAGTGCTTATCCAAGGCCCGAAGCAACCCGACAATGACATTGATGTGTACCTAAGGCCATTAGTTGAAGAACTTAAACAACTGTGGCAGAATGAAGGTGTACGTGTGTGGGATGAGTACAAATAAGAGGAATTTGATCTAAGAGCGTTGCTATTCATGACCATCAATGATTGGCCTGCTCTTAGTAACCTTTCAGGACAGACAAACAAGGGATACAATGCATGCACGCACTGTTTAGGTGAGATCGATAGTATATATTTGGATAAAAGTAAGAAGGTGGTGTATCTGGGGCATCGTCAATTTCTTTTGCCCAAACATCAATTGAAGAAAAAAGGCAAGCATTTCAACGGCGAGGCAGAAGTCCGGAGCAAGCCTAAACGCCATACTGGTGTTGATATATTTGATATGGTCAAAGATTTAAAAGTAATCTTTGGAAAGGGTCCTAGCAGTCTGTCTGTTCCGAATGACGCTAGCGGACACGCACCCATGTGGAAGAAGAAATCTATATTTTGGGAGCTTGAGTACTTGAAATTCCTAGAGGTCCGCTCTGCAATCGACGTGATGCACGTGACGAAGAATCTTTGCGTGAACCTACTAGGCTTCTTGGGCTTGTATGGGAAGACAAAAGATACACCGGAAGCACGTGAGGACCAGGACCGTATGAAAAGAAGAGACGGCATGCATCCAGAGGATTTTAAGGGTCCTGCGAGCTACGCTCTTACCAAAGAAGGGAAGGAAATCTTTTTTGAATGCCTGAGCAGTATCAAGGTCCCATCTGGATTCTCGTCGAATATAAAGGGAATAATAAATATGGTAGAGAAAAAATTCCAAAACCTAAAGTCTCATGACTGCCACGTGCTTATGACGCAATTGCTTCCGGTTGCATTGAGGGGGATTCTACCGGAAAATGTTTGAGTACCGATTGTGAAGCTATGTGCATTCCTCAATGCAATTTTGCAGAAGGTAATCAATCCAGAAGATCTACAACGGTTACAGAATGATGTGGCCCAATGTCTTGTCAGCTTCGAGTTGGTGTTCCCACCGTCCTTCTTCAATATTATGACGCATCTCTTAGTTCACCTAGTCAAAGAGATTTCCATTCTTGGTCTAGTATTTCTGCACAATATGTTCCCCTTTGAGAGGTTCATGGGAGTCTTAAAGAAATATGTGCATAACCGTGCTAGGCCAGAAGGAAGCATCTCCAATGGCTATATAACAGAGGAGGTCATTGAGTTTTGTGTTGACTTTGTTCCTGACCTAAAGCCGATTGGTCTTCCTCAATCGTGGCATGAGGGGAGACTGAGTGGAAAAGGCACGCTAGGAATGAAATCAGCATGCTGTATGGATGGACATTCTTTGAGTGAAGCACACTACACAGTTTTACGAAATTCCACGTTGGTGGAGCCATATATGGAGCGACACAAGAATATTGTACGCTTAGAAAACCCGGGGCAGTCTGACTCCTGGATTACAAAGTTCCACATGGCAACTTTTGGTGATTGGTTGCAAACACTTCTCATAAATGATGCCACTGTTGGATATGAGTTGTCTATGTTGGCCAAGAAACCATCTTCCACTATATTGACTTTCCAGGGTTACGAGATAAATGGGAATACATTTTACACGGTCGCCCAAGATAAAAAGAGCACCAACCAAAACAGTGGTGTCCACTGATGCGGGCAGATAACCACCCAGTTGGGAACCCCAAGAGGAAGGTATGATGAGCACAGTAGCAAGTCTTCCCTCAGTAAGAAACCGAGGTTTATCGAACCAGTAGGAAAAGGCCAAACTTCAGAAGGTGATGCCTGCTAGCTTCGCGACAGCTCCGGACAATTTATAGGACGCCTCGTCCAGTGCTTTGCTTTGCACCAGCAGCAATGTGAAATCTGCACACAACACAAATAAATACTTTGCTCCCAACTTACGATGAGGTTGTCAATCTCACCGGTTTGCTGTAAACAAAGGAATGAGCGTATCGAGTGGAAAGCAATAGTAATATGCGAGAAAGTAAACAGTGCGAGTAAAAGTAAACGGTAATAGCAATATAAAGGAAATTGGACCAGGGTCCACAGTTCACTAGTGGTGTCTCTCCATAAGATAAATAACGACATGCTAGGTAAACAAATTACAGTTGGGCAATTGATAGAATAAAGATAACGTTCATATGTCAAGAGGATCACTATGAGATTTACTCTGGGCATTACAACAAGATATATAGACCGCCATCCAACTGCATCTATGACTAATAATCCACTCGCGGGGAATCATCCGAGGACCCCTTGAGTATTAAGTTGTGAACAACAGATAACTGCATTAAGCAAAGTGTGTAATGTAAACAAAGTGAATTTCCTTACACACAAGAATGTTGTTTTCTCCCTAGTGGCAACAGCACATCTACAACCTTAGAAGTTTCTGTCACTCCCCCAGATTAAATAGAGGCATGAACCCAACTATTGAGCATAAATACCCCCTCTTGGAGTCACTAGTATCTACTTGGCCAAGATAGCTACTAACAACGGAGAGCATGCAAGATCATAAACAACATAGAGATAACATAAGATAAAATTCAGAACATCAACTTAATCATAACACCAATATTCATCAGATCCCAACAAACACAACATGTAGAATTACATAAAGATGATCTTGATCATGTAGGGCAGCTCACAAGATCTAAACATGAAGCACATGGTGGAGAAGACAACCATCTAGCTACTGCTATGGACCCATAGTCCAAGGCAGACTTCTCACTCATCATGCCGAAGAAGACCTCTGGTGGCGATTCCCCTCTCCGGCAGGGTGCCGGGAAGAGCTTCTGGACCCTCCCGATCTCGGGTCAACGACAGCGGCGGATCGTGATGTGTTTCTGGAAAATTGATCGGGTATTTAGGTTTTTCCCGTCGGGGGGTCTTTATAGGCGAAGCGGCGGCGTCATGAGTGGGCCAGGGCAGCCTCACCCATAGGGGGCGTGGGCCAGGGGCTGGCCGCGCCACCCTAGGGTGTGGCTGGCCCGTGCCCCCCCTCCATCTCCTCTTTGGTCTTCTCGAAGCTTCGTTAAATATTAGGAGGTTCGGCTTTTGTTTCATCCAATTCCGAGAATATTTCCTGTGTAACTTTTCTGAAACACGAAAACAGCAGAAAACAGGGAACTAACACTATGGCATCTCGTTAATAGGTTAGTTCTAGAAAATGCATAAAAATGCCATGAAGTGTAAGAAAACATAAAGCAAATGGTATAAAAACAAGCATGGAGCATAAAAAATTATAGATACATTTGAGACGTATCAAGCATCCCCAAGCTTAACTCCTGCTCGTCCTCGAGTAGGTAAGTGATAACAAAAGAAATAATTTTTGAGGTGACATGCACCATCACAATCTTGATCATCTATGTAAAGCATTGAGTGCTGAGATCAAAGAACTTAAAACATGGTCATGAAAGACATAATCTCAATAGAAGAAACTTAGCAACCATGTTATAACATGAAAAGGAACACAAACGAAAGATCATGAAAAATGAAACAATGAAAGTCAAACGTGTGTTCAAATCATATGGAAAAACATAACAAGTGGTTTTCAGCTTGTCCTTCATGGAATAGCAAAACATGAATGCATAGGACACCTTCAAGTTTAAAAGGGCGACTATATATAAATAATTTAAGAACAAGCAAAACTATAATCATGAATCAATCAATGATAACTTTGGGACAATGCACATTTAACTCAGAATGACAACTATGCTCTCTTAGACGGTGCATAAAGGTAGAAGGTGGAGACTCAACATAAAAGTAAAATAAAGGCCCTTCGCAGAGGGAAGCAGTGATTAAACATGTGCTAGAGCTTTTCATTTGTAAAACAGAGAGATAAAAATTGGGTTTTGAGAGGTGGTTGTCTTTGTCAACGACTGACAATGGGGTTCTTACTATCTTCCATACAAAAATGAAGCAAGTTTTTGAGAGAGATTGGCACTTTTGTGCTCTTTTATAAAGCTTGGCACTCCTCCCTATCTTTTTTTCCTTTCACAAACCATGGCTAACCGATTCCATCGGGTGCCCACCAACATTCACATACCATGGAGGAGTGCCTTTTTTTCTTTTTTCTTTTCTTTTTGGAACGAAACAATATGGAAGATAGCAAATCCGACCACTACGTCCCCATAAGCTGAAAACAGTGTCACAAAACGAGAAGTGTTTTCAAGGTTTTTTGAAAGGTAGCACATGAAAATTTACTTGGAATGGCTTGCAAATACCATGCATAGGAATTTATAGTGGACACATTGGAATAACTTGGTTTTTAGGAGTTGGATGCACGAGTAGGGCTCATACTCATTACAAAATGAGGGCTAGCAAAAGACTGGGAGCGACCAACTAAGAGAGCAATAATGGCCATAATCATGCAAAGCGACAAAACATCATTAAGAGAAGCATAAAGTGGTATCACAAGTCAAAAACCAAATTATCATAGAGGCTTTAGGCGACTTATTTTGTAGTCAACATGTGTAAGCATGCGCCAAGTCAACCCAATTAAAGCATCAAAGGAGAAAACCAAATAAATGCTCCACATAATAAAAACAACGCATGATTTTTCAAAGGCTCATTAAGCAATCTCAGTCATTTGAGACAAGTCATGCTACATCAAAAATCACTAAGCATACTATCAAAATGACATCAAGCACGACATGCAAAAGCCTAAGCCGCAGTCTAAGCAAGCTCCTTTTTGTACCACTTTTTTGCATGAAATTTTTTCTCTTTTCCAACACCATTCAAACCTTTTTAAGACAACTCTTTTGATGAATACCAACATGGACCAGAGGTCAAAATACACGTTGATGCAAAGATAAAACAAGATCTGAACAAAAATCAAGACGAAAAACGAAAGCTAAACGCAGTTCTAGAAAAAGAGAACACTCGTTGAACGGTAAGAGTGAAAAACGGAGTGTTCTTGGCAAATAAAAATGAGTAAATCTTCTCCAAAAGAAATTTGTTGGGGTCCAACCATTTATTGCAGCAAACAAAACAAAAGAAAACTGAAAACAAAAGTAGCACTAGCGTGTGCATGTGGTGGTGTAAGCAACTTACTCATAACAGATGGCGAATCAAGAGCAACGGAGGTGTTCAAAGTCGTACCTCTTCTTGTAGTGGATGGCAATATAGGAACTTTTCTATCACGAGGTTTACCCATGATGAATGGATTGCAGCAAACAATATAAATCCCAAGTGAACTTACAAATAAAGCTATGCTTCCCAGCAACGGCGCCAGAAAATAGTCTTGATGACCCACAAGTATAGGGGATCGCAACAGTCTTTGAGGGAAGTAAAACCCAAATTTATTGATTCGACACAAGGGGAGCCAAAGGATATTTATAAGCCTTAACAGATGAGTTGTCAATTCAGATGCACCTGGAAACAGACTTGCTCGCAGAGGTTTATCAGTAGAAATAGTTTTATAGTGGTGATAGTAGTAAAACAGTAGCAGCAATAATAAAATAAAAGCAGTAATAGTAGCATTAGTAAATAGTAGGATTAAAGACTGTAGGCATAGGGATAGATGTACGGGCGTTGCATGAATAAGATAATTCATGAAATCAGTGAGACATGGGCAATTGCAGATAAATAATGATAAAGCATCCTAGCACTAAAAAAGCATAGGCATGTGTTCCGTATATAGTCGTACGTGCTCGCAATGAGAAACTTGCATGACATCTTTTGTCCTACCAGCCTGTTGCAGCAGGGCCTCAAGGGAAATTACTAGTAATTAAGGTACTCCTTTTAATAAAGTACCGAAGCAAAGCATTAACACTCGGTGAACACATGTGATCCTCACATCATAGCCATCCACTCCGGTTATCCCAATTTCTGTAACTTTGGGGCCTCGGGTTCCGGACAACGATCTGTGTAAACAACTTGCAGGTAGGATCATAAATAACAAGTATCATCATAAAACAATAACAAGTTCAGATCTGAGATCATGGCACTCGGGCCCAAAGTGACAAGCATTAAGCACAACAAGTTGCAACAATGTCATAAGCACTAACAGTAGATACTAGGCACTATGCCCTAACAATCTCATAGCAAATTACATGAGTGATCTCATCCAATCCCTACCATCCCCTTCGCCTACAGCGGGAATTACTCACACATGGATGGGGGAGTCATCGATGGTTGATGGAGAGACGTCGGTGATGATGGTGATGAAGATCTCCTCCAAATCCCCGTCCTGGCAGGGTGCCAGAACGGAGTTTCTGGTTCCGAATCGCGGTTTCTGATGGCGGCGGCGCAGCGGAAGTCTATCTGGGAAAAACGCCGAACCCCCGCTCCTTTCAGGTCAAAGGGTATATGTAGGCGGAAGGAGGGGTCGAGGCGACGGCCGAGCTGGCCTCACCATAGGTGGGCACGGCCAGGGCTGGGTCGCGCCCCCTGGTGGTGAGCCCAGCTCCCTGCCTCTCTTCGTTTCCTCTTCTGGCTCCGTGGGTCTTCTGGTAAAATAGGATTTTTGCAATATTTTCTAGGATTTTTCCTGAAAGTCGGATTTCTGCACAAAAACAAGACACCAGAGCAATTCTGCTGAAAACAGCGTTAGTCCACGTTAGTTGTATTCAAAACACACAAATTAGAGGAGAAACAATAGCAAAAGTGTTCGGGAAAGTAGATACATTTTGGACGTATCAACTCCCCCCAAGCTTAGCTATTTGCTTGTCCTCAAGCAATTCAGTTAACAACTGAGAGCGATAAAAGAAACTTTCACGAACACATTTACTTCAGATGATGTATATATACTCACTATATGATCAAGTACTCAGGCAATTCATAATAAGAGATATGCAACTAATGTTACCTCATAGTCAAGCAAGCTATGAAAGAGTGCCAATGCACTAATAACAAGTAATATGAACATAAGAAGCTACAAGATTGTAATGTTCATAAATGATATGGAAGAGTGGTATCCCGCTTGCCTTTATTTGTGGAGCAAAACATAAATGCTGAGGCACCTCTAAAGTTCAAGGGAAGACTAGAAGTAAAAATATCAAAGATACAAGCATCAAAGTTATACCACAATTAACCGTGTTTTGGGACAAGCACATTACACTAAGAATAACAGCTATGCTCTCAAAAAGATGCTTAAAGTTAGAAGATGAAGACACAACATAAAAGTAAAAGAAAGGCCCTTCGTAGAGGAAAGCAGTGATTTAACATGTGCTAGAGCTTTTCATTTGTAAAATAGAGATAAAAAATTTATTTTGAGAGGTGGTTGTTTCATGTCAACGACTGGCAATGGGTACTTGCTATCTTCCATACTAAACAAGTGAGAGCGGTTCCAAGTTCTTTGAAAATTTGGCACATTGGTGCTCTTTTATAAAGCTTTGGCACTCCTCCCCACCTTTTTTTCCTTTCTCAAACCATGGCTAACCGATTCCATCGGGTGCCCACCAACTTTCACATACCATGGAGGAGTGCCTTTTTTATTTCTTTTTTAGATTAGATTACAGTGGTCTGACCAGCTCCCTTGCAAAATTAATGACGAGCAGATGAAGCTGCCTAGTCGAGGGGTACTTAATTTAATATGGAAGATAGCAATTCCGACCACTACGTCCTCATGAGCTAAAAACAGTGGCACAAAATGAGAAGTAGTTGAAAGTTTTGAAAGGTAGCACATGAAAATTTACTTGGAATGGCTTGCAAATACCATGCATAGGAATTTATAGTGGACTCTTTGGGGTTACTTGGTTTTCAAGAGTTGGATGCACGAGAAGTATTCCCTCTCAGTACAAGTGAAGGCTAGCAAAAGACTGGGAAGCGACAATCGAGAGAGCAATAGCTGTTATAATCATGCTTGCGACAAAACAAAATTAATATAGGCTTAAAAATGATACAAGAACTCTGAGGCAAAGTAAATTATTGAGGCTTAATTGACTTTTTGTTCACTCATATGCATGCTTGAGCATGTGCAAAGTCGATTCAATTGAAGCTTTCAGAGGAGGATACCACAGTATCATACCATATTATGAATAAAACAATGCAAGCAAGCGTCTACATGACATGCTACAAACTATTAGTAAATTGGAACTAATCATATGAGAGCAAGAACTACAAAGCATCCATTAGATAACATATACCTTACATGAACTGACTAAGCATGTCCACATAGATGAGTATATGTACAAAAATGAAAACAAATAGAGTTCATACCAGCCTCTTACCACATCTCGGATTGTCATATGTCATCATTATTGCCTTTCACTTGTGTGGCTTGAATAATATGAAGTGAAAACCAAGCTCCAATGGAGTCACGGGAAACTAAACTCTGCAACAAACTTTACAAAACTGAAGAAGAACAACAAATATTTTTGGGTTTTTGATTTTTGAATCAAGAACAGAAGGAGACATCAAACAAAGCAAAATATTTTTGGATTTTTCAAATATCAAACCGAAAATGGAGAACAAAGCAAACCAAAGCTAGAAAACTAAAAAGACAAACGAAGAGAAACAACGGAAATATTTTTGGTCTTTTTGTGCTTTGGAAAGTAGAAATAAGAACAAGAACAATAAAGAAAAGAAAGCGAAACATGGATATACAAAGTACCGACAAAATATGATATGTAGATGAGTGAATCGTCGGCGTACCGCCCCCCAAGCTTAGGCTTTTGGCCTAAGTGGAGATCAATCTCGTCTCCAATACATGCTCCATGCTGGTGGGTCATCATTGGCACAGTTATAGCCTGGCCCTTGTGAAGATGAAGCCGATGGTGTATAATCATAATAAGGCTGCTGGTATGGAAATTCCGCAATGTTGGAGGGCTGGCCCAACTCCTCGGTCCCCTCCCCATCGTGCACGGGCGGCGGGTGCTCCTCTATATACTCGTCGAGCTCATCCTCTGTGAGTGACCATCCATTCCTGCGATCAAGGTTAAACAAAAGAGGTGCAGGCAAATGGACTGATTGATCAGTCTTCACTACCTTCCAGGTAGATTTCTTGAAAAAGGTTATCTCAAACGTCAAGTTACTCAAATAGGCATGAGGAGAAACAAACTTATGATGTAACATAGAGTTAAAATCAAGTCTCTCCACGGGGAACTGAAGATCTAAAATATGAGGCACTACACCATGCAAAGCTAATAAACGCGAAGCTATAAGACCTCCACAGATTCCCCCTTTCTCACGGTTAGCATCAAGACGGAAAGCTATTAAAGCACCCAAATTGTAAGTCCTATCACATCTCAAAGCAGCAGCAATAAAAGCTAGATCACAGGAGGATAACTTATTTGCAGCTTTCCTAGCAAGAACACACTTGGTAATAAAGTAGGCAAAATATCGAATGGATGGAAAATGAATATTCTGAATTTTACCATTATCTCTCGTGAAGCTTCTTCCTTGACAAATCTCCTCATATAGGTCCAACAATGGCCTAGGCCGTTCCTTCATCCTTTCGCGCGATCCCCACTGTGGTACTCTAATGGCTGCACAAAAAACATCAAAGGGCAAGTCCACAGATTTATTGTAAATTTTATAATGAACCATGGGGTTAGATGTGGACAAATTGAATCTGAAATCCTGCACCACAGACATTGTTAGTTTAGCATATTGGGGCGGTTCACCATCAATAAAATGCTCCAATCCTGCATTGGAGACTAGAGTTTGGAAATCCTGCAGGATTCCAGTGGCATTCATGAACTCTGAGCATGGATAGATTGAGGGAAAGACCCTCTCTTCACGGTGAACTCTCATGACCTCATGCACTTCTAGTTCATGTTGAAAGAGTTGTTATGCATTCTCCTCCATTTCTGAAATTTTTAAAAACCTCATAAAAATGATTTTGAAACAAACAAATATAGGAAACTACTATAGAGAGTTACTAGAGAGCTAACATGCATCAAAATAACATTTCTAAGCAATAGAACAAGCATGCAAACTCATTTCACCTGTCACCTATAGAGCTAAAATACTCAAGAAATACTCCACTAAACAAAATTCTACTTGGACAATCGGAGGAGTCACATACCAGGGAACAAATGCTCCAAATCTCAGCAACAATGATGGGCTGAGCAAGGATATCGAAAAATCGAGATGGAGAGTGATTGCTGGGATGATGGCGCCAGAAAAGAGTTGGTGCCTAGTTGAATGTCCAGCCCGTTGGGAACCCCAAGAGGAAGGTGTGATGAATACAGCAGCAAGATTTTCCCTCAGTTATGAAACCAAGGTTTATCGTTCTTGGAGAGGAGAGACAAACGACTGAAGGTGATGCTTGCTAGTTTGCGACAGCTTCGGACAATTTATATATGGCGCCTCGTCCAAGCTTTGCTTGCTAGCTGCAACGCGGAACCTGCACACACAGCCAAGTACTTTGTTCCCAACTTACGATGAGGTTGTCAATCTCACCGGTTTGCTTGAAACAAAGGTTATGAGTGTATCGAGTGGAAAACAATAAAAGTATGTGAGTAAAGTAAACAGTGCGAGTAAAGTAAACAGGTGATAGCAATATGATGGAAATAGGACCGGGGTCCACAGTTCACTAGTGGTGTCTCTCCATAGAATAAATAACACATGCTGGGTAAACAAATTACAGTTGGGCAATTGATAGAATAGAGATAAACGTGATATGTCAAGAAGATCACTATGAGATTTACTCTGGGCATTACAACAAAATACATAGACCGCCATCCAACAGCATCTATGACTAATAATTCACTTGTGGCGAATCAATCCGAGAACTCCACAAGTATTAAGTTGCGAACAACAGATAATTGCATTAAGCAAAGTGTGTAATGTAAACAAAGCATATGCCCTTGAGCATATGAATGTTGTTTTCTCCCTAGTAGCAACAGCACATCTACAACCTTAGAGGTTTCTATCACTCCCCCAGGTTAAATAGAGGCATGAACCCACTATCGAGCATAAATACCCCCTCTTGGAGTCACTAGCAACTACTCGGCCAAGATAGCTACTAACAATGGAGAGCATGCAAGATCATAAACAACATAGAGATAACATAAGATAATATTCAGTACAGCAACTCAATCATAAACACCAATATTCATCGGATCCCAACAAACCAAACATGTAGAATTACATAACGGTGATCTCAATCATGCAGGGCAGCTCATGAGATCTAAACATGAAGCACATGGTGGAGAAGACAACCATCTAGCTACTGCTATGGACCCATAGTCCAAGGTAGACTACTCACTCATCGCTCCGGAGGCAAGCATGGCGATGAAGAAGACCTCCGGTGGCGATTCCCCTCTCTGGCAGGGTGCCGGGAAGAGCTTCTGGACCCTCCCGATCTTCGGGTCGACGGCGGCGGCGGATCGCGATGTGTTCTGGAAAAGTGATCGGGTACTTAGGTTTTTTCCATCGGGGGGTCTTTATAGGCGAAGGGGCGATGTCAGAAGTGGGGCCAGGGGCCCTCATGCCATGGCGGCGCTGCCAGGCCCCTGGCCGCGCGAGCCACGTGTGAGGGGGCCTAGTGGCCCCTCTCCTACTCTCCTTCGGATCTCTGGAAGCTTCCGGGTAAAATAAGACTTCATGAACTTGTTTCGTCCAATTCCGAGAATATTTCCTGTGTATCACTTCTGAAACACAAAAACAGCAGAAAACAGGGAACTGGCACTGTGGCAACTTGTTAATAGGTTAGTTCCGGAAAATGCATAAAAGTGCCACGAAGTGTAACGAAACAGTAAGCAAATGGTGTAAAAATAAGAATGGAGCATCAAAAATTATAGATACGTTGGAGACGTATCAAGCATCCCTAAGCTTAACTCCTGCTTGTCCTCGAGTAGGTAAGTGATAACAAAGAATAATTTTTGAGGTGACATGCACCTACACAATCTTGATCAAGTATGTAAGCATTTGTGAGCTGGGATCATAAGAACTTAAAACATGGGCATGAAGATATAATCATGACAATTAGAAACTTAGCAACCATGTTGTAAACATGCGAATGAACACAAACAAAAGATCATGAAAATGAAACAATGAAAGTCAAACATGTGTTCAAATCATAAGGAAAAACATACAAATGGTTTTCAGCTTGTCCTTCAAAGAGAGCAAAACATAAATGCATAGGACACCTCAAAGTTTAAGAGGGCGACTAGATACAAATAATTTGAGAACAAGTGAAACCAACAATATGAATCAATAAATGAACTTTGGGACAATGCATATTACACTAAGAATGACAACTATGCTCTCTTAATGGTGCATAAAGATAGAAGGTGGTGACTCAACATAAAAGTAGAAGAAAGGCCCTTCACAGAGGGAAGCAGTGATTGCAAGTTTTATAACCTTCAAAAATTATGGTACTTACCGGCTTTGAGCTCTCATTGCCCCCATCATAAGCATCTTGAATGGTTAAAGTTAATGCGAGAACAATTATGATGCATATGCTTGACAAATCATAAGTTGAAAACCTCGTGCCCCGTGAATACGAGTACCCAAACCTCATGCTACTTTACTTAGAGTCCCAAGCAAGGCTCTTGTCATTGTAAATATATGCATATCATTGAGAACCGCCAATGGGGTACCTCCGTGCCCGATGACATGGAACAAGCCCACACCAAAATGACAGGACAAGCAGACAATGAACACCTCGACATCTCTTTTATTTGCCTTTTGTTTAGCTTTTTATTGTGAGATGCGTCATCGAATGTTCACCATGGGTATGCTGCAAATTTCCACCATGAATTATGCATGGCTTAGATTGGCGGCCCGGCGTTTCCCTAACACATATAAAAACTCCATGATCCCCACAAGATTCCCAATTCATTTCACACCGCGGGCATCCATAAACAAAAGATCACGATATCAACTCAAATAAGAAGTGCAATGTTGAAAGCTTGCCCATGACTGCATGGCTGGGCTAGTCTCCAACTTACAACTTGCAAGCATAACAACTCAACATAAAAGACCACAATGTAAAAAAATTAAGAACAAGAAAAAGTAAAGTGTGCCTTCCGGTTCGTGAGAGCTTTACTGACCGAATTTCGCATAACACTGGTAAGAGTTTAATTTGAAGAGAAAATAAAAGCAAGTCAAATTTACTTGGAATAGCAAATTTCTAGTAGGTATGTATGGTGGACACTTTGGAAAACTTTGGCTTTTAGGAGTTGGATGCACGAGTAGAGCTCATACTCAGTACAAGGCGAGGGCTAGCAAAAGACTGGGAACGACCAACTAAGAGAGCAATAATGGCCATAATCATGCAAAGCGACAAAGCGACATTAAAAGAAGCATAAGATGGCATCAAAAGTCAAAAACTAAATGATCATGAAGGCTATTGGCAACTTTGTAAGAGTCTAACATGTGTGAGCATGCGCCAAGTCAACCCAAATAAAGCATCAAGGAGAAAACCAAAATAATGCTTCCATACAATAAAAACAATGCATGATTTTTTCAAAGGCTCATTAAGCAATCTCAGTTATATGAGACAAGTCATGCTACAGCAAAACCACTAAGCATACTATCAAAAAGACATCAAGCATGACATGAAAAAGCCTTAGCCGCAGTCTACACAAGCTCCTTCTTGTACCACTTTTTTGCATAAAGCTTTTTCTCTTTTCCAACTCCATTTGAAATTTTTAAAGACACCTCTTTTGATGAAAACCAATAAATATCAGAGGCAAAAATACACCTTGATGAAAAGATATGACAAGGTCTGAACGCAAATCAAGGCGAAAACAAAAACCAAAAGCAGTAGCGGAAAAAGAAGAACACCCGGTGAACTTGTAAGAATGAAAACGGAGTGTTCTTTGCAAATGAAAATGAGTACATCTCCTCCAAAGGAAATTTGTTGGGGTCCAACCATTTATTGCAGAAAACAAAACAAACTAACAAAGAAAACTAAAACAGCTGACGCTCCAAGAAAAACACATAGTGCATGAAGCAATAAAAATATAGTGTCTTGAAATGTGACCTGATTTTTGCCGATGAAGAAGGGGTGCCTCGGGGGCATACCCAAGCTTTCATGCTTGTACTTCTTGGATATTTCTTGGGGTGATGCATGGGCATCCCCAAGCTTGAGCTTTTGTCCATTCTTCAACTCATCTCATCATTCTCCAATCCCTACACTTGAAAACATCCTTCATACAAAACTAAACACAAATCTATTAGCAACATTAGTGCAAGCATAACATATAATCAACCTCTTTTTGCTTCAGGTTTCAACTCAAAACCACCACATATATAGAAAATACTACTGTAGCAACCTCCCCAAAAGCTCCGTGATCAAAAGAACTCAAAAGAAAGCGATAAAGTGGCAAACACAAATATTGGCAGAAATCTGTCAAAACTGAACAGCTGACAAAGGTCGAATTTTTGAGGGGTTTTCTGTTGCTCAAATCAAAAAGTGTTCAACTAACGAAAGTTTGGATATAACCTGGGGCATATGCACAAGAAATCGCAGGTCCAAAATATATACAGAGAATTTATACGAATTTTTACGGTGCAGCACCGAAAACAGTTTCAGGACAGCAACATCCCCAAATCTTTACCTCACTCGAATTAGGGGCTTCTCTTGGCACAAAAACAAAATAAACAAGATAAGGAGTGGTTATTACAGTAGTAATGACTTCCAAGACTCAAATAAAAGAAAAAGTACTGAAAGTAAAACATTGGGTTATCTCCCAAGAGTGCTTTTCTTTAACGCCTTTGAGCTAGGCGCAGAAAATTGCGAATCAAGTAATAATGAAAGGGGGATCAGGATCCACTATAGGAATAAAGAAATGAATACTATCCAATTGAGGTTTTGAGTATCCCTTGTAGTCACGCTTTGGTACACTATTTTCATCAAAAAGATTTTCAGGACAAATCCAACTAGTATTAGCTACCAAGGCATTATGAATTCCTACAAGCTTACAAGGTATTGGCAATCTAGATTCTTCGTTGGGTGTACCAACAATTTCAACAGGCGAGCCAAGCTTATTAAACTTCTTAAAAACTTTCCTAGCCTCAATTGCAACATCTCTAAATTCCATGCGCAAAGTTTCCAAGATAAAAGCTTTCTTTTCAGGATCTTCAATTTCATGAAGCTTAAGGAACATATATTGCATAAAAGGATTAAGACTAGCAAACCTAGTTTCCAACATGTGAATCAAATAAGCAGAAGCAACTTCAATACTAGGAGCTAGCTCAACCAAAGATTTTTCCTCAACTTCCTCATGCATACTAATGTGATTAAAGAACTCCTCAATATTACTTTTGCCAATAATCGAACCACTACCTACTGAGAGGTCCTCCAGAACGTACTTAGGGATCAACATGATGAACTAAAGTGAAGAAATAACAACTACCAAGGATTCTAATTTTTTGGGTTTTTGATATAAAACGATGCAGGTAAAATAAATAAAGTAAAGCAAAACAATAACAAAGTAAAGGATGTGCGTGCGAAAAACTCCCCTCGCAGAAGTCTTCTACTTCCTCCCCGGCAACGGCGCCAGAAAAGAGCTTGATTGCTGGGATGATGGCGCCAGAAAAGAGTTGGTGCCTAGTTGAATGTCCAGCCCGTTGGGAACCCCAAGAGGAAGGTGTGATGAATACAGCAGCAAGATTTTCCCTCTGTTAAGAAACCAAGGTTTATCGTTTTTGGAGAGGAGAGACAAACGACTGAAGGTGATGCTTGCTAGTTTGCGACAGCTTCGGACAATTTATATATGGCGCCTCGTCCAAGCTTTGCTTGCTAGCTGCAACGCGGAACCTGCACACACAGCCAAGTACTTTGTTCCCAACTTACGATGAGGTTGTCAATCTCACCGTTTTGCTTGAAACAAAGGTTATGAGTGTATTGAGTGGAAAACAATAAAAGTATGCGAGTAAAGTAAACAGTGTGAGTAAAGTAAACAGGTGATAGCAATATGATGGAAATAGGACCGGGGTCCATAGTTCACTAGTGGTGTCTCTCCATAGAATAAATAACACATGCTGGGTAAACAAATTACAGTTGGGCAATTGATAGAATAGAGATAAACATGATATGTCTAGAAGATCACTATGAGATTTACTCTGGGCATTACAACAAAATACATAAACCGCCATCCAACTGCATCTATGACTAATAATCCACTTGTGGCGAATCAATCCAAGAACTCCACAAGTATTAAGTTGCGAACAACAGATAATTGCATTAAGCAAAGTGTGTAATGTAAACAAAGCATATGCCCTTGAGCATATGAATGTTGTTTTCTCCCTAGTAGCAACATCACATCTACAACCTTAGAGGTTTCTGTCACTCCCCTAGGTTAAATAGAGGCATGAACCCACTATCGAGCATAAATACCCCCTCTTGGAGTCACTAGCAACTACTCGGCCAAGATAGCTACTAACAACGGAGAGCATGCAAGATCATAAACAACATAGAGATAACATAAGATAATATTCAGTACAGCAACTCAATCATAAACACCAATATTCATCGGATCCCAACAAACCAAACATGTAGAATTACATAACGGTGATCTCAATCATGTAGGGCAGCTCATGAGATCTAAACATGAAGCACATGGTGGAGAAGACAACCATCTAGCTACTGCTATGGACCCATAGTCCAAGGTAGACTACTCACTCATCGCTCCGGAGGCAAGCATGGCGATGAAGAAGACCTCCGGTGGCGATTCCCCTCTCCGGCAGGGTGCCGGGAAGAGCTTCTGGACCCTCCCGATCTTCGGGTCGACGGCGGCGGCGGATCGCGATGTGTTCTGGAAAAGTGATCGGGTACTTAGGTTTTTTCCGTCGGGGGGTCTTTATAGGCGAAGGGGCGATGTCAGAAGTTGTGACGCCCCAAAATCGGCACCTTGCGAATTATAGCAATCACGCCACAATTCGCACGTTGTCGCTTTGGAAACGCCCACCAAGCAAAATGTGCACATCACAACATACACATTATGCGGGTGGAATCAAGGTAGTAACATTACACAGGCTCACGATGGAACCCACAAAAGAATATAATACAACCACAAAGACTCCACGAGTCAAGATCCAAATAGATACATACAAAGATCCAAATCATACATAAAGCAAAATAGTATCCGAGTACGGACAAGAATACAAATGGGCCTAAGAGGCCTGAAGATAAACGATGGCGTCCATAACCCTGCCCAGGCCAAGCCGGAAGGGTAACCTTGCTAACGTCGTCGCTTCCATGTACCTGTCTTCAAACCTGCTCCGGCGAAAAATCCGAGACGAGCAGCAATAAGTACAAAAGTACTTAGCAAGACTTCAAGACGTATAAAGCGTAGTCATCAAGCGGCCTTTGTACGTGAGGTACGCAGACAACTCGAGAGACTCAAAAGAACGTCAGCTATATGATGGGGTTAAGCGGCAGCGAGCAAGCACTAAAGAACCTATAGAGACACTCTACAACTTCCGTCTAAACAGAATAAGATAAGAGAGCGCATAAAGGAACCAACTAGAATACTAAGCAAACATAACCCAGCTGATGATTCACCTCATCACGACGACACGAAGAAGCAACATCAAAGGCACTCACACGGTTGACAATTTTATAACAATTTAATATTGTAGTAGAACTATTTACTACGCCACTTTAGAACATCAATTAGGTGTAAGTTGTTCTATGATCGAGTAGAACGGCTCCAAGTCGTCCATAACCGTGGACACGGCTTTTCGAAAAGATTTACCCTGCAGGGGTGCACCAATGTACCCATACACGCTCGATCAATCCAACCTAGACAAGGGATGGAAATCACGACGAGACCGTTGCTAATTCTACAAGAGAGTTTAGGGGGGCCACCCTACTAAGCTACCCGTAACGAAGTCGGCCGAGCTCCGAAGACGGACTCAGAAGTTTGCGAGGACGGAGAAGACTGGAAGAGAGCCCATCAGAGGGATCCGCCAGCTTCACAAAGCGTGCCGCAAGCAAATAAACCCGTCAACCATCGGAGGCGACGCAACCACACCCATCGGAGGGGGGCTTAGAGACTCCGCCACCATCAAAGGTGACTCCACCCAAATCCAAATCCAAATGAAAATACGGTGTTGTGGCCCCCGGTAAACTAACTCGAGGAAAAGTAGTAAGTCAAGGGAGATCCCACGGCATCTCCACGAGTGCTTAGTGCGCTCAGCTTAGAACAGTTCATGCGAACTCGGGGTCCTAGGGGACACAAGTGAGCCATCGGAAAATAGGCAAAATGACTCACCGATGCCTCTGCTTAATCAAGTGTAGTTGTAACATAAATAAATCATGTTTATCTCTAACATCTAATAACCAACTTATCTCCAATTCATATCCATCTCATATATCAAGTAGAGCATGTGATAAACTTCCCAACAACCCGATGAGATAACACAACTTGAAACAACCTAAGCACGCCTACGACTCGCAAGGCCAACTCAAACAACAAGCAAAAGGTAATAGGCAGGAGGTGGCGGATATATAGTTTTGCTTTGGGGAAATAGGTGGATAGGAGACGTAACTTGAACAAAGCATCGGAACAAAAGGCTAGCATAAAGGATAAAGCGTAAACACAAATAGGTAATAAGTACCCCTATAGGTAGGTAAGGGGAGGGAGAGCTTGCCTGGCAAGATAGTCGAAGAACACCCAAAGAACTTGTTGTTGCACACAACACCACGAAGTGTCCTAAACGCTACAAAAACAACGGATGCAAAACTTACTACTACGGCAAAAGAATCGGCATGATCATATGAAGCATGTATGCATGACATGGAAATTATGATGCAATACAACTTATTCAAATTAAGCGGAATCGGAATTCCGACACACACATATATAGTTTAAGTTGATTTACTACACGACAATTTATATGTTGATTAGCATGGCAAAGCAAAGATATGGATGAGCTACACAAAATTAAATGAAGTGGGAAATATATTTGGTAAATCCCAATACTTCATATCTTATGTATTAGGTGTAATGTAAACTATCACGTCACGACATGATGCAAGATGCAAACAGTAGTATGAATGACATATTCAGATTCCATACATTTTTCTGATAAACTTTCATATAAAATACTTTTTATTTCGAGTTATGGTTTGCAAGATATGAATTAAACAAGATACACACATTTTCAGTCATTTCAGAAAAACGGAAAACAGCTTGGGTCTTTCTCACCGAACGACAGGCTAGTCCGAGAGGCAGACGAGCGGGACCCGAGCTGACTGGGCGCTGAAGACTTGGCACAGGTGACTGGCTCTGCACTGCAGTGGCTGGCGAGTGGAGCCCGCCTGTCAGAGCCGGAAAAGAATCAAAAAGTGTGGCTTCGTGCCTAGCCAGGGAATCGAACACACGATCTCTTGGAACGGTGCACAGGAAACAAACCACCGTGGTACTCAATTAGATCTGACCATATAAAGAAACCAGATTTTATATTGGGACGGGATGGCTTGTTAACCTGACGAAACTGAAGATTATTTGCCGCCGGGGCCGGGACTGGATGTGGTCAGAAGACTCCGCCGCGAGGGAGAGCAGAGGAGCGCAGCTGCGCACGGCGGCGGTGCTTGCTGTGGAGGTTGAGCAGGGGATGCGGCCGATCAGAGAAAGCAGGCGCTTGGTTAGCAAAGCTGCACACTTGGCGATGCGGAAGCTGCAGAGGACGACGACATGGAGCAGAGCGAGGGTGCGCACGGACGTGATGCAGGTCGACGGTCGGGAGGCGACGTAGAGGCCGGTGCTGCGCGCAGGGTAGGAGACGGAACTGCTGGGGCGAAGTTCTGGAGGACATGGCGATGGTGCGGCGGAGCGCAAGGAGTCGCCTTGCAGGCGGGGCTTAGCAGGGACATGCCGGACGTACGCGCGGACGGCGGTCTGTAGCGTCGGGGACGAAGGGCGACGAGCTTGGCGGCGAGGATGCCGAGTAGGCGGGCACGATGAGGCGCACGCGCGTGCGCACGCACCACAGCAACAAAAAAAGCAGTAGAGCTCGCGGTGGAACGCGCCGGCGAGGCGCACACACGGAATCCGGTGGCAGTGTCGAAGTAGAACCTGCGGTCGGAACCTTGAGGTCGAGCGGAGGCGCTCGGGCGCGGAGCGAAACGTGGAAGCACGCGGCTTGGCCAGTCGGGAGCGCCAGAGACAAAGGCGAGCACGGCCGTCAGTGTTGCCAAACCGGAGGAGACCCGCTGACGCGTGCAGCAAAGGAGGTGGTCGGGCGCAAGCGAAGTAGAGCTGCGGGAGGCACCGAGGTAGAGCTCGCTGGGGTGGTTGTTGACGACGGCGTGGTCGAGCGGCAGGGAAGGAAGAGAGGGGCGGCGGCGCTAGAGGGAAAAGAAGCAGCTAGGGTTGCAGGCCTAGGGCGGCTGGGGATTTTATAGGCGGAGCATGGACTGCTCGTCCATCCCATCCAGGAAGACGACGTGGCTGCTGCCGATGCTCTGCCGTACGAAGGTGACAACGATCAAAGGGACAGGGTGGAGATGGACTTTGGTTTGGGCGAAGTGGGCCGATGGAAAAGGCTAGAAAATGGCTTGAATTAAAGGCAAAGGCTGCAGCCTTTATTTTCAGAATTTAGGAGATTCTTTAGAATTTGCACCGGAACCAAAGATGGAGAGAGGGAAGGGTTTTGCAAACATTTTTCAAAACATGGGTTGATTCAAAACAATTCTAAAAGTTTTCAAATAGTACAATTAATTTAACATAAGCAAAGAAGAGGAGGCCTTATAAACCATATGAGAAAAATAAAAATAAATAGGTTTTAATAAAAATATTTTTGTTTGACAAAACATGCAAGGTGACAATGCATGATGATGCACAAAATAAAAGAACAACCAAATCTAAAAGGAGATTTTTCTGGGCCGTTACAGAAGTGGGGCCAGGGGCCCTCACGCCATGGCGGCGCGGCTAGGCCCCTGGCCGCGCGAGCCACGTGTGAGGGGGCCTGGTGGCCCCTCTCCTACTCTCCTTCGGATCTCTGGAAGCTTCCGGGTAAAATAAGACTTCAGGAACTTGTTTCGTCCAATTCCGAGAATATTTCCTGTGTATCACTTCTGAAACACAAAAACAGCAGAAAATAGGGAACTGACACTGTGGCAACTTGTTAATAGGTTAGTTCCGGAAAATGCATAAAAGTGTCACGAAGTGTAACGAAACAGTAGGCAAATGGTGTAAAAACAAGCATGGAGCATCAAAAATTATAGATACGTTGGAGACGTATCAGAGAGCAGCAAGAGCACGGGTTTGAGCTGGGGTGTCATGATTTTTCAAGAGAGAGAAAGAGGTGGGGATGAAGAGATAAGTGAGAGGCCAGGGGGGCCCCCTCACCATATGTGGGCACGGCCAGGCTTGGGCCGCGCCCCCTGGTGGTGAGGTGGCGTGGTAGGTCCCCCTGAGGTCTCCCAGGTACCTCTCTGCCCCATTTTTGACATAAAAATTTAAAAAGATTTTTCTGGAATTTTTCGAGAAACTTTATTTTCGAGGATTTTTTAGAAATTGATAAGAGAATAAAACTCGGGAAAACGACGGTGGAGCGATAGAAAGCAAATCCAACCAAACCTTACAGCAGCTCTAAGATATTCTAATATGAAACTAAACAGCGGAAACAAAAATGAACAAGGTAGAAACAAAAGTAAATGCGGTGAAAACATAGTTTTGTTCATTTGAAAACTGCTTTGTTAACAAGGTTGATCAGGTCTTGTTACCAAACCACTTTTCTTATGAAGCAAAAATTTTGCATTTCACTATATGATTATGTTACCTCAACCTTGATAGGCATAGTCCCAATCATGACAATTTTATATTCTTATGTGGGCTTTCACTCTGAACAAATAATCTGACCAACTCTGATGGTCTCAACATTCTTGATTGAATTTAGAGCATTCTTTCTATCAATCTTCTTGGGAAAATAAACCGTGTACTCTTTTTCATTGACATTAAAAGTTACTTTTCTTTGATTGCAATTAATAACTGCACTTGCAGTGTTTAGAAAAGGTCTCCCAAGAATAATAGACATATTATCATCTTCAGGCATTTCTAACACAACAAACTCAGTTAATATTAAACAGCTGTTAGCCACTTGAACAGGAACATTTTCACTATACCAATAGGAATAGTAGTAGACTTATCAGCCATTTGCAAAGATATATCAGTTGATACCAATTTTTCTAGATCAAGTCTCTTATAAAGAGAAAAAGGCATGACACTAACTCCAGCTCCCAAATCACATAAAGCAGTTCTAACATAGTTATTTTTAATAGAGCAAGGAATAGTTGGTATACCTGGATCTCAAGCTTCTCCGAAACTTTACCATCAAAAGAATAATTAGCAAGTAAGGTGGAAATTTCCTCATTAGGAATCTTCCTTTTGTTAGTAACAATATCTTTCATATACTTTGAATAAGGAGGCATTTTAATAGCTTCAGTCAAAGGAATTTGCAGAAATAAAGGTTTCATCCATTCACAAAACCTGTTGTAGTGTTCTTCTTCCTTGGATTTGTGTTTCTTACCAGGAAAAGGCATTTGTTTCTGCACCCAAGGTTCTTTCTCATTACCATGCTTGTTGGCAATGAAATCTTGCTTAGTGTACTTTGCATTCTTGGCAAGCTTTTCTGGTTCCTCTTCAACTTCTTCTTTATCGAAAGCATTACCTGGTTCAGTTTCAGCATCAGAAATAGAAACACTATTAGGATCTTTACCTGTTTCAGAAGATTCTGTAACTGTTTTATGCTTCTTCTTCTTCTTCTTGGAAGGAATATCATCTCTTGAAGTGCGTTGAGAATCTTGTTCGATCCTCTTGGGATGTCCTTCAGGATATAAGGGGTCTTGAGTGGTAGCACCTCCTCTTGTGCGTATTTTACATGCTTGTTTTTCTCTTGAAGCATTAACTAGCAAATCTTTTTGTACCTTGGTAAGCTAATCAATTTGAGTCTGAACCATTTGAAAATGTTTAACAAGCATCTTCACATCATTGGAGGTTCTCTCCACAATATCCTGCAACTTGTTAATAGCTCTAGAGTTTTCCAACAAATGATTCTGCACCCTTCTATTAAAATTATCTTGCTTAACAATAAAATTATCAAACTCATCTAAGCATTGATCAGGAGGTTTAGAGTAAGGAATATCTCTATCATCAAAGTGTTGGAGAGAGTGTACCTCAATAGTAGATGAGTGAGGGATTGGCTTACATACTTCTTCTATAGGAGGTAAATTCTTCACATCTTCGGATTTAATCCCTTTCTCCTTAAGAGATTTCTTGGCTTCCCTCATAACTTCATCATTTAATTCAATCATTCCTCTCTTCTTGGGTGTTGGCTCTGTAGTTGGCGCTGGTGTTGGTGTTGGTGTTGGTGTTGGTGTTGGCGTTGACTCAGCCATAGTCCAATCATCATGATTCCGGCTTATTTTAGCCATTAGTTCTTCAGCTTCAGCCAGAGTTCTTTCCCTGAGAACACAACCAGCACAACTATCCAGATATGTCTTAGATTCATCAGTTAGTCCATTATAAAATATATCAAGGAGTTCATTTTTAGGCAATGCTCTAATTAAAGAACAAAACCTTTCCCAAGATTCAGGCAATATCTCTCCTTTTCCCTGTTCAAAGTCAAAGATTTTCTGCACAACAGCATGTTGAGCACTAGCAGGAAAATATTTCTGAAAGAAAGCAGTAACCAAAGAAATAGGACTACCAATAGATCCAGGAGACAAATTATTAAACCAAGTTTTAGCAGCACCTTTCAAAGAAAAAGGGAAAATCTTAGCAACAAAGTAAGTGCGAAGCTTAATATCATCAGAAAACAAATTACTCAAAGTTGACAGCTCATTCATATGTGCCATAGCACTTTCACCTTCAGTACCACAAAAAGGGTCTTTCTCAACAATAGATATGTAAGATAAATCCAAATAGAAATCATAATTCTTATCTCTAATATTTATGGGAGAAGCAGCAAACTTTGCATCAGGAGATAATTTATATCTAACAACATGTCTTGCTAGAAGTTCCTTAACAGCATTAGCATCACGAGTGGCATGAGCTTCAGCAATAAAGTCATCGTCAAGCTCAATATAAGCGTCATCAAGATCATCACTAGGGCATTCCGTAGACTTAGGTGAACTAACAGGTGTAACAGTAGTGTTCCCCAATTGCTTAGTCCTAGCAATTGTAGCATCTAAAAAGGAACCTAACGAACCACACTCATCAAGCATAGTAGAAGCATCATCTAAATTATCAGTAGCATTTTCAAACTCAGCAGAAGAAGTAGCAGTAGCGTGTGCATGTGGTGGTGTAAGCAACTTACTCATGACAGATGGCGAATTAAGAGCAACAGAGGTGTTCAGAGTTGTACCTCTTCTTGTAGTGGATGGCAATATAGGAACTTTTCCATCACGAAGTTTACCCATGATGAATGGATTGCAGCGAACAATATGAATCCCAAGTGAACTTACAAATAAAGCTATGCTCCCCAACAACGGCGCCAGAAAATAGTCTTGATGACCCACAAGTATAGGGGATCGCAACAGTCTTCGAGGGAAGTAAAACCCAAATTTATTGATTCAACACAAGGGAAGCCAAAGGATATTTATAAGCCTTAACAGATGTGTTGTCAATTCAGCTGCACCTAGAAACAGACTTGCTCGCAGAGGTTTATCAGTAGAAACAGTTTTATAGTGGTGATAGTAGTAAAACAGTAGCAGCAATAGTAAAATAAAAGCAGTAATAGTAGCAATAGTAAACAATAGGATTAAAGACTGTAGTTATAGGGATAGATGTACGGGCGTTGCATGAATAAGATAATTCATGAAATCAGTGAGACATGGGCAATTGCAGATAAATAATGATAAAGCATCCTAGTACTAAACAATCATAGGCATGTGTTCCGTATATAGTCGTACGTGCTCGCAATGAGAAACTTGCACGACATCTTTTGTCCTATCAGCCTGTTGCAGCAGGGCCTCAAGGGAAACTACTAGTAATTAAGGTACTCCTTTTAATAAAGTACCGGAGCAAAGCATTAACACTCGGTGAACACATGTGATCCTCACATCATAGCCATCCCCTCCAATTATCCCAATTTCTGTCACTTTGGGGCCTCGGGTTCCGGACAACGATATGTGTAAACAACTTGCAGGTAAGATCATAAATAACAAGTATTATCGTAAAACAAAAACAAGTTCGGATCTGAGATCATGGCACTCGGGCCCAAAGTGACAAGCATTAAGCACAACAAGTTGCAACAATATCATAAGCACTAACAGTAGATACTAGGCACAATGCCCTAACAATCTCATAGCAAATTACATGAGTGATCTAATCCAATCCCTACCATCCCCTTCGCCTACAGCGGGAATTACTCACACATGGATGGGGGAGTCATGGATGGTTGATGGAGAGACGTCGGTGATGATGGTGATGAAGATCTCCTCCAAATCCCCGTCCCGGCAGGGTGCCAGAACGGAGTTTCTGGTTCCGAATCGCGGTTTCTGATGGTGGCGGTGCAGCGGAAGTCTATCTGAGAAAAACGCTGAACCCCCGCTCCTTTCAGGTCAGAGGGTATATGTAGGCAGAAGGAGGGGTCGAGGCGACGGCCGAGCTGGCCTCACCACAGGTGGGCGTGGCCCAGCCCGCGCCCCCTGGTGGTGAGCCCAGCTCCCTGCCTCTCTTCGTATCCTCTTCTGGCTCCGTGGGTCTTCTGGTAAAATAGGATTTTTGCAATATTTTCTGGGATTTTTCCTGAAATTCGGATTTCTGCACAAAAACAAGACACCGGAGCAATTCTGCTGAAAACAGCGTTAGTCTGTGTTAGTTGTATTCAAAACACACAAATTAGAGGATAAACAATAGCAAAAGTGTTCGGGAAAGTAGATACGTTTTGAACGTATCAGTCCATAGTTTACTAGTGGTGTCTATCCATAAGATAAATAATGACATGCTGGGTAAACAAATTACAGTTGGGCAACTGATAGAATAAAGATAACGTGCATATGTCAAGAGGATCACTATAAGATTTACTCTGGGCATTACAACAAGATACATAGACCGCCAACCAACTGCATCTATGACTAATAATCCACTCGTGGGGAATCATCCGAGGACCCCTTGAGTATTAAGTTGCGAACAACAGATAACTGCATTAAGCAAAGTGTGTAATGTAAACAAAGCGAATGTCCTTAGACACACGAATGTTGTTTTCTCCCTAGTGGCAACAGCACATCTACAACCTTAGAGGTTTCTATCACTCCCCCAGATTAAATAGAGGCATGAACCCAACTATCGAGCATAAATACCCCCTCTTGGAGTCACTAGTATGTAGGTGGCCAAGATAGCTACTAACAACGGAGAGCATGCAAGATCGTAAACAACATAGAGATAACATAAGATAAAATTCAGAACATCAACTTAATCATAAAGATGATCTTGATCATGTAGGGCAGCTCACAAGATCTAAATATGAAGCACATGGTGGAGAAGACAACCATCTAGCTACTGCTATGGACCCATAGTCCAAGGTAGACTACTCACTCATCACGCCGGAGGCAAGCATGGCGATGAAGAAGACCTCCGGTGGCGATTCCCCTCTCCGGCAGGATGCCAGGAATAGCTTCTGGACCCTCCCGATCTCGGGTCGACAACGGCGGTGGATCGCGATGTGTTTCTGGAAAATTGATTGGGTATTTAGGTTTATCCCGTCGGGGGGTCTTTATAGGCAAAGGGGCGGCGTCAGGAGTGGGCCAGGGCGGCCTCACGCATAGGGGGCGCGGGCCAGGGGCTGGTCGCGCCACCCTAGGGTGTGGCTGGCCCATGGCCCCCCTCTGTCTCCTCTTCGGTCTTCTAGAAGCTTCGTTAAATATTAGGAGGTTTGGCTTTTATTTCGTCCAATTCCGAGAATATTTCATGTGTAACTTTTCTGAAACACAAAAACAGCAGAAAATAGGGAACTGGTACTGTGGCATCTCGTTAATAGGTTAGTTCTGGAAAATGCATAAAAATGCCATGAAGTGTAACAAAACATAAAGCAAATGGTGTAAAAACAAGCATGAAGCATCAAAAATTATAGATACGTTTGAGACATATCATCCGCTTTGATGCAGCAAACGATAGTGGGACAAAGGACATATATTATGGTTACATAGAGGAGATATGGGAACTTGACTATGGACCGTCTTTTAAGGTCCCTTTGTTTCGGTGCAAATGGGTCAAGATGACACGAGGCGGCGTAAAGGTGGACCATCAGTACGGAATGACAACGGTGGATCTCAATAATCTTGGTTACAGAGATGAACCAGTTGTTGTAGCCAATGACGTCGCTTAGATTTTTTATGTGAAAGACATGTCTACCAAACCGAGAAAAAGAAAAGATAAGAAAATGAATACATCACACGATGAGCCAAAGCGCCACATTGTTCTTTCACGGAAAAGGATCATCGTGGGAGTGGAGGACAAGACAGATATGTCAGAAGATTATAACAAGTTTGATGAAATTCCGCCCTTCAGAGTGAACACTGACCCAACCATCCTCTTAAACAAAGTAGATACTCCATGGTTACGGTGCAGAAGGAAACCCCAACACTAGATGGGGATGTTAGTGATGTGTAATAATGTATTAAACCTTTTATGTAAATGTATGATTTGGGTTAGTTATTCAAATTCAAACACTTTTTATATTCCAAGTTTTGTCAGATTCAGAAGTATGCAAAAAGAATATTAATCAATATAGTTTTAATTGAAAATGGCAAAATAGTTAATTGTTTGAATAGTTAGAATAATTTATTTTAAAAATATAAAATGGTTTTGAATTAGTTATTCAATTTCAAACACTTTTCATATTCATAGTTTTATCAAATTCTAAAATATGCAAAAAGAATATTAATCAATATAGTTTTAATTGAAAATGGCAAAATAGTTAATTGTTTGAATAGTTAGCATAATTGATTTTAAAAATAGAAAATGGTTTTGAATTAGTTATTCAATTTCAAACACTTTTCATATTCATAGTTTTATCAAATTCTAAAATATGCAAAAAGAATATTAATCAATATAGTTTTAATTGAAAATGGCAAAATAGTTAATTGTTTGAATAGTTTGAATAATTGATTTTAAAAATATAATATGGTTTTGAATTTGTTATTCAATTTCAAACAATTTTCATATTCATAGTTTTATCAAATTCTAAAATATACAAAAAGAATATTAATCAATATAGTTTTAATTGAAAATAGCAAAATAGTTAATTGTTTGAATAGTTAGAATAATTGATTTTAAAAATAGAAAATTGTGTTGAATTAGTTATTCAATTTCAAACACTTTTCATATTCATAGTTTTATCAAATTCTAAAATATGCAAAAGGATATTAATCAATATAGTTTTAATTGAAAATGGCAAAATAGTTAATTGTTTGAATAGTTAGAATAATTGATTTTGAAAATAGAAATAGTTTTGAATTAGTAATTCAATTTGAAACAATTTTCATATTCAAAGTTTTGTCAGATTCTAAAATATACAGAAGTTATTCAAATTGAAATTCAAAATTCATATTCAAATGAAATCTGAAAAAATATAAGGCTTGGCGCACATTTATTATCCATTTAGTCCCGGTTGATTTCACCAACCGGGACTAAAGGTCGGGGGCTCGGGCGCGAACCGCCCAAATGTCTTTAGTCCCGGTTGAAGCCACCAACCGGGACTAAAGGGTCTTTAGTCCCGGTTGGTGGCTTCAACCGGGACTAAAGACCCTCCTTTAGTCCCGGTTGGAGCCACCAACCAGGACTAAAGGGGGTGTATAAAAGCCCGCGCCGCCCCTCTCCTTCTTCCCCACTCACACTTAGCGAAAATTCGGATCGACGGAGCCCCGACGCGTGCAGAACCTGCCGGTGCCGATTGTTGCGGCCGCCTGTCGCCATCGCCCCGAGCGCCGCCGCCCCCGAGCCTGCCGCCCGAGCCCGCGCCGCCCCCGGCCGAGCGCCCAAGCCCGTCGCCCGAGGCCGTCGTCCGAGCGCCGTCGCCCCGAGCACCGACGTCCGAGCGCCATCGTCCGAGCGCCGCCCGTGCCCGTCGTCCGACCGCCCCCGAGCGCCACCCCGGCCCGAGCGCCGCCGATCGACGCCCTGCAGCAACTCCCTGCTAGTTAAGGTAAAAAAGTTAGGATTTATTAATTAGTAGTTATAAAATTAGTAGTTAATTAGAAAATAGGGTCAGTAGTTAGAAAATAGGGTTAATAGTTAGAATTAGTAGTTAGAAAATAGGGTTAGTAGTTAGAAAAAGTGTTAGAATTAGTAGTTAGAAAATAGGGTTAGAATTAGTAGTTAGAAAATTGTGTTAGAATTAGTAGTTAGAAAATAGGGTTATAATTAGTTAGAAATAGAATTTGTTGGAAATAGTTAGGGTTAGAATTTGCTAGAAATAGTTAGGGTTAGAATTTGTTAGAAATTGAATTTGTTAGAAATAGTTAGGGTTAGAATTTGCTAGAAATAGAATTTGTTAGAAATAGTTAATAGTTAATTTGTTAGAAATAGAAATAGTTAATAGTTAATAGTTAGAAATAGTTAATAGGAATTTGTTATAAATATGTTAAATAGAAATAGTTGTTTATATATTAGTTGTTTGTCAGCGGCCACGATGTCCCACCCGTTCGACCAGATGGGCGATGTCCGGGAGTGGGCTCCACCGGGCTGACACTGGGAGGTGTCACCTATTGGAGTGCGTAGCTTGGTGAGGAATCCGGGGCCCGTTGTCGACCCGAATCTGCTTTGGTGGAGGTCGCGTGGGCCAGGCGCAGTGCAGAGGGAGGCGGCCCCCAAGGAGTTGGTACGTCGACGTATTAGAGAGGAGGACGAGCATGTCCGTTGCTATTTTATTTGTTGGATAGGTCTCTTGACAGGGGTTGGTCGATTCTTCAGGGATCTCACATTAGCTATGATCCCGTTAGCGTTCCACATCTTTAGTTTGTTACCATCCGTGACTCAGCACCAGGTCGACGTTGATTATTCCACTGGTGGAAAAAGGGCCTATGGTCCCGGTTCATTTGGGCCATTGGTCCCGGTTGCCGAACCGGGATCCATTACTCGGGACCAATGCCGGTCCCGGTTCCAGCACGAACCGGGACCGATAGGTCTCCACGTGGACGCGCTGCGGGGCGAGGGGGCCTGAGTCATTGGTCCCGGTTCGTAGGACGAGCCGGGATCGTTGATCCAGGTTTTTTTTCCCATTTAGGGTTCAGGGTTTTATTTGGTGTGTTTTGTATTCAATTTAATGGTATTATATATATACATCAATAATGAAGGAACCACACTATATATATATATTACACATCATGGTCACGAATATATTATTCACCGTCTCATCCGTCGTGCTTGGTCGCTATTACAATCGGTAACTCACACAAATTTGATTTTACATCTTCTTTTTTACACTTCACCCTTCTAAATGAACCGGGTAATAGTATTCTCCTTTCGGATCTATGACTTGTTCTAATAAGAAACCGGCAATTTCCTCTTGAATTGCTTGCACGCGTTCCCGTGGTAGAAGACCGTCCCGCATCCGTTCGATCTAATTTAAAGAAGGGGATCAATATATATGAATGAAACTAAACACAGTTGATGGTAATAAAATAATGTTGAGATTATTGTTTATCGTACTTCAAGTTTTTTGATGTTTCGGTCTGCACCCTTCTCTTTGGTCGTCTGGCGAATGAACTCGCAGACATAGTATCCACATAAGTTATTCCCAGCTTCTTGCCTCAAGCACTTTACGAGAACGGAGTTCAATCAAAATAAGAATCAAGCATGATAATTGTATTGAAACTAGAATCAAAGAGATACGTGGATCTAGCAAGTAGTACTTACATTCAATGGTTTAAATGTAAGCTCTGGCTTCCAAACACCCCTAGTGTTGGCGGTGAACCGTTTCCAAGCCTTCTGGAGGCATTCCTGCATGTTCGCCCAATTTCCTAAAGGTGTGCGTTTTGAGTCCATGACTTTGACTACTCCTTCGTCAACACTAATGATTAACAGAATAAAGTGGAAGCTGCACAGACATAATGAGTCAAATAGCTTAACATCGAGTAAAGCGAAAACAAAATGTGTACAAGACAGTAACACTCACTCGAAGTTGTAAGGAAATAGTATTTCCCTTCTGTTGCTGAAATACTTCAACGATTGTACCAAGTTATCCTCTGTCTCTTTGGGTTTTTTTTTGAGAGTATCTTCATGAACGAAATTGCAGTCAACGAACCCAAGGTCAAAGATTCCTCCTCGGTCGCATTCGAGAATCTTCATTCTGCATATATAATTAGTATAATGATGAGTAAGATTATACAAGCAACGAATGAGCTGAGCTAGAAAGACTTAATAATACTTACAGGCAATAGGCACTGACAATAGTTTTGTCGAGGGCGTCTTGTTGGTAAAACTGAAATAATTCTAGAAATTCCATCAGTAAGAACCAATCTCCATGACCGTAATGGTGGTGTTTATATCCAACATAGATCCAGTTTGTGGATTCAGCACAGGCTTGTATGTACCAGTTATGCAATCTCCGCATTTTTGTTGGTAGATCTTTGACTAACTCGGGTTTGACGAGAGGATCCCCGTACCGGTATTTGTACGCTATTTGCTGGTACCCCTCGAACTCATCCAGACGGCTCATGTACTCAGCAATAGACAGTCCATATAACTTGGCCTTTTCTCCGTAGAGTTGAATAAACTCCGGATCAATGTTCGGATCATGCCGCTCCTGGGCTCTCCACTCATTGGTATCGTACACTTTGAGCGGTTCGATCGATTGATTTTTCTGTTGTCCGAGCTGGGCAACTTCTTTCCCGACTCTCCGCTCTTTTGCCTCAGCTGACTTGGTAATAGAGCGATTATAGTCAGGTGTGAGCGCTATGGGTTGGTGAAGCTGAATCTTAAGCGCGGCTGCTTTGGCTTTATCTTCTGCGGTGACTGGGAAGATCAATGGCTCCGTCGGCTTTGGATTTTTCTTGTTAGCCATGTCAGTCTTCCACTGTTGATAATGGGCATCTGCGGCCGTAGCAATTTCCTCATCTGTCTTCTCGTAAGGAAGCTTCTTCATATTCTGATGAGGTACTCTTGGGAGGGGCGATAGCTTACGTTTCGGTGATCGGAACGTGCTCTTGCTGCTGCTGGTGGTGCTGCCCCTCTTAGTATACTTCCGCTTTAGTCTCTGAGGCTCAGGGGACGGAGACGGCTGACGCGGCGGCGGAGACGGCTGAGGCGGCGGTGGAGACAGCTGCGGTGAGTGGTGAGGCGGTGAAGGCGACGGTTGCGCTGGAGAATGGTGAGGTGGCGGCGAAGGTGGACTGCTGCTATGAGGAGTGGGTGGCCTTGGCGGGACATAATTTGGAAGCACGATGTGCTCCTTTGGCCATACAATAGTCCCCCCTTTGGCTTCTCCTAGTTCAGTCAGGTCCCTATCTTCCCCTGCAGGGTGGTCCAGCTTCAGCTCCTCAAAATCTTGCTTGACATCATCCACCGTGACGACAGCGTACCCTTTTGGAATCGGTCTGCAATGCCAAGTTCCGTTAGGCGCAGTTGGTACGGCCATGCCGACCGCCGCTGTCACCCTTAAGTTCATAACTTGCACCTTTAGCTCACAAGCTGTGCTCTCCGTGATATCATCCACTGGGTAGCGTTTAGGAGGAGCCATCGTCAGTGCATCATCATCACCATCGTGGAGCTGGGTGGAAGCGACGCTGCTTTTCTTATTTGATAGGGCGTCGATACCATCGAATGCAGCTTCTACCATGTGCCGCTGAGATTGGCTGCTGATACCTTGCTGGCTAAGTCTGTCGAGTTGATCCTGCTACCGCTTTAATGCTTCTTCTACATTACGCAGCCGGTCTGCAGCTGCCGCTTTCTCAGCTGCCTCCCTTTCCTTTCTCCTCTGATGACTTTTATCGGGATATCTCTTCATTTCCGCGGGGAAGGCAACCTTCCACGGCTTGGAGCCCGGTGTGCCTCGTGCTCGTCCGGTGTGTTCATCATTTTTGAGGGCTCGTGTGAGCTCGTCGTTCTCTCTATCGGGAACGAACCGTCCCGCTTCCACATCTTGTACTGCACTTCTAATATCTTCGATGGGCAGTAGGGGATGATCTTTGTGTTTCTGGGTATATATTGCCCTCCCTTCTTCGTCCAACGTGCCCCCATGGCCGTAAAACCAGTTTCTCGCCCGTGGTGTCCATGTTGTGGGCTCTGGTCTGATCCCGGCAGCAATATACTTGACCTCAAGTGCATCCCACTTAGGCATGCAACCGGCGTAGCCAGCAGACCCCATATTATGGTGGTACACTTTCTTAGCAGCGTTCTCTTGATTTATTCTCGACCTTTCCAAAGCTTTCTCCAATGTCTTGTACTTCACAAAATCAGCCCACTGGTGTCTTAACTTAGCATAGCCGGCTTGATTAAAATCCGGAGTCTTGTCTAACTTGACAAACTTAAGGTACAGTTTCTTCTTCCAGTTCTTGAATGCCTCGGCCATCTTGATCAGAGCAAACTTCTTTACTCTTTTAAGTAGCTCCTTATTTGCTTCCTTCTCCTCATCTGGATTCACATCTAGCCTCGGCAGGAGGAAATTAAGCATAAGCCTGTCAAAAAGCTTATCTTTGGCGACGTCGCCGACAAACAGGACTCCACCGCTGCTTGGCCGATTCCATTCTTGAACGATGATCGGGATGTGGTCCCTCACAAGAACTCCACATTGCTTGACAAATTTTTTTGCGACATCTTCAGGAGCTAGCGGTTGGCCGTCTACACCGACCACTTCGATCCTATAACTCACTTTGTTGTCCAACTTTTTGGTTGGGCCTCGTTTTGTTCTGACGGAACAAGTGCTCGATCCGGAGGGCTAAAATAAGAAAGAGTGTTAATATATGCATGTATATATATAGACAGTCGGGCATTACAAAAAAACATATATACACCTCGCCGGAGTTTCCGAGATTTAAGGTTCGGCCGGAGCCGTCGTCTTCTCCCTCGTCGGCTTCTCCCTCGTCGCCTTCTCCCTTGTCAGCTTCTCCCTCACCGGCTTCTCCCCCGTCCCAGGCTTCTACCTCACCGGAGTCGTCTCCTCGGTTGAGAGATTCATCTCCCTCACCGGAATCGTTCAGAAATGTCCTGGTGACATCAATATCTACATTTTCTCGGATCATTCCTTGGAGGAAGTATTCATCATCTTGACTTTTTTTATGTGCTGGATCCATAGTTTCTGCAATATACCGACATTTGTTAGTTAGAATACACGCTATATATTCAAAATGCACGCTAAAACTAATTTTAACTAATTCTAATTCTAACTAACAAACTAACACTAACTTCTAACTAAGTACTAAGGGCATTCCTATTCGGCGCTTCAAGCGCCTGTTACGGGTGGACGCCTGAAGGCATGTTCTTGACCGGACAAAAATAATAAATTTTTATTTCTATTGGGCCAGCCCACTAAGATTTTAATGTCTGTGGGGGGTGCGCGTCAAATAGGAATTGCCCACAGCACCCAGCGGGCAAAAGAGGCCGAAAAAACAGCACCAGCGGGCAAAAGAGGCCCAAAAAAACAGCACCGCGTCGGCCCGCGTCAGTGCGTCAGTACGTCTTCTCCAACGCGACGCCCGCGTCAGTGCCCGTCGCCTCGAGTCCCGCCGCGTCAGTGCTTTGGGCGCCCCGCCGTCACCTTCAATGCCTGCCGCGGCATCAACGCCGGCGTGCCGATTGGGCTGCCGCTCGGTGGCATTCATTGCGGCCGCTGGACGCCCGGCCACTGGCCCCTTTAAAAGGAGGCCAACGGAGCCGCGGCCACCAGCCTCCATCGCCATAGCCAGCACAGCCGCCAGAGCCACCACATCCCGGGCACCACAGCAGCCATGGGGTTCTGGAAGAAGGGCAAGGGCAGCCACGACCACGAGGCCGGCGGGTCGCGTCGGTCTGGGCGCCGCCAGTCTCCTCCACGCCGCCAGTCTCCTCCACGCCGCGCCAGGACGGCCTCGCCGCAGCGCCAGCGTGACCGCCGGTACATTCCGGTGAGTCACTGCCAGGCGCTGTACCAGTGCGGCCAGAGCGTGGACTGGCCGGACTGCAGCCTCCCCGGCGGGTGGCACCTCAACAGCCGGCGCGTGCCGGTCCCGCCGGTGCCGCGCTTCGGCCCGGAGCGGGTCGCCGAGATCCGCCGCCGGCGCGCACTGATGCCGGCGCGCCTCCGCGCCGATCCCGCCTTTGGCTACGATAGCCAATGGTGGGACAACTTCGGGCCGCAGGAGCGCGACCCGGTGCGGCGGGCGGCCTTCCTAGGGGAGGTCGCCCCCAACCCCTACACCGGCGTGTACATGCCGGAGCCGGGACCAGAGCCACCGCAGGCGGATCCCTTCATCGAGGAGATGGAGGAGGACGAGGAGGACGAGGAGGCGCCGCCGGAGGTGGGCGGCGACGACATCCCTGGCGAGGAGCCCAGGGACGACACCGACGACTTCGTCGGCAGCGTCGCCTACGGCATCCTCGACGCGATGGACCACGGCGAGGCGCCGCCACCCCCGCCACCGATGTCCAAGGAGGAGGAGCTCCGGGTCGCCGTCCTCGTCTCCGAGGAGGAGGAGAAGAGGCGGTGGGCCGGCATCGACACGGCGCTGGCCATGTCCGTGCACCAGCAGCACGGCCGGCCACCGTCGCCTCCTCCACAGCGTGCGGCGACTCCACCGCCGCCTCCTCCACCAGGCCCGCCGCCGCCGCCACCGCGCGCGGCGACTCCACCGCCGCCTCCTCCACCAGGTCCTCCTCCACCGCCTGCGGCCAACTGGCCGTGGCCGCAGGGGCCCTACATCATCCTCCCCGACGAGGACGACGACGCCGACGCCCCTGTGCCCGCCCCGACGAGGGCTTTTTATTTTTATTTTTATTTTTCTATGTTTTTTTTAATTTCAATGTATTATATATATATATAAGTAATGAAAAATTTGCCTACGGCAATTTAAATGCGAAAATTTTAAAAAAAAGAAAATATTGGCCGGCCGGGCTCACCGTCGAAGGGGGGCGGCGGCGCTGGGGGTGCGGGGCGGGCGCACGGGGCCGGGCGTCGCGGCGACGCTAGGGGGGGCGGCGGCGCAGGCCACCTGCAGAGAGAGAATGTGATGAGCGGCGGCGCGGGGGGAAAAGGGAGAGGTCGCGGCGGCGGCGGCGCTCACCGAGGACGGCGGCAGCGGCGGCGCTCTCCGAGGACGGCGGCAGGAAACTCGGACAGCCTGCCGGCGTGGTTTCGCTCCGCGCGCAAAAGTCCTTAGCAGTTTCGGCCGATTTGGGGGGAAGTGGGGGAGGAAGAAGGGCGAGTTATATTTGGAGGGGTCATTGGTCCCGGTTCGTGGCACCAACCGGGACCAATGACTCAACGGTCCCGGTTGATGCCACAAACCGGGACCAATGACCTGGGCGAGGGGCGCTGCTGAGCCGCCACGTGCCCATTAACGGTCCCGGTTGATGCCACAAACCGGGACCAATGTCCTGGGCGAGGGGCGCTGCTGAGCCGCCACGTGCCCATTGTTTTTCTGTTTTAACTTGCTGTTTTCATTTTAACAGGAAAAAACTTTCTTCTATTTAAAATTTGGAAAAACTTTCAACAGGAAAAGTGTTTCAATTTAAATAACTAATCCAAAACCATTTTCTGTTTTCAAAATTATTAATTCTAACTAAACAATTTTACTATTTTTAATAAAAAATGCACTAACACGTTTAAAACGGGCATAACAAATTCAAAAATGATCCAAACAATGTGAAACCTTCGCGTGGTGTCATATTATGTGTCATAGTTGCAAGGAAAAATATTGAACTTGGAAAATTGCAAACGTCATAAAAAATCCTTCACAAAATGACCTATCATGTTCGAGGTTTCATGGCATTTAGGTCAAACCACCAATGTTATGGCTAGAATCAGGGCATAGTTTATGATAATGTGCCCATATTGTGCACACATGTGCATCTTGGGATGGCTTACGATGTTGCAGGAGGAAGTTTTCGTTTTCGACGCACGAAATAGCCAATTTCCATTTTTGAGGTGCCGAAATTGGGGTGTTCTATGAAGGAACCACCAAATTAAAGTTTGGCATTGGCACCAACCCATTTTTCAAAAATACTAGACCACCTTAGATGGACCAATTCCCAACCGGTGTATCAGAAACCTTACCGTCCATCCCTCATGAAAAAGACAAATTCCTGCCGATTCGATAGGAGGGTGCCCAGATTTGAACTACAAGTACAGGATATAATGCTTGTGAATTTTTGTTAAAATCATTTATAGGTTCACAACATGCTATTTCACTAGAGATCTACTTCAAGTTTAGCGAGGCTCAGCCCCGGGCTAAGAAGCTTCAAGCCCGCCGCTTTGAATATAGTTTGAAACGGGCATAAGAAATTCAAAAATGATCCAAACAATGTGAAACCTTCGCGTGGTGTCATATTATGTGTCATAGTTGCAAGGAAAAATATTGAACTTGGAAAATTGCAAACATCATAAAAAATCCTTCACAAAATGACCTATCATGTTCGAGGTTTCATGGCATTTAGGTCAAACCACCAATGTTATGGCTAGAATCAGGGCATAGTTTATGATAATGTGCCCATATTGTGCACACGTGCATCTTGGAATGGCTTACGATGTTGCAGGAGAAAGTTTTCCTTATCCCACCGACAGTTTAGTTAGATGACACAAAAACCACCTTTAGTCCCGGTTGTACCCACCAGCCGGGACTAAAGGTTAGATAGTTTCCCGCGCCACTGCGTTCCCGCCTATTTTCTTCCCGCGCTTTCCACCTTTTCCCGCCTCCATCTTCCCGCCATTTTTTCACTATATATATGTAGGCTTGGCCTCCATTTACATATCACATCTAGACTCATATCTGCAAACCTCATCACTCTCTCCCATGGCCTCCATCGTATCTCTAACCCCCAAGGAGGCGGAGGCGCTTTGCGCCTCAAACTACCCCTGCCCGCCGGGCTACCGCGTCCCCACCGGCTGGATGCTGAGTGTCGGAGGCGTACCGGTCCCTCCTGTCCCTCTAGGTGTGGCGCGTCAGATGGCCATCACGAACCACTACTACTTCGAGCTCACGCCAGAGCAGCGGAGGAATCCCCAGTGGCATCCCGACTACAACCCGACTTGGGACGCCTTCTTCATCAATCGGCGTGAGAGTGCGCTTGCCAGGCACGAGGAGGACGGCCCACCTTGTTCGAACTTCAACGAGGCCGGCCGTCGGCTGTGGTGGCGCGGCCGGACTCTCCAGAGCGTCATGGCCTACCGTGGCCCCCGCCTGTGCTACCCTCAGTCTCAGCCCACGCGTGCTCACCCGCCGAGGTTCGACTACCGCGACTCCGACGACTACGACGACTACAGTGGCGATGTTTATAGGGCTAGGCATGACTATGACTGAATCACTCCAATATTATGTGTCATAGCTGCATGGAAAAATATTGAACTTGGATAATTGCAAACATCATAAAAAATCATTCACAAAATGACATGTCATAGTTTTCATACATTACATAGATTTACATAGGGTTTAGGGTAATTCTCCTTCGTCGCGTATGTCGATCCCTTGCCTATGATCGCTTCTTAGGCCGTAACCATGGAGCATCTTCATTATTTAACGGGATGCAAGGGTCAGTTTTCACGGTGAAGGGCGGAATTTCTTCAAACTTATCATAATCTGCTGACATGTCTGTCTTGTCCTCGACTCCCGCGATGTTTCTTTTCCCTGAAAGAACTATGTGACGCCTGGGCTCATCGTCTGATGTATTCGTTTCCTTATTTTTCCTTTTTTTCGGTCTGGAGGACATGTCCTTCACATAGAAAACCTGAGCCACATCATTGGCTAGGACGAATGGTTCGTCTCTGTAACCAAGATTCTTGAGATCCACTGTTGTCATTCCGTACAGCTGGTCCACCTTTACCCCTTCTCTATTCATGTTGACCCAACTGCACCGAAACAAAGGGACCTTAAAAGTAGGTCCATAGTCAAGTTCCCATATCTCCTCTATGTAACCATAGTATGTGTCCTTTTTCCCATTGTCACATGTTGCATCAAAGCGGACACCACTATTTTGGTTAGTGCTCTTTTTATCTTGGGAGATCGTGTAAAATGTATTCCCATTTATCTCGTACCCTTGGAAAGTCAATATAGTCGCAGATGGTGTCGCGGCCAACAAGTAGAGCTGATCTCCAATAGTGGTGTCATTTATGAGATGTAATTGCAACCAAGTGCCAAAAGTCTCCATGTGATTTTCTTTAATCCAGTAGTCATCCTTCCCCGGGAACTTAGAGCGTACAACATTCATGTGTTCCTTGATATACGGAGCCACAAAGGTAGAGCTTTGTAAAACTGTGTAGTGTGCTTGATTCAAAGAATGCCCGTCCCTAAATATCATTGCTTTCTTTCCTAGCGTGCCTTTTCCACTTAGTCTCCCCTCATACCGTGATTCAGGAACACCAATCGGCTTAAGGTCAGGAAGAAAGTCAACACAGAATCCAATGACCTCCTCTGTTCCATAGCCCTTGGAGATGCTTCCTTCTGGCCTTGCACGATTACGAACATATTTCTTTAAGACTCCCATGAACCTCTCGAAGGGGAACATATTGTGCAGAAATACAGGACCGAGAATGGAAATCTCATCAACTAGGTGAACTAAGAGATGCGTCATAATATTGAAGAAGGACGGGGGGAACACCAACTCAAAACTGACAAGACATTGGACCACATCCTTTTGCAGCCTTTCTAGACTTTCTCGATCGATCACCTTCTGAGATATTGCATTGAGGAATGCACATAGCTTCACAATGTGTACTCGAACATTTTCCGGTAGAAGCCCCCTCAATGCAACCAGAAGCAACTGCGTCATAATCACGTGACAATCATGAGACTTCAGGTTCTGGAATTTTTTCTCTGCCATATTTATTATTCCCTTTATATTAGATGAGAACCCAGCCGGGACCTTGATACTATTCAGGCATTCAAAAAAGATTTCCTTCTCTGCTTTGGTAAGAGCGTAGCTGCTTAAGTATTGACGGCCTTTATCAGTATGCTTGTTGTATGGGTCTTTGATACGTTGCTGGTCCTCCCGTGCTTCTGGTGTATCTTTTGTCTTCCCATACACGCCTAGGAAGCCTAGCAGGTTCACGCAAAGATTCTTCGTCACGTGCATCACATCGATTGAAGAACGGACCTCTAGGTCTTTCCAATACTCAAGCTCCCAAAATATAGATTTCTTCTTCCACATGGCCGTGTGTCCGGTAATGGGGTCTTTCGGAACAGATTGACCGCCAGAACCCTTTCCAAATATTACTTCTAGGTCCTTCACCATACCAAATACATCAGCACCTTTAGGGAGCTTAGGCTTCTTCCGGTGATCTGCCTCACCGTTGAAATGCTTGCCTTTTTTTCTTACTTGATGATTGGTTGGAAGAAATTTACGACACTCCAGGTACACAACCTTCTTACATTTATCCAAATATGTACCTTTAGTCTTATCTAAACAGTGCGTGCATGCATTGTATCCCTTGTTTGACTGTCCTGAAATATTACTAAGAGCAGGCCAATCATTGATGGTTACGAACAGCAACGCTCGTAGGTCAAATGGCTCCTGTTTGTGCTCATCCCACACCTTTACACCTGGTTCTGCCCACAGCTGCAATAGTTCATCGACTAATGGCCTTAGATACACATCAATGTCGTTGCTGGGTTGCTTCGGTCCTTGGATGAGCACTGGCATCATAATGAACTTCCGCTTCATGCACAACCAAGGAGGAAGGTTGTAGATACATAGAGTCACGGGCCAGGTGCTGTGACTGCAGCTCTGCTCCCCAAAAGAATTCATGCCGTCTGTACTTAGACCAAACCATAAGTTCCTCGCATCACCTGCAAAGTTTGAGTACTTTCTCTCGATGTTTCTCCACTGCGACCCATCGGCGGGGTGTCTCAGTTTCCCGTCTTTCTTACGCTCTTCTTTGTGCCATCGCAACAACCTAGCATGCTCTTTGTTTCTGAACAGACATTTCAACCGTGGTATTATAGGAGCATACCACATAACCTTAGCAGGAACCTTCTTCCTGGGGGGCTCATCATCACCCTCAACATCACCAGGGTCATCTTGTCTGATCTTGTACCGACATGCAGTGCATACCGGACATTTATCCATATTCTCATACTTCTCACCACGGTATAAGATACAGTCATTAATGCATGCATGTATCTTCTCCACATCTAATCCTAGAGGGCAGATAGTCTTCTTTGCTTCGTACGTTGTCTCGGGCAGCTCATTATCCTTTGGAAGCTTTGGCTTTATTATTTTCAGTAACTTCTCAAATCCCTTGTCAGATAAACCAGCCTCTGCCTTCCATTTCAGCAATTCAAGTGTGGTACCGAGCTTTGTGCTGCCATCTTCGCAATTTGGGTATAATAACTTTTTGTGATCGTTTTGCATGGCCTCCAACTTCAGCTTCTCCCTTTCTGTATCGCATTGTTGCTTTGCATCAGAAATGACCCGACCAAGACCATCACCGGGCTCATCCGATGCCCGTTGTTCTTCTTCATTGCCGCCTCCCTCTTCTTCATTGTCTTCCATTGCAGTATCACCGTATTCTTCAGGATAGCTGTCATCATCCTCTTCTTCATTTTCTTCCAGCCTAACCCCTCTTTCTCCGTGCATGGCCCAACAATAATATCCGGGCATGAAACCTCTCCGAAGCAGATGGCTTTGAAGGATTCTCGGGGCAGAGTGCTCCGTCAAATTTCGACAGTCGATGCAGGGACAAGGCATAAAATTATCCACTTTGTTTGCCTTAGCCACATCGATAAATTTATGCAGGCCTGCAATAAAATCAGAATCGCGTCGGTCGCCGTACATCCATCGCATCCGCGCATCGATCTGCGTTATAATAATTAACTATTATAATAACATCATGAATAGTGAAATGACCACCCACATGGACACATATGCAAGATTTTTATATCAGTTACAGATGAAGAAGATAAGGTTGCTAACCTCGGCGGAGGATACCGTGTTGTGCGAACTTAAATGTGGCATGGACATTTCGTCGAACACCTTGTGTGCAATCAAAGGAAAAAAAAGCTAGCACCCACACCACACACACAATTCAGCAAATTTTTGTGGCAAAGGGCAAAGGGCTGGGTATCAATTTATAGCCAGGGGAGGGTCTTTGATCCCGGTTCATGCCATGAACCGGGACCAATGACCCGCATAGAGGCACGTGTCATGCTGGGGAGGCCTTGGTCCCGGTTAATGCCACAAACTGGGACCGATACCCCGAAATGAACCGGGACTAATCTCCAGGCGGCATGGACCGGGACCAATAAGTGTCATTGGTCCCCAATGGCCAGCCGAACCGGGACAAATGACATTTGGGTGCTGGACCAAAGACCCTTTTTCTACTAGTGTTCGTGATGTGTTATGTAACTGGTGGATTATTTGTTACTAGCTAAGTGTCCGCACGTTGCAGCGGATTTCATCTATCTTTTCCTCTTAAGATATATATACTAAGTTTCTAACCATCGAATATCTATCTTTTACCATGATGCAAGCTTAAGTTTCAAGCTACAAATTGATATGTATGTCCATGTATATCCAAATGGGAATTGCACTTGCATATGTAATTCTGAATCCATGTATATACACATGCTCTTCTTATTTTACTTACAGAAGAAAGCGCATACGAATTGCTGCTCATTTTCTTGAAGTCACATGTGTTAATTCTTTATAGATTATTGCTTGACTGGATTTTAGTTTTACAATAGAACAAGTACACTAGTGGAAAAAGAGGCTTCTATCCGCCACCTTTAGTCCCCAAACTATTTGGGCCGGGGCTAAAGGGGGCATTAGTCCCGGTTCGTGCCGCTGGGGTACGGTCAGCACCTAGTCCCGGTTCGTAATGGACCTTTAGTCCCGGTCGTTAACACGGACCGGGACTAAAGGGGTGGCGGGCGGGAACCCCACTGGCGGCGGCCTTTAGTCCCGGCCCGTGTTAACGACCGGGACTAAAGGGCGACCTTTAATCCCGGCCTTTAACACGGCCCGGGACTAAAGGCCTCCGCCTACAAAATGGAGCTTCTCTTCCCCCGAGCCTGCCAATACACTAATGGTGGTCGGAATCTTGGCTTGAGTGGGGAGGTCATGCCCAATTTTTTTTATCAAAATTATCCAAGATTTTGAGTTATTTCACCTATCCAATTGGTTCAAAAGGTTAGCAACTTCACTCTCTCATCTTTAATTTCTAATTTAGCTCATATAATGCTCTAGATGTGGTGAGATTTGTGGCTTTAATTTGGGAGTAATTCTGGGAGTTTATTTGATTTATATAGAATTTGAGCTTAAATTAATTCCTTAGTTTGCACATGTGTAGAGGTGGTATACTTGTATGTTGACCAAAATGAGTATGGAGTAGAAATTTCTCATGCACATATATAGCTCTTTTTATGCTAAAAAATAGAGGGATTTGTGGAGTAATTAATGTTAGAAAGTAATGTGGGAGTAATTGTGAGCTTATATGATTTACAATAATAACTTTTGAGTAGGTTTTGTTTGCAATAATAACTTGTAAGTATGAGGCATTTTCTTGATTGATTTCCATGCACATAGCTCTTTTTATGCTCAAGAAAATAGAGGGATTTGTGGAGTAATGTTAGAGAGTAATGTGGGAGTATATATGATTTATATGCAATGTGAGTTCATTCCTTGTATTAATTTGGTTTATTATATACTTACATAATAATGCAGATGAACCGGCAATGGATGTACGGTAGCCGAGTCTCAAGCGAGTTCATTAAGGGCTTGCAAGATTTCTTCCATGTGGCTGATGCGAACAAGCGGAATGATTTTGCTGTCTGTCCATGTAGTGTGTGTAAGAATCAAAAGAATTACTCTTCCTCAAGAACCCTTCACGTGCACCTGCTTCAGCACGGTTTCATGCCCAGCTACAATTGTTGGACCAAGCACGGAGAAAGAGGTGTTACAATGGAAGACAATGAAGAAGAGGATGATGACAACTCTCCTGGGTTCCCTGAATACGGTGATACTTTCATGGGAGAAGCTGAAGGGGTAGCTGAAGGGGGAGCTAAAGGGGAAGTTGAAGGAGACACACATGATGAGCCCCCTGATGATCTCGGTCGGACCATTGCTGATGCACGGAGAGAATGCGAAACTAATAAGGAGAGGGAGAAGTTGGATCGCATGTTAGAGGATCACAAAAAGTCCTTATACCCAAACTGCCAAAATGGTCTGAAAAAGCTGGGTAGCACACTTGAATTGCTGAAATGGAAGGCAGAGGAAGGTCTATCTGACTCCGGATTTGAAAATTTGCTGAAAATGATGAGGAATATGCTTCCAAAAGATAACGAATTGCCCACCAGTACGTATGAAGCCAAGAAGATTGTCTACCCTCTAGGTTTAGAGGTTCAGAAGATACATGGATGTCCTAATGACTGCATCCTCTATCGTGGTGACTACGAGAATTTGACTGAATGCCTGATATGCACTGCATTACGGTATAAGATCAGAGGAGATGACTCTGGTGATGTTGAGGGCGAGCCCCCCAGGAAGAGGGTTCCTGCCAAGGTGATGTGGTATGCTCCTATAATACCATGGTTGAAATGTTTGTTTCGGTGCAAAGAGCATGCCAAGTTATTGCGATGGCACAAAGAGGACCGTTTGTCAGACGGGATGTTGAGACACCCCGCTGATGGGTCTCAATGGAGAAAGATTGAAAATAAGTTTAAAGATTTTGCAGGTGACACAAGGAACATACGGTTTGGTCTAAGTACAGATGGCTTCAATCCTTTTGGGGAGCAGAGCTCCAGTCATAGCACCTGGCCGTGACTCTATGCATCTATAACCTTCCTCGTTGGTTGTGCATAAAGCGGAAGTTCATTATGATGCCAGTGCTCATCCAAGGTCCGAAGCAACCCGGCAACGATATTGATGTGTACCTAAGGCCATTAGTTGATGAATTTTTAGAGCTGTGGGCCAAACGAGGTGTACGTGTGTGGGATGAGCACAAACAAGAGGAATTTGACTTACGAGCATTGCTGTTCGTTACCATCAATGATTGGTCTACTCTTAGTAACATTTCAGGACAGACAAACAAGGGATACAAGGCATGCACACACTGTTTACAAGAGACTGAAAGTATATATTTAGCTAATTGTAAGAAGAATGTGTACCTATCGCACCGTCGCAGACGGACACACACCTAGGGGTGAAAACGGAGCGGATACGGATGAATAGTAGTGAAACCGTATTTGTTATCATATTTTTTTCGGATTCAGAATCGGAGTGGATAGTGTGCGGATACGAATACAGAATCGGAGTCTATCGGAAACGAATACGGACCGAATATGGAGCGAATACGGTTCGGTTGCGGATAAACATTTTGTCGGATCTCTCGTTGATAATAAAGTAAAATTAGCTTGTAAATGTTTCTACATACATAAATATAAATTCATATAAAACTAGCTTGTGCCTTGCATGGTGGTGTTTGTGTACAATAAGAAAAAAATGTATAACTCTCTTTTATCTTCTCTCCCCAGTCACGTACTCAGGAACTCATTGCCGGATATTTTGTCGAATATTGTCCGGATATAACCGTGAAATATGGTATATCTTCGGATACGGTCGGATATTAGTGAAACCATATCCTTTTCTGTATCCGTTAATCACTAGTCGTATCCGTGACCGTATCTGGCAACTATCCGACCGAATCCGTTTTTGAGTTCCATAAGCGTCTGGTCGGTCGGTCGGTCGGAAATAATCCGTTCCGTTTTCACCCCTACACGCACCCATGTGGAAGAAGAAATCTATATTTTGGGAGCTTGAGTATTGGAAATTCCTAGAAGTTCGCTCTGCAATCGACGTGATGCATGTGATGAAGAATCTTTGCGTGAACCTGCTAGGCTTCTTGGGTGTGTATGGGAAGACAAAAGATACAAATGAAGCTCGACAGGACATGCAACGTGTGAAAGACCCAGAAGACCGACATCCAGAACTATTTCAAGGTCGCGCCAGCTACGCTCTTACTAAAGAAGAGAAGATCACATTTTTTGAATGCATGAACAGTAACAAGGTCCCGGCTGGATTCTCGTCGAATATAAAGGGAATAATAAATATGGCAGAGAAAAAGTTCCAAAACCTAAAGTCTCATGACTGCCACGTGATTATGACGCAATTGCTTCCAGTTGCATTGAGGGGGCTTCTACCGGAAAATGTTCGACTAGCAATTGTGAAGCTATGTGCATTTCTCAATGCAATATCTCAGAAGGTAATCAATCCAGAAGATCTACCACGGTTACAGAATGATGTGGCCCAATGTCTTGTCAGCTTCGAGCTGGTGTTCCCACCATCGTTCTTCAATATTATGACGCACCTCCTGGTTCACCTCGTCGAAGAGATTTCCATTCTCGGCCCTGTATTTCTACACAATATATTCCCCTTTGAGAGGTTCATGGGAGTCTTAAAGAAATATGTTCGTAACCGTGCTAGGCCAGAAGGAAGCATCGTCAAGGGATATAGAACAGAGGAGGTCATTGAGTTTTGTGCTGACTTTGTTCCCGACCTTAAGCCGATTGGTCTTCCTCAATCGCATCATGAGGGGAGACTGAGTGGAAAAGGCACGATCGGAAAGAAACCAATGATATGTAGAGATGGTCATTCTTTGACTCAAGCACACTACACAGTTCTACAAAATTCCCTCTTGGTGGCTCCGTACAGTGAGGAATACAAGAATATTGTACGCCAAGCAAACCCATGGCAGTCTGAGTCCTTTGTTTTACAGCTCCACATGGCGACTTTCGGCATTTGGTTGCAAAGACGTCTCATAAATGACAATGTTGTTGAAGAGCAGCTGTACTTGCTGGCCAAATTACTATCTTCGACTATATTGACTTTCCAAGGGTACGAGATAAATGCGAATACATTTTACACGGTCGCCCAAGATAAAAAGAGCACCAACCAAAACAGTGGTGTCCGCTTTGATGCAGTAACCGGCAAAGGGCGAACGGACACATATTATGGTTACATAGAGGAGATATGGGAGCTTGATTACGGACCTAACTTTAAGGTTCCTTTGTTTCGGTGCAAATGGGTGAAGATGACAGGAGGCGGGGTAAAGTTGGTGCTCACGCCCTACGGCATCTTCGGAAGCTCCACCTCGGAAAAATTTCCCTGCAAGCATGTGAAAGACTCCATCTCCTCTAACAGTGTTTGGGAAAGGGTTGGGAAATCTACCGTGGCGGAGCTTCTCGAAGATGTCATTGGTGCTCACGCCCTACGGCATATTCGGAAGCTCCGCCTCGGAAAAATTTCCCTGCAAGCCCGTGAAAGACTCCATCTCCTCTAACAGTGTTGGGGAAAGGGTTGGGAAATCTCAAACTTATTATAATCTTCTAGTTTTGAAAATAGAAAATGGTTTTTAATTAGTTAATCAATTTCAAACACTTTTCATATTCAAAGTTTTATCAGATTCTAAAATATGCAAAAAGAATATTAATCAATATAGTTTTAATACAAATGGTTTCACTAAATTTAGATTTGTAAATCTTTAGATATGAATTTTCAAAGTTTCTATAAGCATATTTGGAGTATTTTAATTATGTAAAATTATTGGATTATCATACAAATATGGGAACAGTGGCATTTGATAGATATTTAAATTTGTGATTTGTAGGATTTTGAATCACTCGATTTGCAGTTGATTTCTCAGAAATTTAATTAGAATATTCAGTCAAGTTATGAATTGCAATTTGTTAAGTTTATTCAAAACAACCTTTATTCCCGGTCGGTGAAACGGCCCGGGACTAAAGGTCCCTGCGCTCGCAAACTTTGGAAACCGCCCAAAATGGGCCTTTAGTCCCGGGCCTCCTTACCAACCGGTTGGTAATACGAACCGGGACCAAAGGGGCTTCAGTCCCAGATCGTATTACCAACCGGGACTAAAGGTCTCGGGGTATATAAACGCCGCACCGCCCCCTCCCTTCTCTATCCCGATCCAGACGAGGAAGACGAAGGCGCGGCAGTTTCCAGAGCAAGCTCCGGCGGAAGCGAGGTCACGCCGCCCGCGCCCACGCCGCCGTCACCCACGCCGCGCATCGCCGCCGCATCGCCGTCGCCGCCCGCATCCCGCACCGACGCCGCCGGCTCGATCCCGCACCGACGCCGCCGGCCGCTCCCGCACCGACGCCGCCGGCCCCGCATCGATCCCGCACCGACGCCGCCGGCCGCTCCCGCACCGACGCCGCCGGCCGCATCCTGGCACCGTCGCCACCCACATCCAGCCCGCACAGACGCCGCCTCCCGCACCGCCGGTCGCCTCCCGCACCGTCGCCGATGCCTCCCGCACCAATCGACGCCGCCGGCCGCTCGCGCGTGCGCTCCCCTGCATGTTCGACGCCTCCCACCGCATTTTAGTTAGGATTTTAATTGTTAGAATTTTAGTTAGGAAAAATAGTTAGAAGAATTAGTTAGAAGAATTAGTTAGAAGAAATAGTTAGAAAAAAAGTTAGAAGAAATAGTTAGAAAAAAGGGGGCGTTGGCCGGACGCCGACGCGGTGAGGGGGTCTTCCCCCCACCGCGTCGGCGCTCGGCCAACGCCTCCTTTTTTTGGTTATTGATCAAATATGTGTACTAAAAGGGGGCGTTGGCTGGGCGCCGACGCGGTGCGGGGGTCTTCCCCCCACCGCGTCGGCGCTCGGCCAACGCCCCCGTTTTTTTGGTTATTGATCAAATATGTGTACTAAAAGGGGGCGTTGGCCGGGCGCCGACGCGGTGAGGGGGTCTTCCCCCCCACCGCGTCGGTGGTCGGCCAACGCCCCCTTCTTTTTGGTTATTGATCAAATTTGTGTACTAAAAGGGGGCGTTGGCCGGGCGCCGACGCGGTGAGGGGGTCTTCCCCCCACCGTGTCGGCGCTCGGCCAACGCCCCCTTTTTTTTGGTTATTGATCAAATATGTGTCACTAACTTGTTTTACATGTCTTTAGAAGAGACATGGACGGTGAAAATGACCCAAGCCACCCTGAAGAATTCTTATATAGCATGATACGTGAGAATGTATATGTGCATCAAGAAGGTGCCGACCGAGAAGACCCCAGAGTAGCCGGCCGAGAAGGTGTCAGCCGAGAAGGTGCCGGAGAAGCTGAACTTGAAGAAGATGTTTCGTCGTTTCTTAACCCTTCCGGTGATGGAATGGAGATAGAAACGTTTGACGATGAAGGGCAAACAAACACCGATGCCGAACGACAATTGCAAACAAACGCCTATGGCAAGGTATATAGATTTAGCTTTTGGTGATACGAAGGGAATATGCATATATGTATTAATGACTCTTTCTTTTTTCAGCCCTCCGGATCGAGCAAATCGTATTCTAAATGAGGTCTGAGCCAAAAGTTGAGTGCGAATCAGAAGCTGAGCATCGATCTAGTATCTCCAGATGGCAAACCATTGGAGCCAAAACAGCACGCAACAAAATTTATAAATCAATGCGGAGTGATTGTTAGGGACATGATCCCGATCACGGTTCAAGAATGGCAGGAGCCAAAGAAGGCACGTCTTGGAGCTACTTTTGAGAACAAAAGATCCAAGAAAGACCTTTGGAGGAAGCTCATGGCAAATTTCATTCTACCTCCAGAGTACTCCAAGATGGATGATGATGGTCATGAAATTCCGGGTGGACGTGAAAGGAGGAGGAAAGTCAAAGAGTACGCTCTCAAGAAGATGGGTGAAGCATTCCAGAGCTTCAAGAAAATGTTATACGCGAAGTATATCGCGAAAGAGAAAACTCCAGTATTCGAAGGAGCATACGAGAAGTTGAGACAACAGTGGCCTGAATTTGTGGCATTCAAGGCTTCTGAGAGAGCCAAGGAAATGTCGGTAAAAAATAAGGCAAATGCTGACAGGAAGGCACATCACCATATTTTGGGGCCAGGCAGCTACAAGGGTGCAGTGCCTAGGTGGGAAGCTATGGAGAATGAACTGAGGAATAAAGGAATCACTCTAGGTACAGAGGGATGGCCCTAAAGGGCCAAACACTGGTGGTACGAACATGGAGGATTGTTAGACCCGGCAACAGGGGAGTGTGTTCATCGGAAACAGACCTTTACTCCCACAGCAAAACTTGTTAAGGCAATGGAGGATGCTCAAGCGGGATTGATCCGTGTCGACCGAGAGAACGACGAGCTGACACACGCCCTCGGGAATCCAAAACACACAGGACGAACAAGAGGCAAAGGCGCCGATGTTCCATGGAAGGAAGGGTTTTCTCAGCACGAAGATCCGTACGGTTACAAAAGCCGTAAGAGAAAGAAGGATCGGGAAGCAGATCGGATCGGCAAGGTAGAACGTGAATTAGCCGACATGAAGAGTATGATACATCAACTTAGCCAGGGAGGCGGATCTCGGCTGCAGGAAGATCCAGCATTGGATCTTAATAGTCAGCAGAGAAGCAGCGTGGCTTCCACGGAGGTCCCAACTGATGAGCATGATGCACGGATTATCGATGATGCACCGGGGTCTCGCTACCCCGTGGATGATGTTAGGGAGATGAAAAATTGTGAGCTACATCAGCCAATGAAGAACATGACCTTCAAGGTGGCGAGCGGCGACGCTTTACCTTGTCTACCTGAAGCACTCCACCATGGGAACCCGATACCGGCTGGCTATGCTCGTGTCTCGGTGCTTGACATAGTCTCGGGGTTTGAGGACCTAGATCTTGATTTTGCTACACCTGAAGGGGATCGGAGACTTGGAGATGTCAAGCGCCAAATCGTTTTATGGCAAAAGAAATACATCAAGTTTCCAAGCTCACCGCCAAGGCCACCAACTCCGAGGAATCCAAGTCCACCCTCCCCCGGTGAACGTCGTCCACCTACGCCGCCCCTGAGTCCACCTCGGGCGCCGCGTCAGCCGATGCCACCCTTGAGTCCACCTCGGGCGCCGCATCAGCCGACGCCACCCCCGAGTCCACCTCGGGCGCCGCGTTAGCCGACGCCGCCCCCTAGTGCACCTCCCGCGCGCCAGCCCACGTCGTCCTCCAGTGCACCTCCCGCGCGTCAGCCCACGTCGTCCTCCAATGCACCTCCAGCGCGTCAGACGAAGCCGCCCCCCAATACTACTCAGACGGGGAAAAAGCGGAGCAGGGCCGCTACGGTTAGTACTACTGATAAGGTAGTACATAAGTCCACAAAGATACCAGGGCCATCGCTAAAGCCTCTTCCCCAGAGAGGAGGTGAACGGACTTACGAGGAAAACAAAGTGATATCAGACGCCGAAGTGAAGGCCTTTTTTGCACCGAAACAGCCCGAGCCCAAGCCGACATACACGGAGAAACAGAAAAAGTGGGCTATCGATATGCTTACTGCAGAGCCCCAATATAAGCAAAATCTACCATCAGACTATAAACGCAAAATTGAAAGGCAAAGTGACTTGGCCAAGGCAAAAAGAAGCGGAAAACAAATTGCCCAGCTTGGAGAACAGAAGAATCAATCGGTCCCCCCGCTCATAGTCGCCCCCCCCCCCGATATCGATACGTCCTTCAGAGCCGATTTGGAAGAGGACCGATTGTTATTGGACCCCAGAGTAGTAGGAGCTGCAAAACTATTGGGTATAACTGTAATGCAGGCCAAAGAGACAGCGGACGGATTGAATATGCCTCTTCTATCTTTGTTAGGCCTTGAAGAAGCGCCAGTGGGAGACATAGTAGAGCAATATGTATTGGGGGGGCCTCTGATCAAGCCTGAGGAGGAGGGCGGTCTATCAACACATATGCGAAATCTGAACGGCCGGTATAAGGAGCACATACAAAAAAAGGACTTCAAACGTTTTATCCTCATGGACGTTAGAGAGGAGCATTACTTCAAAAGATACATGTTACATATTCCATTGGACGAATTGTTTAACATATTCAATCAGCGCGAACTCGACAAGTCTACCATCATTTGCTATTGTCTGTAAGTGATTTATATTCAAGTATCTAGCTAAGCTCGTTCATTGCCTATATTCTTAATTAACTATATGATTTTTGTATGCTATTATGCAGATTTAAGATGTTCGAATGCAAACAAAAAGGAATCTATGGCGTTGGGTTCATTGACCCATATATTATTAATGAAAGGTTGTTACGAGATCACCCCAGAGATGTGGAGAATGACCTCTTCGGATTTTTTTACAAGCAAAGTCTTAAAAGAGAACTTCTATTTCCTTACAACTTCAGGTGAGTGTTTCTATCTTGTACACATTCTTTTTTGCTTACTCGATGTTATATGTAATTGATGAGTTATGTATGCGTGTCTGCAGTTTCCACTGGATTCTGCTAAAGATTCAATTTGACACATCAACTGTTCGAATCTTGGACTCAATGGATAAGCCCAAAGTCCTGTTTAGCGACATGAAAGCAATGCTGCAGAAGTAATTTCAATCATTACCCGACTATATCAGCTCCTTTCATTAATTTCCTGATATCAAGTATTTAATAACTTATTTGTTCATTTTCTTTGCCCTGTAGCGTTTGGACACGTTTCAGAAGGTCGGTAGTACGTGAATTCAAAGAACAACTAACTTTTAAAAAGGTAAAGGGTTTGCAGCAACCACCGGGGACCAATCTCTGTGGATTCTACGTCTGCGAGTTCATCCAGTGGTACACCAGTGAGCGGAGAGCATATTCCTCGGACTTTGATGTACGTAAATAATATTCACAATTTTCTTTTATTATAATCAACTGTGTTGAGTTTTATCCAACTTATATATATCCATATCGATCTTCTTAAAGTTGTATGTGATGCGGGAGAAGCTCCTACCAACCCAGCGCCTAAAAGCAATTCAAGAGGAGCTGGCAGGATTCATGATGAGGGAGGTCCTCTGTGAGAAAGGAGAACACTATGTGGAGGACGAAGAACCCTATCTGTAATTTAGTGATCTACATGTAACTTAATTTGTTTTGAAACTTGTTTGAAAAATAGTTGTACATAGACTTGTTTGAAATTATAGTATATACAGTCGCAAGACATCATATAATATTATATAGGGATTTCTATTTTCGTGCCCCTGGTTCGTTACTTGTACTCAGTTTTCCCCAGCTGCTTAACTTTTCCTCAGTTTTCCCCTCGCTCTAGTTTGAAACCCCTCGCAGACGCTCGGACGGGAGGGTTGCTGTCTGGTCAGAGTCCTTAGACCGTTACCGGTGATGGCTAGGGAGCCGCGGTGGTTGTGAATGGACCGTTGCTTTTGAATGGTGTTGACTGTTGACCCAATGAGACATGTCGGACTGGCGGTCACTCACCCAAAGCTTTCCCCTCCGCCCGAGACTGGAAGAGCTCACCTCCCCTCCGCCGCCATGCCATCCTGCCCTCCTACCTTATAGCGTCGTCCGCCCCTGGGCCGCCCCCGCCCCCACCACCACCCCCGGGAGGCGGAGAGGGCTCCGCCTCCACTAGATCTACCCCTATCGCGGTAGAGTTTGTACATCCGTCTGGTGTGCCGATTATGCCCCTCAACGGCGAAGAAGATTGGGAATCGGAGGGATCTAACGCATGGATTCCATCTGGGTAAGCATCGTCTGCCTATGTGAATTAACAGTAGGCAGTTTTTGAGAGCGAATCGTTGTTGCTCAACTAACTGCGTTGCTTTTCAAATAGGATTGATCCAGCGCTGGCTTTTCGGCTGGTGGTTAGGCTGGATACTAGCTTTTTGCGTGATTCTGAACGCAATGTGAGCGGATTTTACATCCCAGCGGTGGTTGCAACTACCATCTCGTTGAGGAATTTAAAAGATAACATCTGTGCTCAATACCCCTGGGGCGCTGGCGATTCAGTTGATTTCCAATATTTCAACAGCATGGAGGGAAGATATGTTCCACTAATTTCCGATGACGATCTGGGAATTCTTTTTGCTTTAAATGATTCTTGCCGTGTCGGTAAAATTCGTATCCATGTGGACAGGGTCCAGGCATCATCTGGTGTTGGGGCATCATCAGGTGGTCGGGCATCATGTCTCTCTAGTGTTGCTGCCTCTGCTAATCATGTGCGCCGCCCCGCTCCTTGTAGGACCACAGCAGCACCATCTGTCCCCAGTGCTAGTGGTAGTGGTAGCCAGATCATTCCTGCGGTCGATGTGGAGGACGATGCAGAGATTGAGGATCCGTCTCCTCAAGATGATGAGGATGAGTTGATGTTTCCTGAATTGGTTGATCGATGCAGTAAGCATGCAATGGAGGATCAATACATGGAAGATATTGCACAAGGTGCCAGATTTGATGACACAGATGATGAAGAGAAGGATGAGAACAATGACAACCTCGTTTTAGCCGATTACGAAGGTGATGACTTGCCAACAATTGAGTGGAACAGGGAGGATCCTCAGCTTGCAGAAGGCACCGTATTTCAAATGATGATGGACTGCCGTAATGTAATTACTACATATTGCATTCTCACCAAGAATGATTATGAGGTTATTAAAAGTGAGCCAGGTAGGTTCACAGTTAAGTGCCCATACAAGAGGTGTAAGTGGAGGTTGCATGCATCCACAATGCTCAGAAGCACCGTGGTTCAGGTACTACACCAACCAGTTGTGTATTTTAGATCATGGTGTAAAATTTGTTAACTGTTACTGACATCCCTTATAATTATGTTTTAGATAAAGAAGAACTCGATCGACCATACTTGTCCACCACGAGCGGGAGCGCCAGAGGAGAAATCAAAGCTAGCGAAGACTAGGTGGTTGGCAGATGCAATCATAGATTGGCTGAGAGAAACTCCATCACTTGGTCCAACAGCACTCATAAAATTGATATCTGATAAGTTTAATATAAAAATACCTTACATGAGGATGTTCTATGCAAAGGAAATGGCTCTTGACAGGATCAATGGTCCATGGAATGAAAGCTTTCAGTTGCTTTACACTTTCAAAGCTGAAGTGGAGATGGCTAGTCCAAGCAGTGTTGTAGCGATAGACAGGCATACAGTTCCCTATAAATTGAAAAGCGGGAGGATAATGCAGAAGGAATGTTTTAGAAGGGCTTTTGTTTGTTTCAAAGCTTGCTGGAAAGGCTTTCTGGATGGTTGCAGGCTTTATTTGGCCGTGGATGCAACAGCTCTTCATGGCAGGTTTAAAGGACAGCTAGTTGTTGCTAGTTCCTGCTACTGCAGTTGATGGACACAATTGGATGTTCCCTGTTGCTTATGGAGTTTTGGAGGTTGAGTCAGAGGAAAGTTGGACTTGGTTTCTACAGAATTTGCGCGACCTTATAGGTCATCCACCAGGACTTGCTATCCACACAGACGCTTGCAAAGGTTTGGAGAGTGCAGTAGAAGCAGTATTCCCTGGAGTGGAGCATAGGGAATGTATGCGACACTTGGTACATAATTTTACAAAGAAATTCAAGGGTAAAGTTTATACTGACAACCTATGGCCAGCTGCATACACATGCAGCATTAGGAAGCATCTGTTTCATTTGGAAGTGTTGTATAAACAAAAACCTGGGGTGAAGGAGTACTTGGATAAACATCATGGTAGGGTGTGGTCAAAAAGCCAATTCAATGAAATTTGCAAGGTAGACTATGTAACAAGTAACCTTGCGGAGAGTTTCAATGCAAAGGTCAAGTCATTGAAAGGGCTTATGCTGTGGCAAATATTTGATAAGATTAGGCAGATGATCATGATAAAGATCGATCTGCGTCAAAGAATTGCAGCCACAAAATATGTTGGCCATCTCATGCTCCCATCTTTGATTAAGTCTTTGCATTCCAGGGCAAAACAATTGAAGATGAAATGCATCAGAAAAGGAATGGAGGCTGAGGTAACCTACACTGACAGTAAAAATAGGCAGTGGAGGTATCCAGTGAGTTTGGTTGATAGGACATGCCATTGTAGGCGATGGCAGATCCGTGGGATACCCTGCATACACGCATTGTTTTTCATGAGTGTTATAGCGGGTGCACAAGGTGAAGTTGATCAATATGTGTCAGAGTATTTCTCTGTTGCCAAATTTAGGGCTGCATATGCTATGAATGTTCCTACCTTGTTGGGAAAAGACCAATGGATGAAAGTCGATCCAGGCTTCAAACTGTACTCTCCAGTTTTGACTAGACCGGCAGGTAGGCCGAGGAAGAATAGGATCAGAGCTAGTGCAGAGGGTGGTGCACCGATTCGACGACGTAAGTGCAAACATTGTGGAACCCCTGGACACATTGCTAGGCTTTGTAAAAATCCAGTTGACCCAGCTTTTGGAATGGAAGATCAGGCGGGAGCAGCAAATGCAGAGGAGAATGAAGCAGCAATTCAATATGAGGAGATTGAAGCAATGAATTGAGAGCTGCTTCAACCGATGGATCGAGAGCAGATTGAACAGATGAATCGAGAGCTGCTTGAACCGATGGATCGAGAGCAGAGGGAACAGATGGATCTAGAGGCCGTTGAAGCAATGCATAGATAGCTGAGTGAAGGAATTGATCGAGAGCTAGGTAAACCGATGGATCAAGAGCAGATTGTAGAAGCAAGGGAAGAAAATGCATTAGAAGAAAGAGCACAAGCTTCGTATGATATGGTTGTCTCGGTCTTGGCACAACCCGACGAGAAGAAGAAGAACAAGAAAGAGGGCAAAAGGAAGGTAGACACCGGTAATATCCCTGGTAGGGTTACCTGAAGTAAGGTGGTGGACCCAGCGAGTCACACCAGGAGTAAGAGAAAGATTTTATTTTGAACAATTAATTTGAATGTATGTGTTATTGCAAGTTTTCTATGGTCATGCACCTCGAATAAGTTCATCGCTTAAGCCACATTTATCATTTTCTAAGTGACTAAACTCAAAAAATATAGTTTTGGGTTTAGTTTAATTCAAAATAATTCAAAACATGGTGGAACCTTCCCATGGAGTCTTGTTATGTTACATACAACCTAGAGAAATAATAATGGAAAAGGAAATATAGAGATATGAAGTTTTTCCCAAAACCACTTCCTAGTCCATGAGCTACTAGCTATGAAGATGCAGGGCTTTCTACTCAACACACCTCCCAAATACCCACTATGCTTACAAACTTTGTCCAAATGAGTCCAAATTCGTCACACTTGTGTATCTTTGAATTGCAAACAATATCACATTGGCCAAAATATACTATATTGTTCAAATAACACAATCTAACAATTTTTATGCCAAAAGCTTCAATTTCCCTTACTCCCTTTATTATTTGGGTGCCCCTGTTTTACTTAGTTTTACTCAGTTTTCCCCCTCTGGGTCCACTTGCTTTACTCAGTCCTACTCAGTTTTGCCCTTCCGATAAACATTTCCTCACTTTTCCCCCTCTTAGTTCTACTCAATTTTCCTCACTTGTACTCACTGGCTGATCTCTGATTGGTCGAGATGTATGTCACACGGATCTTGGTTGGTTGATAGCTCAACGTACGCTTGAACCGTTGGATCATTTATGATCGGACGGCCTGTATATCTCTCTCTACCTCGATGGACGCATACAAAGAGAAGAGCAGAGCAGATACCTACCAACCCTGGCAGTCGCATCTTCCTCTCTCCTATTTCCTCTCTTACTCTGGCGGTCGCGACGGCGCGGAACTGCACCGTGCGTGCGGCGGCGCGGATCTAACCGTGCGTGCGGCGGCGCAGATCTAACCATGCATGCGGCCGCGCGGAACTGCAGCGTGCGTGCGGCGGCGCGGATCTAACCGTGCGTGCGGCGGCGCGGATCTAACCGTGCGGCGGCGCGGATCTAACCGTGCGGCGGCGTGGACTAAGAGTGCCGGTGAGGATCTAAGAGTGCTGGTGAGGATCTAACCCTCAGAAATAGTTGAAATGTCTCTCTCTGTCTCACTTTCATTTCTCTTCTCAGATCTGTTGATGATGAAGAACACCAAGACATCGGCCGTGCCGACAGTGGTCAACGATGCCAAGATCATTGAAGCCATCGCCTATAACATCGCTGCGACTGCGCAGATCCAGCCTTCAATGTCGGAGCCTGCCGATGTCTCACTTCCGTTGCCCTCCTCAGATCTGTTGCTGATGAAGGACACCAAGACGGCGGCCGTGTCAACACTGGTCATCGATGTCAGGACGGTTGAAGCCATCGCCTACAACATCGCTGCGACGGCGCAGATCCAGCCTTCAATGTCGGAGCCTGCCGATGTCTTACTTCCGTTGCCCTCCTCAGATCTGTTGCTGATGAAGGACACCAAGACGGCGGTCGTGTCGACAGTGGTCATCGATGCCAAGACGATTGAAGTCATCGCCTACAACATCGTTGCGACGGCGCAGATCCAGCCCTCCTCAGATCCGTCGCTGATGAAGTACACCAAGATAGCGGCAGTGCTTGTGAAGCCGCAGATCCAGCCCTCCTCCATGTCCTGAGTTTGCGGATGGCGCAGATGACCACCCCTCAGCCGCCCGTCGTCCCGGCCCTTCTAGCCCATCGGTGCGCGGCCGTGTTCGACGCCGCAAATTGGGATAAATTATGATAAATTTGTATTTTTCAATTTCAAATTGGGATAAAATTATTCGAACTACTACCTCCGTCTCAAAAAAACCTTCTCCACTTTCTCGATGTGTCCCTGTACATCCGTATATATGATTTGAATTCTATCCCAACTTGATTGGGAAGATTGATATGTATTTGATCCAAGAGGCTAGTACATGCTTTCACTTTTGGGATCCCTTCACTTTTATAAGATGTTCATGCATGCTAAAATTATCGCGCGCATTACTTAGCACCACTAGGAAATTGTACGCCAAAATACAGTGGTTAGAGCCACACCAAAATAGAGTGGTTAGAGCCATCTACTGAATAACAATTTTATACTATCTAAATCATCTACCACAACCACATAACTGCTAGGACAGGGATGACACCTAATAAAACTGCCCAGATGAATCTACTTTTCTCCTCTCCCATCACTTGAAGTTCATGTTCTAGATTTTCTACCACTTGATCAAATATAGCAAGATCTGTCTCAAGTATCAACTTCTCCTTGCGAATAAGCTCTGAATTCTTCTTTTCTTCCTCCATGGTACGCTTCAGCTCGAATATCATCAGGTTTTTATAGGCCAATTCATCACCTAAATTGGCCACCTTCTCCTCCAAATCTATCCTCTGGCTACACCACTGGGTTGATTCATCTTGGTATGCAATGTACCATGGATCATCGGCTTGCCTGGCAAACTGTAACAATAATGGAAAAAAAACAACTGAAATCACTCCAACAGGCCATGGCGGCACTTCAAATTCAACGGTAGTACAGAGAGCAGAAACTAGATACCTGCACTTCCGATGAGGTAGGAGAAGTAGAACGTGGCCACGACATGATCGAATCCCCACCCTCGCTGGTGTACCCGCTACGACCAGACATTGAGGACTATTTCACACCTGCAAACTCCAATAAATTACGGGAACCGAATCGATTAGGGGGCGGGGGAGGCAGAAGCTGAGGTCTTACCAAGCTATACTACCAATTGGTGCGTGGCACAAATCCCGGTCGTCGTGGGCGGCGGATCTGCTTGCGGCGGACTTTCCTGCGGTGGGTACAATCCGTGCGGACGAAACAAGTGCTGGAGCCGTGGTTGACATGCAGCGCCGCAGTCCGTCCGACGCCGCCGGGGGACAGAGCTGGCGGCACGACGAGGTGCCGGCGATGGCTGCTCCGTCCGAGGGTGGGGAATGAGCTGCCAGCGGTTCTCCGATGACTAATGAGATACACAACACTAGGTTCTAGCCATGTTTAGCATAAGATTCACTTTAGATTAAGCTACGAAAATAGTCACCTGCTGGGTCTAGCTTAAGAAAAATTAATTAGCGAAGTTGTTGCTTCTCTCTAACTAAAAGCAGGGATATATGCCTTTTCACTAAGGGCGACCCCAGCGGTCATTGGCTGAGGCGGCCCCACAGAGCGGCTCTTTATGATTTTCTCTAAATAAATAGACGACCCCAGCGATCATTGGCTGCGGAGGCCCCACAGAGCGGCAATATATGATTTTCTCTAAATAAATATACGACCCCACTGGTCATTGGCCGCGGCAGCCCCACAGAGCGGCAATATATGTCTTTTCCTGAAAAATACACGACCCCACTGGTCATTGGCTGCGGCAGCCCTATAGAGCGGCCCCATTTGTCATTGGCAGCACCGCGTATACAATCCAGAAATAAAACGGCCCACACGTCAGCGATAGATGGATGGCTGCTCCGATGTGTCTCCTGACCCTACCCGTCAACACCATTCAAAAGTATCGGTCAATTCACAACGACCGCGGCTCCCTAGCCGTCACCGGTAACGGTCAAGGCCTCTGACCAGACGGCAACCCTCCCGTCCAAGCGTCTGCGAGGGGTTTCAAACTAGAGGGAGGGGAAAACTGAGGAAAAGTTAAGCGGCTGGGGAAAACTGAGTACAACTAACAAACCAGGGGCACGAAAATAGAAATCCCTATTATATATGCATGCACCAAAGTGTAATGTGTATGTACTAGTCATAGAATATAGGTATGGAAACTCGCTTGAAATTAAAATGAACCCTAATTAAGCATAAACCCTAAACCTATAATCTGAAACATAAATAAAAACAAAAACAAAACACTTTAGTCCCGGTTCTCATTACGAACCGGGACTAAAGGTCCCCGAGCCGGCGCTCCCAGCCGTGCCCACGTGGACGGCCATTAGTCCCGGTTCATTTGCAACCGGGACTAAAGGGTGGGGGCCTTTAATCGCGCTTTCTAGTCCCGGTTGGGCAACCGGGACTAAAGGCAGTTACAGACCCGGATTAATGGCCCTTTTTCCACCAGTGGTAAGAGACCAAAACGTTGTAAGAAGTAGATGAACAACAGAACTTGCAGATCCTTCAAGGCCATTTTGCATCTACAAAAAAACAACCAACACAACTGCAATGATGCAGGCGTATAGGAGTCGCTCTATTCCCCCCAGGCTATCTTCCACTTGCTATACCAGAGACTCTCATGCTCTCTCTATGCTCACGTCCTCGAAGGTTCAGACCACAATAAGCAACCGTAACCATAATTGAAATAGATACTCTACATATTTTAGGCAGCGCTTGGGGATTCGAACTCAAGAAGGCGGTGATGGACAATCCGGCGAGAAGCACCAGAAGGGGGATGAGCAGCTCAGGTGACCATCCACGGGGCCAGCAGCTGGGCAGCAACGATGTCCAGGCGCGGCGGGTGATGCAGGGGTTGCACGAGATGGCCGCGGCCACCGCCTTCGTTGGGCAGACGCGTCTCCTCGAGCTACTGCCGTCCACCATGCCGGTCTCCTGTCGCCCCGGCGGGTGATGCAGGGCTGGGGTTGCACAAGACGGTCGCGACCACCGCCTCCGTTGGGCCAACGCGTCTCCTAGAGCTACTGCCGTCCACTATGTCGGTCTCCTGTTGCCCCATCGCAGGAAGGAGGTGGTGATGCGCGAGGTGGCCCCTCCGTTGTGCCGGCATCTCCGGCCTCGATGCGCGGCCATGCCCTTCTCCTCGCCAGCTCGCTCGAGCTCCTCCAGCAAGCACGCAAGCTGTGCGCCGCTTCCCGCTCTATCTCTAGCCCGCGACAGCCGCGCCCTGCGACCTCTCCCTCCGTCCCTCGTCTCCGCGCCCGGCCGCGTCCTCGCACGCGATACGCCGGGTGTCTCCGCTTCCGAGCTCACGGGCGTCCTCGGCAATGTGCCGGTGCTCGTTGCACTCGTTCTCATCCTCCTAGCGTCGGTCGGGCACCCTAACCTCGCCGACCTCCGCATCAACCCAGACGACCCGGTTGCGCTCAGCTTCTCCACCAACGCTTACGACTCCACTGCACCGACGTCTGGCCTCGCCTCCTGCCACTCGGCTGCTGTGCTCCAGTGCCGCTTCTCGGCCTTATATCGTGCCGCTCGGCCGTCCGCTCCAGCCGGCGCGAGCTCCGTGAAGAAGAAGGCACTGATTTTTTTGGCGTTGGCTTTTAGCGATCTCATACAGATTTTTTAGCGAAGGCGCCGATCTTTTTAGCACTGGTTTTTTTTTAGAGATTTCGCGGACGTATTCACGATTTATAGTAGATATTAGCGCCCGCAGTTAATGCAAATCAAGACTTGATGCGTTTTGAAAAGGAAAAAGCATGGAGAAAATCATGGGGTGCCTAATTGAACATCGGCAGTTAATGCAAATCGTGCATTCTCGTCTAAACTAACTGATTGCATGTCTGTAGTTTTGGTAGTGGTAAAATTGTGTTGTTTTTTCAGGGGTATTTTGGGAAGCCGAATGTTTTAATCAAAAGTGGCTTCACCATCACCAACTAGAATCCTATAGTAAAGATAAAGAAGATTGTATTGCATCCGCGTAATGTTGTTGATCTATATATGTTATTGAACTGCATTCGCGTAATGTTGTTGATCTATATCTATCTGTTGTATATTGTTTACTCGACGTAATGTATTAATCTTTCTTGTGTATTATTTAAGATATGGATTTCGGCGCCGGGAGAGAAGGTGAGGACGAGATGTTGAATATTATAGGAGAGGGTACCGGTGGAGAAGGAGACGGCTCGGAATTTTTAAACGAGTCGGGTGAGGGAATGGAGGAGGAGCAGCCACATGAATCAGAAACAAATGATGATTGCGAGGATGGCTCACAAGGGACTGGACGTGCCTTAACGCGGTCCGGCGAGGTATACATATGTGAAGCCTCTATTCATGAATCTGTAGATGACGATGCATTAAGTGGTATATATATTAACGAATATTTCTTCTTTTAGACCTCTGAATCTTCTAGGAAGAAGCGAGGCCCGGCCAAACGGCTGGCATCCAATCAGCATTACACGATTGGGCTTGTCTCAAATGAAGGCGAACCGTTGGAACCCAAGAGTGTTGCAAGTGCATTCACTTCTCAATGTGGATGTCTTGTCAGGGATATGGTCCCGATCAGCATTCAATTTTGGTATAAGCCTAAGGCGGCAAAGGGAGAGCCAGTAGAGCCAGAGCCAGAAGAGGGTGCAACAGTCAATTATGTCACCAAGATCATGAAAGATAGGCTGTGGGAATCCTTCATTCCACATTTCACTCTGCCGGCCACCGAGTCCCTGGAACTCGCAGAGGCACAGTAGGAGAAAGTCAGGGAGTGGGCTCTCAAGAAGATGGCTGCATAGTTCAATAACCACAAGAAGAGATTATGGAACACCTATGTCAACGCCGATCGACAAGCTCCAGAATTTACTGGCCCAAATGAGAACCTGCGGGATCACTGGGATGCATTTGTGGAGTACAAGGAATCTGAACTCGGTAAGCTAAGGAGTAAAAAAAATAAGATCAATGCCGCTAAAAAGAAATATCACCATACGATGGGTCTAGGTGGCTACAAGATTGCCGAGCCTAAGTGGGATATGCAAGAGGCCCACCTGCGAGAAAAAGGCATCGAACCAGAAACAGAACATTGGCCTAGAAGGTCATGAAATTGGGCACTTGGGCATGGGGCTGTCTACGACGAGAGAACAGGGAAATTAGTTAAAAATAAGAAACAAATTGTTGAACCCCTGAGAGAACTTATCAAGACAATCGCCGAGGTTCAAGAGGGGATGTTCCAGCCGGACAGAGAAAACGATGAGCTGACAAAGGTCCTCAAGAACAAAGAACACACAGGACGAACACGAGTTCTGGGTTCTGCCATTCTGTGGAGATCTGGGTTCGCCGAAGACAGCCAGACTTATAGAAGCCGAGAGTGAGCGAAGAAGCGGAAGGCGCAGGAGGAAGCCACACGGATAGAGAGCATAGAAAGGCAACAGGCTGAGCTGAGAGAGATGTATTTACAGCAGCAGAAGGCACTGGAGGAATTAAAGTCGCAAGGGGCAACTCAGCATCAGCAACAACTAGAACATGCATCATGCGACCCATCTCAGTGGAGAAGCAGTGTGGCATCCACAGATCTTAGGGTCGGTGAGGCACCGATGGATCGCTACCCCGTGGATGATATCAGCGGGAAGACAGGCTGTGAGATGCATCAGTCCATAAAGAACATCTCGATGAAGGTGGCGGTCGGCTATGCGTTACCTTCTGGACCTGGACAAACCTGGCATGGCCGTGAGATTTGAGCTGGCTATGCTCGTGTCGGGGTGGATGCAATTGTGCCGGGGTATGAGTCCCTCGAGCTTGACGTTGTTGGACCTGATGAACGGATCGTATGGGCACCTAGAGGGGGGGGTGAATAGGTGCTACTCAAATTTTAGTTCTTTTTCAATTTAGGCTTGACACAAAGGTAAATTCTCTAGATATGCAACTAAGGTGAATTTACCTATATGTCAACTAGCAAGCTAAACAAGATACAATAAGTAAAGGCAATAAAGGATAGAGGTAACCGAGAGTGGAGCACACGGAGACACGGATGTAATTCCCGTAGTTCCTTCCTTTTTAGGGGAAGTACGTCTACGTTGGAGGGGTGTGGTTGCCACAAAGGCCTAACCAACGCCACAAAGGCTCACCCTATTCTCCGGTGCAAGCTTCCGCCACAAAGGCCTAGCTCACTTTCCACTAAGGGATTCCTCAAGGCGGAACCGGCCTTTACAATCTTGGGGCACGCATCCACAACCGAATTGGAGGCTCCCAAGCACAACACAATGCTGTCAAACAACAAGTAGCAATATATCAAATACACAAACAAGGTCTTGGGACACAAGGGAACCCAAGACACAAGGGCCCTCAAGCAAATGAGAGGGGAAATCAAATCGCTTCGGTGAGGATGTAGATGATGGTCTTCTCCTTCGATTCTCCAAAGATCAAGAGCTTTGGTGGGTTGAGGGAGGAGATCTAGTTGATTTGAGAGCTCAACAATGGTGGTCTTCTTCTATTTTCACGAGCTGCTGGTTGGAGAAGAAGGTGGGGGTATTTATACCCCCCCAAAATATCTGACCGTTGCCAGCCAGGAAGTCCGGCTATAGCCGGAGTTAAGTCCGGCTAAAGCCGGCCACACCGGCTAAAGCCGGCCTCACACCGGCTATAGCCGGCCTGAAATATCCGGCCCAGCCGGAAATAGCCGGACAAATAGCCGGTTGAGTCCAGAGGCGCAGGACCCCTTCCGAAATTGGGCAGTCCGGCTATAGCCGGTCTGGGGACCGGCTAAAGCCGGCCTAACTGACCCAACTTCATTTGAAACTTCTCCCAGAGCATATTTTCACCATTTCCTCAATAATTTCCTTTGTGCAATATTAAATATCAAGTATAATATAGGAAACCCAATATCTTGTGCAAGAACATAATTAAATCCTGCAAAGCATAATCACACATTAATAGATAATGTATTGTTAACAAACGCCAAAATCAATTAGGCGGGAAATGCTCTTTCAATCTCCCCCTTTTTGGTGTTTGATGACAATACATAATTTTGCATGTTTCAAACTATATAAAATATAGACGGAGCTCCCCCTTGCTATGTGCCTTATTTTAAATTTGTATTTGAATACAAAGACACATCAACAATAAGAACTCCCCCTAGATTTTATAATGTGATCCATATATGCACAAGATATATATCATAATTCAATAGCACATAATAAGCAAACATATAATATGACAAGATATAGCAAGTAGGATTAATAACGATAAACATAAGTTCTACTACACAATAAGCATATAGTTCAACACATAGTAGATAACGATAAGTTCAACCATGGGACACAAGCGAGCAAGCACACGACATAAGGGCTTGTGACCCAACCAAATCCAAATGGAAAACCAAATCCAAATGGAAACACATGCAAATGGGACTTTCTCCCCCTTTGGCATCAAGACGCCAAAAAGGGAGACCACACCACGAGATCACTCATCAACATCATCAAAGTCCTCATCATCCTCATCATCTTCTTGGTCATCGTCTTCTTCCTCTTCATCATCATCTCCATCTTCTTCCTCATCTTCTTCATCAACGGCTTCCTTGCCCTTGGAGGTGACTTCGGCTAACTCCTTCCAATCAAAGGTTGATCCTTCATTCCACTTGCCAAAAGAAAAAGTGTCCTCGATTGATCTTGCTCTTGGGACTCTTCTTCATGGCTAGCACCTTTGCCCTTCTCCACAGCCCTCAAACGAGCATCCAAATCCCTTTGCTTCTTGTGGATGTGCTTGCGGTCCACATAGTCCTTGTATTGAGTTTGACGCACATCATTGTTCATGCAAAACAAGGCTCTTTGCCACCACTTGAGCTTCTTCATCTCTTGGCCCAATCCACCACTTGGTGGATCCGCATTCTTCCTCCTAGAACCAGTAGCATAGATATTGCCACCCAACACATCACTCGAAGAGGGATAAGCACTTGAGGTGCTAGACACCAAATGAGCGGTCTTCTTGTAGAGCTTGTTGGGCTTGTGCACTTCCAACTCTTCATCAAGCAAAGCTTCCTCAATCTCAAAGTCTCCTTCAATGCCTCTGTCAATGATGAGCCTCATGATGAATGGAGCATAAGGAGGGATCTTCCTATCAAGCATAGCAATCTTCATCTCCATGAAGATGAAGTACATCACATCGAGCTCCATCCCTTCACAATCTCTTCCGGCCTCGAAGACAAGACGGGCATGGTGGAGCAAATGCACAAGACCACCTATGATAGAATCATTGTTGCCCCCACTTGGAGCAATGTTGGCACAGAATATTCAAAGCAAAATATCATAGAGGGGAAGGAGATTTGCAGTCTCTCCCGCTTTGCCCCCTGGACCATACAAACACTGGATCTTCCCTTTGTTGTACTCAGTGGTGTCAAGATGCAAGCGGGCACCTCTAGGTCGATGAATGCCATCAAACCTATAGCCCAAAAGCTTCCCAAAGCGAGACATGGTCGAGTACTTCCTCACTTCACCTGACATCCAAGTGAAACCAACCTCATCCTGAGTATCAAACTCCAATGTGGAAAAGAACTGCTGAAGCAGATGAGGATTATAGTCTTGCTTGAAGACCATCAACTTGTGCAAACCCAACTTCTCGGTGACCCAAAGAGCATCGGCAAAGTACTCATCCCTGGACAGCGATGCAATGTTGGTGACCTTCATGGGGCAAACCTTTGTGCTCATGGTCGCATAAATCTGCTCAAATATCCGCTGATGCTCTGACCGGTAGAAGGACCCACTGTCAATGTCCCTAGGCATGGTGTAGAATTTCTGCTCACGGAACTCCCGGTACTCTTGCTTGGACAGCTTCTTGAGATCACTAATGTTGGCAAACAGAGATTTCTTCTTCCGTTCTTCCAACCGCTTCTTCTTCATAGCAACTGTCATACGAGCATCTCGATGCTCTTGACGGCGGGCAAGCGAGGGATCAACATATCGTGACCACTTGGGACGAGAACCACCCTGATCCATGGGAGAGGCGCCGGAGAGGAGTGGCCGACCGGAGAGGAGGGGGCTCCGACGGCCGGAGCGACGAGGAATGGCGGCGGCGGCGGCGGTCTAGGACGAGGAGGCGGCTGGAGAGGATAGAGCGTGGGGGGAAATGAGGATACCCCTCACCCCACAGCCCTAAAGGAGGAAAAAAGCCGGGCCCCTCGCAGAGGCCGGCTTTAGCCGGTGTAAGGACCGGCTATAGCCGCCCCACCGGCTATTTCCGGACAAAGTCCGGCAATAGCCGGCCTAGATAGCCAAAAACAGGAAAGCTGGAATATGAGCTTCTGGACATGCAAGAGAGGGGTGCTTTGGCTTTAGATAAGTAGGCTTAGGATAGAAAACATGCATGGAGTGGTTCTCGGCACTTGGCATTGCAAAACACAAGAAATCTTTGAAAAGTCCAATGCAAGTGCCTTCCCATTTCAAAGATAGAGAAAATGACGAAAAAGTTCAATCAAACTCAAATAAGATTTGCAAAGAATCAACTCTTCGAAAAGAAGAGGTCGGTGGCCGAGGCCACCATGTATGAGTGTTATGGCATTGGACCGCGAAGATATATCTTGGGTCCATAACCAATACTCGTCATTGAAACTCATATATCACAAAATGATAGAAAGAGAACAATTTTGTCACTATTGGCATTATGGGGGGAGGGATAGCCCAATTAATTAGGACCGCACTCCCCCTATCTCCATGCCCACACCTAGATCAAACAAGTATTGAAGAATAGGTGTATTTGCAAGATGCTCAAGCCACACTCATTGAATCAATGATATTTAGCTCATTCCTCAAATATCCAAATATTGCTTCATCAAGGGGCTTCGTGAATATGTCGGCAAGTTGATCCTTGGTGCTTACATATGCAAGCTCAATATCACCACGGGCAACATGATCTCTAATAAAATGATTCCGGATCTCAATATGCTTGGTTCTTGAATGTTGCACCGGATTATAGGCTATCTTGATAGCACTCTCATTGTCACATAAAAGAGGCACTTTGTCACAATTGACACCATATTCCTTTAAAGTTTGCCTCATCCATAACAATTGAGTGCATCCACTTGCGGCGGCAATATATTCGGCTTCGGCAGTGGAGAGAGATATACAATTTTGCTTCTTAGAAGACCAACACACCAAAGACCTACCAAGAAATTGTCAAGCTCCGGAGGTTGATTTCCTATCATCCTTGTCACCGGCCCAATCCGAATCCGTGAAGCCACAAAGAGAGAAATCCGAGCCTTTGGGATACCAAAGCCCATAAGTTGGGGTATGAACCAAATATCGAAAGATTCTCTTAACCGCCATAAGGTGGCTTTCTTTAGGAGCGGCTTGATACCTTGCACACACACCTACACTCAACACAATATCGGGTCTAGATGCGCAAAGGTTAAGCAAAGAACCGATCATATAACGGTATACCTTTTGATCCACATCTTTACCATTGGGATCAATTTCAAGATGACATTTTGTGGCCATTGGTGTGGCGGCCCCATTTAGTTCCTTCATCTTGAACCTCTTGAGCATGTCTTGGACATATTTGGCTTGATAAATGAAAGTCCCTTCTTTCAATTGCTTGATTTCAAAACCAAGAAAGAACTTCATTTCGCCCATCATAGACATCTCGAACCTATCGGTCATAAGCTTTGAAAATTCATCATTAAAAGCTTTGTTAGTAGAGCCAAAGATAATATCATCAACATATAGTTGGCATACGAAAAGCTTCCCATTGACCCTCTTAGTAAAAAGAGTAGGATCGATTTGCCCAACTTCAAACCCACGGTCTACCAACAACTCCCTAAGGTGCTCATACCACGCACGTGGGGCTTGTTTAAGGCCATAGAGTGCCTTATGGAGTTTGTAGACATGGTTAGGAAAGTTGAGATCCTCAAACCCCGGGGGTTGCTTAACATACACTTCCTCTTTCAATGGACCATTAAGAAATGCACTCTTAGCATCCATTTGTTGCAACTTAAAATTATGATGAGTGGCATATGCAAGAAGGATACGGATGGACTCAAGATGAGCCACGGGAGCATAAGTCTCTCCAAAGTCAATGCCTTCAACTTGAGAGAAACCTTGAGCAACCAATCTTGCCTTGTTCCTCACAACAATTCCATGTTCATCTTGCTTGTTCTTGAATATCCACTTTGTGCCAATCACATTGCGGCACTCCTTTGGCTTCTCCACTAACACCCATACATTATTGCGCTTGAAGTTGTTGAGTTCTTCATGCATAGCATCCAGCCAATCCGGATCTTCAAGTGCTTCAAATACTTTCTTGGGTTCAACCATGGAGATATAAGCATGATGAGAGCTAAATTGTGCCAATTGACGACGGGTTGACACTTTGCTTCTTAAATCTCCAATAACCCTCTCAAGGGTATGACCTTTAAGCTCCAAATCCCTTTCAACTCTTTTCTTGCGACGGGCTTCGATCTCCTCATTTGACCTTGGAGGAGTCACTTGATCATCTTGATCATTTTGGTCCCCGTCTTGACCATCAAATTGACCTTGATCATCATTATCTTCATGAGTAGGTTGATCTTGGTCATGTGAAGAATTGGGGGCGGTTGAAATAACCGGAGAGGATGGTGGTGCCCCTTCTTCTTCATGAAGGTCCTTGTCTTGTTCTTCGGTTGGTGCATTAGTTGCTTCCTTGGGAGAGGCTTGTTGAGCTTGTGAAGATGAAGGCTCCACTTGAGTAGAGCATAGTCCTTCCCGGTCGGCCACAAGGTGTCCCTCAATGGGGCGGAAAAATCCCACGCCCATTCTTCCTATGGCTTCTCGAGGTATTTCATCATCTACATCACAAGAAACAACATCTCGCCCCCCTTGGGAGCCGTCATTCTCTTCGAATACCACACTACAAGATTCTTCAACACGTCCGGTGGACTTGTTGAAGACTCTATAAGTGTGGGATTCGGCACCATAACCAACAAAAATACCTTCTATTGCTTTTGGATCAAATTTACCTAAACGAACTCCTTTTCTTTTAAAAAAACACTTACACCCGAAAACCCGGTAGTAGGAGATGTTGGGCTTGCTTCCGGTGAGTATTTCATATGGAGTCTTGTTTAGGCCTTTGCGGAGGAAGAGCCGGTTTGAAGAGTGACAAGCCGTAGAGATAGCTTCGGCCCAAAAGTTGTATGGAGACTTAAACTCCGCCAACATGGACCTAGCCATATCCATAAGAGTCCGGTTCTTCCTTTCGGCTACACCATTTTGTTGAGGGGTGTATGCAGCGGAATATTGATGACGAATCCCCTCATCACTAAGAAATCCATTTAAGGTGTAGTTCTTGAACTCCGAGCCATTGTCACTTCTAATTGCCAAAATAGTTTGCCCATGTTGACGTTCAACTTCCTTGGCAAAGTCGATGACGGTTTGTTGAGTCTCACTCTTATGCTTGAAGAAGTAAACCCAAGTATATCTTGAATAGTCATCAACAATCACCAAACAATATTTCTTCCCACCAAGACTTGCATGAGATGGAGGACCAAAAAGATCCACATGAAGGAGCTCCAAGATCCTCTTGGAAGAAATGATAGTCTTGCTTGGGTGGGGAGAATCATGCATTTTTCCTAGAACGCAAGCCCTGCAAACACGATCTTTGGCAAAAGAAACATTCTCTTTTAGTCCGAGTATGTGGCCACCCTTGTGAAGGCTTTGCAAAGTTCTCATATTGACATGGGCTAGTCGGCGATGCCAAAGCCAACCCACATCGGCCTTTCCAAATAAACACATTGCACTTGTAGTGGTTTTCCCCGAAAAGTCCACCACATACAAGTTATTTTCAATGTGTCCAACGAAAGCGACCTTTAGAGACTTGCTCCACAAGAGTACCGCAATGTCATTATCAATGAAGACGGCAAAGCCCATCTTACCAAGTGCACGAACTGAAAGTAAATTGTAACCTAGGGTCTCAACAAGCATGACGTCCACAAGGGAAATATCCGGTGCGACCACCACCTTGCCAAGACCCAATACCTCGGATTGTGACATGTCTCCATAGGTGACGGTTATATGATTGTCATTAGGCCTTATCTCCGTCATAATCTTCTTGCTTCCGGTCATATGACTTGTGCATCCACTATCAAGCACCCATTTTGATCCACCGGAAGCATAGTCCTACAAGAGATCATTGCTTGGTTTTAGGTCCCCATTTTTCAATGGGTCCTCTTTTGTTAGCAACAAGGGTCTTTGGAACCCAAATAGACCAAGCAACATAACCATCATTTGGACCAACATATTTTGCATAAACATCACCATAATAATCATGAAATAAAACATAGTGAGGGTTAGCAATTCCCGCATGATCATCATGAGTGGCTTTGCCACTCACAATAGGATCCTTCTTTGCTTGAGCGGGCTTGGCCTTCTTTTTCTTGTTGTTCTTCTTCTTCTTCTTTGAGACATAGCCAATCCCCGTTTTATCACCAAATGCCTTTTGCTTACTCAAAAGGTCATTCAAGTTTTTCTCACCTATGGGAATGGAGGACTTGGCAAGCTCATCTTTCAACCTAGCATTTTCTTCAATAACATTTGCATGATCACAAGTAGAAGTAGAAGAACTAGGCACATTATTCTTAGTCAATTGAATTTGAAGTTGTTCATGTGACTTGGTAAGAATAGAGTGTTCACTTTTCAAGGCCTTGTGAGCCTTGTCAAGATCTTCTAAATCCTTAACAAGTATATCATGACCAACACCAAATTCAACCTTTTCCTTTTTGAGCATTTTTACTTTAGCACGAGCATGATCTCGCTCTTTAATGAGTTTGGAAACAACTTCATTATTAGATTCCTCAATGGAATTGAGCTTCTCTTCAAGAGTTGCTCGTTCCTCTTGCTCTTCTTCAAGAGACTCGGTTAGTGAGGCAATATCTTGAGCATATTCTCTTTCAAGCCTCATTTGTTCATCTAGTTTTTCAAGAGTTTTACCATATTGGCTCAATAGACGTTCAAAGTGAATCTTATGAACACCATCTACACTAGACACATAATCATCAAAAGCAACAATTTCTTCCTTTACTCTAAGACTAGCAAGATCATTCAAGGAAGCATCATTTGTCTTAGAGGAAGAGAAAGATGTGGGTGATACCTCGGAAGACTTGGCCATAAGGCACTTGACGTTCTTGACAAGAGAGTCCTCATTGGGGGATTCAAAGAGTGATGTGGAGGAAGTTGAGGTGGTTGCCATTGCGGCCATCTCACTAGTTGTAGTTTCTTCTTCTTCACTCTCACTTGCGGAGTACTCTTCTTGAGTCAAGAACACAAACTTTGGTTGTTTCTTCTTTGGTCCACCCTTCTTCACAACTGGCTTCTTGGATGGTGACTTGGTCTTGCTTTTGAAGATGAGCTTTCCACCATGGTCTTCTCTCTTCTCATAAGGGCACTCGGCAACAAAGTAAAATCTATCATTGCAATTGTAGCAAGTCCTCACCCTTTGACCATTGTTGTCATTCCTTTGATAGCCACTTGACTTGCTTCTTCTTTGATTGTCTTCTTTAGCCTTGTGTGGATCAACCCAAAAGGTTTTTTTCCATAGAAGGCCATGTGCTCATTTTACTCATGCCTTATGTCCTCGGGACACATCTCTAGTCTTGCTTCAATATTCGCTTAAAGAGGAACCTCTTTCTCAACCACACTTGCTTTCAATGCAAGATTAGAGCTTCTTTGCATTCCTATGGCACGGGCACGGGCATCTTCCGCATTTTGTGCGGAAACCTTGTAGGCTTGAATCTCTTACATCACTTGATTGGAGGTCATCTCATTGAAGTTGTGCTTTCCTTGAACACTCTTCACATCCGCGGGCTCATATGGAGTGAGAGCAAGAATGTACTTCATCTTGATCCACTCATCATCAATATGGTGAGCACCGAGGTTCTTGAAGGTGGTAGCAATAGCCTTGAGTCTTCTATACATCTCTTGATGATCCTCACCATCCATCATGAAGAAACCCTCCGCTTGATTTGAGAAGGCAATATATCTTGTTTTCTTCATGCTCTCGTTGCCAACAAAGACGTCAGAGAGTCCTTGCCAAGCTTCTTTGGCGGTGGAGAAGTGTTGGATGTGAGGCAAGTCCTTGGATCCCACGGCGACTTGAATCATGTGAAGAGCGGTAGCATTGAGTTGGCTATCGACCGTCTCTCTTCTTGTCATGTTGTGGGGATCCACGGCCTTGAATCCTTCCTCAACGATCCTCCAAAGCTCGATGCAAGAACTGCGCATATGAGAGATCATTTGATATTGCCATTGACCAAAGTTTAATGCATCAAGCTTAGGCGGATCACCTCTATGGTTAATATGAGGATGAGGAACCGGCGGGTCGGGTGAATACCAATGCGGGTATTCACCTTTCCCGTCGGCCTTGGTGGAAGACTTAGCATCGCCATTTTTGTCGGCACCCTCCTCATCTATCCCCACATTCTCCACTTGTGGAGTAGCGGGTTTTTCCGGAGGTGGAGAAGCATTAGCAGTTTTAGCTTGCATGAGTTGCGCCATCATTTCACGCAACTCACTTATTTGAGATGTCATGGAAGCCATGGATGATTCCAAAGATTTGAACTCACCCATGGAAACTTGACCCGAGCCCTCACTAGGTGATGTTTCCATACTCTTAGGCGGTTAAGCCCGAAATAAGAGCCGAGGCTCTGATACCAATTGAACGGATTGTATGGGCACCTAGAGGGGGGGGTGAATAGGTGCTACTCAAATTTTAGTTCTTTTTCAATTTAGGCTTGACACAAAGGTAAATTCTCTAGATATGCAACTAAGGTGAATTTACCTATATGTCAACTAGCAAGCTAAACAAGATACAATAAGTAAAGGCAATAAAGGATAGAGGTAACCGAGAGTGGAGCACACGGAGACACGAATGTAATTCCCGTAGTTCTTTCCTTTTTAGGGGAAGTACGTCTACGTTGGAGGGGTGTGGTTGCCACAAAGGCCTAACCAACGCCACAAAGGCTCACCCTATTCTCCGGTGCAAGCTTCCGCCACAAAGGCCTAGCTCACTTTCCACTAAGGGATTCCTCAAGGCGGAACCGGCCTTTACAATCTTGGGGCACGCATCCACAACCGAATTGGAGGCTCCCAAGCACAACACAATGCTGTCAAACAACAAGTAGCAATATATCAAATACACAAACAAGGTCTTGGGACACAAGGGAACCCAAGACACAAGGGCCCTCAAGCAAATGAGAGGGGAAATCAAATCGCTTCGGTGAGGATGTAGATGATGGTCTTCTCCTTCGATTCTCCAAAGATCAAGAGCTTTGGTGGGTTGAGGGAGGAGATCTAGTTGATTTGAGAGCTCAACAATGGTGGTCTTCTTCTATTTTCACGAGCTGCTGGTTGGAGAAGAAGGTGGGGGTATTTATACCCCCCAAAATATCTAACCGTTGCCAGCCAGGAAGTCCGGCTATAGCCGGAGTTAAGTCCGGCTAAAGCCGGCCACACCGGCTAAAGCCGGCCTCACACCGGCTATAGCCGGCCTGAAATATCCGGCCCAGCCGGACAAATAGCCAGTTGAGTCCAGAGGCGCAGGACCCCTTCCGAAATCGGGCAGTCCGGCTATAGCCGGTCTGGGGACCGGCTAAAGCCGGCCTAACTGACCCAACTTCATTTGAAACTTCTCCCAGAGCATATTTTCACCATTTCCTCAATAATTTCCTTTGGGCAATATTAAATATCAAGTATAATATAGGAAACCCAATATCTTGTGCAAGAACATAATTAAATCCTGCAAAGCATAATCACACATTAATAGATAATGTATTGTTAACAAACGCCAAAATCAATTAGCGTGGAAATGCTCTTTCACCTGAAGAGGAGACAACACTTGGAGAAGTATTGGGTGGTGTCATTCTTTGGGATAAGAAACACATCGTGTTTCCAGGCTCGGCGCCAAGGCGGCCACCCCCTCCTCCGAGTCCTCGCAATTCACCACCCCTCGACGATGATAGGGACAACTACTAGAGCCCCAGTCCACATCGATCTCCGCCTCAGTGTCAGCCGCCTCCACCTCAGTGTCAGCCGCCTCCGCCCATTCGCAAGTCCCAGAGTTATGGCAAATCCGCTGCTATGTCCAGTAGTAATGCCTCTCCGAAGAAACGTAGGGCCACGAAAGCCAAGGCGGTGCCGCCTCCTGTCGAGAAGACTGCGGAGGAAATTGAGGCGGAGGACAGAGCCAAAGTGAAAGTAAGCGCGCAGCGCTACACCCGACCCCTACCCCAAAGTAGGTATATACTACGAAACAGATGGACTGGGCCTTTGATATGCTTACCCAACCTTCGCAATATGAATTGAATAAGCCAGATGACTACAAGCGTTGTTTGGATAAGCAGGTAGATGTGAAAGAAGAAGCTAAGAAGACAAGTGCAATTGCAAGAGGGAAAAGAGACGTTGCCCAGCTCGGAGCACATGCAAAAAAATTGATCTCCCCGCTAAAGGTCTTTGCTAGTGATGCTGGTGGGACTGTTGCTCAACCCAGTCACTATGACTTTGCTGCTGAGGCTGGTTTGACTCTTTCTCAATTGATGTATGAAGATATCCCAAAGGCACCTGTAGCACGACAATATGAAAAGGGGAAGAGTCTGGTCTCACCTGGGATGGAAAGGACTCTATCATCACGAATGCAAAGATTGCATGAGTGGTACATGCATGCCGCAAAGGGCGAGCGAGAATTTCTCCTTATGAAAATCACAGAGGACCATTTCTTAGGTCAATACTTGGTCCATATTGAGTTTGATGAATTCTTTCAGCTATTCAATCAAGACGCGCTCGACAAATCTCTCGTCAGTGCCTATGTTCTGTAAGTGATTCATTATTTTTATAAGTCTCTAGCTCAGCTCGTTCTTTGCATGTAATTATCCTCACTACGCTGTTTATTATGCAGACTGAAGAGTATGCAATGTAAGCAAAGGAACGACTTCCAAGTTGGATTCATTTATCCAAATCGAGTTAATGCAGTGAAGATACGTGACAAACCCAAGGAGATGGAGGATATCTTGCTAGAGTTCTTACTTACGCAGGAATACAGAATTGGAATACTGTTTCCATACAACTTCAAGTGAGTGTTACTATCTTATACATATTTACTTTTCCTTACTCGACGTTAAGTGTAATTGATGAGTTATTAACTTATATAATTAAACTTGTGCGCAGTTACCACTGGATTTGCTAAAGATTGAACCTGACTATGGAAGGGTTGAAATCTTTGACTCGTTGAAAAAATAACTTAATGAATACCAAAGCATCATTCATATGATGGAGAGGTAATTTCAATCATTACGGTATTATATCGATCTCTTTTATTCATTTATAACTCATCTATTCATTTTATTTGCTCGGCAGAGTTTGGAAACGGTTTATACGCACAGTAAAAGGTGAATGGAAAAATGAGCTGATTTTCTGTCCGATCGAGGTAAGTCGTACGAGCTAGGTCCGCACATCCCTTTAATTCTAGTTTCAAATACCATTAAGTATATCAATCTTGATATGTCATTGACTAAAATCTATTCTCGTAAAGTGTGCGAGGCAGCCATCGGGGACTAATTTATGTGCATACTACGCTTGCGAGAACCTTCGCGCGGAGGTCAATGAAGGAATTGATTTTCAAACAGTAAAGTGAACAATATACTGAAAAATTCATTTATTGCCATCAATTTTGTTATGATGATTTATATTCATATTGATCTTCTTCTTCGTAGTTCGAAGCAAAGTGGAATCGGCTCTCACCGACTGAACGCATAGTAGGAATTTAAGAGGAAATAGCCGAATTTCTGCTTGACCATGTCATAAACCCAAAGGGTGAATTTCATGTCAGTTTCGATTAGACAAGTTGTATGTGTAATTAAACAAGTTGTGATCTTATATGTGTAAATAAGTTGTATATACTTGTATGTATATGCTCGGCGGATAAGATATATTATATATGTATCGGCTTGTATATTATGTTGTAATATTGTACGAAAACTTGTTTGAAATGAATAAAAAAATTGAATGGAGCAAAATACAAATAAACCCTAAACCCTAACACAACAATTGAAATGCAGAAAAATAAAGAGGAAGCAAAGGCTGCCAAGTGTGGGGACTTTAGTCCCGGTTCGTAATACAAACCGGGACTAAAGGTCCTCCGCCCACGAGCACCTGGCCACTGCCACGTGGTCACTCTTTAGTCCCAGTTCGTACAGCAACCGGGACTAAAGATAGGGTTCCAGTCCCGGTTGGTTAGTCCCGGTTGAGCAACCGGGACTGAAGCCCGGCACCAACCGGGACTGATGCCCTGTTTTCCACTAGTGCATCAGTCATACCCGACCAATGCCGAGTTCCACGTATCCCTCGAACCTTGAGCTCCAGTTCAAGCCAACGTGCTTCTCGCCTTCCCGCTGACTAGGCTTCGACTCTCTGCCAGCTTACGCCGTAGCCCCTCCATCAGTCGAGTGGAATCTTCCGCCGGACTCCAGCTCCACCTTCAACATGACTCCTTGGTAGATGATCAATCTATCCCGCGCCCCGTTGACTTTAAGGTTTCTTGCATCGCCATCTTGAATCAACCCCGCGCCATTGCATGTCGAAGCACGCACCCCTTAGGCATGCGCCACGTGTTTTCACGCCACAGAATTCGGACGGCATCAACCCTCACGCTCTTGCAACATTGTCGCCGATCTTCACCGACTTCTGTCTCCGTCAGACTATCCAGTCTGACCCAGCCGAACATATCGACTGCAACTATGCTCCACCTCGCATCGTCCAGCACCACCGTGTATTACTTGACGCCTTTTTGGTACATGATCTTTTCACGACGTATTCACACGTCGCTATCCTGAAGAACCTCGCCACTGCCTTGGTAATTCTCCTGGCTAGCTCCCTCACAGCCCTTGAGCAACATCAAAAACCGACCAAAAATATTCTGTGCAAACAGCGGACTTGTAGTCCAAATTACACGATAATTTTTCTTTTATTTTGATGCACCACTCCAAACCTGCCGAGCCTGCTCACACTACCCTTGCATGCAAAAATTCTTCTTAGGACATTTTTTTAAGGTAACAAATCTCCCGTGCTACTAATCACGATGGCTTCCGATACATGCACCGCAGCTAAATTAGCTTAGCCCTTCACGTGCTGTTCACGCACGCGCCCCTGCCGCTTCCGCGCCACTGCACCCTCCTAGCGTGAGCACCCTCCCAGAGAGATGCTAGTGGTAACTAGCTATGTTATTGTAAATCACATTTTTTAAGGTTAGATAAGTCTACAAGCTAATTAATGTAGTCATGCATGATACTACAATTATATTACTATGCACTATAGAGGTGGTAACATAGGCTAGTAACATATGTATGTTACTAGTCTAAGTTACTCCCCACTATGAGCAGCCTAAACGTGCGATGCTAATCCGTGGGCCCAGCCCATCGCCGCGGGCGACTTCGAGCCAGACACGGACACACGCTCCTACTACACGGATCGACCCACAATCCGCCGCCGCCGGCGTTACGCGCTCCATCTGATCTTCTGCACAAATCCGCTTTCAGATCGCTTCATCAATTTTCTCTCCGGCATGCGCTGTGCTGTCCACATCGATCGTCGTGACGAGCGAAAACAGCACAACTAATGTCTGACTCAAATACTACTCTACATATCCACACCTAATCTAAAGGTATAATTCGTGCATAGACAGCTCGCCTCCACGGCGATTAGGCGTTCTGGGCCGTCGGATCGCCGCCTCGGGAGTATCTCGGCCGTTGATTCGCGGTTGTTTTTTTTACTGAGCGCCGCAGCATTTCTTTTTGCACCGAAAATTTCAGCCTGTAAGTCAATGACGGGTGGGCCATATGCCCGGGGGCCCAGTGGTCATAGGGCGGAGCCTTGCCCACTTGTGAAGTGGCCGGCGCCCACTTGCGCGTCCACTTGCGTCCAGCACGACCGGCCCAAAATATCTCCCCGAGCGTCCAATCCCTACCCCGCAGAGACAGAGGTAGACAAACCCTAGCCATTCGTCCTGCCCATCCCACCCAATCCCCTGCAGCCGCCGACGCGAGGATGGTGGCGGTGACGGCGCGAGGAGGCCGTGGCCCGAGCAAGGCGGCCGCACATGGGGACGTCACGAGGAGGCGGCGCCTGGCGGCAGGCGCCCGCGCGCGGGGACGGCGCCCGGTGGCGCGCAGGGACGGCGCCCGATGGCTCGCGAGGACGGCGCCCGACGTTGGCTCTTCTTCATCAAGCTCTCGTGGGGAAGAGGAGAAGGAAGAGGCCGAGGTGGAGGAGGCGAAGACGGCGGAGGGCAGAGCAGCGACGCCGCCGTCATGCTCGACCTTGGCGTGACGAGCTACATCATCCCCATCCATGGCTCCTCTTCGTCAAGCACGTGTGGGCCGAGGTGGAGGAGGCCGAGACGGCGGAGGACAGAGCAACAACCCTCTCTATAATCGGCCGTCCTCGAGAGGCGTGAGCCCATCAAGGGAACATGCCGCCTCCTCCCTCGCACCGTCCTTGAGGCCCTCGAGCTCATGGCCACACTCCGCTGGGAATCCACATCAAGGTTTGTCCTCCTCCACTTCCCCTTTCACACCTCACGGTAGCCCCTGTTACTGACTTTGCCCTTGATGCCACCATTGATGCCCAGGTGTTCGAGGTAATGCCAGACCAGGTGTAGTAACATGCTATAAGTATCACCCAATTTCATCTACAGGGATCGCCTACAGGGCAGCACCACCTGAGGAAGTTCACCAAGATGACCTGGCACAGTCCCAAGCAGTTTGTGGTAAGCTATGATCTCCGGAGGCAAGAGTCGATCTGTCCTTTTTGCTGCAGTATAAATTCACTCGCCGTGCGTGACAGGTTTGCTCCAGTTTGTTCCTGTGGTTCACAGGACGAGGTATGGGTGTGGGGAAGCTGCGGCGCTGGTGGCTGGCCAACCTGATTGGCTACTGCTGCGATGGGGACCTTGAGTTCATGCCCAACGACACCCTCACAAAGCACCTCTTGCACTGTAAGTTTGTCATGAGGCAGCTGATCCTTCAGCTATTGGAGTAGCTTTTTGGTAACATGGATGAATTTCAGGTTGTTCCGTACAGGGAATAGCTGATGAACGGCTTGACAGCAGAGTGATGGATATAGCTTGATTCTATTGGCAAGAATTGTCATCATTACTAATGTATTTTCTAGAGCCCTTATAAATATGCATGTGACGTGCTTCTTTTCATGACCTTCATTGCTTCAAAATTACAATTCAGTGCACTTTTATGATACTGCTTGGCTCTTCTGTAGGGAAAATCAGACTATTGAATGGGCCATGCATCAAAGAGTTATGTACCACATTGCTGAAAAACTGGACTATTCTAGCAACGTCGGTAAACCTGTATATCATGAGCTAACTGCATACATGGTCCTTTTTTATGAGGTAAGCAACCAATTATTTTGTAGGGCTTCATTTTGTTCTTCCGATTATGTGGAGCACAATTAACAGCCTGTCTGTTCAAAGGAAATGATTTTTTATCTCTAGAAATACCTCTCATGCGAATGTTGTGTGCATCTATGCAAACTGCATTTAGTGATTCCATTTAGCATGTGCTATCAACATGGATATGCTTTTTCTGGTAGCTGTTTGGATGTTCGCCATCTGGAGATAGAGGTGCTTGTAGATTTTTTTTGATAAAGTAGGCGATTGTAGCTGATGGTGGTAACAAGCAGAAAGTGGGTTAGTGGTGCATATATGCACGGCTTGAGGATGGTAAACAGCACCGTGCCCTGCACCCCGCACGTGAGCCGCCTCCCCCCGGCCGCCATCACATCTCCTGCAAGTCATCTCCGTCTGTCACTAGGGACGCCTTATGCTCCTCAACTACATGTTTGTTCCATTATTGCAAGTTCTTCCAAGCAGTGACAGGCATTTTTTAGAACTTTGATAGGCCAGTGTACCTTACCTTGATCTCTTAATTAAACTGAGCTAAGGCAGCTCTTCAAAGTTACAGACACGAAATTTCTGTAAGGAAAGCTCTTTGAGTGTCACAATTCTTTCTTTCATATTATGTATGCTATTGTCCTATTTTTATTTTGGTTTTCTATCAGGTACATTTAGTTAACCCTAATTTACAGTAGCTTGCTTTAGCATTTTGTCAGGATCTATTTCCCTCAATTTATTTTTCTTTGCATTGTAGATGTTCTCCATTCTTATTTGTGTGAACCACTGAACCTGTGGTGGCGGATGTTCTTGGTAATTTAATGGAAGCAAACAAGGTGAGAATTTTGTGCGGATTGTTATTATTCTCGGCCTTCCCTTCGTTGTTGTGCGGATTGTTATTGTGGAGAAGAAAATATGATTGAGAAAGGTTAAGTCTATCCTTCATATAGATTTGTTAATAAAATATATATATTATTCTAACAAATTAATCTATATATGATGCATTTGTGCCATTTATTTTTAATTTCTTAGCTGCATGGAAGCGATAGTACTTCTGAAATATGCGCACTGATTTTTAAAAATAAAGTTAAGCAGTCTTATTCTTGCTTATTGGGTTACTATTGGAGCACCAATTATATCCATTGTGGAGATATCTCCATATATTTACTTTGTTGCTATTGCTGTTGGGCTTTTCAATGATATGGTTGGATTTGTACTTGGTGGACTTTTCCACATAGCAAGGACTTGGTTAAACAATACTCATTACAAATGCAAACATCTCTTTCTTACTTGTTCTATTTCCTACTAGCTACCAGTGTTTTCTTCATTCGTTATATTTATTTGTTATTTGCAGAGTCCAGGGTTAAGTGAATTGGGAAGCGCAGTTGTCAAATTTGTGAAGAAGCTGACATCCCAATTCAAGAAAACAGGAATTCACAGAAGTGGTTCTTCTATTGATTGGTTCCAAGCATTTAGGTCAGAAACGTCTTATTTCTCTGCTCTAGATAATTGTAAACAGTTTGATATTATGCTCTGGTTCTATGCAAATTCATCCCTTGTTTGTGTGTGTTTCTTGTGGGATCTTTATGGATTTTCATATGCTTTGTGTGACTCATTTCTACCTGGAAGTTTGTAAGCAGTATTCATGTTATAGTCATTCTCTGGTTGCTTCTTCACTGCTTTCTTTTTGTCCTTGTGCAACTTGCTATTCTTCTACTTATCACTATAATTGTTTGTCTCATTGTTATATTGGATGCAGTCCCATGGATCGAAAACTATTCTTTCTCATTGTTATATTGGTGTGAATATCAATTTTGTAGTCCATCACTTCGACCGTCATGTATATCTGAATTCTGAACAAGCACTATACGAAATTGATACAAATTAAAACAGATTTATTGTTACTAGAAGAGACTTGATTTGTGTCCAAAGAAAAATTAAATTTGAGTTTCTTGGCTTTATGGTTACTAGAAGAGGCTTAATATTTTGTTGTCCAGAACTGAATTCTGTTGCCGCATACATCTTTGTGGGCCACACTGATATTTTTCCTAATTTTGATACAGGTTACATATTTGTTCATGGATGTTTATGGATATTTTACTTAATTGCAGAGTTCAAAAGCACTTTACTGTCTTGGTTTTCCACATATGCCAGCAACTTATATGCATTGAGAGGGTGGCCGTTGCTGGACCGCACCAAGCTTGCCACCCTGAAGTAAACTAGGTAAAAGTTCTTTGAATAAGAAGTCTTAACCTGCATGTTTGTGTATTTTCTGATGTTTGGATGAGATAAATAGAGCAGATTTTGAATGTGGAAGGAGAATTATCTTTTCATGTTCAGTTTTCATTTTCACTGTTTTTGAAATATGTATGCCCATACACACACAATCTTGAGTTTATGTTATCACAAACAAGGAAGGTTCAATTGACGCTATTGGGTGTCATGAATTACTTTTATATGTGATTTATACTTATGAGAAAAACATGAGTTTCTCAGATCTTAGGCCACCATGTAGATATCTGGAAAAGTTTTGTAAATAAAATGAATGCTAGAATATATGCTGATATGTAGATAAGTAGTACAACAAGAAAAGTTTGGCCAGTGTATTTATGCAGTATCATAAGTTGAATCATGAACACTGGAAGTGAGATTCTAAACTTTTATTAATGACAACCAGAAAATCCAAAGCACAAGCTGTGCATTACATATTAGCACAGGTTTATGTAAGAATGCAGAATAACTTCTGAAGCTCATTCTTGTGATAAGTTTCGTCTATCCAATACACTAGCTGATAGCATAGCTTCTGTCTGCTAACTGAATAATTTAAATTGTGCATCTCTGAAACTACAGTAGCACATGTCTGGAAGTTAGCACTATCAGTCCTATGTACGTGGTCATAGTGGGTATTATTCTTACTATACCATATGCAAGAACATTTCAGTATTGTCCAGCAGAACTAGCATTGGAGGAAGAGGAAGACAATACCAATAGATATATAAATTTGGAACCAAGAATGAAAGCTTAGCTTCTGAAGATAGGCATTATCAACGACTTGATATTATCGTTGTAAATTTCTTGCTGTCAGACTTAGATTGCCATAACTTTGATGAGGAATTTTACCCATTTATATTTTGTACATGTTTTTATGTCAAATGGATCTCAGTTTGCAATATATATATTTACTTGGCATCTATAACTTCACATGTTGTTTTATCCATCGTAGATTAGTTCGGCACTAAAAGTCATTTGTTACACCAATCAAAATGCTGGTCCAAGGAAGGCATCTGATTGGTCTTCTTGCATCTCTAGGCATGAACCTCATGTTCGGTTATCATATGAGTATGAGCCGCAAATCTAATATGGGTAGATCAACCAAAGGAAGATCCCATTCAGCTCTAGGTAATGAGTTTACTTGGATTGCCATATTACACTAATAGGAAGTTCCTGAAATATAATTGGTTTTCGTTCTCCTTTTGCACTTCATATAGGGAGCCAAATAGGCAAGCGGCGCGATGTGGCGACACCTAAGGATGGCCGAAGCCAGCTGGGAAGGAGGGCCGGCGGCGCGCATGTGCTTGAGGCCCTTCACGGCTTCACCCCCCTGAATGGCCTATCCTCCTACACGCTCGGGTCTATGGCCAGGTCCAGAACTCCAGAAGACACTCGGTTTGATGATCATGTCTGTGTGAAAGACAGGGGCCGCACGGCTCTGTGATCATCGTGTCACTCGGTTTGATGATTTGTCTTAAGACACTCAATTTGACTACTCTTATTTCAAAATCATGCTTTTTCAGCTTCTTTCAGTCCTTTGTATTTAGTAAAATACAACATATTGTTGGCCATTTCCATTTGCTTAATATAGTGTTTTGCATGTTCTAAAGACGGGGCAGCCATACGGCCAAGTAAATATCTATCGCTTCCATTTGATAAAAAAACTAAAAATTGTACTATTTTTTTTCTTATTTATAATCGCTAAATTGGTCTAAATTCAACGGGATCGTGCGCCAAGGTGCACCCCTACATCTAGTACAATTCGTAGTCCTAACGTAACCTAACTCGTACAAATATTCGAGACAAACACAATAAGATGGTACTATAGATGTGTCTTCTGGAGATGGATGCATGGTGATTGCCCGGGTGGAAAGTGGAATGTGGAGAGAAGGATGTGCTAGCTTAGCAGTGTGGGATCTGTAAAAGCGGGGAAGGCGAGGGGAAGTGAATCAAATTAAGAACAGAGGAATGGCTAGATTGATTAAGGTACTCCCTCCGATTGGAAATAACTGTCGATGAGGACATAACTATCGGTGACTTAGTACAAACTTTGTACTAATTTAGTACAATATCATCGACAGTTATTTCCGATTGGAGAGAGTAGATGATAGACCTTGCACGGCTGGACCAACGCTACGAAGGATACCTAATTACCACATATTTCAAATCGGATGGATAGAAATAATTGAGGTGACGTGGCTTCACCAAATTTTAGGTTGCAAACATTAAATGCATCTTAGTGAGGATGAACTTTATAGGTATTATAGATTTTATCCCGGTCTACATACATTCGTCTGATTAATCAATACTGTAACTGCCAACATTGCTTTTGCACGTAGTAAGTAGTAACTCATAAGTCATGGAAAATTAGCATGAGCATCATTATTGGATCATTTTTTTGTTGTAATACTGATTAACACTTATTTTTAGTTTATTAATTTTTAAGTACAACACAACTTTTGTAAATGTACCATTTTTTACATGTAAAATGTACCCTTTGTATGCATTTATTATTTCTAAGTAGTATTAGAGCATCTCTACGGATTGGCCTCTATAATTTCCATGATTTTAGAGGTCGGAACCCACAAAAACTTAGCAGAATCCCTACTCCGGCCTGCAAAATTAAGCAGAGGCCTCTAAAATCGGTGATTTATGAATATACACTCCACCCTTAAAGTTTTGTTAACAAATGCAAGGCAAGCGAAGCAGTTTTACCAAAGCGGAGCAGCTTTATTGAAGCAAATAAGTTCTCTTGTTGGGAGCAAAATTTATGTGCATTCGTAGCAATTTGTTGGTGCTATTGTAGCATATCCACTTTCCTCCCAAATCCCACAAATGTTTCACTGAAGCAAACAAACATTTTGTTCGTAGCAATTTGTTTGTGCTATCCTAGCATCATTCCATCAAAATTTTCCCATGAATAAAGACACAAAACAACATTGCAGCATCAAAACATCACTGTAGCAAAAAAGAAGTATAAGCCCGGGCTCTGCCCGATGGTAGCATTGTCGTCCGCCCGGTAGTTCAGCTTGGCACCGCTTGCATCCCAACAGTCTGTAGCTTGTAGCAATGACACCTATCGCTGGCAGCATCCACACTTACTTCACATCACCACAGGAGTTCCTTAGTAGCATTGTCGCACAACTCTAGCAGCACCATAGGAACTCCTCTGTACAGCCACCGTTTGCAGCAGCAACCACATGGCCCCGCTAGCCGTTTGGGATATCGTGGCCCATGGAAGCAGTCAATGCCACATCGCCGCCGCGATTGGGCTTGTAGCCTGTAACGGCCCAGAAAAATCCCCTTTTTAGAAATTGTTTGTTCTTTTATTTTTGTGCATCATCATGCATTGTCACCTTTGCATGTTTTGTCAAACAAAATTATTTTTATTAAAGCCTATTTTGTTTTGCTTGTATGGTTTTATGAAACAAACCCTCCTCTTCTTCTATTATTTTGAATTAAGACTAAACCAAAATGTTTGCAAACCTTTGAAAATTATTTCAGACAGTAAATCAAGTTTTTGAAATCTTGTTTCAAACATGTTTTGCAACCTTTTTGAAAACTTCCTTTTTCCCTCTTATCCCCAAAAATTTCAGCAAGAAAAGAAGAAGCAAATCAGAAAAAAAAGGGTGAAGAAGAAATGCAGTCCAACCAGCCTTCTAATCACCGGCCCAAAATCCACCCGAAGCCCACAACTTCCCTTCTTCTCTTTATCGTCTTCTTCGTTGGTACGGAGGCACATCCGAGCATGCCACGTACATCACGTGGTGGATGGGACGGCCGAGGTACGTCCTCTTCATCTTATAAAATCCTCCTCTCTAGACTGGAACCTAACCCTAGCACACCTACTCCCTAACACCGCCGCCACTCTGTATTTTCGCTGCTGCCTCCGCACATACTAGCCGCAGCGCAGCTCTCGCCCTGCTCTACCCCGACGACATCGCCCCGCGCTCTGGCTCGACCTCGAACCTGCCAGCGCGCCGCTCCGCTTCAAATCTCTGGCTGCTTCGTGTCGCGGTGTCCTCCCATTCCAGCGCTAGCCTCGAGCGGTTTCCCGTTCGCCAACGCACATATGCCGGTAACCTCCGCCACATGAGCGACCAGCAGCGCCGCATCCCGCCCTGACACGGACGAAATCGTCTCCTCCGCACAGACGTCGTCGATCGGTTCCTCTTCAAGCCAACTGCTCTGCCTCCACCTCGCCCGGCCACGCGCACGCCGCGCCCTCCGACGACTACGTCCTGCTCCGCGGGACTCTTCCGGTTCAGCAACACCGATGCCAAGCCCAGCTCGCCCCGACTCTGTCCTCTGTTTTGTCGGCGTGCTCGTCTCCGTCCGCTGTGCACGCTCGCTCGTCGACGTACTGCCGCAGTCCCCAACAACGCCAAGGCCTGCCTCCCGTCAGTGTCCTTCACCGGTTCTGTACGAGCCCTGCAACGTGACGCGCCATCCTGCTCTGCATCAGGTCGCCGGCAGCCGCCTCTCCTGCAAGCTCTGGCCACGCCGGATCTCATCAGCAGCAACCCGAGATCGTCCGCGCGCTCCTTCTGACGTCGACAGCAAGGGCGCTCGCCTCCGCTTCCGCATCGCCCGGTCGTCCTCGTCTTGTTCAATCAAGTCCAAAGATGCCAGCTTCAGAGATGGTTCATGTACAGCGCGACCCTTCAATGATCACATCCATTCAGTAGCCCATCTGGTCTCTTCCTTTGCCTGTAACCAACCGATCCCTGGTTCAAGTCCCGGCAGAAGCAACAAGCCAGCCCCTTTTTTATCCATGTTTCGTTGACCCACTGACAGGTGTGCCCAGCCGTCAGCCATAGAAGGCTAAACACTACAGCCTCGTCCCAGTCATCGCCCTGGCCCCGCCGGTCAGCGAGCCGGGCTGAAATCTCTTTCAATGAGAAAAATCCCGACCATTTTATCTGTTTTACTGAAAATTGTTGCAAGTGTGCAGATATTGCAAAATTCATATCTTTTGAACCGTAACTCGAAATAAAAAGTATTTTATACGAAAATTTATCAGAAAAATATGTAGAATCTAAATATGCCATTCATATTACTGTTTGCATCTCGCATCATGTAGCCACATGGTAGTTTGCATATCACCTATTAAATAACATATGAAGTATTTTGGGAAATGCTTATAATCTTTCCCGCTTCATTTAATTTTTGTAGATCACCCTTACCTTGTCGTTGTAATGCTAATAAACATTTAAATTGCCGTGTAGTAAAACAACTTGAATCTTATATGCGTGTGTCGGGATTCCGATTCCGTTTAATCTGGATAAGTTGCATTGCATCATAATTGCCATGTCATGCATGCTTGCATATGATCATGCCGATTATTTTTCTGTAGTAGTAAGTGTTGCATCCATTGTTTGTTGTAGCATTTTGCTTATTCTCGGATAGGACGCTTCGTGGTGTTGTGAGCGACGGCAAGTTCTTCGAATGTTCTTCGTCAATCTTGTCAGGCAAGCTCTCCCTCCCCTTACCTACCTATGGGGGTACTTATTACCTATTTGTGTTTATGCTCTATGCTTTATGCTAGCCTTGTGTTACGATGCTTTGTTCGAGTCACGCATCCTATCCACCTGTTTCCCCAAAGCAAAACTATATACTCGCCACCTCCCGCCTATTACCTTTTGCTTGTTGTTTGAGTTGGCCTTGCGAGTCGTAGGCATGCTTAGGTTGTTTCAAGTTGTTTTATCTTATCGGGTTGTTGGGAAGTTTATCACATGCTCTACTTGATATATGAGATGGATATGAATTGGAGATAAGTTGGATATAAGATGTTGGAGATAAACATGATTTATTTATGTTACAACTACACTTGATTAAGCAGAGGCATCGGTGAGTCGTTTTGCCTGTTTTTCGACGGCTCACTTGTGTCCCCTAGGACCCCGAGTTCGCATGAACTGTTCTAAGCTGAGCGCACTAACCACTCGTGGAGATGCCGTGGGATCTCCCTTGACTTACTACTTTTTCTCAAGTTAGTTTACCGGGGGCCACAACACCGTATTTATATTTGGATTTGGATTTGGGTGGAGTCACCTTTGATGGTGGCGGAGTCTCTAAGCCACCCCTCGAAAGGGTGTGGTTGTGTCACCTCGAAAGGTGGCAGGTTTATTTGACCGCGGGACGTTTTTATGCAAAGCTGGATGATGCCTCTCGATAGAGTCTTCCTACAGACTGAGCCGCCGACGCAAACTTTTGAGTCCGTCTCCGAAGCTCGGCCGACTTCGTTGCGGGTAGCTTAGTAGGGTGGCCCCCCTAAACTCTCTTTTAGAATTAGCAACAGTCTCGTCGTGATATCTATCCCTTGTCTAGGTTGGATTGATCGAGCGTGTATGGGTACATTGGTGCACCCCTGCAGGGTAAATCTTTTCGAAAAGCCGTGTCCGCGGTTATGGACGACTTGGAGCCGTTCTACTCGATCATAGAACAACTTGCACCTAATTGATGATTAAATATGGCGTAGTAAATAGTTCTACTACAATATTAAATTGCTATAAAATTGTCAACCGTGTGAGTGCCTTTGATATTGCTTCTTCGTGTGGTTGCGATGAGGTGATCCATTGGCTGGGTTATGTTTGCTTAGTATTTTAGTTGGTTCCTTCATGCGCTCTCTTATCTTATTCTGATTAGACGGAAGTTGTAGAGTGTCTCTATAGGTTCTTTAGTGCTTGCTCGCTGCCGCTTAACCCCACCATACAACTGACGTCCTTTTGAGTCTCTCGAGCTTATCTGCGTACCTCACGTACAAAGGCGGCTTGTTGACTACGCTTTATACGTCTTGAAGTCTTGCTAAGTACTTCGTACTTATTGCTGCTCGTCTCGGATTTCTCGCCGGAGCAGGTTTGAAGACAGGTACATGGAAGCGACGACGTTAGCAAGGTTACCCTTCCGGCTTGGCCTGGGCAGGGTTATGGACGCCATCGATTATCTTTAGGCCTCTTAGGCCCATTTGTATTCTTGTCCGTACTCGGATACTATTTTGCTTTATGTATGATTCGGATTTTTGTATGTATTTGGATCTTGACTCGTGGAGTCTTTGTTTATATATTCTTTTGTGGGTTCCATCGTGAACTTGTGTAATGTTACTATCTTGATTCCACCCGCATAATGTGTATGTTGTTTGTGCACATTTTGCTTGGTGGTGCGTTTCTAAAGCGACATCGTGCGAATTGTGGCGTGATTGCTGTAATTCGCAAGGTGCCAATTTTGGGGCATCACAAGTGGTATCAGAGCCAAGGTTTTGTCGATACCCGCGGGTCCACTCTGCCTTTAGGTTAACCTTGCCAATGGTCGTTGTTGTGTCTAGTGTCAAAATTATTTTGCTAAAAATGCGTTGGATAGATCTGAGTAGCTCTGCATTTTACTCCTTACCTTTGTGCTTCTCTTCTCTTACCTTTGTGAGTTTTGAGTCCTCTCTCTTTCCTACTTTCTGAGTTTTAGGTTCCCACGTGGGTGGACGATCTCTTGCCTTTAACCTATTAGGTCCGCTCTTCGGGATTTCATCATCGTCCACATGTGCAAAAGTCCTTTGTTGGTGGTGTCGAGAAGAAACCTCTTGTTGGTGGTGTCAACAAATTCAACACGATGAAGATCCGATAGTCTAACCATCTCTTTCCCTACATGAGCGTGGATCTCGGGGCGAGATCCCTTGTTGGTGGTGTCGATTGTAACGGCCCAGAAAAATCCCCTTTTTAGAAATTGTTTGTTCTTTTATTTTTGTGCATCATCATGCATTGTCACCTTTGCATGTTTTGTCAAACAAAATTATTTTTATTAAAGCCTATTTTGTTTTGCTTGTATGGTTTTATGAAACAAACCCTCCTCTTCTTCTATTATTTTGAATTAAGACTAAACCAAAATGTTTGCAAACCTTTGAAAATTATTTCAGACAGTAAATCAAGTTTTTGAAATCTTGTTTCAAACATGTTTTGCAACCTTTTTGAAAACTTCCTTTTTCCCTCTTATCCCCAAAAATTTTAGCAAGAAAAGAAGAAGCAAATCAGAAAAAAAAGGGTGAAGAAGAAATGCAGTCCAACCAGCCTTCTAATCACCGGCCCAAAATCCACCCGAAGCCCACAACTTCCCTTCTTCTCTTTATCGTCTTCTTCGTTGGTACGGAGGCACATCCGAGCATGCCACGTACATCATGTGGTGGATGGGACGGCCGAGGTACGTCCTCTTCATCTTATAAAATCCTCCTCTCTAGACTGGAACCTAACCCTAGCACACCTACTCCCTAACACGGCCGCCACTCTGTATTTTCGCTGCTGCCTCCGCACATACTAGCCGCAGCGCAGCTCTCGCCCTGCTCTACCCCGACGACATCGCCCCGCGCTCTGGCTCGACCTCGAACCTGCCAGCGCGCCGCTCCGCTTCAAATCTCTGGCTGCTTCGTGTCGCGGTGTCCTCCCGTTCCAGCGCTAGCCTCGAGCGGTTTCCCGTTCGCCAACGCGCATATGCCGGTAACCTCCGCCACATGAGCGACCAGCAGCGCCGCATCCCGCCCTGACACGGACGAAATCGTCTCCTCCGCGCAGACGTCGTCGATCGGTTCCTCTTCAAGCCAGCTGCTCTGCCTCCACCTCGCCCGGCCACGCGCACGCCGCGCCCTCCGACGACTACGTCCTGCTCCGCGGGACTCTTCCGGTTCAGCAACACCGATGCCAAGCCCAGCTCGCCCCGACTCTGTCCTCTATTTTGTCGGCGTGCTCGTCTCCGTCCGCTGCGCACGCTCGCTCGTCGACGTACTGCCGCAGTCCCCAACAACGCCAAGGCCTGCCTCCCGTCAGTGTCCTTCACCGGTTCTGTACGAGCCCTGCAACGTGACGCGCCATCCTGCTCTGCATCAGGTCGCCGGCAGCCGCCTCTCCTGCAAGCTCTGGCCACGCCGGATCTCATCAGTAGCAACCCGAGATCGTCCGTGCGCTCCTTCTGACGTCGACAGCAAGGGCGCTCGCCTCCGCTTCCGCATCGCCCGGTCGTCCTCGTCCTGTTCAATCAAGTCCAAAGATGCCAGCTTCAGAGATGGTTCATGTACAGCGCGACCCTTCAATGATCACATCCATTCAGTAGCCCATCTGGTCTCTTCCTTTGCCTGTAACCAACCGATCCCTGGTTCAAGTCCCGGCAGAAGCAACAAGCCAGCCCCTTTTTTATCCATGTTTCGTTGACCCACTGACAGGTGTGCCCAGCCGTCAGCCATAGAAGGCTAAACACTACAGCCTCGTCCCAGTCATCGCCCTAGCCCCGCCGGTCAGCGAGCCGGGCTGAAATCTCTTTCAATGAGAAAAATCCCGACCATTTTATCTGTTTTACTGAAAATTGCTGCAAGTGTGCAGATATTGCAAAATTCATATCTTTTGAACCGTAACTCGAAATAAAAAGTATTTTATACGAAAATTTATCAGAAAAATGTGTAGAATCTAAATATGCCATTCATATTACTGTTTGCATCTCGCATCATGTAGCCACATGGTAGTTTGCATATCACCTATTAAATAACATATGAAGTATTTTGGGAAATGCTTATAATCTTTCCCGCTTCATTTAATTTTTGTAGATCACCCTTACCTTGTCGTTGTAATGCTAATAAACATTTAAATTGCCGTGTAGTAAAACAACTTGAATCTTATATGCGTGTGTCGGGATTCCGATTCCGTTTAATCTGGATAAGTTGCATTGCATCATAATTGCCATGTCATGCATGCTTGCATATGATCATGCCGATTATTTTTCTGTAGTAGTAAGTGTTGCATCCATTGTTTGTTGTAGCATTTTGCTTATTCTCGGATAGGACGCTTCGTGGTGTTGTGAGCGACGGCAAGTTCTTCGAATGTTCTTCGTCAATCTTGTCAGGCAAGCTCTCCCTCCCCTTACCTACCTATGGGGGTACTTATTACCTATTTGTGTTTATGCTCTATGCTTTATGCTAGCCTTGTGTTACGATGCTTTGTTCGAGTCACGCATCCTATCCACCTGTTTCCCCAAAGCAAAACTATATACTCGCCACCTCCCGCCTATTACCTTTTGCTTGTTGTTTGAGTTGGCCTTGCGAGTCGTAGGCATGCTTAGGTTGTTTCAAGTTGTTTTATCTTATCGGGTTGTTGGGAAGTTTATCACATGCTCTACTTGATATATGAGATGGATATGAATTGGAGATAAGTTGGATATAAGATGTTGGAGATAAACATGATTTATTTATGTTACAACTACACTTGATTAAGCAGAGGCATCGGTGAGTCATTTTGCTTGTTTTTCGACGGCTCACTTGTGTCCCCTAGGACCCCGAGTTCGCATGAACTGTTCTAAGCTAAGCACACTAACCACTCGTGGAGATGCCGTGGGATCTCCCTTGACTTACTACTTTTTCTCAAGTTAGTTTACCAGGGGCCACAACACCGTATTTATATTTGGATTTGGATTTGGGTGGAGTCACCTTTAATGGTGGCGGAGTCTCTAAGCCACCCCTCGAAAGGGTGTGGTTGTGTCACCTCGAAAGGTGGCAGGTTTATTTGACCGCGGGACGTTTTTATGCAAAGCTGGATGATGCCTCTCGATAGAGTCTTCCTACAGACTGAGCCGCCGACGCAAACTTTTGAGTCCGTCTCCGAAGCTCGGCCGACTTCGTTGCGGGTAGCTTAGTAGGGTGGCCCCCCTAAACTCTCTTGTAGAATTAGCAACAGTCTCGTCGTGATATCTATCCCTTGTCTAGGTTGGATTGATCGAGCGTGTATGGGTACATTGGTGCACCCCTGCAGGGTAAATCTTTTCGAAAAGCCGTGTCCGCGGTTATGGACGACTTGGAGCCGTTCTACTCGATCATAGAACAACTTGCACCTAATTGATGATTAAATATGGCATAGTAAATAGTTCTACTACAATATTAAATTGCTATAAAATTGTCAACCGTGTGAGTGCCTTTGATATTGCTTCTTCGTGTGGTTGCGATGAGGTGATCCATTGGCTGGGTTATGTTTGCTTAGTATTTTAGTTGGTTCCTTCATGCGCTCTCTTATCTTATTCTGATTAGACGGAAGTTGTAGAGTGTCTCTATAGGTTCTTTAGTGCTTGCTCGCTGCCGCTTAACCCCACCATACAGCTGACGTCCTTTTGAGTCTCTCGAGCTTGTCTGCGTACCTCACGTACAAAGGCGGCTTGTTGACTACGCTTTATACGTCTTGAAGTCTTGCTAAGTACTTCGTACTTATTGCTGCTCGTCTCGGATTTCTCGCCGGAGCAGGTTTGAAGACAGGTACATGGAAGCGACGACGTTAGCAAGGTTACCCTTCCGGCTTGGCCTGGGCAGGGTTATGGACGCCATCGATTATCTTTAGGCCTCTTAGGCCCATTTGTATTCTTGTCCGTACTCGGATACTATTTTGCTTTATGTATGATTCGGATTTTTGTATGTATTTGGATCTTGACTCGTGGAGTCTTTGTTTATATATTCTTTTGTGGGTTCCATCGTGAACTTGTGTAATGTTACTATCTTGATTCCACCCGCATAATGTGTATGTTGTTTGTGCACATTTTGCTTGGTGGTGCGTTTCCAAAGCGACATCGTGCGAATTGTGGCGTGATTGTTGTAATTCGCAAGGTGCCAATTTTGGGGCGTCACATAGCCATAGTAGTCATCTTGCAGACGGAGGCATGGTGTTGGCATCGGTGATGCATGCGAGGACGGCGGCAGAGCCATGAGGTCCATCTCTGGCGAAAACAGGGCGACATGAAGCTAGGGTTTTGGGCTCTGGAGGTGATCCGCATGATAAGCTTTGATGTCAATGAGGGACTGAAAGGACACAGACGCCCCCTAAAGGGGTGGTGAAATGGCGATTTGAAATTTTACGGTTTGGCTCTACTAAATGTGAAATAAAAATAACATTTAATTTAACAAGCACGAAACTAAATACTCTAGGCTCACCGATGTGCACCAATAACTTATGCTAAGCAAGACCAGCAACTAAATGATAGCAAGGCAAATAACTTCAAGCACGAAGACTATCACAAAGTAAAGTGCATAAGTACGCTTGGGTATAGAGATAATGCAATGGAGACATGAGAATGTATTCCCTATTAAAGGAAGTACGTCTTTGTTGGAGGGGTGTGAGGATTACCCAAGGTCTCCACAATGCCACGAAGGTCTCACCTATTCTCTGGTGAACTCAGCACAAAGCTCTGAATTGATGCTCCACTATGGGACTCTTAAGGGCGGTCACCGAATCTGTACAAGCTTGGAGCAATCTCCACAATGTTATTGGAGGCTCCCAAGTAATTGGCACCAAGGCCATAAAGCCACAAAGTAATTGCCACTAAGGCCACAAATCCATCTAGGGCCAAAGGACCCAAGAGGAATAAGCTTTGGGTACATGAACCCGAGAGTAATTATATCAAAATCTTTCACCAATCGTATCACCATGGAGAACCCAAGCCGATGCACCACATGCAATGGCAAGAACACAAGTGCTGAAGTCCTTTCCTAAATCCCACCAAAGCAACTAATGCTTTGAAGGAAGATGAGAGGAAGAACACCAAATTTCTCCAAGATCTAGATCAAAATGATTCTCCCACTAAGAGGAGATATTAATATGTAAAATAGTAGATTTAGATCTCCTATCTATTTTCCCTTAAAAAGATTAAAGAAGCATAAGAGGAAGATGAAGCTCTTCAAGGTCGACAATGGAGCTAGGAGAGAGAGCGGGAAAGAGCAACCAGGTAATTGGGGAGAAGGGGGCCTTTTATTGGCCACCCCACAAAATATGACCGTTGCAGTTTCGAAGAGCCAGAAATTGCAGTGCATCTTACACCGGAAATTCCTGCCAGACTGGAATTCCCAACCCCCTCCCCCAGACAAAAGTTCTGGACTACCCATGGCCACCTAGGTGCCCATGGTGCAACCCACAGATCCAGTCGAAGTCAACCGGAGATTTTGATGATTTTGCCCCGGAAATTTTGGACAATACTAAAATTCCAGACCTCTCGGGTCGGATATTTCGTCCTCCCAAAAACTGCAGAACAACCAAAACAAAAATGACGATAACTTGAGCATTCACACTCCATTTTCAATGATCTTAGGCTCGCTGGAATCACAACAACAAGATCTACAACTTCATGTATAGAAACATCATAGTCCAACAAAGGAGAGAAGTCCAAAATATGAAAGGTTTGACCTCTCTATAAAGATGAACAGAAAAACCTTTAAATACCAAAAACACAATAATTTTTTCATTCGAGATTCATTTTGATAAACTTGAGCTTGTATTGAAGATAACCACAAGATCTAAATCCTCGCAAGGATAAGAACCAAATAACAACCAAGAAGGGTGATGCGGGGCGGACCTAGAACTATGTGGACTGGCTGCCTTTTAGCGGCGTGTAGCGAGCTTAGTTTTGGCACCGGTGTCCAGCGAATTTCCGATGGGGTGTCCACATACAATACGCATATCACTACCAGTACGTTTATACATGATCTGCTAGGTAGAGCTAAAAACTACCCGGTGTCCAGTGACCCCTGGTGGTCATACGTAGGTCCGCCCCTCATGCCAAGGATGCAAATTTTTGAGCAATCTCTGAATGATACGATCAAGGTCTTCTTGATAGTACGGCTACCAAACCTAAAACCTGGTATCCCAAGTTAACACCTTGAGACCGATAAAAAGAAACCCTAACAAAAACAAACCTTTTCCTTGTGCATAAACCACTTGAGTTTGATGTGATAATCTTGATCTCCTCAAGTTGAACCACCTTCCTTGATTGGGTTTGCTCGGTGAAGTCTTATAAATTTATCCCTCGTCTCCACTTATGGGAAAGCCTCTTTTTCGGCATATAGACGCCAAGCTTCAAGCAAGTGATCTATTCTAGATGGTCATCTTGAACTTGCGCTCGCACTTGATCAATTTTTGAATTGATTTTTCTTTCTTGAACATCACCATGGTCAACACTTGATCTTCTTCACTTTTTTTTTCTTTTAACCTTGAAGCCAACATATGGTCCAATAATTTTCTATGAGCAAAACCTACAAGTATATCTCAATGCAAACATTAGTCCATTAGAATTGTCAACAATTGCTAAAACCACGCATGAGGGTTGCATGCACTTTCAAGTACAGGACGGGCTCTAGTGTTTGTAGCAAAATGCCATGGTGGCGGACCTTGTAATAGCCACGGCGGTGTAACTTAAAAGGGAAATGCTATGTTTTAGCCGGAGGATTCTACCTAGCGATCCTCTGCCTCCATCTTACGCCACGTAGCTCCCTGCGTGGCCACATAAACTCTAGGCCCACCACGCCTTATCCCTTCCTCCACCGTTTTGTTCCCAAATCCCGTATCCCATCCCCGTCTGGCCACCCCCAAACGCAGATAGAGCTAGAAACGCGCCGCCGTACGCAGCTTGTTCCACTCGCCACTGTCCGCAAAGTCTGTCGTCTTTCCTCCCTCTCTCTACCATCTCTATTGTCCTGTGAGCTCACTAGCATGGAGGTTTGACCCGGCGGTCGCTGCAAGGAGTGGCGGTGGTGCTGCAGTCCGTTGGCGGCGGTGCCGTGACGAGCGGCGGCGGTGCTGGAACGGTTGTCGGCGCTGCTACTACCGGTCTTCGGCGGTGCTACCGGCGACGAACGGGGTGCTGCCGGCCCTGTCGAGGATGCTACATGCGGCGGAGTTTGGTTCTACCAGCCCATGAGCGGCGGTGCTACCTCTGGTCGTTGGTGCCGCTACCAGCGGCGAAAGGGGGTGCTCCTAGCGGCGGTCCATGTGGCTGCCACCGGTTGGTGGTGGTGCTACCTCTGGTCGGCGGTGGTGCTACCACCGGTATCGGTGCTGCTACCAGCGGCGGAGGGTGGTGCTACCAGCGACTAACGGGGCTGCTACTAGCGGCAAACGGGTCTCTACTAGCTGGTGTCGAGGATGCTGCCAGCTTGTCGGCGGTGGTGCTGCCACCGGAGTCCGGAGACGACATGTGTGTTGCCGGCGGTGCGGCGAATCAGTGATGGTGGAAGTCGCCGTAATTTTTAAGCGACTAGGTGTGGGTGGTGGTGCGTTGGGGCTGGAGATCCGCAGCCATGGAAGAAGCTGCGGCAAACGACGGCGACTGGAGCTTCCATGTGGGGAGGGGGTGGCCAGCAACGGAGAGGACAGGAGCCAGGAGGCGTTCCTGGCGTGTTTTTCCTCTCTCGTGGGAGGCGGTGCGGAAGCTTGATGACGCGGTCAGCAATCGATCTAATCGTACACGTGAGTCGATCCAACGGTGCAGGAGGCGGAGGGGGGACGCTCAGCACTACCCAACTTGAAAATAAGAGGTCGTGGAGATTGTCACGAGAGGTGAACTGTAGGGAGGCACACAAATTTTATGGTAGCTTCACAAAGAGAAGGTGTGTTTCATTTCTCGTTAGAGGATGTAAGCTGCAGGAAGAGAGGATCAGGCCGCATGGGTCAGTTTTATGGGACCTGTGGCGAACAAGAGAAGGAGAGGAAGCTAGTCGTTACGAGACACCTAGCGAATGAGAGAAATGGAAGTGAGTCGTTTTGTCCCTGGGTGTGTTCCATTTATGTTTGGAAAATGCTTCTCTTAACCCGGGGGTTGCGGTGATCCCAGCCTCCGCATCCTAGTAACGACGCGTGTCCTATGGACCCCACCAGAACGACCGGTCATCCCCATCCTCTTGCCTTATCTTTCCATCTCTCAACGCCGCCTGTTCCTACGCCGATGCGTCGTCGATCTCCGACGCTCCCCCACCTCACACCCGAAGGCGCTGCTCCTCCTCCACCTCCCAACGCCTACCTCCGGCTGTCCTCCTCCATGAGCTGCGCCGCCGAGGTCCGCGTCTTCCAGGTTCCAGCCGCGCGCCTCCGTCTGGCTAGTCGTTGACCCTGTCGGCCGTCGGCTCACCGTCGGTTCTACCTCGACCCCGCCGTCGGATTCTGAGCCTCCTAGCCGCTCCGCCGCTGGCGCGATGTCCTATACGTCTAGGGGCGAATGGGGGCGCTTCCTCGTCGACCCCCATGGCTCCACTCGCCGGAGATGGAGGCCACAGGCGGCCTCGATCCCCTCGTCGCTTCTGAACAGGACTCACTCCGCGCGTACGGCATCTGCATCGACCGCCTCCGCCTATGCTTCCTCCTCGATGGCCAGAAGGACGACTACCGACGCGCCCACCGGAGTCGGCTGCTGCGAGCAAGTGCTGGTGTTGCTACCGCAGTTATATAGATTTGAATTGCATGTTTTTTTGTGTGCTACAATAGATGTTTGGTTTTGCATCATACGAAGAACTTTTTTGTGTTCTCGAAATGCTATCATGCTACAATTCATGTGTGGTTAGTCTGATCAGAAGAGCCTCATCGGAGATGTTTTTGCTACTATGCTATGATAGCATAATTTTTTTGCTACAGTTGTTCTGTGATTTTGCTATAATAGTACAAAGTTTTGCTATGAGAGTCTCCGGTGATTTCTCTGGCAAAGTCAATTTTGCTACAATAGGGCAACTTTTTTGCTTCGAGGTCTTCGATGAGGTCACTGACAACATCTACTTTTTTTTCTGTTTTGGGGGCAACCCGTTTTTGCTACATGCAGCAAAGCGGGAGAGGTTTTTGCTTCATACGGAAAAAAAAAAGATTTTTAGTGAAAATTAATTTTGCTACAATTATATAAATTTTTTGCTCAGATCAAAACGTTTTTGCTCCATTGCAGCAACCTGCGGGATTAGAGGTCCAGATAGGACACGTGTCAGCACGGACCAGGAGACTGGAAAGTTTTCCAGCCCCCGGGGGATTGTCAGCACTCGCCTTTATGTTTTTTTGCCCTTCATGCTATAAAACAATTTTCGGGCATCTCTTCAGTGAATGGAGTTAAGGAGATCTTCTCTTTCCTGGGTTCGACGGATGGTGCATTGGCGATGGGGGTTAGTTTTTGCCCCTTTCACTGAGCATGGCCCGTTGGGAGTTATTTTTGCGGGTGATTCTTTTGACATTTGATGTCTGTTAATTAGGGCAAATGGATACATGAGGGAAGAGGAAATGGATGCATAGAGATAGAGGAACAAGTGATGGTCATTTAGTGCCGTATGAAAAACTTTTTTCCCCTTGACTTACTAGTGCTCTTGGGGAGAGTAGATAACAGGATAGGGACATGCATTCAGTTCATATGAACCGTAAAATTACAATTAGGTTCCGGACAGGCAAGAATAAAATAAGACTATTTATGTGGAGACCATTTGCTTACCGCTGATAGAAAAAAATTATAGAACGGGAACGGGACAAAAGGCACGTTATGGAGGTAGTCAAGGACAATGAGCACGTTTCATCATATCTCCTTAACCATTCGAAGTGGAATCCCACAATGATGTAGTACTTTATATCAGGGTGAGCAAGTTATCACCAAGAACCTCAAACACAGTGCACACATGGCTCCCGTTAAGGCCTGGGTGCTTGAAGTGGTAAGAAGCTTGACAGCATACCAGGAGTCATCAGGGTCAACATCAGCAATCTGGCTCGGTGTAGTGAGGTGCACTCTTCTAAAATTTCAGGGTTCACATACTCTGTACACATACAAAACAAAATTCAGATTAAAAAAAGGATTGTACATGGGCAACCTAAACCTCTCAGCAGCACGGGTAAAAACTCGAAATATCTCTAGTAGGATGATAAGATTGACCGACAGGACTATAATTATGAGAAATAAATTTCACATTTCTGCCTATTTGCTCCGGCAAATTCTACCCAGTGACCTGTGGCACCAGCGCGCCGTGGCACAACTCCTCTTGTTTCATTTCTAGCCACATATGTAAACATGATACATGTAGAAATTTATTTGTACGGGAAAAATAGCTACATAATATTCTATAAATATTTATACCCAACTCCCTTTAAAATGTAATTCGATAAAAGTTAATTCGACATTATATAGAAAAGCAAAGGCTGACTACTCATTTATTATTATTACTAAGATCTACTTCCTGATGTTCTTTAGATATTCTACTATGTTAGGAATGTCGACAATGCCTATGATTTTGTACCAAATCTGTGGTTGAAGCGCCATTTATGGATGATCAATAGAAGATATTACCGCCATGTGCAACAAATTAATTAGAAAAATAAATACTATTAGTATTTGTTCTTACCACCACAATTTATCTCATCATATAGGTATTCCTTTGAGACAGAATCAGTAAGAATAAATGTTTTTACGCATACATATGGCCTTCACTAGTCAACTTCCTGAAAACCATGTCCAATGTAAAACCCACATGATCTATTTCAGTATTTGTTGAGATGTGAATGCAGATGGTCTAAGAACTTTGACAGCAAGAGAAAAATAAAGTATCTCTTACCATTGATCTCCACGACAAGTCCTTCATTTAAAATTGTCTATGTGTATGAAACTTGAAACACCATTGTATACAGTAAGAAGGATGATGGAAGCACGTACTAAACCAAGTCAAAGTAGCAGAACACATTGTCTAATCCTGCATTTACCTCTTTTTTATGTGTTCATTATTTAGCTGAGCTGAGGAGAATAACCCTTGGCCTCTGCTTTTCATTTGGCATCATTCAGCAGAAAGATTCCTGGACTTTGATCTGCTAGATATCTTGTCAGAAATACCGATCGATCTTGAAGTTATCACAGAGGAAACATCCTGCTTTACACAAGAAAGGGCAGGTTAGTTTTTCACCAATAATTACTATAATGAAGACATCAAACAGAAATTTTGCAGAAGCGATACCGAAGTCCAAACAGATGGCTGATTGGTTAGCTGTGCATCACAGCATCAGCGTGAGCATTAGTACTGCACAAAGAATTTACACCCCTGAACTGTGAACAACAAATGACAGAAATCACGCAGAAACCGATCGGCCTCTTCTCCATCAGCATGCAGTACACGCCCATGAAAACACGTCCCCGAGTGAAAACGAGAAGGAATATAGTTTATAAACAAAAATAGAAAATGAACAGTGAAACCTTCAACAGCACAGCTCATCCAACCCTTTACAAATACATACAAAGTTTGACTCTACGACACATAAGATTGTCGACTAATGAGGTTTCACTGATTGATACGTGCAAATAAACCTTTTAGGGTCCAAAACTCTAAATTAAAGTATTCCATAGACACATGATATGTATACAGAGAAACCGAATAAACAGGGACATGAATATTGATGCTGTGAAATGTGATACATACTTAAAAAAATTAATTGTCATTGACTCCCAGAAGAACTTCCCCGTTACATACTTGATAAATGCTAAGCCCCTGACCGTCATACATGAGGAAGGCAAGTGACAAGCCCTGTCTAGCGGAGCCATTTTGCTTCCCGCTACTAATGGACTCATCAATTATCACTTGAGCTCCATTTGAAAAAACGTCAAACTGTACTTTCCCATAGAACCAGTGAGTTTGGGTTCTCAATCGAATAACCCAACTCAAAAGTACATAACCTAAAATTGTTGGAGATCCAACATCTATGTATATTTAAATACTACATATCAGATGACATAGTTATGACTAGGTATATGTTGAAGTGTATAAGTGAATTACCTAGCCCTTTCCATCAGTTCGGACTTTTGGTTGCGTTAGCTAGTGCATGAAGCTTAACATGGTATCAGAGCCTAGGGTCTCGAGTTTGAGTCCTGGTTTTCACAATTTATTGTAAAATTGCTGTTGCCCCCCTTTGTGTCCACATGTTGACTTTCTCTTCTCCCGTTTGTGTCCACGTGTTGATTTTCTCTTCTCCTGTCTGTGTCCACGTGTTGACTTTCTCTTCTTCCGTCACACGTGAGTGGGGTGTTGAAGTGTATAAGTGAATTGCCTAGCCCTTTCCATCAGTTCGGACTTTTGGTTGCGTTAGCTAGTGCATGAAGCTTAACAGTATAGTGCATCCATATTAGTAGTTTCTATCTAAAATCAGTAATTCGTTAAGATAAGAGTATAAATCAAAGGTTCACAACAGTATTTATTGTGCAGCCATATATCTGAGATGTTTTGGACTACTTATTTTTACATGTCAGTTTGATGACGCTTCTTTAAGTATTATATCTTTTTATCTACACCATCTCAGTACTTATAATGCTCTGATCTTAATATAAGATGCAGCAACGATTCTGTCCCTGACCAACATGTCTTCTACACATCTCACTTGTTCCGCTAGTGTTCCTCTTGCAGGGCTTCCCGCCTAGGTTTTGCTAAAACCATCTACCAAACCATGATGTTGATAATCTATTGGAAGATATAAGGAAGGGGAGATCTGTAACACAAAATACAAAGTTTACAAGATGGGACTAAGTGGTGGATGGCATGGATTAGTAAAACTGCACATCTCGAGGTTATGTCGTTCCTTTGTTTAAATAATCACGATAGGAACACTAAATTTTGCCGATCTCATTAACTATTGACTACTATTTGTAGGTGTACATATTCAAAGAGAATAAGTTCCAACAGATGGAGCTCTCGGTCTCCTGAGTCTGGACACATCCACGCAGCAGAACACCTTATCAAGTGAGTTGAATGTGTTAGGAGACATAGAAATAAGAAAGTTTCAATCATGTGGCATATTGGGAAAGAAGAAAAAACTCCAACAAAAATGGCAAGTCTAAGGAGACAACTATGTCTAGACACCAATAATTTATCCGAAGTCTTGAGGATTTCAAGGTCATCGTCGGCGATGTTGTGGTAGTACTCCCACATCACGTGGCGCAGGTGTGCTGATAAGCTCTGAACTCGCTATAGTGGCGATCGTGGAGACGGCCAACATCGTTGAGGGCATCAAGGCTCCTCCGCTGCTTCCCTCAAGAACCTTGCAGGGTGGAAGAAGGTCCTGGAGTGATTCAAGCCCATGGGCATGGATGTCGCCTTAATGCGCAAGCGTGTCAACGGCCTCTTTGGCCTCCTCAGTGCTATCAGTGGTGCCCAAGGGGTACAAAAAGGCAAAGTTGGAGCAGCTCGTTCCACGAAGCAGCTGAGAGACCTCGAGTCAAGGGTGTCGATCCTCAAGGATGCTTTGGAGGAAATAGATGTGAAGATGGAGGAGATGATGGAAGAGAGCACGAAGAAGAGGACCAAGATGTGCGTAAACTTCTCAAGGATGCTCTAAAAGTGATAGATGTGAAGATGGAGGAGATGGTGGAAGCGAGTGCGAAGAAGGAGCAAGATGTGCCAAAGCTCGCCACTGCGCCATTGACGACTACATTTTGTCGCTATGCATCTTCAGCACCTAGACACTACGCCATGGTGATTTCATTCAGATGCTAAGTGCTGAAGATGCACAACCACAAAATGTAGTCGTCGATCACCATGGCGCAGTGACCAGCTTCCGCAAAGCTTGGTCCTTCTTCTTCGCGCTCACCTCCACCATCTCCTTCATCGTCACATCTATCTACTTCAGAGCATCCTTGAGGATCGAGACCCTCGGCTCGAAGTCACGAGCCTGCTCTAGCTTCGCCTTCTCATAACCCTTAGGCACCAGTGATGTCAGCGATGGAGCACTAAGGAGGGCAAAGAGGTCGTCAACGCGCTTGCGCATTAAGACTCTAGGGCCTTCTTCCACCCCGCAAGGTCTTCAAGGGAAGCAGATCACCGCTATAGCAAGCCCAAGGCTTATATGCTTTAGGAGACGCCCGTGGATGAACGTCTTTTGGGCGCAGCAAAGATTGGAGTATGTATCTGGGAGTACTACCACATCGTTGTGGATGATAAACTTGAAATCCTCACGGCTTTTCATGGCCACGAAATCATTGGTATCTGGACCTGGAGACCTGATTCCACCGTTTGCTTTTGTCTCCTTAGACTTGTCATATTTCTCAAAACTTTCTTATTCTTTCTCTGTGTCACAGAATACGCCGCGTGATTGAAACTTTCTTCTTTCTCTACTTCCTAATACATTCAACTCACTTGATAGGTTGTTCTATTGCGTGCATGTGTCTAGACTGAGAAGACCGATAGCTCCATAGTGAAGTGCAGTAATATTTAATGACATCAATAACAAATATTTCTAAGATTTAGTGTTCCTACAATAAATTTTAAACAAAAAAGCGACTGAAGCATTCAACATAAATTATGTTGGTATCACAAGGTGAAAGACTAGGACGTTGTCAACATCAAGATGGTGCAGTTTCACGAATCCATGCCATCCACCACTGGATGCCTTCTTGTAAGCTTTGTATTTTTGTATCTCAAATCTCCCCTTCCTAATCTTCCAATAATATCAACATCACGGTTTGGTAGATAATTTTTGCAAAACCTAGCCAGGAGGCCCTACGAAAGGAGGAAGAGAGCAAAGAGAATGGTGGTCCTGTGTTTTCTCCCTATCACCTTGCATATAAAGGAAACGAAAAAAAACTATGCTAACTAAGGCTTAAGTGACTGACGCAAATATTTTTGATTTTTGAATTATTTATTATTCATGTAAATTCAAAACAAATATGGACGTGCTAAAGTAGTAGACATGGTCATGCATAGCTCGCCTCATTCCTGAAAATCATTCTGCAATCATCAGATGGTAACATTACTAAAAAGGAGAACTAATATACGTTTCCATTCAAATCCTCTGTGGTTGCAATGTCCTGCTACTGAACTCAAGTGAAAATTGCCATAACATGATGTGAACAAAATCTTTATCGAGATGTGCACTGCACATTTAGCCTCCTTTGCACTAGTCTTAATCTATGGGTGCATTGCTCTAAATATTTTGCATTCCTTACTCTAACAAGTACACTGCCCTTAATTTAATGGTTGAGCTCCTGAAACAATTTGCTTACTGCTACTTGACTTTTTTATTACAGTTATTTCCAAATAAGTCTCATTCAAAAATATTTCCAAATATGTAGCACCGTCGTCATAAACTCTCTGACTGTTAGTATTATAAGACTTTTAGATATCTCAGTGTTGACTACGTGCTACACACTAAAACGTGTCTGGATAGATTCATTTAAGAAATCTAAAAAATCTTATAGTAGGGAACGGAGGGAGTAAGTAACACTTAACATGTAGTGATAGACTGAATTGTGGACTGTCACTTGACATTAAGATACGTTACGATGCTCCATAGAGTTTACAGGTAAGTTTGCTGTCCGTTGTTCAAACAATTTATTATATGATGCCGATCAAAGTTAAAAATGAACTGTGCAGTCATGGATTTACTTAAATTCTAGATAAATAGAAGCAAAATGTGTGTATGGTTGAAACAAAAATCAACTTGTAACAATGCACGAGTATATTTCATATATGCTAATCCTGCGAGCCATATATTTTGGCGATTGTGTCAACTTGATGTTCATTTATAGACAAACAAGAGAACAATAAACTTATTATACACGGACCGATCAACTTCTAGGCAAATTTAGATATTGCAACGCGCGGGCATATTTACTAGTACACATAAAAAACAATATAATAGAATATTATACCATGTCATCTCCCGTACCATAATATAGCGCTAAAATACAACTGATGAAAGTGTGCGCTGGTAGAATAGTATTACATTAATAAAGGAAGGGCATACCATTTAGATGACGTGCTAAATCCAGTTCTTCATTCTTCACAAATATTTAAGAGAAAGTAAAGTCACAACTGGCAGAAATTATTTCAAAGCCTTCTCTGTGGCATCCTGCAGTATGGAGACAATAATCAAAGCATATACTCTCAAAAGTTACATGTAAATAATTAACGGCAATAGAAGTATTAACAATACAAACATGTGATTAAACTCACTCACATTTTACCGTTTCCCTTCTCGATTATTTACTTTGTTAAAGCGATCAATTATGACATCCCTAGTAATAGTGGAAAACATATGTTTTTTTTCTCAAATCAGATTATTGGTGTACTGTGAATTCTTTTCCGATCCGCCGGATCATAGAGAAGCTCATCCAAGTTAATTTTCTCTATGGAGATTAACTGAGCTTGATCCATGACCTTGCGCCGATAAAGGCCCTGATGAACCTACATCAGCATCTTTTTTTCCCCGCCACAAATCGATCCATAACTAACCTAGACTAATCAAGAAAGGACAAAACAAAATCAGGCATATATGGTGCTTTCCGATCTGTGTATTGCAGACTAGAGAATACACGGAATTAGCTATACCGTGGTTCCAATCTCATGCCTAGGTCCTGTTGTTGCCATCGTTGTTCTCCGGCAACCGCCACCCGTCGGCACGGCGCACGGAGTCGGATCGATTTTGGCTGGTTGCCCAAGTCGCTGGCTTCCGAGAGGAGAAAAAGATGAGACCGCTTTTTGGCGGCGCCGCCGTGGCCTCGTGTGGGAATGAACTATATGAAGGGTCGCACACGTTTTTTTTTTTTTAAAGACGTGACCTAGGAACGATCGATGGATCGTTTTGATGAAGATGGCCAGTTTTCCGATTAGTATTTTCCAAGCCCATGGATAAAGATGCCTCAATCCGTCGTCTGAACCATAAAAGAACTAACCGTTTCCCCACTCTCACGAAAGGAAAGCCACGGGCAGTTCCAGATCAAGTTTGGCCGCCGGTTCGTCTCTATGTCTCGTGCAGGTCAAAGAGAGGTTTTTCAGATCAAATTTGAGAGGATGCCCAAATTTTGTGGGGCATGCGGTATGATTGGGCACACCCATCTTGAGTGCGGTACAGGAGAATTTGAAGAGGATAAGCTGAAATGGGGAGACTGGCTGAAGGCGCCATGGGACACTTGGCACGGTCGCTCCTTTGGTGGTGGTCGAGGTGGAAATAGGAGTGGTAGAGGAGGTAGAGATGGTCGGGGTGGTCAGGATGGAAGAGGTGATGGTCTTGATGGAAGGGGCCGAGGAAGAGATGGGTTTGGCAGAGGTGGCGGAGCACCCCTGAGCTGGAGGCACAACGCGCTTCCTCCATTCAATAGGGTTGAGGGAGAACTCGATGATACGGGCTCTAGCCCCAGTAAAAACCCGGACACCTTGATGGATGATCGGGATAGTTCAGACTCTAGAGTTAAAAGAAGGCTGAATATGGATACTGAAGATCAAGTTGAAAATGGTTCCATTGATGGTAAAATTGCAATGATAACTGATGGCTCTGAAGACCTTGTAGCGAATGAGAATGTGAGTACTGCAAATGAGCGCCCTAAGCGCTCAAAGAAGGCTGGAGCTAACTCCCCTTCACTCGGATCGGCGGACTCCCGTGAGGGGTCTGTCCGGGAGCAATGAGGATATTAGGTTTGAACTGTCAGGGGCTGGGCAACGACCCGACAGTTCATGCGCTTGTGGACCTCCAGAAGCGATGTTGTCCCGAGGTGATGTTTTTGTCGGAGACACACCTCGACGTTTATACGGCTGAGTGTTTAAGGAGAAGATTACATATGGACTGCAAAATTGTCAATCCAAGCAATGGGCGAAGTGGAGGTATTCTGTTACTCTGGAAGAAGGAAATAAAAATAGAGATGATTTTCTCGGCGCCTAAATATATTGATGTTAAGGTATCGGAAAGTGTTGACAAAATCTGGAGGTTAACTGGCTTCTATGGTGAGCCACGCTGGGAGGATAGACACATGGCGCGGGATAAAATTCGTGAACTTCATAACTCATTTGACTTGCCGTGGGTGATTATTGGAGACTTCAATGAAATCCTTTTCTCCCATGAAAAGGAAGGGGGTAATCCCAGACCCCAAATCATGATGCAAAGTTTTCGTGATGCTCTAGCTGATTGCAACCTGGAAGACCTGGGGTACTCGGGTGATCCCTTTACTTGGAGACGTGGAAGGAATAAGGAGCGTCTGGACAGGTGCTTAGCGAATAACTCTTGGAATGTCATGCATCCAGGTGCCTCGGTACAACACCTTAGCTACATTCGATCAGATCATAGACCAATTCTACTTGACACGGAATACAAGCAGATTGAACAGAATCAAAGGGCTGGTCCTGTGCGTTTTGAAGCCAAATGGCTGCGTGAGAAGGGGTTCAGAGAATTGGTTGAAAAGGAGTGGGAGAAGGTGATCTCATCAGCGCATGATGAGGGCGTACTGGCCAAGTTGAGTACCTTGCATAGCGCCTTGCATGCTTGGGATAGGGAGGTTTTAAAGCAACCAAAAAGGAGATTGAGAAAAGCACAGAGAGATCTTGAGAATGCTTTGTCGGGTCCGATGTCTGATGAAAATGATGCTATTGCAAAAGAGATGGCTAACCTAGTTGAGCTACTTCTGGAGCAAGAAGAAGTTTATTGGATGCAAAGATCAAGGGCAAATTGGCTTCAGTTTGGAGATAGAAATTCCTCTTTCTTTCATAATTTCGCTTCGGCCAGGAGGAAGAAGAACTATATTAAAAAACTGAAGGATGAGAACAATAATTTTGTGGAAGGTACTGAACTGCTTAAACCTTTCATTCTTGATTATTTCTCTAATCTGTTCACTTCGGAGGTGCATGAGACAGATCCTGCAGTCTTGGAGAAGATTATGCCAAGAATCTCACAAGATATGAATGAAAAGTTACTTGCTCCTTTTACTCCGGAGGGGGTGAAGAAAGCGGCGTTCAGTATTGGTGATTTCAAAGCGCCAGGCCCAGATGGACTGCATGCGGTTTTTTATAAAAGGTTCTGGAATATTTGTGGTGATGAAATTACTAGAGAGGTTTTGCAAGCTTTAAATGCTGGTCAAATTCCGGAGGGTTGGAATGATACTACTGTTGTTCTTATTCTGAAACTAGATGAACCAGAACTGGTAACTCAATTCCGCCCCATTAGTTTATGCAACGTGATCTATAAAATTATCTCCAAGTTGTTGGCTGCGAGATTAAAAACTATTCTTCCGGAAGTAATATCTCCGATGCAGAGTGCCTTTGTTCCAGGAAGGCTTATTACGGATAATGTTCTGGTGGCTTATGAATGTGTGCATGCAATCAGGAATAAGAGATCGGGCGTAAATGGTTATTGTGCAGTGAAATTGGACATGCACAAAGCTTATGATCGGGTGGAGTGGATTTTTCTGGAAAATATGATGAGAAGATTAGGGTTTGCTGAAAGGTGGATCACGCTTATGATGGCGTGTGTTAGTTCTGTCAGGTACCAAGTGAGGTTCAATTCTGAAGATACAGACATGTTTTCTCCGACTCGTGGTCTTCGTCAAGGGAACCCTCTCTCTCCTTATTTGTTCCTTTTATGTGCGGAGGGATTATCTAGCTTACTTTTGCATGAAGAAGAAGTTGGTGGCATTGATGGGGTAAGGGTGTGCAGGAATGCACCGTCAGTTTCACACCTTTTATTCGCTGACGATTCCCTGATCCTCATGAAGGCAGATATGAATAATGCAACTTCCTTGCAACAAGTTCTAGATACCTATTGTGCAAATTCGGGACAGTTGGTGAGTTTGTCGAAATCAAGCATTTATTTTTCTCCCAATACTAATGTTCTTCTTCGAGCAGAAATTTGTGAAGCTCTAAATATTGACACAGAAGCTCTCTCTGATAAATATCTGGGCCTCCCAGCCATTGTTGGAGCAGACAGAAGTGATTGCTTTGAACATTTTATTGAGAGAATTATTCAACGAATCAATGGATGGAAAGAGAAGATCCTTTCTATTGGTGGGAAGGAGATTCTTCTAAAAGCTGTAGCCCAAGCAATTCCGGTGTATGCTATGTCGGTGTTTCTGATACCTAAGGGGGTGTGTAAAAAAATGATGGATGCAATATCTAGGTTCTGGTGGGGAGATGATGATAATAGCAATAAAATGCATTGGTATGCATGGTGGAAATTATGTTATCCGAAGAATGAAGGAGGGATGGGGTTCCGTGATTTTCACTCCTTTAACCTGGCCATGCTAGCTAAACAAGTCTGGAGACTGATAAATGAACCTGAATCCTTGTGTGCTCAAGTCCTTAGGGCTAAATATTATCCTCATGGTGACATTCTGAAGGCGGGCCCGAAGTCTGGCTCTTCCTTCACTTGGCAGAGTGTTCTATCCGGTCTTGCTACTTTTAAAAGAGGATATATATGGAGAGTAGGAGATGGGGAGAAGATAAATATTTGGACTGACCCCTGGATTCCTAGCAGCCCGAATAAAAGAATTATCTCTTCGCGGGGAGGGGCTGTATACACCAAGGTTAGTGAACTAATTAATCCAATTTCAGGGCAATGGGATGAAGAGCTTCTTCGCAGCTTATTGAGCATTGTGGATGTCAATAGAATTCTGCAAATCCCTTTGCATAGCCGAGGTTTTGATGATTTCGTAGCTTGGGGCTTTACAAAAAATGGGAAATATACTGTCAGATCAGGGTATCATCTTCAGTGGCGTCACCAGTTTGGAGCATCTGCTAGCCATCTTGCGCTGCCCGGCTCCTCGGCAACCAATCCTGTGTGGAAGACGCTCTGGAAAATTGTTGTTCCGAGTAAAATTAAGATCTTCATATGGCGTGCTCTTCATGGGATTCTACCACTGAAATGTATTCTGGCTAATCGGCACATTGGTAGCTCGAGTGAGTGTCCTATTTGTGGCCAAGGGCCGGAAGATATCAGACACTTATTGTTTACTTGTCCAATGGCGCAAGAGCTTTGGCAGGCCATTGGGTTACATGAAATCATAGCAGACTCAGCTCTTCTTGATTACTCAGGCTCGTCGATCCTTGAGAACCTGCTGCGTAGCAACTCTGGTAATCTGCAAGGTTTTGATGATGTCGGCCTGCTTGAGGTGATTGTGATCACATGTTGGTACCGTTGGTGGCTCAGACGTCGGAGTACGAATAATGAATCCGTCCCGCCCATGTTCCGATGCAAGATGTCTATCCTAGCAATTACGGCAAACTCTAAAAAGGCGTCTGCAAAGTCCTTGGATAGTGGTGTTGCGACATGGACAAGACCTCTCCCAAGGCAGGTAAAAATTAACGTTGACGCTGCTTTTTGCGCAGATCAAGCGGAAGGAGCTGTTGGAGTTGTGGCTAGAGATTACAAAGGACAGTTTATAGCTGCGGCTACGCTTTATCTCCCCCACGTCGCATCGGTGGCGATGGCAGAAGCCCTAGCTTTGAAAGAAGGTTTAACTCTTGCAAATAAACAGGGGTGTAATTCAGTTATAGCTGAATCTGATTCGCTTGAAACAATACAAGCTTGCTCGGGTGAAGAACATTGGTGGACTGACCCAGCGGCGATTTATGTAGATTGCATTGACCTAGCCTCGACTATTGGAAGTGTGTGCTTTAAGCACTGTGTGAGAGAAGCTAATCAAACAGCTCATGAGCTTGCTAGAGATAGTTTCCATAGAAAAAGTTCCTGTAATTGGGACGATGAGCCCCCTAGATTTATCCTCAACTGTCTCGTAAATGATGTAACCGAATTGTGATACAAGCAGCAAGTTTCTGACGCACTGTTTTCCTTACCAGGGTACCTAAGGGGACTGGAAGGTTTTTAATGAGGCGGCTTGCTTGCTTAATATATGATCTGTTTATTTCAAAAAAAAAAAGTTTGGCCACCGGGCGATTCCTCCGCTCCCCCTCTCCTCCGATCGCCATTCTGGCATGGTGAGGGGGAGGGGAGCCTGGTTCTCACCCATGTGTGTCTTAGTCCTAGATTTTCTAGGTTTTTGAGTCTCCTCTGTTGATATCATGGTGGAGCAGATGTTGATGGTGCTAGGAATAATGGTCTCCCGGTTCTTGCTCCTGCTTGTCGATGGTGCTGGCATCGACGAGAGGCTTGTGGAGCCTAATTAAGCAGTTGGAGTGGCTTTGATGCGGCGTTGCGTCTTGGCATAGGGGCGGAGATGGACTGCTCTTGAAGTGCGGCGGCGATAACTGTTGATGTTCTGTGGAAGAAGGTAGAGGATTTAGCCGCTGGCCCTGGATCTGGCGTTGAAGAGGCTCAGAGGGCTCCTCCGGCCGATGTTTCTTATCAGGCTAGATCCAGCCTTACGAGATTGGTGGCTATTGCGGCTCGCTAACGCCTCTTGGCTAGGGGTTTCTTCAATGCCAAAGTGTGGACCAACAATGGGTACTCTTCTTCTCTTGCAACGGCGAAGAACGTGGGTTCTTGGAAGTTGTGGTGAAGGCGGTTTGCAGCAGTTTTTCCGTTTGTTTCTTCCTTGTTTTATATTGCTTGTATGTGTATTGAGTCTGTATTGCTACTTTTATGAATACAAGTAATGTATGCCTACGGGTGTACATCTTCAAAAAAAAAAATCATAAAAGAACTGCTGGTTTGCGATTTTGTATGAAAAAGGATCATACTAGAGCCCGCATCCTTACCCGACCTGCAAAATAATTAGTAGGGTATTGTCAAAAAAATAAAAAATAGTAGGGTGATCAAATTCGCCCTCTTAACCCGTAGATTCGTGGTTCCGCAAACTGAACCAAGCCCGTCCCTCATCCGTGCGAGGCGTTGGCGTAAGGGAAAACTTTGCTCGCTTTCTTCCCGCCTTCGTACCACCATTGCCGATCTCCTCCTCCCCACTCAATCCGGTGTCGCCCCTCCCTGCGTTGTCATGGCCGTCTTGAGCCCGCCGGCGGTCGTTGCACATCCCGCGCTGGCCGAATCGGCCACACGCGTCGTTGACGAATCTCGAGTTGTGGGGCCTTCTGGTGTCCTTCCCGTGCCCGCCTCTGCCGCTAGTGGTGTGAAATGAAAGCGCATGGGCACACATGCCATACCACTAGGTATTGCGGCCCTCGCTTCGGTGGCTGGCGTGCCATCGACCCCTCCCCCCCCCCCGTGCGACCGATGGTGAAGACTCCTGTCCCGAAGCAATGGCCGAAGAAGCTGGTGGTGAAGAAGCCAACAGTGAAGATACCGACAAGAAGGCTACTTTAGTGGCAACCAATGCGGTCGCGACCGTCGCGCTGGACACCGGCGGCGACTCGGCCCACCACGTGTTCATTGATTGTCCCAGAAGGTGAATTTTTCTTTTTTTTTCTCTCCGTTTCGATCAAGACCTCATGTAGTCGATGGACCGGTTGCATTGATCAAGTGCACAATGCACCTTCGAGTGGCGCTGACGAGGTTCAACCCGGCAATGCCCATGATTGAGGGCTTTCGATCTATGGAGCGCTTTGTGGGATCCGGCGAACTCGACGGCGGTCGATAAACGACGAGGGGCACACGAAGTTTTACCCAGGTTCGGCCCCCCGGAGGGTAAAGACCTACATCCTCCTTGTCTGATCTTGTATTGCTTGTATAGTTGGAGGTGTTACAATGGTGCGCAGATGCAATCTGGTGGAGGTGGAAGGAGATGGCGTGGCTAGCCTATGCGTGTTCGAGTGTCTATGCGAGATTGTATTATGGCCTATGCGAATTAGCTTGTCTAGGGGATGCCCTTGGTGGCTTTATATATACAGCCAGTTAGGGTTTACAAGTAATTTTTGCCTTCTACTCCAAGTCGAAGTGCTGGGCCTTGCGGGCTTCATGTATCCTTCGAGCGGGCTTCTTCCTTGGCAGGAACCGGGTAGGCAAATATCGAGGACCGAGGGGTCATACCCTCGTCAGTAGCCCCCGAGTGCCTGGGATAGTCGAAGACTATGGCAGGGACTCTAATCCGAAATTCTCCTTGACGTCGTAGTCATGTATGTCGCATGTGAGGGCACCAAATAAAGCTCTTGCATGTCGCGGTCGGTGGAGTCGCATGGTGGCCGAATCATGGTGATGATGTTGTCGAAGGCTTGTTGTAGGCGATGTCGTGGTCGAATGCTTGCTGTAGGCGATGTCGTTGTCGAATGCTTGCTGTAGGCGATGTCGTTGTCGAGTCGGAATATGTCGAACCAAAATCGACGTAGCAGACAGAGCGTCGTTGATGATTTAGAAGGCCACTAAAGTTAACAGCGTATGGCGCAGCCCCCGAGCGTGTTGCTAACACCGGGAGAACAGATGCCAATGCGAGGCGAAGCCCCCGAGCGTGTTGCCAACGCCGGGCGAATAGATGTCAATGCGAGGCGAAGCCCCCGAGCGTGTTGCCAACGCCGGGCGAATAGATGCCAATTCGAGGCGGAGCCCCCGAGCGTATTGCCAACGTCGAGGCGGAGCCCCCGAGCGTGTTGCCAACGTCGAGGCGGAGCCCCCGAGCGTGTTGCTAACGCCGGGTGAATGATTGAGTGGAAACAGCGAGACCCCGAAGTGCCACGGGTAAAGGCGTGGTACCCGACGCGTCCGTCAAGATACTTGAAGCGTCCGTAAGCACGGAAACTATCTCAGCAGAGCGCGTATAGTTGCGTTGCCGGGCCAACAGTGTTGCTAACTGTAGACTTGCGTCCGTATGTCCGGAATTATCTCAGCAGAGCACGTATAGCTGTGTTGCTGGGCCAACAGTGTTGCTAACTGTGGACTTGCGTCCGTATGTCTGGAATTATCTCAGCAGAGTACGTATAGCTGTGTTGCCGGGCCAACAGTGTTGCTAACTGTGGACTTGCGTCCGTATGTCCGGAATTATCTCAACAGAGCACGTATAGCTGTGTTGCCGGGCCAACAATATTGCTAACTGTGGACTTGCGATAAATTTGATCCCTGCAGTCGAGGAGGTAGATACCCCGCACTCGACGATCATTAGGCAAATAGACATATGCACAATTTGAAAGCGAATAGACAGATGTATAATGTAAAAGCAAAGCCCCCGAGTATAGGTCGCTGAAAGTATCGAAAGCATACAGAAAGTAATGAAAGTAGTCGATTCATAGTTGAGGAAGACTTAGCTTTGGTATTTCCTCCCGGGGTGACCCCTGTCAGAAAAGTCATCGCAGCGTTGGCTCCGAGGGGTCGAAGAATCTGGGCGAATGTCTTTGACATCGGCATGGTCGAATTGGTTGTTGACTGCAGGGCCGAAGATCATGGCGACGACGGGGTCGAAGATCACGGCGACGGCGAGGTCGAAGATCATGGCGATGAAGGGTCGAAGATCATGGCGATGAAGGGTCGAAGGTCATGACGATGGCGAGGTCGAAGATCCTGATGACGCAGGGGTCGAAGATCCTGATGACGCAGGGGTCGAATTTCCTGCTGACGCTGGGGTCGAATTTGCCGATGACGCGGTGGTCGAATTTCTTCTAGATGCAGGGTCGAATTTCTTCACGATGCATGGTCGAATTTCTTCACGGTGCAGGGTCGAATTTCTTCACGATGCAAGGTCGAATTTCTTCACGATGAAGAGGTCGAATTTCTTGTCGGTGCAGAGGTCGAATTTCTTGGCGATGCAGAGGTCGAATTTCCTGTCGATGCAGAGGTCGAATTTCTCGAAGATCTTGATGGCGAACTCGAAGATCATGTCGGCGGCGGTGTCGAAGACCATGTCGGCAGAGTCGAAGACCATGTCGGCGGCGGCGGCGTTAAAGACCATGTCGGCGGAGTCGAAGACCATGTCGGCGGAGTCGAAGACCATGTCGGCGGAGTCGAAGATCTTGGTGATGGCGGCGTCGAAGATCTTGATGCTTGATTCGAAGGTCATGGCGATGGTATCGAAGATCTTGGTGATGGAGTCGAACGTCTTGATGACGGACTCGAAGATCATGAGCGTGAGCTTCCGCGCACAGAGGCGAGGCGATGTCGAGCCCCCGAGCGTTGCCGAATGCGTGACGGCGAGTCCCCGGGCGAGGCGAATCTGCGAGTGCGCGACGGCGAGCCCCCGAGTGTGATAAGCCGCAGTCGACACGGAAGCGCGGCGGAGTCGATGTGGATGTAGTCAACGCGGACATAGTCTACGCAGACGAAGACACCGCAGGATACATCGGATTTAAGCCCAAAAAAGTCGACGATGTTGAAGACAAAGTAGTCCACAGCGTGGCAGTCGATGTAGATGATATAGATTATCAGGAAAACGAAGTGGTCGAAGTATTTTCTTCAGGTTGTCAGGCATCCGTGCTAACTCGCGCGTGCAAGCTAGCATGCTAGGAGCTTGATTGATCGATTCCTTTTCCTCTTATTCTTTTTTGTTTGCCTTCACGTGAAGTAATAATTGTAGCTGATTTTTGTCCATAAGTAACATGATGGCTGATCTTTGCTCTTCCTTAGCATTAGTGTCGTCCTTCTGATGCCCATAGATTTTGTTTAGCTTTTGGCTCTTCATCATAATACACGGATGCGCTGCTTTAATCTGATGAATACTGAGCCTCTCCTTTGGGACTTTGCCGGTATTTGATCGATGCACGCTTTGCCGATTTGACAGTATGCCAGTTGATACTGTGTAGAGATTCTGTAGGGATTCTACCAGGATGATACTCGTAATTAGCACTTATCTTCTTTTCTTCCCTGGTTAGACTGCTGAAACACGATCAGAAGCATGTGGCGCATCTGCACTGGCCACGCTGAATCTCCAAGATCGGCCGTGATGTTGGCTAATAGATCTAACATCCGCGTGTACGTCTGTAAATCTTGCAATCAAAATTGGCTGCAGGAGCTGGAAGAGTTCTTGGCTAGCACACGACACGCGGGTTGGATTCCTTTGCTCTGAAAGATGTGTCCCGCACGGACACCTTGGCCTTGGTTTTCGTAGATCGAATCCAAAGATCGAGAGAGGCCCTCGTGGAACGTCCCGTCGCCCGTCGGCCTAAAATCGAGTACAACCGGACGGATTGAAAATCGGACAGGATCAGCATGCCGCGTGCGAGCGATGTTGTTGTCAAGCCCGCGCGCGTCGGTGAAGCCGGTAACCATCGGAGAAGCTAGTTGTTGCGGTGAAGTTAAGGCGTCTGAATCGCCCGGCCATACTGCAGTAACGCTGTCGTTGAGCCGAAGTAAACGCGATCAGCTCGGCCGCGAGGCAGACGGCTGCGTTGACGCTTTGTTGATGTAGATCCGATCTGATTGAAGTTGTCGAAGATAATGAAGGAGCCGGCGAGTCCGTAGATCCGAATCCCGTCGTCCCCACGGTCGGCGCCAATTGACGAGGTTTAACCCGGCAATGCCCATGATTGAGGGCTTTCGATCTATGGAGCGCTTTGTGGGATCCGGCGAACTCGACGGCGGTCGATAAACGACGAGGGACACACGAAGTTTTACCCAGGTTCGGCCCCCCGGAGGGTAAAGACCTACATCCTGCTTGTCTGATCTTGTATTGCTTGTATAGTTGGAGGTGTTACAATGGTGCGCAGATGCAATCTGGTGGAGGTGGAAGGAGATGGCGTGGCTAGCCTATGCGTGTTCGAGTGTCTATGCGAGATTGTATTATGGCCTATGCGAATTAGCTTGTCTAGGGGATGCCCTTGGTGGCTTTATATATACAGCCAGTTAGGGTTTACAAGTAATTTTTGCCTTCTACTCCAAGTCGGAGTGCTGGGCCTTGCGGGCTTCATGTATCCTTCGAGCGGGCTTCTTCCTTGGCAGGAACCGGGTAGGCAAATATCGAGGACCGAGGGGTCATACCCTCGTCAGGCGCCATCATTGATGACTATGTAAGTTTTTGACACCGCCATTGTTGCATTCTACTTTGTCATGCTTGTTGCATCTTCAAAAAATTATGCATTTTCAACATGAGGACCGAATCACAATGGATAGGTAGAAGGACATGGCGGCTTCCAAAGGCAAGGAATTCTTGCTTCAACATTGCTACAAGTTACTTGAGCATAGTGATAAGTGGAACATGAGAGACCAAGAAGCACCGCCGACAAGAGGTGAATTTGTCGAGTTGGACGATGATGAGGGTGATAAGCTCGCGACCAAGAAGAACAAGAGAAGGCTAGATGGAGCCAAGAAAGAGAATAACAAGCAAAAGGAAGCAAGCGGAGGCATCTAGCATTAGGGACAAGACGGATGGCATGATGAAGTCAATGGAGCTTTTGGTTAAGAAAATCTTATAGGCAAAGATGATGACAATGGAGAAGTAAAGCCATAAGCAACAAACAAGGTGGAAACTACTTCGAGAAGATGAGAAGGTCAAGACCTCCGTGGACAAGAGGAGAGCAATTACCGAGGGAAAAGCGTGCCATGGCGGAGCTCATCTCCGAGGAGAACAAGACCATGATGATGGATCCATCCCTTATGGATGAATTCACAAAGGAATGGTAGAATTTGTCACGGAGGGAAGCTGCGGCTATGGCTCGTGTGGCGGTGAGTCTTGCCAATTCTGACGTTGCTGCTACGGCACCGAGTGGCGGTGGCGGTGATTCCATGACAAGTGTTGATATGATGATCCGGCGACCGACGGTCATGTTTAATCTTGCATCGGCATGATGATGATCTTTTTTGTGTCGCTGAGTACTACTCCGACGTATATTGGCTGATTGATTGCGCATATTGAACGCTTGTTTTTTATGCAAAACTATTGCATATTGGTCACATATTTATGTTAAATGCATCCATATATTGCAAAATTATGTTTTTATGGTTTGCGGACCGAAGTCACGTCGTGTGGAATAGACCCCGCAGCCACAGCTTCTCGATTTGCGATTTGCGAGATCTATTCTGCGGCACGATTTCACTCCGCAAAACCCAGCGTCCGCTAGAGTTGCTCTAAATTCTTCTTTTTCTCTGTAAAAAAAAACTCCTTTTCCGAGAGGGACCGAACGAGCGTCATATCTGCTACCGCCTTGTGGGCCCACGCCACACTCCCGACGTCACCTTCACATCTCTTTCGAAATGGGCCCGGTGGCAGCGAATATGCCACGGCCGATCCGCGCTCACCTTGAGTGCCCGTGCGGTTACGGCCCACGCTCCAACACTCGCTGACTGTGGGTCCCACGGACCCCTGGGGCCCGCCAGACACCGTAACGGTCTCTCTTGCTCGCGAACCCCACCGTCTGGTCGTCGCCGCGGAGACGAACGTCCGAGCAATATCCAGCCGTCCGATCGGAAACCAACGCTCTGGATCACCCCCGTCGCCTATCCCCACCAGACTCCCAGTCCGACCGGTTGACCCAGCGGTGGAGTGGAACCACGTACGGCAGCAATTTAATACTCCCCGGTTGCTTCCCCATGGCCGCCGTACCGCGAGCCCGAACCCGGCGGCACCACCAGCACCATGCTCGGCGCCGTCGTCCGGCTGCGGCTGCGCGTGCTCCGCCGCCACCTCCGCCTCCGCGGCCGCCGGCGCCGCCCGCGGTCCGGGCGCGGCGGCGGCTCGGCGACGGATGAGGAGGGAGCGCGCGAGCCGGTGCTGCTCGTGTCCGGGATGGGCGGGTCGGTGCTGCACGCGCGGCGCAGGTCCGACCCCAAGTTCGACCACCGCGCCTGGGTGCGCATCCTCCTCGCCGACAGCGACTTCAAGAAGTACCTCTGGTCGCTCTACAACGCCGACACCGGTGGGTCGCCTTGTCCGTCCGTGCTCTTACGATGTTCGACGAAACGTTTTGGGCGGTTGCTTGACGCGTGCTCTGCTCGGTCGGGTGGTTTCTCGTGCAGGGTACGTGGAGTCGCTGGACGAGGACGTGGAGATCGTGGTGCCGGAAGACGATCATGGCCTGTTCGCCATCGACGTTCTCGATCCTTCCTGGGTGAGTGATCTTAGCTTCTCGGTGTGTTAGTTCAGCGAATGGAGTTGAAAAATAGATCTTCTCTTTCATTCGTTCGACGGATGGTGCATTGGCGATGGGGGTTAGTTTTTTCCCCTTTCCCTGAGCATGGTCCGTTGGGAGTTCTTTTCGGGGGGTGAGTCTTGTGACATTTGGTGTCTGTTAATTGGGTAAATGGATAAATGAGGGAAGAGGAACAAGCGGTGGTTATTGGTGCCGTATGAAAAACTTTTTGCACCTTGACTTACTAGTGCCCTTGGAGGGTGGATAACAGGATAGGGACATGCATTCGGTTCATATGGACCGTAAATTATATTTAGGTTGCGGGCAGGCAACGAAACAAAAGAGACTGTATTATGTGGAGACCATGTGCAGATGTGCTTACTGCTGACAGGACAAAATTACTGAGCGGGAGCTAATATAGTCCCTCAGTTATATTTTCTTGTTTTTAATTTTAAGGAATGATACTTTGGCTCATGAAGTGTCCAACCAAATTTCCCAAAGAAAACATGTGACATATGCAATATATGCAGAGTTAGGGAGTTAGAACGGTGTTAGTGTACTAGTAGCTAAGTTCATGTCAGACTTCTTTTAGAGCAATTCCGTCAGTGAAAGTGATGATGATGCTGCATAATTGCTCTTTGTAATTAAACATTTTGACATTCATTTCATCTTCAGGTGGACTTCTGTCCCTATTAAGTTAAGAAATACTCCCTCCATTTCCTAATATAAGACGTTTTGGCAAACTAAAACTAATTTTGTTTGCCAAAACATCTTATATTATTGAACAGAGTCATAGAAATTAAAAGTGATCGCAGTTCATACTTAATTGTTTCACTTAAGCTGTACAAAATTGAAAAGAGAATCATTACCCCCAGAAATTATAGTATCTTAGCTGTACCGGATGATTTCACTTTCCAGAATTCATGGGATGGCTAACTCTCACAGAACTTATCGAATCTTCTACTTCAAAATTCAATCAATATCCGAGAAGCTAATCGCCTTTCTAATTTAACCAGTTGTCCTGAAGAGCATAATTGGTGTGATCTGATTTTTGCTCCAATTATCTTAACTTCAGTTTGTAGAGCTGCTCCATCTGACTATGGTGTATCATTTCCATGATATAATCGATATGCTCATTGATTGTGGATACGAGAAAGGAACCACACTATTTGGATATGGTTATGATTTTCGTCAAAGCAACAGGTACAATCCTCAACCTTGTAAGTGTGTTCTTTTGCCTTCTTTAAACAGTGCTCCCTCCATCCAACTGCATGTGGCATCCTCGTTTTCGTGTTTTAAGTTTGACCACTAATTTGGCCAATAATATATGGGTCATTTGTTACAACCATTATACCAATAAAAACTTCATTTGAATACAAATCCAATAATATAACTTTTATGATATATAATCCATGTTTCATTGGTCTTGGTCAAACTTTGACCTCGAAACACACGTGCGCCACCTTAATGGGACCAGAGTGGCTTAGCCTAAAGTATTTTACTGTTGCGCAAGCACAAATTGTTGTAACAATGGTTCTATTCTGGCAGGATAGACAAAGCAATGGTTGGTTTGAGAGCAAAACTTGAAACAGCTTATAAGGCCTCTGGTGGGAAAAAAGTTAACATAATCTCACATTCTATGGGGGGATTGCTAGTGCGCTGTTTCATGTCTATGAATCATGATGTGAGTTTTCTTGTTTGACATACCACATTGGCTATGCAACCAAAATTCGTCTCTCAAACCATCCCTTTTCATTTCCTTCTAGATATTTTCAAAGTATGTCAATAAATGGATTTGCATTGCTTGTCCATTTCAAGGTAATGCACTTTCAACCAACTGAGGATCTCTGTCACTGCTGACCTTTAATAGAATACACTTCTTATATTAGTTCTCATATCTTGGCAGGTGCCCCAGGATGCATAAATGATTCTCTACTAACTGGACTGCAGTTTTTTTATGGTTTTGAAAGTTTCTTTTTCGTTTCTCGATGGGCAATGCACCAACTGGTAATTTCTTGACCATGTTGCAACTAAGCTTCATAAACTCATCAAGGGTTGCTACTATACACTTGCTATTCCATGCCATTTAGAAGTAATATCCGTCTCTTATCTCTATGTAGCTCGTTGAGTGCCCGTCAATCTACGAAATGCTTCCGAATCCAAACTTCAAGTGGAAGGAGAAACCAATCGTTCAGGTTTGGCGAAAGAATCGTGATAAGGATGGAATAGCGGAGCTAGTTTTCTACGAAGCAACTGACTGTGTATCTCTGTTTGAAGAAGCTTTACAGAATAATGAGGTATCAATACTCACCCTGTACATGTTTTTGATATAATCATGCCGTTTGTATTTGTTCATGGTGCATAAGGGACTCGCAAGTTCACCTACTGGAGACAGACAACATGTATAGATAGCATACAGAAGGCCTTGTTTTATTGCACATGAAAACCGCATGAACATTGTTCAGTACATAATTTCAGTGTACACATTATTTGTGGATTCTAGAACTTCTTTACTTTTGACAGTTAGGGTAATGTCCATTACAAAGCAGCGCACCAGCTGAGACTATGAGCTTCATACCAAGTCCTAATTGCTTTGCATATTGTCTCTTGATTGTTATGCTTTGTTTAACCTAAAAAATGTAATGAACTATTTAGACATTGTCACTTTTCCTTGTATTATTATTCTAAAAAAAGTCCTTGCATCAAAGTTTTTAAATTTGTGGAAGTTGACCTGACTCTTGCATAGAACTTTAAATAATGATTTACTGATTTTATTGACTCGTGACCAGCTACTTGCTTGATGCTTCATTCTATTCTTTCATTTTTATGTAGCTTAAATATAATGGGAAAACAATTGCACTACCATTCAATATGGCCATCTTCAAATGGGCCACTGAGACTCGCCGTATTCTCGAAAATGCTAAGCTGCCAGATACTGTGAGTTTTTATAGCATATATGGGACGTCGTATGAAACACCATATAATGTCTGGTAAGTACTACGATGACAACTAATGCTGCCAACATTAATGTTTTTATACTATTCTAGAAAAACGTGTGAAATTCATCATTATTATTGTGGGAAGTAATGTTATCATTGTTCAAAGTTAAGGTACTATTAACTCTAGCACTGCTCGTTACTTGAGCAGTTGGGCTGTTTATATGCAACAGCTAATGTGATTGAATATAAATGAAGCACTTCCCTATCGATGTTTGCTTCACAGTAATCTGCTTAAGCAGGAGTTATCAGCTTATAGTTTTATTTCTTTTTCTTTTGCAAGGATAACGTGGAAATGTTTAGTTTTAGATAAATTTAGAGGCTAATGAATCTGATAGAGAATTTGCTTAGTTTATTTCCTCCTGGCTCTCTATTTGACAGCTATGGCTCTGAAAGCTCCCCAGTTGGAGATCTGTCAGAAGTGTGCCGCACAGTGGTACTGTACTCCGTTACTTGAAATCTGATGTATTCTTGTTGTAAACATGCAATGTATGTTTTGCTTATGGTAATGACATGTTGTTACCCAATTGTCAGCCTATGTACACTTATGTGGATGGAGATTGCACAGTTCCTGTCGAATCAGCCATGGTAACCATTCTTTTTCTCATAGTATGTACTATGTGAAGCAGAAGCTTTTGTGCACTGAACTGACTTTACTAGCCAACTAGTTTTCCTCTACCATGTCTCCTGGCAATCTTGGATTGTACATCTTCTCATGGGCTTATGTTTCATTGATAGGCTGATGGTTTCGCGGCAAAAGAAAGAGTCGGCGTCAGGGCAGATCACCGAGGGCTTCTGTGTGACGAGAATGTGTTGGAGCTTCTGAAGAAATGGCTTGGCGCAAGTGAGAAGACGCGGCGTCGGGTGTCGAAATCGCAAGTGGTGGATATGCTCCCAGGAAGGACCTCTGATCAGGCCACTCTCTGTGGAGACTACTAGCTCGTCCATGATAGGTGTGGTACCAACTTCTTGAAGAGAATGGTTGTTTTGGTCCTTTCTCTTGTAGAGACGTTTCTCCATGGAAAAAATTGTGTACGGCAATGGAATAGTTGATACACGGTGTAAACTGTAATCAAACACTATATTGTTATGTCCTCATCGATCCTGTACGGTTTTATGTAGGCCACTGGAAGAGTATGCGCATTACTGCAGTGGGAGCAATTTCGTTTTTTAGCGAAGTTGAGATAGAGGTTGTAAAAGAGTTCGTATTTCCTCTTTGCAGGAAGAATACGTGTTTTCTTATAACCAATAATTAGTGCTCAAGGAAAGACATTTTCTGGACATAAACGCGTGCAACTGGCTAATTGATAAAATGGATTAGGGCGATACGATGGAGTGAAGTGAGCTTTTCTCTTAGAGTTGCCAGGTTAGATTTTTTGTTAGTTGAAGGAGAAAGAGCGAAGACAGAAAATGCTGTCTTACTTAGCTAGGATGAACTCATAAAAAATTAAGAGAAATCTATTTTCTCCCCTGTACCAAATAGTTTTTGTTAGCAACACATTTTTTGGCTAAATTTTTGTAATTGCCAGGGATAACAGTATGCGATAATGCACTGAACAACTTATATTTATTTAATTTTCTAGATCACGTGGAGTGGTAAGGGAAGATTTGAATTCTCGCATATGTACTTAACTTTCCTTGCAATACATAGTTTTATCTACTTTTGCTTTGTCAAATGATAAAAGGACGATTAACCATCAATCTTTACTTCAGTATATGGATTTCTAGAAGCTGTACGCGACGAGAGCAATGGTGCCATCAGGATGATGATGAATGGGCAAAAAGGTTTTGGCCGAATTTTGGAGATCTTTGATCTTGATTGTATTTTCCGCATTTTGTAGGGTATTTCTCACGTCAGATACCCATCCTATATTTTATCTGATATACTATTTATCTAGCACAATTCTAGATTTGAAATTAATATTTAACCATTAATATGAATTTACATGATTTTTTTAGAGCGTTGTTACAGGAATTAATAAGATGCTAAAAGACAGAGTTGCCCCTAAGTAAAATCGGCGCGGGCTGCAGGATGCTGCTCGACGTCTCCTAGCCTGTTCGTCCAGCCGGACCAGCCCCGCTCCCTCTCCACTGTTCCTCCGCCTCCGGCCGCCCTGCCCTGTCCTCCGCGTGCTTTCTCCGACTTCCGCCGCCGCGTTGGCAAACAACCTGTTGATCTCCTCCGGCCTGCCCCGCCCCGCGCCTTCCGCCTTGGACCCGCGACCGTCCCCCCATCGTGTCCGCCTGGTAGAAGATCCCCTCATCCCGTCGGTAAGGAATCCCTACCTCCTACATAGATCTCGACCGATCGATCTCAGTCGGTCCCATCCCATTGAGAGCGCAGTGCAGGAGCTCATCCCGATACCCCACGCGCGGCCGCGACGCATCGGATGCGCAGGAGCCGCGATCCCGCTGCACCGTTTGTTTCTGAACCTGCGTTTCTCGCGGCCGTGGGGATCTCCGTGGTTCCTAGAGAGGCCGAGCTCGAGTCGTTCCTGAGCGTCAATTGACCATATGTGGGTTTTGCGCGTGTTGGATCAGTACTGCATTCAGATCGATATAAATTCACGGCCTAGTGTTTAGGATCAGTTCGATGTTGTAAATTTATCTTGCTTAGCATATTTCTCATTCACTGCTTGTCGATGGCAGAAGAACGCCGTGTTTCCTAGATGAAGCACATATACAAGATCATCGCGGTGCTGGCGGCCATCGCTGCCGTCTGGATCGCTCTCCTTGAAACCTTGACTGTTCCTCGCAGTTATACTTGGTTGGTTAGTGCCATCACTTTTTTCACTTGCTAATTTCTTAAAGAAGAAACTGTCTTCAGATTAACATGTCTGCTTGTGGCTTTTGTTGTTGTAGCTTCCCATCTACTTGATAGTGGCGCTCGGGTGCTACGGCCTTTTTATGGTTGGATATGGGCTCATGTTCTTCCCGACGTGTCCTCAAGAAGCGGTATTACTACAGAAGGTAGCTGATGCTGTCCTAGCAGCCTAAGTTTTGTTCAATGCAATCTCTTCGCCATTTTAAAACTAATCCTGGTTAGGCTGTTAGGGCCTAGGTGCTTTCATGTTTTGATCATAGTATTCTGTATTTTCTGTTACCCCCTCTTTTATATTAGTTTTATGTTGGCATAAAGGAGTGGTTATTCAAGGTATTATGCAAAAGATAAATGGAGTGGAATTTTGGAAACTATTTGAAGTTCATTTTTACAGTAAAAGTATTATTGTACAAATTTATATGCTGGGCACCACAAAAAAAGCCCTGCCAACTAATACTGAAGCTTTAGTTTTGCTGTACAACTATATGTTTGATTCATTCCCATTTGTAACTTGTTTGAGCTCGAATTGATATGCAGGATATTGCGGAGGCTAAGGAATTCTTAGCTAAGAAGGGTGTTGATGTAGGCTCTGAGTGAGGTCAATTTCAGTGAACCGTGTTTTATGACCACTTTAACGATTCTTATGAAGCTTTGTTGCATTGCTAGATTGTTTTAATGTCATTTTACTATGTTTAGGTACTGTGATTAACATAGTTTTGGTGGACACAATTCTACTTCTGTTAATTTTGGTGTATGACTTGTTACAGTCCGAGAAAACAGAGTGACCATGAAATGAATAGCTTGTTAACAAGTGCATCAATCTTCAGGCGATGATTGATTTGTAACTCTGGAATCCCCATCACTGGATGTGTATCGAATTGTGCTATGAAATATCACCTCATTTTGATGCCTAAAATTGCAAGATCGTTTAATGGTTCATTTACAATATGCATAGTCTCTGTCCAGTTCAGACTGACAATATGCCTTGTCTCTGTCTAGTTCAGGCCGACTTCTTTTGATAATTGATTTCTGAAAAAGCTTAAATTCAGCGGAGCTCTGATTCATTGAAATTTTCAACTCATTGCTTAAAGTTGGTTACCAATCTCCATATGGAAGATTACACAATTCAGAAAAGTAGGAATTTGACCGAAATTAAAATAGACGAAGATATTTATTTTCGAATTCTAGAACAATTACTTATACTCCCTCCAACCACTAATACTTGTCTCTAGCATGATGTATCTAGACACTAAAATATATCTAGATACATCATGTTAGAGACAGGTATTAGTGGTCGGAGGGTGTACTAAACTTGTAATTTCTTTTTAGTATTATAATAAAATAATTATCCTTCACTTACTATAAAGATAAACTAATAAGTATGGCTTATTGTAAATTATTTATTGTTTTATATCAGACTAGATTGCTGTGATAATATTTCCACTATACAGCTTATATACTAAAAAAATCTTAATCCCGCTTTCCTTCCTTGATTCCTTTAGTTCTAGTCTGTTCGTGAAACTTTTTGTGCTGTTTTAGTTTCTTCTTTATCCATAATTGATTTACTGGACCAATTAAGAAATGAGATTCTTATCCTATTGGAGGTACGAGTAGTATTACTTAATCAGCCACACACGAAGCATACCACGTCCTGAGACCAGTATTCCTCCATGTTTACAAAACAATGCTAAACCTATTATACACACAAATAATTCTACTGTACACATGTAAGTCAAATGCCAAGTTCGCAGCAGAAGATCTTCTACTACCTTCAGTTGGTAGCTACTGATGGAGGCTTTGCTCCATCGTCTTCTCCAGCACCAGGAGCTTTCCCTGACACGCGGTTCTCTGTCGCCGCCTCCTCGTCCATTGCGCCAGCAACCTGGGACGTGTCCTCGGTGGCCTCCCTGGAGCCCCTGCTTGCAGTAGTTCTCAGAGGTCAGTTGAGTTGTGAGATTGTGACGCTATCATAGCAGATATTTCTAGCTACTCTTATGAATATTCATAGACAGCAGAAGACGAAAAAGGCAGTACTTGTATGAGTAGATGACGAGGCCAATTGCTGTGCCCGCAAAAGCAACAAAGTACATCCAGTCGACCTGCATAAGCCCAAAGTTTACTCTCATCAGTTCAATTTAGAGCGCATCTTATAATGTAGGAATTTGATAGGAAGCATAGGTATCCGCAGGTTTGCGAGAAATTAGTTGTGTTATAGCTAGGAGACGCTAGAGGAATTGATGTACACAAACCTTCTCATGGTAAGCAAAGATACGGATTAGAACGGCCCACATGTCGGAGGTCAGGAGTGAGAGGTTCAGCATAGTCGCGCCGCATATCTGAAATAATCAAATATGAAGTTTGGAAAAGAAAACAGGGCAACCATGAATTTGACACAGGAGGATAATGGTCTACCTTCAGGATAATAGGTACTGTGGAGTAGAACAAGAACATTGCTAGAGCAAATCCAATAAAGGGAAGCAGCTGAAAGGATACAGAAAGCCAATGCCACAGTTATGATTGGAAATGTTAATTTCTTATAGCATGTCTTGAAATTTGGTGACCTCCAAGAAGAAATTTGAGTGGTCAATTTTACTACTGCCTCCATTCCATAATCCCGTCAAGAATATGGAACGGAGGGGGTAGCATTTAGCCTCAGTTGCCCAACATTGCACCAAGATCATAATTCAGTTGATTTATGGTTCATTAGTTAGAATATGAATTCCAGGGCGAAGTACTGTTTAGTCTATGATAGTGGTTTCAGTTTAGTGACTCTAACTCCCAGTGACTAAAAGTGCAGGGAATGAAAGGAGACTCACTGCACCAGCATTCCAGTGGGTTGATCTGAGTTCTTCCCGCTCAAGGATGCTTCTGTTTGAGTGTCAAGGAACTTGTATTTACAAATACATACAAGGTAAAACTTACCGGTTTCACTACTTCATTTCTTGCTTTGATCTTATCACTAAACAATCAACCAGGGATGATTTAAAATTGCGCTCTTCTTTCAACTTTGATATATGCAGTCTTCATAAAATATTGACCACTTCCATATCATGTGGGACTGCTTGTATATTAGTATACATAGGATTTAAGAAATATCTGCCAAGCAAGGAGAATCATATCATCAAACATTATGGAATGATGCAGGCATGTCAATTCGCTAACAAAATCCTGATTAGGTACTTTTATTTGTCAAGGTTGAAGCATCACATAAGAAAGTAGTCAAGGAAACAGGAATCTAGCAACTCATGATATCATTAAGCCAAAGGATACATCTGTATAGCACTTATGACTGCTCCGAAAACACCTAGCATCGCCATCAGCTCAACTCTGCTGCCTTTCTTGACAATATACTCCTGAAATTTTGTAGACAAAAATGCATATATCAGTATAACACACATGTAAACTTCTGTCATATTTTAAGGCATTGGAGCGCTGACAGCTGAGGATTAGCTGATACCTCGGTAACATTGCTGACAGCATAAAGCGTGGCCCCACCAAATACAAGCAGATCACCTTTCAGTGGGTTGGGTCCCTCTGCAGGACATTCCAAAATGTAAGGTGAGATACAACTATTTTTGTTTGTTCTTCAGACTTGTGCAAAAATTAAGAAAATACCATCTATCTCTCATGTTCTAGCAGAGCTTAATGTGTGGGAAATCAAGTGAACACACAATCTAGACTACAAAAACTTGAATAATGCTAGCGCGGCACAAATTTTGAAGTTTTTGGGTAACGCAAACAAAAGATATGCCCCATTTCATGAATTTTTTACGAGAGGTTAGAAGTTAGGCAGACAGTGGAATGCTAAATTAAGTACATATATATATGGTACATAGATGATTGTGTGAGAACTTTGATATAAAGGGTATGATTTTCTTACTTGATTGACGATCAGAGGCGTGCACATCAGAGAATACGACCAGTACAAGGCCAGCCACGCAAACACCGACACCAAGCAGCTTCCTCAACCCATACTTTGTCTTCAAGAAGATCCAGGTGAAGAGAATGACGCAGGGAATGGCCCAGCAATCAAGGAGCATCACACTTGTCAAGGATGTGTACTGATAAGCCTTGACAACTTTATGAGCAAAAGCAAGCAATTTTAGCATCTAACGAGTGACGAAAAGGGAACCGAAGTTCTGACAGACACCACACTCTTTTCAGTAATGGTTGCTAATGCCGTACCAATGTAGTTAGCCTCCACGTCGATGATGGCGAGGATCAAGTAGTAGTACCATTTAATCTGCAGGAACAGAGTGTGGGAGAAATGAAAGAATATTTTTAGGATTCATATTTATAGAAGCGTTCATGGTTTCACATCGTTGCGCCACCAAATAGATCGAGCATTGGTGACGAAGAAATATCATGAGCAACTTGTGAATAACAGAATCAGAATAAGCATAAATATCCTTGCTAACATTAAAGCACTGGATAATACACCAGCCCTGGGTCTAGGGATAAGATGCAATAAACACGCATCGTACACGCAAAAATTAGGAAGTTCACACGGATTTTTAGACATTTGTCTATTGAATTGATGCACTAGTCAACGGAAACAAAAGTCCGTACTAAAAGGGCTAGGCTATATAGTCCAACACTGTCTTTACACCCTGCTATGGAGATTTCTTTGAAGTTTAATAGCTGACGAGAAAGTTATGACTGATTGCCATCTCCTAGTTTCAAAATTTTAAACCAAATTTGCATCAAAACATCTCTTTTCCACAGGAAAAGGCAGCACCCAAACACACATACCTTCACGCTTTGCCGTTTGTAGATCAACACTCCTCCGTAGACGAGCGCAAGAAGGATGTAATTCAGCAGAGACTGCGACGTCGGCGCATTGACGCCTGAAAGCAAACATCATAATTCGATCCTGTCACCACAATTCAGAATATTGAAAACCTCTCTTCCCACAGTCACATGCAACCATTTGTCATTTTGTCAAGTGAAGAAGAGGGAAAACAATGGGTTCCTGCCGGCTGCCGCATAATAATAAAAAGAAAAGATGCAGAAGTCAAATGCCGATGTATAAGGCTGCTTAGCACTGCAGTAGATACGCTAATCCGGTAATCCCCTTTGGTTGAGCGCTGATAGACATGACAACTAAAACCATGAACATATTTTTCGTTTGGAAGTTCACTGCGTCTGACGAAATTAAGAATTGCAACAGACGAAATTTTCAATCAAGCAGCCCTAGTAAACTATAATGAAGTCAGCAGAAAGGAGGCGAAGAACACTGGCACGCATCGGTCACAGCAGACAGGCGGCGCCGCCGGTACCTCGGCGGGCGAGCTCGGAGGAGGAGAAGCCGGTGGAGGTGATGAGCAGCGACACGAGCTGCCCGAGCGCGAGCCCCACGAGCACCTCCCGCCGGAGCCACCTCGCCGCCGGCAGCGCCATTGCCAGCTAGCTTAGCTGTTCTGCGCTCTTCTTGCCCGCGACGCCGCCCGCCCCCCGTTGGTGTCGTGTAGCAAAGCGAAGACAACGAAGTGAATAAGTGATGCGTAAACAAGAGAGCTGCTATTGGTTGCCGTATATGTATGTACGACTTCGTTACCTTCTCTGCAATGTGGGCCAGCGCCATACAGGTGATGCCTGTGGCGCAAAGCCGGCGTTCTCTTTTTAATTGCCATTCTTCGATTCTTTTTTCGAGTAAGCTACATTCTTTGATTCTAAGCAGTTACCCCTCCGATTCATACTATTTATTGCTGATATAGATATATCTGAATATATTTTATTATCTAGATATATAGAAAATATTTTAGTGTCTAGATACATCGATACCAGTGACAAATAATATGGGTTGGAACGAGTAAAAAAAGACATGTCGTCTTGAATTCTAAACTATTAAGAAACTTTTTTATTGCTTAAATCAAATAATATTGTAGTAATTTCAAGAGGTTGGAGTAAACAACCAATTTTTTAGCATAGGAATCTTTAGGAAAGTTCTCCAAGATCGCAATCCTATTAATCAAACAATCTGTTTACAATAATGATTAAAAATGTCCCTCAATTATGTGGGGAATTTTTTTGTCACATTAATTTTTGTCCATTTTGTTTTAGTGGCTCTAATTTTTTTTAACATTTCCCGCTTTGCCTGGCCCTAGGTCAAAAGCAAAATAACACAAAATGGGCAAATGAAAAACATTTTTTTCTCCATTTTCACTTTGCCCTGTAGAGGAAAAAAATATACCATGAACCAACAGACAATAGCAAATACCAAAATTTAGAGTGGCAAAAAATTTGGCAAGTCGCAAGTGTGGCACAAGCAAAAAGAATCTCAATTATCAGGGTCTGAACTCTTCCCCGAAACTCTCCAATATGCATGCTTGACCATTAACTTTGCAGAACTAAGTTAGTAAGACGCTATTAGGGAATAATTTTTTTTATGAAAATATAAATTTTAAAAGTAAGCCTAGCTCACACGGTTAAGGAAGTGGATGTACAATCCAACCACTCAGGTTCAAGTCCCTACGAACTTGGATTTAAGTTCTTATTATTAAAAAAATATTGTAGGGGTTTTTCCTACCATATTCCCTTAAAAAACATAAATTATTATTTACTAATTTACCAATACAAAATATATATAATAATGGTCAAAGTAATAAAAAATAATTATGTTGCTTCTAATCGATCGGAGATAGTAGAAGTTGCATCAGATTCTCTTTCTTCACAGAAATGGAGAGAAATATCCAGAAAATTTGGTGGCAATTTGGTTCTCAAATGAGCAGTAGAGTAGTTAAAAACATTTGAAATGCTTGTGTGTTTCATCTACATACAAAATCTCATGTAGAAAGGACATTGTTGGGTCCTCGACGAAAAATAAAACTGTGTGCTCTGAAAAAGCAATTGGAAGCACCAAAATTTATGTTCCACACATGCGGTACATCATATACTTTTCATGCAAATTTAATGGAATATAGACATGTAGTTTTTCAGTTTTCCATGATTCTTATATGTTGAGTTTTTTTACAAAGGAGGCCTTTATTATGGAAAAGGTTTATAATGAGTTTTATTTTACCGGAAGCATATGCTCTTTGGTCTCTTGGGTATCGATTTGAATACGAGGTAGCATGCAAGATGGATCTATATCCACCAAGGCACCAAGGTGTCATGGAGTACTATTATAAGTGTTTTGTTATTATCGTGTGGTTATGATGGAACACCATATAGTCTACTTCTGCATTGTAGAAATTCTTTTACATAACCTGTCATAAGTTGACATTGTGCTAATTGTGTATTGTTTGTTGTTGAGAAGTCAACAAATCCGGACATCCCCAATAATATGTACGCTTCCCGTTCAGTGTTTCTTCGGATAGAATTGCACGCCGAACACTCACACGACGTCACTTGCGTGTACATGTTAGGTCAACTTGTAATATTACATGCAAACTAGCATTTCCCTTCTGACCTGCACGAGTATTTCTTGACAGTTACAAATAAAGTATTTTTTCTTCGATCTTATTGAATCAACGGTGCAACACTATCTTCATCGCCACACGCTGGAAGGTCGACTTCTTTTTGAACTATAAAATATCTCGAAAGACCTGGAGTCTGCATTAATACGGCAGTAGGTGTACAATTATAAGAAGGACATTAAAGAAAACTGGAATACAATCTTAGTCCCTAACTTTTATATAAAACACACCCAAAGAAGATCGCACACACGCGATTGAGTCCAGCTTCGCCATCGACGGTCGGAGACCTACAGGCGCGGCCACCCTTGCTTCCACTGGGGACGAGACCACTTGGGGAAGCAGCGGCGGAGATCGCCACATCGAGATCTAGAACGATCCTCCAGTCAAGGAGGAAGAACAGGCTTAGGCCACGTAAGCCGAGCATAGCAGGGCCACTCCTATGGCCGAAGATAGCGGCGGTGCACCATTGTCGTTGCTTGGGAGCTACAAACAACGCAGACCCCATAAACCCTCGGCACCACCTCCAGACACTAGTAGCCGCGTGTCCATCGTCTTCCTCTTCCTTGCCACCACGGCCGACCGAGAGGAAGGACGAAATTGCAAAGCCATTGAGCTAACGGTGATGGCATGACCACCTCCACACCGCAACAAGATCTATGCACCTCTCCTCCCTCCCGCCTCCACGGCTGACCAAAAAGAGCAGCAGAAGTCGCCCTCAAGAACTGGTAGAGGACTATAGAGCCAGCAGATCTTGCAGACAAGCGCGCTTATTTACACGAGATCTTTTCCTCCTCTCCTACCTCTAGCTCCCGCCATGGAAGAAGCTCAAGCGGGAGGAGGAAGCTCACCTCCCGGCTGCACGCGGCTATGGGAAGCACCCGAAACCAAGGCCCAAGGTCTGTACAAACCCTAACACCTATAGCTAGATCTACTCTACTACTACTAGCACCCACACTAGCGTCGTCCCTCCGCCATCTCCGTCTGGCCTTGCCGCCAGGGAGACCTCGGGTTTGGCACGGCCACCTACACAAGACTCTCAATGGTAGGCAAAGCGAGCAAGGAAGGAGAGGGGAAAGTGAGCACCCGCAAGACCGACTATAGGGGTGGTCATGTCATCAGACCCATGTGCCCTTACCTATCACGAATGGCCCAACAACTAGATTCGAAGGTCAGATCACCAAGTCGTCTTATGATGAGTCGGGGGCACAAATCTGATACATCAGACATTCAACATGCACTGCATTTGCATGCTCCAAAATCCGCCACCATTGTTTTACATCAACCCATCTAGTGATCTGTCTTTAGGGCAGCACACCGAAGAGCCTCAATATCCCCGCTCACACCGCCACAACAAGGGGCGGCCTAGCCATCGCGTGTTCCCTACCGCCGTTCCCAGTCTCCCTTCAGGCACCACCCCAACTGGACCAAGCACAATCCTCCCACCCAGCGCCTAGGCACCTTTGACGTTAGGACCATCGCCATCGCGGCCAATGCCGACTGTAGTGGTGGTATGGGAGCCGTCATCTTCGAGGCTTTATTGCGGCGCTTAATATCGCCCTAGGGGATGCCACCGGAGCATTGGTAGAAGAATATATAGCCCAGTTCTATTAAAAAATTAGGTTCATTATTTGGCTTCCCCACCACCTAAGAATACATACAACCTGGTTATTACAAATGTGATAAAATTGACAAAAAATAAAAAGAAAAGAACAAGGACACACCACATTAGGTTGCCTAAGAGCATCTCCAATAGATGTTGTGAAACAAATTTGGTGCCCAAAACACTATTTTAGGATACGAGAGGTAAAAAACAGTATTCCAGCAGATGATGCATCCCTATATATATGGTGATGCAAATATTTTTGGGCATCCCTAATTTTTGCCTCTTTTGTTGCAAATTTGCATCACCAAAGGCATGTTGCAAAACATCCAAAGGCATGTTGCAAAACATTTTAGGCGCATCAGGGCGAATTTGAATTTTCATACTGTGTGACCACTTGAAGTTCTTGTGTGATTTCTTCATGAGTGCGTAGAACGGGAGTGCTCTTTATCCAAGCCTAGCCACAAACCGGCTAAGCGCTGCGACTTGCCCCGCGAGCTGCTGAACTTCATGCAACTTTGTCGGCTTGCTCATTGTTAATGTTGCCTGAATTTTCTCAGGGTTTGCTTTATTCCTCTTGCCGACACGAAAAATCCAAGGAGTTTCCCTGCAGGGACACCAATGGAACATATTGTTGGATTGAGTTTCAATTTGTCTCTGTCGAGGTTGTTGAAGGTTTCTCATAGATCATCTATCAGCGTTGCTCCTTCTCGTGTGGTAATGACCATGTCGCCGATGTAGACATGGATGTTGCGGCCGATCTGTTGCCCAAGGAAACTCTGCATCATGCGCTGGTAAGTGGCACCCGCGTTTTTTAGACCAAAGGTCATAACTTGGTAACACAAAACTCCATAGGGGGTGATAAAAGCAGTCTTTTCTTCATCTTCCACCTTCATCTTTTTATCTAGTTGTAACCAGAGTATGTGTCCAAGAAGGAAAGCCTGACGTAACCAACCGTAGTCATTGATTTGATCCATATGAGGCAGCGGGAAGGGATCCTTGGGACAATGTTTGTTGAGGGCTATGTAATCAACACATACGCGTTTTACATTTGTGTTTTTCTTGGGGACCAACACTGAGTTGGAAACCCAAGTGGAAATTTTGATCTCTTTGATGAACCCTGTGTCCTCCAAACGGTGGAGCTCAGCTGCTATAGCTTTACGCTTTGGTTCATCAAAACATCGAAGAGGTTGTTTAAATGGTCGTGCTTTCGGATCCACACTGAGTGCGTACTCGACAAGTTCCCTGGGAACTCCTGGCATGTGTGCAGGACACCAGGCAAAGATTTTCCAGCGCTCACGGAGGAACTCGACGAGCGCGCTTTCCTTCGAAGCGATAGAGGTGGTTTTCTCTGGGTCACTTGGGTGGACCCACACTTTCTTTACATCACGCGTGGAATCGAAAGCCTAGTATGGCAGGGTTCATCCCACGTCGGGTAGTATGTTGTAATCTGTGTCTCCTTTTAACCATGCATATTCGGCTGTCATGCTGAAGGTTTGTGCCATCTTGTGGAACTTCTTGTCGCAAGTGTTAGAGAGATCGAAATCTCCTTTTGCTGTGATGGTTGCATGGGCCATAGCATCTTCAGAACGAGGTAGGTGTAGTGAGGAACTGCCATGAAACGTGAAAACGCGGTCTTCCAAGGATCGCGTAATTTTGCAACAGTCAGTCCATGACTTCTAATGTCAGCTGTTCTCTTCTGAAGTTTTGTTAGATTCCAAAGCAAACATCAAGCTCTGGTCTTCCCAATGGAATGTTGGCACTGCCAGGGACAATTTCATGGAAGGAACAATCGGTGGGTTTCAGAAACTCGAGTGAGATGTTCATTACCCATAGAGTGCATGCGTAAATTAGGTTGATACCGCTCCCTGCGTCCATGAATACTCTTCTAACATCATATCCTCCAATTTGCGCCTTAAGTTCCATGGGCGTGCCCTGGCCGCGGTACTTGCAGCGGGTGATCTTCTCTACTGAACTCGATTGGATGATCGGACCAGTTCAGATACTCCGTGGTTGGAGGAGGCGAAGTTATTGCTAGGTTGAGCTGTCGAGATATGCTTTTCTAATCTTTCTTGGACTTTGGCACGGGGTGAATCATAGCGATTATGTGCCCTTTGGATGGAAGATACCCGTCACTCTGGTTTCCTTGTCCCTGCACCAATGCGCCTCCATTGTTTGGCATTGGTGGAGGGGGCGGTGTGTTGTATGCTACGGATCTAGGAGTTCCTGCATATCCTTGGCTCCGTGCTTCGGTTTGTTTGGATTTAATAGCCTCCTGCAATTTGATGAAGGTTCGGCAATATTTCATCTTGTGATTTGAGACTCTCTTTACATCGATGAAAGTACAATGCATGTTGCATGGTCCATTCAAAAGATCTTCGGGTGATTGATTGTATTCCATTGATGTCCTGGGTCTGTATGGTTTGTGGGTCCAGATTTGTCCCTACTATCATTGCGATAGCCGCTGTTTCGGTGTTCCTCTCCCAGATTACTGCCGTTACCCCTGTATCCCGCAGCAACTTGACTGTGCGAGCTGTATCCCTCGTAATTACGAGGTATGCGCTTCCGGTTGTCGTGACGATTAGAACGGTCGTGTCCAGGTGAACGTTGATGGCCCACAAGTATAGGGGGTGTATCGTAGTACTTTCGATAAATAAGAGTGTCAAACCCAACGAGGCGCAGAAGGTGTTGACAAGCAGTTTTGATTAAGGATTCACTGTAAATACTAGCAAACGGGTTTTCAGGGGTATTTGATAATGCAAGTAAATAAAGTATGAGTAAATAAAATACAATAGTAATAATTACTGCGAGCGGCCCAATCCTTTCTAGAGCAAAGGACAAGCCGGGTGTGTTACTTATGATTACCAAATGTTCCTGAGGACACACGGGAGTTTCTGTCAAGCGCTTTCGCTTCATATAGCGGAATAATCTTCATTGGTTTGATAGGTGTTATTGAAGGAAATATGCCCTAGAGGCAATAATAATATTGTTATTATCATATTTCTTGTTCATGATAATGTTTATATTCCATGCTAGAATTGTATTAAGCGGAAATATTAATACTTGTGTGGTTTATGAACAACATCGTGTCCCTAGGATGCCTCTACTAGACTAGCTCATTGATTAATGATGGTTAAGGTTTCCTAACCATAGACATGAGTTGTTGATTAATAATGAGGTCAGGTCATTAGGAGAATAACGTGATGGACAGACCCAAATTAAGCACAACAATTAGATTGTGTCATTGTGTTCACAATTGCGTTGCTTTTCCTATGTCAGTATCCTATTCCTTAGACCATGAGATAATGCCACTCCCTGGTACTGGAAGAGAGCTTTGAGGTCATCAAACATCATCCTATGAGAGGGTGATCATAAAGGTGTCTCTCAGGTAATCGGAAAGTACTTGTTGGGTTGCATGTATCGAGATTGGGATTTATCCCTCCCATGTCGGAGAGATATACTCTGGGCCCACTCGATAATCAATATCATACATCGTTTGCAAATACGTGATTAACGAGTTTAATCACAGGGTGATATTGGATTGCAAAACGAGTAAAGAGTACTTGCTGCAAATGAGATTGAACTAGGTATGGCGATACCGACGATCGAATCTCGGGCAAGTAAAATATCGCGAGACAAAGGAATTTGTATACGGGATTATTTGAATCCTGACATCGTGGTTCACCGATAATGATCTTCGTTGAATATGTGGGAGTCAATATGGATTTCCAGATCCCGCTGTTGATTATTGATAGAGATCATGTCTGCATATTCTCGAACCCGTAGGGTCACACACTTAACATTCATCGACGCTAGGGTAGTTTTGGGATTTATGGAAACTGTTTCGGGGAGTTACGGAATTGTTCCGGGAAGAAGATTAATGATTTATTAATTAGTTGAATTAATAAATTTTAATAATATATTTATTTATTGGAAATAAATATGGGCTAAAAAGTAGTCCACAGAAAGTTTTGCTAATGGCCTAATTTTGTAGCCCATCTAAAAAACTATCAAAGAAAGAGACAAAGAAAAGAAAAAAAAGGGAGCGATGCAGCGGCCAGGGAACAAGTCCCTGGCGCGCACGCATCGAGCGGCCACAGTCGGAAATCGTATGCGCCGCCTTCTGCGGCGCTAGTCGCTTGCGCCGCGTACCTCTTCAAGCGTTATCGTTGTTTTTGGGCCGGGCCCAATAAGCTGTAGGGCGTTCCCCTTCATCTCTTTCTCTCTTATCTTCCATTCACCGCTATCGTGTTTCTTCTCCGCGTCGTCTGGCGGCGGTGATTTCTTCGCGCGATGATTGGTGTTTCGTCGGCGCTGCCGGTGGTAGATGAAGGTGTGTTTTCCCTTCTAGATCTTAGTCTCCCCAGTTCTTCTGTTTACTTTTTCGCCCTCTAGGGTTCGTCTCTTGGTTCCGTCGTTGTTCTAGGTTTCTTCTTGGTAGTTTTCAGTTGATCTAGATTTGATGCTATTCGTTAATAGTCTGGCGAATAGATATCTCCAGTACTTCTGTTTCCTTTTTCGCCGTCTAGGGTTTGTCTTTTGGTTGCTGTTTGTTCTAGGTTTCTTCCTGGTAGTTTTTTAGTTGATCTAGATTTGATTCTATTCGTTAATAGTGTGGCTAATAGATCTCATAGCGGCTAGGATTGCTGGGTTTCTTGAGTGCCATATATGTTTGATAAAACTGAGCATTTGTGTCTTGTGCTTTTAGCTATATGTTGTTCCCGTATGTCAGATCCATGCTTGTTGTCGGTCAACCTATATGTTGTGCCTTTTGTTGGTTTTTTCATTTTTTTGTAGGATTTTTATTTTTTTTTGCTGATTCAGCTGGATTTTTCTTTCAGGGCCAGTTGTTGACGTTGAAGTCCCTTTATGTGATCCGACTATAAAGAATAGGTGTTCATTCAGGCGGTTTCATAAAGTAGCAAAGAAATTCAGTCCTACTCAAGTTTCTTTTGTCCATAAGTATGGCTTTTCGCCATTCTTGAAGCTGGCAAAAAATTTCAGGCCTCCTCTTGCTTTTTGTCAGTGGCTTCTTGATCATACATCTCATAAATGTCTTTTTGAGAAGAAAGGCAAAACCATAAATTTCAGCAAAGAAATGGTGAACTGTGTCTTTGGGTTTTCTCCTGGGAGTATTCCATTTGTGTTTGATAGTCTTGATCCTTTGGTTAAAGCACAAGTGAAGTCCATCAGCGCTAAGTACCTTGTTCATGGCCAGATATCGATGAAGAAGCTAGTGAAATGTTTGCTTGATGATAATACTGAAGTTGGTTTTATGAGAAGCTTTGTATTGTTTATGATTGGAATAATCTTGTGCCCTCGCACATATGATTCTCTTAGTCCAAAGTTTTTGTTCTCTCTGTTGAATGTTGATGATATTCCAAATCTTGATTATGGTTCCCTATGTATTAATCACTTGAGAGTAGAGATTGAAAACAGGCTTGATAAGGTTTTCGGATCGGATGATGTGAAGGTTTATAACCAAACTCATTATATTGGAGGCTGTTTACCTTTAATGGCAGTAAGTTTGCCTCTTTTTTTGTATAGCAATTCTACCTTTTTTAGGTGATTTTTTATTGTAATTCATTACATCCTTGTATTTTTTTTGTAGATTGCATATTTGGATCACATCGATTTCTCTGGATATAATGTGAACATTGATTATCGCTTGCCACGGATTCTTCATGTTAAGAATGCAGATTTTGAACACGTGCTAAATTTCGATCGCAAGAAGACGTCTAACAAGTCATTTGGAGTGCTTCCTGTAAGTGTTTCATATATTTTGAATTTTTTCGCTACCTCTCTTAAACTTTTATGGTTCCTGCATTCCTTTTTTGCTTATTTTTTAAGTTGTGGTTTTTAATTTGGTTATGCAGTTTAGGGAATTTTCTTTAACACCGTATCATCCTAGTGCTGTCGCATTTGATGATCCATCTAATGATGTCCATGATCCACTTCATGCAACTCCTACAAACAATGATGTTCCTGTCGATGTTCCTATTCGTTATGAGGTATATTATATGTTTAATAGGAAGTTTTTTACCTTGTTATAAATGGTTTTTTAACTTTCTATTTCATTCGTTATTTGCAGGTTGATTCATTAGTTCGTGAAGTTGTGTTAAAGCACGAAGTTAGATGGAAGGATCCCTCTATTCATGGTCGTCATCGGGAAGATGTTGGCAATAAAATGCCTGAAAACCGTGATTCAGGAACACGATTTGCGTTTCCTATCAATGTTTCTGTTGCTTGCAGTCCGGTCTCTCAAGATGATTTTGATTTAAGGGGTAAAGTTTTCCTTTTTCACATTTTTGTGTTGTTATGTATGTTTCTTATTATATGTTTTTTTGTATTTAATATAATATATATTTTCGGTGGGCTTTTATATCTATTTACTGGTCTTTATCTTTTATTATTTATAGATTCTGATAGGGTTGTTGTTGATTTAATTTCCCCATCTGATTCTCCCTCTGAGGAAGTTTTGACAAGGAACTTGAAGATGTTTTCATCTGACATCTCACAGCCAGTATATTTTAATATATCTGGATCTTCATGTGAACATGTATCACGTGGTGAGTTTTTCCTTTTACTCATTTTATGTTTGATTCCATTTTTATTTTTTCTATGGATTTTTTTGTTGATTGATGTTGTTGAAGTATTTTAATTAACTTGCTGTTTTGTCTTAGCCCACTTTTTTTCCAGTCAATCCATCTGACAGTGTTGTTTCTTTCATTTTTTGTACAGAAGCACACATTTCTCCACAATGTGATAAATCTTCTGTTGGAATAAGTCAGAATAGAAGTTCACCAGTTCAAACAATTGATGAGGTTACAAACTTTATTGACTTGTGTTCTCCTGATGAGGTACCTTCAGTACCAGTGGTCAATCACGGCAAAAGTGATAATGCTGAGACAACTGACATCACTCCACCATCAGGTGAAATTCCTCTTGGTACGTTTAATTAGTTTTTTTGGTCAACTTGTTACTTTACTTTGCATTTTACCGTTTTTGATTTTGATTGTTATTATCTGCAAACTGCATTTCAGTACCAGAGGTCAATCACGGCAATTCAGGGTTTGACTCTACCGCTGAACGTTCTAATTCTCATCCAGCTTCTGTTCATTCACCGGATATTCGGAAAAATAGGAAGATTTCTGGTATGAGGTTTTTATCCTATCGTTCACATGATGGCCCAAGTGATAATGCTGACACAGCTGACACTACTCCAGCATCAGGTCAAAATCCATCTTGTACGCTAACTAGTTTTTTTCGTCAACTTGTTACTTTACCTTGCATTTTTCAGTTTTTTTTATATTTTTTCCTGCAAACTGCATTTTAGTGCTGACTAATTCATGTTGTTCTATTTGTTTGTTTAATAGAGTAAATCTTGGAATTACTAATGACAGCAAGGATAAGACTAAATCAAGGTGTGCTCCAAGTGACCATGAGCAAACACAAACTGAGTTCTGTGGAGGGGCTATTGTGTCTTCCAGCTATGGTAATAACGTTTTTTGCAAATCCATTAAGTATTGTTCTTTGGTTGTAAATTTGCCTTTTTCTATAGTCTGCTTTCAACTGTCTCATATTATTAATTGTTTAACATAGGTTTAGCTTCAACTGGTTCTCCTGTTCAATTTCATTCTTCATGTCATCAATCTCCGGATCTCAGGGAGAATATGAATATTTCCCTAGATTTGTTTGCACCATTATATTGTGGAATTGCTGATAACAATGAATTGTCTGGAGGAACAGCAGATATTCCAGTTGGTATGTTTTTTGTTCTTTTGTTGTGTCTGTTAGATAAAATTGTTCTTTATTACTACTTGTTATTTCTGCTCTGTTTCTTCTTTTCTATGTTGTTTGTCCTTGATTCTTCTTTTAAATTTGTTAAACTATGTAGGTAACACATCTGCACAATCAGATTCCCCAAAGCATGTTTTTCGTGGAACTGGTTCAAGTACAATTGAGAAAAGGAACAGGAAAAAAAGGGCTACAAGAAATTTATCTCCTGATGTTGTTATTTCGAAGAGGAAAGTGCATCCTGATGTGGATGCATTCTACACAAAATTTGTGAGGAACAAATACTATGCATCAACTAGAAGGTGTGTTGGTACTAGTATTATCTAATCATCTTTTATTCCATGATTGATGTTATCTTGTTTCTCCATTATCATATTTTTTTGTAATTTTTTTCACTGTTGCTTTTTCAGTTGTAATTTTCACATAGATGTAATATAATTTTTTTATTTATCTGGCTAAACTTGTTATTTTGCTTATAGGAATCCCAGTCCAATTTTCATTAATATTGGCGACTCACATGTATTATATGAAGGTTTTCATGAGAGTTTTAAACCACGGGGAGACCTTTCTGATGAAGTGATGGCAGCTATAGTTGAAAAGTTCAACAAAGACTGTAAAGCTAATGCAATTTCTAAATCCAGTTGCATGAAGTTCTCCTTCTCACCTTACATTGCTGTAAGTTTTTTGCAGTGTTGTTTCTTCTTCTTTTTCTCTTGTGGGTAATTGCGGAAATTTTTTGTGTCCATTCATTATTTCCAAAGAGTTAGTAAATATGCACTTCTTCATGATTTTTATAATACAGAGGAAGCTCACTAAAGATCCTGCTTCATTTGATAAGAAGTCATGTGTTCGAGAAATATCAAGGATTCATTTAGATATCAACTTGTCAACTGTAGATTTAGTAAGTCTTGTATAGATCACTGGTTGCCTCAGTCAATTTCACTTCTTTAATTCTTTTTGTTACTGTTTCTTGCTGATGAAAGACTTCTTTTCATCCATTTTCTGTTTTTGACTAGATGCACTTTCCAATTGTCGATGGAAATCATTGGGTTCTTGCATGCATTAACAATCTGTTCAGCACTGCAAATTTCTTTGACTCCGCTGATACGACAAGCGAGCATAGTCAATCATCAATACTAACTAATCTGGTACTTTTTCTAATCTGACACTTTTTATTTTGGCTGTTTCATTCCCAGTGAATTGTGAAATTTGCATTCAAATAATATCATTTTAATATATTTCACCTGGTTTTTCTATTCCTTGTCTCTTTGTTTGTAGGTCACAAACTTGCATACTGTTTTCATCGAACTGGAAATACATTGCAAGGATTTCAAGAGTTTCAAGAAGTTGACGCCTGATGTGTATCCTCGGCAGAAAGTTTTGTGAGTCTATATTCTTTTTTTATAACTATTGTTCTGAACAGTTTTTGTAAATCTTTTTCTTACCTTCTGTTTTGTTTCTTTTGTGCATATATAGGCACCAGTGTGGTTTCTATGTGATTCTTTATTTGGAGCATTGGAATGGAAAGGTCATGAAGGATTTCTCAAAGGTAATTATTTTCTTTCTTCATACTGTGGTAGTACAAGCTAGGCAAAGAGTCCCTGTGAATTACTTACGGCATAAACTTCATACTGTGGTAGTTCTAGCTAGTCACACGTACGAATTAGTTAGGGCATAAAGTGTTCATGCTTATCGCGTCAAGCAATGCATGCTCGATAGCCGGAATCAAGACAGCGGCTCCGGCTGGCAGCGCCTCCAGCAGATCCTGTCGCTCCTGTCTTCTCGCGGTGTCTTTCGGGCATGCGTGCTTGCCACCTGCCTTAGTATCAATTCTGCTGGTGAGATAGCTGCCCGGCATTGAAGGTGTGAAAGATGGAACATTGTCCAATAAACGCTGCGAGGATGTCGTCACAATAACTAATTGATCTCACCATAAATTATGAAAAATTTATCTCCGTTGGCTGCACTCGCATTTCTTCCTATTTTCTGTTTCCATTTTGTGTGTGTATTTTTCTGCAAGGTTGATTTGGTTGCTTATTATATTTTTTACTACTATATATGTCATATGAATATGATGTTTTTATATAACATTTTTTTGGATATTTTTTCCTTCTTGCAGGTTCAGATGACCCAAGTAAGAATGAATATGGCTTATGAGTTATTCCATTCTGAGCACAACAGTATCAAGGAGGAGCCAGCTGTGTCGAAATTGAAGCGGAAGAGGATGTAGTTTTTATCTTTTCTGTTTAGCTTTTATCCCATAGTGTCCAATTCGAATATTGGTTTTTAGTAATGACTGTCAGTCAGGCTTACCTAAATGATTGTGCAGTTCATGTAACTATGGTCATGTTTGGTTACGTTTTAATTTCTATGGTTGTACGATGTTTTTTTAAAATTCGAGTTACTGTTATCTTTTTGTAGTTATGTTTATGCATTTCTTAGAAATACTTATTAATTTGTTTCTTCCAACTACCATATTATTATTATTTTTGCAAATATCCGTTTGTTGGCAAAAGGCTAACTAGGAGGAAGTAGGTTTCCCTTGCGTCACCGTTTCTTTTATTACTAAGGCATATTTTAACATCTATCTTTATAATATGGAATTCTTCTTAATTGTTTGAAAACAATAAAATGTTGATTGTGTCTAGGAGGTGGTAGGTTTCCCTTGTCTCACTTTATATATTTTTTTTTAGTATCGTACTATTTAATTGCGATTTCTCCACAGGATGTGCTTTTTTCTGTCAATATCTGGTTGCCTCAATCATTGTTACTTATATAAAATGATCTCTTTTGTTCATGTTATCCAGTTTTCTGGCTTGATCATCAAATAATCTGGAACAACACATTTGTTTGAACATATTTCGATTTTTATTCAATCTTCAATTTTATCCCATAGTTCAAATTTGTTCATGTATAAAAACTTGTTCATATATGAAATTGTGTTCATATTTAAATATTGTTTTTAAATTCAAAATGTGTTTATAATTCAATTTTGTTCATATATGGAAAAGTTCATATTTTCAAATTTTGTTTTATAATTTGATTTTCGTTCATCTTTTTAATTTTATTGAAATCAATTTTGTTCAATACGTATTTTTCTTAATAGTTTTTTAGTTCAACTTTTTGTTAAGTTCATATTTTCAAATTTTATTTATAATTTCATTATAATCTTGAAATTTTTCCATAGTTCATCTTTGTTCATGTTTAAAAACTTGTTCATATATGAAAATTGTGTTCAATTTTTAATTTTGACCTTTGTTCCTAATTCGATTTTATTCATATATGGAAAAGTTCATTTTTAAAAAATTCATATTTCAAATTTTGGTCATAATTTTAGTTTAGTTAATCTTTTAATTGTATTGAAATCAATTTTGTTCAATACATTTTTTTTCAACTAAATTATGTTCAATTTTTGAAAATATTTTCAAATTTGTTCATGTATAAAAACTTGTTCATATATGAATTTGTGTTCATATTTAAACAATGTTTTTAAATTTATAATGAATTCGTTTTTGTTCATATTTAAATCAATTTTGTTCAATACGTATTTTTCTTAATAGTTTTTTAGTTCAACTTTTTGTTAAGTTCATTGTAGTGATTTTATAAATAATATTCATATTTGCAAATTTTGTTTATAATTTTAGTTTAGTTAATCTTTTAATTGTATTGAAATCAATTTTGTTCAATACATATTTTTTTTCAAATAAATTATGTACAATTTTTTAAAATATTTCAAATTTGTTCATGTATTCATATATGAATTTGTGTTCTTATTTAAATAATGTTTTTAAATTTATAATGAATTTGTTTTTTGTTCATATATTGATAAGTTCATATTTAAATCAATTTTGTTCAATACGTATTTTTCTTAATAGTTTTTTAGTTCAACTTTTTGTTAAGTTCATTGTAGTGATTTTGTAAATAAAATTCATATTTGCAAATTTTGTTTATAATTTGATTATAATCTTGAATTTTTTCCATAGTTCAAATTTGTTAATGTATAAAAACTTGTTCATATATGAAATTGTGTTCAATTTTTAAATGTTGACCTTTGTTCCTAATTCGATTTTGTTCATATATGGAAAACTTCATTTTTAAAAAATTCATATTTCAAATTTCGTTCATAATTTTAGTTTAGTTAATCTTTTAATTGTATTGAAATAAATTTTGTTCAATACATATTTTTGGTTCAATAAAAAAAATTAGTTTTTTGTTCAACTAAATTATGTTCAATTTTTTTAAATATTTCATATTTGTTCATATATAAAAACTTTTTCATATATGAAATTGTGTTCATATTTAAATAATGTTTATAAATTCAAAATGAATTCGATTTTGTTCATATATTGAAAAGTTCATATTTAAATCAATTTTGTTCAATACATATTTTTCTTAATAGTTTTTTAGTTCAACTTTTTTGTTAAGTTCATTGTAGTGATTTTGTAAATAAAATTCATTTTTCAAATTTTGTTTAAAATTTAATTATAATCTTGAATTTTTTCCATAGTTCAAATTTATTCATGTATAAATCTTGTTCATATATGAAATTGTGTTCAACGTTTAATTTTGACCTTTGTTCCTAATTCGATTTTGTTCATTTTTAAAAAATTCATATTTCAAATTTCGTTCATAATTTTATTTTAGTTCATCTTTTTAATTTTATTGAAATCAATTTTCTTCAATACATATTTTTGGTTCAATTTTATTTAAATTGATTTAAATAATGTTTAAAAATTAATAGTCTTTTATTGAAACTAAATTTAGTTCATGAACAAATTTGTGTATAATGTTTTATTGAAATCAATTTAGTTCATTACGTATTTTTCTTATTAGTTTTTTAGTTCAACTTTTTCTTAAGTTCATTGTATTTCGATTTTTATTCAATCTTGAATTTTTTCCATAGTTCAAATTTGTTCATGTATAAAAACTTGTTCATATATGAAATTGTGTTCATATTTAAATAATGTTTTTAAATTCAAAATGTGTTTATAATTTGATTTTGTTCTTATATGGAATAGTTCATATTTTGTTTATAATTTGATTTTTGTTCAACTTTTAATTTTATTTTAAATCAATTTTGTTCAATATGTATTTTTCTTAATAGTCTTTTAATTCAACTTTTTGTTTAAGTTCATTTGTAGTGATTTTGTAAATAAAATTCATTTTTTCATATTATTTTTTGTAATTTTGATTATAATCTTGAATTTTTTCCATAATTAAAATTTGTTCATGTATAAAAACTTGATCATATATGAAATTTGTGTTCAATGTTTAATTTTTGACCTTTGTTCCTTATTCGATTTTGTTCATATATGGAAAAGTTTATTTTTAAAAAATTCTTATTTCAAATTTCGTTCATTTTATTTTAGTTGATCTTTTAATTTTATTGAAATCAATATTGTTCATTACATATTTTTGGTTCAATACAAAAAATTAGTTTTTTGTTCAACTAAATTATGTACAATTTTTTTTCATATTTCAAATTTGTTCATGTATAAAAAATTGTTCATATATGAAATTGTGTTCATATTTAAATAATGTTTTAAAATTCAAAATGAATTTGATTTTGTTTATATATGGAAAAGTACATTTTTCAAATTTTGTTTATAATTTGATTTTAGTTCATCTTTTAAATTTTATTGAAATTAATTTGGTTCAATACGTATTTTTCTTTAATAGTTTTTTAGTTCAACTTTTTGTTAAGTTCATTATAATGATTTTGTAAATAAAATTATTTTTTTCAAATTTTGTTTTATAATTTGTTTTAAATCTTGAATTTTTTCCATATTTCAAATTGTCTTCAATGTTTTAAATTTGACCTTTGTTCGTAATTCGATTTTTTTCATGTATTCAAAAGTTCATTTTACAGAAAATTCATAATTCTAATTTCGTTCATATTTTTTTTAGTTCATCTTTTAATTTTATTGAAATCATTTTTGTTCAATACATATTTTTCTTAATAGTATTTTTGTTCAAATTTTTGTTTAGTTTATTGTAGTGATTTTGTGAAAAAAATTAGTTTTGTGTTCAACTAAATTTTATGTACAATATTTTTTAATATTTCAAATTTGTTCATGTATAAAAACTTGTTCATATATCAAATTGAGTTCATATTTAAATAATTTTTAAAAATTAAAAATGTGTTCTTAATTCGATTTCGTTCATATATGGAAAAGTTCATTTTTACAAAAATTCATATTTTCAAATTTTGTTGATAATTTCATTTAGTCATAATCGCTGGAGATATAGCATGGTGACATGGGTATTTCAGAAAGCCAGAAGAAAAGCACTGATCAGTACAACTAAATGGATTAAGACTTGATAATGAATGACACTGTTTCTGATCAGCACAATATATCCTTCTTCTGCTTCTTCCACACGCTGTCTGGGTCTACAAAGTCTTCATCGCTGTCATCTTCAACAGGAGCTTAGCCATCCTCATCTGATTCGAGATCATTGTCCTCGTCTTCCTATTCCTCATCTCAACTAAAGATCAGATAAATCATCATCGTCACGGGCTCATTTTTTGTTCTTCTCCTTCGGTGTTCTGCAACAAAAAAGGGGAGGTAACATGTCTTGCACATACAAGGAAAGCAACCAAAAAATAAGAGAAAGGGTTAGAACGTACTTGGTCATCTTTTCAGCCAACAAGTTCTCACTGAAAGCCATAGTTTCTTCAATATCATCCTGTTGCTTCTGCACCTCTGATAGCCTCCGTGAAAAGGTAGAGGACTCAGCCCCCACAATAACGCTGTTATGGAAAGGCATAAATTAGTAAAGCCATTGATCAAATATATGTATTCATAATGTGGTGTGTATGTGTTCCTGTCACTCATAAAAACAAACTACTGAAGTATGGTGTGTGCTAAAGATGGTAGGAAGTCAATTGAGGATACAATGTACGCTGTATTTATTTATGCTGTTATACATGGGCTAGCATCAACAAAACTAACCTTGTCTCGTCCATAGCATCGATTCTGTTCTGTGCTCTCTGATGTAGAGTAGCAACATATCTTGAGAGCGGACTTGACAGTTCTTCCTTCTCATCCTATTGGGAAAGAACATTATATATTTTAGCACAACCACACACCAATACAAGTATATAAATGAAAAAAAATATGCAGATAGCAAAGCCATCACGACCACTCATACCTGTAGAAATGAGTCTACAGCAGGGTCATTTGGAGAAAATGTAATCCCTGCACACTTTGATCTTACAAACTCAACATTTGCCTCTACCTGGAACCAGAAATGATAATAGAAATCAGTAAACCTCTGCTAGATCAAGTACTATAGTAAACATTCTATTATAAATGCTTAGCAAACCTGACGAATACGATCATTCACCTCTTTTTCGAAATCTGTCAGCCTTCATGTTTTTGCAAGAGTTCCGAAGTTCAACAAGTGGTAAAAATGACATTTCAATGAAGGCTACAGCGTAGCTCCACTGGGCCAAATGCTTAGCCATCTCATCAACCACAGAGTAAATGCAAGCTTCCTGAAATGACAATGCAAGTCTCGAAGGAACAAAAATGAAACAAGAGGCATAGCACCTCGACCTCTAGCCCAGGTATGCAACAAGGCATATAATAGGAACAACCAGTTGAAAATAGATCATTGTCAGATGGACATCAGAGTAACACATAAAGCTACCTAAAGATTATAATGAGAAGCCAAAGCTAATACACCTTAACATACTTCCTCAGGAGAGAATGAAAGGCTGCCAGAAACACAGCTGATGCTATGACACGGTGAATAGTAAAAGCTATCATTTGCTCATCAGTCATCTCAGTTATCATATGGAGTGCATTGCCAAGATATACCCTCATTAGATTACACCCATAGACTAAAGTAAGGATCACAGGAGTTCATTTCAGAAAGACACAATAAAGAGTCCTGATCAGTACACATAAATTGATGAAATTTGAATTCAAACATTTCAGTCATAATTCAAGTTATCCAGCATTCTAATCAGTACATAAACAAATGAAATTAATGCTTTCATGAGACAAGAAAATAGTAGCTTGACATCACTCATTTTCACAGTCAGCTTTTTTGAATCTCTTTTGCTGTATCTAAAAGTTTTCTGATAATTCATAATCATTTGATGAATTTATGAACAACTTATTACTCTACTTCTAGGTGGTTCTCTTCTCATTTCTTTTTAGTACTCTTCTTCTTGGTTGATCTCTTCTCTGATTGTGGCTTCAGCCTATTACCTTTGTTGACAGATTTAGAACTTGACTGCGGGGGATCATTCAAAGTTACTGGTACTGCTGGTTGCTGTTTCCTCTTGCTGCAAGTTCTTTTTTCTTTCTCAATTGTTTCTTCAACTGGTCTTGATACAGTACCATCATCATTAATCCATAAGTTTACAGTTTTTATAGATGGGTCAGTTTCTGCTTCTTCAACATCCTGAATGTTTGAAGTTTCTTTTGACTTTGATGATTTCTTCTTTATGACTGGAGGATCTTTCAGTACAACAGAGTTTCCATCATCTATTTTTGTAGCAGATTTTCCTCCCATGAGATTCTTATGGAGTTTATGTACTTCTTCTAGAAATTTCTTGCTTTTATCAGCATCTATGCTCAAATCAGCACAGACATCATTCAAACTGTTCATCATCAATGCATATCTCAGTGCACTTTCTGATGTCTTCGACCCATGAACATTATCGACTTCATCTTTCTGCTTCAGTAATTCCCGTTCTCTGTACTCAACAGTCCACCTTTTCAAGATGTAGTCATCAGGAATCTTTGTAACATCAAACTGCGTGAACAATCTAAGGATGTGGCAGCACAATATACCATCTTTCTCAAACTTTGCACACTCACATTGAAACTGCATGTTTTTCCTGTCAACGCATACTGTAAATACATCTCTTCTGTATTCTGGTTTCTCATATTGCCACATCTTCTTCAATTCGTACAAGCTGTCCTTGAACACTTCGACAACTGAGAAAGCTGTAGCGTTAACCAATTCAAGCAGAAATTTCCTGTAAATGCCGCTAGTGTATATTTTGGCTGCATGACGTTCAATTGGCTGACGACACCAATATGTTGGTTTCTTTTGTGTTGACTCGAAGCGGTCTTCATTTTCAATCTCCAGAACATTCTCTTGAAACAATTCATACTATTTTAGGAATGTTTCAATAGTATCCTTCCTTTTAACGTAATCCTTGAAGTTTGAATTAAAACTCTCACTTCGACTAGTAGAACGCGTGAATGGGCAGAAACATCCTGTGAAGTAAGCTGGCACAAACATGCTTCTAGCATCCCACATTCTTTGGATATGGTCATGGTCACCACAGTCATACTTGGCAACCATTTCCTGCCATCCTTTTTCAAACTCCATTACATGCAGTGATTCCATTATTAATCCTACTATTGTATCTTCCATTCCCTCTTTTTTAGCCATGTATGAACTCATGTTTTCTCTCAGATTTTGAAGAATGTGCCAAATGCAAAACCTATGGAAAACATCTGACCAGAAATCTGATATTGCTTTTTTCATGGCTGCATCCTGATCTGTCATGATCAGTTTAGGTTTCTGGCCATCCATTACTTCAACAAAACTTGAAAAGAGCCATCGGAATGTGTCTGCTCTTTGATCTTTCAACAAAGCCCAGCCAAATACAATTGTTTTTCCATGTCCATTTATTCCAAGAATAGGGGCAAAGGGCATGTTATATTTATTTGTACTGTAAGTTGTATCAAAACTAATGAATTCCCCGTATATCTTGTAATCCATTCGTGATCTACCATCTGTCCAGAATAAGCTTCTAACTGCACCTGTTCCATCTACTTCCATTTTGCAACAGAACCCAGGTTTGGTTAGCTGTATCCTCTCTATGTATTTCAATGTACATGCAATGTCAGTATTTTGCTTCCTTTTCCTTTCTGATTGCTTCAAGTTATCGATATTCTTCTTCCCAAACATGACATTCCCAAAGCTCCCTTTGAGTCTCCTGAAGATAGTCATTATGCTCTGAGGTTTCACTCTTATATCCTGTAATAACCTTGAGAGCATAATCTCTGGCTCTGTCATGGTCCGGTGGCTCAAGAAGAATTTTGTTAATGAAGGAGATGGGCAACAATCATGATTATGATCCATACTGGTAGATATGATATGCCACTTTGAATCAATATCCTTCACTGTGACATTCATTGGACAATTTGTTCTATCAAGTACATGCCTCTTTCTTTTTCTGTCAAGAACACTCTTAGTCCTTGGTTTTCTACTCTTGTTGCACTGCAATGTAATCTTGATGTTTTTGTGATTCCTTCCCTTGATAACTGCAAATCCATGGATTTTACCATAGACATTCACAAACCGAACAGCCTTATCCAATGAATCAAACACCATACCTACTGCTGGACGTTTAGAATCTATAACTTCATCAGCTGTTGGAAATAGATATTCTTCTTCATCAGCTGCGATTAAGTCTTCGTCCAAAGGAATCAATTCATCAGCACTGCCATATTCTTCTGAAGCATCCAATTCTTCATTTTCAATATTCTGCATTATTTTAAAAATTCATCAAGTTTCTTAATAATATTTGTTAGTTACTTGGCAATTTGGAAAATAACTGCAATATTTCAAAAGGTTAAATCCCTGTTTATCTTGTAATTCTGTACATGCTTAAAATATTTAATAACATGTTATAATTGCATGTACCTCATTCGAAGCATCATCAGTAACTTGTTGATCAGATTGTACTGGCATTTCTTCAGGTTTGTTAGCATCTTCGGGTTGAATAATAACCTGGAAAGACTAAATACTGTCAAGCATGGTTTTTCATTATCATGAACAAGTTAGTTCAATTCTTGTAATAAAACCTTATTATTTTTACCTCAGTACTGTCAACCATGGCTCCGTTCTTGTTCGTGAAATTGTCTTTAACAACTTTTTCAACAGAAGCCTATTCAATCAATAAGAAGTTATTTTGTCAGATAAACACACTTAACAGATGTAATTATCAAACAGATTTCATTATGTGTTCAATTTTACTAACCTCTGTGCGTTTCTTCATTTCATGATATAGTACAAAACTGTCAAATTCTTCCATGTGGACATCTTTATTTGGATTTCCTTTAATGTGCTCTTCATCCGTAGGCTGCAAAGTATAAAAGTGAGATCCAGAAATTTTAATTTTTCCAACAGATTTTTTGATCTAAACATACTTGCACACTTATAACTGAGGCAAGGGCACACTTACAGCTGAGTTAAGGGCAGACTTAGATGTTTCTTTGTCGGAACAGACTTCAACTCTTCTCCTTTCTTCTGATACCTGATTTTAAATAATTATTGAACAATCCATGTCAGTTATTTGTTGGAATACAATTCTCTAATTTTGTTTAAAAATTTCTCCAGTGAACTTACTTTCTCTTTATCTGCATTTCTTTTCTGATCTCTGTATGTCTGAATTGCTGCTTGAACTTTGTCAATAGTATCCATCTGTTTCTTATGGACTGCAGCTGTGACTAAGAAAAATTAAAAACATTAAGAACACTAGTATATGTAGTGAGAGTGAACACAAAATACTGCAACATGTTTCTTTCAATTCGTTTAACATGGTGTAAACATTCTGAGGAGGTTCAGAGTTTCTTTTCAATCTTCAGACTTAAGCATTCTGTTACAGGACCTGAGACTTTAACCACGGGCTCACGCACCTGCGTGTCTACAGCTGACACTAGCTGGCACCCCAACACACACACTCACGCGTCACGGAAATATGCCTCCGTCCGTGACGCACACACACACGCTAAGGTGCTACGGTAACAGGCGTGACACGGTCCCTTCTGCCCACCTCCCATGGACCCTCCGACGCACCTTGCGCCCGTTCAGATAGTCTCCTCTGACCTCTCAACACAGCGGGCATCCTTGCCGCTGGAAGTCACGATCCCAGCAACGACTCGAGGTTCGATTTCCGTTCAGTTTACTTAGTACCAGAAATTTGAACACAATATTTACTAGAAAAGGGATTGAGAAAGGAAAACCTGACCATACAAAATCTTAACAGTCGAAATCTTGACAAAGTATACAAGCAGAAGTTAACTAATACTGCCAAACTAGATCAACACTTAAAATCTGTCAAACCCATTGCACGCACACTGCCAAACGAAACAGACTAGCACGCAAATTCTATTGAACTAGACAGCACGTACATCACCTAACTGCAGAGTTCAATTTTGTCAATTAGGACGAATAGATTCAAGAAGTACATGGTGATTTTCTTCTTATTCGTCAGATTTCTAGTTGCGGGCAGTATGAAACTTGAAAGGGGAAAATTATCGGTAATTACAATAGTACCTGTTGTCTGATTCTTTTCGGTATTCTTCGACCCCCCCATCATCTAATTGCAGATCAGTACTTTCTTCCTTTGATTTCGATTCGCATTGGCCGCCGCAGCAGCGCCTCCTTTCCAAATCGTAGAGTTTTCTAACCCTGGCGAAAGATTGCTCTGCAAGTACATGCGATGGTTTTTTAACAATTTAGTACTGCAAATCATAGGGACTCTTTTGTAATTTAGTTTCTCTGTCACTGACAGTGGGGGAAGAATGTATGCGGGCCTTGTATTTTACTCTCTGTAATGTGGGACCACTTATATTCCCATAACACAAGGGTTCTCCTTGCTTTATCTACTTCCCAATCCCGTGGTCACTTACTTTCCCCTTCTCTCTCGGCTCCTCTCTTCTTTTCCAAATCTGGATCGCCGATGATTCCCCTCTAGTCCATTTTTAAGATGATCTTTCTTCCGTTGGAAATTTCTAACCGGCCAAGGTATTTTAATTGGCTTCCTGCTCTTACATGGTTCTACTTATTCTTGTCCTCCTGTTCACTGAGTATAATATGATGGCCGCTAGTCACTTCGATTTTTCACTCTAATTATGTCTTCTAGGTGAAAATCCTACATGGTTCTTGCTATTCATGTCCTGCTGTTTCTCTGACTAGAATATGATGGCTGTTAGCAATGTTGATTTTTCACTCCAATTAGATCTTCTAGATGAATCTCCCTACATGGTTCTTGCTATTCATGTCCTACTGTTATATGAGTAATTTATCATGGTGGATAGCAATGTTGATTTTTCACTCCAATTAGGTCTTCTAGATGAATCTCCCTACATGGTTCTATCTATTCATGTCTACTATTATATGAGTAATTTATCATGGTGGATAGCCATGTCGTTTTTTCCCTCGAATTAGGTCTTCTAGATGTATCTCCCTACATGGTTACTGCTATTCATCTCATAGTGTTATATGAGTATTTTATCATGGTGGATAGCCATGTCGTTTTTTCCCTCGAATTAGTTATCCTAGGTTTGTATCCTGTAATGCAATTCAGCACTAAAACATAGCTTTGTTAACCTATTTTTTCATTTTTTTCTGATTCATGTCTTGTTTGTATCATTTGATTTAATTTTGGTTAAGGACAATAACATTTTGAAATTTCTCACATTCTAAATTTTCTAGATGGATTCATCTAGTTCCAAAAAAAGAGATGCCCAAGAACTTCTTTCACATGATTTGTCTCCTTCGCAAGTAAAAAGAATTAAGGTTAGTAATTTTGTATTTAGTTTTCCTAATTTCTTTATTATACTACAGATTTTCACTTTGATGTATGTCTATAGTGTTATCATTAACACAATTCTACATTTTTGGGTCATATGCAGAGCAGGGAACAAGATTACATTTACATGTTCATCAAGGTTTTATCTGAATTAACAGAAGATCAAAAAAGGATAATTAGGAAACTTGGTTTTGGGAGCATTCTCAATTTCACATGTCTTAGCAATATTAATGATATATTCCAATGGCTGGAAAGGCAGTTGGATACTACATCAGCTACCGTATTCCTTGATAATGGTTTCAGCTACACTTTATCTCCTCAGTTTGTCTTCAAGGTTTTAGGAATACCTTTTGGGACTAAATCTATTGAGATCAAAACATCCAAGGAGTGTACTGACCAAATCCATGAAATTATTCAGACAAATTCTCCTACTGTTGAGTATCTTTGCTCTTTCTTGAAAAAAGAATTGGATGAGAATTCTTTTTCATGTGCTTTCATGATGCTCACGTTCACTGCTTTTACTGCACCTAATGGAACTGGTGTTGCCAGCCCTTATTATTATCTCTCCTTGATAGATTTGAATGAAATACCCAATCTAGATTGGTGTTCTTTCAGTCTAAAATGGTTACTTCTGAGTATAGACAAATATAGATCCAGAAAGATGCAAGGTCTTCAATCAGAAATAGGTGGTTGCAAGCTACTTCTAGTGGTATACAAGTTGTCTTTACTATTTTTTTCCATTGAGTTGATTAAAAATCGAACTCAAGTACCTGTTCTGTACTAATCAATTTTCAATTTTTTACCAGATACCTTATTTCGAATTTATTATAACTTCTGAATTCAACCTTGGGCATAGTATTCCAAGGTTACCTCTCTGGACAACTCATGTTGTAAACTCGTACATTGCTTTGGACTCTGTTCATGGCTCAGTCAGATGTTTTGGTAGGCTTGCGGTATGGTTTCCTCACTTATTCATATGTAATACTTCATTGAAAAATTTGTAAATTACATACTAGGTAACATTATTTCTAAAAATCTTTCTATTTATACTTGCAGAGGAAGCACATCTCGTCAACTCCTTTTAGTGGAATAAGTCAAATATTTCAAATGCCACCAGAGATTGAAGACTATATTGATTCAAAATTCCAACAAAAATTGAACAAATCGAACGCCACTGATTTTGTAGAGGTTAGAAATACTAATTTACTTTATATTTCATTTGAACTAAAGAAGTGTTAAGAATTCCAGGAGACCATGTCTACTTCTTTATGGATCATGTCTATTCCATAGTTTCAACTACAAGTCTTTTTCTTATACGATCTTTTGTTTCTTCCAGGAGAGGATGCAAGTTCATCAGTTTTCTTCAAACTTCTTCCAAAGAATTGTTAGGAATTCAATCCCAATAGTCAAAAATTACATCGATGATATGATACTAGTCTCAGCTTCAAATCAGCAGAAGACACTTTGTGCCAAAATGATTCTGGAACCAATAATCAACTCTGTTTCAGATGTTAATGGTGAAGAAACATTTAAGGATAATGAGGTCAAGACAGTGACTACAGTGAGCAGTCCTGGAGATTATCACATTGTTCAAGAAAAGAAGAAATATACTGAAGAAGAGTACCAGGAATTTTTCAACAACATGTTATACTTCAGTGATATAAAAACACCAGCAGATGAGATGCCAACAGAGCTGGTATTTGAATCATTGCTTAAAAAATTCTCAGACAATTGTTCAGTCTCTGCTCCCATTGATATCAATGACATTCCCATAATTCACTATGAATTTCCAACAAATCTTCTTCCTCCATTAACTCGCCAACAGTTAATCGTGGAACCCCGTTTGTCTATAACTGAGTATGTCACGAAACAAATTAAAGGTAACAATAACCTTTGATTTATGATTCCATTCCTTTTATGTTATTTACTAACTAATATTACATTTCCTTCTGTATTTTTTCAAATTCTAACTTGTCTGTTAACCATAAACAGAGGAATTTGCCATGCGTAGAAACCAGGACTATGCAAATGTAGTTCCAATCCAGAACTACAAGTTCAGCCTCAAAAACATGTCGTTTTACTTGCCAATTCCAGGTCAAGGCATAGTAGGTAATATTTTTAATGGCATCTCTCTAAGTTATTTTACCTCCATTTCTCCATTTCAAATATCTAAAGATAATCATTGCCATTTTCTTTTATGCAAAAAGTGATTCAGAATTCAATTTCTCCTTCAATTTTACAAGTGAGTAAGCAAGTGTACACAACTTGTTCTTCATTTCACTCAGAAACAATCATATTTTCTTTTTCTAAAATCTAATTCCACCATATTTACAGGGCCACAAACTCTTGCACAGACTACAATCACTGGTAATAATAACTCCTGTACATTCAATTAGGACAGCTGTTTGCAAGGAAATATGAAGAATGAAAAGTCATCTCATGATCAGCTTCAAATTTGTCAGAATTCTGAATTTCAAAAACAGCCTGAAAATCAAGCTGGTAAAAACAACATAGTTGGCCTATCTCTTAATGAGCGTGCTTCCGGTAAAAGAATCAAACAAGTTGTTTCGGAGGATGATTCAGTCTTCCCTTCCTTTGATTTAATTGATGCAGATACAAAGAGCATTGCTGATACTACTGATAATTTGGTCAGTTCATTCTTTTCAAATCCTTCGAAAGCCAAATAAGTTTTTAACTTCATAGTATTTTGTTTTTGATTGTTTTCATGTTAGAACTGATATTTTTGTTTCACAATTCCTTCCTAATCCAGATTAGTATGTCTCTTTGTAGGCAGCAGATAGACTCAAAATTGTTGATCCTGTATTACATGCTGCACTCCAGCAGTATGGTGATTATTTGTTTTCTGATGATAGCAAATTGATCAAGCCGCAGAGGTGTTCTAATGATTTCATTCCAAGTAGTTCTTTGCCTCTACTTCAGGATCATTCTGAGAAGCAAGTTTTGTTTGCTGAGCCATTTGAGCATGCTTTCTACTGCACATTGACAAACGCAAATCAAGAAAATAGGTACATTCTAGAACTGTTCTTCAGCAAAAATTATTTATCGTTTTTCGATTCAATTCCGTTAATACTTCTGTGTGTGATTCATTATTTCAAACTTTCAGTCCTAGAATATTCCAAATAAAAGGAGTATGGGTTGATCAGAGAACCCTAGCTCTCTCAATGGCTACAGGTGGTTGGATTCACCCACATGTCATGGACTGTTTTGGAATGCTCACGACAACTGACCAAATTTTACGCTACGCGAATGGTAAAGCAGGCGACAAGGAGATAAGGAAGCATATTGTCATAAAAGAATGCACAGTTAGTAACAGTATTGTTATATGATTCTTCATTGCATTCATTCCCAGTAAACACGCACTTCTTATAATTCCAATGTAACCTTGTTCATTCTTCTTTTTTGGAAACCACAGAAAACATTGATGGATCCGAAATTGAATTACGATAATCCAAAATATCAAACTTTTTTTAGTCTTAACAATGTTGGATTCAGGATGGAGAACGCTGGCTTGGTAATTTGATTACCTCCATAATTATTTTACTTATTCTGTTTTGTTCCATATTTCTTTTGGTGATGTAACAACTGTTATATTGCAATTTCCAAAATTCATAATTTATTTTGAATACCCTAAACATTTGCAGGTTCATATTCCTATTCCAATTGATAGGCAGTGGATATTGATTGTTGCTAATTTCATAGACAAATCTTTTGATGTCCTCAATCCTGGCTATTCAACTGATAAGTTGTCATCTACAATTAGAACTGTGACATTCAACTTCAAACAGCTGTTTCTTAATTGTTATCCTGGTTGCTTACATTTCAATATAAGAGATTTTGAAGTGAGACATGTCCAAGTACCCAAACACAATTTCAGGTTAATTTTATAATTCAGTTCATTACAGCCTTTTATAATTTTATCTAACAGACACAACAAAAGAACAAAAAACATACCAACTGGAATCAATTTTTACAATTCAGTTCATTACATCCTTTTAATCTTTTAATTGTATTGAAATCAATTTTGTTCAATACATATTTTTAGTTTAGTTAATATTTTAATGAATATGAACTATTCCATATTAGAACAAAATCAAATTATAAACACATTTTGATCAACTTCATATATGAACAAATTTCAACTTGCATTTTTAATGTTCACTATCTCTTATTTTAGGAATCTTTTATTTTTCTCATGTTTTGCAGATACGACTCTGGTATTTTTGTAATTCAATTCATTAGGTGGTACGATGGAATTAAAGTAAAGAAATTTTCAAATGTATGTATTATGAAAACTTTTTTTTTGCATTAGTCTTTGTTATTTCATATATTAACACTATATACTAACCATACAAATTGTTCTAATGTATTTTTACTCTTTTTCTGGACTTTTGTTTTCAATAGGTAGATGTGCAAGCCATTCGTGAAAAAATTGCATGCCAGCTGGTAATAAACAATTACAACGAGAATCAAGTTCCGCTTGTTAGGATTTTCCTTTCTACACATGTAAGTTACTTATGTAAACAAAAATTCATAGTCTTTTTCTCTATGAACAAATCTGGATCCATTTTGCATAATGCAGCGTAAACCATAAGAATAACCTTCTGATCATTTATTCTGTTTGATATATGTAGGCTCCACAGCTTGTGCGCTGAATGGTCCTCTCTTCCCAGAAATGATTACTAAAGTGTTCAACATTCAAGTTCCTTATTTGCAGGCTCTGGAGATAATGTACGAAGCATTGCACGTACGAAGCAGTTCACAGATACTGTGTACGAAGCATAAGAGGAAGTTTTTGTAGCAAAAGTTTGAAAAATAAAAGGCATTGCACGTACGAAGCAGTTCGCAGATAGTGTGTACGAAGCATAAAAGGAAATTTGTAGCAAGTCAGAAATTTCAAAGTAGCAAGCAGTTGACAGATGCAAGTGGTTATGATTTTCTGTGTACGAACCATAAGAAAATGTTTGTACCAACTAAGCAGTTCGGACGTACAAAGAATTTCGCCCATGTAAGCATTTTGAACGTTCGAAGTTGTTTGCAAAATCGCGCTTGAAATATTTCAGAAAAAAGAACGTACGAGCCGAAAAATATTATTCGTAAAAGCCGAACCAAAATCCTGCTAACTTCATGGGCCCGGCCCATGAAACTACGGCGCACGGAAACCTTCTCTCGAGGGTACGCGGCGTGACTCGCTAGCGCCGCAGAAGGCGGCGCAAAGGAGCCCCCGCCACAGCGGCCAGGTCATCGCGACACCGAGGCGCTCGCTCGTGGTGCTGGGCCTGCTCGGCCTTGGCCCATACGATGGGCTGCTGGGCCTTGGCAAGAGCCGCACGCGCCAGGGCGTGGCTCGGTAGCCAGCTAGTGCCAAGTGCGCAGCGATCGCCCCGGGGAGTCCTCGTCGCCAAGTTTCGCTCGCCTGCCTAGCGACGAGCCAGCTCGCCAGGCCGCACGCCAGAGGCTGATCGCCAGGCCACCGATCGATCAGATCGATCGCTTGGGGCCTGCGCCATCGCCAGGCATCGGCCGGCTTGGCCGATACTCCAAGTCTTCAGCGGATGCCGGCTATAAAAAGAGGAGAGGATAGACCGACTAGGTGACCTATTCTTCTTTCACCTTGCGCGCGTAGGCAAAGCCCTTCCCGCATATACTCTCCACCATAAGCACCACGCCATCGTGCTGCTGATCTCATCTACCACTCCACCGCGTCTTGCTGGACCAAGGAGGAGGAGTCGTTGTTGCGCTGTACGTGTGCAACGCTCGGAGGCGCCGCCCATTGTGGCGCTGGGATCGGATTGGATCGCAAGGAGGAGACGCTAGTACGACTACGCCGACCACGTTCATCTGAATGTTTCCATTCTGCGATCTACAAGGGTATGTAGATCTAATCTCTCCCGCTCGTTGTTTTGCATCTCGTAGTTCAGATCTTGGCTGTTCTTGTTTGTCTTCGTAGGAAAAAAAATTGTTTTCTATGCTGCGAAACCTTTCAGTGGTATCAGAGCGAGATCTATGCGTAGATGTTTTACACGAGTAAAACGTAACCATGTTGTTACGGGCGTTGATGTTTTCTGTTGCAAACCTCTATGTTGTGTATTTCTTATGGTGCGGTATAGTGAGATCGAAGCGGTCCAGGCCAACTTTACGTGACCTCGTTCGCGAGACTGGCTCCGCACTTGACGTGTGGCTTGTTCCACACATGCGGCTGGTGGATGGCAGTTTCTCTCACTATAGTTGTCATGGGATTTACAATGGATGTTGGCAACCATAATATCACCGTTGTGGCTTTGCGTAGGTAAGAATCGTTCTTATGCGCAGCTCCCATAAGCCACATAAAATATGCAATTAACAAATTAGAGGCATCTAACTTGTTTTTGCAGGGAGTGTTTGTGATATGGTATTGCCACAAGATGTGATGTGTATGATATATGTGATATATGCGATGATCATGTTTTGTAATGTTTCACGACTTGCATGTCGATGAGTGCACAACTGGCAGGAGCCATATGGTTGTCTTTAATATGTTGTATGACCTACGTGTCAACTTCTTATACGCCATGTAATAGCTTTACTTTATCGCTAAGTAGTTAGCAATAGTCGTAGTTGCTATTCGTGGTGGAGGCAATCATGGTGGAGTGATAGAGATCATACCGGCGCGCACAAGATGGAGATCAATGCGTGAAGATTGGCTATACTATGTCACATATTGTATATGCATGTGATGTTTATCCTTTATGTATGCATCTTATTTTGCTTTGATCGCGATGGTAGCATTATAAGATGATCCCTCACAATTAATTTCAAGATAAAATGTGTTCTCCTCGTATGCGCCGTTGCGAAAGATCGTCGTTTTGAAGCATCACGTGATGATCGGGTGCTATAAACTCTACGTTCACATACAACGGGTGTAAGCCAGATTTACACATGCGAAAATATGTGGGTTAAACTTGACAATCCTAGCATGTACAGACATGGCCTCGGAACACACGGACCAAAAGGTCAAACATGAGTCATATGGATGATATGATCAACATGTTGATATTCACCATTAAAGCTACATCATCTCACGTGATGATCGGTCTTGGTGTAGTGAATTTGGATCATACTTCACTAAACAACTTCGAGGGATGTTGAATTTAGTGTGAGTTTATTAGTAATTTGATTAACTTGAACTAATTATCTGGAACTAAATCTTTGTGTATTTGTATAAGTTGTTGTAGTCTTTGGCAACCGTTTTCCACCGACACTTAGTTTTAATTGAGTTGATAAACTATAGAATTCTGGATAATCGCTTTCGGACTAGTGTCGTTTAGTTAAAATGTCAAGATTAAAGATTAAGTCCTATTTCAATTTTAGCAAACCTCTCTTGCTCCATGTGATTTAATAAGTTGTATTAATCCATAAGCAATGATTCAAGTTTAGTATCTAAAGATCATACATTTGCCTTCATGAGAAATTGATCTTCAAAATTGTTTGAGAATCAAAGTGATCTTGAAGCCGAAAGAATTGTTTCAGAAACAAACAAGAGTTAAAAGATATTTGATGTCTAGAACTTTGATTGTTTGCAAAATGATTGAGTATAATTTAGTAAAAGAACGTTTGCTCATATTGTATGAATATATGTGAAGATTGAAGACGCTTGGCGTCCCGATCACCCAATTGATTGGGGAACTAATATATACTTGCATTCCTCCTTAGTAACTATAGTAGTTTCATCATGAAAGTTGGCATGATAGGATGAATGATAAGGTATCGGCTAAATTGTTTTGCTATACCAAAAGAATGCTAAAGAATATAATCTAGAAGAACGCTAATTATATGATGATGGTGATCCACCTCAATGTGTAAAATCCAAGGCCGTTAGTATTTGACTAGCATCCTTTGGACTATGTGTCAAATGATTGATGCCACTATGGATGTTGATAGATTCTTCTAAGTGTAGAGGAAACGCTAAATAGGATCTGCAAAAGTATTTGGTAGAAAAGGAAAAGACTAGAAATGTTCAGCTCAGGTGTATAAATAATATACATGTTATAGATGGATTCTTTGCTCGTTTACAATGTAATTCTTGGGTATTGGATACTAAATTGTTGGTATGAAATGTCATACAAAGCAACACAATGCAAGAACTACAATAGCCTAAATAACTAGCAAAAGAATGTGGTGACAATGCGCATTCGAGAAACAAATAAATTTGTTATTGTGTTTTTCGTTGGCATTGATGTCTACGCACGCGTCTATTCTTGTAGACAGTGTTGGGCCTCCAAGTGCAGAGGTTTGTAGAACAACAGCAAGTTTCCCTTAAGTGGATCACCCAAGGTTTATCGAACTCAGGGAGGAAGAGGTCAAAGCTATCCCTCTCAAGCAACCCTGCAATTACGATACAGAAAGTCTCTTGTGTCCCCAACACATCCAGTACACTTGTCAGATGTATAGGTGCACTAGTTCGGCGAAGAGATAGTGAAATACAAGTAGTAGTGATGATTATGAGTAGTAAATGTAATATGGAATAAGTATCGCTGCAAGCAAACATGTAACAAAACAGGAAGTAAACGGTGTGCAAATCTTGGAAACAAGGCCTAGGGATCATACTTTCACTAGTGGACACACTCCCAACAAATATAACATAATTGAACCAATAGATAACTTCTCTTCACTATGGTACTCTGAATTACTCTCCTATTGAATAACACTAATCATTGCGTAGGGCTACGAAGCACTCCTCAAAGTTCATCAAGTACTTGACAAACACCACTCATAGAGATATCCAAATCAAATCACAACTCAAGATAGATATTATTGCAACTTAGACCAAGTACTAACACGGTGCACACACTGTCAACATTACACCATGAAAGAAGGAATAGATCACTTCAATACTATCATAGTGATAATTATTCTCATAATCCATAAAAGATCACAATCGTAGCCTAGACCAAGTACCACCATGATGCACGCACTGTCACCGTTACACCATGGCAGGAGGAATAGATTACTTTAATAACACACTAGAGTACACATAATGAAGAAGAGTAACATCTACTTATTCAACATGATACAAAGCTCACGACCACATAAAGATCACATCATGGGAGAGAGAGGTGAACCACATAGCTACCGGTAGAGCCCTCAGCCCCGGGGATGAACTAGTCCCTCCTCATCATAGGAGACAGCAAGTTTGATGGAGATGGCGATGAGGTCGATGGAGACGGTGGAGACGGCGATGGAGACCGATGGAGATGGCTCTGGGGGCACTTCCCCGTCCCGGCAGGGTGCCGGAATAGAGACTTCTGTCCCCCGAAATTTGGCTTCGACGGCGGCGGCGCTGCGGAACTGTTCTGGAAATTTCGCCGACTCCTCTAGGGTTTTCCGTCCCGGGGCTTTATATAGGCGAAGGGGCGTCTTCAGGAGTGGCCGCAGGCCTCCTCACACCTAGGCGGCGCGGCCAGGGCCTGGGCTGCGCCGGCCTAGTGTGAGGCTAGCCTGTGGCCCCTCTCCTTCGCCTCTTCGGATCTCTGGAAGCTTCCGGGAAAAATAAGACTTCGGGAACTTGTTTCGTCCAATTCCGAGAATATTTCCTGTGTAGCTTTTCTGAAACACAAAAACAGCAGAAAACAGGGAACTAGCACTGTGGCATCTTGTCAATAGGTTAGTTCCGGAAATCGCATAAAAGTGCCACGAAGTGTAACGAAACATTAGGCAAATGGTGTAAAAACAAGCATGGAGCATCAAAAATTATAGATATGTTTGAGACGTATCAGCATCCCCAAGCTTAACTCCTACTCGTCCTCGAGTAGGTAAGTGATAACAAAAGAAATAATTTTTGAGGTGACATGCACCATCACAATCTTGATCATATAGGTAAGAATTGAGTGCTGAGATTAAAGAACTTAAAACATGGGCATGAAAGATATAATCTTGACAATAAGAACTTAGCAACCATGTTATAACATGCAAATGAACACAAACAAAAGATCATGAAAATGAAACAATGAAAGTCAAACGTGTATTCAAATCATATGGAAAAACATACAAATGGTTTTAAGCTTGTCCTTCATGGAGAGCAAAACATAAATGCATAGGACACCTTCAAGTTTAAGAGGGCGACTAGATACAAATAATTTGAGAACAAGTGAAACGAATAATATGAATCAATCAATGAAAACTTTGGGACAATGCATATTACACTAAGAATGACAACTTTGCTCTCTTATGGTGCATAAAGAAAGAAGGTGGTGACTCAACATGAAAGTAAAAGAAAGGCCCTTCGCAGAGGGAAGCAGTGATTAAACATGTGCTAGAGCTTTTCATTTGTAAAACAGAGAGATAAAAATTGGTTTTGAGAGGTGGTTGTCTTTGTCAACAACTGGCAATGGGGTTCTTACTATCTTCCATACAAAAATGAAGCAAGTTTTTGAGAGAGATTGGCACTTTTGTGCTCTTTTATAAAGCTTGGCACTCCTCCCCACCTTTATTTCCTTTCTCAAACCATGGCTAACCGATTCCATTGGGTGCCCACCAACATTCACATACCATGGAGGAGTGCCTTTTTCTTTCTTTTTTTTCTTTCTTTTTGGAATAAACAATATGGAAGATAGCAAATCCGACCACTACGTCCCCATGAGCTAAAAACAATGGCACAAAACGAGAAGTAGTTGAAAGTTTTGAAAGGTAGCACATGAAAATTTACTTTGGAATGGCTTACAAATACCATGCATAGGAGTTTATAGTGGACACAATGGCAAACTTGGTTTTTGGGAGTTGGATGCACGAGTAGAGCTCATACTCAGTACAAAATAAGGGCTAGCAAAAGACTGGGAGCGACCAAACTAAGAGAGCAATAACGGCCATAATCATGCAAAGCGACAAAGCAACATTAAAAGAAGCATAAGATGGCATCAAAAGTCAAAAACTAAATGATCATAGAGGCTATTGGCGACTTTGTAAGAGTCTAACATGTGTGAGCATGTGCCAAGTCAACCCAAATAAAGCATCAAGGAGAAAACCAAAATAATGCTTCCAAATAATAAAAATAACGCATGATTCTTTCAAAGGCTCATTAAGCAATCTCAGTCATTTGAGACAAGTCATGCTACAGCAAAAATCACTAAGCATACTATCAAAAAGACATCAAGCACGACATGCAAAAGCCTGGGCCGTAGTCTACACAAGCTCCTTCTTGTACCACTTTTTTGCATAAAGCTTTTTCTCTTTTCCAACACCATTAAAACCTTTTTGAGGAAACTCTTTTGAGGAAAAACACATGGACCAGAGGTCCAAATACACCTTGATGCAAAGATAAAATAAGATCTGAACAAAAATCAAGGCGAAAAATGCAAGCTAAACGCAGTAGCAAAAAAAGAGAACACTCATTGAACTATAAGAGTGAAAACTAGAGTGTTTTTGGCAAATGAAAAGCGAGTTCATCTCCTCCAAAAGAAACATTATGTGATCTAACCATTTATTGCAGCAAACTAAACTAAACTAATACTTAAAACAAAAACAACTGACACTCCAAGAAAAACGCATAGTGCATGAAGCAATAAAAATATAGTGTCTTGAAAGGTGACCTGATTTTTGCCGATGAAGAAGGGGGTGCCTCGGGGGCATCCCCAAGCTTTGACGCTTGTGCTTCTTGGATATTTCTTGGAGTGCATGGGCATCCCCAAGCTTGAACTTTTGTCCATTCTTCATCTCATCTCATCATTCTCCAATCCCTACACTTGAAAACTTCCTTCATACAAAACTAAACACAATTCTATTAGCAACATTAGTGTAAGCATAATAATGAATCAACCCTTTTTGCTTCAGGTTTCAATACAAAACCACCACATATAAAGCATAAACTACTGTAGCAACTTCCCCAAAAGTTCCGTGATAAAAAAACTCAAAAAGAAAGCGATAAAGCGGCAAACATAAATATTGGCAGAAATCTGTCAAAACAGAACAGCTGACAAATGTCGAATTTTTGAGGGGTTTTCTGTTTCTCAAATCAAAAAGTGTTCAACTAATGAAAGTTTGGATATAACCTGGGGCATGTGCACAAGAAATTGCAGGTCCAAAAGATATACAAAGAATTTTCACGAATTTTTACGGTGCAGCACCGAAAACTGTTTCAGGACAGCAACATCCCCAAATCTTTACCTCACTCAAATTAGAGGCTTCTCTTGGCACAAAAACGAAATAAAAAGGATAAGGAGCGGTTATTACAGTAGTAATAACTTCCAAGACTCAAATAAAATAAAAAGTACTGAAAACAAACAATGGGTTATCTTCCAAGAGTGCTTTTCTTTAACGCCTTTGAGCTAGGCGCAGTAATTTGCAAAGATGCTCATGTGGGCGCCATATAAGAGCTTGAGGCAAATGCGCCATATAGGAACTTAAAGCAATAGGGAGCATCAAAAAGCAAATGTGAAAGACATTTAAATCTAAACCACTTCCTATGCATAGGAATCTTGTAAGAAAATAAATCAACGAGGCACATAGTAGCAAGCATGGATAGATAAAACAAGTGCCACTTCAAGATTTGCAACATAAAGAGGGGAAACTTAATATTGTTGAGATCCATAAAACCATGTTTACCTCTCTCATAATAACTTTTAGTAGCATCATGAATAGAACTAACAATATAACTATCACATAAAACATCCCTATCATGAGCCACATGCATAAAAGAATTAATACTCACCACAGGAACAATAGTAGTAGGAGCAGATTCAACAGAATAATTATTCTCATCACCATAATCATCATAAATAGGAGGCATATTGTAATCATAACTAATTTTCTCCTCAAAAGTAGGTGAACTGAAAATATTATACTCATCATCATAACCATCATAAACTAGAGGTTTAGTATCATCACAAGCTAGAGAACAACTGTTTCGCAAAGCATATTCTTCAAACATATCATCATAAGAAGGAACATCAGATATGGGAGATAAAATATTATCAGAACAAACTTTCTCCACTAAAGCTGGGGAACTAAAAATATCATGCTTAACAAACCCAGCTTCCCCAAGCTTAGACTTTTCCATAGCATTAGCAATAACGGGGTTCAAAGCATTCATACTAACAACACTATTAGCATGCAAATTAAGCTCCAAAGGTTTTTCAATTTCCTCTTCAAACACTTCATATTTAAACTCAGGAAAAAGACTACAGAACTCTTTGTTTTCCATTAAGCCTAACTAGTGAAAATAAAAACAAGAAACAAAAAGATGTAATTGCAGAATCTAAAGGAAATAACTTCGAGCACTCACAAAGGAGGATGCGAGTACCTTTTACCTTACCTCCCCGGCAACGGTGCCAGAAAAGAGCTTGATGTCTACGCACGCGTCTATTCTTGTAGACAGTGTTGGGCCTCCAAGTGTAGAGGTTTGTAGAACAGCAGCAAGTTTCCCTTAAGTGGATCACCCAAGGTTTATCGAACTCAGGGAGGAAGAGGTCAAAGCTATCCCTCTCCAGCAACCCTGCAATTACGATACAAAAAGTCTCTTGTGTCCCCAACACACCCAATACACTTGTCAGATATATAGGTGCACTAGTTCGGCGAAGAGATAGTGAAATACAAGTAGTAGTGATGATTATGAGTAGTAAATGTAATATGGAATAAGTATCGCTGCAAGCAAACATGTAACAAAACAGGAAGTAAACGGTGTGCAAATCTTGGAAACAAGGCCTAGGGATCATACTTTCACTAGTGGACACACTCCCAACAAATATAACATAATTGAACCAATAGATAACTTCTCTTCACTATGGTACTCTGAATTACTCTCCTATTGAATAACACTAATCATTGCGTAGGGCTACGAAGCACTCCTCAAAGTTCATCAAGTACTTGACAAACACCACTCATAGAGATATCCAAATCAAATTACAACTCAAGATAGATATTATTGCAACTTAGACCAAGTACTAACACGGTGCACACACTGTCAACATTACACCATGAAAGGAGGAATAGATCACTTCAATACTATCATAGTGATAATTATTCTCATAATCCATAAAAGATCACAATCGTAGCCTAGACCAAGTACCACCATGATGCACGCACTGTCACCGTTACACCATGGCAGGAGGAATAGATTACTTTAATAACACACTAGAGTACACATAATGAAGAAGAGTAACATCTACTTATTCAACATGATACAAAGCTCACGATCACATAAAGATCACATCATGGGAGAGAGAGAGATGAACCACATAGCTACCGGTAGAGCCCTCAGCCCCGGGGATGAACTACTCCCTCCTCATCATAGGAGACAGCAAGGTTGATGGAGATGGCGATGAGGTCGATGGAGACGGCGGAGACGGCGATGGATACCGATGGAGATGGCTCCGGGGGCACTTCCCCATCCCGGCAGGGTGCCGGAACAGAGACTTCTGTCCCCCGAAATTTGGCTTCGACGGCGGCGGCGCTGCGGAACTGTTCTGGAAATTTCGCCAACTCCTCTAGGGTTTTCCGTCCCGAGGCTTTATATAGGCGAAGGGGCGTCGTCAGGAGTGGCCCCAGGGCTCCTCACACCTAGGCGGCGCGACCAGGGCCTGGGCCGCGCCGGCCTAGTGTGAGGCTGGCCTGTGGCCCCTCTCCTTCGCCTCTTCGGATCTCTGGAAGCTTCCGGAAAAAATAAGACTTCAGGAACTTGTTTCGTCCAATTCCGAGAATATTTCCTGTGTAGCTTTTCTGAAACACAAAAACAGCAGAAAACAGGGAACTGGCACTGTGGCATCTTGTCAATAGGTTAGTTCCGGAAATCGCATAAAAGTGCCACGAAGTGTAACGAAACATTAGGCAAATGGTGTAAAAACAAGCATGGAGCATCAAAAATTATAGATACGTTTGAAACGTATCAGGCATCAACCCTAGCCATCAAGATTTGTTAAGAACATAATAATTGTTATCTTGTTCTGGTATAATGAGAACAATCGTTGTTCATATTATTACCGTCTTCCATAATCGATGGATAGATTATTATTATCTTGTTGGTGAAGTAGATATTTATAACACTGATGCTAAAGGTCGCAAGACAAAATGAATTTCACTTATATATGGCACCATTGTTTATGTCATATTGGAAATATAACATGAAAGAAATTCCATATTGATGGATATTCGAGTCATTTGATTTTGAATTGATTGACGCTTGTGAGACTTTTCCTGAAGATGATTAAACTCTGTTCATGGGCCGTGGACAGAACAATCGACTAACTAAATGGAGGTCGTACATATTAATGTATGTAGTCCATAGTGTGAAGTCAAGCATGGTGTATTTTCTATTTCATCAATGACTCGAATAGATGCATGGTATATCTACTTGATGAGATAGAAGTATGAAATGATTGAAAATCTTTAATTTATGAAGTGGAAATTATTGTAACAAGAAAAATTCAAGTTTTTATGATTGAATCATAAAGGAGAATATTTGAGTTATAAGTTTAGCAAAACATCTAAGAGTTAAGGAAATTGTTCCACAAACTTGCATCGTGATAGACACCATATGAGTATGGAGTTTTCGATGGATGTAATCAAACCTTGTTTGACATGGTTAGATCAATGATGAAATAAAACTGCCATTATAATTTGTGGATTATGCTTTAGAGACTACCGCTTTTTACTGAATAGAGCACCATCATAATCCGCTGAAATGACACCGTACAAATAATGGTTGTTCTTCTTAAATTTTGGTATGCATGGCATATGTAAAATGTTTACAACCAAAATCGGATTAGTAAGTCTTTGTAGGTTATCCCAAAGAATGTCGATGGGTGTTCCTTCTGCCATAAAGCTGAATAAAAGTGATTGTCACTGAAACAAGTGAACTTCTTATGAAGGAGTTTTTCCGCGAAAAGTTTAAGTGGGAGGAAAATAGAACTTGATGGGGTTATTGAACCTGAGCAAGATGAGCAAAGTAGCGCAGCACCGGAAAATGTTCCAGAAGCGGCAACTATGCCCATGGCTCCCGCACCTACATTATGTTGTAGTACCGGACATCAAAGTTCTTATTTAACCAAGTTGGTCGTCATCAAATAGCAAGATTTGAGGACGAGATATTATTAGATAGGGATTTCTATTTTCGTGCCCTCGGGTCCTTAGTTGTACTCAGTTTTCCCCAGCTCCTTAGTTTTTCCTCAGTTTTGCCCAAGCCCTTGTCTGAAACCCTGACAAGGAGGTCGGACGGAAGGAATCCCGTTTAGTTGACCATTCCGTGCTGACAAGTGGGGCCGCGTCGTGTGGGGCCGCGTCATATGGGGCTGGTAGAAAGGGACCGCGTGGGACAGGACGAGACCGTGTTTGGTCATACGAGCGGAGCTGGGGTCGTAGCGTGTGGGGCCGTAGCATGTGGAGCCGTGTGGGTCCGGGACGTGGGCACGAGTGGTTTCTGTCTCTTTCGCCCAGATTAGCAGTTTTCAATGCACCTTTTTCCTCTCTCTCGCTCGATCTCATTCATTCTTGATTGCCCAAATTGGTAGCAAATCTAGAGCAGCTTCTCCTTCTGTTTCTTAACGCCATTCATTTCTTTATGCCTTCGTTTTTACCCAATCGGGTACTCCCTCCGATCCATATTACTCTTCATTAATACGGATGTATGAACCACTAAAATGTGTTTAGATACAACCACATTAGCAAAGAGTAATATGGATCGGAGGGAGTAGGAAATCTAGGGCACAAATCCAGAGAAAATATACGATAAGCTGCATACAGCAGCCAACATAGCATAGATAACAGTAGCTACCGACCGAGATCCAACATGAGCTACAATTTACATGAATGGGATTAAGCTTGGAGGCTGCGCAGGTGAATCCCAAGTGCTTTGTGTTTGGCCATGAACGCATGCACATTCACGGTCGTTCCAACTCTAGCGCCGCGAATGGCTCTGCCAATGGATTCGGCATGGTTCACCAGGCAGTTGAAGTCGGTGGCGCGGAGCCTCCTGGTGCAGAAGGGGCACATGTAAACGCCTCGAGCAAAGTGGCGATCGTAATGGCCGGACTGCAGCCTCCTGAGGGCGTGATGAGTCTTGGTGTGGAAGGACTCGTCGTCGCTATCGACGTCGCTGCTCTGCACCTGTCACGTAGCACCAAAGATCAAAAAACACGGAGTCAATTGCAGCGATGATGGAACAGAGAGTGAACAAAAGATCATACATGATAATATGGGCATGAAAAAAAGAGGTTGCCTCAGTTACATTGGACACACTTATATCCAGGGTTTGGGTCAGTGAACCAAAGATCATGCACAACAAATTTGTACACACCAATTATTCACTGACCAAACCCTGAATCAATTTGTGCCCAAATATTCATCATCATTGGCACAAATTAACCAGATGGGATTGATTACTCATATAAGTTAACCGAATCTTAAACAAAAGCAAATCACAAACACTAATAACGCAAGATCTAGAACTAGGAACAGACGAACCCTAATAACGCAAGATCTAACACGCAAGATCTAGAACTAGGAACAGATGAACCCTAATGACGCAAGATCTAACACAAAGGGATTGAACTAGGAACAGATGAACCCTATTAACATAAGATCTAACACAAAATGATAGAACTAGGAACAGATGAACCCTAATAACACAAAATCTAACACAAAAAGGATTGAAATGGAATAAGAACAAGGGAACAAAGGGTTACCTCCTCATCGTCGACGATGCTGGTGTCGTAGGGGTTCTCCGGGGTGACGTACGGCTCTTGTTCGTACAGGTTCCAATCGATGGGGAACTGGACGGGGGCCTGGACGGGGGCCTAGACGGGGGTGGCGGCCGATGCGCCGGCGGCTGATGCACCGGCGGCTACGTCGGAAACAGCGACGGGGGCCTGGACGGGGGCGGCGGCCGATGCGCCGGCGGCTGATGCGCCGGCGGCTATGTTCAAAGCAGTGACGGGGTCCTGGACGGGGGTGGCGGCCGATGTGCCGGTGGCCGATGTGCCGGCGCCTGATGTGCCGGCGGCTACGTTGGAAGCGCCGACAATGGGCATGTCATTCTTCTCCATCGTCGGGGTTTTTTCGACGCGAAGTGGAGAAGATGATGGGACAGGAGAGGCGGTTGCAGTGAGAATGAGAGAGTGGGCGAGCGTCGAGAGAGAGAAAGAGGGGCTCTATAAAGATGAAGGTGGCGTTTGGTGTACCGCAACACGCGTCCGCTATGCACGGCTGCAGCGTGCACCGCGACACGAGGCTAACCCTTCGACGTTTGGTGTACTCAGTTCTAATCTCGGGCCTTATACAGAAATTTTATCTGTACTCAGTTTTCCCCTCGAGTATTTAGACTGGCAAGTGCAATATACTCAGTTCTACCCTCAAGTAGCTGGTCAACAGAGAGTCAACAAATGAGATTAACATAGCTAATTGAGTCATTTCATGCGCAAAAAAATCCAAAAAAATAAAAACATAGTGACACCTACTCATGGAGTCTTCCTACGCAACCTGCCACCTTGAACAAACATAGATAAATCATGTTTTACCACAAATTGCCACTTCTCAGAATCACTAGTAGCTATGAAGATGCATGGTTTTCCACTCAAACCCCTTTGCAAAACATCTTCCCCAAAATATAGTTTGTCTAAATGAGGCCATAATTGTCACACTCATGTATATTTGAATTGCAAATAATTTGATGTAGCCCAATATGAATTATATTGTACAAAACACGCATTTTTCATTTTGGAATTCTTTTGTTTGAATCCCTTAGTCTATTTACTATTTACGTGCCCTTGGTTTCTTAGTACTACTCAGTTTTGCTCTCAAGTACTGTCACAAATGCTCACAGAAGCCCAAACTTATCCTGATTGGTTGAGCCGTTGTCACATGGATCGACTCCACCAACCGTTGATCCACTGATCTAACGGGCAGTATACCCATATCCGTCTCTTCGTGGCCACCCCTCTCTCTCTCTTCGTGGCTACCCCTCTCTCTCTGTCGGTGGATCAACGGTTGGTGGAGTCGATCCGTGTGACAAGAGACATGCATTTATGGATTATTTTGCCACGTAACTATATTCCCTCTATTTATGCATTATTTTCCACGATTTAAAAATGTTAAACTAAAAAGTGGTATAATTTTGATGTAAACAAGAGACATACATATTTGCAGATTTTGGTGAATAGATTATTTATCACCCCTCTAACAATTATCAACTATCTTTAGCATTCCTTTTCTTTTAGGGAAATATAGTTTTGGTAATTTGAAATGGCCCAAAAGTGGTATAATTTTGGTAGAAACATGAGACATACATATTTGTCATATTTGGGGGATTTCGGTGAATGGATTATTTATCACCCCTCTAACAATTATCAACTATCTTTAGCATTCCTTTTCTTTTAGGGAATATAGTTTTGGTAATTTGAAACGGCCCAAAAGTGGTATAATTTTGGTAGAAACATGAGACATACATATTTTGCATATTTGGGGGATTTCGGCGAATGGATTATTTATCACCCCTGTAACAATTATCAACTTTCTTTAGCATTCCTTTTCTTTTAGGGAATATAGTTTGGGCAATTTGAAATGGCCCAAAAGTGGTATAATTTTGGTAGAAACATGAGACATACATATTTGGCATATTTGGGGGATTTCGGTGAATGGATTATTTATCAACCCTCTAACAATTATCAACTTTCTTTAGCATTCCTTTTCTTATAGGGAATATAGTTTGGGATATAGTTTTGGTTATTTGAAACGTCCCAAAAGTGGTATAATTTTGGTATAAACATGAGACATACATATTTGTGGGATTTCGGTGAATGCATTATTTGTCACCCCTCTAACAATTATCAACTATCTTTAGCATTCCTATATTCCCTAACACTTATTTTTTTTTGGTAATTTCGGTGAATGCACACACTAACTTTGAAAACAACTACAAGTACATGTAACTGACTAATGGATTTGTAACAAGGGATCCCTTGTAACAACTTTTAGTGCTTGATGAGCAATGATAAGAATCCGATCGCAATTATACAACAAAAAAAACAACTAGCCATCAGATTAGCTTGCTTCTTCAACTCGATCAGCTGCTTTAACTGCTTGTTTATTTTCTTCAGTTCTCCCTTCACTTCCACCAATTCTGCATTGGGAGCATTAGGCATAATCAGAACGGCTCCTCTCTCCGCCGCATTCTCTACAGCAAGTCCCCCCCTCCCAAATTGCACTCCCCAATAGCGCCAATTGATTCCTGCAATTTAAGCCTCTGAACGTACACATCGATCCACTCGAAATACCTGCATTTCTTGAGGATCTGAAAACAACAACGTGAACCCTAAATCCCAAATTCGAGGGAATAACAAGAAAATCGAGAGAAAATAGAGCAATTGGAGCGAGATCTAACCTTATCCCCCTCTCTATATGGCAAGCTCTCGCATGCAAGGAACTCACGTCCACGGTTGCCGTTGTCATCTGTCTTACAGATCGACCACTTCAGAGGCTCCTGGCATGGGCAGTCAGGGTATCTTGTCAAAGGCACGGGTCCATACTGCGGCCATGAAGAACGGGAGGTCGAAGAGAAACTAGATATCACCCGCCTGCCAGAGAAGGGCTGTCGCTGGCGGAGAAGAAGAACAATGGGGAAAGAAAGGGGAAGCAATGGCACGGGCACGGGCGCGGGGCTGGCTCGGGCTCCCATTTTGCAACGGTCACCTGGGTAAGCTGTGGGTCCGGCGCGCTAACGTGGACAAGTTGTGGGTCCCACGATGATCTGGATAAGTGGAGACGTGTCCACTGCGGGGCACCAACAGCGGCCCCACTTGCCAGTACCAACAAACGGTCAACTAAACGGGATTCCTCCCGTCCGAGCTCCTTGTGAGGGTTTCAGACAAGCGCTTGGGCAAAACTGAGGAAAAACTAAGCGGCTGGGGAAAACTGAGCACAACTAAGGACCCGAGGGCACGAAAATAGAAATCCCTATTAGATAATAGTGACCGACAATATACAAAGAAGCGATGATGGGCCCTGACTTCGTCCTATGGATTATTCTAGCAACAATTACATATTGAGATATGATAGTTGAATAAATGAAACAACGTTCCTCTACCGGAATGCACACCAAGGACATGTACCTAACACGACCCAATGGGTTTTGTTTATTCAAAGGTTGCTAGATATGTATGCAAACTTCTATGGTAGAAGTAAGCATAGCGAAGTTGGAATCTTCAATGATGAAAATGTTAAAGGGTTTAATTTCATCAAGATATTTGAAGATGCTTGTATTTACAAGAAAGTAAGTGGGAGCGCTAAGACATATTTCTAATGCTTTATGTAGACGACATATTGTTAATTGGAAATTATGTGTTTTTCTTGATATTGTTAAAATTTTCATTAAAATTAGATTTCGATGAAACACTTAGGTAAAACCAGAATATTAAGCATCAATGTCTACGCAGATAGATTGAGGCACTAATATAGTTTTGCCAGAGTACATAGATGAAATATTGAATTTGTTCAATATGGAAACAATAAGAACGGTTTTTGTTGCATGGAAGGTTGAAGCAAGAATCAAGCGTATTGACACTTGATGAGTGAAACCACAAGAATGATTTTATCAATCTTGTATACCATGATATGTAGATCCAGATATGTCTGATGCTCTAAAGGTTACGAGCATTCATATGATGATCATTGGACAATAGTAATAATATTCTTATGTACTTTCGAAGAAGTAAGATTATGTTCTGTATGGAGAAGTGACAAATGGTTCATTGCAATGAGTTACATTGGCTTTGTCACACATACAAGTAAAATTTTATCTCCATTTTAGACTATTTGTTTTGAGTTATAAGGTGGCATAATAAGATGGAATAAAGTTCCATGATTACTTGGATGAGTTCCAATGTGAAATATTGTGACGGATACTGCAATGAAGGCTAAGTATATAGTTGCTATGAGCAGCAAAAGAACTAGCTGTAGTTCCAAGTGTGCTAGTACTATGTAGTTCTATTATACGACAATAGTGACAACATAGTTTCGGCAAAGAAACAAAGGTCTCACCAGAAGACCAAGTTTATACGATGCCATATCATAGAAGATGAGTAATGCGTGCTAATGCAGAAGATATGCAAATACAAACGGACCTGAAAGTGTCAGACCCGTATATAAGGTTTACCACATGCAACGCGTATGAATAACACCGGAATGCCATAGGTGTATGACTAGATTATTGACTCTAGTGCAAGTGGGAGACTGAAGGAAATATGCCTTAGAGGCAATAATAATATTGTTATTATCATATTTCTTGTTCATGATAATGTTTATATTCCATGCTAGAATTATATTAAGCGGAAGCATTAATACTTGTGTGGTTTATGAACAACACCGTGTCCCTAGGATGCCTCTACTAGACTAGCTCATTGATTAATGATGGTTAAGGTTTCCTAACCATAGACATGAGTTGTCGATTAAGAATGAGTTCAGGTCATTAGGAGAATGACGTGATGGACACACCCAAATTAAGCACAACAATTAGATCGTGTCATTGTGTTCACAATTGCGTAGCTTTTCCTATGTCAGTATCCTATTCCTTAGACCATGAGATAATGCCACTCTCTGGTACCGGAAGAGAGCTTTGAGGTTATCAAACATCATCCTATGAGAGGGTGATCAGAAAGGTGTCTCTCAGGTAATCGGAAAGTACTTGTTGGGTTGCATGTATCGAGATTGGGATTTGTCCCTCCCATCTCGGAGAGATATACTCTGGGCCCACTCGGTAATCAATATCATACACCGTTTGCAAACACGTGATTAATGAGTTTAATCACAGGGTGATATTGGATTGCGAAACGAGTAAAGAGTACTTGCTGCGAACGAGATTGAACTAGGTATGGTGATACCAACGATCGAATCTCGGGCAAGTAAAATATCGCGAGACAAAGGAATTTGTATACGAGATCATTTGAATCCTGACATCGTGGTTCACCGATAATGATCTTTGTTGAATATGTGGGAGTCAATATGGATTTCTAGATCCCGCTGTTGATTATTGATAGAGATCATGTCTGCATATTCTCGAACCCGTAGGGTGATGGCACCGGTGTTAATATAGATCACCGACCAGTTGGGAACCCCAAGAGGAAGGTATGATGAGCACAGCAGCAGTTTTCCCTCAGTAAGAAACCAAGGTTTATCGAACCAGTAGGAGAAAGCCAAACTTAAGAAGGTGATGCTTGCTAGCTTAGTGACACTCCAACAAGGGCGCCATTAACGATACTTGTTAGCGCGTCTTCAACTAGTAGCAACGCGGAACCTGCACACAACACAACCAAATACTTTGCTCCCAACTTACGATGAGGTTGTCAATCTCACCGGTTTGCTGTAAACAAAGGTATGAGCGTATCGAGTGGAAAGCAATAGTAGTATGCGAGAAAGTAAACAATGCAAGTAATAGTAAACAGGTGATAGCAATGTAAAGGAAATTGGACCGGGTTCCACAGTTCACTAGTGGTGTCTCTCCATAAAATAAATAATAACATGCTGGGTAAACAAATTACAGTTGGGCAATTGATAGAATAAAGATAACATGCATATGTCGCGAGGATCACTATGAGATTTACTCTGGGCATTACAACAAAATACATAGACCGCCATCCAACTGCATCTATGACTAATAATCCACTCACGGGGATATCGTCCGAACACCCCATGAGTATTAAGTTGCGAACAACAGATAACTGCATTAAGCAAAGTGTGTAATGTAAACAAAACGAATGTCCTTGGACACAAGAATGTTGTTTTCTCCCTAGTGGCAACAGCACATCTACAACCTTAGAGGTTTCTGTCACTCCCCCAGATTAAATAGAGGCATGAACCCAAGTATCGAGCATAAATACTCCCTCTTGGAGTCACTAATATCTACTTGGCCAAGATAGCTACTAACAATGGAGAGCATGCAAGATCATAAACAACATAGAGATAACATAAGATATATGATTCAGCACATCAATTCAACATAACACCAATATTTATCGGATCCCAACAAACACAACATGTAGAATTACATAACGGTGATCTCAATCATGTAAAGCAGCTCACGAGATCTAAACATGAAGCACATGGTGGAGAAGACAACCATCTAGCTACTGCTATGGACCCATAGTCCAAGGTAGACTACTCACTCATCGTGTCAGAGGCAAGCATGGCGATGAAGAAGACCTCCACTGGCGATTCCCCTCTCCGGCAGGGTGCCGGGAAGAGCTTCTGGATCCTCCCGATCTCGGGTCGACGATGGTGGCGGATCGCGATGTGTTTCTGGAAAATTGATCGGGTTCTTAGGTTTTTCCCATCGGGGGGTCTTTATAGGCGAAGGGGCAGCGTCATAAGTGGACCAGGGCGGTCACACATGTAGGGGGTGTGGCCAGGGGATGGGCTGCGCCACCCTGTTGTGTGGCCGGCCCTTCGGACTTCTGGAAGCTTCGGTAAATTTCTGGATGTTCGGCTTTTGTTTCGTCCAATTCTGAGAATATTTCCTGTGTAACTTTTCTAAAACACAAAACAGCAGAAAACAGGGAACTGGCACTGTGGCATCTTGTTAATAGGTTAGTTCTGGAAAATGCATAAAAACGCCACGAAGTGTAACGAAACACCAAGCAAATGGTGTAAAAACAAGCATGGAGCATCAAAAATTATAGATACGTTTGAGACGTATCAGCATCCCCAAGCTTAACTCCTGCTCGTCCTCGAGTAGGTAAGTGATAACAAAAGAAATAATTTTTGAGGTGACATGCACCTACACAATCTTGATCATCTATGTAAGCATTGAGTGCTGGGATAAAAAAAACTTAAAGCATGGGCATGAAAGATATAATCTTGATAGAAGAAACTTAGCAACCATGTTATAACATGAAAAAGAACACAAATGAAAGATCATGAAAATGAAACAATGAAAGTCAAATGTGTGTTCAAATCATATGGAAAAACATACAAATGGTTTTCAGCTTGTCCTTCATGGAGAGCAAAACATAAATGCATAGGACACCTTCAAGTTTAAGAGGGCGACTAGATACAAATAATTTAAGAACAATTGAAACCAAAATCATGAATCAATCAATGAAAACTTTGGGACAATGCACATTATACTCATAATGACAACTATGCTCTCTTAGACGGTGCATAAAGATAGAAGGTGGTGACTCAACATAAAAGTAAAAGAAAGGCCCTTCGCAGAGGGAAGCAGGGATTAAATATGTGCTAGAGCTTTTCATTTGTAAAACAGAGAGATAAAAATTGGGTTTTGAGAGGTGGTTGTCTTTGTCAACGACTGGCAATGGGGTTCTTACTATCTTCCATACAAAAATGTGCAAGTTTTTGAGAGAGATTGGCACCTTTGTGCTCTTTTATAAAGCTTGGCACTCCTCCCCACCTTTTTTCCTTTCTCAAACCATGGCTAACCGATTCTATCGGGTGCCCACCAACATTCACATACCATGGAGGAGTGCTTTTTTTTCTTTTTTTCTTTCTTTTTTCTTTTTTGGAATAAACAATATGGAAGATAGCAAATCCGACAACTACGTCCCCATGAGCTGAAAACATTGTCACAAAATGAGAAGTATTTTGAAGGTTTTTTCAAAGGTAGCACATGAAAATTTACTTGGAATGGCTTACAAATACCATGCATAGGAATTTATAGTGGACACAATGTCAAACTTGGTTTCTAGGAGTTGGATGCACGAGTAGAGCTCATACTCAATACAAAATGAGGGTTAGCAAAAGACTGGAAGCGACCAACTAAGAGAGCAATAACGGCCATAATCATGCAAAGCGACAAAGCAACATTAAAAGAAGTATAAGATGGCATCAAAAGTCAAAAACTAAATGATCATAGAGGCTTATGGCGACTTTGTATGAGTCAAACATGTGTGAGCATGCGCCAAGTCAACCCAAATAAAGCATCAAGTAGAAAACCAAAATAATGCTTCCAAATAATTAAAACAACGCATGATTTTTTCAAAGGCTCATTAAGAAATCTCAGTCATTTGAGACAAGTCATGCTACAACAAAACCACTAAGCATACTATCAAAATGATATCAAGCACGACATGCAAAAGTCAGCCGCAGTCTAAACAAGCTCCTTTTTGTACCACTTTTTTGTATGAAATTTTTTCTCTTTTCCAACACCATTCGAACCTTTTTGAAACAACTCTTTTGATGAAAACCAACATGGACCAGAGGTCAAAATACACCTTGATATAAAGATATAAGATGATCTGAACAAAAATCAAGGCAAAAAACAAAAGCTAAACGCGGTTCTAGAAAAAGAGAACACTCGTTGAAAGATAAGAGTGAAAAATGGAGTGTTCTTGGCAAATGAAAAGCAAGGAAACTTCTCCAAAAGAAATTTATTGGGGTCCAACCATTTATTGCAGCAAACAAAACAAAACAAAACGGAAAACTAAAGACAAGACGCTCCAAGAAAAATGTATAGTGCATGAAGCAATAAAAATATAGTGTTTTGAAAGGTGGCCTGATTTTTGCTGATGAAGAAGGGGTGCCTCGGGGGCATCCCCAAGCTTTGACGCTTGTACTTCTTGGATATTTCTTGGGGTGCATGGGAATCCCCAAGCTTGAGCTTTTGTCCTTCTTCAACTCATCTCATCATTCTCCAATCCCTACACTTGAAAACTTCCTTCATACAAAACTAAACACAATTCTATTAGCAACATTAGTGTAAGCATAATAATGAATCAACCCTTTTTTGCTTCAGATTTCAGCTCAAAACCACCACATATAAAGCATATAATACTGTAGCAACTTCCTCAAAAGTTCCATGATCAAAAGAACTCAAAAAGAAAGCGATAAAGAGGCAAACACAAATAGTGGCAGAAATCTGCCAAAACAAAACAGCTGACAAAGGTCGATTTTTTTGAGGGTTTTCTGTTGCTCAAATCAAAAAGTGTATAACTAATGAAAGTTTGGATATAACCTGGGTCATATGCACAAGAAATCGCAGGTCAAAAAGATATTCTGAGAATTTTCACGAATGTTTACGGTGCAGCACCGAAATCTGTTTCAGGACAGCAACATCCCCAAATCTTACCTCACTCAAATTAGAGGCTTCTCTTGGCACAAAAATGAAATAAAAATGGTAAGGAGAGGTTATTACAGTAGTAATAACTTCCAAGACTCAAATAAAATAAAAAGTACTGAAAGTAAAACAATGAGTTATCTCCCAAGAGTGCTTTTCTTTAACGCCTTTGAGCTAGGCGCAGAAAGTGCAAATCAAGTAATATCAAGTGATGAAGCATCAAGCTCATAATTTGCTCTAAGAATAGAGTCAAAAAGCAATTTCTTTCTCTTCCTAGGGAAGTGTTCCATACCTTTCTTGAGTGGGAATTGATATTTGATGGTGCCTTCCCTCATATCAATGATGGCACCTACAGTTCGAAGAAAGGGTCTTCCCAAAATAATAGGACATGAAGCATTGCATTCAACATCCATGACAAGAAAATCAACGGGAACAAGGTTATTGTTAACCATAATAAGAACATCATTAATCCTTCCCAAAGGTTTCTTCTTAGCAACATCAGCAATAGGAACATCATAATAGCACTTTTTAAGAGGTGGTAAATCAAGCATGTCATAAATTTTTCTAGGCATAATAGAAATAGTAGCACCTAGATCACATAAAGCATGGCAATCAAAACCATTAGCATGCATATCAATGATGGGTTCCCAACCATCTTCTAACTTCTTGGGAATAGAAGCTTTTTTGCTTCAATTTTTCATCCCTAATTTTCATGAGAGCATTGGTAATATGCTTAGTAAAAGCAACATTTATAGGACTAGCATTAGGAGTTAAAGCAAGATTTTGCAAGAACAAAATAACTTCAGATATATTGCAGCCATCAACATCAAAATCATTAAAAGAAATAGAGTTATCATCTCCTACACTCCGAAAAATTTCAGCACTCTTATGAGAAAAAGTTTTTGCTGTTTTGGGCTTTTTAACACTAGGAGTAGGAGTTTTCTCTACACCAATCAAAGTAAGAGGATTGCTAGCATTAGGAACAACATCATTAGAGGTAGTAATGGTATATACCTTCATCTTTCTAGCCATCTCATCTTCTCTTTCCCACCTGGCATGCAATTCTGCTAGCATCCTAACATTTTCATCAATTCTAACTTGGATAGCATTAGCAGTGGCAAAAGTATTGTTCTCGTTCTCATCATTAGGCAACACTTTTAGTTTCAGAAGTTCAACATCAAGAGCAAGGCTATCAACTTTAGAAGCAAGAATATCAATTTTGCCTAACTTTTCCTTAACAGACTTATTAAAAGCAGTTTGCTTACCGATGAAGTCCTTGAGCATGACTTCAAGATCAGAGGGCGCGGCCCTAGTTTTGTTGGAGGAATTACCATAAGAGTTAGCATAACTATTACCACTGGTAGAAGGATACGGCCTATAATTGTTACTAGCAAAATTGTTCATATAAGCATTGTTGTTAAAATTATTATTTCTAATGAAGTTTACAACAACATGCTCTTCTTGAGCAACCAAAGAGGCTAAAGGAACATTATTAGGATCAACATGAGTCCTATAATTAGAAAGCATAAGCATTATAGCATCAACCTTATCACTCAAGGAAGAGGTTTCCTCAACAAAATTTACCTTCTTACCTTGTGGAGCTCTCTCGGTGTGCCATTCAGAATAATTTACCATCATATTGTCGAGAAGCTTTGTTGTGGCGCCCAAGGTAAGGGACATAAAAGTGCCTCCAGCAGGTGAATCCAATAGATTTCTTGAAGAAAAATTCAATCCTGCATAAAAAGTTTGGACAATCATCCAAGTAGTCAGTCCATGAGTAGGGCAATTCTTTATCATAGATTTCATTCTTTCCCAAGCCTGAGCAACATGTTCATTATCAAACTAGCTAAACTTCATAATATTGCTACACAAAGTTATAATCTTAGCAGGAGGATAGTATCTTCCAATAAAAGCATCCTTACACTTAGCCCATGAATCAATACTATTTTTAGGCAAAGACAGCAACCAATCCTTAGCTTTTCCTCTCAAAGAAAAATGAAACAACTTAAGCTTAATAATATCACTCTCTACATCCTTATATTTCTGCATCTCACATAGCTCAATAAAATTGTTGAGATGAGCTGCAGCATCATCAGTACTAGCACCAGAAAATTGCTCTTTCATAACAAGGTTCAATAAAGCAGGCTTAATCTCATAAAAATCAGCAGCAGGAGCAGGTGGCGCAATACGAGTGCAGATAAAATCACTATTATTAGTGCTCGTAAAATCACACAACTTGGTGTTCTCATGAGTACCCATTCTAGGAAAGCTAAAAGCAGACAAGTAAAAACAACTATAAAGGAAACTAATTTTTTTGTGTTTTTTTGATAAAAACGATGTAAGCAAAAATAAAGTAAAGTAAAACTTAAACAAAGTAAAGGATGTGTGTGTGAAACTCCCCTTGCAGAAGTCTCCTTCCTCCCCGGCAACGGCGCCACAAAATAGCTTGATGGCGCCGGTGTTAATATAGATCACCGACCAGTTGGGAACCCCAAGAGGAAGGTATGATGAGCACAGGAGCAGTTTTCCCTCAGTAAGAAACCAAGGTTTATCGAACCAGTAGGAGAAAGCCAAACTTAAGAAGGTGATGCTTGCTAGCTTAGTGACACTCCAACAAGGGTGCCGTTAACGATACTTGTTAACGCGTCTTCAACTAGTAGCAACGCGGAACCTGCACACAACACAACCAAATACTTTGCTCCCAACTTACAATGAGATTGTCAATCTCACCAGTTTGCTGTAAGCAAAGGTATGAGCGTATCGAGTGGAAAGCAATAGTAGTATGCGAGAAAGTAAACAATGCGAGTAATAGCAAACATGTGATAGCAATGTAAAGGAAATTAGACCGGGGTCCACAGTTCACTAGTGATGTCTCTCCATAAAATAAATAACAACATGCTGGGTAAATAAATTACAGTTGGGCAATTGATAGAATAAAGATAACATGCATATGTCGCGAGGATCACTATGAGATTTACTCTGGGCATTACAACAAAATACATAGACCGCCATCCAACTGCATCTATGACTAATAATCCACTCACGGGGATATCGTCCGAACACCCCATGAGTATTAAGTTGCGAACAACAGATAACTCCATTAAGCAAAGTGTGTAATGTAAACAAAACGACTGTCCTTGGACACAAGAATGTTGTTTTCTCCCTAGTGGCAACAACACATCTACAACCTTAGAGGTTTCTATCACTCCCCCAGATTAAATAGAGGCATGAACCCAACTATCGAGCATAAATACTCCCTCTTGGAGTCACTAGTATATCTACTTGGCCAAGATAGCTACTAACAACGGAGAGCATGCAAGATCATAAACAACATAGAGATAACATAAGATATATGATTCAACACATCAACTCAACATAACACCAATATTCATCGGATCCCAACAAACACAACATGTAGAATTACATAACGGTGATCTCGATCATGTAAAGTAGCTCACGAGATCTAAACATGAAGCACATGGTGGAGAAGACAACCATCTAGCTACTGCTATGGACCCATAATCCAAGGTAGACTACTCACTCATTGCGCCGGAGGCAAGCATGGCGATGAAGAAGACCTCCGGTGGCGATTCCCCTCTCCGGTAGGGTGCCGGGAAGAGCTTCTGGACCCTCCCGATCTCAGGTCGACGACTGCGACGGATCGCGATGTGTTTCTGGAAAATTGATTGGGTTCTTAGGTTTTTCCCGTTGGGGGGTCTTTATAGGTGAAGGGGCAGTGTCAGAAGTGGACCAGGGCGGTCACACACATAGGGGGCGCGGCCAAGGGCTGGGCCGCGCCGCCCTATTGTGTGGCCGGCCCGTGGCCCCGCTCCGTCTCCTCTTCGGACTTTTGGAAGCTTCGGTAAATTTCTCGATGTTTGGCTTTTGTTTCGTCCAATTCTTAGAATATTTCCTGTGTAACTTTTCTGAAACACAAAAACAGCAGAAAACAGGGAACTGGCACTGTGGCATCTTGTTAATAGGTTAGTTCCGGAAAATGCATAAAAATGCCATGAAGTGTAACGAAACACTAAGCAAATGGTGTAAAAACAAGCTTGGAGCATCAAAAATTATAGATACGTTTGAGACGTATCATAGGGTCACACACTTAACGCTCATCGATGCTAGGGTAGTTTCGGGATTTATGGAAACTGTTTCGGGGAGTTACGGAATTATTCCGGGAAGAAGATTAATGATTTATTAATTAGTTGAATTAATAAATGTTAATAATATATTTATTTATTGGAAATAGATATGGGCTAAAAAGTAGTCCACAGAAATTTTTGCTAATGGCCTAATTTTGTAGCCCATCTAAACAAACTATCAAAGAAAGAGACAAAGAAAAAAAAGGGAGCGATGCAGCGGCCAGGGAACAAGTCCCTGGCGCGCATGCATCGAGCGGCCACAGTGCCCAGGTCATCGCGAGACCGAGGCGCTCGCTCATTGTGCTGGGCCTGCTCGGCCTTGGCCCATATGATGGGCTGCTCGGCCTTGGCAAGAGTCGCACGTGCCAGGGCGTGGCTCAGTAGCGAGCTAGCGCCAAGTGCGCAGCGATCGCCCCGGGGAGTCCTCGTCGCCAGGTTTCGCTCGCCCGCCTAGGGATGGGCCGGATGGCTGGGCCGCACGCGCCCAGGCCAGGCCACGACGGGCCAGCTCACCAGGCCGCACGCCAGAGGCCGATCGCCAGGCCACCAATCAATCAGATCGATCGCTTGGGGCGTGCGCCATCGCCAGGCATCGGCCGTCTTGGCCGATACTCCAAGTCTTCAGCGGATGCCGGCTATAAAAAGAGGAGAGGATCGACCGGCTAGGTGATCTAATTTTTGATTAGCCGTCGTGCTGCCTCTTGTCTCATATGTAGCTCTCTTTTGCTCTAGTTTGACTAGTCTTTTGCCTATTCTTCTTCCTCCTCGCGCGCATAGGCGAAGCCCTGCCCGCATATACTCTCCACCATAAGCACTACGCCATCGTGCTGCTGATCCCATCTACCACTCCACCGCGCCTTGCTGGACCGAGGAGGAGGAGTCATTGTTGCGCTGTATGTGTGCAACGCTCAGAGGCGCCGCCCATTGTGGCGCTTGGATCGGATCGGATCGCGAGGAGGAGACGCTAGTACGACTACGCCGACCATGTTCATCTGAATGTTTATGTTGTGTGATCTACAAGGGTATGTAGATCTAATCTCTCCCGCTCGTTGTTTTGCATCTCGTAGATCAGATCTTGGCTGTTCTTGTTCGTCTTCGTAGGAAATTTTTTTGTTTTCTATGCTGTGAAACCTTTCAGTTATGGGGGTGAACCTATGCTAATGCACTACCCCAACTTGGACTAATACACACTTGTGATTATACCCCTTGCAAGCATCCACAAATACAAGAAAGTAATTAAGATAAATCTAACCATAGCCTTAAACTCTGAGATCTTACACACCCTGGTGCACTGGTTTCCTAATGGGTGTTTAGGTTTCTGTCGCTCTGGCAATCCCACAATTAGTAGCCAAATACACAATGCATTCTACTAGGCCCATAAAGGTGAAGTATCATGTATTCGACGTTCACATGACACACTAGTAAAATAGCACCACAACATATATATCAAACCATTAAATATTACTCAACATAGTTCCACTACTAACATCTTGACTTCTCCCATGTCCTCAAGAACTAAACAAAGTACTCACAAGACATCATATGGATCATGATCAGAGGTGAAATAATGATAAATAACAATCTGAACATAAACCTTAATCCAATGGTTCCACTCAATAGCATCAACTACAAGAGTAATCAACACCGGGAAAGTTCCCCCTATGAACTGGACAAGATTGACCCCAAGATGTTACAGCGGGATGGCGTGGTGATGAAAGTGATGAAGGTGCTGGTGATGATGATGATGATGATCCCGATGAAGCCCAGCTCGATGGCGGTGACGATGGCGACGATTTCCCCCCTCTGAGAAGGAATTTCCCTGGCAGATTTCTGCCTGTCAGAGAGCTTTCTCTCTCTGTGTGTTTTTCGCCCCGTAGAGGCGGCGGGGTCTATCTACGATCTTTCCTCCCAGTCTTAGGTTTTCGGGGAGACGATATACGCGAGGGGACGATGACAGAGGTGGGCCAGGGTGGCCACACCACCAGGTGGAGCGGCCTAGGGCTAGCCCGCGCCACCAGGTGGTGTGGGCCCCTGGTGGCTCACTTCTGCCTTTCCTTCTGGCTACTTCCGTCTTCCGGTGAAATATGAATTTCTAGATATTTTCCTGGAAGTGCTGGTCTTTAGAAACATTGTATCTTGACAGTCCTTTTTCCAGCAGAATCCTGACTCCGGCAGTGAATTCTCCAATAATCATCAAACATGCAGAAATGGAGGAAATAACATAAGTATCATCTCTAAATATGAAATATACCAATGAATAACAGTAAATTATGATATAAAATAGTGATGAAAAATGGACGTATCAATACCCCCAAGCTTAGACCTCGCTTGTCCCCAAGCGAAAACTGAACTCGGTAAACATGACCACAGGTTTATGGAGTAAAGTGTCAATAAACAAAATACAGACAAGAAGCATCACACTTACCAAGGCACAAGTCATAATAGACAGCAACTTCCCTTCATATAATTTAACTTGCAATGAGCAAAGGGAATCACAATAAAGGTGCACAAGGTAAATCATGATTGGTGATGGCAAACCTTTGTTCTTGGTCAGAGAACAATGAACATATTGTACTTATATTTCAATCAGAGCCTTTTATATTAGAGCTTATAAAGCAAAAATCACATGCTCAATCATAACAATCTCTTTACAGTCATTGATAGCTTCCAAAGATATATTCATTCAGATAAAAGCATCATACTAAACAAAGGAAGACAGGAAACATGATTGAATAAATCAACATATGGATGGTTGGATCACAACAACCCAAATGCTTGCTTGAGATAGAGTGGAATAGGTTGACTCAACATAAAAGTAAAAGATAGGCCCTTTGCAGAGGGAAGCAGGGATTAAACATGTGCTAGAGCTTTTCATTTGTAAAACAGAGATAAAAGTTGTTTTGAGAGGTGGTTGTTCCTGTCAACGACTAGCAACGGAGTTCTTGCTATCTTCCATACTAAACAACTGAGAGCGGTTCCGAGATCTATGAAAAATTGGCACATTTGTGCTCTTTTACAAAATTTGCAACTCCTCCCCACCTTTCCTTTCACAAACCATGGCTAACCTAATCCTTCGGGTGCTCACCAACTTTCACATACCATGGAGGAGTTCTTTTTTTTTCTTTTTTTTCTTTTTTTTGTTATACTGTTCTGACTAGCTCCCTTGCAAAATTAGTGACGAGCAGATGAAGCATGCCAGCCAAGGGGTACTTAATTTAGTATGGAAGATAACAAACCCAACCACTACGTCCTCATAAGCTAAACACAGTGTCACAAAATGAGAAGTATTTGAAGGTTTTTGAAAGGTAGCACATGAAAATTTACTTGGAATGGCTTGAAATACCATACATAGGAATTTATAGTGGACTCTTTGGAAGTAACTTGGTTTTTGGGAATTGGATGCATGAGAAGTATTCCTTCTCAGTACAGGTTTTTGGCTAGCAAGGCTGGGTAGCAAGCATAAGAGTTGAATGAAACAAACAAACATACATGTGAGAGAAAACAATCATGCAAACTTCCTTGAAAGTACAAATGATCTTAACTTGAGAATACTAATGCTTATGAGCCAATCATGAAGGAAAGATGATGAAATAATGTATCTACATGTGTTTCCCTCTTTTCTACTCAAGCCTCAAAGTATTGTTGCTACTGACCAATGCTAAGTTTGCCAAAACAGACTAGATTTACTCATGCTCCCAAAGTGATACCAATACTAATCAACAAGCTTAATCATATAAGAAAAATTGCAAACTAAAATAAAGTGTGCAGAAAGTAAATGATAAGACTTCTTATTAATATTTCATAACCGCAACTCACACCAAGGGATACATAGATAACCAAATAAAGGAGAGATACTTCCACACTGCAAACTATCCTATAAGATAACTTCTCTATTCATGATATGACTCTACTTAAAAAGTAAATGTGTAAAAGGTAATGATGTGATACCACGACACTCCCCCAAGCTTGGAACAAGCCAAGGGGATGCCAATACCAATGACGAGTTACTCCTTCGGGGGTGGTGCATCTTTATCATCATCAGACTTCCAAGGCAAAGGTTCCCCATCAAGAAAGGATGACTTGGTCTCCAAAATCCTAAAACTGGCAGCAGCACTTATTTGTTTAAACCTAGCCTCATACTCACAGTTTTGATTTTTCAAGTCGTAGAGTTGTGCTTGTAATTTGTTGGTGGTCTCATGGAGTGAGAAGATGTCATCTCAGAGCACGGTAGTCTCCTTCTTGTGCTTGGCGATGAGTTCTTGATTTATCCTATGGATAATGTCCACTTCGCATTTCGCCATCTTCTTGTATCTAAAGACTTCTTGCTCCATCTCTTCCATCCTAACTTCAAGACTGCCCTCTCCTTTAGGACCCCGGACATCTTCTATCTGCACCTTCCCTTCCTTGAGCAACAACTCCTTGGGATGCATCTTCAGCTCCCTCATGTATGGATTAATGATGTCCGCAAGGGAGTTCTCCTCGGACGAACCAGAAGAAGACATGGTGGCTCTAAAAACTGAGAACAGCTCCTGACAAAAACAGATCAAAACAAAAACACGACAAGAACACGATATACATACCTCGAGCAATCCGGGGGGGTTATATAGGCGAAATTTTAATAACAAAATGAAGGCACAGGATGAAACCGGGGCGGAAACGAGCTCCGAGGCGACCTCACCACCAGGTGGCGCAGCCAGCAGGGGGCCCGCGCCACGAGGTGGTGTGGTGCCTCCGGGCTCCGTTTCCTACTCATTTTTGTCTCGTGATTTTTCATATTTAATAAAAACAACATAAGTATAAGCAGAAAAGTTTAACGCGAATCTTTTCTGACTAGAACTGTTACCTATTTGAAAACGGACTCTGCAGTTTCCTGCATTTGTTCTTTGATGAATTCTTTCAGAGTCACCACTTGAATAATATCGATATCTTCATTATAAGAATCTCCAGAAATATAATGCTTGAGTCTTTGCCCATTCACCACTTGCGTAGTGTTATCTTTAAGAGAAGCAATCTTTATCTCACCTGAACGATACACCTATTCAATAATAAAGGGTCCTTCCCATTTCGAGAGTATTTTTCCTGCAAAAAATCTGAGACGAGACCTATACAATAGAACTTTCTCACCAACATGGAATTCTATCTTAAGAATTCTCCTATCATGCCACTACTTGACTTTCTCTTTAAAAGTCTGGCATTTTCATAAGCTTCACTTCTCCACTCATCTAAAGAACTCAAATCAAGCAACCTTTTCTTACCAGCAAGTTTAAAATCTCTATTAAGCTCTTTTACTACCCAAAAAGCTTTGTGTTCTAATTCTAAAGAGGCAAGCGACACGCTTTTCCATAAACCATTTTGTAAGGAGACATGCCCATGGGATTCTTATAAGCAGTTCTATAAGCCCATAAAGCATCGTTTAACTTACTAGCCCAGTTTTTCTTAGATCTATTAACAGTCTTCTGCAAGATAGACTTGATCTCTCTATTTGATAACTCTACTTGCCCACTAGTTTGGGGATGATAAGCAGAAGCAATTCTATGATTAACGTCATATCTAGCAAGAGTCTTCCTAAAACCACCATGAATAAAATGAGAACCTCCATCAGTCATAAGATATCTAGGCACACCAAACCTAGGAAAAATAACATCCTTAAGCATTTCTAACGAGGTCTCACCATCGGCACTCTTTGTAGGTATAGCTTCTACCCACTTAGTAACATAATCAACAACAACAAGTATATGAGTATAACCTTCTGAAGGAGGTAAAGGATTCATAAAGTCAAATCCCCAACAATCAAATGGTTCAATAACAAGGGAATAATTCATAGGCATTTCATTGCGTCTTGAAATATTACCAACTCTTTGACATTCATCACAAGATAAAATAAATTTTCTTGCATCTTTAAAAAGAGTAGGCCAATAAAAACCTAATTGTATAACCTTTTGTGCAGTTCTATCTCCAGCATGATGTCCTCCATAAGCACTACCATGACATTTTCTCAATATCTCTTGTTGTTCATATTCTGGAACACATTTTCGCATAATACCATCCACTCCTTCTTTATATAAATGTGGATCATCCCAAAAAATAATGCCTCAAGTCATAAAAGAATTTTATTCTCTGCTGAGCTGTAAAGGTTGGAGGCAAATACTTGGAAACAATAAAGTTAGCATAATCAGCATACCAAGGACTCTCTCGCGAAGTTACCTTTATTGTAGCCAACTGTTCATTTGGAAAACTATCATTAACAGGAATAGGATCATAAGAAATGTTTTCTAATCTAGACAAATTATCAACAACTGGATTTTCAGCACCCTTCCTATCTAAAATATGCAAATCAAACTCTTGTAAAAGCAATGCCCATCTAATAAGCCTAGGCTTAGCATCTTTCTTTTCCATAAGATACCTAATAGCAGCGTGATCAGTATGAATAGTAACTTTTGAATCAACAATATAAGGTCTAAACTTATCACAAGCAAAGACAACAGCTAGGAACTCTTTCTCAGTAGTAGCATAATTCTTTTGAGCAGCATCAAGAGTCTTACTAGCATAATGAATAACATTTTACTTCTTATCTACGCGCTGTCCAAGAGCAGCACCTATAGCAAAATCACTAGCATCACACATAATTTCAAAGGGTAAATTCCAATCAGGTGGTTGGACAATAGGAGCAGTAGTTAAAGCCTTCTTAAGAGTTTCAAAAGCTTCCTTACAATCATCATCAAAAACAAAAGGTACATCTTTTTGAAGAAGATTAGTAAGGGGCTTTGAAATCTTAGAGAAATCTTTAATAAACCTCCTATAAAAACCAGCATGACTAACAATACTACGAATATACCTTTAACATCCCTAGGATGGGGCATTTTCTCAATTGCTTTAACTTTTGCTCTGTGAACTTCAATACCTCTTTCAGAAATTTTATGTCCAAGAATAATTCCTTCATTCACCATAAAGTGGCATTTCTCCCAATTAAGAACACGATTAGTTTCTTCACATCTCTGCAAAACTTTATCAAGATTGTGCAAACAATTATCAAAAGAAGTTCCATAGACGAAGAAATCGTCCATGAATACCTCCACAATTTCTTCACAAAATCCATGAAAAATAGCAGACATGCATCTTTGAAACGTAGCAGGAGCATTACACAAACCAAAAGGCATACGTCTATAAGCATAAGTTCTATAAGGACAAGTAAAAGTGGTTTTCTCTTGATCTTTCTTTTTAACAGCAATTTGAGAGAAACTAGAATAACCATCAAAAAACAAAAATGAGTTTTCTTAGATAACCTCTTGATGTCTACGAACGCTTCTATTCTTGTAGACAGTGTTGGGCCTCCAAGTGCAGAGGTTTGTAGAACAGTAGCAAGTTTCCCTTAAGTGGATCACCCAAGGTTTATCGAACTCAGGGAGGAGGAGGTCAAAGGTATCCCTCTCAAGCAACCCTGCAATTACGATACAAGAAGTCTCTTGTGTCCCCAACACACCCAATACACTTGTCAGATGTATAGGTGCACTAGTTCGGCGAAGAGATAGTGAAATACAAGTAATATGGATGATTATAAGTAGTAAATGCAATTTGAAATAAATATCGTTGTGAGCAAACATGTAACAGAACTGAATGTAAATGGTGTTTCAATGCTTAGAAATAAGGCCTAGGGATCATACTTTCACTAGTGGACACTCTCAACAAAGATAACATAATTGAACACATAAATAACTATCTTCACTATGCTACTCTAAACTATTCGTCGATGGATAACGAACACTAATTAAGTGTAGGGCTACGAAGCACTCCTCAAAGTTCGCATTTCCCCAAACTAGATTGCCCCACAGTATCACCTTGAGCGCACTAGATGGTTCCAACAAACACCAACAATTTATAGAGACACTAGCCAAAGAGACACACATAATGCGCACACTGTCACATTCCCATCATGGTACAAGGTGTCTCCGGAGATTACAATAATAAAGCACTGGAGTAGCATAATATATGAAGAATAGCATCTACCAATTCAACTGGATACAAAGCTCATGATCACAAATAGATCACATCATGGGAGAAAGAGGTGAACCACATAGCTACCGGTAGAGCCCTCAGCACCGGGGGAGAACTACTCCCTCCTCATCATGGGAGACAACAATGTTGATGGAGATGGCAGTGAAGTCGATAGAGACGGCGGTGGCGGTGATGGAGTCGATGGAGATGGCTCCGGGGGCACTTCCCCATCTCGGCAGGGTGCCGGAACAGAGACTTCTGTCCCCTGAAACTCATTGGTGGTGGCGGTGGAGCTGCAGAACTCTTTCTCGAAAAACACCGACTGATTTAGGGTTTTGGCTTCGGAGGGTCTTAAATATCCGGAGAGGCAGTGTCAGAGGGCGGCCAGGGGCCCCACACCACCCCTGGCGCGGCCAAGGGGGGCGCCACCCCCTGGTGTGGTGGGTCCCTGGCCCCCTCCGGGTCTCCTTTGGTCTTCGTCTTGCATCCAGAAAAAACAGGAGGTTCGGGCTTTGTTTCGTCCAATTCTGAGAATATTTCCTATGTATCTTTTTTGAAACACAAAAATAGCAGAAAACAGGGAACTGGCACTGTGGCATCTCGTCAATAGGTTAGTTCTAGAAAATGCATAAAAATGCCACGAAGTGTAACAAAACACAAAGCAAATGGTGCATAAACAAGCATGGAGCATCAAAAATTATAGATACGTTTGAGACGTATCAAGCATCCCCAAGCTTAACTCTTGCTCGTCCTCGAGTAGGTAAGTGATAACAAAACAATAATTTTTGAGGTGACATGCACCAACACAATCTTGATCAACGATGTAAAGCATTGAGTGCTGAGATCAAAGTACTCTTAAACATGGGCATGAAAGACATAATCTTGACAATAAAACTTAGCAACCATGTTATAACATGAAAAGTAACACAAACAAAAGATCATGAGTAATAATGCATTGAAAATCAAGTGTGTGTTTCGAGCATATAGAAAAACATAGCAAAGTGGTTTTTAGCTTGTCCTTCATGGAGTAGCAGAACATAAATGCATAGGACACCTTCAAGTTTAAGAGGGTGACTAGAAACAAATAATTTAAGAACAAGCAAAAGCATAATCATGAATCAATCAATAATAAATTTTGGGACTATGCACATTATACTCAGAATGACAACTATGCTCTCTTAGACGGTGCATAAAGGTAGAAAGTGGAGACTCAACATAAAAGTAAAAGAAAGGCCCTTCGCAGAGGGAAGCAGTGATTGCAAGTTTTATAAACCTCCAAAAATTATGATACTTACTAGCTTTGAGCTCTTATTGCCCCCATCATAGGCATCTTGAGTGGTTAAGGTTAATGCGAGTACAATTATGAAGCATATGCTTAACAAATCATAAGTTGAAAATCTCATGTCCCGTGAAGTACGAATACCCAAACCTCATGCTACTCGACTTAGGTCCCAAGCAAGTTCTTTTCATTGTAAGCATACATGTATCATCGAGAACGCCAACGGGGTACCTCTTGCCCGATGACATGGAAACAAGCCCACATCAAAATGACAAGACAAACAGACAATGAACACCTGAGCATCTCTTTTATTTACCATGGGTATAGCTTTTTTTTTTGAGATGCGTCGTCGAATGTCCACTATGGGCATGCTATAAATTTCCACCATGAATGATGCATGGCTTAGATTAGCGGCCCATGCATTTCTCTAACACATATACAAACTCCATGAGCTCACAAGTTTCCAACTTATTTCACATCGCAGGTATCCATAAACAAAAGATCATGATATCAACTAAATGAGAGTAAGTGCAATGTTGAAAGCGTGCCCCATGACGGCATGGCTGGGCTAACTTACAACTTGCAAGCATAACATCAACATAAGAGAGCCACAATAGTCAAATTTATTAAAAGCAAGAAAGTAAGTGTGCCATCAGGTTCGTGAGAGCTTTACTGACTAATATTCATATAACACAAAAAGTTTAATTTGAAGGATAGATAAAAGCAAGACGAATTGTGCTTGGAATAGCAAATTGCTAATAGGTAGATATGGTGGACATATTGGAAAACTTTGGTTTTTGGGAGTTGGATGCACGAGAAGTATTCCCTCTCAGTACAAATTGAAGGCTAGCAAAAGACTGGGAGCGACCAACTAAGAGAGCAATAACGGCCATAATCATGCATAGCGACAAAACATTATTAACCAAAACATAAAGTGGTATCACAAGTCAATAACCAAATGATCATAGATGCTTATGGCGACTTGTTAAAGTCAAACATGTCGTAAGCATGCGCCAAGTCAACCCAAATAAAGCATCAAAGGAGAAAACCACAATATTATGCTCCCATATAATAAAAACAACGCATGATTCTTTCAAAGGCACATTAAGCAATCTCAGTCATTTGAGACAAGTCATGCTACAAAAAAAACTACTAAGAATACTATCAAAATAACATCTAGCATGACATGCAAAAGTCTAAGCGACAGTCTAAACAAGCTCCCATTTGTACCACTATAGGCATGAATATTTTTTCTCTTTTCCAACACCATTCAACCTTTTTGAAACCACTCTTAAAGATGAAAACCAACATAGACCAGTGGTATAAATACACCTTGATACAAAGATATAACAAGTTCTGAACAAAAATCAAGGCGAAAAGTGAAAGCTAAATGCAGTACTAGAAAAAGAGAACACTCGTTGAACGATAAGAGTGAAAACTAGAGAGTTCTTGGCAAAGAAAAACTGAGCGTGACTCTCTCCAAAGCAAACATGATGTGATTCAACCATTTATTACAGCAAACAAAACAAAATAAAACTGAAAGCAAAAGTAAAGACGCTCCAAGAAAAACACATAGTATACGAAGCAATAAAAATATAGTGTCTTAAAAGGTGACCTGATTTTTGCCGATGAAGAAGGGGTGCCTCGGGGCATCCCCAAGCTTTGAAGCTTGTACCTCTTGGATATTTATTGGGGTGACATGGGTATCCCCAAGCTTGAGCTTTTGTCCATACTTCATCTCATCTCATCACTCTCCTTTCCCTACACTTGAAAACTTCCTTCATACAAAACTTCACACAATTCTATTAGCAACATTAGTGTAAGCATGATAGTAAATCTACTCTTTTGGTTCAATTTTAAACTCAATTATAACACCCATTAAAGCATAAGCTACTATAGCAACTTCCTCAAAAGTTCCGTGATCAAAAGAACTAAAAAAGAAAGCGATCGAGAGGCAAACACAAATAGTGGCAGAAATCGGTCAAAATAGAACAACTGACAAAGATTGATTTTTCCGAGGACCTTCTGTTGCTCAAATCGAAAAGTGCAAAACTAATAAAAGTTTGGAAATAACCTGGGTCATGTTCACAAGAAATCGCAGATCAAAAAGATATTCTGAGAATTTTCACGAATTTTTACGGTGCAGCGCATAAATCTGTTTCAGGACAGCAACTTCCCCAAATCTTACCTTCCTCCAATTAGAGGCTCTTCTTGGCACAAAAACGAAATAAAAATGATAAGAAGAGGTTATTACATTAGTAATAACTTCCAAGACTCAACAAAAAGAAAAAGTACTAAAAATAAAACATTGGATTATCTCCCAAGAGTGCTTTTCTTTAACGCCTTTGAGCTAGGCGCAGTAATTTGAGAAGATGCTCATATAAGCGCTAGAAAGAACTTGAAGCAAGAGAGAGCATCAAAAAGATAATACGAAGCAAATTTAAATCTAAACCACTTCCTATGAAAAAGAGTCTTGTAAAGAGACAAGTCATGAAAGCACAAAGCAACAAGCATAGGAAGGCAAAATAACTGCAACTTCAAGAATTCCAACAAAAAGAGGGGAAACTTAATATTGTTGAGATCCATCAAACCATGTTTCCCTCTCTCATAATAACTTTCAGTAGCATCATGAATAGAATTAACAATATAACTATCACATAAAACATTCTTATCATGAGCCATATGCATAAAAGAATTAATACTCCCCACATAAACATAGTTATTCTTAGCAATCATAGTAGGAGCAAATTCAACAAAATAGCTATCTTATGGAGTGTGTTCAGTTGTAAACACATCATCATTGGAAGAAACATGGATAGCACTAATAGAACAACAATTATTAACCTCATCATTTTCAGAATTGGTACCATAGAGATTTTCAATATCAAAAGTAGAGTGCTTTTCCCAATCATGATCACTACTATAGATAACAGGCATAGCAACATCATCGAGTTCAGACTCATCAAAAACTATAATAGGAGCAACATCCTTAGGGGAAGATATCATTTCCTCTCTCCTTTTACTCCTCCTCTTCTTCTTCTTCTTCTTCTTCCCTTCTTTAGGAGGGAGAGGCTTGAAAGGAAGCTTCTCCACATAACCTGGTTTATTAATAGAAAATGATAGAAGAAATTTTGGGGGATTCCTCCTTTTCATTAATAAGAACAAAACACATATTAGTCCTATCATAATTTGGTGAAATATCATCTTTTATAACATTTTGTATGTAAGTATTTGCGTGGCAATCATTAACACAATAAAGATGACAACCATGCAGGATGCTATTAATATCAAAAGCACTCATATCTACCAAAGAAGTTTTTCTAGATAACTCTTCACTCCCCAAAAATAAAGTAAGCTCATCATGCTGTTTGGGAGTGATCATGTCATCACAATACAAACTTGCAGTACTCATTGGATTAGAAAGGCTACTATCATAGCTTGAACATTGGAAATTGAAATGACCCACTTTATAGCAAAGTTCACAAATAAAAGGATAGAAGGTACAAATGTTTTCACCAAGCTCATTTAGAGCCTTGTCCCACATTCTAGTTTCTTCACTCCTGTGGTGGATACAATAATCTTCTTTGATGTGATTCTTTTCACAAGGTCTAAGCGCTCCACAAAAATTAACATGCTTATAAGAAATAGTACTTTCAGAAGTTTGAGCATGTTCATTGCAATCATCAATAACAATCTCACTTTCCATGCAAGTGTCTTTAAAAGGTTCATGATACACATCCCAATTTCCCTTAGGAACATTAATATGAGAAGTAAAGGTTCTAAAGCAATCAACCATAATTTAAGGATCAAGACCATATTTAGCACTAAGCTCTTGAAAATCAGCAGTTTCAGCGAAAGACTTAATGCAATCATACTCATAGTTTATACCTGATTCTTTACCTTTGTCACAATCCCAATCTTCGATATTGCTTTGAATTATTTCAAGAAGATCCCACTTGGCTTTAACCTCCTTGCTTGTGAAAGACCCCTCAAAGCAGGCATCTAGATAGTCCTTGTAATGTCCTAGAAGCCTTGCATAAAAAATATTAATAACAATATTACAGGGGAGTTCATGAATGGGACATTTGAGAATTAGTGACTTCAATCTTCCCCACGCCTGAGCAATGATTTCTCCATCATGAGGATGAAAATTATAAATATAATTCCTATCTTTATGAACCTCACTAGAGGGATAGAATTTAGAATAAAAGAGAGGTATAATTTCCTCCCAGCCAATAGATCGGCCATCCTTAAGCGTTTTATACCATTCCGCAGCTCTGCCCTTTAGTGATAAAGAAAATAGCTTCCTCTTAACATGGCTTGTTGAAATACCTGCACACTTGAACAACTTGCATAATTCATGTATAAAGATCAAATGATCACCAGGATGGACAGTTCCATCCCCTAAATAGCAGTTATTCATAGCACGTTCAACAATTTTCATAGGTATTTTAAAAGGATGAGGATCACAGACATCATTAGAATTATCACATATGGGAGATAAAATATCATCAGAGCAAATTTTCTCCTCTAAAGCTAGGGAATTAAAAATATCATGCTCATAAAAACCAGCTCCCCCAAGCTTAGACTTTTCTATAGCACTAGCAATAACGGTGTTCAAAGAGTTCATATAAATAACATTGCTATTAGCATGCAAATAAAGCTCCAAAGGTTTTTCAATTTTCTCTTCAAACACTTCATGTCCTAACTTAGGAAAAATACTATAAAATTCTTTGTTTTCCATTAAGCCTAACTAGTGAAAATAAAAACAAGAAACAAAAAGATATAATTGCAGAATCTAAAGGAAATAACTTTGAGCACCCACACACGAGGATGTGAGTACCTTTTACCTTACCTCCCCGGCAACGGCGCTAGAAAAGAGCTTGATGTCTACGAACGCTTCTATTCTTGTAGGCAGTGTTGGGCCTCCAAGTGCAGAGGTTTGTAGAACAGCAGCAAGTTTCCCATAAGTGGATCACCCAAGGTTTATCGAACTCAGGGAGGAGGAGGTCAAAGGTATCCCTCTCAAGCAACCCTACAATTACGATACAAGAAGTCTCTTGTGTCCCCAACTGACGAGGGTTAAACTCGACAAATGTCCTAGATGAAGGACTTAGGATCGGGGAGACAGGGCGTCGGATGAACTCGAAGGTAAAACTCAGTCAAACAAGGTGGCTATGAAAGTAAACGTGGGTGTAGAACCTGGCTTGCTTTCAATCTGTCCCACACCGTCCCCTCCTGGCCCCTTTATATAGGTGGCCAGGTCTCAAAGATCGGGTGGGATCCGATACATATTACAATAGCGACATACGACATGAACTCGTATTTCGACTAGTATTACAATTGGGCCTATCGTAACGGGCCTCAGGGGGTACTCAACTAACGGGCTCTATTATCTATACCCTTATCAGTAGCCCCCGAGATTCTACCAGAATTGCAGATTCGGGTTGAATCTCAGATCTTCAATTCTTTGACTTGATCAATACTTGACTTCTTCAAATCTTGAAATCTTCGACTTGGTCTTTCGACTTATCTTTTTCTATAGTATCTCGCAAGGGGCTTTGATGAACAAGCCTGACACTTCTGATAGATCAAAATGTCAGTTAACTGCCGAACAGACACTTACCACCTACTTCAAATTCAATCCCCTTGGACTTGAATTCGGGAAACCGGTCAAACCCATCCTTTTGCCGCATTTAGGACTTACAAAGAATGAGTCCCAGTGGTTCTCAGGGTACCCAGTGCGTCCACCAGGATTTTTCTTTGCGTCGTAGACACGGATACATACCAGCAGAGCGCATCCATGTGCGTATATCGGGCCACACAGGACGGATCCTGGGGTCTGATGCCTGGTAAATGACCGGCCCGTTGGGAACCCCAAGAGGAAGGTATGATGAATATAGCAGCAAGATTTTCCCTCAGTAAGAAACCAAGGTTTATCGTTCAGGAGAGGAAGGAGCCAAACGACTGAAGGTGATGCTTGCTAGCTTGCGACGGCTCAGGACAATTTATAAGGCGCCTCGTCCAAGCTTTGCTTGCTAGCTGCAACGCGGAACCTGCACACAACACAACCAAATACTTTGCTCCCAACTTACGATGAGGTTGTCAATCTCACCGGTTTGCTTGAAACAAAGGGTATGAGCGTATCGAGTGGAAAGTGATAATAGTATGCGAGTAAAGTAAACAGTGCGAGTAAAGTAAACAGGTGATAGCAATATAAAGGAAATAGGACCGGGGTCCACAGTTCACTAGCGGTGTCTCTCCATAAGATAAAATAATACATGCTGGGTACACAAATTACGGTTGGGCAATTGATAGAATAAAGATAATGTGCATATGATGAGAGGATCACTATGAGATTTACTCTGGGCATTACAACAAGATACATAGACCGCCATCCAACTGCATATATGACTAATAATCCACTCACGGGGATATCGTCCGAACACCCCATGAGTATTAAGTTGCGAACAACAGATAACTGCATTAAGCAAAGTGTGTAATGTAAACAAAGCATATGCCCTCGAGCATATGAATGTTGTTTTCCCCTAGTAGCAACAACACATCTACAACCTTAGATGTTTCTGTCACTCCCCCAGATTAAATAAAGGCATGAACCCACTATCGAGCATAAATACCCCCTCTTGGAGTCACTAGCAACTACTCGGCCAAGATAGCTACTAACAACGGAGAGCATGCAAGATCATAAACAACATAGAGATAACAAAAGATAAATTTCAGTACTTCAACTCAAGCATAACACCAATATTCATCGGATCCCAACAAACCAAACATGTAGAATTACATAACGGTGATCTCAATCATGTAGGGCAGCTCATGAGATCTAAACATGAAGCACATGGTGGAGAAGACAACCATCTAGCTACTGCTATGGACCCATAGTCCAAGGTAGACTACTCACTCATCACTCCGGAGGCAAGCATGGCGATGAAGAAGACCTCCGGTGACGATTCCCCTCTCCGGCAGGGTGCCGGGAAGAGCTTCTAGACCCTCCCGATCTTTGGGTCGACGGTGGCGGTGGATCGCGATGTGTTCTGGAAAATTGATCGGGTCCTTAGGTTTTTCCCGTCGGGGAGTCTTTACAGGCGAAGGGGCATCGTCAGAAGTGGACCGAGGTGGTCTCACACATAGGGGGCGCGGCCCAGTCCCTGGCCGCGCCGCCCTGGTGTGAGGGCCCCTCGTGGCCCCCACTCCATCTCCTCTTCAGTTCTCTGGAAGCTTCGGTAAAATTCTGGGCGACTGGCTTTGGTTTCGTCCAATTCCGAGAATATTTCTTGTGTACCTTTTTTGAAACACAAAAATAGCAGAAAACAGGGAACTGGCACTGTGGCGACTTGTTAGTAGGTTAGTTCCAGAAAATGCATAAAAGTGCCACAAAGTGTAACGAAACACTAAGCAAATGGTGTAAAAACAAGCATGGAGCATCAAAAATTATGGATACGTTGGAGATGTATCAGCATCCCCAAGCTTAACTCCAGCTCGTCCTCGAGTAGGTAAGTGATAACAAAAGAAATAATTTTTGAGGTGACATGCACCTACACAATCTTGATCATCTATGTAAGCGTTGTGCGCTGGGATCAAAAGAACTTAAAACATGGGCATGAAAGACATAATCTTGATAGAAGAAACTTAGCAACCATGTTATAACATGAAAATGAACACAAACAAAAGATCATGAAAATGAAACAATGAAAGTCAAATGTGTGTTCAAATCATAAGGAAATACATACAAATGGTTTTCAGCTTGTCCTTCTTGGAGAGCAAAACATAAATGCATAGGACACCTTCAAGTTTAAGAGGGCGACTATATACAAATAATTTGAGAACAAGTGAAACCAACAATATGAATCAATCAATGAACACTTTGGGACAATGCACATTATACTAAGAATGACAACTATGCTCTCTTAATGGTGCATAAAGATAGAAGGTGGTGACTCAACATAAAAGTAAAAGAAAGGCCCTTCGTGGAGGGAAGCAGTGATTGCAAGTTTTATAAACCTTCAAAAATTATGGTACTTACCGGCTTTGAGCTCTCATTGCACCCATCATAAGCATCTTGAATGGTTAAAGTTAATGCGAGAACACTCATGCTGCATATGCTAGACAAATCATAAGTTGAAAACCTCGTGTCCCGTGAATACGAGTACCCAAACCTCATGCTACTTTACTTAGAGTCCCAAGCAGGGCTCTTGTCATTGTAAGTATATATGTATCATCGAGAACCGCCAATAGGGTACCTCCGTGCCCGATGACATGGAACAAGCCCACATCAAAATAACAGGATAAGCAGACAATGAACACCTCGACATCTCTTTTGTTTACCATTTGTATAGCTTTTTATTTTGAGATGCGTCGTCAAATGTCTACTATGGGCATGCTGCAAATTTCCACCATGAATTACGCATGGCTTAGATTGGCGGCCCAGGTGTTTCTCTAACACATATATAAACTCCATGATCCCGCAAGATCCCAATTCATTTCACACCGCGAGTATCCATAAACAAAAGATCACGATATCAACTCAAATAAGAAGTGCAATGTTGAAAGCTTGCCCCATGACGGCATGGTTGGGATAATCTCCAACTTACAACTTGCAAGCATAACAACTCAACATAAGAGACCACAATGTCAAATTTTTAAGAACGAGAAAAATAAAGTGTGCCTTCCGGTTCGTGAGAGCTTTACTGACCAATTTTCGCATAACACTAGTAAGAGTTTAATTTGAAGAGTAGATAAAAGCAAGTCAAATGTACTTTGGAATAGCAAATTGCTAATAGGTATGTATGGTGGACACTTTGGCAAACTTGGTTTTTAGGAGTTGGATGCACGAGTAGAGCTCATACTCAGTACAAGGCGAGGGCTAGCAAAAGACTGGGAGCAACCAACTAAGAGAGCAATAATGGCCATAATCATGCAAAGCGACAAAGCGACATTAAAAGAAGCATAAGATGGCATCAAAAGTCAAAAACTAAATGATCATAGAGGATATTGGCGCTTTGTACGAGTCTAACATGTGTGAGCATGCGCCAAGTCAACCCAAATAAAGCATCAAGGAGAAAGCCAAAATAATGCTTCCAAACGATAAAAACAACGCATGATTTTTTCAAAGGCTTATTAAGCAATCTCAGTTATTTGAGACAAGTCATGCTACAGCAAAACCACTAAGCATACTATCAAAAAGACATCAAGCACGACATGCAAAAGCCTAGGCCGCAGTCTACACAAGCTCCTTCTTGTACCACTTTTTTGCATAAAGCTTTTTCTCTTTTCCAACACCATTCAAAAAAATTATAAACACCTCTTTTGATGAAAACCAATAAAGACCAGAGGCAAAAATACACCTTGATGAAAAGATATAACGAGATCTGAACGCAAATCAAGGCAAAAATCAAAAACTAAACGCAGTTCTAGAAAAAGAAGAACACTTGTTGAAACGAATAGAGTGAAAAACGGAGTGTTCTTGGCAAATGGAAAACAAGGCAACTTCTCCAAAAGGAATTTGTTGGGGTCCATCCATTTATTGCAGCAAACAAAACTAAAATAAACTGAAAACTAAAAACAACTGACGCTCCAAGAAAAACGCATAATTTATGAAGCAATAAAAATATAGTGTCTTGAAAGGTGACCTGATTTTTGCCGATGAAGAAGGGGTGCCTCGGGGGCATCCCCAAGCTTTGACGCTTGTACTTCTTGAATATTTCTTGGGGTGCTGCATGGGCATCCCCAATCTTGAGCTTTTGTCCATTCTTCAACTCATCTCATCACTCTCCGATCCCTACACTTGAAAACTTCCTTTATACAAAACTAAACACAAATCTATTAGCAACATTAGTGTAAGCATAACATAGAGTCAACCCATTTTTGCTTCAGGTTTCAACCTAAAACCACCACATATTAAGCATATACTACTGTATCAACTTCCCCAAAAGTTCCGTGATCAAAAGAACTCAAAAAGAAAGCAATAAAGCGGCAAACACATATTGGCAGAAATCTGTCAAAACAGAACAGCTGACAAAGGTCGAATTTTTGAGGGGTTTTCTATTGCTCAAATAAAAAAGTGTTCAACTAATGAAAGTTTGGATATAACCTGGGGCATACGCACAAGAAATCGCAGGTCCAAAAGATATACAGAGAATTTTCACGAATTTTTACGGTGCAGCACCGAAAACAGTTTCAGGACAGCAACATCCCCAAATCTTACCTCACTCAAATTAGAGGCTTCTCTTGGCATAAAAACGAAATAAAAAGGATAAGGAGAGGTTATTACAGTAGTAATAACTTCCAATACTCAAATAAAAGAAAAATAACTAAATGTAAAAACATTGGATTATCTCCCAAGAGTGCTTTTCTTTAACGCCTTTGAGCTAGGCGCAGAAAATTGTGAATCAAGTAATATCAAGTGATGAAGCATCAAGCTCATAATTTGCTCTAAGAATAGAGTCAAACACTAATTTATTTCTCTTCCTAGGGAAGTTTTCCATACCTTTCTTGAGTGGAAATTGATATTTGATGGTGCCTTCCCTCATATCAATAATGGCACCTACAGTTCGAAGAAAAGGTCTTCCCAAAATAATAGGACATGAAGCATTGCATTCAACATCCATGACAAGAAAATCAACGGGAACAAGGTTATTGTTAACCACAATAAGAACATCATTAATCCTTTCCAAAGGTTTCTTCTTAGCCACATCAGCAATAGGAACATCATAATAACACTTTTCAAGCGGTGGTAAATCAAGCATATCATAAATCTTTCTAGGCATGATAGAAATACTAGCACCTAGATCACATAAAGCATGGCAATCAAAACCATTAACATGCATATCAATGATGGGTTCCCAACCATCTTCTAACTTCTTGGGAACAGAAGCTTTTTGCTTCAACTTTTCATCCCTAATTTTTATGAGAGCATTGGTAATATGCTTAGTAAAAGCAATATTTAAAGAACTAGCATTGGGAGTCAAAGCAAGCTTTTGCAAGAAAAAAATAACTTCAGATATATTGCAGCCATCAACATCAAAATCATTAAAGGAAATAGAGCTATCATCTCCTACACTCCGAAAAATTTCAGCACTCTTTTGAGAAAAAGTTTTGGCAGTTTTAGGCTTTTTAACACAAGGAGTAGGAGTTTTCTCTACACCAATCAAAGTAAGAGGATTGCTAGCATTAGGAGCAACATCATTAGAGGTAGTAATAGTACATACCTTCATTTCTCTAGCCATCTCATCTTCTCTTTCCCACCTGGCATGCAATTCTGCTAGCATCCTAACATTTTCATCAATTCTAACTTGGATAGCATTAGCAGTAGCAAAAGGATCAGGCTTAGCGGACATTCTGTTAACCAAAGAAGATTGCACATTAGACAAAGATGAAATATCTGTTTTAGCCTTGGAAACCTTAGCTTGCAACTCAAGAATAGCCTTGTTTAAATTTTCAAGTTGATGACTAATAGTCCTCAACAGAGCTGATTGCTCCTCCATAGTCTTGGTGAAAACCCTGTTCTGCTCATATTGCGCCTGCATAAAATTATTATTAGCCTTTTCAAGTTCAAAAATTCTTTCTTCACTAGGCATTTTAGGTCTACCAAGATAGCTATTATCACCATTAGAAGGAAACGGCCTATAGTTGTTACTAGCAAAATTGTTCCTATAAGCATTGTTGTTAAAATTATTATTTCTAATGAAGTTTACATCAACATGCTCTTCTTGAGCAACCAAAGAGGCTAAAGGAACATTATTAGGATCTACATGAGTCCTATCATTTGAAAGCATAAGCATAATAGCATCAATATTATCACTCAAGGAAGAGGTTTCCTCAGAATTTACCTTCTTACCTTGTGGAGCTCTCTCGGTGTGCCATTCAGAGTAATTTACCATCATATTGTCGAGAAGCTTTGTTGCGGGCCCAAGGTACGGGACATAAAAGTGCCTTCAGCAGCTGAATCAAGTAGGTTCCTCGAAGAAAAATTCAGTCCTGCATAAAAAGTTTGAACAATCATCCAAGTAGTCAGTCCATGAGTGGGACAATTCTTTATCATAGATTTCATTCTTTCCCAAGCTTGAGCAACATGTTCATTATCAAACTGACTAAACTTCATAATATTGCTACGCAAAGCTATAATCTTAACAGGAGGATAGTATCTACCAATAAAAGCATCCTTACACTTAGCCCATGAATCAATACTATTTTTAGGCAAAGACAGCAACCAATCCTTAGCTTTTCCCCTCAAAGAAAAAGGAAACAACTTAAGCTTAATAATATCACCATCAACATTCTCATACTTTTGCATCTCACATAGCTCAACAAAATTGTTGAGATGAGATGCAGCATCATCAGTACTAGCACCAGAAAATTGCTCTTTCATAACAAGGTTCAACAAAGCAGGCTTAATCTCATAAAAATTTGTAGCAGGAGCAGGTGGCGCAATAGGAGTGTAGATAAAATCACTATTGTTCGTGCTAGTAAAGTCACACGACTTGGTGTTTTCAGGAGTAGCCATTCTAGCAACCTAAAAGCAGACAAGTAAAAACAACTATCAAGGATTCTAATTTTTTTGGATTTTTTATAAAATGATGCAAGTAAAAATAAAGTAAAGCAAAACTTAAAACAAAGTAAAGGATGTGCGTGCGAAAAACTCCCCTCGCAGAAGTCTTCTTTTTCCTCCCCGGCAACGGCGCCAGAAAATATGCTTGATGCCTGGTAAATGACCGGCCCGTTGGGAACCCCAAGAGGAAGGTATGATGAATATAGCAGCAAGATTTTCCCTCAGTAAGAAACCAAGGTTGATCGTTCAGGAGAGGAAGGAGCCAAACAACTGAAGGTGATGCTTGCTAGCTTGTGACGGCTCAGGACAATTTATAAGGCGCCTCGTCCAAGCTTTGCTTGCTAGCTGCAACATGGAACCTGCATATAACACAACCAAATACTTTGCTCCCAACTTACGATGATGTTGTCAATCTCACCGGTTTGCTTGAAACAAAGGGTATGAGCGTATCGAGTGGAAAGTGATAATAGTATGCGAGTAAAGTAAACAGTGTGAGTAAAGTAAACAGGTGATAGCAATATAAAGGAAATAGGACCGGGGTCCACAGTTCACTAGCGGTGTCTCTCCATAAGATAAAATAATACATGCTGGGTAAACAAATTACAGTTGGGCAATTGATAGAATAAAGACAACGTGCATATGATGAGAGGATCACTATGAGATTTACTCTGGGCATTACAACAAGATACATAGACCGCCATCCAACTGCATCTATGACTAATAATCCACTCATGGGGATATCGTCCGAACACCCCATGAGTATTAAGTTGCGAACAACAGATAACTGCATTAAGCAAAGTGTGTAATGTAAACAAAGCATATGCCCTCGAGCATATGAATGTTGTTTCCCCCCTAGTAGCAACAGCACATCTACAACCTTAGAGGTTTCTGTCACTCCCCCAGATTAAATAGAGGCATGAACCCACTATCGAGCATAAATACCCCCTCTTGGAGTCACTAGCAACTACTCGGCCAAGATAGCTACTAACAACAGAGAGCATGCAAGATCATAAACAACATAGAGATAACAAAAGATAAATTTCAGTACTTCAACTCAAGCATAACACTAATATTCATCGGATCCCATCAAACCAAACATGTAGAATTACATAACGGTGATCTCAATCATGTAGGGCAGCTCATGAGATCTAAACATGAAGCACATGGTGGAGAAGACAACCATCTAGCTACTGCTATGGACCCATAGTCCAAGGTAGACTACTCACTCATCACTCCGGAGGCAAGCATGGCGATGAAGAAGACCTCCGGTGGCGAGTCCCCTCTCCGGCAGGGTGCCGGGAAGAGCTTCTGGACCCTCCCGATCTCCGGGTCGATGGCGGTGGCGAATCGCGATGTGTTCTGGAAAATTGATCGGGTCCTTAGGTTTTTCCCGTCGGGGGGTCTTTATAGGCGAAGGGGCATTGTCAGAAGTGGACCGAGGTGGTCTCACACATAGGGGGCGCGGCCCAGCCCCTGGCCGCGCCGCCCTGGTGTGAGGGCCCCTCGTGGCCCCACTCCGTCTCGTCTTCGGTTCTCTGGAAGCTTCGGTAAAATTCTGGGCGACTGGCTTTGGTTTCATCCAATTCTGAGAATATTTCCTGTATAACTTTTCTAAAACACAAAAATAGCAGAAAACAGGGAACTGGCACTGTGGCGACTTGTTAGTAGGTTAGTTCTGGAAAATGCATAAAAGTGCCATGAAGTGTAAAGAAACACTAAGCAAATGGTGTAAAAACAAGCATGGAGCATCAAAAATTATGGATACGTTGGAGACGTATCAGGGTCTTACCTTCGTGACATATTTCAGTCACGGCATTTAAGTTTTGTCGCGATGACGCAACCCGAGAATCATATGTCGCAGCCTTGTTTGACTATTACAGCGTACAAAATATTCGGGTTTTATTCAACCTTGATCGATAAAAACCTTCCTCCCGATGGTAGTAATGATGCTTCCAGAATCTTTTTCGCCTTCACTATTCATCGTCGGGAGCGCGCCCAGCGTTCTCGAGGTAAGTAGCCCCCGAGGCTATAGTCGAGAAAATCTTTTTTTGAGTATAGTCTCAAAGACAGCGTGCCATCTTTCATATCGTGAGATCATAATGTGACTCAATAATATCGTCGGGTGCGTGCCCAGCGCTCCCGATGGTAGTAGCCCCCGAGGCTATAGTCAAATGTTTTGGGGTATAGACTCAAAGAATGACTCCTCTTTTACCAAGTTCAATTTTTCCGTCGGCTTCCTTGATCTTCCTTTTTTCAAGTTCGCCAACTCGAACCATCTTTGGAATATTCATCTTACTAGCGTCCACTGCTTATCATAGTCTTCAGTTCTCATTACCCATACGTTTGTGACGTCATTAATCTGTTTGTAATTATCTCTAGATTTTTGACCGTTAGTGGGCTACCGTTTCCGCTCCTTGCGCCACGTCTCAGCCCACGTTCCGTTACCTGGAAGCTATATAAGGGGAGAGTGGGGAAATTTACTGTTTACCAGTTCATTGCTTCCGCCGCCGCCACCATTGTTGCAATCTCTGCTCTCCTGTGATCTCCTGCTGAGCTCCCGTGCGCAGATCGTAGATGCGCGTGAAGCATCAGGCGCAGAAGCACAAGATGACCAAGGGGATGAGCGCCGCGACGAGCTGGGTGCCTTCTGCCTTTACGCAGAAGGAGCTGGACAAGGCCCGAGTGGATGGCCTCGTCTCCAACGATGACGAGGTTATCTTCCCAAGCGCTGAACGGATCCCCAAGCCCAGAGATGGTTTCCGGGTGATGTTCTTTGCCTATCTTTTGCGCGGTCTTTCCCTTCTGGCTCACGAATTCCTTCATGGGCTTCTTTTTGTTTATGGTGTGCAGCTTCACCAGCTCACACCAAATTCCATCTTGCACATTGCTTGTTTCATAACTTTGTGCGAGTCATTTCTGGGGATTGATCCCTACTTTCTTCTTTGGAAAGCCCTCTTTTGGCTCCGCCCCAGTGTCGCATTGTCCAAGAAACCCGAACTGGGCAGAGCTTGTATCTCTGTTCGCTCTGAATCGTAGTATTTAGAGTTTTCAATGGCTGCCTTGATACAAGGTTGGAGGACCAGGTGGTTTTATATCAAGGACCGAAAGAATTCCCCCTCCGACAAGTACGGGCTTGCCCCATTTGACGCCTCCCAACAATTGAAGAAATTGGCCTCGTGGGATTTGCCTCCCACGAAAGCTGAGATGGAGGAAATCAAGCCACTCCTGGCCCGCATCCAGGAGCTGAAAAGTGGTAGAGGAGGTGCTCTTTTGGGTACGCAACTCATGGCATTTTTCCTGCAATGTCGGGTTCAACCCCTGCAGCATCGTCTTTCCAAGTTGTGGACTTTTTCCGGCTTGGGAGATCCTTCTCGAGTATCTGAAAATCTTATGGAGAAGAAGGATCTCGACAGGCGTGTGAGAGATCTTACCACTCTCACCAAAGATCATGAAGTTGCTGACTTAACCGCAAGCCACTTCGACTCCGAGCATCCATTGTCTGCGGTAATTTTTGCTGTCTTTACTTTGCCTTATCTTTCTCTTATTATTATTTGCATTATATCTTTCGGGTTGTTTTGTCTTTTCAGGATCATCGACTACTTGTTTCTCGCCCTCCTCTCCCAGAGGGAGGGGCCATTCCACATGTTCCTATTTCTGCGGCCTCTGAAGCCCCCGAGACTGAGGACAGTCATGATGGAGAAGAAGGCGAGGATTCGCTGGAAAGGACCAGTTCAATGACGTCACCTCCTCCTGCACTTTCTGAAGACATTGTCGTGGACAAGAAGAGGAAACGTGTCGAAGAATTTGCTTCTTCCAGTGCCTCCGCCCCTAAGACTGTGGCCGGGGAATCCTTTGAGCCAGAGGACGGTGGAGAACTCTTCGACTTCATGGACTCGTGAGTGTCCATCTGTTTGTTTTCATATATTTAGCTTTTTATTGTCGACCTTGATAGATGACTTTGTCTTTTTCTCTTTTTCTCAGGGACGAGGAGAACCCAAAGAGATTTGCTGCTGAGGCCCCCGTCACTGATACTCTTGTTATCAACGAGCCGTCGCCACAAGAGGTTGATCCAGTAGCTAAACCTCAAAAAGCTTCGAAGAAGCCTACCAAGAAGGTAGTCACTGTTCGTAGCTCTAGGCACTTGCAGAAAGCTCCCGACGCCGGTGCTACCCTTGAGGCCCATCAGTCCACAAGCTCCTCCGACGATGTGCGTGAACATACTGTTATACTTACTTCAACTTTTGCGTTATGATGCTCACATCCTATTTTCTGGACAGAACCTGATGAAGAGATTTGTCGACTTGGGCAATGAATGCGTCGAGTACCTAAAAGTTGCCAAGGCCTCTGAAGGTAAGTCTCATTTTTAACACTTGCTTATCTTTGCATGCCTGTCTCTGCTTCTTTGCTTGACTTCTTCTTTCCTCTTTGTTTAACTCAGGTGTTCTAAAGGCAGCCAATGCTCGCATTGCGTCGCTGGAAGCTGAACTCAAAGCCCCCAGGACAGCTTTTGATGCTGCCACTGCTGCCAAGGTCAATGCTGAGAAGTCTGCTAAATCAGCATTGGCTAAGGCGAAAAAAGCAGAAAAGGACTTGGCTAATGCTAACAAGGAGCACCTCCAGCGGGAACAGGCCGTGGCTGAGCGGCTAAACCAGATATCTGCTGCTGCTGGAGGTACATACTATACTTTCTTTCATTTTGTCGGTTTTCCTGCTCTCTTATGCTTGCTGATGTATTCCTTTTCTATTGTTTTGCTGTTTCCTTAATTTTGCAGAATATAGTGAAGTGTCTGCGTCGGCTTTGCAGCTTGACGAAGATCCTCTCTTGGCCGCGGTCAGCTTGCTGGAAGCAAACTGGATATCTGTCCGGGAAATCTTCGAGTTGGTTAACCGCATACTTACGCGGATTTTTGTTGGGTTGTGGCCTAAAAAGAAGGCCAATGTACCAGACTTGAAGAATCTTGCCAAAGCCTTCGACACCGATGACGACCCCATACTTACTATGAAGGGTCTCTCCTTGAAGCGAGGTGCCGAGGGGGCCATTGCCTTTGCATATGCGCATGGTGAGGAGGTGAACTGGGAGAAGATTAGCTCTTCCCCTGGCCGTCCTCGTTTGGAACTGAAGCCCTTCTTTGAGAAGGCGAAAAAGTATGCGCCGAGCATCGTGTCGATGATTTCCCCTTCGGCGGCTTCCGCGACCGGTACGACGCCGATTCCTTCGACTCCGGCCACAAGTGGATCTATGCCTCCTCCCGATGCTGGTGCTGCTTCTGCTACGCCTTCTTCTGCTGCGGATCATGAGGCCGAGGTGGCGTAGACTTTGCCTCCTTTTGTAATTTTTAGTTTTACTTTGATGTAGTAAAAAACTCTTAGTCGTATGTAACCCTGAGAACTTTAGTCAGAGGGTTTGCACTATTGTAAATATTTCTTCTTTTGCGAAAATATCGTGTTCAGTTTAGTCTTCTGAGATGCTTCTCTTTTCTTTTCTTTTGGCTTCCAGCCTATGCATGTTGGTGGATCGTCGGGTCGCAATCAGGCTCCATCTCCTGCCAACGTTGTCGACTCCGGAGCTTCGTCGCCTCCTTGTCCTTCTTGCCAATGTGCTGAGTATTCCTCAGAGATTTCAGACCTTGAGAGCCGCTTGTCTTTGGCGAAGCGTCAAGCGCAGATGGCTATGGATAAGGCCAGCAAATCTTGCGGGTTTATGAAACAAATATCCATTCTTGAGGATAAGGTGTCGGGTCTGATGGCGAAAATCGTGCATCTCGAAGAATGCGACTCTTTCCTCATCGGTATTGTCGAGTCTGTTTGTGAGATGTTGCGATGTGAGGTTCCTTGTTGCTTCTCTTGCTTCCTTTTATTCCACTACTACTGTCTAATATCTTTTGTTGTCTTAGGTACTTGTCTGGACTTTGCTGCTGAAGCACGTCGGGTTGCTGAGCGAAATACAGCTCTAGAAAAGGCATCAGAGGGGATCGATAGTTTGTGGTCCGATCCTCGACGCCGTCATGCTATTGTGCTGCTTCAAGATCGTGCTCAGCATATTGCAGAGGCAGTTGATGGTTGTCGAAGATCTCTGATAACCATGCACTCTATCATGCTTCCTCGCAATCCTCTTCCTGGAAGCTTTCCATTGTTACTCGATACTTACAGATCGAGTCAGCAAATTCATTGGCTGATAGAGCTGAACTTGGTGGCTGGAGCCAATTTCGCTCTTGGGTGGGTGCGTAAGTGGCATCCAAGGCTTAATTATAGTTCCATGTCACTGAGTTATCCTCCAGGTGGAGCTAGTTTGTGAGTTCATCTGGAGAATACCCTTCAGCCTGCCAGAAGGATTATAGCTAGGCTGTTGCGAGAGGATGTCGCGTTTTTCTGTGAGCATCATTACTTAGATCCCCTAGGGGTGGATGATTCTGATAACCTGATGTTATGATGTGATACTTGTATGTATTTTTGTGCGTATAATGCGAGAGTTTTTGTTTTCTAACTTTGTTGTGTCAGAATTTTTTATCCTCAGAGCATTGCGCTTTTTTTTGAAGGTGAAAACAGTGGGAGGAGCCCACTGCAATTTTTATAAGATTTTAGGGGTTTACAAGAGAATGTACAAGCAAAGTCTTAGCCAAAAACTAGACAAAAATAAAATAAAAATAAAGAAAATAGCAAATAAGAAATCTGCTATACAGAGAGCTAGACTTGTGACTGCAGCCATTCTTTGAAACTTTCCACATGCTTCTTCTTCATTCTATGAGCATTGCGCTTTTGTGTGTATGTTGGTGCGCTTGCCGCAACTTTTGAAGACATGTAAACTCAAATAAGAGGAACTTTTGTCTTTTATTTATGCGTATAATGTAAGATACATGGGATAACCCAAGAGATCCAGCCAATGACCTGTGTTCTAGATCTAGAGGGCATTGCCCTGGAATAACTCGTGGCTTTTACAGCCTTATTTTCCTACTCTATTTATTCGCCTATGTCGCTTGAGTCTTCTCTTCTTCTCGTGTCGAGTTTTCTTGCTCTAGCGGCTGTACCCGAGGTTTCTTTACTTTTGGTTCCTTGGGGTTTTCTTCGAGTTGCTACGTGACTCCTGTGGTCGTGCTTTTTGTTTTGGGTTCCCCGTAGCATGCCATCATGCCGAAGTTTTGGGCCATCTTGTGAAATTCCTTGTCGCACAGGTCCGATAACTCAAAGCTTCCTTTGACTCTAATAATTCTTTGGGTCCTGGCATTTTTAGTACCAGATAAGTGTAGTGAGGCACTGCCATGAATCGCGAAAACGTGGGTCACCCGAGGATCGCATGATATTGTGATGGCCAGTCCATGACTTCGAAGTCAAGTTTCTCCCTTCTGTAGTTTTGCTGATTTCCGAAGCAAACGTTGAGTGCTATTCGACCAAGTGGATAGTTAGCACTCCCTGGGACTATTCCATGAAAGGAGCAGTCAGTTGGCTTCAGGAACTCTAATGAAATATGCATTGCCCGTAGGGTTTTTGCGTAGATCAGGTTTATTCCACTTCCTGCGTCTATGAATATTCTGTCGATATCGTACGTCCCTATTTGGGCTTTGAGTACCAAGGGCGCGTTTCCTGGCCGAGGTACTATTATTGGGTGATCGTCTCTGCTGAATTCTATGGGTTGCTCTGACCAATGTAGATATTCCGTTGTTGCTGGAGGTGAAGTTATTGCGAGGTTAACTTGTCGAGTTATGCTTTTCTCCTCTTTGTTCGACTTGGGCACTGGTTGTATCATTGCTGTGATGTGCCCTTTAGATGGAACATATCCTTCCTCGTCGTCACGTCCCTGGTTTGATTGATTTTGACCCTTGGGAGCTCCACTGTTTCCTTGTTGGGTTGCAGGCGTGTTGCTTGTGTTTCCCTCATATCCCTGGCGTTTTGCCTCGGCTTGCTTGTTAAGTGCTGCTTCTCGTAGTTTCAAGAACGTAGTGCAATCTTTCATTGCATGTCTGGATACTCGTTTCCCATCGACGAACACAGAGTGGATATGACGCGGTCCATTGAGCATATCTTCTGGTGATGGGTTGTATTCTCTTGATTCCCTTGGCGGAAACTTTTTGTACTCTTCTCTGCCATAGTTACGGTATCCCGAACTTTTGCGATCATTGCCTTGGTAGCTGTTATCTTTATATCCTGCGGCTACTTAGCTATGGGAGCCATAATTGTCGTAATTATGGGACCTTCTCCTTTGACGTCCATATCTGTTTCCTCTATCATCTTCTAGCGATCGCGTGCGTTTATTGTTGCATGCATCTTCTCCATCTGCGAATCTATTTGCCACATCCATTAGATCTGATACTGTTTTTGTCTTGATTCTGCCCATCTCTTCGACTAGGTCTCCTCATCGTAACCCGATTATGAATGCATCTATTGCTCTTTCGTCCGAGACTTCGACTGCCGAATTTTTGATAATACTCCACCTTTGGATATATGTTCTTAATGTCTCCCTGCATTGCTGTACGCAGGCTTTGACTTCTTCTATGGATGCTGGCCGCTTGTATGTCGACTTGAAGTTACTTGTAAATTGTTTTGTGAGCTCCTCCCAGCTTCCAATTGTTTCCTTTTCTAATTTGCTTAGCCATGACCTTGCTGCTCCGGTGAGGTGTAATTGCAAACTTTGCATTGCTGTTTCCTTGGTTCCTCCTAATAGTTTTACTGCTTGTAGATAATCTAAAAGCCATGACTGTGGCTCCTGAGATCCATCATACTTTTGTTGATCATGGGGTAGTTTGAAACCTTTGGGTACTGGCGTGATGCGAACCCTACGGGTAAAGCATGGCGCCCCCATCTCCTTTTCATCGTCTTCGTATTCATATGTTCTATTGGGAGTTCTGGATCGTCGGGTTCCTTTGTTCTTGGGACTATTGTATCGTCCAGGTGATGGCGTCCTAGATCGACGACTTCCACTTATGTGCCGAGGACTGCTGTGATGGCGTGGTGATCTTGGTTTATGGGTTCCTTTGTTGCGATATGCCTCCTCCTCTTTTGCTGATAATTTGTTGCCTACCATCTTCAATCCATTTAGCGCTGCTCGGTGCATATGTTCCCTCGGGTCTCCCAGATTTGGCCGTGTCGTATGCAGGTACGCTTGAGCTGCCACCAATGCTTCTTCCGGAGTTTTTGGGATAATATTTCCTTGCTCGTCGACCGATAGGAAGGACGAGTCGAGGTTTTTCGAGATGGTTTGCCTTTCTTAGTACTCTAGATTCTCATACCTTGATCCATGTCGACGATGCCTTCTGTTTGTGTATGATGCATCACTTCGTGCTCTGCGAGCAGCGTCGCTTGCTGCAATGGCTAAGTCCTTCCTTTTCTGTATTTCAATCCTCTACTTTGCTAATTGCTTCGCCTGCTGCCTTAGGGCGTAATTGTTGGAATTATGCCCTAGAGGCAATAATAAAGATTTTATTATTATAATTCTTGTTCATGATAATGTTTATATTCCATGCTAGAATTGTATTAAACGGAAACTTTAATACTTGTGTGGTTTATGAACAACACCGTGTCCCTAGTACGCCTCTATGGACTAGCTCATTGATTAATGATGGTTAAGGTTTCCTAACCATAGACATGAGTTGTCAATTAATAATGAGATCATGTCATTAGGAGAATGATGTGATGGACATACCCAAATAAAGCAGAGCAATTAGATCGTGTCATTGTGTTCATCTTTGCGAAGCTTTTTCCTATGTCAAGTATTGTATTCCTTAGATCATGAGATAATACAACTCCCTGGTATCGGAAGAAAGCTTTGAGGTCATCAAACGTCATCCTATGTGAGGGTGATCATAAAGGTGTCTCTCAGGTGATCGGAAAGTACTTGTTGGGTTGTATGTATCGAGATGGAATTTGTCCCTCCCGAGTCGGAGAGATATACTTCGGGCCCACTCGGTAATCGATATCAACACCGCTTGCAAGCACATGGTTAAGGAGTTAATCACAAAGTGATATCGGATTACGGAACGAGTAAAGTACTTGCTGTGAACGAGATTGAACTAGGTATGCCGATACCGACGATCGAATCTCGGGCGAGTAAAATATCGTGTGACGAAGGGAATACATATACGGGATTAATTGAATCCTAGCATCGTGGTTCATCCGATATGATCATCGATGAATATGTGGGAGTCAATATGGGTTTCCAGATCCCGCTGTTGATTATTGATAGAAGATCATGTCTGCATATTCTCGAACCCGTAGGGTCACACACTTAACGTGCATCGACGCTAGGATAGAATGGATAATTGGTTTATGAGTTTTTGGTCGGAGTCTCGGATGAGATCCAGGAAGTCACGAGAGGTTCCAGAATGGTCCGGAGAATAAGATTCATATAAAGGAAAGCAGTTTTTGGATTCCGGAATCGTTTCGGAGTTTATCGGTATTGTACCGGAAGGTTCTAGAAGGTTCCGGAGTGGGACCAACGTGGGCCCACTTGTCGGAGGCCTATGTGGGCCTAAGGGGAAGTGTCCTGGCCACTTTGGGCCAGGCGCACAAGGCCCCTAAGGCCCAGCCGGCCAGCCCTTAGGGGAAACCCTAAGGGAACCTTCCAGAAGGAGGGGGGAAACTTGCCCCCCACTCTTCCCCCTTGGGCCGCCGCCCTAGGGCTTGGAGGAGGGGCCAAGGCAGCCGGCCACCCCCCCATATAAGGAGGGGCTGGGGCGCAGCCTCCCCTCACTCCAACCCTAGCCGCCGGCCAACTGCTGCCCCTCCACCTCTCTCTCTCTCGCGACTGTGCGTAGGCGAAGCCCTGCCGCAGAAACTCTCCACCATAAGCACCACGCCGTCGTGCTGCAGATCCAATCTATCTCTCCACCATACTTGCTGGACCAAGGAAGGAGGATACGTCGCTGCACCATACGTGTGCATCTCTCGGAGGCGCCGCCACTTGCGGCGTAGGATCGGATCGGATCGCGGGGAGGAGACGGCTAGTATGACTACATCATCCACGTTCTGTTAAACGGTTCCGCTGTGCGATTTCTTCAAGGGTATGAAGATCTCATCTACCTCTCTCGTTGATTACATCTCCTAGATTAGATCTTGGCTTTCTTGTTCGCATTCGTAGGAATTTTTTTGATTTACTATGCTGCGAAACCCTTCAGTGGTATCAGAGCTAGATCTATGCGTAGATGTGTTTCACGAGTAGAACGCAACATGCTTGTTGCGGGCGTTGATGTTTTCTGTTGCAAACCTCTTTGTTTTGTATTTCTTATGGCGCGGCATAGTGAGATCGAAGCAGTCCAGGCCAACTTTACGCGACCTCGTTCGCGAGACCGGCTCCGCACTTGACGTGTGGCTTGTTCCATACATGCGGCTGGTGGATGCCAGTTTCTCTCACTATAGTAGTCATGAGATTTACAACGGATGTTAGCAACCATAATATCACCGTTGTGGCTTTCCGTAGGTAAGAATCGTTCTTAACTTGTAACTCCCATAAGCCACGTAAAACATGCAACAACAAAGTAGAGGCGTCTAACTTGTTTTTGCAGGGAGTGTTTTGTGATATGGTATGGCCACAAGATGTGATGTGATATATGTGATGTATGCAATGATCATGTTTTGTAATATTTCACGACTTGCATGTCGATGAGTTCACAACCGGCAGGAGCCATATGGTTGTCTTTATAATTGTGTATGACCTGCGTGTCAACTTCTTATACGCCATGTAATAGCTTTACTTTATCGCTAAGTAGTTAGCAATAGTTGTAGTTGCTATTCGTGGTGGAGGCAATCATGTGGACTGATGGAGATCATGCCGGAGCGCACAAGATGGAGATCATGGCGCGGAGATTGGCTATACCATGTCACATAAAATTATATGCATGTGATGTTTATCCTTTTATGTATCTTATTATGCTTAGATCGCGACGGTAGCATTATAAGATGATTCCTCACTTAAAGATCAAGATAAAATTGTGTTCTCCCCTTGTATGCGCCGTTGCGAAAGTTCGTCGTTTTCAAGCACCTCGTGATGATCGGGTGCTATAAACTCTATGTTCACATACAACGGGTGCAAGCCAGTTTTGCACACGCGGAAATACTTGGGTTTGACTTGACGAGCCTAGCATGTACAGACATGGCCTTGGAACACACGAACCGAAAGGTTAAACATGAGTCATATGAATGATATGATCGACACTTAGTTGTCCACCATTGAAACCACATCTCTTCTCGTGAAGATCGGATTAGGTGTGGTGAATTTGGATCGTGTTCACTAAACAACTTGAGGGATGTTGAATTTAGTGGGAGTTCATCTAGTAATTTAATTAAGTTGAACTAATTATCTTGAACATAGTCTAAATTGTACTTGCAATGTTGTAGATCAAATGGCTAAGTCCAACTTCAACTTCAACGTGTTTGCTGAGAAAGAAAAGCTTAAGAACAATGGGTCTAACTTCACCAACTGGTTCCGCAATCTGAGAATCATTCCCGCTGGCGGACAAAAAGCCTATGTACTTGAGAAAGCGCTAGGTGACGCCCCTGCTATTGATGCGCCGGCTGATGAAAAAGCTGTTTATCAGTCACGCAAAGATGATTATAGAGTGATTAAGAGTACCATGTTGTTTGCTATGGAACCGGAACTTCAAAATCGTTTTGAGGAGTTCGGCGGGCCTTATGAGATACTTGATGACAAGGGTATAGTTAATAGAGCCCGTTAGTTGAGTACCCCTGAGGCCCGATAAGCTAGGCCCAATTGTAATGATAGTCGAATACGAGTCCTTATCGTATGTCGATATTGTAATCTGTATCGTACCCTACCCGATCCTCGAGACCTGGCCACCTATATATAGGGGCCAGGAGGGGACGGTGTAGGGCAGATTGAAAGCAAGCCAGGTTGAACACCCAAGTTTACTTTCGATACACACCTATTTCGACTAACTTTACCATCGAGTTCATCCGATGCCCTATCTCCCCGATCTTAAGTCCTTCATTTAGGACATTTGTCGAGTTAACCCCTCGTCAATTGGCGCCGACCGTGGGGACCCTGGGCGTTGGAATCATGAATTCGACGGCTTTTTCACTTTTAGCCAACATCAGTTCAGAACTCGACGAAAATCAAGAGATGGAGGTGACAATTGGAAGTTTGAGCATCCTCATCGGGCCATCGGGTTCATCCCGCCTCTCGGATTCAACGAAACCAGATCCGTCGGCAAGCAGGCCCGAAACAGAGGAAACATTGGAGTCATCAGAAGGCTCTTCCAGCGAGGTAAACTCGCTGGTCAGCTTAGAAAAAGCATCAATCGCAGAAGGCGACAAAATTCAGGAAAATTTCGACTCAGAAGAAAAAGCGTGTCAGACGCACAACAATGCAAAGGACTTCGCCGCGGGAAGCAGCGGCATCTCCAAAGTACATCAGTTATGCGTCATTATCACTGAAGCAGAAGAAGGAAACAACAGCGAAGGAAGTAAAAAGGTCGACAAGCAAGTCGACAAAATGAAAGATCACAACAAAAAGGAAAAAGAGAAAGTCCATGTCTCGGCTGGTGAATGGAGAATGATCAAATCGGCTATCAATAACGGTACAGAGGTACCCGAAGGATCGAGAAGAGAAGTTCTAATGGGATATCAGTATGCATTATACCAACACAGGAAGAAGCTAAGGGAGGAAAGAGAAATGATGTTTCAAGACAATAACAGTATATCAAGGGAGGAATACTGGGAAGACTATAGTGAAGATTCAGAATATAGCAGAGAGAGGCGCGGAGACCCAAAACACAACAGGGGGGCGACAGCACGCGGCAGAGAAGAAGGGTACTCAAGGAGCCTCACCCCGCAGCTAGAAGAGGAGGAAGGTGATTTGATACAAAAAACGCCAGAGGCAGCGTTAGCAGCAGCACAAGCGTATTTGCTAGCTACAAGACCAGAACATGGAGACCCGCGAGAAGATATGCACCGAGCCGCGATACGAAGCCTCGGAATAGTAGAAGATAAGATCAGGGAACAAGGCCCAGAAACGAAGTCGACAAGCTACAAGGGAAATCGAAAGGAGAAGTCCAGATACAATTGCGCAGATAACGAGTATAGCGAGTCATCAGAAGAGAAAAAGCAACAGAAAAAGAAGGAGGACGCAAGAAGTATAATAGCGCAAGCTCGAGTAAATAAATCACGACATGCTTGGAGGGAAGAGAATTATGAGGACGACAATAAAGATATGGGTGCGTTATGCTTTACCCGCAGGGTTCGCAAAACGCGGGTACCCAAAGGATTCAAATTACCGCACGACCAGAATAAGTACGACGGGTCGCAAGAACCTACCTTATGGCTATCAGATTATCTACAGGCAGTGCAGATACTAGGGGGAACAAAGGTGACTGCAATGCAAAGTTTGCAGCTGCACCTCACCGGCGCCGCACGGTCCTGGCTGAACACCCTACCCGACGAATCCATTGAAAGCTGGGGGGAACTCGAAAGTCAATTCACAAGAAATTTTCGTTCCACCTACAAGCGCCCAGCATCACTGGAGGAAGTTAAAGCATGTGTACAGAGGAAAGGCGAAACGCTACGTTCTTATATACAACGCTGGAGTATAATCAAAAACTCAGCAGAGGACATCTCCGACGAATGAGCAATAGACGCCTTTTCGGAAGGACTTCGTCGCACAGATCTTGTGGAAGAAATAGGAAGAACAAGACCTACGACAGTAGCTGAGCTAATGGAACAAGCCAACAAATTCGCTGATGGAGAGGACGCATATAACAACAAAAGAGGACGTTCGCCAGAAGTCGACAGAATAAGTCGACAGAGGAGACGACATCGCAGCAGGGATGATCAAGGAAGGCGGAATCAGGTAGCCGCGGGTTACATACTAGAAGAAGAAGAAGAAGGGTATGAAAGTAGGAGGTTTCAGACAAAAGGAGTGGAAAAATCGAGATACTCTGGTCCTTCGGCCGAGGATATGCTGTACGGACCTTGTCGAATCCACTACGCGTATCTCGATGGGAAAAGGGTCTCAAATCATCAGATGAAGGATTGCAGAACATTCCTAAGGTTGCAAAGCGCCATGGGCTCAAACCAAGAAAGGAGGCAAGGAGAAAGACATAGAAGTCAAGGATATCAAATGCAAAGGCTAGCAAAGCACCTAGAGTCGAAAGTGTACATATCAGCCATGATTCAACCAGTGCCCAAGTCAAAGAAAGAGCGAAAGAGCATATCCAGGCAAGTAAACCTAGCAATATCATCACCACCAGCTACCACAGAATACCTACGGTGGTCAGAGCAACCAATCAAGTTCAGTAGAGCAGACCACCCAAGAAAGGTTCCCAGGCCGGGTCACTCGCCTATGGTTCTAAAAGCGCAAATAGGAGGATATGACATCGGAAGAGTGTTCATGGATGCAGGGAGCGGCATAAACTTAATATATGCTAGAACACTAAAGGCAATGTGCATCTCGCTGACGAGTCTGAAGCCAACAGATTGCTCTTTCCACGGAATAGTACCAGGAGCAGCAAACTACCCTCTGGGAAGAATAGAACTCGATGTCTGCTTCGGCAGCAGCGAAAATTATAGAAGAGAGAAACTGGAGTTCGAAGTTATGGATTGGCCGTCACAATATCATGCAATCCTGGGGCGCCCAGCATTTGCAAAATTCATGGCAGTACCACACTACGCGTATCTGACGCTAAAAATTCCAGGGCCCGAAGGAACAATTACAGTACAAGGGAGCTTTGAAGTAGCCAACACATGCGACAGAGAATTCAACAGGATGGCGCAAACCTTCGGCATGATGGCAGAATATGAGAGGCTAAAAGGAGAAATGGATCATAATGTGTTACCCGACGTTGGACGATCCCTGCCAGATAAGGCTTTCGACACAACGCAGGACTCAAAGAAAATTCAGGTCCACCCCACGGATCCAAACAAGACAACATCAATTGCGGTGAACTTGGATCCCGCATAGGAAGGCGCGCTCGTCGAGTTCCTCCGTGAGCGCTGGGAAATCTTTGCCTGGTGTCCATCGGACATGCCAGGGGTTCCCAGGGAACTCGTCGAGCATGCACTAAATGTAGATCCCAAGGCAAAACCAGTCAAGCAACCATTGAGGCGATTTGATGAACCTAAAAGGAAGGCGATAGCGTCAGAATTGCACAGGCTAGAAAATGCCGGATTTATCAGAGAAATCAAAACTTCGAGTTGGGTATCGAACCCAGTTATAGTACCCAAGAAGAACACAGACGTACAAAGAGTATGTGTCGACTACACATCTCTCAATAAGCATTGTCCAAAGGATCCCTTCCCTTTACCCCGCATCGATCAAATAATCGATTCAACAGCGGGATGCGCAAGGCTTTCCTTTTTGGACGCATACTCTGGCTACAACCAGATCAAACTGAAGAAAGAAGACGAAGAAAAAACGGCCTTCATCACACCGTATGGGGTGTTTTGCTACCAAGTGATGCCGTTCGGCCTAAAAAATGCAAGAGCAACTTACCAAAGGATGATGCAAAGCTGCCTCGGGAACCAAATAGGGCGCAACATACAAGTCTACATTGATGATGTAGTCATCACCACAAGAGAGGAGAAATCTCTAATAAGCGACTTGGCAGAAACCTTCGACAACCTGAGCAGGTATAAGCTTAAGCTTAACCCGACAAAGTGCTCTTTCGGCGTCTCAGCAGGACAACTTTTAGGGTTCCTGGTATCAGCACGAGGAATAGAGGCGAACCTAGAGAAGATTCAAGCAATTTTGACAATGGGGAAACCCACGAAACTACATGACGTACAGAAACTTGCAGGACGCGTCGCGGCACTAAGTCGCTTCGTTGCTCGACTAGGGGAGAAGGCACTTCCTTTTTATGCACTTATGAAGAAGTCAGACGATAAATTTGAGTGGACAGAAGAAGAAGACGCATCGTTTGCACAGTTGAAAAAAGTGCTTTCCACGTCACCGGTGCTGGTCGCACCAAGAGAAAAAGAGCCACTGATGTTGTACATCGCCGCAACCCATCAGGTGGTGAGCACAGTTCTAGTAGTCGAAAGAAGCGAAGAAGGAAAAGCCCATGGCGTCCAGAGGCCGGTATATTTCATCAGTGAAGTGCTATCTCCAACCAAACAGAGGTACCCGCATTATCAGAAGTTGGCATACAGCGTCTTCACAACTGCACGTAAACTACGACAGTATTTTGCGGTGCACCCAATTATAGTGGTCAATGAAGCGCCACTATCGAACATATTGAACAACCCTCTAGCGACGGGATATGTCTCTTTGTGGGGAATCGAGTTATCTCCCATGGACATCACGTACGAAAAAAAGGAAGGCGATCAAGTCGCAAATCTTGCCAGACTTTACAGCAGAGTGGCTCAAGCTGCAAAGCACGGGACCACCAGATTTATCGAGTACTTGGACGATGTACTTCGACGGTTCTAAGCAAGTTCAAGGCGCAGGCGCAGGAGTAGTGTTGATATCACCTCATGGCGACAAATTAAAATACGTCCTAAGGATGAGCTTTCCGCAGGCTTCTAATAATGAAGCGGAGTACGAGGCTTTGTTGCACGGAATGAAGATGGCTAAAGCATGTGGAGCAACTCGCCTAAAAATATTTGGAGATTCCAATCTTGTTGTTCAGCAAGTTATGAACAGATGTGACACAATCAATGACAACATGATGGCCTACAAAAATTTGTACCATTATCTAGAAGGAACGTTCGATGGATGCGAAGTCTCGCACATAAGCAGGAATAGCAATGAAGAAGCCGACACTCTAGCAAACATCGGGTCACAGTGCTTACCTATGCCGTCCGGAGTATTTTGGGAGGAAATAGTGGAAAGATCAATAAAAAGTGACAAAAGTTCGACTACCGCAGCAGGCTCGGGGTCTACATTAGAGCCAGAGGAGGTCATGATGATAGAAGAAACATGGATGCAGCCATATCTTGCATACATGATAAATAAAAAATTACCAGAAGATGCAGTGGAAGCCAAGAAGATAACTCGAAGATCGAAAGCGTTTGTCGTGTTACAGGGGAAATTATACAAGAAAAGTATTACTGGCGTTTTACAGCGTTGCGTAACGCCCCAAGAAGGACAAAAAATACTACAAGACATACATGGTGGAGTATGCGGCCACCATGCTAGCAGCAGAGCAATAGCAGCAAAAGCTTTCCGAGCAGGATTCTATTGGCTAACAGCCATCGAGGACGCAAAAGATATAGTTCGAAAGTGTGAAACATGTCAAAGGTTTGCATCCAGGCCGCATGCACCAGCAGCGGAGCTACAAACAATACCATTATCTTGGCCCTTCGCACAATGGGGCCTTGACATGGTGGGAAAGTTGCACAAATCTTGGCCAGGAGGGCATGTCTACATGCTAGTGGAAGTCGATAAATTTACCAAATGGGTGGAAGCGGCCCCAGTAACAACTCAAGATTCTACAGCAGCAATCAGCTTCATCAAGTCAATAGTTTTTCGTTTTGGTGTACCATACAGCATCATCACAGACAACGGGACAAACTTTACTTCAAAAGAATTCAAGAGTTACTGCGAAGGATTGGGGATCAAGCTCAAATTCGCATCTGTGGCGCACCCGAAGACGAATGGGCAAGTCGAAAAAGCCAATGGCTTGATATGTAGTGGAATAAAAAAGAGGCTCTTAGCACCTCTCGAGAAAGCCAAGAGCGCTTGGGTAGAAGAATTGCCCTCCGTTCTTTGGAGCCTAAGAACTACGCCCAATGCAGCAACTCAAGAAACTCATTTCTTCTTGGTCCATGGCGTAGAAGCCGTGCTTCCAGTCGAAGTTACACACGAGGCTCCAAGAGTGACAGCATATGACGAGACGACGTCGACAGAAGCATTGCAAGACGATGTCGATGCACTAGATGAAGCAAGAGATAAAGCACTAGAAAGGGCTACGCAGTATCAACAAAACCTACGAAACTACCATAGTAGTCGAGTTCGTCCACGGTCCTTTGTAGTGGGAGACCTAGTTTTGCGACTCAGGCAAGACAGCCATGGCAAATTGGAGTCCCCTTGGGTGGGACCTTACATCGTCACCAAAGTAATACCAGGAGGAGCGTATCGACTACAAGACAAGAAGACTGGGAAGGACGAGAGCAACCCGTGGAATGCAGAGCAGCTACGACGTTTCTACGCGTAGAATAAAAATAGTGTTATCAGTAAATTCGAGTTAACCTTCTGAACCTAGAACATGAGGCCACAGGCCGGGTTTTTTGGGTTGAACTCGACGAAATTGTACAAATATTTTTACTTCTTCGCCTAGGGGGCTTCAGCCCTCGGGTCGTACGAACGGAATTCTTATCGCGACTTGGAAGACCTTTTTCATTACAAGGTTGCACATACAACCCGATGAATATTGAAACAACTTGGTTCGCAAAGAACCCGATAGATGGAAAATATACCTCGGAACAACGACTTGTTTTCCTGGTACTAGCAAAAACATCGACACCAAGTATGAGTATTCATTACAGATAAACATGGCAGCAAGGGCATTGTCGAACAAAATTACATAAAACAAGTCCTAATGGAAGTGGACTTCAGCTTCATACTTCTTCTGGCAAAGAGTGCCGTCGTAGATCTTCACGTCGAACTTCGACGTGCCAATGTGGAAGTCGAAGGCCATGAAGAAGCCCTGATGAATGTCGTGGTCTTCTGCGAACTGCGACCAGCCACCCCTGAAGTATTGTTCGCCGTCGCCATCATACCACACTTCTACCTCGTATGGGACGCCACTGCCAGATTGTTCGCGAAGAACCGCCTCTCGCAGTTCGCGCCCATCCATGAAGTTGGTAAAATTCAGCGGCAGGCGCTGAATCTCACGGCATTGCGCCATGGCGATGCAGAGGAAAGAAAAGATTTGGGGAGGCGCAGCAGAAGCAGCAGGAATAGCAGCAGGAGGAGTGATTGGACCTGAAGCAGCGCCAATCACCTTGGGCTTGTTCTTGCTACCAGGTGGGCGGCCGGGACGACGCTTAGCCGGAGCATCCAAAGAAGTTCCTGCGGCGGCCGGCGTGGTGTTCTTGTTCTTACTTCCACGAGGGCGACCACGACCTCGTGGTGCTACCGGGGAGCCAAGGTTCAGATGAGAACCTTCAGCATCAGCCATGGGAACAAAGGAAAAACCTCGGAAAACCCTAGATGGAGAAAGAAGATGAGGCGGCGGAGAAGAAATCTGATTAGGGTTTTTTACCTTAACCAGTAGATGCTTTATTTATAAGCACGTGTTATTGGGCCCTCCTGCTATAGCAAAGCCCGTAAACGTATTCTACAACAGGAGTTAAATTCTGCGCACAGCAGACGATAATATCAAAGAAGAAAAGTAAGAGAAGGAGACTATGGTCACACGATGTGAAAACTTTGACTTGGGCTCGGGGGCTCGCCAATAATAAGACGTTTACAGAAGAAAGAGGAATCGAACTTTGAGCCTATGCTTGACTACAAGTAGCCAAGCATAGCCTCGGGGGCTACTCCCATCGGGAGCGCTGAGCGCGCACCCGATAGAGGATAAGATAATCTATATTGGAGATGCAGAAGGAGACTACATAGTCGATAAAACTATAAGAGAGATTACTCCCATCGGGAGCGAAGAAGATTAATTTAAAATCCAATATTCTTTGGTTTTATCAGTCAGAAACTTGGCTGCGAAATATAAGATTCTCAAGTTACGTTATCGCAATGAAACTCGAATGCCGTGACTTGTCACGAAGGTATGACCCCGGGATCCGTCCTGTGTGGCCTGGTATACGCACATGGATGCGCTCTGCTGGAATGTATCCGTGTCTATGACGCGAAGAAAATCCTGGTGGACGCACTGGGTACCCTGAGAACCACTGGGATTCATTCTTTGTAAGTCCTAAATGCGGCAAAAGAATGGATTTGACCGGTATCCCGAATTCAAGTCCAAGGGGATTGAATTTGAAGTAGGTGACAAGTATCTGCTCCGGCAGTTAACTGACCTCTTGATCCGTCAGAGTTGTCAGGCTTGCTCATCAAAACCCCTTGCAAAAGAATATCATGAAAATAAGTCGAAAAGACTGAGTCGAAGATTTGAAGATGAGAAGAAGTCGAAGAATTGATCAAGTCGAAGATTTGAAGATTAGAGATTCAACCTGAATCTATAATTCTGGTAGAATCTCAGGGGCTACTGACAAGGGTATAGTTAATAGAGCCCGTTAGTTGAGTACCCCTGAGGCCCGATAAGTTAGGCCCAATTGTAATGATAGTCGAATACGAGTCCTTATCGTATGTCGATATTGTAATCTGTATCGTACCCTACCCGATCCTCGAGACCTGGCCACCTATATATAGGGGCCAGGAGGGGATGGTGTAGGGCAGATTGAAAGCAAGCCAGGTTGAACACCCAAGTTTACTTTCGATACACACCTATTTCGACTAACTTTACCATCGAGTTCATCCGACGCCCTATCTCCCCGATCTTAAGTCCTTCATTTAGGACATTTGTCGAGTTAACCCCTCGTCACTTGAGGAACTGAAAACCATGTTTCAGACTCAAGCCCGTTCTGAGAGATATGCGATCTCTGAGAAGTTCTTTAACTGCAAGATGGAGGAAGGGAGTTCCGTTAGTGAGCACGCCATTAAGATGTCGGGCTACACTCAACGCCTTGAGCAACTGGACTGCAAGATTCCAGAAGAGCTCAAGATTGATAGATTTCTGCAATCACTCCCTCCTAGCTACAAAGGTTTTGTGGTTACTCATAATCAAATTGGTTCCACTGATACGATCACTGAGCTCTTCGCAAAGCTAAAAGCTGCGGAGGTGGATATCAAGAAAGATAATCATGTGTTGATGGTCAACAAGACCACTAGCTTTAAGAAAGCTAAGGGTGCAAAGGGATCCTTCAAGAAAGGCAGCGGCAAGCGCGTTGCCCCTGCTGAGAAGAAGCTCAAGTCTGGACCTAAGCCGGACACTGAGTGCTTCTATTGCAAGGACAAGGGTCACTGGAAGCGCAACTGTCCGAAGTACTTAGCGGACAAGAAGGCTGGCACCATCAAAGGTATATTTGATATACATGTTATTGATGTCTACCTTACTAGCGCTCGTTGTAGTGCCTGGGTATATGATACTGGTTCAGTTGCTAATATTTGTAACTCGAAACAGGAGCTACGGAATAGACGGCGGCTAGCAAGGGATGAGGTGACGATGCGCGTTGGCAATGGATCAAAAGTTGATGTGATGGCCGTCGGCACGCTCTCCTTAGTTTTACCTTCGGGATTAGTTTTAAACCTTAATAAGTGTTATTATGTGCCTGCGTTGAGCATGAACATTATATCTGGATCGTGTTTATTGCAAGACGGTTATTCATTTAAATCTGAGAATAATGGTTGTTCTATTTATATGAATAACATCTTTTATGGTCATGCACCTGTTGTGAATGGTTTATTTCTTCTGAATCTCGAAAGCAATGAAACGCACATCCATAACATTGAGGCTAAAAGATGCAAAGTAGATAGTGATAATCCAACTTATTTGTGGCACTGCCGTCTAGGTCTTATTGGTGTAAAACGCATGAAGAAACTCCATTCTGATGGACTTTTGGAGTCTCTTGATTTTGAATCATTTGACACATGCGAGCCGTGCCTCATGGGCAAGATGATCAAAACCCCGTTCTCCGGAATAATGGAGCGAGCAACGGACTTATTGGAAATCATACATACCGATGTGTGCGGACCAATGAGTGTTTCGACGCGCGGTGGATATCGCTATTTTCTCACTTTTACTGATGACTTAAGTAGATATGGGTATATCTATTTAATGAAACATAAATCTGAAATGTTTGAAAAGTTCAAAGAATTTCAGAATGAAGTGGAAAACCATCGTAATAGGAAAATTAAATTTCTGCGATCTGATCGTGGAGGTGAGTATTTGAGTTATGATTTTCTCACGCATCTTAAAGCAAGCGGAATCGTTTCGCAACTCACGCCACCTGGAACACCACAGCGCAATGGTGTGTCTGAACGCCAGAATCGAACTCTATTAGATATGGTGCGATCAATGATGTCTCTTACAGATTTGCCGTTATCATTTTGGGGTTATGCATTAGAAACCGCTGCATTCACTTTAAATAGGGCACCATCTAAATCCGTTGAGATGACACCGTACGAACTATGGTTTGGTGCTAAACCTAAGTTGTCGTTTCTTAAAGTTTGGGGATGCGAAGCTTACGTCAAGAAGTTGATGCCGGACAAGCTCGAACCCAAAGCGGAAAAATGCGTCTTCGTAGGATACCCTAAGGAAACAATTGGGTATACCTTCTACCACAGATCCGAAGGCAAAGTGTTTGTTGCTAAGAACGGATCCTTTCTTGAGAAGGAGTTTCTCTCGAAAGAAGTGAGTGGGAGGAAGGTAGAGCTAGACGAGGTTATTGAACCTTCTCTCGAGTTGGAGAGTAGCGCAGCACCTGAAGTTGTTCCGATGCCGTCTGCACCAACAAGAGAGGAAGCTAATAACAAGGATCATGAAACTTCGAACGATGCTACTACTGAACTTCGCAGGTTGACAAGGTCACGTGCCACTCCTGAATGGTACGGCAACCCTGTCTTAACCGTCTTGTTGTTAGACAACAGTGAACCTGCGAACTATGAAGAAGCAATGATGAGCCCAGACTCTGAGAAATGGCTAGAGGCCATGAAATCCGAATTGGGATCCATGAGTGAAAACCAAGTATGGACTTTGGTGGACCTTCCTAGCGACCGTAAGGCCGTTGAGTGCAAATGGATTTTCAAGAAGAAAACGGACGCGGATGGTAATGTTACTGTCTATAAAGCTTGGCTTGTCGCAAAAGGTTTTCGGCAAGTTCAAGGTGTTGACTACGATGAGACTTTCTCTCCCGTAGCGATGTTTAAGTCCATTCGGATTTTATTAGCAATTGCTGCGTTTCATGATTATGAAATATGGCAGATGGATGTCAAGACTGCGTTCCTCAATGGCAACATTGATGAAGAGTTGTATATGATGCAGCCCGAAGGTTTTGTCGATCCTAAGGATGCTAATAAGGTGTGCAAACTTTAGTGTTCCATTTATGGACTGAAGCAAGCATCTCGGAGTTGGAACCTTCGTTTTGATCAAGTGATCAAGAGTTTTGGATTTGTTCCAAATTGCTACGAAGCTTGTATCTACAAGAAAGTGTGTGGGAGCTCGGTGACATTTTTAGTACTATATGTGGATGACATATTGATTATTGGAAATGACATTGGCATGCTTAACGATGTGAAGAGTTATTTGAATAAATGTTTTTCAATGAAAGATCTAGGAGAAGCTGCTTATATATTAGGCATCAAAATCTATAGAGATAGAGAAAGACGCCTAATAGCTTTAAGCCAAAGTACATACCTGGACAAAGTTCTGAAAAGGTTCAGAATGGATAAAGCAAAGAAAGGTTCATTGACCATGTTGTCAGGTAAGATATTGAGCAAGGCTCAGTGTCCAGCTACGGTAAAAGATAGAGATACTATGAGCAAAGTGCCATATGCCTCGGCCATAGGTTCTATCATGTATGCCATGCTGTGTACTAGACCGGATGTGTCCAATGCTCTTAGTTTGACGAGGAGATACCAAAGTGATCCAGGAGTGGAACACTGGACAGCCGTAAAGAACATCCTAAAGTATTTAAATAGGACTAAAGAAATGTTCTTGGTCTATGGAGGTGATGAGGAGCTCGTCGTAAAAGGTTACGTCGACGCTAGCTTCGACACCGACCCGGATGATTCTAAATCTCAGACAGGATACGTTTATATTTTAAATGGTGGAGCTGTGAGCTGGAGAAGCTGCAAGCAAAACATGATCGCGGGATCTACAACCGAAGTGGAATACATGGCTGCTTCAGAAGCATCAAGTGAAGGAGTTTGGATCAGGAACTTCATCACTGAGCTTGGTGTGGTTCCAAATGCCTTGGACCCACTGTAGATATTGTGTGACAACACTGCCGCCATAGCACTGGCTAAGGAACCAAGATATCATCCAAAGACCAAGCACATCAACCGCCGTTTCCATATAATTCGAGATTATATATCAGATGGAGATCTAAGGATTAGCAAAGTACATACGGATCTGAATGTCGCAGATCCGTTGACTAAACCTCTTCCACGAGCAAAACATGATCAGCACCTTAATGCCATGGGTGTTAGATTGTTACCAGATGTAAACTAGATTATTGACTCTAGTGCAAGTGGGAGACTGTTGGAATTATGCCCTAGAGGCAATAATAAAGATGTTATTATTATAATTCTTGTTCATGATAATGTTTATATTCCATGCTAGAATTGTATTAAACGGAAACTTTAATACTTGTGTGGTTTATGAACAACACCGTGTCCCTAGTACGCCTCTATGGACTAGCTCATTGATTAATGATGGTTAAGGTTTCCTAACCATAGACATGAGTTGTCAATTAATAATGAGATCATGTCATTAGGAGAATGATGTGATGGACAGACCCAAATAAAGCAGAGCAATTAGATAGTGTCATTGTGTTCATCTTTGTGAAGCTTTTTCCTATATCAAGTATTGTATTTCTTAGATCATGAGATAATACAACTCCCTGATATCGGAAGAAAGCTTTGAGGTCATCAAACGTCATCCTATGTGAGGGTGATCATAAAGGTGTCTCTCAGGTGATCGGAAAGTACTTGTTGGGTTGTATGTATCGAGATAGAATTTGTCCCTCCCGAGTCGGAGAGATATACTTCGGGCCCACTTGGTAATCGATATCAACACCGCTTGCAAGCACGTGGTTAAGGACTTAATCACAAAGTGATATCGGATTACGGAACGAGTAAAGTACTTGCTCTGAACGACATTGAACTAGGTATGCCGATACCGACGATCGAATCTCGGGCGAGTAAAATATCGTGTGACGAAGGGAATACATATACATGATTAATTGAATCCTGGCATCGTGGTTCATCCGATATGATCATCGATGAATATGTGGGAGTCAATATGGGTTTCCAGATCCCGCTGTTGATTATTGATAGAAGATCATGTCTGCATATTCTCGAACCCGTAGGGTCACACACTTAACGTGCATCGACGCTAGGATAGAATGGATAATTGGTTTATGAGTTTTTGGTAGGAGTCTCGGATGAGATCCAGGACGTCACGAGAGGTTCCGGAATGGTCCGGAGAATAAGATTCATATAAAGGAAAGCAGTTTTTAGATTCCAGAATCGTTTCGGAGTTTATCGGTATTGTACCGGAAGGTTCCAGAAGGTTCCGGAGTGGGACCAATGATACGTCTCAAACGTATCTATAATTTTTGATGCTCCATGCTTGTTTTACACCATTTTCCTATTGTTTCGTTACACTTAGTGGCATTTTTATGCATTTTCCGGAACTAACCTATTAACAAGTGCCACAGTGCCAGTTTCCTGTTTTGTGTTGTTTTTGTGTTTCAGAAGTGATACACAGGAAATATTCTCGGAATTGGACGAAACAAGTTCCTGAAGTCTTATTTTTCCCGGAAGCTTCCAGAGATCCGAAGAAGTGTCGGAGGGGGGCCACCAGGGCCCCACACGCGTGGGTGGCGCGGCCAGCCCCCTGGCCGCGCTGGGCCCACGTGAGGGCGCCTGGCCCCTCCTCTGACATCGACCCTTCGCCTATAAAGACCCCCCGACAAGAAAAACCTAAGTGCCCAATCAGTTTTCCAGAATACATCGCGATCCGCCGCCGCCGTCGACCCGAAGATCGGGAGGGTCCAGAAGCTCTTCCCGGCACCCTGCCGGAGAGGGGAATCGCCACCGGAGGTCTTCTTCATCGCCATGCTTGCCTCCGGAGCGATGAGTGAGTAGTCTACCTTGGACTATGGGTCCATAGCAGTAGCTAGATGGTTGTCTTCTCCACCATGTGCTTCATGTTTAGATCTCATGAGCTGCCATACATGATTGAGATCACCGTTATGTAATTCTACATGTTTGGTTAGTTGGGATCCGATGAATATTGGTGTTTATGATTAAGTTGCTGTACTGAATATTATCTTTTGTTATCTCTATGTTGTTTATGATCTTGCATGCTCTCCGTTGTTAGTAGCTATCTTGGCCGAGTAGTTGCTAGTGACTCCAAGAGGGGGTATTTATGCTCGATAGTGGGTTATGTCTCTATTTCACCTGGGGGAGTGACAGAAACCTCTAAGGTGGTAGATGTGCTGTTGCTACTAGGGAGAAAACAACATTCATATGCTCAAGGGCATATGCTTTGTTTACATTACACACTTTGCTTAATGCAATTATCTGTTGTTCGCAACTTAATACTTGTGGAGTTCTCGGATTGATTCACCACAAGTGGATTATTAGTCATAGATGCAGTTGGATGGCGGTCTATGTATTTTGTTGTAATGCCCAGAGTAAATCTCATAGTGATCTTCTTGACATATCACGTTATCTCTATTCTATCAATTGCCCAACTGTAATTTGTTTACCCAGCATGTGCTATTTTATCTATGGAGAGACACCACTAGTGAACTGTGGACCCCGGTCCTATTTCCATCATATTGCTATCACCTGTTTACTTTACTCGTACTGTTTACTTTACTCGCATACTATATTGTTTTCCACTCGATACACTCATAACCTTTGTTTCAAGCAAACCGGTGAGATTGACAACCTCATCGCAAGTTGGGAGCAAAGTATTTGTTTGTGTGTGTGCAGGTTCCACAACACCTTCAGTCGTCATTGTCTCTCTTCTCCTGTTCGATAAACCTTGGTTTCTTAAACTGAGGGAAAACTTGCTGCTGCACTCATCATACCTTCCTCTTAGGGTTCCCAACGGGCTGGTTATTCACCACGCACAAGGACAGTCTGGTCGCCATCAGAGGCATCAGCTCCTCGTCAACTTGGCATCATTAGCTACTTTTCTGGCGCCGTTGCCGGGGAAGAGAGAAGACTTCTGCGAGGGGAGTTCTTCGCACACACATTCTTTACTTTGTTATTTGTTTTGCTTTACTTTATTTTATTTTACCTGCATTGTTTTTATATCAAAAACCCAAAAAAATTAGAATCCTTGGTAGTTGTTATTTCTTTACTTTAGTTATCATGCTGTTCCCTAAGTTCGTTCTGGAGGACCTCTCAGTAGGTAGTGGTTCGATTATTGGCAAAAGTAACATTGAGGAGTTCTTTAATCACATTAGTATGCATGAGGAAGATGAGGAAAAGTCTTGGGTTGAGCTTGCTCCTAGTATTGAAGTTGCTTCTGTTATATTAATTGACATGTTGGAAACTAGGTTTGCTAGTCTTAATCCTTTTATGCAATATATGTTCCTTAAGCTTCATGAAATTGAGGATCCCGAAAAGAAGGCTTTTATCTTGGAAACTTTGCGCCTAGAATTTAAGGATGTCGTTGTTGAAGCTAGGAAAGTTCTTAAACGTTTTAATAAACTCGGTTCACCTATAAAGGTTATTGATACTCATGATGAGGGAACCGAAATACCTATACCCTGCAAGCTTTTGGGATTGAATGATGCTTTCGAAAATAATTTTGCCTGGATTTGTCCTAAAAATCTTTTTGATGAGAATAGTGTACCAAAGCATGATCACAAAGGGTCTTCAAAAACTTATGTGGATGAAATACAATGCCTTATTGACAAGACCTCTTTTGTTGATCTTAATACTTCATCTGATATTACTTGATTCGCAATTTTCTGCGCCTAGCTCAAAGGCGTTAAAGAAAAGCACTCTTGGGAGATAACCCAATGTTTTCTTTTCAGTACTTTTTCTTTTATTTGAGTCTTGGAAGTCATTACTACTGTAATGACCGCTCCTTATCTTGTTTATTTCGTTTTTGTGCCAAGAGAAGCCTCTAATTTGAGTGAGGTAAAGATTTGGGGATGTTGCTGTCCTGAAACTGTTTTCGGTGCTGTACCGTAAAAAATCGTGAAAATTCTCTGTTTATCTTTTGGACCTGCGATTTCTTGTGCATATGCCCCAGGTTATATCCAAACTTTTGTTAGTTGAACACTTTTTGATTTGAGCAACAGAAAATCCCTAAAAAAATTCGACCTTTGTCAGCTGTTCAGTTTTGACAGATTTCTGCCAATATTTGTGTTTGCCACTTTATCGCTTTCTTTTGAGTTCTTTTGATCATGGAACTTTTGGGGAGGTTGATACAGTAGTATATGCTATATATGTGGTGGTTTTGAGTTGAAACCTGAAGCAAATAGAGGATTGATTATATGTTATGCTTACTCTAATGTTGCTAATAGATTTGTGTTTAGTTTTGTATGAAGGAAGTTTTCAAGTGTAGGGATTGGAGAATGATGAGATGAGTTGAAGAATGGACAAAAGCTCAAGCTTGGGGATGCCCATGCATCACCCCAAGAAATATCCAAGAAGTACAAGCGTCAAAGCTTGGGGATGCCCCCGAGGCACCCCTTCTTCATCGGCAAAAATCAGGTCACCTTTCAAAACACTATATTTTTATTGCTTCATGCACTATGTGTTTTTCTTGGAGCGTCAGTTGTTTTAGTTTTCTTAGTTGTTTAGTTTGTTTGTTTGCTGCAATAAATGGTTGGACCCCAACAAATTTCTTTTGGAGGAGATGTACTCGTTTTCATTTGCAAAGAACGCTCAGTTTTTTACTCTTATCGTTCATCGATGCGTTCTACTTTTTCCGCTACTGCTTTTGGTTTTCGTTTTCGCCTTGATTTGCGTTCAGATCTTGTCATATCTTTTCATCAAGGTGTATTTTTGCCTCTGATCTTTATTGGTTTTCATCAAAAGAGGTGTTTATAAAAATTTCAAATGGTGTTGGAAAAGAGAAAAAGCTTTGTGCAAAATAGTGGTACAAGAAGGAGCTTGTGTAGACTGCGGCTTAGGCTTTTTCATGTCATGCTTGATGTCTTTTTGATAGTATGCTTAGTGGTTTTGCTGTAGCATGACTTGTCTCAAATAACTGAGATTGCTTAATGAGCCTTTGAAAAAATCATGCATTGTTTTTATTGTATGGAAGCATTATTTTGGTTTTCTCCTTGATGCTTTATTTGGGTTGACTTGGCGCATGCTCACACATGTTAGACTCTTACAAAGTCGCCAATAGCCTTCATGATCATTTAGTTTTTGACTTTTGATGCCATCGTATGCTTCTTTTAATGTCGCTTTGTCGCTTTGCATGATTATGGCCATTATTGCTCTCTTAGTTGGTCGCTCCCAGTCTTTTGCTAGCCCTCACCTTGTACTGAGTATGAGCTCTACTCGTGCATCCAACTCCTAAAAGCCAAAGTTTTCCATTGTGTCCACCATACATACCTACTAGCAATTTGCTATTCCAAGTAAATTTGACTTGCTTTTATTTTCTCTTCAAATTAAACTCTTACCAGTGTTATGCGAAACTCGGTTAGTAAAGCTCTCACGAACCGGAAGGCACACTTTACTTTTTCCTGTTCTTAAAAATTTGACATTGTGGTCTCTTATGTTGAGTTGTTATGCTTGCAAGTTGTAAGTTGGATTCTAGCCCAGCCATGCTGTCATGGGGCAAGCTTTCAACATTGCACTTCTTATTTGAGTTGATATCGTGATCTTTTGTTTATGGATGCCCGCGGTGTGAAATGAATTGGGAATCTTGTGGGGATCATGGAGTTTGTATATGTGTTAGGGAAACGCCGGGCCGCCAATCTAAGCCATGCATAATTCATGGTGGAAATTTGCAGCATACCCATGGTGAACATTCGACGACGCATCTCACAATAAAAAGCTAAACAATATAGCAAATAAAAGAGACATCGAGGTGTTCATTGTCTGCTTGTCCTGTCATTTTGGTGTGGGCTTGTTCCATGTCATCGGGCACGGAGGTACCCCATTGGCGGTTCTCAATGATATGCATATACTTACAATGACAAGAGCCTTGCTTGGGACCCTAAGTAAAGTAGCATGAGGTTTGGGTACTCGTATTCACGGGGCACGAGGTTTTCAACTTATGATTTGTCAAGCATATGCATCATAATTGTTCTCGCATTAACTTTAACCATTCAAGATGCTTATGATGGGGGCAATGAGAGCTCAAAGCCGGTAAGTACCATAATTTTTGAAGGTTATAAAACTTGCAATCACTGCTTCCCTCTGCGAAGGGCCTTTCTTTTACTTTTATGTTGAGTCACCACTTTCTTTCTTTATGCACCATTAAGAGAGCATAGTTGTCATTCTTAGTGTGATATGCATTGTCCCAAAGTTCATTGATTGATTCATGATGATTGGTTTCACTTGTTCTTAAATTATTTGTATCTAGTCGCCCTCTTAAACTTGAAGGTGTCCTATGCATTTATGTTTTGCTCTCTTTGAAGGACAAGCTGAAAACCTTTTGTATGTTTTTCCTTATGATTTGAACACACGTTTGACTTTCATTGTTTCATTTTCATGATCTTTTGTTTGTGTTCATTTGCATGTTTACAACATGGTTGCTAAGTTCTTATTGTCATGATTATATCTTCATGCCCATGTTTTAAGTTCTATTGATCCCAGCTCACCAATGCTTACATATATGATCAAGATTGTGTAGGTGCATGTCACCTCAAAAATTATTCTTTTGTTATCACTTACCTACTCGAGGACGAGCAGGAGTTAAGCTTGGGGATGCTTGAAACGTCTCAAACGTATCTATAATTTTTGATGCTCCATGCTTGTTTTACACCATTTGCCTATTGTTTCGTTACACTTAGTGGCATTTTTATGCATTTTCCGGAACTAACCTATTAACAAGTGCCACAGTGCCAGTTTCCTGTTTTCTGCTGTTTTTGTGTTTCAGAAGTGATACACAGGAAATATTCTCAGAATTGGACGAAACAAGTTCCTGAAGTCTTATTTTTCCCGGAAGCTTCCAGAGATCCGAAGAAGTGTCGGAGGGGGGCCACCAGGGCTCCACACGCGTGGGTGGCGCGGCCAGCCCCCTGGCCGCGCCGGGCCCACGTGAGGGCGCCTGGCCCCTCCTCTGACATCGATCCTTCACCTATAAAGACCCCCCGACGAGAAAAACCTAAGTGCCCGATCAGTTTTCCAGAATACATCGCGATCCGCCGCCGCCGTCGACCCGAAGATCGAGAGGGTCCAGAAGCTCTTCCCGGCACCCTGCCGGAGAGGGGAATCGCCACCGGAGGTCTTCTTCATCGCCATGCTTGCCTCCAGAGCGATGAGTGAGTAGTCTACCTTGGACTATGGGTCCATAGCAGTAGCTAGATGGTTGTCTTCTCCACCATGTGCTTCATGTTTAGATCTCATGAGCTGCCATACATGATTGAAATCACCGTTATGTAATTCTACATGTTTGGTTTGTTGGGATCCGATGAATATTGGTGTTTATGATTAAGTTGCTGTACTGAATATTATCTTTTGTTATCTCTATGTTGTTTATGATCTTGCATGCTCTCCGTTGTTAGTAGCTATCTTGGCCGAGTAGTTGCTAGTGACTCCAAGAGGGGGTATTTATGCTCGATAGTGGGTTCATGTCTCTATTTCACCTGGGGGAGTGACAGAAACCTCTAAGGTGGTAGATGTGCTGTTGCTACTAGGGAGAAAACAACATTCATATGCTCAAGGGCATATGCTTTGTTTACATTACACACTTTGCTTAATGCAATTATCTGTTGTTCGCAACTTAATACTTGTGGAGTTCTCGGATTGATTCACCACAAGTGGATTATTAGTCATAGATGCAGTTGGATGGCGGTCTATGTATTTTGTTGTAATGCCCAGAGTAAATCTCATAGTGATCTTCTTGACATATCACGTTATCTCTATTCTATCAATTGCCCAACTGTAATTTGTTTACCCAGCATGTGCTATTTTATATATGGAGAGACACCACTAGTGAACTGTGGACCCCGGTCCTATTTCCATCATATTGCTATCACCTGTTTACTTTACTCGTACTGTTTACTTTACTCGCATACTATATTGTTTTCCACTCGATACACTCATAACCTTTGTTTCAAGCAAACCAGTGAGATTGACAACCTCATCGCAAGTTGGGAGCAAAGTATTTGTTTGTGTGTGTGCAGGTTCCACAACACCTTCAGTCGTCATTGTCTCTCTTCTCCTGTTCGATAAACCTTGGTTTCTTAAACTGAGGGAAAACTTGCTGCTGCACTCATCATACCTTCCTCTTGGGGTTCCCAACGGGCTGGTTATTCACCACGCACAAGGACAGTCTGGTCGCCATCAGAGGAATCAGCTCCTCGTCAACTTGGCATCATCAACCAACGTGGGCCCACTTGTCGGAGGACTATGTGGGCCTAAGGGGAAGTGTCCTGGCCACTTTGGGCCAGGCGCACAAGGCCCCTAAGGCCCAGCTGGCCAGCCCTTAGGGGAAACCCTAAGAGAACCTTCCAGAAGGAGGGGGAAACTTGCCCCCCACTCTTCCCCCTTGGGCCGCCGCCCTAGGGCTTGGAGGAGGGGTCAAGGCAGCCGGCCACCCCCCCATATAAGGAGGGGCTAGGGCGCAGCCTCCCCTCACTCCAACCCTAGCCGCCGGCCAACTGCTGCCCCTCCACCTCTCTCTCTCGCGACTGTGCGTAGGCAAAGCCCTACCGCAGAAACTCTCCACCATAAGCACCACGCCGTCGTGCTGCAGATCCAATCTATCTCTCCACCATACTTGCTGGACCAAGGAAGGAGGAGACGTCGCTGCACCGTACGTGTGCATCTCTCGGAGGCGCCGCCACTTGCGGCGTAGGATCGGATCGGATCGCGGGGAGGAGACGGCTAGTACGACTACATCATCCACGTTCTGTTGAACGTTTCCGCTGTGCGATTTCTTCAAGGGTATGAAGATCTCATCTACCTCTCTCGTTGATTACATCTCCTAGATTAGATCTTGGCTTTCTTGTTCGTATCCGTAGGAAATTTTTTGATTTACTATGCTGCGAAACCCTTCAGTAATGGTATCCCAAAAGCATGTTTTGGCTAGAGTTTGTTGGTATTGGCATGCCATGCTCCACGGCTGTATTGATTGTTCTCCACTCTTCTTCTGATAGTCGAACTTTTACCCTTGTTGCGAGGGAGCCAGCGGTTTCTCCTTCTGCTAACTGATTCGCCCCTCTGTTTATATTTGCTGGATTAAGCACTGGGTTGTTGTTGTCGTCGAGTTCTTCTGAGTTATCTCCTGTGATGGCGAGTATTTGATACCGATTGTCAAGCTTGCTGTTATGACTTGAGAAGATTGAATTGTCGTCTTCAGAAAGTTCTAGTCCCGTTTTCCAGGAGTCTATTGATTGATCTGAGTTGTCATCGTGGTAGATTGTGAGATCTTCGAGTTGCACTTCTAAGTCAAAATCCTCCATGGTTTCGTCGCCTCTTGCGATTTTTCCTTCTTTTGCTTTTGCTAAGCTGACCGGCGAGTTTACCTCGCTGGAAGAGTCTTCTGATGACTCCGACATTACTACTGTCTCGGGTTCACTTACCGACGGACCCGTTTTCATCGGATCTGAAAGGCGAATCGAACCTAGTGATCCGACACGAAAGTTTAGACTTCCGATCGTCAAATCCATATCTTGATCCATACTCTCGAATACTTGCGTGAAACTTGACTGGTGAGGTTGAAAATCGACGGTTCCGAAGGGTATGTGAATTTTGTCGACTTGCAAGTTGCTGTTGGCTACGAGCGAAAAAGCCGTCGAGTTCATGATGCCAACGCCCAGAGGTCCCCACAGTCGGCACCAATTGACGAGGGTTAAACTCGACAAATGTCCTAGATGAAGTACTTAGGATCGGGGAGACAGGGCGTTGGATGAACTCAAAGGTAAAACTCAATCAAACAAGGTGGCTATGAAAGTAAACGTGGGTGTAGAACCTGGCTTGCTTTCAATCTGTCCAACGCCATCCCCTCCTGGCCCCTTTATATAGGTGGCCAGGTCTCAAGGATCGGGTGGGATCTGATACATATTACAATAGCGACATACGACATGAACTCGTATTTTGACAAGTATTACAATTGGGCCTATCATAACGGGCCTCAGGGGTACTCAACTAACGAGCTCTATTATCTATACCCTTGTCACCAACACACCCAATACACTTGTCAGATGTATAGGTACACTAGTTCGGCGAAGAGATAGTGAAATACAAGTAATATGGATGATTATAAGTAGTAAATGCAATCTGAAATAAATATTGTTGCGAGCAAACATGTAACAGAACTGAATGTAAATGGTGTTTCAATGCTTAGAAACAAGGCCTAGGGATCATACTTTCACTAGTGGACACTCTCAACAAAGATAACATAATTGAACACATAAATAACTATCTTCACTATGCTACTCTAAACTATTCTCCAATGGATAACGAACACTAATCATGTGTAGGGCTACGAAGCACTCCTCAAAGTTCACATTTCCCAAAACTAGATCGCTCCACACTATCACCTTGAGCACACTAGATGGTTCCAACAAACACCAACAATTCATAGAGACACTAGCCAAAGAGACACACATAATGCACACACTGTCACCTTCACATCATGGTACAAGGTATCTCCGGAGATTACAATAATAAAGCACTAGAGTAGCATAATATATGAAGAATAGCATCTACCAATTCAACTAGATACAAAGCTCATGATCACAAATAGATCACATCATGGGAGAGAGAGGTGAACCACATAGCTACCGGTAGAGCCCTCAACCCCGGGGGAGAACTACTCCCTCCTCATCATGGGAGACAGCAACGTTGATGGAGATGGCGGTGAAGTCGATGGAGACGGTGGTGGCAGTGATAGAGTCAATGGAGATGGCTCCGGGGGCACTTCCCCATCCCGGCAGGGTGCCGGAACAGAGACTTATGTCCCCCGAAACTCATCGGTGGCGGTGGCGGAGCTACAGAACTCTTTCTCGAAAACACCGATTGATTTAGGGTTCCGGCTTCAGAGGGTCTTAAATAGGCGGAGAGGCGGTGTCAGAGGGCGGCCAGGGGCCCCACACCACCCCTGGCATGGCCAAGGGGGGCGCGCCACCCCCTGGTGTGGTGGGTCCCTGGCCCCCCTCCGGCTCTCCTTCGGTCTTCGTCTTGCGTCCGGGAAAAATAGGAGGTTTGGGCTTCGTTTCGTCCAATTCCGAGAATATTTCCTGTGTAGCTTTTCTGAAACACAAAAATAGCAGAAAACAGGGAACTGGCACTGTGGCATCTCGTCAATAGGTTAGTTCTGGAAAATGCATAAAAATGCCACCAAGTGTAACAAAACACAAAGCAAATGGTGCATAAACAAGCATGGAGCATCAAAAATTATAGATACGTTTGAGACATATCACCTCTCTAACATTTGATCTATAAACGGTAAAGGATAATGAACTTTCTTAGTAACTTTATTGACCTTTCTAAAATCTATGCACATCCTATAACCAACTACTACTCTTTGAGGAATAAGCTCATTATTCTCATTAGGCACAACGGTAATTCCTCCTTTCTTAGGAACACAATGAACAGGACTAACCCATCTACTATCAGCAATAGGATAAATAATAGCAGCATCAAGGAGTTTCAATACCTCATTTCTTACCACTTCCTTCATCTTATGAATTAATCGGCGTTGATGTTCAACAACTGGCTTTGCATCTGGCTCCATATTAATAGCATGCTGACATAGAGTCGGGGAAATCCCTTTTAAATCATCAAGAGTATATCCCATAGCTCCTTGGTGTTTCCTCAATATTTCCAATAACCTTTCTTCTTCCTTCCCTGAAAGTTTAGCACTAATAATAATAGGATATATTTTCTTATCATCAATATAAGCATATTTAAGATCATCAGGTAAAGGTTTTAAATCAAAAACAGGATCTTCCTTTGGTGGCAAAGTGGTACCCAAATCTTCCACAGGTAAATTGTGTTTAAGAATCTCTGGTTGACGAAGAAGAATCTCGTCAATCTCATTTTTTTCTTCCCTAAAGATCTCACTTTCGTGGTCCTCCATATATTGCTGCAAAGCATCGTTAGGAGCAAGAGCAATAGAGGCAAGCTGTTCAACTCTAAAATCTTCATTAGGCAATTCAGTTTCATAAGGAGCATTGGTAAACTTAGAAAAATTAAACTCATAAGATTCTCCATCAAACTTAGTCAAAAATTTCTCCTTCTTACAGTCTATAACGGCGCCACAAGTATTCAAGAAAGGTCTACCAAAAATAATAGGACAAGTTTTACTAGCAGCTGAACCAAGTACTAGAAAATCAGAAGGATATTTAGTCTTACCGCATAAAACTTCCACATCTCTAACAATACCAATTGGAGAGATAGTTTCTCTATTAGCGAGCTGAATAACCACATCAATATCTTCAAGTTCACAAGAACCAATTTCATGCATGATTTCTCTGTAAAGCTCATAAGGAATAGCACTCAAACTTGCACCAATGTCGCATAAACCATAATAGCAATGATCACCTATCTTGACAGAAAGCATAGGAACACTTGTTTTCCTAGATCTACTAGGATGTGAAACAATATTGGAAGCATCTTCACAAAAGATAATGTGTCCATCTTCAACATTTTTAGTAACAAGGTCCTTCACTATTGCTACTGCAGGTTTAACAGTTATTTGCTCATCAGGTTCTAAAGCTTTCTTTGCAATTTTATTAAGCACACTATTTAACATAGAATGCTCCTTTACCTTAGCGGGGAAAGGTGTTTTCTCAAAATAAGGCTCGGGCAAAATACGATCAACGGTACAAACTTCAACATTTCTAGCAGGAACACAACTAATAGTATCTTTATAAGGTGCATGGTACTTGTTCCAATTCTTTTTTTGGAACATCAAGATAAGAGGCAAAGGCCTTAAAACAGTTGGCAAGTATTTGAGAATCAAGACCATAAACAACACTAACATTATGAAAGTCATCAGTTCCCATAAAATATTTAATGCATTCATAATCATAATTTATACCTGACTTTCTACCTTTGTCGTTCTCCCATCCTTCAGTATTTTCCTGAATATGGTCAAGAAGATCCCATTTAGCTTCTTCTTTCATACGTGTAAATGATCCAGAACAAGAAGCATCCAATAAATCCTTGTCGTGAAGAGAAAGCCTTGCATAGAAGTTATTAATAACAATATTACTGGGGAGCTCATGTATGGGGCATTTGAGCATTAGTGACTTCAATCTCCCCCACGCTTGGGCAATACTCCCTCCATCATGAGGCCAAAAAATATATATTTGATTCCGGTCTTTATGAATCTCACTTGGAGGATAGAATTTAGAATAAAAGAGAGGTACAATTTCCTCCCAACCAATAGATCGACCATTTTTCAACAGCTTATACCATTCCGCAGCTCTGCCCTTCAGTGATAAAGAGAATAGCTTCCTCTTAACTTCACTTGTTGAAATACCTGAACACTTGAACAACTCGCATAATTCATGTATAAAGAGCAAATGATCACCCGGATGGACAGTTCCATCTCCTGAATAGCAGTTATTCATAACACGTTCAACAATTTCCATAGGTATTTTAAAATGATCCAATTGAGCAGGCGGTGGTTCATCTACTACCGTAACAGTGGCAGTAGTATTCCCAAATAGGGAACCAAATGGAGACTTCTCCATAATAAAATAAAATAAAAGACAGAAATAAAAACAATACTCACAGTAAAAGTTTCCTTTACCAATTCCACTCTTCAATAGCGCTTCACTCCCAGGCAACGGCGCCAGAAAATAGTCTTGATGACCCACAAGTATAGGGGGTGTATCGTAGTACTTTTGATAAATAAGAGTGTCAAACGCAACGAGGAGCAGAAGGTGTTGACAAGCAGTTTTGATCAAGGATTCACTGTAAATACTAGCAAACAGGTTTTCGGGGGTATTTGATAATGCAAGTAAATAAAGTATGAGTAAATAAAAGACAATAGTAATAATTGCTGCGAGCGGCCCAATCCTTTCTAGAGCAAAGGACAAGCCGAGTGTGTTACTTATGATTACCAAACGTTCCTGAGGACACACGGGAGTTTCTGTCAAGCGCTTTTGCTTCATATAGCCGAATAATCTTCATTGGTTTGATAGGTGTTATGGGGGTGAACCTATGCTAATGTAGATGATATATTATGAATGGACTAGTTGGTATTAACAAATATTAATAAATGGTATTAATTGATAAACAAAGACATTGATATCTATCGGGATAGATTGATATGTTAAATAAAACATTAAGTCTGAGTGTTTTCTGAGTTGAAATTCTAAAAGTCCAGAATGGAAATAGTCAGAGAAGAAATCTTGAATGACTTAATGGCTAAGGGAAACATTGGGTTGGAACTCAATAAAATAATAGTAGATGATAGATGTGCCACGTTGTGAACGTCATCTAAAACCGTATTATATATACGATATAATGTGACCCAAGTTCTTGGATAGAATAACACGTTCTAGAATGATTTGAAAATCATTGAACAAAGGATAAGTTTGAAGAACAAGTTCTGGAATGATTTGAGAATCATTGAACAAAGTTTGTCCTTCGGGATCTAGGTAGAACTAAGAACAAATTTCTAAAGTAAGCTTGATGGCAAGTGCGAGTTTACCGGGTTTGGAAATTTGTGGAATTAAAGGCTTAGATAAATGGAAGCATGGTTAGACATCGAAGTTGCCCTTTGCACCTCCGATTGAATCTACATAAATTGAAAAGTTAGAGGCTACTTGAAAGTGGCAAGTATAATGTTATGGCTTAGAAAGTTTGTCTTCTAGATGAGTGTATTTCTGCTATGGCAATAGAGAAAGTTCTTTTTGGCTGATTGAATGTCATTCCAAGCTACCATCAAATAAAGTTGACTACATATTTGATCCCTCACTTAACCAAAATTATAAAAAAAGAATACAAAGTCTCACTCTTCTACCAAAAAATATGTACTTTAACGACATTATTTGATGATAGAATAATATCAAACTGGTTGAAAAATTGTAAATGATATAAAAAGTCTGAATTATACAGATCGTTAAAACAATCTCTCACAAGCAAGCATGGTCAAGGATACATATGTATGATATGGTGTCATGACTAAATGCAACTAGATTATTTGTAATCTAGTGTAAGTGGGAGACTGAAGGAAATATGCCCTAGAGAAAAATAATAAATGGTTTATTTCCATATTTCATTTAGTTGATGATAAGTTTAATATTGTGCTATAACTGTGTTAGTCATAAAACACAGATACACGTGTGGTATTAAACAACCAGAGTCCCTAGTAAACCTCTATACTAGCTCATTGGTCAACTAATGATCAGTTTCCAGATCATGTGATAAATGCGTCAATTGACAATAAGGTTCATGTCATTGTGTAAATGCCATGATGGACATACCCAATATTGTTATGTATCACGATCCTGTCATGATGTTCATGTTGCGATAATAATAAATGTTGTAACCTAATCCTTAGACCATGAGATCATATTTAATCACTACTTCCGGAGGAAGCTTTGATTGCATCAACCATCACACTGTAGCAGGGTGACTGAAAAGATATCTCTTGGATTTCCAATGGAGTAGGTTGAGGCGTATGCATCAAGAGTGGGATTTGTTCTTTAGCATGACGGAAAGATACTCTGGGCCCACTCGGTGAGATTTCATCTAATGTTGCAACATGTGTCTAGGTCACTGGGATGGAATATCACGGAATGAGTAAATGGCAATGTTAGTAATGAGATTAAACTAGGTATGGAGATACCGACGATCAAGTCTTGGATGTTGCAAGTATCATAGAAACAAAGGGAATAGGACATCGACATTTACGGTTCAACGACAAAATTCCTTCGTGTGAATACACAGGGATCATCATGGATATCCAGATCCGATTGATGATCATTTACAAGACAAGAGTATCGGTAATGTCTGGAGTATTCCCAAACCATAGGGTAATACACTTAAGGATGCGGTGACATTAAGATGTATCTGGAATTGTCAAAGTGTTGACACAAGGAAGTCGAAAAAGTTCCACGGAGATCCGAAAGTTGTTCGGAGGGTTCCGAAAGGAGTTTCAGAGCGACATGGATTAAATAATAGGGATTTATATTTTCGTGCCCTCGGGTCCTTAGTTGTACTCAGTTTTCCCCAGCTCCTTAGTTTTTCCTTAGTTTTGTCCAAGCCCTTGTCTGAAACCGTCACCAGTGCTGGAACGACCGGTTGCCCGACGGTTCAACACCTTTGACCGTTAACTGCTGACTAGTGGGGCCACGTAGAGCCCGCAAAGACACGTCAGAGCATCCATCTTTGTTTGACCGTAAGCATCGCCGTATCCCAGACCAAAACGCGGACGAGTGGGGCTTCGGTATATCGAATGACAAGTGGGGCCATGACGCTAATACAAGGCGCAATACACGGGTAGGATTAGATTTTTAAACGGAGCTCTACAGCGATGGCATGGAGGAGGTGGCCTGCGGGGTGTGTAACACCCACGAATTTATAACAAATTCGAAGTGCCCGTTATGTAATCCATCACAATCCTAGAATCATTGTTGTGATTTACATAACGTAGTTGATATCACAGTCATAGCCATTAATAGTAAATAAAGGGGATTACATAGGTGGTCGCACAGACCAAACCTTACATTACATCAACATGCAGCAGAATAATACTTTGGGTCCATATTGTCAAGCTTCAACCGCATAGGCAAAGCGGACAGTAGGAAACGAGCCTAATTCGCAAAGTCATCCATGAGTCCTTACTTCTTGATCTTGCTCCTTCAAGTCTGGCCAAGTTAATAGCCAGGGACATAGCCATGAGTACATTAGATGCACTCGCAAACCATCTTAGAAACAAAGTGATGAAAGATATATGCATGGTTGATATGGTGGACTAAGCACTAAGTTTGTTTGCAAAAAGCTAGTTTTGTTTCCCAAAAAATTTCATTAGTAGAGAAGAAGATTTAATTCTCTACGTTAAATCTAAAGAGGAACTTCAAGTGTTGGTCAACACCAAATATCAAGTCAAGTCATTCACCAAGTTCACCTTAAGTTGTTAACATTCTTGACAAAAGTCAAGTACAGCTTGCCAACTGTCCATGACCGCGGACGCGGCTATTCGAATAGTTTTGAAACCTCTGCAGAGGGGTACACTTTACCCACAAGATTCGATACATCTGCCGGGAGAAATCCACGGATCGTCATACACAAAGTATGCGAGGTTCAGATAATCAAACAAACTCTTTCACTTGTTCACTCTAGTATAGGATCCTTTCCTAGAGCCCGAGACACGGACATCTCTGTTTCGGCGTCTCTAGTTTTGCCCATTACAGGATGCTGCATGAATGGAAATTTCCACCCGGTTCGGAAGCACCCGCGCACGGTGCACTTCTATAAAGGATGATACAAGGTCTCCCATACTAGGGTAAACAAGCTACGGACTAAGCCCCTTCCCATTTAGGGGTAATGTGGTCGTACTGTAATGGTTGGCTCACATGGTACATCACTTATTATCATTTAGAAATACATTCCATAGTCCTTAGTCAAGATTATTTTCCTTCAGAAAACCATCATGTAGGAGAAGTCTCCAATTCAAGTTTTCAAGTTCAAGTCACCAATTTCAAGTAGGGTTCCCCTTATAGATGGCCTCAATTTTATTAGCGACTAAGCAACTACATTGAGTGATGATACCACTAAATAGTGTAGGATAAACTTAGCTTGATACTCTTCCTAAGCAAGATATCACTACACAACTATCATTCTAAAGTAGCAATTCAATCATGCAATTTACTTAAGAACAAATAGAATGCAAAAAGGAAAACTAGGCATTTGGGTATGATTCGAAAGATGGCTTTCCTCGCTTGGCAATGTCAAAATAGTCTTCATCTTCATCTTGGGTTGATTGATTTCCATCTCCATTTCTTGGTGGACTTCAGGATCCATTCTCCTTACTCTCGTTGTCGTCTAATCATCGGAAAGAAAATAAGAATACCATCACCTCACAATTCACCAACAACATACATACAACAACAAGATACTAACGTAAGGATGTTGATCATGGAAGTCTAAGGATAGTGGCTTCAACGATAATTGAGTTTATGTAGATAGGGTTATTTGTTTCTTGTATTTAAGTAGGGTTCATTGATTTTTGAATCATGAAATATATCCTCAAAGTCCTTATTGACCAAGTTCATATACTACAAGTATAGATTCAATATTAGGGTTCAACTAAAGTGGTTTCATAGGATTTGGAGTACTTTTCTTTTATTGAAGCCATTTCTAGTTTGCAAAAATTTAGTGATCAAGTTTGAATCTACAAGTAGGGTATATAGATCCTAGTTGACTTGGATTAGGGGTTATAGATGAATATCTGAAATTGTGGTTGATTAGAATTGGTTTCATATAATTTCCATTATTTTGAAATATGTGTGCAAGTTTAAGTTTCTAATTACTACCATCAAGAAGAATTAAATTTCCAAATATCTTCGGTAAGTCCCAAAGGTCTAAGAATACCACTCACAGATATATAATTGGAAACGTGTCTTAATGACTTTGGCTTCATAATTTTTCCACATCTAGGTTTTTGTTTATCCATTTTCTAAGTAACAAACGCCTATTTGACCCTATAGGAAGAATAACATTTTAGTAAAAAGGTGGAAATTCGAAATATAATTACATCAACAGATAGATAATACTCTTTAAGAATTATGAGAATTGGATTCATGTTAATTTGAATTTTCTATGATTTTACATAATTTTTCTAAGCTTGTGAAGCTCCTGTTTTGTTATTTTTGCTGGACTAAAACTGTAAGTAGAAATGGGTTGAAAACACTTCCATTGGCTAGTTCAAGTTATAAGCTTTCCAACGACATATTAATTGCTAAGTTTGAACTTCTACAGCTCTGGGAAAATTAAAAACAAAACAGGTTCGGAATCATAAATCTAAATCCAACTTTTTTTTTCCTGGAGTGGGCCACGCCCGGAGGTTTTATCGGGCCAGCTCTCAGGCCGATCGAATCTGGCCCAACCGTGTCCGACGTGCATGGGAAAAATAATCAGCTGACAAAGGGGGCCCGGCTGTCAGGTCCTAACCGAACCAAATCGGTATCGGGTCTTCTTCCCAGCCCGACGGGAAACAGAGCGAGAGGGAGTCTGGGAGGGAGACGGCGATGGGGGAGGCTCACCCGAGCAGGCGGCGACCGGCGGCGAGGTGTCCTGGCGGCAGAGAGAGGTCTTCTCGGCCACTTCCCGTAGGCGCTGCGTTGGGGGAGGCTTCGGTTCGCCGGAGCCAGAGGCGGCCGGGGCGGTGGTCTGTGGGGACGGCGTCACCGGCGAGCTCGATGGAGGAAGCGAGGGGCGACATGACCTTGTCTAGGAGGTTGCAGCAAATCTCCTCGGTCTCCTGGTCCGGTTTTGGTTCCGGAAGATGGTCAGAAACAGCGGAGCAGCTCCGCGTCCAAACGCGCCGGCGGCGAGCTCGAACTCAAACCAGGAAACTAGAGATGAAACGAGGATGTCTGGGAGGTTTCTAGGAGTGGTGTGAGCTTCTACGTTTGATCACGGACACTATTTATAGGTAGGAGAGGCCGGGGCGCGGGGTGGCCAGATCGTGGTCGCGGCATGGCCGTGACGCGGTCTTCGGCGATCTCCAGTGCCAGGGATGGCTCTTGCGGCATGGGCTCGCGCTGCAGGTGGTGGGGTGACGTTGGTGGCGCGCTGGCATCCTAGGGTGATGACGGAATCGACGGGGAGCAGTGGTGCCTGGTGGACGTGGTCGGGGCGACTTCTCCTCCTCCACTCCGTCGGGACTCGGCGCAGGGAGGCCAGGGGATGGGTTAGAGACGTTGAGGCGACCTTGGGCACGGATTCTGGGAGACATGGGCGTGCAGGAGAGGCCATGCCCCCATTGTTTGCACTAGTGCTATTGACTTTGTGAATCCTGCTCATAACCTGTTTGATGAAATGATCGCAAGAGACCAAACTTCGAACTTTGGAAATTTTCAAATTGAGTTTGAACCAGTATTGGGTAAGGATTCTAGACATGTTCTTGTTTTGTCCAGAGGTGATGGTTTGGTTGAAAAAGAATAAGATCTTGGAATGGTTTCTATATAGGATTCAAAGTTTGGACAGATTTTAAAAGGTGTTTGAAAATGTTTCGGGTTCCACAATTTGTAGTCTTCCAATGTTCATAACTACTACTAGTTTATAGTGAAGAAATGCATCATGGTTTTGTTCATTGATTTCTTATTCCAGAGGTGCAAAGTAGGCTAGTCAATAATATCCTGCAGATCATTTTCTTAGCCTTTCTATTTAGGGTTTTGAAGTCTTTGCTATTTCTCTAGGTTTTTATTCTTTCCTTGGTGAGTGTTTGACTTTAGTTATCTTAGGAGTTTTCTATAAGGCTTGGCATGCATTCATGCAAGATTTAAATAGATAGAAAACCATTGTATTCGAATAAATCACTTTATAAACAAAGGTTTTTGGACTTACAAAGCTTGGCCAAGAAATCATTTGGGGGGTTTCTCAAAGGTTTTGAAAAATAAGTTTTCAAAATGTTGATTCCAATATTTTTAGAAATATCAACTTGAGGAAATAATAGTTTGAAAATTGGATCTTTTTATTTCACTCTTTTATAACCAACACCAAGGTAGTTTTCTTGAAATATGATTTTACTATCTTTTCAAATAATGGTTTTCAAAAATTAGGCTCAAAGGATGGCATTCCAAACCTGTCTCATATTCTTTTTATTTGAAGAAGGGGAGCAAATGCTCAAATTCACAAGTTTTAAAAAGACAAAAGATTAATCTTCTATTCAAAATAAAAGTTTTTGTTGTCTCCAAAATTTGGTATTTTAATAAATCCATTTATTTCTATTTCCCAAAAATTTGGGTTGTTACAATCTTCCCCCTTAAAAAGAATCTCGTCCCGAGATTCATAAGTTAAGATTTAAATAGATTGAGAAATGAGATTACCAGATCAGAGATAGATAAGTGGATTTTGATTCCTATCAGGATAAATATTGGGTACACCCAAAATGTGATAAGGCCAAATGGGCCAAAACACATCTTCACCAATCACATAGCATTTTCAGTCAGACAATCACACTTTCAAGGACAAAATCTTTTGGGTTTAAAGCATAGGACTTCATTAAAAAGGGTCTTGTGGATTATAGGTCTGGTTTCACAAAGAGATAAAACAAGACTACTAGTATGAAACTAAGGTGACTATGACTTCTTGATGACTTGTGCTCAAAAATCTTGATCCAACTTGTTCATACTACTTTGTAACTAAGAGCAACTTCGGGGGTACATGGCTGGTTCGTGATGGTTGATTTCCTTCTCTTCGTGCCTTCAGGTTGTAAGAGTTGCTTCGGGATATTCCGGAAAGGTTTCTTCCTTCTCATGCAGATGTTGAGGTTGTAGAATATGTTGAGGTTATCTTCAATAGTGATGGGTTTCTGATTACGGGTCGTAGATGACAGGGAAAGTTTTCAAAATGTTTCTCACATGGGGTTGGTATTTTTCAGAGTTTATGTTGGGCCAGAAAGACCAAAAATATTTTATTTTATTTTATTAAAAAAAAGTTGTTGGGATGGTGGCTACATGTTGCCAGATAGCATATGAGCAACACATCTCAAAACAAATTAATCATTCAAACACACAAGGTACTAAGCACACTTACTAATCGTGAGGTAAGGGTAGCTCAATCAAAACAACTGAGCATTTCCTATAATTCCTAAGGGTCGGGGTTGCTGAGGTCTTCATCATTTCTGATCACTCTTTTTTTGCTCTCGAAGTCTTTGTCTTATAGGGTTGACTCTTGTTGGAAGGTTTCTGGATCAGGTGAAGAGACTCTCTTTCGATGGTAGCGGTCGTAGTTGACATCCAAGGTTGAAGTCTTGAAAATTATTGAGTCCCTAATCTTTTGATCCAAAAGTCCTTTGGTCTTAGGTCGGTATATCGTCCATAGTATATATTTGAAGTAGATGAGGAATAGAGTAAAACAAATCTTTTAAAAAAAAATGTAATCAAAGAGGTTCATTAAAAAAAAATTGTCAACATATTTTGAGAGCATAAGTGGATAGTATAAGATATTTCAAGTGAATAAGATGAGGGTATAAGATTGGCTTTGGATACCAAAGTAAATAAGTTTCTTTTGTAGAAATAAGTGTTTGACAAAATATCACTTTCTTAGCTAACGACCATACTAACTAAGGTCTCCTAAGGTCATGATAGTCCTGATACCAAATTTGTGATATCAGAGATATCATTTTCTAACGACCATGCTAACTAGGGTTTCCTAGAGTCAGCCTAGGCTCTGATACCAACTTGTAACACCCATGAATTTATAACAAATTCGAAGTGCCCATTATGTAATCCATCACAATCCCAGAATCATTGTTGTGATTTACATAACGTAGTTGATATCACAGTCATAGCCATTAATAATAAATAAAGGGGATTACATAGGTGGTCGCACAGACCAAACCTTACATTACATCAACATGCAGCAGAATAACACTTTGGGTCCATATTGTCAAGCTTCAACCGCACAGGCAAAGCGGACAGTAGGAAACGAGCCTAATTCGCAAAGTCGTCCATGAGTCCTTCCTTCTTGATCTTGCTCCTTCAAGTCTGGCCAAGCAAATAGCTAGGGACACATCCATGAGTACATTGGATTCACTCGCAAACCATCTTAGAAACAAAGTGATGAAAGATATATGCATGGTTGATATGGTGGACTAAGCAATAAGTTTGTTTGCAAAAAGCTAGTTTTGTTTCCCAAGAATTTTCATTAGTAGAGAAGAAGATTTAATTCTCTACGTTAAATCTAAAGAGGAACTTCAAGTGTTGGTCAACACCAAATATCAAGTCAAGTCATTCACCAAGTTCACCTTAAGTTGTTAACATTCTTGACAAAAGTCAAGTACAGCTTGCCAACTGTCCATGACCGCGGACGCGGCTATTCGAATAGTTTTGAAACCTCTGCAGAGGGGTACACTTTACCCACAAGATTCGATACATCTGCCGGGAGATATCCACGGATCGTCATACACAAAGTATGCGAGGTTCAGATACTCAAACAAACTCTTTCACTTGTTCACTCTAGTATAGGATCCTTTCCTAGAGCCCGAGACACGGACATCTCCGTTTCGGCATCTCTAGTTTTGCCCGTTACAGGATGCTGCATGAATGGAAATTTCCACCCGGTTCGGAAGTACCCGCGCACGGTGCACTTCTATAAAGGATGATACAAGGTCTCCCATACTAGGGTAAACAAGCTACGGACTAAGCCCCTTCCCATTTAGGGGTAATGTGGTCGTACTGTAATGGTTGGCTCACATGGTACATCACTTATTATCATTTAGAAATACATTCCATAGTCCTTAGTCAAGATTATTTTCCTTCATAAAACCATCATGTAGGAGAAGTCTCCAATTCAAGTTTTCAAGTTCAAGTCACCAGTTTCAAGTAGGGTTCCCCTTATAGATGGCCTCAATTTTATTAGCGACTAAGCAACTACATTGAGTGATGATACCACTAAATAGTGTAGGATAAACTCAGCTTGATACTCTTGCTAAGCAAGATATCACTACACAACTATCATTTTAAAGTAGCAATTCAATCATGCAATTTACTTAAGAACAAATCGAATGCAAAAAGGAAAACTAGGCATTTGGGTATGATTCAAAAGATGGCTTGCCTCGCTTGGCAATGTCAAAATAGTCTTCATCTTCATCTTGGGTTGATTGATTTCCATCTCCATTTCTTGGTGGACTTCAGGATCCATTCTCCTTACTCTCGTTGTCGTCTAATCGTCGGAAAGAAAATAAGAATGCCATCACCACACAATTCACCAACAACATACATACAACAACAAGATACTAACGTAAGGATGTTGATCATGGAAGTCTAAGGATAGTGGCTTCAATGATAATTGAGTTTATGTAGATAGGGTTATTTGTTTCTTGTATTTAAGTAGGGTTCATTGATTTTTGAATCATGAAATATATCCTCAAAGTCCTTATTGACCAAGTTCATATACTACAAGTATAGATTCAATATTAGGGTTCAATTAAAGTGGTTTCATAGGATTTGGAGTACTTTTCTTTTATTGAAGCCATTTCTAGTTTGCAAAAATTTAGTGATCAAGTTTGAATCTACAAGTAGGGTATATAGATCCTAGTTGACTTGGATTAGGGGTTATAGATGAATATCTGAAATTGTGGTTGATTAGAATTGGTTTCATATTATTTCCATTATTTTGAAATATGTGTGCAAGTTTGAGTTTCTGATTACTACCATCAAGAAGAATTAAATTTCCAAATATCTTCGGTAAGTCCCAAAGGTCTAAGAATACCACTCACAGATATATAATTGGAAACGTGTCTTAATGACTTTGGTTTCATAATTTTTCCACATCTAGGTTTTTGTTTAGCCATTTTCTAAGTAACAAACGCCTATTTGACCCTATAGGAAGAATAACATTTTAGTAAAAAGGTGGAAATTCGAAATATAATTACATCAACAGATAGATAATACTCTTTAAGAATTATGAGAATTGGATTCATGTTAATTTGAATTTTCTATGATTTTACATAATTTTTCTAAGCTTGTGAAGCTCCTGTTTTGTTATTATTGCTGGACTAAATCTGTAAGTAGAAATGGGTTGAAAAGACTTCCATTGGCTAGTTCAAGTTATAAGCTTTCCAACGACATATTAATTGCTAAGTTTGAACTTCTATAGCTCTGGGAAAATTAAAAACAAAACAGGTTCGGAATCATAAATCTAAATCCAACTTTATATATATATATATATTTTTTCCTGGAGTGGGCCACGCCCAGAGGTTTTATCGGGCCAGCTCTCAGGCCGATCGAATCTGGCCCAACCGTGTCCGACGTGCGTGGGAAAAATAATCAGCTGACAAAGGGGGCCCGGCTGTCAGGTCCTAACCGAACCGAATCGGTATCGGGTCTTCTTCCCAGCCCGACGGGAAACAGAGCGAGAGGGAGTCTGGGAGGGAGACGGCGATAGGGGAGGCTCACCGGAGCAGGCGGCGACCGGTGGCGAGGTGTCCTGGCGGCGGAGAGAGGTCTTCTCGGCCACTTCCCGTAGGCGCTGCGTTGGGGGAGGCTTCGGTTCGCCGGAGCCAGAGGCGGCCGGGGCGGTGGTCTGCGGGGACGGCGTCGCCGGCGAGCTCGACGGAGGAAGCGAGGGGCGATGTGACCTTGTCTAGGAGGCTGCAGCAAATCTCCTCGGTCTCCTGGTCCGGTTTTGGTTCCGGAAGATGGTCAGAAATAGCGGAGCAGCTCTGCGTCCAAACGCGCCGGCGGCGAGCTCGAACTCAAACCAGGAAACTAGAGATGAAACAAGGATGTCTGGGAGGTTTCTAGGAGTGGTGTGAACTTCTACGTTTGATCACGGACGCTATTTATAGGTCGGAGAGGCCGGGGCGCGGGGTGGCCAGATCGTGGTCGCGGCATGGCCGTGACGCGGTCTTCGGCGATCTCCAGTGCCAGGGATGGCTCTTGCGGCATGGGCTCGCGCTGCAGGTGGTGGGTTGACGTTGGTGGCGTGCTGGCATCCTAGGGTGACGACGGAATCGACGGGGAGCAGTGGTGCCTGGTGGACGTGGTCGGGGCGACTTCTCCTCCTCCACTCCGTCGGGACTCGACGCAGGGAGGCCAGGGGATGGGTTAGAGATGTTGAGGCGACCTCGGGCACGGATTCTGGGAGACATGGGCGTGCAGGAGAGGCCATGCCCCCACTGTTTGCACTAGTGGCATTGACTTTGTGAATCCTGCTCATAACCTGTTTGATGAAATGACCGCAAGAGACCAAACTTCAAACTTTGGAAATTTTCAAATTGAGTTTGAACCAGTATTGGGTAAGGATTCTAGACATGTTCTTGTTTTGTCCAGAGGTGATGGTTTGGTTGAAAAAGAATAAGATATTGGAATGGTTTCTATATAGGATTCAAAGTTTGGATAGATTTTAAAAGGTGTTTGAAAATGTTTCGGGTTCCACAATTTGTAGTCTTCCAATGTTCATAACTACTACTAGTTTATAGTGAAGAAATGCATCATGGTTTTGTTCATTGATTTCTTATTCCAGAGGTGCAAAGTAGGCTAGTCAATAATATCATGCAGATCATTTTCTTAGCCTTTCTATTTAGGGTTTTGAAGTCTTTGCTATTTCTCTAGGTTTTTATTCTTTCCTTGGTGAGTGTTTGACTTTAGTTATCTTAGGAGTTTTCTATAAGGCTTGGCATGCATTCATGCAAGATTTAAATAGATAGAAAACCATTGAATTCGAATAAATCACTTTATAAACAAAGGTTTTTGGACTTACAAAGCTTGGCCAAGAAATCATTTGGGGGGTTTCTCAAAGGTTTTGAAAAATAAGTTTTCAAAATGTTGATTCCAATATTTTTGGAAATATCAACTTGCGGAAATAATAGTTTGAAAATAAGATCTTTTTATTTCACTCTTTTAGAACCAAGGTAGTTTTCTTGAAATATGATTTTACTATCTTTTCAAATAATGGTTTTCAAAAATTAGGCTCAAAGGATGGCATTCCAAACCTGTCTCATATTCTTTTTATTTGAAGAAGGGGAGCAAATGCTCAAATTCACAAGTTTTAAAAAGATAAAAGATTAATCTTGTATTCAAAATAAAAGTTTTTGTTGTCTCCGAAATTTGGTATTTTAATAAATCCATTTATTTCTATTTCCCAAAAATTTGGGTTGTTACAGGGTGCCGAGATGAGATCGACGTCCACAAAGAACTGCATGAGGCGAGACCAGACGCATTAGATAGATATGAACTAGACGTGTTTAACCATGCAAAGAAGAGAAGAAATGGTCGAGGACATCGATGACGACCTCAACACTTTGACTGACGGTGTCGGACACGAACGCGAGCAATGTAGAGAAAACTAGTGTCTCTCCTTTCTGGCGTGTATAGATGGGTGCTAGGGGAGTGTGGTGGCAAAGGGAAAGACCTCGCGGTGGTCTGTGGCGTCCAGCATAGCGGGGCGGCGTGGCCGTGCCCACAGTGGTGTGCATGTTCAACATTGGCATCAGCATGTACGTTCGTCATTGGCCTCGGTGGTATCTCTGGTGTGTCAGTGATCGAATGAGGGGACGGGATTGAGGGTGCATCCCGACAGTGACCTAGCAGTGGCGGTGAGCACGCATAGCCGTTCTGACGATGCCAATATTGGCATCGGCATCGTTTGGAGGCTGTGGTGCTCGAATCATGGTGGAAATTGCGATTCCCTATTATTTTTACATGCATAATATATAGAAAATAGCTAGATCTCTAAATCGATGCATATGAAGCTACATATATATTCTTGGTCATAATCCCCTTATCTAAAGGGGATGGATGCATGGCTTCACGTTGTCGTCGCTTTCATCGTCAGTATCTTCGTCGTCCGTGTAGTAGTACTTCCTGCACAATGTTACATCGAACACCTTCACTGTGAGCACATCATCGCCTTCATATTTGAAGTGTAGGATGTAGCTGAAATCCACATCATGCGCGATGGTGAAATTCTCCCAGCCCTTGTCGAGGTACATCCGGCCTTGTCCGTCAAATAGTAACTCCACGGTCCAGAGATGAGGACCGCAGTCAGCTGCTCGCAGATACACCTTTGCGGGCTCCTGGCCGTCAAGATAGTCCACAAACTTTTGTGGGAGTGCCTGCAAAGAGATCGAGCGCCGATCGTTTGAAATTAAAGGCTTTTTGGAACATGCACATAATTAATCACATGCATCATATATGTGGGAACACGTACGTACCTTCTTGGCCAAAGGGTCTTCATAGATGACGATTAAGAACTCCTCTATGATCAATGGCAGTGTTGACGGTGGTGGTGGCAATGATGATGATCCACCACCCAGGCCGCCCCTTCCCCTTCCCCTTCCCCTTCCCCTTCCCCTTCCCCTTCCCCTTCCCCTTCCCCTTCCCCTTCCCCTTCCCCTTCCGGTCGGCGTCCGAGACGTGGAAGCCATGGCAATGGATCAAGTGTATGTGAACGAAGAAGAGAGAGGCAGAAACGAAGAAGAGAGAGGCAGAACCTATTGACATGAGGAATGGCCGTTGTGGGGGCTTATAAGGGCGAGATGACCGTTGTGGGGTTTACATAATAAATTAAGGAGGAGATGACCGTTGTGGGTGTTTATATCTCAACAAAAAAGTAATGCCTAAAAGAAATGGAAATTTGTGATAGTTTATTATTTTACCGTGAAAAGTAATGCCTAAAGGAAATTTGTGATAGTTTATCATTTCACCGTGAAAAGTAATGCCTAAAGGAAATTCATGAAAAGTAATGCCTAAATGGAAATTCGTGATAGTTTATTATTTTACCGTGAAAAGTAATGCCTAAAGGAAATTCGTGATAGTTTATCATTTCACCGTGAAAAGTAATGCCTAAAGGAAATTCGTGATAGTTTATTATTTTACCGTGAAAAGTAATGCCTAAATGGAAATTCCTGATAGTTTATCATTTTACCGTGAAAAGTAATGCCTACAAGAAGTGGAAATTCGTGATTACCAAACTTGTTGAATCCGGTGGCCAACTCGTTATTTAGCATACATAGAGGGGTAGTAGTTTGCCACCGACAGATAGAGAGAGGGTGGCACAATCCTGCCCGTTAGATCATCGGATCGACGGTAGGTCGGCACGATCCGTGTGACAACAGCTCAACCAATCAGGCCAAGTTTGGGCTTCTGTGAGAAGGGAGAGGGTAAAACTGAGTAGTATCAAGGATACAAGGGCAAGTAAATAGTAAACAGGCTAAGGAATTCAAATAAGAGATTTAGAAAAAGAAAAACACATGTTTTGTACAATGAAACCCAGGTTGGCCTACCTCAAAGTATTAGCAATTCAAATATACATGAGTATAAAAATTATGGCCTCATTCAGACAAACTATGTTTTGGGAATAGATGTTTTGAGAAGGGGTTTGAGTGGAAAGCCATGAACCTTCATAGCTACTAGTGATTTCAGAAGTGGCCATTTGTGTGAAAACTTGATTTATATATGATTGTTATGATTTCCTACGTGGTAGGTCGCGTAACAAGACTCCATGAGTAGGAGGCACTATGATTTTATTTTTTTGAATTTTTTTGCGCATGAAATGACTCAATTAGATGGCTTAATCCCATCTGTTGACTCTCTGTTGACCAGCCACTTGAGGGTAAAACTGAGTATATTGCAATAGCCAGTATTAGTACTCGAGGGGAAAACTGAGTACAGATATTTTTCCAGTGTAAGACTCGAGGATAGAACTGAGTACACGTAACGGTGCTAACGTGCAGTCCCACGGACGCGTGTCGCGGTGAGCAGCGGTTAGCCGCGCGGTGCGCGTGTTGAGACCAAACATCAACTGCTGAGACGAACCGTCACTTTGCCAGTACAGAGCCCCTCTCTCCCTCCCTCTGCACACAGTCTCATTATAACTCACGCACGCAACCACGCCTCTCACGTCCCATTACCTTCTCCAAATCCAAAAAACCCCAACCGCCCTACGCGCGCTCCCCTGCCGGCGATGGAGAAGAAGAATGCGCCGGCGGCCGTCGCCCCCGAGCCCGTCGCCTCCGAGCCCATCGCCTCTGAGCCCGTCGCATCCGAGCCCATCGCCGCCGAGCCCGTCGCATCCGAGGGCGGCGCATCCAAGCGCGGCGCCTCCGTGAACTGGGCCTCTCTTAAGGGTGATGGACCACTTCACAAGATCGGCGACTGCTTACTCGCGAACGAGGAGTACGTGGACACCTACGCTGCTTTGAGGCAAGTTTGTACAAATTGGCGCTCAGATCTACCTGAGCCCGACGTGCACCTGCACGAATGGATCGTGGTAGAACACACCCTTCCACGCGCCGCTGAGTTCTCCTTCCTCAACCTCCGCACATCCCGCTACGTCACCATCGATCTAACGGAAGTTCATGCAAGGTTCAAATTCCTCCATATCTATAGAGTTAATCTATTTTTATTTTCAATCGTAAACATCTTAGTGCTGAATGTTATCTTCATCAACTCCCTTTTAGATACTACTTCGTCGGCTTTTACCGTGGCATCATCGTGCTTGCCCAGAGGAACCAGCCGCACAAGATATGGCTTCTGAACCCACTCACAAAGACTTTGAACACTACGTTTGAGGCGCAGATGCCATCTATGATTGTGCAGTCAGTCGCTGTAATGAAGTCCCCGACTATGGTCTTCATTTGCACAGGTTACCCCAATGAAATTGCTTGGGTCGATAAGAGCTCTCCAACTAAGGATATAGATGTACATGATTGGGGAGAAGGAAGATTTACGATCGAGGACCATTCTCTGCGTTGCATTACCCCGTTCAATGGCGAATTGTATGCAATAGCTGTGAATGAGTTCGGAAGAATAGTGTGCACCAACAATGTCCAGTTGGAGTAGCGCGCGAGCACTGTCAGCATGAAGACACTATTTTCATTTCCAGAACTTGGAAATGATTATGATTCCAAGTTCTACCTTGTGGAGTCGGATGGTGATCTGCTGCTTGTGTTGTTGGGCGGTAGCACTGACGATAACAGGCATTTGGAGGAAGGTCAACCATTGGTGTACCGTGTGGACACTGAGAGCCGCTCTCTCCATGCCGTCAGTAACATTGGCAGTCGTGCCCTCTTCGTCAATTTTATCCGGTGTATCTCCATCGACACCAGAGTGCACCCGACAGTTCGACCTGGCTGCATCTACTACGCGGATTTGGGTTATATCAGAGAGTATGATGATGATAGAAAGGTCTGGGATGAGTGGCCACGATGTGCGGATAGAATAGGATATGGTCCGAAAAATGAACAAAGGCCATACCGTTTGGAGGATGTATTTGCTGCACACTGCAGACGGAGGGAGTTCAGTGAATATTTCTTTCATCTCATGAATTGTAGCGATGACGAAATATATGATACAGAATGAAGAACATTGTTATTGGCTGCTTTTGGCAGCTGTATATAGTTTATGTATTATACTTAGTTTTCTGGATTTATTATGCTGCTGTGAATTTATCCTATACTAGCTTCTAGATTTGTTACCATATTGGGCAAAAAACGAGGGCCAAAAGGCAACAATCATTGAAGAAAGACAGAAATAGAAGCTTCTCTAGATTTGATACTAATTTGGTGAAAAGAGAGAGAACTGTTACAGAGAGAGGGGAAAAAAGGCGCTCTGAAAAGGCAATGCCAATTTGGCCCAAGAGAGACAGAACCGAGCTCTCACGTACAACCAAACGCGGTCTCGTCCTGTCCCACGCGGTCCCTTTCTACCAGCCCCACGCGACGCGGCCCCACACGACGCAGCCCCACACGTCAGCACGGAAATGGTCAACTAAACAGGAATCCTCCCGTCCGAGCTCCTTCTGAGGGTTTCAGACAACGGCTTGGGGAAAACTGAGGAAAAACTAACGAGCTGGGGAAAACTGAGTACAACTAAGGACCTGAGGGCACGAAAATATAAATCCCTAAATAATAAGTAAATAATGTTAACTAATTGAATTAATATTAAATAACTTATTTATTTAATTAAATAAAAGGAAGCCCACCTTAATGGGCTCCTCTCGGAGGGGAGCCCAGTAAGGCCTAGGCGCCCACCCTTATTGGATAAGAGTGAGGGGCGCCCTAGGGTTTGGGGCATGGGACAGATAGGGCCCAAGGGGGTGGCCGGCCAGTCCATTGGCCATGGCGCACCAGCCCCCTCCCTTTAGTCCCATATTGATAGTTGGTTGTGATGTGCCTCATCCCTCCACCTATATAAGGGGACCCCTAGAGGAGAGTTTGACACAAATGCATGAAGGGAGCTCCTTGGAAGAGCTCTTCTCTCCTCTCCACCTCATGCGCCACCCCTCTCTCTCTCTCTCTCTCCATTGTGTGGCTCCCCAAAGGGCTGCGTGGGAGCGAGGGCGACTCCTTCGCTGCACGATGTAGTGCTACGGGAATTCTGGATCAGATCCAAACCGATCTACTTCCCCAATCTTGTCTGGATCCGAAATCTGGAAGGAGTCATCATTCACCATACGTGTATGAGTACTATGAGGTGCTGCATGTGCGGCACTACGTCATTGCGCCGAAGTTGTTGCACCGGCGTCGTGGCATCAAGATCTTCACGACCTTGAGGTCGGCTACTGATTGCGGTGCGGTGTTGATGTAGATGACCGCCCAGTTGGGAACCCCAAGAGGAAGGTATGATGAGCACAGCATCAAGTTTTCCCTCAGTAAGAAACCAAGGTTTATCGAACCAGTAGGAAAAAGCCAATACTTCAGAAGGTGATGCTTGCTAGCTTCGTGACAGCTCCGAACAATTTATTAGGCACCTCGTCCAGGGCTTTGCTTTGCACCAGCAACAACGTGGAACCTGCACACAACACAACCAAGAACTTTGCTCCCAACTTACGATGAGGTTGCCAATCTCACCGATTTGGTGTAAACAAAGGATTGAGCGTATCGAGTGGAAAACAGTAGTAGTATGCGAGAAAGTAAACAGTGCGAGTAAAAGTAAAACGGTGTAACAATGTAAAGGAAATTGGATCGGAGTCCACAGTTCACTAGTGGTGTCTCTCCATAAGATAAATAACAACATGCTGGGCAAACAAACTACAGTTGGGCAATTGATAGAATAAAGATAACATGCATATGTCACGAGGATCACTATGAGATTTACTCTGGGCATTACAACAAAATACATAGACCGCCATCCAACTGCATCTACGACTAATAATCCACTCACGGGGATATCATCCGAACACCCCATGAGTATTAAGTTGCGAACAACAGATAACTCCATTAAGCAAAGTGTGTAATGTAAACAAAACGACTGCCCTTGGACACAAGAATGTTGTTTTCTCCCTAGTGGCAACAACACATCTACAACCTTAGAGGTTTCTGTCACTCCCCCAGATTAAATAGAGGCATGAACCCAACTATCGAGCATAAATACCCCCTCTTGGAGTCACTAGTATCTACTTGGCCAAGATAGCTACTAACAATGGAGAGCATGCAAGATCATAAACAACATAGAGATAACATAAGATAATATTCAGCACATCAACTTAACATAACACCAATATTCATCGGATCCCAACAAACACAACATGTAGAATTACACAAAGATGATCTCGATCATGTAAGGTAGCTCACGAGATCTAAACATGAAGCACAAGGTGGAGAAGACAACCATCTAGCTACTGCTATGGACCCATAGTCCAAGGTAGACTACTCACTCATCGCGCCGGAGGCAAGCATGGCGATGAAGAAGACCTCCGGTGGTGATTCCCCTCTCCGGCAGGGTGCCGGGAAGAGCTTCTGGACCCTCCCGATCTCGGGTTGATGACGGCGGCGGATCGCGATGTGTTTTTGGAAAATTGATCGGGTCTTTAGGTTTTTCTCGTTGGGGGGTCGGTATAGGCGAAGGGGCAGCATCAGAAGTGGGCCAGGGTGGCCTCACCACCAGGGGGCGCGGGCCCGGGGCAGGCCGCGCCGCCCTATTGTGTGGCCGCCCTGTGGCCCCCCTTCGTGTCCTCTTCGGTCTTCTGGAAGCTTCGTTAAATATTGGGATGTTCGGCTTTTGTTTCGTCCAATTCTGAGAATATTTTCTGTGTAACTTTTCTGAAACACAAAAACAGCAGAAAACAGGGAACTGGCACTGTTGCATCTTGTTAATAGGTTACTTCCGGAAAATGCATAAAAATGCCACGAAGTGTAACAAAACACTAAGCAAATGGTGAAAGAACAAGCATGGAGCATCAAAAATTATAGATACGTTTGAGACGTATCAGCATCCCCAAGCTTAACTCCTGCTCATCCTCGAGTAGGTAAGTGATAACAAAAGAATAATTTTTGAGGTGACATGCACCAACACAATCTTGATCATCTATGTAAGCATTGAGTGCTGGGATCAAAAGAACTTAAAACATGGGCATGAAAGACATAATCTTGATAGAAGAAACTTAGCAACCATGTTATAACATGAAAAAGAACACAAACGAAAGATCATGAAAATGAAACAATGAAAGTCAAACATGTGTTTAAATCATATGGAAAAACATAGCAAATGGTTTTCAGCTTGTCCTTCATGAGAGAGCAAAACATAAATGCATAGGACACCTTCAAGTTTAAGAGGGCGACTAGATACAAATAATTTAAGAACAAGTGAAACCAAAATCATGAATCAATCAATGATAAACTTTGGGACTATGCACATTAAACTAAGAATGACAACTATGCTCTCTTAGACGGTGCATAAAGATAGAAGGTGGCGACTCAATATAAAAGTAAAAGAAAGGCCCTTCGCAGAGGGAAGAAGTGATTGCAAGTTTTATAAACCTTCAAAAATTATGGTACTTACTAGCTTTGAGCTCTTATTGCCCCCATCATAGGTATCTTGAATGGTTAAAGTTAATGCGAGTACAATTATGAAGAATATGCTTGACAAATCATAAGTTGAAAACCTCATGTCCCGTGAAGTACGAATACCCAAACCTCATGCTACTCGACTTAGAGTCCCAAGCAAGCTCTTATCATTGTAAGTATACATGTATCATCGAGAACTGCCAACGGGGTACCTCCATGCCCAATGACATGGAACAAGCCCACATCAAAATGACAGGACAAACAGACAATGAACACCTCGGCATCTCTTTTATTTACCATTGGTATAGCTTTTTATTTTGAGATGCGTCATCGAATGTTCACTATGGGCATGCTGTAAATTTCCACCATGAATTATGCATAGCTTAGATTAGCGACCCAGGCGTTTCTTTAACACGTATACAAACTCCATGATCCCGCAAGATTCCCAATTTATTTCACATCGCGAGTATCCATAAACAAAAGATCACGATATCAACTCAAATAAGAAGTGCAATGTTGAAAGCTTGCCCCATGACGGCATGGCTGGGCTAATTTCTAACTTACAACTTGCAAGCATAACAACTCAACATAAGAGAGCCACAATGTCAAATTTTTAAGAAGGAGAAAAGTAAAGTGTGCCATCAGGTTCGTGAGAGCTTTACTGACCAATTTTCGCATAACACCAAAAAGAGTTTAATTTGAAGGATAGATAAAAGCAAGTCAAATGTACTTTGGAATAGCAAATTACTAATAGGTATGTATGGTGGACACATTGGAATAACTTGGTTTTTGAGAGTTGGATGCACGAGTAGAGCTCATACTCAGTACAAAATGAGGGCTAGCAAAAGACTGGGAGCGACCAACTAAGAGAGCAATAACAGCCATAATCATGCATAGCGACAAAACATCATTAAGAGAAGCATAAGATGCCATTAAAAGTCAAAAACTAAATGATCATAGAGGCTTATGGCGACTTTGTATGAGTCAAACATGTGCAAGCATGCACCAAGTCAACCCAAATAAAGCATCAAGGAGAAAACCAAATTAATGCTTCTAAATAATAAAAACAACGCATGATTTTTTTTCAAAGGCTCATTAAGCAATATCAATCATTTGAGACAAGTCATGCTACAGCAAAAATCACTAAGCATACTATCAAAACGATATCAAGCACGACATGAAAAAGTCTAAGCCGCAGTCTAAACAAGCTCCTTTTTGTACCACTTTTTTGCATGAAATTTTTTCTCTTTTCCAACACCATTCGAACCTTTTTGAAACAACTCTTTTGATGAACACCAACATGGACCAGAGGTCAAAATACACCTTGACATAAATATATAACAAGATCTGAACAAAAACAAAGGCGAAAAACGAAAGCTAAACGCAGTTCTAGAAAAAGAGAACACTCATTGAGCGATAAGAGTGAAAAACGGAGTGTTCTTGGCAAATGAAAAGCAAGGCAACTTCTCCAAAAGAAATTTGTTGGGGTCCAACCATTTATTGCAGCAAACAAAAAAAACTGAAAACTAAAGTAAAGACGCTCGAAGAAAAACGCATAGTGCATGAAGCAATAAAAATATAGTGTGTTGAAAGGTGACCTGATTTTTGCCGATGAAGAAGGGGTGCCTCGGGGACATCCCCAAGCTTTGACGCTTGTACCTCTTTGATATTTCTTGGGGTGCATGGGCATCCCCAAGCTTGAGCTTTTGTCCATTCTTCAACTCATCTCATCATTCTCCAATCCCTACACTTGAAAACTTTCTTCATACAAAACTCAAAACAATTCTATTAGCAACATTAGTGTAAGCATAATAATGAATCAACCCTTTTTTGGTTCAGATTTCAACTCAAAACCACCACATATAAAGCATATACTACTGTAGCAACTTCCCCAAAAGTTCTATGATAAAAAAACTAAAAAAGAAAGCGATTGAGAGGCAAACACAAATAGTGGCAGGAATCTGTCAAAACAGAACCGCTGACAAAGGTTAATTTTTTCGAGGGTTTTCTGTTGCTCAAATCAAAAAGTGTAAAACTAATGAAAGTTTGTATATAACCTGTGGCATATGCACAAGAAATTGCAGGTCAAAAAGATAATCTGAGAATTTTCACGAATTTTTACGGTGCAGCACTGAAATCTGTTTTAGGACAGCAACTTCCCCAAATCTTACCTCACTCAAATTAGAGGTTCTTCTTGGCACAACAACGAAATAAAAGGATAAGGAGCGGTTATTACAGTAGTAATAAATTACAAGACTCAAATAAAATAAAAATAACTGAAAGTAAAACATTGGGTTATCTTCCAAGAGTGCTTTTCTTTAACGCCTTTGAGCTAGGCGCAGAAAGTGCGAATCAAGTAATATCAAGCGATGAAGCATGAAGTTCATAATTTGCTCTAAGAATAGAGTCAAAAAGTAATTTCTTTCTCTTTCTAGGGAAGTGTTCCATACCTTTATTGAGTGGGAATCGATATTTGATGGTGCCTTCCCTCATATCAATGATGGCACCTACAGTTCGAAGAAAGGGTCTTCATCTTTCTAGCCATCTCATCTTCTCTTTCCCACCTGGCATGCAATTCTGCTAACATCCTAACATTTTCATCAATTCTAACTTGGATAGCATTAGCAGTGGCAAAAGTATTGTTCTCCTTCACCTCATTAGGCAACATTTTTAGTTTCAGAAGTTCAACATCAAGAGCAAGGCTATCAACTTTAGAAGCAAGAATAACAATTTTGCCTAACTTTTCGTCAACAGACTTATTAAAAGCAGTTTGCTCTCAGAGGGCGTGGCGCTAGTGTTATTGGAGGAATTACCATAAGAGTTACTATAACCATTACCATTGGTAGAAGGATACGACCTATAATTGTTACTAGCAAAATTGTTCCTATAAGCATTGTTGTTGAAATTATTATTTCTAATGAAGTTTACATCAACATGTTCTTCTTGAGCAACCAAAGAGGCCAAAGGAACATTATTAGGATCAACATGAGTTCTATCATTAAAAAGCATAAGCATTATAGCATCAATATTATCACTCAAGGAAGAGGTTTCCTCAATAGAATTTACCTTCTTACCCTGTGGAGCTCTCTCGGTGTGCCACTCAGAATAATTTACCATCATGTTGTCAAGAAGCTTGGTTGCAGCGCCCAAGGTAAGGGACATAAAATTGCCTCCAGCAGCAGAATCCAATAGATTTCTTGAAGAAAAATTCAGTCCTGCATAAAAAGTTTGGACAATCATCCAAGTAGTCAGTCCATGAGTAGGGCAATTCTTTATCATAGATTTCATTCTTTCCCAAGCCTGAGCAACATGTTCATTATCAAACTGTCTAAACTTCATGATATCACTACGCAAAGCTATAATCTTAGCAGGAGGATAGTATTTTCCAATAAAAGCATCCTTACACTTAGCCCAAGAATCAATACTATTTCTAGGCAAAGACAGCAACCAATCCTTAGCTTTTCCTCTCAAAGAAAAAGGAAACAACTTAAACTTAATAATATCACCTTCTACATCCTTATATTTCTGCATCTCACATAGCTCAACAAAATTGTTGAGATGAGCTGCAGCATCATCAGTACTAGCACCAGAAAATTGCTCTTTCATAACAAGGTTCAATAAAGCAGGTTTAATCTCATCAAAATTTGCAGCAGGAGCAGGTGGCGCAATAGGAGTGCAAATAAAATCACTATTATTAGTGGTAGTAAAATCACACAACTTGGTGTTCTCATGAGTACCCATTCTAGCAAAGCTAAAAGCAGACAAGTAAAAATAACAACTAATAGGAAACTAATTTTTTTTGTATTTTTGATAAAACGATGCAAGCAAAAATAAAGTAAAGCAAAACAAAAAATAAATTAAAGGATGTGCGTGCAAAACTCCCCTTGCAGAAGTCTTCTTTCTTCTCCCCGGCAACGGCGCCAGAAAACAGCTTGATTGCGGTGCGGTGTTGATGTAGATGACCGCCCAGTTGGGAACCCCAAGAGGAAGGTTTGATGAGCACAATAGCAAGTTTTCCCTCAGTAAGAAACCAAGGTTTATCGAACCAGTAGGAAAAAGCCAATCCTTCAGAAGGTGATGCTTGCTAGTTTCGCGACAGCTCCGGACAATTTATTAGGCGCCTTGTCCAGGGCTTTGCTTTGCACCAACAACAACGTGGAACCTGCACACAACACAACCAAGAACTTTGCTCCCAACTTACGATGAGGTTGTCAATCAAACCGGTTTGCTGTAAACAAAGGATTGAGCGTATCGAGTAAAAAATAGTAGTAGTATGCGAGAAAGTAAACAGTGCGAGTAAAAGTAAAACGGTGTAACAATGTAAAGGAAATTGGATCGGGGTCCACAGTTCACTAGTGGTGTATCTCCATAAGAGAAATAACAACATGCTGGGTAAACAAATTACAGTTGGGCAATCGATAGAATAAAGATAACGTGCATATGTCACGAGGATCACTATGAGATTTACTCTAGTCATTACAACAAAATACATAGACCGCCATCCAACTGGATCTATGACTAATAATCCACTCACGGGGATATCGTCCGAACACCCCATGAGTATTAAGTTGCGAACAACAGATAACTGCATTAAGCAAAGTGTGTAATGTAAACAAAATGAATGTCCTTGGACACAAGAATGTTGTTTTATCCCTAGTGGCAACAGCACATCTACAACCTTAGAGGTTTCTGTCACTCCCCCAAATTAAATAGAGGCATGAACCCAACTATCGAGCATAAATACCCCCTCTTGGAGTCACTAGTATCTACTTGGCCAAGATAGCTACTAACAACGGAGAGTATGCAAGATCATAAACAACATAGAGATAACATAAGATAATATTCAGCACATCAACTTAACATAACACCAATATTCATCGGATCCCAACAAACACAACATGCAGAATTACACAAAGATGATCTCGATCATGTAAGGCAGCTCACAAGATCTAAACATGAAGCACATGGGGGAGAATACAACCATCTAGCTACTGCTATGGACCCATAGTCCAAGGTAGACTACTCACTCATCGCGTCGGAGGCAAGCATGGCGATAAAGAAGACCTCCGGTGGCAATTCCCCTCTCCGGCAGGGTGCCAGGAAGAGCTTCTGGACCCTCCCGATCTCGGGTCGATGACGGTGACGGATCGCGATGTGTTTCTGGAAAATTGATCGGGTCTTTAGGTTTTTCCCGTCGAGGGGTCTTTATAGGCAAAGGGGCAGCGTCAGAAGTGGGCCAGGGTGGCCTCACCACCAGGGGGCGCGGTCCAGGGGCAGGGCGCGCTGCCCTGTGGTGTGGCCGCCCTGTGGCCTCCCTCCGTCTCCGCTTCGGTCTTCTGGAAGCTTCGTTAAATATTGGGATGTTCGGCTTTTGTTTCGTCCAATTCTGAGAATATTTCCTGTGTTACTTTTCTAAAACTCAAAAACAGCAGAAAACAGGGAACTGGCACTGTGGCATCTTGTTAATAGGTTAGTTCCAGAAAATGCATAAAAACGCCACGAAGTGTAACAAAACACTAAGCAAATGGTGAAAGAACAAGCATGGAGCATCAAAAATTATAGATACGTTTGAGACGTATCAGGTACGTCGTCTTCATCGTCAACGCTTGTGTGGGAGCGTAATCCCCGTATTTGGTCTACAAGGATATGTCACCGAGTCTCCATTAATCATTACAACATTATTACATAGATAGATCTTGGCCAATTTGGGGTTCTGTAGGTAATAATTTTTATTATTATTTGCACCAAACCCCAACAAATTCTAGCATTGCACAAGAACCACGTTGTTCCAACGCATTGCGGAGTGTGTGAAGTTACATGACCGATTCTTTGAGCAGAGGACGAATTGCGCTAGAGTTCTTGGACATATCACCATAAAAAAGTGATTGCCGCATTGCGCATGATGGAATATGGAATTCATGTGGATCTTGTTGGTGATTGTTTGGTAGTGGGTGAGAGCTAGGTCATCAAGTGTATCAAGCGTTTGTGGTTGTTGTTGTTGAGATTGAAAGGACACAGATGTCACACGGTGGATAGACGGTAATGGCTTGAACAAATGCGAAAAAACTAGAATTTAATTTTTCAAGTACAAAACCTAATTAATCTAGGCTTAAGTAAATGCATCAACAACTTATGCCAAACAAGATAAATAACCTCGAAATAGCAAGATATATAACTTCAAGCATGAAGGCTATCACAAAGTAAATTGCATAAGTAAAGAAGCTCGGGTAGAGAGATAACAAGACATGCGGAGACGATGATGTATCCCAAAATTCCCACCCTTGTGGATGCTACTCTCCACTGGAACGGTGTAGATGCACAAGACTCCCAAATGCTATAAAAGGCCCACCATATTTAGGGATATAAACAGATAGGGTAATTTATGTATCGAATCGGCCATAGAATCCATTTCAAAGAAACCATATCTAGTTTATACGAATCCGACGGATAAGGATATCTAATTTTGAACTAAACACCCGGATACGATATGTAAAATAGCATCAAATATGGAGTATCCAAAAAATATTAGGATTATCTGATTGTTTTTTACTGTATAATCTGATTGTTGTACCGAAAATCCTAAGATTATATAGCACAGTTAGTAGTTATTAAGTTGATGAGTCATCGCTAATCATTCAACTCACTTACATTGTTATTGTGCCACATATATTACAACTTTATTAGGCTATTAAAACATGCATGCGTGGTACCTTAAGTTTTATGTTTACATTATTGTTTATGTGCTCATGTTATATTTATTCATTCTAACATGTTACCATTGTTTATTCTAAGTAGTTTAATTATGCGGGTATCTATGTGATTAGTTTTGTTTCCATATTGAATCCATCTCATTTATGTTCCAAATCCACAGTCCGATTATCTATTTTCGAATCCATATTCGATCATTATCCGATCCGCCTTGAATTCAACAAAAAAACATGTTAGAGGATATGATAAAAGAAAAATCTGATCTGATCCGTTTACATCCCTAACCGTAATCTCCTCGAGCCTTCTCATCAAGAAGAAAGTCCTCGATCCACTATGAGACCCTTGAGGGCGGTCATTAAACCCATACAAGCTTAAGACAATCTCCATAACTTAATTAAAGGCTCCCAAATAATCCATAAAGCCACAAAGCTTGAAGAAATATCCACAACTTAATTGGAGGCTCCAAAAATCACCACAAAGTCTACAAAACCACTAAGCCATCTACGGTTCCAAGAAATCAAGAGTAATAGTCATCTAGGGTTAATCTAATTTATCAAATAATTTAGCACAAACATAAGTCAACAACCAAAAATTTAGTCATACTGGTGCATGATATGGTACACACCTAATTGCATAGATTAGGTCGATTTCTTCAAGTGGCATAGGTGCACATTTGAACGAATGAATTTTAGAGAGATTATGCGCCGCTAACCCAATTCTCGGGCAAATATCCTATGATCCCATATCTCATATGCTACCATGCTATTATTTTAAAATTTTCAAATTCTAAATGGCAAACAATGTTGGAATAAATTTATAGATGATATGTCTTTACAATCTCTGTAATTATCAAAACAAAATTTGAAGTGTACTAAGAGAAATAAAAAAGACAATCTGCTATGTAAATAGTGTCATTTTGACATTTTGTCTTTTCATAACACTATTTATGTTCAGTTTGTCTTTTTTGTTTCTCGTAGTGTATTTCGATTTTGCTTCTAAAAATTCTAGGGATTGTAAAGATATCTCTAAAGAGATCTAAGCTCCCTAGCTTTAAGGGCCTTTAGTGAATCCACAGGTCGCTTTCGCTGGGCCCACTAGCAAGGAAGGTAGAGAACTTCGAATTCGTTTTCATTTTGTTATGGTCCTAAATGGAATAGAAGAAATTAGGCATATTAGATATTTTTTTGGAAACTTTCGAACACAAAGGGCAAACAAATAATTTGAAATCTTGAACAAAATTTCAACAAAAGATGACCGAGATTTGCATATATTTTGAAAATCAAGAATCTATTGAATACATCTCAAAATAATCTATGAAATACATAAAATACCAAAATAAAATCACAAAGCATTCAGACATCCAAAAGAACCAAATGCTCAAAGGACTCAGATTGTTAATTTGCATATACAATGAGTTGTACATCCATGCAAAGTATAGAAGCTAATCTTACTTAACATAAGAATAGGCACACAACTTGTTGCGGCGTAGGTAAAAGGGTGGTCATGCTCCTTATTGTTATTATCCATGCAATAGGGAAATGAATCGAGGATGTGACATGGATGGAAAAGTGAGTTGGTGTTGCAGATGGAGAAGGGAGCTTGCAACCAAAGGACCTACTGCCTGGCCTATGCGACGCCACCGTAGCTTAGAGAGGACAGAGGGAAAATGAAAATTATAAGGTTTGAAGTACGATGTGTAGCTTTTATACCTTCAGAATGTCAAGTGAGTGTGGGATGGTGGTTTGGCTGGCGATAAATTCAAAATGGGCCAAGATATTTTGTCTGATAAAACATTTTTACCAGCCCTAAAATGTAGTTTTTCTGGCCAAAATGCTTAGCTATCGATCGAATTGAGCGTCTTTGGGGGTTTATCGTGATGGCGTTCTTGTTGGTCCTATTTGCAGCGCTTGACTGTTGATGGAATCAGGAGATGGTGGTTCTACAGGTGTGGACCCTCGGTTGGGTCCTACTTGGCGGCTTGTGAACGTTTTGTCCAAAGCGTGCGTGTCATTGCGGTGTATCGTATAGAGGTGCAAGTGGTCGGTGAAAGATCATATCGAGCCCCATGTGTGGTTTTGGTAATTAATGACAATCCCTATGGACTAATGGTTGCATTGAGTTATATGTGTAGGACTTGTCCATAGACAATGCTTGAACCATTTGTTGGAGTCAAGGTTGTAAGAAGAAGATTATGTGTTGACCAAGGTGTTATTCAAGGAGTGATCCAAAGATTGGTCTTAAGGGAGTTGAGCTTATGTCAAGTGTGTCTTGAAGAATAAGATTGAGTGAGCTCTCATGTGTATCCTCAAGACACCATCATTATGGAGAAAGAAGAATTGATTCGAGGATTGATCAAGTCAAAGCGCAAGTTCAAGATGAGCAACTAGAAGAGAACATATGCTTGAAGCTTGCCATCTATATTGTGATCATGGATATGTGAAGATATGCTTAAAGAGAGTCTCTTCCATAGTAGAGTATGGGGGAGCAATCCGCAAGACTTCACCAAGCAAGCTCAATCAAGAAAGGTGGTCCAACTTGAGAAGATCAAGATCGTCTTTATCCACCTCAAGTGGAATGCTCAAGGCAAAGGTATGATAGTGTTAGGGTTTCTTTCTTACCGGTCTCATGGTGTTATTTGTGAGACCGGGTTATAGGATCGGTAGCCGTTCTATCAAGAGGGGCTCTCGAGTGAGTAACTTAATTGTATCGTTCGAAGAGAGCTCAAACCTTTGCATGCTTGGCATCATCTTTCTTGGTTCTTATTTGGGTTTTATCCATGTGAGGTTCTAGAGCTTGTGGTTATTTCCATGACAAGTTCTAGCTCATCAAAAACGGATTTCGCATGAAGCTCTTATTGCGTTTTTGATGTTTGGAGGTTTTACCGGTTTGCCTTCAAAGAGAGGTCAAACCTTTCATCATTTGGTTTTATACTCCCTTGTTGGACTATGATGTTTCTATGGATGAAGTTGTAGAGCTCGTTGTGGTGATTCCAATGAGCCCAAGATCATCGAAAACGGAGTCCGGATGAAAAAGTTATCACCGTTTTCGTATTGCAATTTCTGCTCGGCGTCACCCAGTAAGGGGGGCGGATATTCCGGCCAGGGGGCGGATTATCCGGCCTGGGGGCGAAAATTTCGTTTCGGAATTTCTGCTAAGGACCAGAGTCGGCGTCACCCAGTATAGGGGGCGGATAATCCGGCCTGGGGGCCGGATAATCCGGCCAGCCGGATATTCCGGCCATATTTTGGCCGGATAATCCGCCCCTCCAAGTCTGCAACGGCCATATTTCGTGGGGGGGTATAAATACCCCTTCTTCCACCTTGGGCTGCACACGTTGCAAGCTTGCCCTTCCTCCTCCATTCCTCCCATGATTCTTGCATCTTTTTGAGGGAAAAGAGAGAGGAGATCTAGATCTATCTTTCCACCAATCCATCTCTCCTCTAAGTGAGGGGAACATAGAGGATCTAGATCTTGGAGTTCTTTGTGGATTTCCTTTGTTCTTCCTCTCATATCTCTCCATAGCATTAGTTGCTTTGGTAGGATTTGAGTGAGAAGGATTTGAGCACCTTGTGTGCTCTTGCCATTGCATAAGTTGCATCGGTTTGAGTTCTCCCCGGAGATTCGAGTAAGTGAAAGTTTGTGAGCTTATTACTCTTGGGTTCTTGGAACCCTAGACGACTTTGTGGCTTTGTGGTGCCTTTGTGGCTATTCTTGGGAGCCTCCAATTAAGTTGTGGATGTGTTCCCCAAGCTTTGTGTAAAGACCCGGTTCCGCCTTGAGGAACCCCTTAGTGGAAGAGTGAGCTAGGCCTTTGTGGCACAAGCTCACACCGGAGAATAGGGTGAGGCCTTTGTGGCGTTGGTTAGGCCTTTGTGGCGATACCACACCCCTCCAACGAGACGTACTCCCTTTTAAGGGAGGAACTCGGGAATACATCATCGTCTCCGCGTGCCTCGGTTATTTCTATACCCGAGCTCTTTACTTATGCACTTTACATTGTGATAGCATTCGTGCTTGAAGTCATATATCTTGCTATCACCTTGTTACTTGTATTGCTTAGCATAAGTTGTTGGTGCACATAGGTGAGCCTAGTTTATTTAGGTTTTATGTGCTTGACAAAATAAACGCTAGTTTAATTCCGCTTTTGTTCAAGCCATTCGTAAAATTTGATATCGCCTATTCACCCCCCCCCTCTAGGCGACATCTGTGTCCTTTCAATTGGTATCAGAGCCCGGTCTCTCATTTTAGGCTTCACCGCCTTGAGAGCAAAGATGTCGGCTAGGGGATTAGTGCACAATGACACTTTTATATTCGATGGCACAAATTATGATACTTGGAAAATTCACATGCTTAATTATTTTCGGGTCATGGACCCATCTATGGAGCGAATTGTAGATGCGGGTTTTTCTCCTCCAAAGGATACTCAAAATCTATCTTTAGGGGATGAGAAAAACTTGTATCTCAATGCTCAAGCTACTCATGTGATTGTTAATGCTTTGAGCGATGTAGTTACCTTCTCCGTCATGCCTTTTCGGAGCGCTCATGAGATATGGACAAAGCTTCAAGAAAAATATGGTGTGTCCAAGATTATTGAGGATGATTGTATTCCTTCCACTTCCGGCCGCAATGAACTTTCATCCACTTCACCAAAGTGTGGCAAGACACAAGGTAATGATATGGTGAGTGGTGATGAAACTTGCAATGGTGATAGTATGCTTACTTTTGATGATCCTTCATCTCTATCTCATTGCAATGCTTCATCTTTGGACTTAAACACTTGTAGCCCCATAAATATTTTACATGCTTGTGTTGATAGTCCTTGCATATCATGTGTAAATTTCTTGAATAAATCTCATGATGATATGCTTGCTTTGTCTTATTGCCATGATACAAATGCTTCTATTTCCTCTAGTATTTGTGATGCTAACCATATAGAGGAAATCGAAGAGTCTTTGGGCCAAGACAAGGTCTTGAATGGAGCTTCAAGTATTTCTTCATCTTCTTCTTCTCACGGTTCCCACATATGCCTTATGGCTAGGTCTTCAAATCATAATGATGTTGAGGACAATAGTGAGGATGATGAAAATGAAGAAGACTATATTGAGTATTTAAACAAGAAGGGTAAGGTGGTCTTTGATGCTTTGCATAACCATAAAAATGTTTTGCCCAACTTCTTTGAAATCATGAGTTGTGCTATTGAGAGCACGAAACTCATTGAGATGAAGGAAGAACAAATTGATAAAATGTTTTCTCTTGAGCGTGAGTATGCCAATGATATCCATGATTTAAAATATGCTCTAGAGGAAGAGCAAGAGCTTCGGGTTTCTCTTGAGGAGAAGCTTGAATCCATTGAGGAGTCATGTAATGAAATTATTTCTAAACTCACTAAAGAACGTGACCTCGCTCTTGCCAAGTTGTCTTCTCCTATTCATAATGATAATGATGCATGTGCTACTAACTCTACTTCTTGTGAAGCATCTATTTTGAAGGAGAATGTTGAGCTAAGGGCTCAACTTGAATTGCTAACTAGCAAGTATGGGAAATTGGAAGAAATTCATGAAAAGCTATCTAGCTCTAATGAGGATCTTCTAGTGTCCCATGCTCGCCTAAAGTTAGCTCATGAGGCTATATCTATAAAGGTAACATCTTGTGAGCCTCATGTGGGCACTAGCACTATTTCCCAAAATGCAATATTGCCATGTGCTAGTACTAGTAATTCATCCACTCATACTATTTCTACATCTAGTGATGGATTACCCTCCTTGCCTTGTTGCTCTACCAATGTAGCCTCTACTTCCACTAGTACTTGTGTTGTCACTAACCATGTAGAGGAAATCAAAGAGCTCAAGGCCCAAGTTACTTCATTGAAGAAAGACTTGGAAAAACGTCATGAAGGGAAGTCCACACTCCACAAGATCTTGAGTGTGCAACAATCCCCCAATGACAAGAGTGGACTTGGATTTATCTCTAACAACAAGAAGAAGTCCAAAATATACAAGAAGAAGAAGGGCCAAGAACAAGTCAAGAATTTGGCCAAGATTGTTTGCTTCAAGTGCAAAATTGAAGGGCACCATGTTAGATCTTGCCCTTTGAAGAAAAAGGCACTTAGTGAGAAGCAACAAGGGAAGCGGCCTCAAGTTCAAGCCCTTGCTCAACCTCAAGTTGAAGAAAGGTCACTTCCCAAGAAAAATCAAGCTAATGCTCCCCTTGTGGAGAAATCAAGTGAGAAGAAGGTGAAGAAAAGAACTTGCTACATATGCCATGAGAAGGGTCACCTATCTTCTTCATGCACTAGTGGTAACTCATCCAACCCTATCATAATTGAAGATGCTTATTCACTTTGCAAGGATAAGGTTGGCAATGTGTTTGCCAAATTTGTTGGTGCTCAAAGTGGTGTCAAGAAAAGAACCATTTGGGTTGCCAAACCTATTGTTTCTAACTTCTTAGGACCCAACTTGGTTGGGGACCAACAAGCCATTACTTGATCAATAGGTGTTGTTGGAGGGCTTTGGAGACTTGGCTATATCATGAAGAATTAAGGGATCTTCATCAATTATATTTTCTCAAGTCAAGTCATTTGGATTATCTTATTTCTATCATATATCCAATGTTCCTCCTTGCGGTAACATGTATTCAACTTATCTACCTTGAAAGTTACTCGCCCCTTTGCATGCGTTGGGTTTTGTATCTTGCATGTGTTTATATATGTTGTGCTTCCTACTTGCTTCATTTTGAGTAATCAAGTATGTGCATGTTGGTTTGCACACCATGTACGGTTGTTCTTGTTGAGCCTTTTGCATCTTGTTTTATCTTACTTGGCTCTTTTGAGAGATTATTGGACCATCCCATTTTGGGAGAGTGATATGCTTTGCACCTCACAATCCTAAAAATGTGTGTACATGAGGAATACCACTTAGTGTTGATATTTAAAGATTATCTAGTCTCTATGTGGTATGTCATTCTCATGAGAAATTCAAATTCTATAATGTCCATTAATCATCTTGTTGGATTTTATTTGCCTCTTGTGAAAAAAAAATATTTTATCACATTATGGGGGAGTAATATGCTTTGTGCATATTACAAACCAATATAATGTGTATATTTGAGGTGGTGTCACATAGTGTTGATATTGTAAATTATTTTGCATCTATGTGGCATGTTTGCTCAAACAAATTCCAATTTGCCAAATTGTTTTATTGCTCTTGTTTTGGATCTTGTTTGTGAGATACTTTCTTGATAGGGTTTTCCTAAAATGTGGAATGCTACATCAAAGTTGGAAAACCATTTGCTTCAAGTTATCTTAATCATTGCTTTGCATGATTGTTTAACTATTTGAGTCTATCAAGAATATCTTCTTTAGCATGGTGATTAATTCTTATCCTTCTCTGTATGCTTCTTTGTTGTGAAGATGATCTTGGATTTATATGTAAACTACCACCGGTAAATAAATCCAAATACCTCTTGTTCTTGGACAATTGGTACTATATCATGTGGGACATGTATATTAATCATCTTTACATTGGCTATTTCTTTTAATTGCCTTATCTCTAGCCAAAAAATGTAGTTGTTTTAGCTCTCATTGTCTTCCATGACTTTTGTTATTCCATTTGATTTCGTTGAACTTGTTTTGTGTTATTTCTATGTAGGTAGATGTGATGATCCCACTTGTGTGCATTTTGTATTCAAATGCAAAATCATAAATAATGCACTAATCTTGGGGGAGCTCTCCTATATTTGTTATAACACACTCTTTGTGCTTATTTCATTTGGTATTGTTTTTTTTTTGGAAGACAAATCTTTTCTTTTTGGTACTTAGTGTGCCATCATAAAAAGTGTGGAGAGTTTGGTTTGTTTGTTTGAACCTTGCTCTCTTTGGGAGTTGGTGATCTCATTCCTTATTATTTATTTCTTACTCTTAAAATGAGATATGTCTTTGAGCATGTGTGTTTTAGTTATGCTTTATGCTCATTGGCTTTTGCTTGGTTCACTAGTTGAACTTTTGAGTCAATCTTGTGTTGATTTGATTCTTTGATATAATTTGGACAACCTTTTGTAGCTTCACAATTTTGTGTGCTCGCTTGTCCTTCTTGGTGTTTTGTCCAAATTGTATCTCCTTTGGCTCTTGAAAGTCTTGTGCATGCATATTTACAATAGTATATTGTATGGCATGCTTTTGCTTTATTTGATCAAATATATAGGAGAAGCTCCATCAAATCCTAAATCGGCTAAGATGTGCATGAAATTCAATTTCATATATATATGCACATATTTATGTGGAGTTTGTCCTATATGTTGTAGTTTCTAACTACTTTGGACCCAATGAGTTTGGGGACCATCTTGTACTTGAACTTTGTTTTAGGTACATGGAGATATATTGGTGCTTGTCTCAATAATAAGGATGAAGTGGTGACTAAATGATAATTTGAGGCAAGCTAGGATTATTGAAGAACTCCTATCTACTACATCCTACCTTTAATATCTCGGTAACAAGTATCTTTTTTATGCATACTTCTCTAGTATCCAACCTTGTGTAGGTTGTTTTATGGCATTGAAAATCTTTATTTGCAAATGTTGTGCTTTTTGCAAGGATTCTAATGAAACCTCTTTTTTGCAAATGTGAGCAAGTTGAGATGAGGACATATTATTGGGAACATATAAAAATCATGCTCATGATTCTCCTATCCCATATATGTCAACTTAGCAATCTTTTTGCATATCAATTCCTCAATAAGCTCACATGTGCAAAATTGATGAAATTGCAAATTTATTTCTTCCATTTGGTATCCTTCATTTTGATACTTGTTGTTTTTATCAAAGCATCCCAACTATCTTCTTTCCCTTGTTGATATTTGTGATGTCTTTGACATGTTGGTGGTTGAAGTTTGTCAATATACAATAAGATAAATTGAGCCTTTGGCCATGCTTTAAAAGCAAAAATCTCATTGGTATATTGCATGCCTTTATTTTGGATATCATGTTCTATTCTTAGTATCTATTTTGTGTGTACATGGTTCTTTGTGATAATTATCTTTGTGATATTGTCTACTTAGAATCTTATACACATGAGAGATGATATCTCATTATTTGATATCTTATTTGAACCTTATGGGTTGGGATGGAATGCTAAGCAACATCATTCATTGAAGACTATGTGGATGCTCTATGCTAATCCTTGTATTAGTCTTATAATATGTTGTGTCATTTCTCTCACACATTCCTTGGTTGAGCCTTTTATATGTTATCCCTTACTTTTTGCTCAACCATTTCTTTGATGCAAGTGTTAAGCTTAATTTCTTCTCTATGATCTCTTGCAAATGGTTGCGTTTTAAATGTTATTGAGGGAGTGAGGATTCCATGTTGTGCAAATTGTATTCAAATACAAACATTCCAATTTTTGCACGTACCTTGGGGAGCTTCCTCATTTCATTTAAAGCACCATTTTGCGGTTAGCATAGTATTTAATTTCACTTGGTATCATTTTGTGTTGAATAATATTGAGGGAGTGATGATTCCATGTGTGTGCACCTTATCTTCAACTCAATAGAATATTTTGTGCACACACCTTGGGGAGCTTCCTCATATTATTTAGAGCACCTTTTCGATCTTATCATAAAATCTTCTTTGGATTGTTTGATTGCTCTCTTCATTTGTTGAAGTTTATCCATCGTGTTATCTTATTTTTTTTGCAATCTTTGATCCTCAATATAGTTTGGTTTCCTTCATATATTTGTCTTTGTATATGTGCATGTGTCTTCACTTATTTCTTTTGGATATGCACACCGTTTTGGAGGAACTCACACTATATTGGCCTTCTATTTTTTTCGCCCATTTTGGCAATGGATGCCAATGGGGGAGAAGTTTCGAGGGTTTAAAGGGAATTGGCTTTTATGCTTTGGTTTGTTCTTAAGCATTTGCCTTGCATGCTTTGCATGGTTGAGTATATAGTGGAAACTCCACCAACAACCTTGGTTCGCAATATATGCAATGAAATCAAGATCATTCACACGTGCATAGATTGTGGGGGAGTTTGCTCTATATATGGTGGTTTTACTAACATCACATACTTTTGTAGTATTTGATGTTAGTACAACCATTTTGGTTCTTTGAATTCATTATATAAACCCTCTCAAAGAGATTGTCATCAATTACCAAAATGGGGGAGATTGAAAGATCATATCGAGCCCCATGTGTGGTTTTGGTAATTAATGACAATCCCTATGGACTAATGGTTGCATTGAGTTATATGTGTAGGACTTGTCCATAGACAATGCTTGAACCATTTGTTGGAGTCAAGGTTGTAAGAAGAAGATTATGTGTTGACCAAGGTGTTATTCAAGGAGTGATCCAAAGATTGGTCTTAAGGGAGTTGAGCTTATGTCAAGTGTGTCTTGAAGAATAAGATTGAGTGAGCTCTCATGTGTATCCTCGAGACACCATCATTATGGAGAAAGAAGAATTGATTCGAGGATTGATCAAGTCAAAGCGCAAGTTCAAGATGAGCAACTAGAAGAGAACATATGCTTGAAGCTTGCCATCTATATTGTGATCATGGATATGTGAAGATATGCTTAAAGAGAGTCTCTTCCATAGTAGAGTATGGGGGAGCAATCCGCAAGACTTCACCAAGCAAGCTCAATCAAGAAAGGTGGTCCAACTTGAGAAGATCAAGATCGTCTTTATCCACCTCAAGTGGAATGCTCAAGGCAAAGGTATGATAGTGTTAGGGTTTCTTTCTTACCGGTCTCATGGTGTTATTTGTGAGACCGGGTTATAGGATCGGTAGCCGTTCTATCAAGAGGGGCTCTCGAGTGAGTAACTTAATTGTATCGTTCGAAGAGAGCTCAAACCTTTGCATGCTTGGCATCATCTTTCTTGGTTCTTATTTGGGTTTTATCCATGTGAGGTTCTAGAGCTTGTGGTTATTTCCATGACAAGTTCTAGCTCATCAAAAACGGATTTCGCATGAAGCTCTTATTGCGTTTTTGATGTTTGGAGGTTTTACCGGTTTGCCTTCAAAGAGAGGTCAAACCTTTCATCATTTGGTTTTATACTCCCTTGTTGGACTATGATGTTTCTATGGATGAAGTTGTAGAGCTCGTTGTGGTGATTCCAACGAGCCCAAGATCATCGAAAACGGAGTCCGGATGAAAAAGTTATCACCGTTTTCGTATTGCAATTTCTGCTCGGCGTCACCCAGTAAGGGGGGCGGATATTCCGGCCAGGGGGCGGATTATCCGGCCTGGGGGCGAAAATTTCGTTTCGGAATTTCTGCTAAGGACCAGAGTCGGCGTCACCCAGTATAGGGGGCGGATAATCCGGCCTGGGGGCCGGATATTCCGGCCATATTTTGGCCGGATAATCCGCCCCTCCAAGTCTGCAACGGCCATATTTCGTGGGGGGGGTATAAATACCCCTTCTTCCACCTTGGGCTGCACACGTTTTGGGGCTCTCTCTCCTCCATTGTTGACTTTGCAAGCTTGCCATTCCTCCTCCATTCCTCCCATGATTCTTGCATCTTTTTGAGGGAAAAGAGAGAGGAGATCTAGATCTATCTTTCCACCAATCCATCTCTCCTCTAAGTGAGGGGAACATAGAGGATCTAGATCTTGGAGTTCTTTGTGGATTTCCTTTGTTCTTCCTCTCATATCTCTCCATAGCATTAGTTGCTTTGGTAGGATTTGAGTGAGAAGGATTTGAGCACCTTGTGTGCTCTTGCCATTGCATAAGTTGCATCGGTTTGAGTTCTCCCCGGAGATTCGAGTAAGTGAAAGTTTGTGAGCTTATTACTCTTGGGTTCTTGGAACCCTAGACGGCTTTGTGGCTTTGTGGTGCCTTTGTGGCTATTCTTGGGAGCCTCCAATTAAGTTGTGGATGTGTGCCCCAAGCTTTGTGTAAAGACCCGGTTCCGCCTTGAGGAACCCCTTAGTGGAAGAGTGAGCTAGGCCTTTGTGGCATAAGCTCACACCGGAGAATAGGGTGAGGCCTTTGTGGCGTTGGTTAGGCCTTTGTGGCGATACCACACCCCTCCAACGAGACGTACTCCCTTTTAAGGGAGGAACTCGGGAATACATCATCGTCTCCGCGTGCCTCGGTTATTTCTATACCCGAGCTCTTTACTTATGCACTTTACATTGTGATAGCCTTCGTGCTTGAAGTCATATATCTTGCTATCACCTTGTTACTTGTATTGCTTAGCATAAGTTGTTGGTGCACATAGGTGAGCCTAGTTTATTTAGGTTTTATGTGCTTGACAAAATAAACGCTAGTTTAATTCCGCTTTTGTTCAAGCCATTCATAAAATTTGATATCGCCTATTCACCCCCCCCCCTCTAGGCGACATCTGTGTCCTTTCAGTCGGTAGAAGTGATACAAGAGTCTTTTTGTATTGTTGTGGTGGTGCCATAGTGGCTCAAGTGGAGTATGTCATTGGAAGTAGCAATACAACGACCATGCACCGTCCTACAAAATCGTCTAGCTTCACGTGCTGCACCTAGAGTCAAAACTCAGCGAGCCGACAACAAAACCATATACACACCGATAAAAAATCACGAACATATTTAGTATTGGAACCAGACGACGGCGCGGCAGAGCGCGCTAGGTCCATGTAGTATCTTGTGAACACCCACAATTTAATTTCCATTTTTTGCCACTTATATTTGAAATTTTAAAAATGATATAATGATAGCATTTTAGGTATATAATCACTAGATATCTAGCCCCAATTCCTGCAGGACCCGCACAACATATTTGTTCGAAAAGACAACATTTCTGGTTGGCCCCAGAGCCCAGTATGTTAGTCAGATGCCCATTGAGCAACTTCTTCAGCCCAGCCCGGGCTGGCTCGTTAGGGCCTGAGGCTCGGCCCGATCCACACTTCACTCCACTCGTCGTCGTCGGCGCCATCCTCCGCCGATGCCGCCCTCCACCGCCTCCTTCCCCCTCTCCACCAACTTCAGACGCGGCCGAAGCGGCGCCGGAGCGAGGAGAGCGACTTCTCCAGTCGCACGCTCTTCTCTCGCCCTCTCCCCTTCCCCAGCGAGCGGCTGGACGAGCAGCTGACATTCTAAAAATGCGCTCGTCTCGGTCGCCGGCCAGATCGCCGGAGCGCGTAACAGGTAATCCCCCCATCTCGATGACCCCTGCTGTTTTCCTGCTCATTCCGTGATATTGGCTGCTTGTCTAGTTTTACTGGTGTATTCGTATCTGTATTGGCAATTCGGTATTGTTGCTGCCGTGTTCGGATGATGGCCCGCACAATTTAAATGCGTAATTTCGCTTATTCGCACTTGAACCCCGTAGGCGCGTTGTGATGTCGTGGATCGACGCTGAATGTGGTTTAGTTGCTGGAATGAGGTCAGCTGCCTGGGAACTGGAGTAATCTAACTCGTTGGTTGCCAAATGGTGCTATTTGTGTGCACATAGCATTTGCACTCGGATTGGCTCTTATGGCCTCGGTGAGCTCAAGTAGTTCAGTTTGATTTCTCAGGACCTCAGTCATCTCAATAATTTTAGTTTGTACATCCACACTTATTAAACAGAAAAGGAAAAACAAGACTAAATGCGCTCACAATTTCTTATATGAACATCATAACTCATATATTATATTTATGGATTTATTTTAAACATGTGACGTATGAGAACTCCAATGCTACTTTGTTTCATATCAGATGAATCAATGGCTGGACTACTTGATTGCTAACTGATGTTAATGTGCTGTCAAAAGCTTTATGTGGACTATGTAGTTCTGGATTGTCAATGGTACTTCCTTGTTGTCTAGCACCCATCCTTCAGCCTGGACCTTGGAACCTATTAATCCAGAAAAGGAATATGTTCAGAAGGGGTAACGAAATGCTATTCTCCTAGAAATAACATGCCTGGTTTCGCATACTATTATGGGGATTGTGCTCTTTTATTGGCATCATTATTGAGTTTCTATTGCATATATCAAGACTGGGGGGACATTTTGTGCTGTTATATTGTGTTGCTTCTTTCTTGCAGTGGAAGTAGTGCAAGTGTAGTTAGTAAGAGTAAGCTTTTGATCGGTAGAAGGATGGGAAAAATATTTTGTTAATAAAGATTTTATGCCCTAATTAGATAAATTGAAGAAAATTAAGCTAAGATTGACTAGATTCTGAAAAGCAACGTGCATTTGTTAGCTCTAATTTCTTCCCTTTATGAATATAACTGCACCCCCACCCCATGGTTGCTTCAGACTAAATACTAATGAGCTAGCTATGCATCTACGCATATGAATCCAGTCTTGTTTTCTGGCTCTCCTAGTTCCCCTGTGATTATGTGCCTATGTCATAGTCACACCTATCTTTTACTATTTTCGTAAGTAAAATATGAACTTTCATCTGTGCCTACCTTCTGCCACCAACACCACTCTCCTTTTGGCAGTTGAAGAATAGTGCAGCAACTGGTGGTCCGAGATTGTAGAATGCTGAGAAGTCTCTGATGTTAAAATTTGGCCGCCATCCTGGTGCATAAACTGTCTGCCGTGCTTCCTGTTTGAATAGCACAAAAACAAGCCGATGAATTCCGGCTGGTGGCCGTGGAGCTTCGTAGGGAACTATTTCATTGCCTGAAACATTGTGTATCCTATATTAGACTTGCTTTGCAATGACTTGATTTTTGTAAAGGTGGAGAATAGATTTGACCATTTCACATTACAGAATGTCATTGTTCTAACTAGTTTGTTCTATATGCTCCTCGACATCTTGACAGATATTTCCTGTAGCTCAGTGGCAACTTAGCCCTGTGCTGCCCTATTTATTCACCTTCTCTCAAAATTACCTAAGTATATCTACTGTGGGTCTCTGTAGACAGAAGTATCGTGGCAAATACCATGTGCTCCATATCCACCATAATATCCGGGCATAACGTAAATGTATTAAAACTGAAGATAGATTATATTTAGGTGTAATTTTTTGTTGATATGCTTATGAAAAAGGGACTTAGATAATTTGATTTCCTACCACTAATTGTGACAATTCCCTCAAATTAGTAAATGTGTTAGTTGTGGCATGCTATGGACTTATGGTACTTCTGTTTAATCTGTTTTTTAACTTGTGTTTAAAATTTTAAAATTAGCTTGTTATTTTAATAGTAGAAACATGTATCTATCTACTAGCCCAAGCCAGATATGTTAGGCTAGTATGTGGTGCATGCATTACTGAAAATATATTTGGCTGCTAATGTAGTTATGAGGCTAAGTCATAGTGCTGGTATTTTTCTGTGGATGTTGGCAGTAGTGTTTTGTGATAGCTATAACTATGTTTTGTCTGCTCATCTGATTAGTACTTCTGAGCTAGTAGATAGCATCTTTAATGGGGTATAATGCACACTGCAAAAACTGTACAGTTTGGTATTTTAAGCAGGATATTTTATAGTGTTTTCTTTTTAGTTGGAAATGGAAGTTAGCATGCTTGGAATATCTGAAATATGTTTGACAAATTTGGAATATAGGTGTATCTTGTATTTCTGTGGCCCCACACAGAAGATACCGTTGGTCAAACATTGCATGCTGTCTAGCAGTGAAGCAAGTAACACTCGTTGATCACTTGATTTCCAGTTGAAGTCTCGACACATTGACAAATATCAACAAGTGGGGCCTATAGAAAGTTACACGGTTTCAGATACTCAACTTGAGGCGCTGTTGGGCAGACAACAATAGTCCAACTGCTTAACCTGCATCCAAAACAGGTGCGGTCACATATTATGGCGGGGTCCTCCCCTCTCTCTAAAGTGCTTTGCATTTGATTCACAGGTATGTGCATTTGAAATATTTCTGTGTAGTTTAGTCTTCAGCACGTCAACCATAAAATTTTACTTGAAAACTACCTAGTCTTTATTCTTCTCAATTGCTGCAGTGTCAGCTTAAATCCAGAAGGACAAGAAGTATATGGATATATAAACAAATTGCCTAGTTAAAGACAAAAATCCCAGCATATGGTATGTAACCTTGTTAAATGAAATGATATGCAGATGTTGTGACTGATAGTTTATGCAGCACCCATTGCAATCTTGAACAACTACTGAATTGATCATATTTTTTTAGTTCAGTAGATGCATTAATTTTCTGAAATCCTTGTGGACATCTTTTCTAAATTTTTATTCTTCTGGGAATATGAAGCATGGATGCAGGCTTAGAACTATAAGATGTGACACACTCTCTTGAACTTGCTGATTCTCTACCATTTGCTTTGAAATAACTGATTCCTTAATGTCGGTGTCACGTAAATACGAGCTGTTGCATAGGTAAACACACTTTGCAGATTCTACCTTAAAATCTAAATGGACGCCAGCTACAAAATATAAGCTTGCAGTGTAAACATGTTACCTATCAATCTTCGAAAGTTAGGAAAACATCATTTTTAGCAGAAACTTTTACGTGATTATTCCTTAAAAAAATTTACAGGTATATGTTTAGTTCACCAAATGATTTTATGGAACACATTACATTGGCAATAGCTATGTTGCCATAATTACTTAGTCCCATCTCTATGTTCATTTGTTTTTCCATTTCACATAATATTTTCTAACTACTTAGAACATTGACACTGTTGACAATTGAATAAGTTCAGCGATCTGAACATTTATGCATAAGTATTCAATTATTAGAGCTTATGTTAGGCGTTACCCACCAAAACGTGCATCTGCTGCCTCAGGGATGTCTGTCACCAACCTGTATAAAAAAATTAAGAAGAAAAATAAGCAAGAGACCACCTTTAGATCTTTGATCTGCAACATAACTACTCATACATGATGCAAAGTAAGGTACATAAATTTTAAATCCTGTTAAATTAACAGAAATGTTCATATATGGTCAAATTGTAAATTTTTACATATATTTTTGGGCCAAATTCTTGATAGTAAGTAGCTAGAGAGAACTTTACTAGTCAGCCAAACTAACAACTTGTTGTTGCAAATAGCCAGTATGTTTTATCATACCAACCTATGGAATGCTGATTTGTGCCAAATTCTATATTATTTTGTAATAAGAAAGTTTCCTAAAATCTTCTGCTAGATTTTAGCTTCAAAATATTTTTCACCTCAGAATATTGACATTTATAAAGTAAAAGATCTAGTTTATTCTGGTTTAGAAACAGAGAAGAAACCATAGTTGTCAGTTCAATATTAATAAATGTTTTCAGCAATATATCTTCCACAGTAAGCATTAGCTGATTTTTAAAAAACCAATAAGCATTAGTGGCATAGTGCCACCACTTTGGTTTGTTGAAGAGTCACTTTGAATTGTAAGAATCACAAGGTAGCCTTATATTGCTTATCTTTTCCCTAACTGTGCTATTTAGATCGCATGCATGTTTAATGTCGTTTTCAGTTAGATCACATGCATTTTCTTCGTAACTTTTGAAGTTTTTGAAGGCTAAAACATTTTGTTGGAGAATGTAGAAACTATTAAGATGATTAAAAGCAACACTATTGGTTATCTAGTTTCCTAGCTACTGAATATTATCAATTTGAGAACTAAGGGAAGATGATAAGAATGATAATCTGAACAATGAGTCTTATCTTAAGGGAATTATGGTGCTAGAAAGGAATTAGGTTTCAGAAACTGTATTTTCTTACCCAATAGCATATAGAACAAGAGTTCTTCAGCTGTTGATGTATGGAAAGGAAACACCCCCCTCCTTTTTCGAGAGGGCTGCATTTCAATCCTGCAGGTTATCTAAGTGAGGGGTTCTTGAACTATAAACATAAAAACAATGTGGCAAGTAGCACTCATATTTTTTTAAGTAATTGTCATTTCTGAGACATTATGAGAGTACATATACAATACTCATACAATAAATATAATAAGCTCACCAATGCAAATATTCCCGGTATTCTGGTTTGCTTGGACTTGGCGCATCAGGATCCACCATGACCTTATAAGAGGTAAATTTTGTATCTTAGCATTTAAATGTATATAAAGGGCCAGTTGCATGCCTAATAGAAGAGCTAGGACACAACTCTATAAAACAAAAGAAAAAAGGGAAAAAAAGAGCAAGAAAGGGGAGGGGGTCACTTATGTACTTTTCCATAGCGGGTTTGGACTGGTGATTTTGATGTTGAATATTCCACAGACATTCTAATTGATTTATGTGTCTATTCAGTCGAGTAGAGGATGGTCATGGAAGCAACTATGCAACTTTAATACAAGAGAACTTCAAACTCCAACTTTAAGCAAAGCTGACGGCTCAGGGTCTCATCCCATCCAGTATTCTTATACCATACTGTACAAACAAGATAGGGTGTGGCTGCATATGCTAAAATGCATGTACCATCGAGGTACTTGATCATTACCAACAGGTTATTAGGTGATGCTCCTTGCGTAAGCAACAAATACTATCTGGGGCGGTGGTCTAATATTTTCTCACAATAATTTTCTGTGTAACGTACATCTTTGGTGTTTTTGTTATAAAACATCACCTCTGAATTTGTACAATAACCTATATTTGTGCTCAAGTTTCTTAAAAATAACGTTCCTTTTGAGTAAATAACTTGTATAAATCAGTATGCGATATACATGAGTCACTGAGAATTTATCTGATTATATTCAAGGCACTACCTCTTCTCACATGAGAGTTATCTTTTAGTTGAAGCTATTTTCCGATGAAAGGTTAGTGTTTGACGCCTAACACAATGCCTGAAAACCTTGTACATTATACAGACCATGATCCTACAACATAGTGTCACTTACAAGTGTGTAGAGCTTCGTCCGGTCACGACCTTCAATCTCAACATGGGGTGCATTGAGCACAGCAGATGCTCGTAACCCAGTGCCATTTGTAATCTCCTTCTCACCATAATTAATCCTCATCGCAGCGGACTTTACGAAAGGGTCCAACACATCACCAATTACCTGGCTCAATGCCAAAGGATCCCTGCCTCGCGACATAATTCAGTACTATTACTGAACTCGAGGTTAGATGGGAGGATTTTACTGACGCCTTGGTTGTGGTTGACTAAGGGTGGGAAATGTTCAATATGGTGGAAGGGCTAGCCAGAAAATTTCTGTGTGGAAGAACAGAGTAGTTCGACGTAAATTTATATCAGGAGCGAGGCATCCACTTTATGTTCCCAACATTCCATTGTGCACTATGAGCAAATGGAATCTAACTTTTCATATCATATTATTTTCCCTTATAGTTGCTTCTCTATTGCATGGAAATGTTGAGCACCTATCAACCTCCAGATGGCCTAGTTGTAGTTGTGGCTGTATGATCTTTGTGAATGGTTTCTATGGTCAGTTGTTCATGCATATATTCTCCAAAGATCTGGAGGTATGCTTAAAGCTCCAAGAATTAGCCTCCCCTGCATGGCGCCTTGCCTGAGCTAGGACAAAGTTTTGCTCTGAGTCATTTCATCTTCAACGATACTTCTGTGAGTGGTGAGCACTCAGCTGTAGAAAGAATATTTCGATCAACATCAGGATTCAGGAGGATGAAACCCGGGGAGGTAGAAACAGGTCATTAGCAATCTTCTTTCATGCTTTCCCTTGACGGCAATTGGAGTATCTAGTACTTCACCCTTCACCGTCGGGAGAAAACTATTCGCAGGACCTATCCTACCAGACCCTTATTTGTGTGTTTATATCCCTTATATGCTAGCTGAGTGTAGTCACCTACAGGGGCTTCTTATGGACAAACGATCAGAGGCTTCATTGGAGACAAGAAATGTTCAAAACTTCAAATCTTTGCAATTAGATCGACATGTTGTGGCTAGGGGTGGGCAAAAACAGTCTCGTGGTTTAGCCGGGTTTTGCTAGTTCATTTTTTGCACTAAACTGGAAGTCAGGATTGATTTTGTGAAGGAGAATGAGCTAGCTCCACTCCAGCCGGTTGCACGGTTTGTATGGTGTCAGATTTTGCACACATATAGTTGTGGCCATCCTTGTGTTCTTGAGAAGAGCAGGTTGTCTTGTTGTGATTCATTTTCAGTAAACTTGGATCTCCTTCGACTTTGATATCTTATTACCATATTAGGAAAGCTAAATATTCCTATATTGGGATATCATGAGTAGCCTGCTTGACTTTGTGAGGCTGGTTAGTTATTGTACGCTACATTGTTGGGTACCTACTAGCCAGAGAATGTAGCAACTAGCAAGTCTTGATCAGGAGGACAAAGTGGTCAATGCTGGCAACTGCTATGATTGATACTTGGTGAAACTTGGACGTTTTTGCTTTGGAGAACTGGCCTTTGACTCATCTCTGACTTTCTCATTATGTTTTGACCAGAGGTATTGCAAAATCTAATATAATGGGGTTTTTTGAAAAACCTATATTGACCACTTTCATTGCTCAGTTAACTCGATGAAAAGTTTAAGGCTGTCTTCTACAAGTTTCCATGTTGAATATATTCAACAGCTTGATAAATTAAGACGGTGACTATAATGTGATTTTTGTGTCACTGTTTGTTGCTTCTTATACAGCAGCTGTCACCCATACTACACATTCTCTGTAACATTGATAAGAAGTTCTACGGGAGGTGTCCGGTCCAGTGCACCCTGGTGGCATAACAGCAGCTGTCTGCCCCTGATTCTTGTACAATAATTTCACAAAACGGCATATCCTTATTTGAGCTCTGATAAGGAAAGAAAATGTTAATGTACATATGTTTGGGAGAAAATTATTTCCTTAACTAAAGCCTAAGATCTGTTCACTGGACTTTTAGGGTGTATGGCAAACTACTTGCTAGACACTTCCTGTGAATGGTGGCAATCACACAGGACTTCCACAGTTTGATATTTTATCCAGTGGTATATTTTCTTGCCATGGCGAGGTTAATCTGTGATATTCCTACATGGTGGAAAAAGTCCATTCAAGATATAACTATTTAATGTATGTTATACCATCATATGTACTCATGCTTAGCTACTTAACATGAGCACATAATACACAGCTGTACAGGATCATTCATACCCGAATGGGAACCAGATGAGCATCTTCTGTACAAGTTGAGACAGATGCCATCACTCTACGGAGGAGCTGTACCAGTACCTGCAAGAATACCACATGCAGCTGTGTCGGCTCTCCACATAAACATCAGTATCAGCTAATAAGGAGCACCATGAAGAATCCATGCAGATTTTGTATTTTCAGCTGGTAATAAAAGGTGAGGACCATGGCTGCTACATTTTGTGCCCTTTACTTGGCATCAACTTCAGAATAAGTGCTCCGTACTGTGCTAAGCCTTTTCTTTTACTTATTCTACCATGCATGCGGGATAATATTAGGCCTATTGGTGTACAGAAACTAACAGAAACTCTAAAAAAGTTACTCCTCCGATCGGAAATAAATGTCGGGAACTTAGTACTCCCTCCGACCCATATTACTCTTCTTTAGTATGGATGTATCTAACTCTAAAATATGTCTAGATACATCCATACTAGCAAAGAGTAATATGGGTCGGAGGGAGTACAAACTTTGTACTAAGCTAGTACAAAATTGCCGACACTTATTTCCGATCGGAGGGAGTAGTTAACTATCTAAAACTCCTACCCAATCCCCTCGTGCAAATGGGGCGTTAAAGAAAGCATGTGGTAAAGTGTTCCATCAGTATTCTAGGAAACATAATTGCATGTAGTACCAAACTACCAACTACCAAGAGCTTGAGGAAAAAAGATCGAGGGAAATAGGCTAAGAAAAGGACACTCAACTAGTATATCTTTTGTCAGTATTTAAGTGGTGCAAAGTAGTGTTTGCTGAAGAAACTTGTCGACAAACTAGGGGGGCCACGGCCACCTTTGGCATCAAGGAAGCTCTTCCCGTGGTACGAACTGTTTTTGCATTTGGATAACTACTTTTGCACGTGTATTGATACAAAGTTTGTTGGGGACATGCTAATATACGGTGAGATCACAACCCACTTTTTGTATGTATAGGGAATATACTCAACAGGTCACAATCTTGTTGGAATAAAGGTACAGCCTTGCAGATCAGATGGGCATCTCTTGCTAGCAGAAAGGCAAAAGATCAACTTTGAATTGCTGAAAGTTCTTGCATGTCAATCGCAGGGCGAAAAGGCAACAAGGAATTTCCCTCCATCGGCTTTAAATAGCTATAAATAAATAACCACGATTAGCTTCTCCTAAAAACACATCACGTTTTGCTACCCCTAAAAAACATCACGTTTTGCTTACTCAATGAATGTTTCAAGTCGTTAGGGGCCACCCATTTTTATAATGTTTTGTTTTCATCCTCTTAGTAGGTATTTTTAAGATCATAAAATTTGGATATTTTGTGCATCATCTTTTAGAGTAGACGTACGCTTGTACCTTACACTATTTTATCTAAATTTTTTTTGCCATATAAACATTATTCTTTGATCCGTTAGTCGCCATTAGCGGTAAAAAAAATTAAGATATGAGTGTACGTAGTGTTCTAAAAATCAAGATCCTAATCACAATGGGAAAACATAGATCATACTCCATCAGTTATGTTTTTCAAAACAGAAAAGGTCCTGTTTTAGAGTTTGGCACAGGGCCCCAAATTTTGCCGGCTCGGCCGTGTCCCTGATGATTGATCCTTTGACAATAGCTATGACGGAGAGGCAATGAAGCGGCTCATGTGCGCCTTAATAACCCAGCCCTAGTGGCGGCTACCTAAGAAAGGGCGGGCGACAGCCGACAGCTGAAGATCTGGGCAGGGGCCGAGGGGCGGACGACGGCCTAGGCAGGAGCAGGTCAGGGGCGACAGTGGCCTCGACAGAAGCCAGCGGCACCGTGATCTGGCAGACTGGCGGCGGAGACCACGGTCCAATCGGTTTTGTGGCACAGGCGGATATGTGGGACGTATGCAAATACATGTACTACTATGTATGTTTGACCTACACATACGGAAAAAACCATTAACGTGGAAGTAGAACACGGTCAAATTGAAGTAAGGGGTAATTCTAACCGGTTTTTAGAGTTTGGGGGTGAAAATTGAACCAAATCAAAGATCAGGGTTGTAAACTGAACTTCGAGACAAATTTAGGGGGGTAATATGGACTTCTCTCCTGTTGCCCTCGTGCTCCTGGTGCACGCTCAGCAGTAGGGAGTTTACACCCTTGTTAATAGGATAAGCAAGCCGGAGCAGAAGAAGCTGCGGCATATCTTCTAGTCCATATAGTCACCTACACGTTTTTCCGATCGGAGGGAGTATCACTTTCTTGGAAGCATCCTGATTGGCCCTTGTTCTTACCATGTTCCTCATTCAAACCCGTCAAGAACACATCTGGGTCTATGTTTGAATCTCATCCATCTATGAAGGCTCCAGATGGATGCTATAGTTGACGAAATAGGCTTGCGCCCCGCTATATTAATATAGCAACGAACCGATACAAGATGGATGCTATAGTTGTATATCAATAACCATAGACTGCTCGAAACCCTTCACTCTGAACTGTTAAATCCATCCACATATAGTATAGTTGTACATCAATAAACCACAGACTGCTTGAATCCCTTCACTCTGAACTGTTAAATCCATCCAAATATCTGATCAACGCTTAGGCCAGGCTTGCCTCTTTATTGTGGTGCGAGATTGGTAGCTACACAGCAGCATAGATCACGAGATTCATTGTTCTCACCAACCCATTCTTTGCTGCTGCATGAATCAGGTTGTACTGATAATAGTCTCACCTCTTGTTCTTCAAAAATGATGAATTGATCTGAGATTGTTAAGAAACCAGTAAACCAATGCCAGCAGTCAAACCTGCAAGCACTGAGAAAGCAAAAATCAAGCAAAGATTGCATAGCCCCACAGGATTCAGCATCAGCTGCAAGACCAATGTTATGTCCCTGTCACCTCAGGATATGACTGCCGTCATGGCAAGACCACAACAGCACAGAAAAGGGGGAGGGATAACTGAGAGGAGGCAATCAATTGGAGAGAATAACTGTCACTTCTCGTTGCTTGAGAAACAAGAGGAGCCCAGTTGCCATTCTCATTAGTACGGAACAGAATGCAATCCACACTGACCCAGTCTCTGTTCCTGGCCGGCTGGCCCATTGCTGCCACTGTATCCAGTCATGCCCCTCATGACAAATAGCTAGGGAAAGAGTATATATGCTGTCAACTACATCTGGCATTTTGAGATGCAGATTGCCAAATGATAAGATTGCACCACATTAGAATAGATTCAGCTATGACCTGGATTAGATGAACTTTAGTGCTGTTCACAGCTGGTCCGCTAACAATCTAGAGGGACCATAGGCAGCAGAGAGGGTTAGCATGGCATGTATGGCAAAAGTTTGTCCACGGAAGTCAGGTGTAGGTAGTTTGCAG